>OY728123.1:26642500-29142500 GCA_963277665.1 Viscum album | reverse complement strand
AAATTTAACCAAAAACATTATATCATACCATCAATTTTCATCCCAAAATATAATAACATGTAATTGCCTAAAACCTAATTATCATATAAAACCAAATGGTTATTTATTACTATATCCACAAGAAAAATTATAAGTCATCCTCAAATAACATTTTCACATGAAAAACTGTAGGGTTAAAAATACAAGAGAAAATTATTCCAATGTAATCCCATCAACAAAGAGTGCTAGTACATTTATAAATTTCTCTAAACATTTATTTCCACATAGCTTCTTCTTTGAGCATGAAAATATCCTATAAAATAGGGAATTCAGTTTGGTAATGGCCAGGTCCCCTACATTTATGGAAAATGATAGTAAATCAATTCATGGGGCAATTTTTATTTTCTTCCATAGTACTATTCATTTTTCCTCAGCAATTCTTCACATTATGTCATTCTTTCCCACAAGTAAAGCATTTCTTTGTTCTATTGGGACACATTCCTGGGTGTCCCCTTCCACATTTTATGCATGATGGAAATTGAGGATTCTGTTCTCCATGGTCTCCACTGCTGGAGCTCTTATCATTCATCACCTTTATCTTCTTTGTTGAGTATGGGAGTTGGTTAATATATATGTTGTTGATCATATTTTTGGAAAACGTATTTGTCATGAACACATTATCTTTTACGCCTATCAACACTCCATTTTGTTGCTCATTTCCACCACTGTTCCCACATTGTACATCATTCTCAATGTTACTATGACTTCCTTGGAATCCATCCATTGACTAAAACTAGAAAGCAATGTGTGACTAACAGTAGTCATAAAATATTTTCAAGAATATCATGGCACCATATCATAATTTGAAACAACTTAGGATTAACCAAGGTAATTTATTCTCATCTTATATTAAAATAGTTCAAAACAGTTTGCAAAAAAATGTAAAATAGACTAAGAATATCCCCCATGAGTGTCATAACCAAAAGTGCCGTAAGGACCATTGTCATGCCCCATTTTCTGTTCTAGTCTAGCTCAAAGCGGTGTTTTCAGGTTTTACCCCTAGGTACATCTGTGCCATAGGCGCCTCTACCTGCTCTTATCCAGACAGGGATGTATTGCTAGGAAAAATCACAAAATATGTATTATACCAAAATTCTAGTAATTCCTTCTATACTAATCCTCAAAGTCTATCTTAGGGCTATGTTCTATAATAAGAGTTTATCTAAATCTTGTTTACATGGTTTTTACTAAACTTCCTCTGATACCAACTGTAATGTCCTGACCCTAGAAGCCCAAAGTTGGTGCTTTATTACGTATCACTGGCATGATCATAAAATAACATGTCTAGAAAGACTGATTAGTTTAGTATCCTTATAAGTACTAGATACATTCATAAGGTTTACATTAAATCATAAAATTGAAAACTACAACAACATTGTCAACCTAGACAACACTGAGATCCCATGTACTATCCCTGGAGGTTAGTCATAAGATACTTCTATGAATCTTGGAAAAAATAAAACATAGAAAGGTGTGAGCTCATATGCTTAGTAAGGATAACATTATAGTATAAGCTTTCATAAATTAGTATAAATATTTAAGGAATTGTATAAGACTATAAAAAAGCCTTTTAAACTTGAACATCTGCATAATATAGAAAAAACAAAATCAAATAATTCCATTTACTTAATAACATGGATATTCTAATAGTCGAATAATCACATGCACTATCTATAAACACGTTCATAATGATGGAATGCATAATGTCGTACTATCATAACGACATAGTCATGACCTTATGCCAAGACTACAAATAAGATTTGGTCAAGGCCTTGTGCCAAGACACTATTATGTCTAATGAAACCTATTGATGCATTGAGGAGCTAAAGCGGGCTCCACCCGTCACTTACTAAGTCCAATTCATTCCTCACATGAAATGTTTGAAACATTACATAAACATTTTTATTAAAACTAGCCTATGAAATGTCAATACTTTATTCACAAACCATGAATGGTATAAAAATAGCACATCCAAAGTCAAACATAACTCATATATTAGAATATGGAAGATCTTATTGTAATATATTAACCTCAATCGAGAATAATGTAGTATATTGACATAGATGAAATAATCATCAAAACTATTTAAGAGAAATACCACCCCTTTTTCTTGAAAACATTTAAATGCAACAGTACTTGTCAAGAATCCATTTTAAATATATATTTTTGAATCAATGTGTCTCATAACACATTGAAACATTTGAATTTAATTTTTTTTAAAACATTAATGACCATATAAATAAATCCTTAAAACCATTTTTTGAACCTAAACATTAATGAGAAATATTTAGAATAATAAATCATTAAAACATTTAAAATGATATTTTTGTTATAGTTCCTAAATAAAAGAGAGACACATGAATAAAAATAATTGAGGTAAAGAAAACATTTTAATATCATAAGAATAAAGGGATTAATGATAAACTATGTCATAGTACATTATATAGACAATATAAAAGTTATTTGGTGTATAACAACAAACAAGTCTCAATGGAATGTAATTAGGGATGAAATATCTTATAAAGACCGTATCCATAAGTTAAGGATAAATCAATGACATAATTATGTGTGAAAAATATAAATACACTGAATATGATTGTATATTCAGTGTAAATCAATCAGATTACATTCACACTTATTCTTGTAAAGACAACACCAAAGAAGTGGATATTTAACTCAACAAATAGAGATTGTGTAAAAATTACTCTTATCAGGTTCCTATTGATGACATGAGAAATTATCAATGGAGTGATTATGTGTATCAAAAGTATATCTAGAGAAATAGGAGAGGAAATTATGACATAAGAAAATTAATAGTGATTCCATAAATAATCTTGAAGTAAAATAATCAATGAAGTATGCGTAAAGCCGATTGAGTGGAAATTGAAATTTAAAATTCCCTTATCATTTAGTAACATAGGAAACATAAACCAAAGAAAGAAGGATCATACAATGACGATTCAAATATCCCTAAATTAAAATATATTACACAATTATTACAATAATGGGCAGTACACACACCACATGCACTAAATAAGTGGCGAACAATGGAAATCTCACGGAATTAAAAGTGAGGTAAGAAACCCCTTACTTTTTACATGTTCGTTGGTCAAGGGTAGGGTAACCTCCTTTATAATTTTTAAATAATTTTTATTCAATTATAAAAGAATCATATACCTTAAAATGATATCAAATATGATCTTTTAACGTTGATTTGTAAATAATATCTTAGGATTATCGTCGTTTCGGGTGTTAACGAATTCGTTTTCCTTTATATTCATTGTTATGTGATACATATTTGTTATGAATTGGATGTATCTTATTCATATCCAGAATTATATTAAGTCTTTAAACATTATTTTTCGCCATCAAATTAAAATTATTCTTGGATGGACACGATTGGGAATGAATCTCATCGCGTTCGTGGAGACAGTAGTCCGTACCTACATACAAGTGACAATATCATTATTTTGATATTAAAATAATATATAGTTGGATGATATATAATATATATAGAATCATATTAATGTTTTATTTATTATTTACATGAATTAAACATCATTATTATACCCATACAAATAATAAAGTATTGAATAACAATTACACCATGACTTGGAGACGGTAAGTCGTACGTACGCACGTATGGGGACGTGTCATTCAAAGGATTCATAAAATACTGAAGATGGTTGTACCATATTTATAATAAAATTAAAGTATATATAAGATACTAGAGTTATTATTTTAGAATGGAGATAACAATGAAATAAAAGTGGAAGAATAATAGAACATGAAAGAGAGTGGTGAAAACATTACCTCTTCTTCGGGTTCTTCCTTTTGATTTGATCTAAAGGGATTCTTAAGGTGACTTTTTATTCAAACTAATGCCAATAGGTTAAATTGAGAGAAATTGAGACAATATTTGGGCAGGGTTTGGCCGAGCCAAATGGCTCTGAAAGTGTGAATTAGAGATAAGATGTTGTTCCATTTTATAAGAGGGGTGAGAGGCACTATAGGAAAAGTTAGAAATAGTATTTTATAATAAAATCTCTTTTGGTATATAATAGCTCAAAACATATTTATTTCTAGGATAAGGAGGGTATGGGTCTAAAACAACTCATCCAATATGTTTTAGACTGGTTTGGGTCACTTTATTAACCTTATCTTTTAGTTTTAACTCTTAGTTACTTAGTTTGACATTTACCACGTCACTTTTTATTTTTATATTATATGGTTAATAAACTTACTATAAACTTCCAAGAGACCCCAAAGTGGTTCATTAATTATTAAACTATCATTATATAAGTCCTATGAACGAAACATTGATTTTTGGAATATTATATAAATATATAATATAATATTTGTTTTAAAAACTCCTTTATGTCAATTTTGACACTATTTAATAATTTATTTTGGATAAAGTCATAAAAGCTTTATTAATTCAACAAAAAATTAATTTAAGAAATTCTAACATGTCTCGATAACCAATAAAATTCGTGGATTTCATCAAAACATTAAAATTATATTTATTTTATCATTAATAATACCAATTATTTGATTCATTCTTTAATAAGGAAAATATTGTATCATTATTGTGTCATAAATAAATATAATTATTCAATGACTAAACATTATAAATAAAATACCATTATGTAGAAAATAGTTTAATCTTTATAATGAATATATATATTCGAAAATATAACATATATAACACTATGTAAATTTTTTTTCCTGAAATATATATGCTTATGTCATTTTTGTATTTACTTTAACTTATGTAATATAAAGTGTCCTTATCACTTTAAAGTGGATACATGGGGTCCCAAAATCGACCCAAAGACGCCCATGGTCGAACATGTATCAAAAAATAATATTAGGAAATGTTTCAGGATAATTTATTACTATTATAATGTTATTTTTTACCCTTATTTACCAGATTTACCCATTAACCATGGTAAATAAAATATTTACTGAAATTTTATTGAAAATGTCTAAAAATAAAAGTTATCTATTTAAACAATTTGGACCTCCTGATTCTAAATAAGGAATAAAATTTAATAAATTCAAAACAAAAAAGTGGCAAGAATTAATTTAATATTAATTTTTGTTGTGAAAACAAAAAGTGTTTTTTTAAGAAATAATAACTACCAAAATATTGGCACTTGCTTTTGTCTAGTCTAAATGTGAAATTATGTCTCATGAGCAACATTGGATTAAATGGTAAAAATATAATCTAATTATACTTTAAAACTACTCAAATTAATAATTTATCACTGTTAATTTTTTCAATTAAAAATGTTGTTTTTAATTAAAATATATTAATTTTCACTATTGATCAAAATATGAAAGTTATCAGAAAAGTACCAAAAATTCACCCTAAGCTAATTTCGATATTCCGAATCCAAAAATGAATTCCATTTTTAATGATAAAATTTTTATAATTTTAAATAGTGGGTATTACTATTCATAATGGCTTGATTTATTGGTCGTGGTGTGTTAAAACTCAATGTTGCGTACAATACACACTACTGTATTATTTAAAGAGAAGTGTACCATGGAAGCTTGGGGTGTTAAATTCTCCCCTCCTTAAATAAATTTCATCCTAAATTTTTTTTAAATTGGGCTTGGGAATATAATTGAAATACCCAAATCATAAAAAAAACTCAATAAAACCATCACTTTAATAGAATTAAAGAGAAGTCCAAAAGTCACCCAAGATAACCTACACTAGGATTCCATGTAGAAAAACATGGATATGGATGATAAAATGAGTTTCATGTTCTAATGGAAGGGATAGTAAAAATGATCAGGAAAAAGTTATAAACAATAAAACCACAAACTTGTGATGTGACAAATGGTCATTAGTCTCCCTGTAGGAAAATTAAATGGACATCATTTTTTTTGTTTTAAGTTACATTACATAAATACGAAGAATTCATTTATGAGATTTAATATGAACATAAAGAGATATAATTACTTTTTGTGTAGAGTTTCATTCTTTAATAAATGTAAACAACTAACTCATTTTTTTAAACGATGGGTATTCACGACAACTTGGTCACACTAGAATAGATAGAATAAACATCTATAGAATCACATGATCCACAAAGGATAAACCAGATACATACCTTTTCATTAGTGATTAATCAAAACCAAAATGGTTAGTATAAGATCTGATGATCCTCTAAAAGGATATTCCATTAGAGAAAAAACAGTAATCTTATTTTATAAAACTAATCCAACAATACCCAAAGATAAATAAATACCATTAAATAACAAATTGTCCTTAAAATCCTTCAATATAATCCAAACTAATATTGAGACACAAAACTTAGAAGAATCTTGTTATGTAGTCTTCCACGTTAAATTCTATCTCCAAATGACATCAACTACTCTTAAAGTCACACACTTAAAAGTAATTATCCTAATCAAATATTCTATATTATAGGTTAATAATTTCCATAAATAACCCAAATCACTATAAATAGACAATAAACATAGATAAAAATCCACCATTACTACTAAAATGAAAACTCAAGGTATTATATTTTCCTTAGGCATATAGTGTTCCCAACAGAGCGAACATCTTCCAAAATAACATTTATCACCTAATCACCAAATAATTTTTCTATACTAAGGGTATTCATTTGATAATACACAAGATCCCAAATAAAATTATTATTGATCAATAAAATAATTTAACTAAAAATAATTAGTCACACTAACCAGGGACTTCATGTAGTCTTGTGGTAGGCGATAAATACCAATCGCATTTTGGTGGTGGGTTTGATTCCCATATCTTCGTCCAACGCGACGGGTTGTCACACAGTCTGCGTGTTGTCATTATTTCAAAAACGATATTTTATAACATTACCAAAATGAGATAAATTCCTCAATATAACCATAACATAATTTAACAACAAATTTTTTCTCATACCTTTCATTTTAATCCCAAAATATAATAACTTGTAATTTCCTCAAACCCAATCATCTTATAAAACCAAATGGTTATTTAAAACTATATCCACAATAGAAAAGATAAGTCCTCCTCAAATATCATTTTTCACATGACAAGCTACACAGTTTAAAATACAAGTGAAAATTATTCCAAAGTAATCCCATCAACAAGGAGTACTAGTACGTTTAAAAATTTCTCCACCCATTTATTTCCACATAGCTTTTTCTTTGAGCAAGAAAATATCCTGTAGAATAGGGAAATCCCTTGGGTAATGGTCAGGTCCCCTACATTTATGGAAAATGACTGTAAATGGATTCTTGGGACCATTTTTATTTTCTTCCATAGTACTATTCATTTTTCCTCGGAAATTCTTCAAATTATGTTCTTCTTTCCCACACGTAAAGCATTTATTTGTTTTATGGAGACACTTTCCTGGGTGGCTCCTTCAACATTTCTTGCATGATGAAAATTGAGGATTCTTTTCTGTATGGTCTCCACTACTGGAGCACTTATCATTCATCGCCTTTATCTTCATTGTTGAGTCCAGGAGTTGGTTAATATATATGTTGTTGATCGTATTTTTGGAAAACTAATTTGGTATGAACATGATATCTTTTATGCCTATCAACACTCTATTTTTTTCACATTTCCACCACCGTTCCCACCTTGTACATTATTCTCAATGTTACTATGAATTCCTTGGAATCCAGCCATTGAGAAAAACTAGAAAGAATTGTGTGAGTAAAAGTAGTCATAAAATCACTTATATAATATCATGACACCATATTCTTAATTTGGAACACCTTAGGATTAACCAAGGTCATTTATTATCTTCATATATTAAAATACTTCAAATCGGTTTTCAATGAAAATGTAAATTATCCTAAGCATATCCCCCTGGAGTGTCGTATCCAAGAGTGAAGAAAGGCCCGTTGTCATGCACCCGTTCCCGTTCGAGTCTAGATCAAAGCAGTGTTTTTGGGGTTTACACCTAGGTACATCTGTGCCAGAGCCGCCTCTACCTGCTTGTATCATGACAAGGATGTATTGCATGGAAAACTCAAAAAAATATCTATAATTCCAAAATTCTTGGAAGTTCTTCTATAGTAATCCTCAAAGTCTATCTTAGATAATTGTGCTATAATCAGAGTTTATCTAAATCTAGTTTCCTAGGTTTATACTAACCTTTATCTGATACCAACTGTAATGCCCCGACCCCAGATGCCCAGAGTTGGTGCATTTTTACGTATCATTGTCATGATCATAAAAGATCAAGTCTCGAAATACCAATTAGTTCAGTATCCTTAGAAGTAATAGATACGTTCATAAATATTACATTAAATCATAAAATATAAAACTATAATAACATTGTCTCAATAGACAACACTGAGATCCCATATACTATCCCTATATGTCAGTCATAATATACTTATTTGCATCCTCGAAAAAATAAAACATAGAATGGGGTGAGCTCACATGATTAGTAAGGATAAAATTATAGTGGAAACTTTTATAAATAAGCAAAAACATTTATGGCAATGTATAAGACTACAAAAAAAGCCTTTTCAAATTGAACTTCAGCGTAATATGGCAAAGATAAAATCAAATAATGTCATTTACGTATTCACATGAATATTCTACTTGATTAATAATCACATGGAATATCAATAACCACATTCATAATGATGGAATGAATATTTTTAGACTATCATAACCACATAGTCAAGGCCTTGTGCCAAGACTACAAATAATATTTTGTCAAAGCCTTGTGCCAAGACCCTAGTTTATCTCATGAGACCTACCAATGCATCGAGAGGTTATAGTAGGCTCCACCCGTCACTTACTAAGTCCAATTCAAGCCTCACATGAAATGTTTGAAACATAACATAAACATTTATATTAAAACTAGCATACGAAATTTCAAAACATTATCTACAAACCATGAATACTATAAAAATAATATATCCACAATCAAACATAACTCATTCATTACAATATGGAATATTCTATTGCAACATATTAACCTCAATCGAGAATAATGAAGGATATTGACATAGATGAATTAATCATCACATCTATTTGAGAGAAATAACCCCCCCCCCTTTCTTGAAAACATTTAAAAGTAACACTACTTGTCAGGAATCCGTTTTAAAAATAGATTTTTGAATCAAAGTGTCCCATACCACTTTGAAACTTTTTGACGGAATTTTAATTTTAAAACTTTAATTTCCATATAAATAATACTTTAAAAGCATTTTTAGAACACAGACATTAATGATAAATATTTAGAATAATAAATCATTAAAACATTTAAAATCATATTTTTGTTAGAGTTCCTAATAAAAGAGAGACACTTTAATATAAATTATTGAGGTAATAATTTATTTTAATATCATGAGAATAAAGGTATTCATGATATAATATATCAAATTACATTATATACACCATATAAATGTGATGTGGTGTATAACAACAAAGAAGCCTCAATGGTATGCAATTTGAGATGAAATCTCTTATAAAGACCATATCCTTAGGTTAAGGAAAAATCAACGGCATAATTATGTGTGACAAATATAAATTCCCTCAATATGATAGTATATTCATTGTAAATCAATTAGAGGACATTCACACATATTCTTGTAAAGACCACACCAATGAATTGGATATTTAACTGAACAAATGGAGATTGAGTTAAAACTACTCTTATCAAGTTCATATCGATGACTTGAAAAATTATAAATGGAGTTACTATGTGTATAAAAAGTATATCCACAGAAAGGGGAGTGTAAATTATGACATAAGAAAATGAATATTTATTCCACACATAATCTTGGAGTAAAATTATCAATGAAGTATGTGTAAAGTCGAATGAGTGGAAATTGAAATTTCAAATTCCCTTATAGATTTGGTAACATAAAAAAAATACCCATGAAATAAGGATCATACAATGATGATGTAAATATACATAAATTAAAATATATTACACAATGAAAACAATCACGAGCAATACACACACCACATGCAATAAATTACTAGCGAACAATGAAAATCTCACGGAATTAAAAGTGAGATAAGAAACCCCGTAATTTGAAATTTTTCCTTGGTCGAGGGTAGCTTAATATCCTGTATAATGGTTAAATAATTGTTATTTAATTATACAAGAATCATATACATTAATATGATATCATATATGATCTTTTAACATTTATTTATTAATAATATTTTAATGTTATCGTCGTTTTAGGTGTTAACAGATTCATTTTCCAATATATTCTTTGTCATATGAGACATATTTGTTATGGATGGGACATTTATTATTCCGATCCGGAATGATATTAAGTTTGTAAAAATTATTTTTAAACATAAAATGAAAAATATTCTTGAATAGATATGATGGGAAATTAATCTCATCGTGTTCGTTGAGACGGTAGTCCGTACGTACGCACGAGTGAAAATATAATTCTTTTGATATTAATATAATATATAATTAGACGGTATATAATATATATATATATAGAATACTTATAATTTTATATTTATTATTTACATTAATTACACATCATTATTATACAAATCCAAATAATAACGTTGTGAATAACAATTACTCCACGACGTGGAGACGGTAAGTTGTACGTACGCACATATGGTGACATGTCATTCGAAGGATGGATTGATTACTGAATATGGTTTTAACATATTTATAATAACATCACAGTATATAAGAGATATTAGAGTTATTATTTTATAATTGAAGTAACAAAGAATTAAGAAGTTGGAGAAGAAAGGAACTTGAAAGAGGGTGGTGAAAACATTACCTCTTCTTCGGGATCTTCCTTTTGATTTGATAAAAAGGGCTCCTTAGGTTGGATGTCAGATCAATCTATGGCCTCTAGGTTGAAGTGAAGGAAGTTTTTAAATTATTTGGGCTGGGGTTGGCCGAGCCAAATCGCTATAAAGCCGTGAATTAGATATAAGGGGGAGTTCCCTTTTATAAGATTGGTGAGGGGCACCTTAGGAAAAGCTAGAAATATTATTTTACAATAAACTCATTTTCGGTTTCTAAATTCTCCAAACTAATTTATTTCAAGGATAAAGTTGTGAGGGGTCGAAGAAAACTCATCCAATACATTTTAGACTGGTTTGGGGCCCTATGTAAAAATTGTTTTTCTAAAAGATATAGGCTTATGTCATTTTTGTATTTACTTTAACTTAATTAGTATAAAGTGTCATTATCACTTACAAGTGACTCTATGGGGTCACAAAATCGACCCAAAGATGCCTATGGATGGAAATATATCAATCAATAAGGTTAGTACACGTTATAGTGTAATTTAATATTATTATAATTTTATTTTTTTACCCTTATTTATCGGATTTACCCTTTAACCATGATAAACAAAATATTTACGGAAATAATTATTCAAATTGTCTAAAAATAAAAGTTATATATTTAAAAAATTTGGAACTCCTGATTATAAATATGGAATAGTTTTTTATAAATTCAAAACATAGACGTGGAAAAAATCAATTTAAAATTAATTTCCATTTTCAAAATAAAAAGCTTGTTTTTATGAAAAAATAACTATAAAAAGATTGACACTTGCTTATGTCTAGTTTAAATGTGAAATTACATCCAATGACCAACATTGAACAAATTTGTAAAAATATAATCTAATCATACATTTAAAATCAATCAAATTCATAATTTATCACAATTAATTCTTTCGATTAAAAAGGTTGTTTTTAATTAAAATTTAGTAATTTTCATTATTTACCAAAATATGAAACTTATCAGAGAAGTACCAAAATTTCACCCTAAGCTAATTTAGATATTCTGAAGCTGAAAATGAATCCATTTTTAATGGTAAAATTTATAAAATTTCAAAAAGTGGGTATTAATATTCATAATGGCTAGTTTGATTGGTTGTGGTGTGTTAGAACTCGAAGTTGCGTACAACACACGGTACTGTATTATTCAAAGATAAGTGTGCCGTTGAATCTTGAGTTGTTACACAAATAATATGGTGGATGCTATCACAAATAACCATAATATTTTAAGGAAGGTTATATAACTAAAATAAAAGACTTATAAAACAGTAACTCCATCAAAATATGTAATGAATAAATAAAATAGTGCTATATAAACATTTCCATGGATATTTTACATGTTTAATACACAAATTTAAAATCATTAACTAATCCCATAATGATGTAATGCATAATGTCAGACATCTGAAAAATATCGTTGAACCCTTCGCCAAGACATATAAAAATAAAAGGTTACGGCCTCAGACAAATCCATATCTAAAAATAAATGGGCATGGCCTTGGCCACATCCATGTCTTGTTTTCCTCATGAGACCTATCGATGCATCGAGGGGCTATAGTTCCCCCCATTACATACTATATCTAATTAATTCCTCATATGAAAATGTTGAATCATAACATAAACATTCATATTTAAAACTAGCTTATGAAATGTTATTACTTTAAACCTAATCCATAATTGGTATAAAAATATCACATCCATATTCAATCATATCAAAATTACATTAAATACAATTAGAAATATCTTATTATAATATATCAACCACAAAAAATAATAAAATCCAACAATGGAAGTTGACATAGATGAAAATAATTTATTAAAAATCATTGAGGGAAACATCCCATTTTTCCTTTGAAAACATTAAAAGTCAGAAAATTATAAAATAATACATTTAAATCAAAAATTTGGATCAATGTGACCCATACCTCTTTGAAACATTTTAACAGAATTAACATTTTTAAACACTTATTTCCATATATATAAATCATTAAAAACATTTTGAAAACATTGTCCTTAATGAGAATGGATTAGAATAATAAATTGTTAAAACATTTATAATGATTTTTTAGTTTAGATCCCCTGAATAAACCCTTATATATATTCCTTTTAATTGGTTTAAGAATCCTGGACATTAATGATAAATATGTCCTAGTAAACACTTATGTATAAACATTATCGGATAATAATGTGATTTTGAAATTAACCCTTACCATATGTTTGATAATTTATGTATGTGTCCAAAACTCCTATATAATGGTTTTGAGAATATTTATAAACTATTACTAGAATAATAATACTATTAATGATATAATATGTTATTGTTTTATGATTTTATATTACCCATTTATTAACAATTCCAAGATAATGCAATGTTTCGGGTAATAATAACTTTCTTTATCACATGTGTTTTGAATATTTTTACATGATCATATTACATAGATCATGAAAACATGATTTATATATCATGTATATTTAAAATATAAAAAAAATATAGTAAATAAATATATGAAATGAAATAAACTATTCATTTAGACGATAGGTCTTACATATGCATGAACGTTGTTTCCATTTATTATCACATTGAGGGGAAGTGCGTGAATGAAAAATATGTACATATATATATATATATATTATTTAATTATAATTAATATATAATATATTTCAAACTTATTCTTAATATATATTTTTATAATCATTCTTTGATGGTGAACGTGGAAGATGAATCTCATCGCGTCGTGGAGACGGTAAGTCATACATACGCACAAGAGATGTTATCATTTCCTTTGTGGTAACATTGTAAAAAATCATATATAATATTAATTATACATAAATAATATAAAAATATATTTACTATTTATGTCATTTATATTCAAAATTACACCTATGAAAATAATGTATAGACGGAAAAAAGTTTACAACACGACGGGGAGATAGAAAGTTGTGCACAGACATGGTGATAGTATTTTTCATAGAATGGGTAAAAGGAAGAATATGTTTCTTCAATAATCATAAAAACATATCAGAATGTATTAGATTATGGATTAATTTTTTTTTCATATTAACAAATTTGGAAGAGGATGTAGAAGAAGGACATATCATTGGAATAATGGACCAAACTATTACCTATTCTTAGGGTGTATCCTTTTGATTTTCACAAAAGGACTCCCTAAGTTGGTCTTATGACAAAAGGGCTGCCTCTAGAATAAAGATATGGAAGTTGGGAGACTATTTTGGTATTTTTTTCACAATTAAAAAGGGCATTGTAGGTGTGAATAAAAGAGAAAGAGATGCCCCATTTTATAGGAGAAGTGAGGGACAATTTAAGAACATCTTGAAATATTAATTTAATATAAATTGATTTTCTATTTATAGTGGATCTAATGTGATTTATTTAGAGAATAGGATAAGGATGGGTTTAAATCCTCTTAATTAATTGGTTTTTAAATGTTCAGGTCACTAACATAACCTTATCTTTTATCTTTAACCCTTAGTTAAAAAAATTAACTCTTATAATGTCTTGTATTTTCATAATATATTGTTAATATAGTTACTCTAAATTAAAATAGAACCAAATGTGGATAATTAATGAAATTTGAAATTTTTTATAAGTAAAGTATCATAGTATTGGTTTATTAGGTCAATTATATGATTTAATATAATAGTATTATATTGGAAAACTCATTTATATCAATTTTGACACTACATATTAATTGATTTTTGTTAAAGTCATAAAGAATCCATTCCTTTGAACCAAAAGAATTAACTCAAATATAATATATCATAATAATCTATAATATTATTGTAGGTCATCAAAATGTTCAAATTACAAATATTTTAAAATTTATAATATCATTCATTTGAATCATTCATTTATATGGTATTCATTGCATCATTATTATGTCATAAATAATTTTATTAATTTATTGTAAAAAAATTAAATATAAAATCCCATGATGTATAAAATAATTTTATATTTATAATGAATTTTTATAGTCTACGAGGTCATCTATATAAGCGGAATAATTGTTTTTAGTTAGGAGATACATGATTTTTTATATTTACATTTTGTTTAAAATAAATAATATAAAACTTCATTATCACACCCAAGTAGATCCATGAGGTCCTCAAATCGACCCATGGATTCTCATGGTCAGATATATATCATCTTAAATGATTATAAAATGTGTTTGGGTAGATTTTTATTATTATAATATTATTTTTTTACCCTTATTTAACTGATTTACACTTTAACCATGGTAAATAAAAATAATTATTGAAGATACTATTCATAATTCCCAAAAATAAAAAGTACATTTTTACACTATTGGGACAATATGATTCCAAATATGGAATCTATTTTTCCAAATTTCAAACATATTATTGTCAAAAATTAATTTAAAATTAATTTTCATTGTCAAAATGAGAAAGCTGGTTTTTATTAAGTAAAAACTATCAAAAGATTTACATGTGTTTATATCCAATTTCTATGTGAAATTACATCAAATGACCATCATTGTATTAAATGATAAAAAAACAATCCAATTAAACATTAAAACAAATTAAATGGATAATAAACCAATATAAATATGTTAGACGAAAATGAAGTTTTGAATTAAAATGCAGTATTTTTTACTATTCATTAAAATATGAATATTATCAGAAAAAGACCAATAATTTATCAAAAAATAATTTTTATGTCTCGTATCTAGATAATAATTTAATTTTGTAAATTTGAATACATAAAACTCTAAAATATTGTATTTTTTAATGGTTCTCCATTAAAAAGAGGAAAAACTACATTTTAAAAAAAATACTTCTTTTATCTGAAAGATTGAATTTATCGATACATTTATTCATAAAAACACATTTGATGAAAGAAAAAAATTTTATGGGGTATATATAAAATTCAAAATTAGGTTACTATCATTCATAATCTATTTTAATATGGCTGGTTTGATTGGTCATACAGTGCTCGAACTCGGTGTTGCGTGTAGTGCATGCTATTGATATATTAAAAAGAAGCATATTAGGGAAGATTGGTGTGTAACATATCACGTAGAAGATGTAACATTAGAATAAATGATTTATCGTGTTCCTTATATGTTCTATTCTTTGATTTTACAATCATAACACATTATCATATAGATTTTTCAACCAATACTCAATCGCAGATAGGGACCATTATATCAAAATGAACACTATTATCGAGTAATTTGAGCATGCATCACTAAAAACCCACAATACATTTATATTTCATATTATTAATACTCATTCTTTTTCCAAAACATCATTAGACAAAAAAGATCCATGTTATCCCTTCAAAATAATCCTTTATTAACGATTCGATCATCATCAAACATTAGAAGTCTTATTATAATGGCTAATAAAATTATGTTGTATAAACATATATTTTAAAATGTATCCATTATAAGGACTTAAAAACATAAAAATTAGATATTAAATTATCATCTAAAACTATTTTTATAATATTAATGAATGTCTTGAATCGATCACCAAAATTTATTATCATGTATTGTAAAAAATATGACCACATACTAGAATATCTCAATTTTACGTCTTCTTGTTTATCATCTATGAAAATTAATTGATGAAAAAAATATTTATGATAGATGGATATAATATATGTTCCAAAATAATAATCATGAATTGTGTAAATTATTCCATATCATTTGGATATGTAATTAAAAAAATAATTTAATATTAATTCAACAATAACTCAAATCACTATAATGATAAATGTAAATTAAGTTTATAATATTTTTGTATTATTGGTTATGTGAATCAATTATATTGATTTATGATAGATATGACATATAATAATAACTATTATTTTATTCATTACACTTACATAGAAATTATTTTAGTATACACATTACTTTAAGATAAGTAGGTATATGTGTCATGGTGGCCACCAAATTGATATAATATAATAAAAACCTTCATGGGTCCCCATTCCGAGTAGATATAGACCATTTTGAACATAATCTAATGATACTAACAACTCTTGATAATGGTGTTTAGTATTATTTATGGTATAGAGTGGCAGTGGTTTCTTTTAAAATATATGACTGATGGGATGGGTGAGGATTTAATGGCAGTCTTAATTTACAGATTGAGTTATATTCAACTAATGAACCATATAATATATCAATATAGTCACATTTTTTTCTATTGAAACATATATTTGTGTTTTTGAGGTCGTTTGTATATTTTTCAATGTTTTTACAACATGTTTTGGTGAAATATACTAGTTTATGAATATTAATTTTGGATATTTCATTCTAGGGTTATTCTATTCATTATAGTTACCTAGAGGATATTATGTTTTATTCTTCCTCTACCCACAACAATATATTTCAAGTGAAGAATGGTGTATGATTAATGTACTATTAAGTGTATTTTTTTACTAGCAACTATTTATTTATACAATCGTATTTAATAAATTCATTTGTGATAAAAGTTTCTATTTTTTGATTTTTGGATAATTAAAATTTATTTTACTAGTGAATGAATCTTGATAATTTTTATTGGTAATGGGAATTATAATATTTATTGTGATTTTGTTCGCGCTAGATTGGTTAATATGTCATAATCCATTTAATTTTTCATTATTTATCAAACATAATGATTTTTTAGTTTTTTATAATATAATCATTAAAATTAAATAAAAATTAAAGAACTGGTTACCATAGATATGGGAACAGGAATAAATAAAAAGGTATAGTTATGGGAATGAAAATAACGATAAATGGAAGGAAAAAATGTTCAATGGCTAATCAATGACATATTGAAAATTTATATTAGTTGATATATTTATATATATTAATTAAGGTTTTTATTATTTCTAATGTAATTGTATCAACAATAATTTAGAGAGTATAAAATTATAAAAACAAACCCAAAAGAGATATATGAATTTAAAGGTGTAATAAATTGGCATTCAAAGTCAATACACATTGTACAAAATTTTATATTGATTTACAATGGAAAGTGATTTATCACCCATAAAATTTGATCGATAACTTAAAGGATCACAATGATTCTAACTGTAAATGATGCGTATACAAAAGAAGAAATCATGTTACATCCCTAAAAATAAAATAATTCTAGAATATTCAAGGATATATTCCTGTTAAATTAATGAATTTAATAATGTATGGAAGTAATTTTCATGGAGAAATCCATTTAAAAGAAATACATGTTCAGTTATTGGAATATTAGAGTAACGTTGGTAGAAATTAAAGGCAAACATTGAAAAAAATAAATAAAATAAATACATTGGAAAATAAGCAGTCATCACAACATGATACATACGAAACTACACAGTAAAAAAGATAAATCAACCCCAGTTATTATATAATAAAAAAATACACATTACTCACATCATTTTAGTATCCATTCTTTTAAAAAACCAAAAAATGAAAATCAACCCCATTGTAGTGAATGTTGTTCACCCAATTCAAATGGCCCATAGAAGACACTTTTCAGACATTATTAGAGTTCTTCCTTATTTTCTATTCCATTTTTTAACTCACTAAAAAAATTACAACCCACCACAACCACCACATCATCATTATTTTATCATTCACTATCTTAATAAAGACAATTATAATTTCATCAACAAAATTTTGGTAAGGCATACATATGGGAACAAATATATTTCTAAAACCAATTTTTTTCAATATTAGTGACTAATTTTTAATTAAAAAAATTAACAACATTTTATACAACAAAATATTTTGGGGTTTTTATTCTCTATAAAAAAGTATCCTATTATATAACCAATAATTTTTTTCTATAATCTATTAAATCCATATTTACCATATGAAAAATTAAAAAGGATAAATTGTGGTGAATAAATATTTAAATCGAACAAAATTTTCAATTCCCTCTTAACTATATATATATTATATCAAATTTAGTTGGAACAAATTTAATTTTTTTAACATTTATCAATTAGTAAAAATGGTATATATAGAGGTTGAATGTAACGAATATAGAAAAGATGGATTCTATACTGTCCACCACTAAAGGATAATCTATTGATCATTCACATGGTGTACTACCAGTATACCAGATTCTTCTATACTAACATTTTTATGATATTTGTAATTATATCACTAGTAAAACATTCTAGGTTTCCATCTAATCCAAGGTTTTGGAATTTTAGAGAATCAGTCAATGGGAAACTATCACCTCTTCTGAAACATAAAGTTATTTAGTGAATTATTGGAATCACTGTAAGTGAAATATTCACTACCACTATTTAAGGACATGGTTTTATTTCTCTTTTTATAATTATACACTTCTTAAGTCAATTCACTAGAATAGAATCCACCATAGTATTCATAATATATTAATCTCCATAAAAATTCCAAATGTGATAAACACTACATTATGGGAGATAAATCATCATCCTTCTGGATTTAGAAGAAAACTATTATGGCTTTTATAGATGATAAAAATTTCTTATTGTGTTTTTCTTATTCATTCCATCCTTTATAATAACATATTAGAGCTTAATACACTTCCATTTTCATTAAATAGCCAATAATAAAATTAAATAATTACTGTAATTATATTTCACAAGACATTGTTCATAATTTTTGTGAGCTATATAAAGTTGCATTTTCAAAATACCCTCTCAATAAATCATGTTATCTATAGTTATATATTATTTCATGTAGACAACACTTAATCAAAGGGTTTAGATAAATTACCCTTCTTCCCTTATATTTACAATATGATTGATTTATGATAATAATTCATTGTTTCTTAAATAATACTATTTACATTAAATAGATTCTATTGGTATGGATTTGTATTCTCTATTATTTAACACATATATTAATCACATATTCCATTAGTATTTGATCTTCAATGTCAGATTGATGCCCAAAATTCATATTTCAAGGATCTATAATGTCAATTGGTTCAAATATATATGGTATCTTATCTTCAAACAATATTTCTAACTTGGTGAACATTAAAACTTGTATGATTTATCAAATCCATTCTTGCTCTTCTAAAATAATTGATAGCTGACTTGACCATTATGTGAATTTTCAATGTTTATTGGTTGCAGTTTTATTTGAATTGCATTTTCTAATTTGGAATTGAACTATATTCAAACATAGTCGTGCAATATTTCTAACTTGTTGAACATGACAACTTGTATGATTTTTTAAATCTATTCAAGCACTTCTAAAACAATTGATAGCTAAATTACCAATGAATCCCCATATTCCCTCATATATTTAGTTTTTTAGGTTACACATTAGTTTTAATTTTCTAATTAATTACATATTTGTTTTAAAAAGCAGGAAATGAAGCCAATTAAAGAGAGATGAAGGAAAAAATGATGGAGAACAATCGTCGAATGACGGAGTTGGGAGTTCCATCATTAGTTCCTGTAGTGAGTACATTATTTCAAATTTATATATTTAAATAATAAATAATTTCATGTGATTATTTTTTTTGTAAACATTTTTGTAGGATCCACCTATACGTCGACAGTTATTTGACGAGGAGCCTAGTACTGGTCCTAGTACTCAGGTCGGTGGTAAGAGGAGGGTTCGTACCAGAGGTGGACGAGAAGCTGCGCGTACCTGACTAGACCCTGTCCCTCCCACTGACATGTCATCCTTCCCACTTTCTTATCCCTGTGTGTCGTTAGGGACACACGGGATATTTAGTCCTCCCATGTTTTCGCTACATTCTCCATCTTCTGGCCTATCATTTTCACATCCCATGATGATTCTCACTCCCCAGTCAGCATCTGGCCAGACAGTTGTCCCATCTTCTTTTCCTTATACATCTGTCTTTCCGAGCTTCTATATTCCATCTTCTTCAAATCTTGTTCCACCACAGGGTGTTCCATCAGTTTCTGTGGATCCAGCGGTGCTCAACGATCAGACATGCACATGTATATTTATAGAACCCTAATAATTTTTTATAGCAATATTTATTTTCATTATAACATGTTTTGATAAAATATTTTTTTTCTTTCATCACATATAAATCTACTGACAAGAGGCGTGGGAGGGGGCGTACACGCATGATTTCGGTGTGGAACCGCTGCACACAGGTTATGGTGGATTATAATGAAGACAACCAAATGGTTGAGAAAACATGGCAGCAATGTCGGATCTTTTAAGAAAAGCATTCCAAATACTTCGACATCATTCCCGTCAGCCCGCTATCATGGAAACATTTGCCACATGAGGTCAAGGATAGATCTTGGGCAGAGATATGGGTAAAAAAATCTGTTCTATTTAATGACATGAATTATTTTTGTATTTATATGAATTAATATTTTGATTTCAGCTTCGATTTAATTTTCTCGATGGTGAGGGTGCACGACCAGAATATCTAAAGGATTTAGGCAAGATTTGGAGAGCCTACAAGCATGAGCTGTATATTGGTTGGGTTTCTAGAGTTGACACTGAGTTAGAGGCGGTACCAGTGGTGGATGATTGTCCTATAGAGCAGAATCGTCAATTGATTACTCATTAGACGAGTACGCAGTTTAAGGTATTATAAAATTTGAGGTATATAAATAATAACTTTCATGTTTTTCATTAATACTATCTGTTGCATTTTTGAATTTTATTTGGGAATCATCTGGAAAAAATAAAAAGAACATTGATGAAAAAAATACCTCCACACACTAGGACGCACTACAATGCCTGATCATTAGAGAAAGCAGGTATGACAATTGTTTATAAGTTTTCTTTATGCCTTAGGCATTATTTTGTTTCCTCAATTATTTAATAGTTTGCTAAATTTTTCATATAACATTAGTTTTCAATGTCATTGTAGAGAAAAATAAAAAATATTGAAGGACATGTGCCTCGAGCAAAACTGTTTTTCTCATGTAGACGAAAAATGGATGGAAGTGTCGTCAACAAAGCGACTCAGTAGCAGATTGTAAGTTTTAATCTGTTGAATTTATATTTTAATTTGTATTTTGTAACATAATGATATATTTATATTTGTAACAGGCTGCTTTAGAGGCCCTTGATTCCCAAGAACCAATCAATTTTGGGCCAACAGATCACTTACATCAGGTCCTGGGAGAGGAGAATTCTGGCGGAGTCAACTACCAACCTACGATAGCCCTGAGGAGGTATTGGCCATCCTCATGCACGAGCTGTAATGCCACCGAGCTGCAGCAAGTTAGGGCACAGGAAGCACATGCTGAGAAAAGGGCCACATAGACGACATAATAGTCTGCTTGGGAAAACTGTGTGTTTATGAAATTTATTGAAGTTCTACGTCCTACACATACAACAGAGGCTAGCCCAGCTTTTGATGAGTATATGTCATCGATACGTTCTATATACGGTGAACCAGGTCGCAGTTCTAGTGGTGGTCAGGATGATGTACAGCTTGATGATGATGATGGTGAAGAGTCTGATGCGGAAGAGGAGGGAGAGGAGGAGGGCGAGGGGGGTGGCGAGGGCGAGGTGGAGGGCGATGAGGAGGAGGAGGGCGAGGGAGAGGAGGGCTAGGACGATGATGGGGATGATGACGAGGTTGATGATGATGGTTATGATGGTGATGGTGATGTGGGATAAGTTGATCCATTAAATTTTGACTGATATTACTGAGTTCTGATATTTAATCTATTCTTGTTGTTGGTTTTATCTAGACTCGTATTATAGTATTTCAGTTGGGTTATTTTTATATATTATTTGTTTTTATGTATGTTGTTGTATTTTAGTGGCTGTGTGTTTGGAAACCCCCCCTCCTTGCGGGACCCTGGACAACCCCCCACCCTCCTCCCGGGACCCCGGACAGCCCGCCAGACAGCCCCCAGACAGCCCCCCACCCTCTTCCTTGGACCCCGAACAACCCCCAAACACCCCCCGGATAGCCCCTAGACAGCCCCCCGAAAAGCCCCCCTGGACAGCCGCCCACCCTCCTCCCTGGACCCCAAACAGCCCCCCGGACTGCCCCAATGACACCCACCGGACACCCCCCCACCCTCTTCCATGGACCCCCTGACAACCCCCTCCAAACACCCCTAGACTGCCCCCAGACAGCCCCCCTGAATAGGCCCCCAGACAGCCCCCCCACCCTCCTCCCTAGACCCCGAACAACCCCCCTGACAGCCCCCCAGAGAGCACACCCGGACAGCCCCCCCACCCCACCGTCTTCCCTGGAACCCGGACAACCCCCCAAACACCCCAAGGCAGCCCCCTGAACAGCCCCCCGGACAGCCCCCCACCCTCCTCGCTGGACCCCAGACAGCCCCTCGGACAGCCCCCCCAGACAAACCCCCCTCCTCCTTGGACCCCAGAGAACCCCCCGAACACCCCCCGGACACCCCCCACCCTCCTCCCTGGACCCCGGAAAACCCCCCAGACAGTCCCCCAGACAGCCCCCCCCCCACCCTCATCCTTGGACCCCGGACAACCCCCCACACAGCCCCCCACCCTCCTCCTTGGTCCCTGGATAGCCCCCCGGACACCCACCGGACAGCCCCGCCGGACAACCCCCCACCCTCCTTGATTTCATTTAATACTAGAAAATCTATAATTTATATTTTATTTATATTCATCATGATAATCAATGTAAATAACATTTACACATCTAACTAATATCATAGCTTCTTGGTATGTTACAAAAGAGATGTATTCATTGGGAATTAATCTGAGGCGCGGTGTGGCCGACACCACTCAAACACATTGGGTTTCCATTGAATCTTTAGGAGAACGATCCATGGGTCATATGTGACTTGTAAAAATCAACCCCGCCTCAATCCGAGGTGCAGTGTTTCCAACACCACACAAAGTGTCTTCCTTTTGTTTCAAAAGGACGTCATTTTAATTGAAAAACATCAACTGACATACGAAAAACCAACCTAACGCATTCAAGTTGTGTCTATACTTTAGTAAAACGATACATGGGTCATATGTGACATGTACGAGTCAACCCCGCCTCAATCTGAGTCATAGTGTGGCCGCCACCACTCAAAGTGTCTGCCTTTTGTTTCAAAATGACGTCATTTTAATTGAAAAACATCAACTAGCATACGAAAAACTGACAAACGCATTCAGATTGTGTCGATACATTAGAACAATGATCAATGGGTCATATGTGATTTGTACGAATCAATCCCGCCTCAATCTGACGCGCGGTGTTGCCGCCACCACTCAAAGTGTCTGTCTTTTGTTTCAAAAGGATGTCATTTTAAGTGAAAAATATGAACTGTCATATGGAAAAGAAACCGAACTCATTTGGATTGTGTCGATACATTAGCACAATAGTCCATGGGTAAAATGTGACATGTGTGAGTCAACCACATCTTAATCGGAGGCACGGTGTGGCCGGAGTCATTCTAAGTGGCTCTCTTTTGTTTAAAATGGACAACATTTTAAGTACATACGGAAATCCAACCAAACGCATTCGGTTTCCGTTGAAACTTTAGGAGAATGATCCATGTGTCATATGTGACGTTTATGAGACAACCCCGCCTTAATCTGAGGCGTGTTGTGTCCGAAACCACTCAATGTGTCTGCCTTTTGTTTCAAAAGGACGTCATTTTAATTGAAAAACATCAACTGACATATGGAAAAGTGACCAAACGCATTCAGATTGTGTCTATACTTTAGAAAAATGATCCATGGGTCATATTTGATGTGTACGAGTCAACCCCGCCTCAATTCGAGGTGCGGTGTGGCCGCCACCACTCAAAGTTTCTGCCTTTTGTTTCAAAAGGACGTCATTTTAAATGAAAAAAATAAACAAGAATACGGAAAAGTGACCAAACACATTCGGATTGTGTCGATACTTTAGCACAACGATCCATGGGTCATATGTGACGTGTATGAGTAAACCCTGCCTCAATCCGATGCATGGTGTGGCCAGAACCACTCAAAGTGACTGCCTTTTGTTTCAAAAGGACGTCATTTTAATTGAAAAACATCAACTGGAAAATGGAAAACCGACCAAACGCATTTATTTTGTGTCGATACATTAGAACAACGATCCATGGGTCATATGTGATGGGTACAAGTTAACCCCACCACAATATGAGATGCGGTGTGGCCGCGACCACTCAAAGTGTCTGCCTTTTGTTTCAAAAGGAAATCATTTTAATTGAAAAACAACAACTGGCATATGGAAAAGCGACCAAACGCATTCGGAATGTGTCGATATTTTATAAAAACAATCCATGGGGAAACTGTGACACCTAAGAGTCAACCCCATCTTAATCGGAGGCACGGTGTGGCCAGAATCACTCTAGGTGGCTCTCTTTTGTTTAAAATGGACAACATTTTAAGTACATACGTAAAACCAACCGAACACATTCGGTATCTGTTTAAACTTTAGGAGAATGATCCACGGGTCACATGTGACATGTACGAATCCACCCCGCCTCAATCAGATGCGTGGTGTGGCCGGCACCACTCAAAGTGTCTGCCTTTTGTTTCAAAAGTACTTCATTTTAATTGAAAAACATCAACTAGAATACGAAAAACCAACCAAAAACATTCAGATAGTGTCGATACTTTAGAAAAACGATCCATGGGTCATATGTGACGTGTACGAATCAACCCCGCCTCAATATGAGGCGTGGTGTGGCCGCCACCACTCAAAGTGTCTGCCTTTTGTTTCAAAAGGACGCCATTTTAATTGAAAAACATCAACTGGCATACAGAAAAGTGACCAAACGCATTCGGATTATGTTGATACTTTAGCACAACAATAAATGGGTCAAATGTGACACGTATGAGTCAAACTCGTCTTAATCAGAGGCGTGGTGTGGCCGGAATCACTCTAAGTGACTCTCATTTATTAAAATTTGACAACATTTTAAGTACATACGGAAAACCGACAAAACGCATTCGGTTTTTTGTTGAAACATTAGGAGAATGATACATGGGTCATATGTGACATGTATGAGTCAACCCCGCCTCAATCCAAGGTGCGGTGTGGCCGGCACCACTCAAAGTGTCTACCATTTGTTTCAAAAGGACGTCATTTTAATTGAAAAACATCAACTACCATACAGAAAAGAGACCAAACGCATTCTGATTGTGTTGATACATTAGAAAAACGATCCATAGGTCATATATGATGTGTACGAGTCAACCCTGCCTCATCCAAAATGCAGTGTGGCTGGCACCACTCAAAGTGTGTGCCTTTTGTTTCAAAAGGACGTCATTTTAATTGAAAAACATCAACTAGCATACAGAAAATTGATAAACGCATTCAGATTATGTCGATACATTAGCACAAAGATCCATGGGTCATATGTGACGTGTAAAAGTCAACCCCACCTCAATCCGAGGCGCGGTGTGGCCGCCGCCACTAAAAGTGTCTGTCTATTATTTCAAAAGGACGTCATTTTAAGTGAAAAACATCAACAGGAATATGGAAACTGACCAAACGCATTCGGATTGTGTCGATACATTAGCACAACTATCCATGGGTCATATGTGACGTGTATGAGTCAATCCCGCCTTAATCGGAGGCACGGTGTGGCCAGAATCACTCTAAGTGGCTCTCTTTTGATTAAAATGGACAACATTTTAAGTACATACGGAAAACCGACCAAACACATTCGGTTTCCATTGAAACATTAGGAGAAAGATCCATGGGTCATATGTGACATGAACGAATTAACCCCGCCTCAATCCAAGGAGAAGTGTGGCAGGCACCACTCAATGTGTATGCCTTTTCATTCAAAAATATGTCATTTTAATTGGAAAACATCAACTGGCTTACGGAAAACCGACCAAACGGATTCATATTGTGCCGATACTTTAGCACAACGATCCATGGGTCATATGTGACATGTACGAGTCAACCCCATCTCAATCCGAGGCGCGGTGTGGCCTCCACCACTCAATGTGACTGCCTTTTGTTTCAAAAGAATGTCATTTTATTTGAAAAACATCAACTGGCATACGGAAAAGAGACCAAACGCTTTCGGATTGTGTCGATACTTTAGCACAATGATCCATGGGTCTAATGTGATGTGTTCGAGTCAACCATATCTTAATCGGAGGAACGGTGTGTCCAGAATCACTATAAGTGTCTCTCTTTTGTTTAAAATGGACAACATTTTATGTACATACGGAAAACCGACCATACGCATTCGGTTTCCATTGAAACTTTAGGAGAACGATTCATGGGTCATATGTGACGTGTACGATTCAACCCCGCCTAAATTTGAGACGTGGTGTGGCCGAAACCACTCAATGTGTCTTCCTTTTGTTTCAAAAGGACGTCATATTAATTTAAAAACATGAACTGACATAC
This sequence comes from Viscum album, assembly GCA_963277665.1. NCBI lineage: Eukaryota > Viridiplantae > Streptophyta > Magnoliopsida > Santalales > Viscaceae > Viscum > Viscum album. The sequence goes on along the minus strand of OY728123.1, from coordinate 29,115,382 downwards.
GGAAACCCGACCAAATGCATTCGGTTTCCATTGAAACTTTTGGAAAATGATCTGTGGGTCATATGCGACGTTTAAGAGTCAACCCCACCTCAATCTGAGGCGTGGTGTGGCCGGTAGGACTCCAAGTGTATGTATTTTGTTTAAAATGGACATCATTTCAGGTAAAAATATATGGTATACAAAAAACCGATCAAATAATGAATTGACATCCGGATTCCACATATAATTGTCATCTAAATTTTATATTGAATTCTAAATGAATGATGTATGTTTATAATTACGTTATGAATTCTAATTTAATTATGGATGTTTATAGTTCTATAATTATATGTTAAATGTGTATGAATTTGTTCTCTATATGTATGTGTTAGTTGGTTATTGCAGGTACAATAATTTTATACGTATGTTAGTTTATTGCAGGTATAATAATTGGATTGAAAATGAGGGGGAACCCACAAAATGAGACCTGGTGGGAAAATTAGAGAGCTGATGGGAGAATTGAAGAGCTGCTGTGCAATTTTCCCAGCATAGGCTATGCCAACTGTTTTAAACCGTTGGCATAGCATTCTGTGTTCCGTTTTACCAACGGTTCATGGAACCGTTGGTAAAACACTTTTCACAATGGTTTAGAAACCATTGGGAAAGAGGAGATATTGGGTTTTTCCCAATAGTTTGGCCAAACCATTGGAAAAAACATGGTAATTTTCAGCACATTATCCCAATGGTTGTAAACCGTTGGGATAGGGTAATTTTTCTCCACCCTATCCCAGTGATTCACTATAAATCGTTGGGAAAATCTTTCCCAACGGATTACTTCCCCACGGTCTGCAGAACTGTTGGTATAACATACACCAATGGATCTGCAACCTTTACCAATGGCTCTAAACCATTGGGAAATCCACTATGTCCAGTAGTGGACATTTACCAGGTCTCTTTGTATTTTTATATTATATGGTTAATAAACCTACTATATACTTCCAAGAGAACCCCAAGTGTTCAATTAATTATTCAACTATCACTATTTAATTCTTTTGGCCATACCATTGATTTTTAGGAATATAATATCATTTAATAATATAATATTTGTCTTAAAAACTCTTTCATGACAATATTGACACTATTTTGTATTTAATTTTTTCTAAATTCATAACATCATTATTACTTCAAACAAAATTGATCAAAAAATTATAAATAAAATAGAATTTTGTATGAAATCTTTTTATCTTTCTAATGGTTTTTTATAGTCTAATTTATATTATGTGTAACCCTATATTAAAAATGTTTTAGTTATTAAACTTTGAATTTAACTCTTTTAACTCTTCTTTGAATTAAATAATAATAAATGTCCTAATCTAATCCAAGTGGAACAAATTGGTTCATAATTTATTCATAAGGTTGGTTTTGGTCGAATTATACTTATCCAATATAACCATGACATGTGTTAGGCTAATAATATTATTATTTTTACCCAAAATTAAACTATTTACTTTTAATTGTGGTAAATAAATGTAAAAGTTACTATTCACCAAAAATTATTTTCATTTTATTGAAACACATTTTACTTATTGATATCAACCATGTATCTCATATTTTTTAAATTCAACTCACAAGAGTGGTAAAATTATGTTTTATATAAATTTTCAAATGCCCCAGGAGGTGGTTAAAAGACGGTAATAAGTTCAATAAAATTTTTGTATATCTAAAATTATTATAAACTGACTACAATTAATTACATTGAACTTATATAGGTATTATTTATCTATTTTGAACTAAAATAAATTTAAATAAAATATATAATTATTTAAATAAAAATTCGGTTTTAAACTATAACATAGTGCGTTTCACAATTCATCAAAAATTGAATGTTTTTAGAAAAATTCAAAAAATTATCCATATGCTAATTTCAATATTCCGAATAGAAAAATTAAGTCCATTTTGGGTGATAAAATTTATAAAACATCAAAAAGTGGGTATTACTATTCATAACGGCTAGTTTGATTGGTTGTGGTTTGTTAGAACTCGATGTTGTGTACAACACACACTATTGTATTATTCAAAGAGAAGCATATCGTGGATGCTTGGGGTGTTAGATTTTCCTCTCCTTCAAATAATTTCATTCTCAAAATTTGTACAATATTAATGCATAAAAAGACTCGGGTGGTTCTTCATCCTATGTTCCTCGGGTTCCCACATTGCCTCTTCCATCTTATGGTTTCTCCATATAAATTCTACCAGACAAGTTGTCCGGTTTTTCAGCACTTGTTATCTTGTAACAAGACCCTTGATAGGCTCTTCACAATAAGACAGCTCGGGTTCCAGTTCTAATTTTTCATATGTGAGAACATGTGTTGGGCCAGGCATGTATTTTCTTAACAGTGATACATGGAACACATCGTGAACTTTGGAGGGACTTGGAGGCATTTCCAAATGGTAAGATACAACCCCAATTCGTTCTAGTATTTCGAATGGTCCGATGTACCTGGGACATATGTTAACCTTCATACCAAAACGTATAACACCCTTCCATGGATATACCTTCACGAAAACATAATCTCCTACCTGAAATTCCAAATCCTTCCACTGGTTATCGGCATAGCTTTGCTACCTACATTGAGCTATATTGATGTAGTTTTGGATTACCTTTACCTTTTACATCGTTTCCTACAGAAGTTATGTGCCTATGAGTTTTCATTCACCAACACCATCCCAACAAGTTGGTGTGCGACATATCATTCTGTTTAACGCTTCATATAGTGCCATCTGAATTCTTGATTGGAATCTATTTTTATAGGGAAATTCTACCATAGGAAAATATTGATCCCACATACCTTTAAAATCATGTGAGAATTATATAAATATGTCTTCTAGGGTATGAATATTCCATTCTGATTGTCCCTTAGTTTAGGAGTTGTATGCAATGCACGCATGATGTTCAGTACCTTAGGCTTTCTGAATAATTTTTCAGAATCACGATGTAAAATGTGGATCACGGTAAAAAATAATTGGTAGGGGTTCTCCATGAATTCTCACAACTACATTAATATATATTCCTTCTAGACGTTCAAGTGGTAAATCTTATCTTATAGAGTGTAAATGTTTTGACTTGCAAATATGATCAATAATGACCCATATTACATCATTTCTTCTAGGAGTCTTTGATAGTCCCATGAAAAAGTCCATCAAAATATTATCCCATTTCCACTTAGGTATTGGAAGAGGTTGCATGACTCCTCCAGGTTGTTGCATTCTAGCTTTCTAGTCTTGAAAAACTATACATCTTGACACAAAATCAGAAATCTCTCTCTTCATGTTGTCCCACCAAAAATGTTCCTTCAAATCTCTTTACATCATAGCACTACCAGGGTGTATAGAGAAAATGGAACTATGAGCATTATCCAACCATTCCAATTTTATATCAGGTATATTGGGAACACAAAGTCACTTCCCAAATTACAAAATTCAATCTTCATACACAAAGTCACTCAATCTCCCATCATTCCCAAATTTAATCTTCTTTTGAAACTCTTTATCATCGGTCTGAGAACTCTTTATCATTTCTAGTAAATATGGTTTGGCAGCCATTTGAAAAAGTATTGATGTTTCACCTTCCATGGTTATTCCCATATCCATCTTTACTAGATCTATTAAATAGGATCCCTTTCAACTCTCATCTTGTTCAAAACTTCATGATCTTTTCCACTCAAAGAATATTCCACCTTATTTGCCTTCCCCAAGTGGTAGTGTATCATGCAATAATAATCCTTGAATAGTTCAAGCCACCGCCTTTGCCTCATGTTGAGTTCTTGTTGTGTGAAAATATACTTAAAACTATTGTGATTTGTATAAATCTTAAAATATTCACCATAGAGATAATGTCTCCATATATTCAAAGCATAGATTACAGCTGATAACTCAAGGTTATAAGTAGGATAGTTTTGCTCATGAATTTTTAGATGTCGTGATGCAAATACAATAACCCTATAATTCTATATAAGGACAAAACCATTTCCTTTCTTTGATGCATCACTATAAATAAAAAACCCATCATTCCCTGATGGTAGAGTCATGATAGTAGAATTAACTAATCTTCTCTTCAGTTCTTCAAAAAATTCTTCACACTCTTATTTCCACACAAATTTAACAAAATTAGGTGTGAGCTTTGTTAATGGGATTACCAATCGGGAAAAATTCTAGATGAAACATTGACAAAAACCTGCTAAACCAATACAACTGTGTACCTCAGTTATACTCATTGATGTTGGACATTCTTGGATTGCCTAGGTCTTATAAGGATCAATAGAGACTCCGTACTTAGATACAATATGTCAAAGAAAAGAAATCTCTTGAAGCCATAATTTACAGTTGATAAACATCCCATATAATTAATGTCTTCTAAGAGTATTCAGGATAATGCGCAAGTGATTTTTATGATCTTCATTGATTTTGGAGTACACTAATATATCATCAATAAATAACACTACAAATTCATCAATATATTTATTTAAAACTCTATTAATTATATCCATGAAGATAGAGGGTGCATTAGTCAATCCAAAAGGTATTACTATAAACCCATAATTCTCGTACCTGGTTCGAAATGCTGTTTTCAGAATGTCTTCCTTCTTCACACACAATTGATGATATCCAGATCGAAGTTCAATCTTTAAAAGGTATTAAGATCCATGAAGTTGGTAGAATAAATCATCAATGTGAGGTAGGGGGTACTTGTTCTTTATTTTTATAGCATTGATCTCCCTATAGTCAATGCACAACATCATAGATCCAACATTATTCTTGACAAAAAAGAAAGGGGCTCCCCATGGAGAAACCCTAGTGATAATAAATACCTTATTACTCAATTCATCTAGTTGTTTCTTTAGTTCCACTAACTCTACAGTTTCCATTCTATAAGGGGCCCTCGATATGGCCCTTGAACCAGGAATTAAATTAATGGAAAACTCAATATATAGTTCTGGAGGATGTCTAGGTAAATCCTATGGAAATAAATCAAAATAATCATGCACAATAGGTACATCCTATATTAGAAGATTTTTTCCTCACCCATAGTAATTTCATACTCTTCCACCCCAATAATTGAATTTAGTTTAGCTACTGAGGGTGTATCTAAATAATAATTTTTTTGTGACGATTTTGTTCTAATGATAAGGTGTTCATTATCATCATCATCAAAAATAGTAACATCCTTCTTCTTAAAATAAATTTTTTTCATCATGTTCTAAAATCCAATCCATACCGAGGATTATATCAAATTCAATAATGTGTATGATAATGAGATTAGCAGATTAAGGACATTTATATGTCCTAATGGGAACTGATTCACTAAACATTATAGCAATGATACTTCCCTTAGTATTTTTTACTGACAAATCCCTTTTTAAATCAAATTGGAAATATCTAATTTTCATAGAAAAATAGGAAGATATTAAATAATGCGATGATCCAAAATCAAATAAAGCACTGGCTAAACTTGAGGAAACCATTAAATTACATACCACCTTGTCTTTCGGGGATTCAACCTCAGCAGTACTGATCACATAATCTTGGCCTTGATCCCTTGGCCTTTTCTGAGGTATGTTTCCCAGACATTTAGGACATTCATTTTCATAATATCACATATCCCAGTAATTGTAGCATTGAACATTGGAAGCGTCTTTCTTTCCCTTACAATCACCAACAATATGGCCTTTTTATCCACATTTGTAACATACTCCTTTTTTTAGATAGGCACCAGGGTGATTCCTTCCCCAATTAATACAGGGTGGAAATTCAATTCTTCTCTTCATACATGTTTCCTAATTTCCTTTCCCATAGTGTTCATCAGATCTCTTCTTCCTTTTCTTTTCTTTAAAATTATAAGAAATTATCGAATTCATTTTCTATCTTGATAGCACATGAGACATTATCTTCGTATGATGAGAAGGATTGTGATACTAATTCTTGATGGAGAAATGGTTTTAACCCATCAATGAAATGGTGAATCTTAATTCTTGGGTTACGTATACAATCATCAGCATACCTTGCTAACCTTTTAATGTTACCTTCAATCTTTGGGACATTCTCAACCTCCTTTTTCCTCAGTCTCAAAAATTATCTTTCTATATCCACTCGATGGTCATGAGGAATGTATTTTTCTTCGAAAATTTCATTAAACTACCTCCATTCCATATTTGATACTTAATTATATTCCATTGTGATTTTAATCAATGACACCCATTTATCAGCATCTCCAGCGAGGCGGTAAACTGCCACGAAAACCTTTTCCCTTTCGCTACACCCCAAGGTGTGGAATATTTTCTCTAAGGAATTTATTCATTGCTCAGATACTAATGGATTCGTACCCCAATTGAATGTTGGTTTTTGTTGCCTCATGAAGCTGTCTAACATTGATACTCCACATTATGGATCAGGGTGCTCAATACGGGTAAGGTTATTATTCATAACCTGTGTGAGTTGTCCCAGTATGGTGATAAGATGAACAACACCAGTTGTATCACCAACTCTACTATAATTATCTTCAGCAAGAGGAGAATCCATACATGGATTGTGTGCATTGATAGAGTTTCAATTCCTTCCACTAGGTTCCATTATAAACAATGGTATACACTAGAATAGTTTAGGAATCGTGATACATACATCCAAACTTGTAAAACACTTAATATAAATTAAAAAATTTATAGATATAATCCATAATTATAAAAAAAATACTTTAAGGAAGTATATACTAAAAAACCCTTTATAGTGGTTTGTAATGAAAAGGATAATTATCCTAATCATATCCCCCGGAAGTGTCGTTACCAAGAGTGCAGCATGGTCCATTGTTGGGCACCAGTTCTCATTCGAGTCTAGCTCAAAGCGGCGTTTTCGGGTTTTACCTCTAGGTATATCTATTCCAGAGATGCCTCTACGTGCTCCTATCCAGACAGGGATGTATTTCTTGGATAACTCACAAAATATCTACATTTCCAAAATTCTAGGAATTTATTTTATACAAATCCCGAAAATCTATCTTAGAGTAATGTGCTCCAATTAGAGTTTATATAAATCTAGTTTCTGAGGTTTTTACGAAACTTCATCTGATAAAAACTATAATGCCCCAACCCCAGAAGCCCAGAGTCAGAGCATTATTACATAACATTAGAATGATCACAAGGTAATCATGCCTCGAAAGACCGAACAATTTAGTATTTTTAGAAACAATATTGATACATAAGTTCAACATTAAAACTTGAAAAGAAATACAACATGAAATTATTCCATTAGAAATATCCAAGACTCATAAATTATGCATGCAAGTCACTCTTAACTAACTTATTCATATCCGGGGAAAATGAAATATAATAAAGGGGTCAGCTAAAATTCTCAATAGGGTATGAAATAAAGTAGAAGATAATATAAATATTAACCATTGTGAATAATTTAAACCACATGCCTTTACCAAAAATAAACATCAATATATTTATGGAAGGAATATGAGCTGAGTAATAATGCTATAATAAAACAGAATCATGGGTATTCTACTAGTCGAATGAACACCTGAACCATCAATATTATATTCAAAATGAGGGAATGTATAATGCTGGATATTCTAAAACATTTTTTCAAGGCCTCGTCCAAGACGTCTAAAAATGATTAAGGCCAACGCCAAACCCATATATTAAATTGGGAATGGCCTCTGCCAATTCCACGTCTAGTTTTATCATGAGATCTACCGATGCATCGAGGAGCTATAGCATACTCTACCCGTCACTTACTAAGTCCAATGAATTCCTCATATGAAAAGGTTAAAAAATATCATAAACATTCATATTAAAACTAGTATATGAAATTTCAATATTTAAACCATGAACCATGAATGGTATAAAAATTCGACATCCAATGTCAACCATATCACTAAACCATTAATACAATATGGATGTTTTGTATCATAATAAATCAACATCAAATAATCTTAAAATTTGTCAATGGATGTTGACATAGATGAAATCAAAACCTTTTTTAGAGAAATATCTAATTCCATTTTGAAATAAATTAAGAGTCGAATAACTATAATGAAAAAAATTATGAATTTTTTTTATAAGAACCTATGTCAAGGTTTGACTATGTTATAATGTTGGAAAATAGCTGCACCCTCCGTATAAGTTAAAAAAACATTCTTATCTTATCATTGTCAAAAAGGTCCTCAAATACCTTGTTTGGAAAAAAATGGAAATATTTCCTTCAGTACATATAGGGTTAAATAAGGTTATAAATTACATTACCCATTTATCTCGTAAAAAAATGTTTTGAAATACATTTTTATGAATCATGTATGTGGATGATAAAGAGGTTCTAGTAGATAATTACGTAAAAACAACCTTAGATAATAAAGATATTGTAGAATTAACCCTTACCTCATTGTAATCAATCGAGTCATATGAAAAAAAGTAAATAACCACCAAATGAATCATAGAATATCATGAATATAAAGAGTGTCATGATAATATATATTAAATGGCAGTACACAATACACCACATGCAATAAATATGTGTTGAATAATGGAAATCTCACAGAATTAAAAGTGAGATATGAAACCCCTTACCTTGTACATTTCCTTGGATGAGGGTAGGTTGACCTCCTGTATAATTGTTACATAATTGTTATTAAATTATATAAGTGTCATATACATTAATATTATATCATATATGATCTTTTTACATTGCTCTATTAATAATATCTTAGTATTATCATCGTTTTGGGTATTAACGGATTTGTTTTCCTTTATATGATTTGTTATGTGAGTCATATTTTTTATGGACCAGATGTATCATATTCATATCCAGAATGATATCAAGTCATTAATTTTTTTAAATCATAAAATGAAAATTAGACTTCAATGTATATGATAGGGAATGAATCTCATCCCGTTTGTGGAGACTATAATCTATACGTACACACGAGCGCCAATACCATTCTTTTGATATTGAAATAATATACAAATGGATGGTATATCATATATACATAATCATTATCATGATATATTTATTATTTACATCAATTACACATCATTATTATACCCATCCAAATAGTAATGTATTGAATAACAATTGCACCACGACGTGGAGACGGTAAGTCGTACGTACACATGTATGGTTACATGTCATTCAATGGAAGGATAGAATAAAAAATATTGTCGTACCATATTTATAATAACATCAGAGTATATTGAAGATACCGGAGTTATTAATTTATAATGGAAACAACCAAGAAAGAGGAATTGGATGAAAAAGGGAACATGGAAGAGGCGATGAAATAATTACCTCTTCTTCGGGATCTTCCTTTTGATTTGAACAAAATGGCTCCATAAGTTTTATTTCTGACTAAAGTAATGCATCTAGGATGAAGGGAGGATAGTTGAGAGGGTATTTGGGCAGTGTTTTTACTAGAAAAATGGCTTTTAAAGTGTGAATTAGAGAGAATGGGGAGTTCCCTTTTATAAGAGGGGTGAGAGGCCTCCTATGAAAAGCTAGAAATTTTATTTTATAATAAAATAATTTTCGGTTTAGAATGGATCCAAAATGTATTATTTAAATTATAATGTGGAGATGGGTCGAAACCCACTCAGCCAATAGGTTTTAGATAGGTTTGGGTCACTATATTATATTTATATTTTAGATTTAACTCTTAGTTAAATAGTTTGACATTTACCATGTATCTTTGTTTTTTTATATTATATGGTTAATAATCATACAATACACACCCAAGTGAACCCCAAGTTGTTCATTAATGATGCACCTATCATTATATAAGTATTTCGACTGATCCATTGATTTTTTGGAATATAATATCAATTAATAATATAATATTTGTTTTAAAAACACTTTTATGACAATATTTAAAGTATTTGGTATTTTGGATTTTCTAAATTAATAACAGAATTATTAATTAAAAAAAATTCATCTAACCAACCATAATATGTCATAATAACCTATAAAATTATATGAGTTCAAAAAAAGTATCAAATTACATTTATTTAGATATTTATAATGTCAATTATTTTAATATTTCATTAATTAGGTAATTACTAGATTATCATTGTGTCATAAATAAATTATATTATTTAATGTATGAAAAATATAAATAAAATACCATTATGTAGGAAATATTTTCATCTTTCTAATTAATATTTATAGTCGAATTTATCTTATGTTTATCCATATATATAAAATGTTTTAGTTATTAAATATTGATATTAACACTGTTAACTCTTCTATGAATTAAATAATAATAAATATCCTAATCTAATCCAGGTGGACCAAAAAGGTTCTTATTTTATTACTAAGATTTATTTTAGTCGAATTATAGTTATAAAATAGAATTAGGACATGTTTTAGGGTAATAATAATATCAGTTTTACCCTTAATTACCCTATTTACTTTTAATCGTGGTAAATAAAAGTAAAAATATACTATTCACAAAAAAATAATTTCATCATATTGAAACACATATTACTTACTGATATCAACTATGTCTCTTGAATTTTTTAAATTAAACTAACAGAAGTAGTAAAATTAAGTTTTATGTAAATTCACAAATGCTAATAGGAGGTGGGTAAAAGATAGTAAAAAGTTTAAGAAAATTTTTATATATATAAACTTATTATAAACATACTCAAATGAATTACATTGAAATTTTGTAGGTATTATGTATCTATTTTGACCAAAAATAAATTTAAATAAAATAAAAAATTATTTAAATAAAAATTTAGTTTTAAACAGTAACTCAATGTTTTTAACTATTTATAAAAAATTGAATGTTTTCAGAAAAAATACCATAAATTCACCATAACATAATTTTGATATTCCGAATCCAAAAATGAAGTCCATTTTGAAAGTTAAAATTTATAATATTTCAAAAAGTTGGTACTACTATTCATAACCGCTAGTTTGATTGGTTGTGGTGTGTTAGAACTCAAAGTTGCGTACAACACATGCTATTGTATTATTCAAAGATAAGCGTACCATGGAAGCTTGGGGTGTTACATTCCATTAGAAACAAATTATTTCATGTAATAATATTATTTATAATTCAATAATCTATTAATGAATTAATATAGATATAGAAATTAAATTCCAAAACATATCATTTCATTCAACTACCAAAATTTATATGTGTAATATACATAATCAAGAATCATAAAAAATCGATAATGATGGTAATATTTATTTACATACAACTAGTCCATAAATCATGGGATGAGGTCAAATAGTTTAACTCATATTGTATTCTATATTGACAGTTTTCTCACACCTTTTAGAATGATAATAAATTTTCCTGTTTAATTTTGATTATATTATCCTTATAAGTATCCATGATATCCATGTATTCATTAAAATGAATCAATTATTTTTCTCTAGGATCATATCCTACAATAAAAACTGGAAACCAACATTTAAATTTTAGGGCTCTATATAAATGAAATTCATTGATCTCCAGAACATATTATCCACATATCCAAGGTATTATTTTCATTACAAATAATGAACTTGACTGAACCGAGACAAACAATTATATAAATTAATAATAACAAAGGAATATTGTTCATACATCAAAAATTTCTCCAAATTTAATTAATCCACACTTATATTAGTATTTATAAATCAACTAATTAGAATGATAAAAAATGATTTCAGACTCCATTTTGTCGATCATCTTAAGGAACATTATTAATCTATTTAACATAAATCCCCTTTTATAGCAAATAAAATCCTAATTTTCTTATTTTATATATTTATAATATATTTTTCAAATGGTGACTTCAAAAATTTGGTATTGACGTACCTAATTATTTATTCTACTATAAATTTATCCATAGAGGGACTTTTTTCCACTAAAACTTCTTTTATTCCTGTTTTATATAGTTCCAAAAAAATATATAATTCCACATTACAATTTCATTTTTATATTTTCATCATAACAATAAAAAACTCATCATTTTATACTCAATTTCCTCCTTTGGTGTGACCCCATGCTATGAGAACTATTACCTAAAATATCATCGTACACTAATAATATATTACATTATTATAAATTGATCTTAACCATACTAACTATACTAATCTTATTTCACCCATGGTCCAACATAAACATCATGATTTCTACCACATAGTGATGGCCTTTTGGGGTTTTCTATATAGGTGTTTGATTAAATTTTTTTCTCTTCAACTCCTATATAACCAATGTTAGTTAAATTTTCATATTTCAATTATGTCCTTTAACCATGACTGAGACGTTAAAAAAGAAAAAAAATAGGCTTCTCCATTATTCATTTATTAACCATCAAATTGAATTACTAATCCCCTTGGGTTGGTGTAAGGGTATTCTTTGTTTTAGAGTAACCTTATTCAGGGAACTCTTATCGTAGGTGTGGTTTCATATGAATCTTTTGTTTCAAAATATTTTTCATTAGAAAGAATCAATATTATAAGTCTTTTATCCATGTCTTTTCTACCTCCATTAATTATAATTACTCTGAATCATTCTTAACTATATTGTGTATAATCATTCTAATTTTCCACAGGTAATAAACTCTTCTCAAATTAAATCAACCATAGTAAAGTTATAATATAAATTTATTACTAATATCCTTCCACCATTAAATTTATTAAGAAATTATTACTGACACATTACATAATAACATTCCATGTCTACTACAGATTATTAAAATTCCCTAGGAGTTAATGAATTCCATTTTAATTTTTGCATTCACAAATATAATTCTATTAAACAGAATTTTAGTACTATTTTAATAATATTATTACAAATATAATTTACTTTTATTGTCAATAAGTCAAACAAGTAAACATGTCAAAAATAATATAAACCCTATCTGATACTCCATATTCCCTATAAAACCTCAGCCAAATATGTGTCCCTTATATAAAAATACTAAAAATATAAATTAAATGAGTCAAATAATTCAATCATTCTACAAAATTTAATCCCTATACATTCATCTAAATATATTATATATTTTTTTAACTAACACTACTCACATTTTTTCACCCCCTACATACCCATATTATTCTTTATCAATATATCCATCTTTCCAAAAGGGGTGGATTTCCATTATATTTTTATTACATAAAAATGAAAATTGATTATAAAATTTCACTTTATATTATTTTCCATAATAATTTCAATAAATAATATATTCCTAAATTAAATAATAATGAAAGATCTGATTTTTATTTATTATTATAAATTTATTTATAAAATCTTTTACCATTCTAATTTTTTTTTGAAAATTTATTAAGATACTAACATGTCACTAAGAAATTCAATTTTTTTCACAATAGAAACCACACATTTCAAGAGGATATTTAATGGACATTATGAAACAAAACTCATCGTATTTTTTGGTATATTTCCCAATTTATATATTTAAAATAACACTTTTACTCATCGAAATTATACTAAAATCTACAATTATTTTATTTTTTGAGAGGATTTAATAAAATAAGGTCAATTTTTATTTTTAATATTTTTTAAGGGATAAAATGTAATTATTAATAATATTTTTTCCTATTGAAATTCAATGAAATCATATAATTTGAATATATTTTCTTGAGAATTTATTTAAAAAAATAAATACATATATATATTGATGAATAAAGATAAAAGTATTTCTTGATTGATATTTTATTTTAAATTTTATTTAATTAAAACATTCATTGGTTTTATAATTTCACGAAAATCGTATCATGATTTATTATAATATATCAATATCAATTTTTTTAGTGTCACTCTAATGAAGTAGAAATATTTTAAATTACCTAGCCTATTTATTCTCCTTCTATACTTGTAGTTTTATTGACTATCTCATCCAATTAAAAGATCCAATTCATTAAGGTATATTCCCTATAAATAATAAATCATTATACACCATATGATTCCTTAATTAATAAAATTATAATATAAAAATATATCTTCCTATCCCTATTAAAGAAAGGTACAAATAAAATATCCCAATCAAAAATAAATCTCTTGATACTCTGTCAAACCATAATAATGACATTAGTATAAAAAATGGATGAACATAAAATACATAGGACCTTTAAAAAAAGGTAAAGTGGAACAAGAATACACATTTGGACTACAAAAAAGCATTCAATATACTAAAATGAACACTAGGGACAACAATTACAATGAAAATATAACTAAAATCTTGCTTCATCAATAACACAACCTATATAATCACCCACATATTATATATCATCTACATGAAATAAAAACCCATCTTAATGAACATCTATTTAGCTGTTAGTATAATTATAAAAAATAGAATTCCCTAAAAAATTGAATAGAATGATAAATAATCTCTAACTATTTTCAATGTTGACTATATGAATAACTAAGGGACAATTAATTGAATTTTAGAGTTCTGTTTGAAATAATGTCTCATATTCATATCCAAAATTGTCAAATATATTTGTTTTGGGAATTAAAATTTATATAGTTGAAGGGAATACAGATAATATTAATATTATCCTATTCAATGTGGACCACACGATTTTATTAATAGAAGAGTAAAATTGGAACTCAACAAATGACATTAATTATTAGAACATATATCCCAAAACAGTGACCCCAAACCTCATGATAAAAATTATTACACACTAATAATCCTTGATAAGTTAATTGTATAAACAATATTTTACATAAATCAAATTCAATACACTAATACATGAAAATATTCATTGCAATAATATATTGTTTCAAAAAAATGTAAATAGACCATCCAAAATGTGTTCTACAACATTATCACTTATAAAATGTCTCCCTTAATTATAAGGGAAACCATGTAGACATAACATCCTATCATTTCCCTCCAATACATTTGTTATTAAAAAATTAAACCTGAGAAAAACCTTACAATAGAAACATCGTATCATAAATATTTATATATTGGAAGATTACCAAATAACATTGAAAAACATGTATTGATCTTGTCAATACCGGTAAAAACCCAAAGATACCTTAACCATTTTTATAATTGAATTTAAACAGTCCATTAAAACTAAAGGGATAACTGGGAAAAAATTATAAAATCATTGAATGTGCCTCTAAAAATATATTTTTGATAATTTGAACTTGAACTGTTATCATTATGTTTGTAGTGACTATGAAAATATCATTGCAACCAACACCTCATTGATAATATCTATAATAAGTGAGTATTAATATATGATAATTTCAATGTAAACATAATATCATTATGGATATAGTGAATAAGGGTAAAAAAGAATCCATCTATTGATATACACACTCATTAACTTCTATAACTGATTCATAATTATGATAATAAGAGTAACTACATAAAAACTAATATCATATGACATTTTTTAATTATAGTATATATCATGAGTCATATCCAAATACCTAAATAATCTATCACAACGATAATCACAAAATGTAAAATCAAGTGACGTGTATAAATAAATGAATCTTCCTTATATTGATGTTTAAATACAAGTCTCCTTTGATTTAAATGATGTTATATAAGAAAAATGGTATACTCTTTCATGATATTCATCATAAAAAACACTTTCTCCAACTATTCACGAACCAAAAAACACCAATGTACTGCAAAATAGTACCATATCTTTTGCATGGTATAGAGGTCCAATGGCCATCACCTATAGGGCTACTAAATACCATAAATTTTGAATTGGATCCATTACCTTTAATCTTTATTTCCCCACAGGTGTTGAAAAACATTAGACATATCTACAAATATCAATTTAATCAAGTCATTATATTAATATATTAATAATAATATAATATTTTAAATAGTTTGATATATATCCTATAATATGGATGAGGAACACACCATCACGTTCTATATATAAGAAAAAACATGATGTATTACTCACCAATTTAATTTAAGAGTATACTAAAAAATGGGAGAAAATAATGGAAATAACATGTATTGGTAAATTAGATTTTCCATGACATATGAAATGTGGAACAAATATTGGGAGGTAAGTATACTCATAGATCAATTTTATATGTATTAAATCCATTTCAATAATTATTCACATAATCGACCACTTCCTTAATGGTTGTAATGACATTCTACTATCCTTATCCATCCTTTAAACCCTATTCCTAAATCATAAATTCTCCCATTGTGATAATACATAGTCACATGGACTACACATTCAATGAGCTTGTAATATTCAATGTAGTGTTAACGATTAATTTTTTTTCATCCCAAACAACAATTTTATAAAACTTATTTCCAGACACTACATAATTTCTTAGGTTTTCACAATGATGAACAATAGGAGAATGACATATAATGTTATATGGGTTAAATATTTGGTGGAATGATAAAATAATTAAACATCATAAGTAATGTTATGATCTTTCTAGAAATTACACACCATTATAAAAGAGGTTAAAACGGGTTAGAAGGGATTTTATGGCCAATTTGTAACCATAGAACATTTAAATTCTATATCCTTATCCATTAATTATAATCAAATAGATTTGGACATCAAATTATAATAAAAATTTAATCAATTACAAGAATTATTGTAATCAAACTATTAAATAACTAATTTTAAAAAGTGATAAGGTAGTATTAAATATATTAAATATCCATACCCTGATTGATGAATCCAGAAAGGAGTCATGATTCTTTCATTATTTCCGAAGGAATTTTCCACCACATTTCAGGGCTCACATTCATCTATATAATTCCCACCCAAACCCTACATTCACTAGGATTTCATATTTTATTTATAGGTAAATCAAGTTTAATATAATTAATAAAATATTTTTATTGAATGAATTGTGAGAATAGGATAGTTCTAAAATACATGAAAATGTCTTGTTATATACCTCTAATAATTATTATAAATTTCCCATCATGTAGTAGAAAAACACAAAATAATTGTTTAGTCAAGAATTCATTAAATATTTTCAATCTAGTGATATATTAGAGATATATTGACATTCCATATTTTATGATTAAAATATATTAATTTATTAGGTATTAAATAGTAACCATCCAAATTAATACTTTGGTAACCTCATTGAACATTATCAATTGATTAACACCATTTTATAAGATCAAAATAAGTCATCAAAATTTTTTATGTAGATATGTTTTATGTTGAATTTATCATTTTACCACTATAAGGAGAATACCATGATTCATTGGAATGATATATTTCAAACTAAAGTAAAAAAAATTCCTCACCATTCTCTCTGAAATCAAAATATGTTATCCCTATAATGAAAACCAAAACTGTTAACAATCCTAGAATCATAGAAATCAAGTCCATAATAATTAATGGAATCCTTTTTCTATCACTTTTATTTTTCAATTTTGTTTCAATGAAGCTATTAACATGGTCAATTAGTCATATCACATTTGAAGGAAATTGTTTTATGTAGTCATAATTTGATGTTATATATGTTTTTCATGTTTTATCTAGAAATTAATTTATCCTCCAAGGTTATTTTATACCATTTAGTGATATTAAATGTCTAATGATCAATATTAACATTGACGTCTTTCTATAAATATTTATCTTTTACAATTTTCATCATACTCTAAAAATTTATTAGGATACAAAAAATACGACTATTTAATTATTCATGTAAAAAATATATACATTTTCTTATGTGACTCAGTGAATTCTCTATACCCCCGCAAATTTTAGGAAATGTTATATATACCCTAAGGAATTATACATTAAACAACTTCACTACTTGAAATATTTTATATGTCAACACTGCTAACTCATACAGGTTTATAAAGTGAATATCCTCCTTACTTTCTTCCTCTAATATTTATAAATACTATAAGACTCATTCAAGTAAAATATACATAGAGGGGGTTAAATCATAGTATAATTATTCATATTAATTGAAAAATGTTAATTCTCTTATACCATTTATAGTATGAAATGCTCTTTCACTATTACATAATATAGAATGTTATTGAAATTAAAATATATTAACATTTTTCATTTAGTTACTTCATAGGCACTGGGTTAGTTTGAAGAGAAAAAGATTGTGTTGTTCAATATAACTAGAATCCATTATACACCTACTATATTAAATTCTCTTAGAGAGAAATTGTTGTCACATATTGTTTCAACCTCTTCACTTTGATAATTCAGAGATATTTCATAATTTGTGAACTCCAAAAACAATAAAATATAGTTTAGTAAAGTTTTATTTAGATTTTTCGATCCATATTCTTAATCAATATTGATTATAGAACAATTTGGATTACAAAAAAATATTATTTATCAAAATGAAATGGTCCAATTTACAAAAATATACATAGAAATTCCCTAATTGTTTATATAACCTTCACTGTGTATAAAATATTTCTACATAAAGATTCTTTTCAAAATGATATATCATATATCATATTACATATTTTTTATACATCTAATATTTGGGTAATTTTAATTTATTCATTAAAAATTTATTTTATGGTTTTAAAAAAATAGGGCACTTAGTTATTAAATTAGACTCGCATAATTTTTTAAATGGGTTTTAGTGTCCTAATTATAGATGATACCAATATTTTTTACAAATAATATGATAAAGAAAAAATGTTTCCCCATTACCATATAACTGCATAGATATCCACTTATAAGGTTCCTCTATAAAATTCCTCATTTTTATAGTCTGTCAACATTGTTTGAGTATCATTCCTCTACCTGATAATTGTTTTAAAACATACCTATATCTGTGAGAGTCTAACTAACCCACATGATAATAATTCATTTTCCACTGAAATTATTTAAATAACCATGAATGAAATTTGATCTATTCAATATCATTTCCCCCATGAATATCCTATGTTAATCAGCACTCTATAAAATATAAGTAAATTGTTAAAAAATAATTCCTATAAACACTAAAATTTCACCTTGATAGAAATTTCCATCAACAACCTAATTGGGTCTATATACAATAATTTGACCTCTATAGCCATCACGTTTGAAAATTATATTCATTTTATGATTCTAACATCTCATTTATTATTTATTTCTTCATAGTGATAATATAATCAACTGACATTCTCCATAATCCAACATAAGGTAAGATCCCCATGATAAAAATTATAAATATGAAATATTATTAATGAATTTAAATTTTCATCTCATAGTCAACAACTGAACCTTATTTTCAAATAAATTATATTAGGGAATGCCATAATTAAATTTAATCCAAATAAAACATTAAACTAATCATGATCATCTCTTTATATAACATTACTAAACACCCAATTTTTATTCTACTAATGATTTAATATAATATATATCTCTAATTTATCATATTTTCTATTCCCTAAGGAGGGTATGATTAATTCCCATAAATTAAATCCTTGAGTTAATATTTTTTATTATATCATTTACATTGAGTATAAAATTTTAATACTCAAAAAAACTATCCAATTTATAAATTTATAATTTATAAGGTGATACAAAACATAAATTTTCTCTATTTAGGCTCTTTCCATAACCAAATCTTCCATGGATTGTATGAACAACCCAACATCTAGTAATATATTAGGAATATTTATTTCAACATTTGATTTATATTTCTTGTCATGTGAATAATTATATGTTAACATTAATGATTAAAACATCAGATCTAGAATAGTATGATTTTGAAATGTAGGTTATAATTAACATATGAGCAGATATTTAATTCCATCAACTCATAATTATTCTTTTTCATATGATTAGGTTGACTTTAACTCATTGATTAATTATAAGATCCTAATAAAAAACACCTCTCGTTAAAATCTACGTGAAACCCATTTTCTCAAAATATCATCATATAATTTATAGGTTTTAGAACACCGAGTCCTGATCACTTACATTAATCGTGGTTGATCACAAAAATACATCTCGATTATTGAAGAAACCATGATGTTACTTCACTGGAATGACAGGGGAGGAAGAGTGTTGTTCTATATATATAGTGACTGAGAGACTCTCTCTCTATATGTTGTTCACAATGAAATTTATTATATAGTGAGTTATAATTATGAAGCTATTATTGATGATCTATGGTTGAAAAAATAACCACAAACCTCTTCCAGACCTAATAACTCATATTTGACACCATTTTTAACAAAAAAAAATTATTATTATTGGTCACATGTCATTTGCAAGGAATATTAAATATAGAAAATATAATTCTTAGCTATTTTCAATTAAAATATGTTATTCTATTCACATTATTCAATCGATATTTACTGTTCCATGAATAATGACAATTTAAAATAAAATTTTCACTATAATATTCTATTATATATATAATAAATATTAAATTCACATGTCATGGAAGTAAATAATTATATTGTTTACTCACGTATTATTTTTAATTAATTGTTATTATGTTATGATGATCAACCAAACTGAAATAAATATTACATGTTATGGGTTGTATTTTATAAAACATGAATTTAAGTGGGGTTGAGGATAAAAAAAATGTGCGACCCTCTTAGCCTCTATATTAGTAGCGTTATAAATAACCTCATAATGTATATATTTGGAATCTTTAATCATGAAAAGGATCATACAGATAAAGAACATAATTTATATGATGTTCAACCTCTTATGAATGTTTACCATGTAATATAATTCCTTTGTTAGAACTTATCAAACCATGAGTGTTTCATGCATGTTCCATCAACCTATATTCTCATTGTATCATTATTTAAATATTTGGAAATGAACATTCACTGTAATCACCAAATCCATGGATTTATGAAATATGTTACATCCCCATAAAATAGAATGAGATATCGATTTCCATCATGGGATTGAAGGGATAAATATTTGATTACCTTGTCAATTAATACACTACTTCTCATGAGAATCCAAACATATCCTACCTCACCATGAGAATATGATTTTTTTTCATAAATAAAATTTTTATGATATATTATTTCTGTTAATGATAATCATAAATTCTAAGGATCAATAAAAATGTACACATTTAGGAAAATCCAATGAAATATCAAAATGTGTATTTCATATTAATGGGAGTATTATGAAAACCTCTAATAATGGAGATTATAATGTGATTATAATAATTTTTTAATAACATTTTGTATAATCCCTTGAGTAAATTTCATGAAAAAGTGCATAATTGGGGTGAGATACTCATGTTTTAATATTAAATATAATTTTTTAGAATTATTTGAAGTAGTACAATTGAGTCAGTTTGTAATTTTAATTCTATCTCTCCCCTTATTAACAAAATTTCATGGTGGTTGTTTTTTAGGATTACACATTCAATATAAAATAGTTCATTATAAGAGATATTCGGCCAATTATTCCATTTGAATTGTGATATGGTCCAAACAAGAAGGGTCAAAGGATTTCTGACGAAACTGGACTAGTTATGAAGATAAAATTACGAGGATCAATATAGAAGTATAAATTCCTTTATTATCTTACAATGTTTTGGGGACAATTCATGTATTCATGGATAAAACATTCAGTTCCCAACTCTAATTACAAGTGGCCTGGATGATTATAATATGTCCAACCCAATATTCTTGATGGGAATTAAAATCAGTAAACTATTCATGAATTTTCTCCAATTATAATCATCAAATCAAGAATGTATTTTTCATTGTGAAATATCATATATTGGAGTCCTACATGATATAAGAACATATTTTTATTTGAGGTAATATTTCTTTTTCCAATACTCATTCACATTTCAACTTTTGAATATGTGTTGATAAAAATGAAAAGGTGAAAACTGGTTAGAAAAATAGAAATATCATTCGCTAGAAAATTCCAATAGATTCCAAATTTTTAGGTATGACATAAAACATAAATATATAAAAATTGGAATAAGATAATATTTCTAGATTTATCTGTTAGTATTTCCAAATTGGAAAAGCATGTGGTAGGACAATTTTGGAATGCAAACAGTCCACCTCCTTGTGCTATAAATACAACCCCCTCTTCTCCCTTCATGTGGTTGGAATTTTAGAAGATAGTAGAACACATTGGCATGAACAAGCGTTTCAAAAGGATTAGGAGGACCTACTATACTCATGTTTTTACTTGTGAAACCCTTGCTCCTCTATTTGTTTTCATGTTATTTTTTATTCATCTTACTCGTAATCGTGTAAGTCCATTTTCATTTCAATTGAATTTTAATGAACGTTTCTTCTTCTTCATATATTATTCCCATCCACTATCTTTTAGATAATATTAATGGAATTAATATAGATTAAATAAAATTGAATCTCTTTCCATTCTATTTCGTCCTCATTCAATAAAAAGTCCATTTTAAATTCTTAATATTGTTCGGTTGTGTGTGTGTTCGACGCACACATCTTTTTTATCATGTTATTTTCATTATATTTAATTATAATCACCATAAAAACATATTACTAGACTAATAACTATATCAATGGGAGAGAAAATATTTCATTGGGTTGAGTTATAATTTATGTATGTTAAGTGATTGTGAGCTTTTTCTCAATGAATATTATTTGAATTAACATTGTGTATATAGGACATAACATGTCATGGATTAATAAAATGTTTTGTTTAATGAGTGGTTTCCATTGATTATAGGAACCATAAATACACTACATGAAATATAATATAATTAATATTAGATCCCTAAGTTATTTTAACCCATGGATTAAAGACTTAACACATGGGAATTCCAATCAACCACAAATTGTTAAATCAGTGTTAATTTAATGCAATATGATGAAAAAATAAAGGATATAACATGCATAATAAACCAATGATAAACTCACCCCAATATTTATGAAATTTATAAAATCAATATTAATCAATCAACCATTTAAATTAAACTCTGCCTACAAACCCCTAATCAAAATATAAAAAACTAATAACAACTGACTATTAAAAAGTATCATCGCAGAGGATTCGACCCTAGTGTTGTTATACACATTAGAAGAGCACCAGAACCATAAATGGTCGATAGGTTATAATCGGCCTTGAAATCAAATTACTTCATTTCCAATGATGGTGAAATTATGTAGTTGTTAGTTTCTGGATATTTAAAAAAAATAAAAAAACAAAGAAATCCGCACTTCTCAAAAAAATACTACAAGAAAAAAAAAGAAAATATGTCTTCCTATTTCTTCCAAAATCTCTCTAAATTCCCCGTATCCTCCTAAAAAATCCCTCTAATTTCTTCAACCTTGAAATTGAGATAAAACTTCTCTAACATAGGAGGAACAATATGGATAATCAAATAATTCAAGAACTATTCCTTGTCTAACCAAATGAATTATATATGGGTAATCATAAGGAAAAAACACATATAGAAAATTCTAACCCTAATATGAATTACCAACCCATAGGTATTAAATAGCCAATCATAGAGGCTGACTTTGAACTCAAATTGGGATTGATTCCCCTTCTCCCTCATTTCCATGGGCTAGCCGGTGTGGATCCAAATATTCATCTTAAAGAGATACAAGTGGTGTTCTCTACCATTAAGCCTCAAGGGGTTTCTGATGAACAAATCAATATTTGAGAATTCCTTTTTTCCTTATCTGACTCCGCTATGTCATGGCTCTACTTCCCCCTTACTAGTTATATAATCTCATGGACTATCATGAAACGAATTTTCATAAATAAATTCTTTCTTACTTATCGTACTCTTCTATTCAAAATGAAATTAGTTGTATTCATCAATTCCCCAATGAATCACTCCATGATTATTGGAAGAGGTTTGAAAAGCTGGTTGCAAACTATCCACATCAACAAATCCCTAACCAAATCTTGATCTAATATTTATATTATGGATTATTGGCTATGGAGAGAACCCTCATTGATGCCACAAGTGGTACTGCACTTTTTGATAAAACTCCAACAATTATAAGAGATCTTATAAGCACCATGGCTGCAAACACACAAAAATTCAATACTCTAGCACATGCTCAAGTCAAACAATCTCACGATAATCAATTGATAGAGCACAAAAAAGATGACTGAGTGGATGAGTGAACTTACATGTCTTGTATGACAACTAGTTGTGGATTCCAAATCCCCAACATCCTCTTCCCCATAATCTATGTTCCCTAGAACTATCAAGAAAAATATAATTTCTATGCCCCATCTAATCCAAATGAAACTGATCCATAAAATCAAGAGGATCCCTCCGAATAAAATTGCACAATGGAGTTGAATGAAACATATTATTAGTAGAACAACAGCCCTCAACAATCTGTTCAGTCCGTTAGAAACTTCAACCAACCCCATTCTGAGCACATCTCTCCTACCATCAACTAAGGCTTAAGGTATGGAAATCCCATTTCTCATCCCCATCAATTCCATCATCAAAACCAAAACCAATTCCAATACGTTCAATGTTTTTGATAACTTCCAACAACCGTACCCATTAGTTCATCAACCTCAAAGGATCAATCCTCTTCCTCCTCCTCCTAGATTCCACTATCCTAGTGATCCTTCCAAATTCCCAAACCAATACAATCAATTACCCAAGAACCAAAATCAAGGTAATACCAATCCAAGAAAAGCCTCTTCTTCCATGAAACCATAGGAAAGTGTAGTGGAAGATCTTACCTACTTCACCCATTCTAGCCTCAAAAACATTAAAACCCAATTTCACCAACTTTCATCCCACCTGATCCATAAAAAACAACCAAATTCTGCCCAACTCCCTGCACAAACATTACCCAACCTTATGGTTAATGTTATTGAAATTGTACATAGATCAGGAAAAAATTTCTATTCCTCATGTTGAGCCATCCAACTCCCCATTAAATGTTTATCATGAAAATGGAAAGAAATAAAAACTTGAAAAAATATAAATCTATTCCCACACCTCTTTTTGATACAATTAGGAACCAAATTCCTTTTCCTCAAGCCACTTCTATGCCAAAGTATTCCTTTGAACCCAATCCTGAAATGTCTGACAAGTATAGACATAACGAATAAAACATTATGCTAATAGATGATATAAAACAAATACCTAATTATTCCATGTTTCAAAAGAAATTGTACACCCAGAAGAGGCAACATAAGATCATCAAAAATATTCCCACCATGCAGTCTATTCACATAAAATGAAAAGATCTAGGGAACATTAAGGTTCCATGCCAAATAAGAATTTACAACATCAAGGAAGCACTAATAGACATAAGAGATCAATTAATGTCAGGAAAAAATCCATCTTCTCCAGCCTTGTTCTAGGTCCCTTAAATCAAATAGGTGTTTTCATTAGATTGGAAAATCAAAGCATTGTTAGTCCTGAATGTATAATGAAGGATGTCCTTGTTCGTGTGAATGATCATATGTTCCTTGTTGATTTCTATTTCATTGACATGGATGGTGAGACAAACTCTTCTCTAATCCCATATACATATTCAGTAAATCTGTGAACACATTATCTCTTTCAATCCCAATTTTTTTTAATACTCTTGGATTCATCCTACATAATGTGTCAGCTAAATTATTTGAAATTATTGGGTGGAAGTGTATAGAAAAATTGCAATCATTGAGTACCTCAAGCCATCACATTTTCCTCATGTTTAGTTCTTTTTGTGAGAATATATATTTCAAGCTCTACAAATCAGTATATATATCACATATTTCATGATTGAGATATTTTCATTATATCTTCAATGAAAATATCACAACTTCTAACTCAAGATCATGAGTTGGGTAGTTCTATTACTATGTTTTAACTACCCTCAAATATAGGGGGAGACACTATCATTCTAGATAAGGACATAGCCATGTAATTTAATTGATCATCTCTATAAATTAAAAATCCACCATTTCCTGAGGGAAGAGGAAATATTAGAGATTTAACTAAACTGGTATTCAATTATTTAAAAAATTATTCACATTATTTTTTCCATTTGAGCATAACCCCTTTAGGAGTAATCATGGTAAACTTGTTGGCTAAACATGTGATGTTCTGAACAGAAGACCGATAATAACCTGTTAAACCAATAAAACTATGTATCTCAGTTATGTTCATTGGAGTAGTCCGTTCCAGGACAACCTTCTTCTTCATAGAACCAAATAATATTCAATCCTCATGGAAAATATAGTCCCTAAAAGAAACTGACTAAAGACAAAATTCACACTTTATAAACATAAAATATAATTCATTTCTTCTAATAGTCTTCAAAATAATGCTCATGTTATTCTCCTAATCTCTAAATATTTTAGAGTATATCGGGATACCATCAATAAATACAAGTAAATATCCATAAAGATATTACATGAAAAAACTATTAAATAGGTCTATGAAATCATAGGGTGCATTAGTGAGTCCAAATGGAATTTCAGTAAACTGTTAATGCTCATATCTAGTTCTAAACGATGTCTTTGGAATATCCTCCTTCCTCACTTGGAACTGGTGATATCCCGATCCAGTGTAAGTTTTCGAAAAATATTGGGCTCCGTGAATTTTAAAAAACCCATCAATCTGGATTAGGGGTTACATGTTCATTATTATAATTTCTTTGATTTCTCTACAGTCAATGCACAACCTCATGGATCAGTCTTTCTTCTTGAAAAAGTGAACACGGGCTCCCCATAGAAAACACTAGTGTTGATAAATACTTTATCACTCAATACCTCTAGTTGTTTCATAAATTATACTAATTACATTGTTTTCATTCTATAATGAGTCCTTGATATAGGCCATTCACCATGAATTAATTCAATAGAAATCTAATGTTCCCACTCTGATGGATGTACATGTAAATTACCTAAAAATAAATCCTTGTATTATGTCACAATAGATAGATCCTCATTTTGAATATTTGTTTCCTCACTCATATAAACTGAGTTCTCATTCTCCCCAAAAATATCATTCATTAGATATAATGGGGGTGGATCAAAATAAGAATTAGATGGTGATATTTCTACTCTAATTAAAATGGATTCTACACCATATAAATTTTTATTTCCTTCTTATTGTAATATATTTTCGCATAATTTTTTCAAATACAATCCTTTCCATGGATTATGTCATAGTCGAAAATAGGTATAAAGACAAAATCCTTAGATAAAGAATATTTATATTCCATAATGGGTACTTCCTAACTCATATATATTGCAATGAGGCTTCCCATAGGCAATTTCACAAACATCTCCCATGTTAATGAAAAATTGGAAATATCTATTTTTTAATGAAAGATTAGATGATATGATGGAATGTGAAGATCAAAAAACCAAAGAAATCATTGTCCGAGTTTTGAGAAATGATTATAGCACCTCTCACCGAATTGTTAAGAACTTCAAATTCAATAGTTTTGATTGCATTGGCTTATCTGTTCTCCCATGTCCTTCTTTATTGCACATGAGACTATATCTTCATATGATGATAATTTTTGGGAAACCAGTTTACTTTTAAGGGAATGGTTTAAACCATCATTGAATCGATCAATATTTCTCCTTGGATTACATATGTAGTCAGAGACATTCCATGATATCCATGTAAAATTTTCTTCATACTTCTCAATTTTTTCATCTTCTTATTGATCCAAACTGAAGAATTACCTCTCCATATCTTCTTGCAGTTGTTGAGTAAAATACTTTTCTATGATTATTTCCTTAAAATCCATCCATTCCAATTATTAAATTTATTCCTCTTTATTTTTGTTTTGAATAAACAACCACTATTGATCTATATCACCCGAGAGATGATAAACTATCATGATAAGCTTCTTCCCTTCATAACATCCCAACGTAAGAAATGTCTTCTTAAGGGAACTTATCCACTGCTCCACTACAAATGGGATTGGAGTCCCATTGAATGATGGAGGTTGTTTTCGCATAAATATTTTATCATTTCACCTACACATTGTTATTTAGGATGCTCTATATGGGTATATTTATTGTTCACATATTGATTCAGCTATCCTAGCATAGTTATAAGCTAATCATCCCCAGTAATATCTCCAATACCAACAAAATTGTCTTTTATAAGATAGAAAACCCTAAAAGGTATATGTGTATTCATGAAATTTCTATTACTTACCCTATGGTCCATTTATAAGTAATTTCATACACCAAATTATTGCAGGAATCACAATTGAAAATAACAATAATAAAAAACACATAACATCAACTAAAATTTTATGCAATTCTAAATTCCTAATCAAAAGAATTATTTCGTTGAGGACCTATTTAAAATTAAATCCTTAATAATCATTTATAATGAAAATTTTAATTATCCTATGTATATCTCTTAGTTGTATCAATCCTGGTGCATAGTAAGACATGTGGTCATTTACCAGGATATAACAGGTCAAGCCCGAAACCACTTGTCAGAGTTGTAACTCCTGGGTACATCTCTACTAAAATCAAGTCCACATGTAGTATCCAGACATGAATGTATTTTATAGATAGATCCACAGAATATATTACTTAACAAAATTCTAGGATGTTCTTGTTTGTTAATACTCAATTACTACCTTATGGATTTTTTTACCAAATATTCATTTTCTAAATATATATTCCATGTCTTCTACTAAACATCCTCTGATACCAATACTAAATACAATACCATAGTTGCATAGATCCAATGGGTTATTTTCATACATTTTAATATAAACAAGGAATTCATATCCAGAAGGAACGAATTGTCTAGTATCTTTGGAAAACAACATATAAACAAAATTTGAACATTAGAACTTGAAATTAAATTCATCATATCATCTTCTATTAAATCACACATAAACTCCTAGAATATCCCTGAAAGTAAATAATAATATTAATTATCACCACCAAGTGAAAAATAAAACATAAGAAATGGGTGAGCTCAGATTTGCATTAATGGAATGTAATACAACGGATGCGATGATTAACATAAACAATAGGCATGGTGAAAAATTAAAATAAAAAATCTTTAAAAATTATTCTTCAACATAATATAGTAGTAATGAAATATGATTAAATAATCCCTTATAAATGATACTTATAGAATAAAAAAATAAACACTGATATTCCTCTAGCATAACAATCACATGGTTTAACAATTATAATTCCGTAATGAGGGAATTCAAAATTTTAGACTTCTGAAAAAAATAAGGCCTCATCCAAGATGTTTGAAAATAAAAGTGAACTACCGAGACTAAGTCCCATTCTGTTTTTTCTAAAGAGACCTATCAATTCCTCGAGGAGCTATATCTGGCCCATCCTTTACATGATATTTATAATACATTCCTAATATGAATGGTGTAAACATAAACAACATGATCATATGAAATAACATTCCACAATTTTAGAACATAAACACTAACCATTCTGAGTAGTATGGTGAATGGTATCAAGATGGGACATCCACAATCAAACTAATCATAAAACATTTAATAAAATATGGTAGATAAAATACATAAGATATTCACATAAATAATACATGTAATTAAATGAAGTGGTTGAATTAAAAAAATTCAGTCTAATAAAATTATTGAGGAATTTTTAAGAGAAATACATTTTTAGATTGAAAGAAGAGTTTTTGGAAAAATAATTTCATAAAACAAGAAATGAACTAATGTAGTCATCTTATCATGAAAGGAGTGATTTCTTAGAAATAATTGTAAATTAAATGAGAATATACACTGCACAAGAAAATATGTAAGAATTTGAGTACTTCCTATGAATCATGCATGTTCATCATAAATAAATGACAAAGATATCTATAAAACATTTAACTCTACATTAAATAAAGTTGTATAATTATTGGTACAAAAATATTGGAAATTAAAACATAACCAATTAATAGATCATAATAATAATTATGATTTTAATTGGGATTAAGTGAAACAATGAATATCCTGAATGTAAATAGAGGTTTGGGAAGAAAACCCATACCTTATGTTCGAATGTATTTTACACTTGTCTATACTATCCTAGATAATCAAATTAAATCCACTAATTAATTAATTATGATACATATTAACATATATTTGATTGATTATATTTTTATAATGTTAATTTATGTTCTTATTCATACGTTATAAAATTGAACAATATTCGTTCTGGAATGTTCATTTTCTATGATTTCATAATCAGTCCACATGATTATAAGTAATAGAGTTAATGTGGAATCTATATAATTGCCCAGAACAAAACTTATATGTTATTAATAAATATCCAGTTGATTAAATGGTTATATATATCCTTTGATTACATGGAATGAGGATGAATAAATTGAAAAGACAATTAGTGAAAATCATTTATATTTTTACAAAAAAAATTTCCATGATTATTAATAACATGTTTTGTCGTAGATATTTATATTGTAGTTATAGATCATTAAGTAGGTTATAAAACATATATTATATTCTGGTTCAAAAATAAAATTGGTTTCACGACCAACCATTAATATTTTAATAGAAATTGAAAACTCGTCATCTGTAAATGTGATAAATTAACACATGTCGAATGGTGTTCTCATTTCTCTTCGTATAAAATGATGGAAATGAGAGACGATTTAGAATTATTACATTAAAATAATAGAATTCAGTGTATTCAAGTTAATATAGTTATTTTAGCTTTTTTATGAGGAAATTTTAGGAGAGAAAAGAAAATAAATGTATAAGAAATAAAAAATGAGAAGTTGAGAAATCCCATATAAAACCTTTAGCATTAT
Organism: Viscum album; assembly: GCA_963277665.1. Classification (NCBI taxonomy): domain Eukaryota; kingdom Viridiplantae; phylum Streptophyta; class Magnoliopsida; order Santalales; family Viscaceae; genus Viscum; species Viscum album. The sequence continues at coordinate 29,084,691 of OY728123.1, read as the reverse complement.
AACGATGTCACATGGATATTTGTAAATTATGTTGATGAGGGTAAATGAGGTCTCTCATTATTTTTTACAAAATATAAATAGTAAGGTGTGTATGGAATGTCATATCCCAACACAATGAACTGGAATTTAAAAAGGAATAACATGATTGTAGTGCTTGAAAAATAGAAGGGTGGTAAATTCCCTTACCATGTAGAGTAACTCCAAAAAAATGAGGGATGAGATCTTAAGAAATGAGGATACCTTGGGAGGAATCATAGTAAGTAAAAACTACCAAATATTTTATGAAGTAAAATATGGAATGAAATTAATGGAATGAATGGGTATGTATTTTAAAAAAATATGACTTAATTTTTTATAAATTGTCAAGGACACTTCAGTAGTGGTATATGAAGAAACATAGTATTTTACATGGTATTTTCCCATGGTATTGGCCACATGGGACCGATCATGTCATATATTCTTATACACATATCGAACAATATTTATATTTTTTACTACATCATTATGATTTCATTAAACATACGAAAAAACTCAAAACTATATGTTTACTCTTCATGAAAAACTATAGTGTTTATTAAAATTATCATAATTACAGCATAACCTTATTTAAACGTTTTTAATAACAAAATTATATTCATCTTATCATAATAATTCAAAAAATATGAACCTTTTATCTTCTATCTATGAAAAGAGTTATTTATTAAAAATAATAGCAGACGTAAAATGCATAATAAAATGCATGATAAATTTTTCGAATCATCAAATTTTTTTATCATTTGACATTAATTAAGAGTGTTTTGATAAGACTATTCAATAATTATAAACATTAATAAGTACTTATTTTGATATAATAATTTATATCTCTCTTAAACATATGATTTTTACCTGAAAAATAAATTTATCAAATTCATCATATTGTAAAGAAAAACTATATTGAAAACAAAAATGATGTAAAAGAAATTGTATTTAATATTTCTTAGTTAACTTTACTTTTAAATTTGTTATATTAATTTTCATAAGGAAAGAATTAATTTTCCAAAGGTTCATGATAATATTCAACATAATAATTAAGTTGATCCTATTAGACACAAAATATCCCGATGATCGCCACCATGTATATCAGTTTTCAAAATTTCAACCACAAAAGTAGAAAAAATATGTTTAGTGGCTAAGTTTTAACTATCTCATATAAAAAATTGATTTTTTCTCAGAGGATCAATGGTGCATTCATTCTATTTAAATTAAAAAAATTAGGGTGTCAGATTTTCTATTATCATTCTTGATCCTATAACTTAGATAATTTTTTAATTTTTTAAATATTTTAAAAATGTAATAAATATGATATATATTCAGTAGTAATTTATTTATAACAATTTATAAAATATATAAATATGAAATGGAATAAACTGTTCATGGAGACATATGAAAATAAGAATATTATATCAAAAAATAATAATTTCTATGACATATATATCATATATGATCACTAAACCCATCCTTCATAAAATAATTGTAATGTGTGAATTAATCATATCACTTTGAGGTGGTTGTAGTCCACACATCCAAAAATTAAGTTATCATATTTAAATAAAATGGAATTAATTAATGTTTATTTCATATAAAATTAATAAAGAATAAATACATAATTATTTTCATATATATCATTTTAAAAAAATATTTTTCATAATATTTCCCATCCATGAGTGGTGTTAATGGAAAAAGGAACATCATAGTTTCTTGAGGTGGTAGTTCACTGTACACAACAATTATATGTTAATGACCCCTTATATGGGAGTGTTTTTAAGTTTTAATTGATACCATATAACAAAAAAAATACACATATATTTACGATAAAGATGTTATAATTTAAAAATTTATTAAGAATAATTGAGGTGGTGGATAATGAAAATTTAAAAATGGGAGTTTGAGGAAGGATGTCACTTCTATTTTGGGTAACATCTTTTATTTTACACTAAATGGATTCCTTCGATGACATACATCCGGAAGAGATGATTCTTAGATCAATATAGGTATTTTGGGAAAATATTTGGATAAATTATTGGCATGATAAGGGACATGAATATTTTTAATAATTGGGAGGGGTAGGAACCTTTTCATAGTGTAGGAGAAGTGGAATTATTGTAAATTTTTGAAATTAAAATTTCACCCAAATTATTTTTGTGTAATGGGGATCTAGTAATTTTCCAAATTAGATCCAAATTATTATTGTGTCAAAATATGAATAAAATTTTTCTTTTTTAATATATTCTCGTTCATATTGGGCAATCTTTTTAAGGTTAACTCCTTTGTTAGTCTAATTTTATCATAATAATTATGAATAATTTTAATCACATTAACTAATATTTTTGTTGAAATATAATATGAACATATTATAAATTATAATTTATAATTTCTCCTTATATAGAATCCATTTTCCATATTTAAATCAATGATGTGGAAGAAATTAATTTAAAATTTATCCCGCTTGTGGGATGAAGAAGTAGTTTTTAAAGTAAAAATGATCTAAAGATTACAATGTTTTTTATATAATTTCAAAGTAAAATTGATTAAAATTAACTAAATTGGATTAATTTATATAAAATATATCTATGTAAGATTTTATTATAACAAAAAATATAATTTATTAATATAAATCTATTCATATTAAAAATAATTTTTGAATGAAAATTTCACGAGTTTTACTATTCATAAAAACATTAGTTTCCTCAAAAAAATGAAAACAAATCACCAAAAGTAAAATATTATATTACCAATAAAAAATAAATTTTTTCAAAAATAAATTATAAATGTGTCTAATATTTTATTCAAAATGGACTCTCCATTTAAATGAAATAATATTTCCTTTTAGAAAAATACCCATTTTTAATTAGAAATTTTGATTTATAATTATCATATACCTATCAAATATATTAGAGGGTTATATAAAATATTTATTCATTGTATAATATATAATTTTCCTCAAATTTTTAATCAATATTATTTTTTTAACTTTTTGAGATACAATTTTGTTTGTAAATAGGAAAATATTATTCTTTGAAAAGTTATCTATCTAGTTTAAAATAGTTAATATATTTACTTCTACTAATAGATACGTAAAGAATTTATTCAATAATAATTTTTAAATAATATTTACATAATTATGATATAATTATTACTATAATAATTTCCAATGTATATGTGGTAGCTATTATAATATTTTAAAAATCATGTTAACAGAATATTATAATTCTGTAAAACTCAACCTTTCGTATAATGAAATATATCAAAGGGACACAATATTTTTTATAACAAAATACAATACAATTGTTACAGGTATGGAATGCTAATATAATTGGGTTTTGTGTTCCAATATTAATTTTTTTCTTTATAATTATATTCACACATAGTTCCTTTCTAAAAAATAGTATTCAATGTTTCATAAAGTGGAAAATATTAAAAAGATTCATTTAATTTGAATAAAAATAAATCAAAAAAATCTCAGGGTGTTATAGTGTAACTTCGTATTTTTGGAATGACCTAACATTTTCATTTTTTCACATTATATTTTGATAATATCAATATATCGTGGAATAAAATCAATGTCTTGGAAAATGATATGAATCTAAACTACTTCATTGGTCATATCTGAATCCATAATTTACGCACACTCAACTATAAAATTGGAGTCAAGTAGTTATGTTGAACTCTTATAACACATATCTCATCTATTTTCAATAAAATATATTTCCATAATGTGATTTCAAATCATCCTGATCTATCATAAATCTAACATATTTGTAATAACCAGTGATGGATATTTATTTATCACAACTATACACTATGAATATTCCCTTACATCAGCTCATATACCTATGGATAGAAATAAATGATATATATTATTTCTAATGATTTTCATGTTTATATCATCATACAATGATAAAAGAATATGAAATATCAATCCTTATTTTTGGAATGTTATACATTGTCGATCATATAATAATAGTGTATTGATCTTAATCATTCTCTCCCTTTCCTCTTATGTTTGACAACACATTTTTTAGGAAATATATATATCATGTGAATCTATAATATTTCATATATTTTATTGTTCAATACTACAACAATTTAGTATCTATTACATTATTTTACAAAGACATAGTCCATGAAAAAACTTGGATATATCAATAATTTTATTGATCCATAGAATGTATGCTTCTCCACATATGACTTTCATGGAGTATCACATTTTAGACCAACAATTAAACTATTATATTTATAGAATATCATTTCAATTTGGATATATTTCTTCAACATATAATACTATTAAATCAATTATACATAAAAAACATATTTAAACACAAAGACCACATTTTTGTGAATGATGAAAAATTATTTTATGTCCTCATAAAACTAAATATTTGATGATAGAGACTCTTGTTTTATTCAATAAAATGGTCTCAACATATTCAATTAATTTTTTGAATTTAATATAGTCAGAAACCATTCTAGATGTGTCATAAATACATCCTCTTAAAGGATCCCTTCATTGAAATAAGTTTCCTCATACAATTTAAAAACCTTATTGTCCAGGTAAGATGCTATGGAAGACAAAAATTTGACGGATTGAATCATTCTAACCGGAGAAAAGGTTTCATCTTAGTTGGTCACCTTATTATTTATAAATTCATTAGCCACCATCAAAGATTTAATGTTCTTTATTTTACCTTACATGTTAATTTTACTATTAAATACTCCATTACAATGAACCTGATACCTTAAAATTAACTGATCATTATGAACCCATGAATTGTTATGATACATGTTTTACGTATCATAATTCTTGCCTTATACCCATATTTCAACATTAAATATCTCAATATTATCCCCATAAGAGAGATGATGATTACTATATTCTTAAAATTATTCACCAACATAAATGAATAGAAACCCATTTCTCTCTGATTCTTTCACCACTCTTATGATCATATGAAAAACTTATGTTCAAAGAAAAAACTAATCCATGGTGACCTATGGAATATATTCCTATACCAACTATTGTGTATATTGAACTTAATAATTATCGAATATAATCATCCTATGACTATAATCCTAAAGGATATGATCACTATTATGAAATATATAATTTCTTATATTGGTCAATTAATTTTATGATTATTTTATTAGATTTTAGCATCTGGTTTCCTTGCGATGCAATATAATGATAAAAATCATGCCTCAGGGGGCTTGATGGGTTCTTGAGCTAGAAGTAATATATTCTTCACAACCCCATGAATGAAAATATTGCTATAAACGTTCCCTTCATCTAAAAATTCAAATGGGAATATTGTTTAATATTTATTTTCTACTTAGTTTACTATATATTGTGTATTCTATAACAAATATCACCAAATGGATAATGTAAGGAATGTGTGAGTCATTATTGAATTTACCATGTACAATACAATTTTTTTCCTCTAGTCATAAATAAAATTACACTATATTGTATAAAATGGAGTGATTTGAGTGAGAATCCCAAACACCCATAGAAAGTTGAAAAGGTTCTAGTTATGGTATTCAGTACTACAATTTGATGAACATTTCATTGTCATATTACTGATAAGATTGTAAATCTCATTCATGGTATTTCAAAACATATCAAAGGATTTATTATTATACCTCATTAGGTTTATATATCCACACATACTAAAGTAATTGGTAAATTTAAAAATGTTTAACAATCAAACACAACCCTATATATAAATATGTTAGCCCACATTTGTGTGTACTAAACATAGAATCTCTTTAACCCTAAGAAATTTAACACTGAATCATGTAATATTCATTATACCTTTTATAAAAGAATAAAAACATTCATGTGTATTAATATTATAAGTGTCAATATAACAATCATGATATAGATTAGTCAATAATTTCATGTTTAGGTTACCAATATGGTGATTTTATAACAGGGAGTTATAAGATTTGTGAATATTTTTATCATTATAACTTCAAAATATATTATTATAATAATTTAATACATGATGATTATTATTTAACTATATCTGAAAATAACATAGGTCTTATTTATATATATATTTATAAACAGTTATTTTGAGAGATAAAAATATTTAAATCTATGTATAACAACAACAAAAAATTATTTTCATGAAAAAAGTCGACACATTTGTTGTGTTAAAACCAAATTCAATTTTTTTGGGAAAATGATATTTTAGCATCTAATGTCTAGTGCATATTTCATCTATCCATTGAAATGCCACTGATGAACCCCATCACTAGGAACCCTCTGAAATATACTTAAATATTATATTTTGATAAGAATTTGAGCACCACAAGAAGTATATATCACCCAAAATATAGTAATATAAATAATACATTCAGTATAAAATTATCCTAAATATTACACTTTATTATATAGTTTAGAAAAATTTATCATCCAGTGGACCTTTTTCCCATTTACAGAACAAAAGGCATTCTATTCCATTCCATCCCTCCGAATCTTCTTCTTCTGGGAAAGATTTCTCTCCAAAGCCCAATTTTTTGATTATTTTCCTCAAAAAAAATTCATTATTAATTCAACTATAATTAATCCTAAGGACTCTAGATTATTTAGGATCCATTAATTTATTAATATGTTGAATAATATTGAGAAATTCACATATCAACTTCTTTATATTCTGATATTTTAATTCTTGACCTAAAAAATTGAAGATGTTAATAGGTAGAAGAGTTAACATTTGATGAATATGATGCTCATCAGGGTTCATAAAACCCAATATTTATAGGAACAAATTTTTTTTAATCATTATGAAAATATACTCCCCATAAACCACCAAATATCTAATAATGCATGTGAATAATGAATTTTTGGTTTCATATATATGTGATCTCTCCATCGCTTGGTAGAGATCCCAAAGGATATGAAAGACTATATACGATTCAATATCCTAATATTTCATTATGAACCAACTGATTATATAGGAATACATGAAAAATTGGACATTATTTTTACCTTAAAAACTCATAAAATATAGAGATACTCATTCCTTACAAGATTCTATTAAATTAAATAAAAAAAGTTAGATTCTATTTTGTATAATCTGAATTTGTTGTAGATTATAATTTGAAGGAACAGAAACATTTCCATGAAACTCAATCTTCAGTTAATTTATTCCTTCCTTACTATGGATCATTGATAATTTTGAGTAAATTTTATTTAAATTTATAATACTTAATATAATATAATTATCAATTGATTTATTAAAAAATAATGTAATAAACATAAAATTAAAATTACATTAATATCCCAATAATTTTCAAATCCAAAATCCCCCACCATTAATTTTTATATTTCATCTTGAACATATATTCTAGTGTAATTAACCAAAAAACCAATTATCGAACCCCAAACCAGTTTCTAAACATTTATTTGTATTGTTTTTTGTAAGATTTTATTTACAGCTACATTAATTCTTAGTTTATTGACCCATTGAGTGGACTCCCCAATCCAGAAAGTCATTTACAATTATTTTCTCAACCCTTCCATCCATGTCACACGAAATGATACTTGGGAATCATAAGTGGATGTCAAATAGGTTATTTAAATATAAAACAACATGATAAAATACAATGATAATCAATTGAATCCCAACCTGGGTTGTTCAAGAACATTAAAATATGAACTCAATGTTAAATAAAATACTGGATTGACATACGAACATAATATGTTATTTGAGTCATTTTAATCCTTTAGAATAAATAATATATACACACTTAACATTCCATTTTTATTATTAAGTACATTTTTTCTGATTGATTAACAATGTTTTATAATACATTCAAGCATAATTTGGATATATTGTACTCTATATTCAAATATTGTAAAATTATTTATTTGGTGATCACATATTATACAAAAGAATATATAATTAATTATTCAACATATAGAAATAAAATAAAAGATCTGTTATATTGAGAAGATTTAATTATGTATTTATATTTTATATGTTAAAAAACTATAAACCATAAGGGGAAATTCCAATAAATATAACATTTTATCATGTTGTTTCATTTCTCCTCAACAACATTATATCACCTTAATTGGTTTTTCATAATATCTATTAATCAAACTAAATCCTCTCATATAGGATATCCATTTATTCAAAATATTTCATGAACACATATGTTAGGGGTTCTACTGTATTATAAAATGATTGTTTCCAAAGAATGAATTAATGTTAACATATTCCATGAAATAATGAAGTGGTGATTGCATGTAGGAAATGTAATACCCCAAAAATTCTAAACCAATAAATTTTAGTCAATAACATGTATGACATAAAACAAACACACATAGAAAGGATTATAACAACAGATGACTATATGGAATGCTTAATATTTTAAATAAATTTCAAATATTTTGTTGCTTGAAATCCATAAAATACAAAGTTAGCTTTTAGATAACACAACAAAAAGTTTCTTTGTTAACTTGTGTTACACAAAAAGTGATTTTTAAAAATCCCTATAATGGAATAAACATAAGAATAATTATTCGGGACTTCGGTTATATGGAAGGTCATACTGATATAAAAAGGCATGGAACATGTGGAATCATAACATATAAACATGGGATCACTTAAACATGGAGTCATGGTAATGTGGCAGTAATATAAAATATGAATTTAGATTATGGTTGGGATTTATCACAGAGGATCACAAGTCACAGTTAACCACCAAGGACATTGCACACAATACCACGAGTCAACACTAACCACTAAGATAGTTTCACATAATTTCTCTTGAGACTAATCATTTCCCTATGCATTGGAGCGCTATATGTGTGCACCCATCATATCTTTTTCATGAATATTCCTTCCTAATATATAATCATACAATATCAATCCTACATAAAACATAAGGGTTACCCATGGAACAAATTTGTATCATATTCACGTCATAACGCATAAAAAATTGATGTTTCATTCAAGTTCCTATGAATGAAAGGAATTAGATCATTGATGAAAATTAATAGGTTATAATAGCGATATATCATGATATGTTATTTCAATTTCATGTTATATCATCAAAAATAGGAATTTCAAAACATTTGAATTAAAACATTTTATTGTAGTTGAAGGAAAATATCTAAGATCGCTTAAAACAGAAACGTGCAAAATATTTTATATAAAAATATAAGTGAAACATGAAGGTTGTCATAATAAAAAGTGAGATTTTATAAAAAATAATGGTGGATTAAAATAGATTATAGAGTGCACTTTAAATTATCTATGAATTTGGGAAGATCCCATAAACGTGTTTACTTATCAGGATGTATTGAAGTGGGAACCACATAAAATCATGTATATATGCAAAAGATAATTATTAATAGACTTGGATACATGAGTTTTAAGAATGTAAACAAAATTTATATGATATACATAAAAAGAACATATAAGTTCATTTGGTTAAAAATAATGATAGAGCAACCTGACAGAATAATGGAGGTTTGGGTAGAATCCCTTACCCCGTGTTTGATGGTGTCCTTCACATGATCTTAATATTATGGATAACCAAATTATGTTAAATATTTTATATTTCAAGAACCTATTATTTATTTAATTGATTTATTATAACCTTATTATATTCATTAATGAAGTTTTTGATGTTTTTATAGGTTCAATTTCATTGATTGAGAGCGTTTGTTCCCTCAGTAATCCTGATAGGTTTACTTATATACTTGTAATGATACACATGTTAGATGAGAATGGTTGTCCCAATAGAAGATTAATGTTATTATTTTACATCAGAAATATTACATGGATATAAAATTCATTTGGTTATTTTCAGTGAAGATTAATTGTTATATAAAACATCAATGAAAACTGTTTTGGTTAATTGGTAATTTTTTATCACATAAAACACATTTTCCTTTATAAATTAATATCATGTGTAAAAAAAAATTTCAAAAAAATAAATAATTTTCTATACATATATTATATTCTTGTTCAACCATATTAATTATTCCATGACCATAATTTAATATAGTAATAGAAATTGAAATCTGGTCATCCTTGATTCGGATAAATTTACACATCTTTGATGGTGTTTTAATTTATAGAATAAAAAGGGGGAAATGAGATATGATGTTGAATTATTACATTATCATAACAAAATTATATTAAATTTATGGTATTAAAGTTATCATAACATTTGGATTAATGTATGTGTGTAATGAAGAAGACACAATAGAACCTCAATGAAATTAAAAGAACTGAAAAGTGGAATTTTCTTCTTCAATATATCTCCCTTGAGAACCTATTTTTAGGGACATGATTTGGTATTTTTAAGAGAATAAGGTATTATAGACATGGGATAGGGTCTTATGGAAATCATTTATCAAAATTTGGACAAGGAAGATGGTATAACCTGAGTGAGGAGTAGAGTGGGTGGGGGTGGATTTTATAGTGGAGGAGATGAGAGTTTCCTCAATATTTAATTCATTAGTTTATTATTTTTCTTAGGACAAGCAATAGTGACTATTAATGCGAATAAAAAAATAAACAATACCATTTAAATTCTTACAAAGGGTTATTAAATTATAAATTATTCTAGGAATAATGCATTTAACTAATAATGTATATATACTTTAAATTAAATTATTTCACTACTCATAAAAGATTCATGTATTTCAGAAAAATATTAAAAAATCACCCAAACCATTTTTTAACCCTTATAATCCCTAAATGAACATTATTTTTTCCAAAATAATTTTCTATATATGATAAATGTAATTTTTAATTAAAATCACATTTTACTAGAAGAATACAGACATTAAAATTAAAAAAAAATTCTAACACTTTGAAAATTTAATTAATATTTCATAAAATTATATTATAACAAAAAAATATAAATATAATAATTTATGATTACTTTTTATGAAAGGAATTTTTAATTTAAATCATTGAATTAAAAATTAATGTACTTATATATTTATAACTTAAAAAAATACCAACACATAATCAAAACATTGTAAAATATTTATTTACCTATGCTATGATATAATTATACCATTTTGGAGAATCTAATATGGATAAACATTATACATAAATTAATTTTTTATGTCACCATTACATTTTATAATCTACTATTCATATTGGTCACATTATTATTATAGTGGTCATGTTACTATTTCATCGCTATATATTCCATAACTTTTTGAGATCCCATTTAATTTCAATCAGTATTCATTTATAAGGATTTAATTGTGTTATATAAGTACTGTTATGTGATTATTTCATAAGACATAACTATAACAAGGTATTTACAATTCTAAAACGTTAATTCTTTATATTCATCACACATATGAAATTTCACCCTCAAAATTTCATTTTACATTATTATGATGAAAACAAGTGTGGGTACTTCTCCTTTATCACTACCTCCAATTCCCATGTTTCTTATTCATACTTATGGTTTTTCCATAGTACATTTACCAATTGAGTATTCTTATTACATACAACATTATATATATGATCCATGATATTAACGAGCTACTCCCCATACAAAATATAATTCTCTAATTGTACCTTCTCTGAACATAGAACATATTAAGGGTATCGTATGTACTTATTTTAGAAGGATACCTAGAATACATAGTGTACGTTAGTCATAGTTGGTGGAAGTGATAGTAGATAGGCCACAACTCTATCATGATCTTGAATCTCAAAGGTGACGATGTACCAGGGACTTAGCTTTCCATTCTTCTAAATCCTCATGAACTTCTTCTGTGGAGATATGCAGAGGAATGACATGCCTCCTACAATGAACTCATGGTCTCAAGAATGATTTCCTACACAACTCATCTATTGAATTTTGGCTTCCTATATGTGTTGCTGAAATTATTTCACCTTGTCAACTATTTATTCAACCATTTCAGGTCTTATTAGATTATGATCACAATCTTCATCACAACATTCCAGTGTTCTGCACCTTTTCCCATAAAGTGATACATATTGTGCCAATCAGATAATGGAAAGAAAAATATTTTTTGTAAGGGAATTTGACTAGTTGAAGATGTTGGTACCACCCTCCATTAATGTCTCTAGAACATGATCCCAATGTATCTTCCATTTTATGAATAGTTATCTCATATTGGATATCAGTATGTGGATAACAGTATGTGATAAAGTTCAACACAATGCTTAGAGAATGATTGAAACTTTTGCAGAACATTGAGGCTATTCGTGGATCTTGATCAAATACAATATATAGTTGTACTCCATATATACATACAACCTCTTTGATATATATCTGTACATGTTGATCAAATAATAATTCCTCTGTAATTGTGATAAAGTGATCTATTTATGTAAGACTATCCATAATGACCCAAGTTGCATTGTTTCTTTTCGATGTCCTTGGATGTATTGTGATAAATTCCATGGTAATGTTATCCAACATCCATGTTTCTATGGTTAGTGGTTTCATCATCCTCGTGAAATTTTTTCTATCGGCATTCACCCATTGGAATACAATGAACATTGATTTATATTTAGAAATATGCTTCTTCATAATTTCCCAGAAAATGTTCTCTCAAATATCATAATACATCTTTGTGTCCCTTTGTGAAAAGAGAAGTTTGAGTTATGTGAATAATTCAAAATCTCCTTCCTTATATCTAGATCAGATGGAACATATAATCATGGGTTTTTTATTACAACTCATTCCCCATCAATATTGAAATCATAGGATTTCCCATTTCTATTAGTTTCCACCTTTTTCCAAATTTCAACATCATTTATTTGTGCATCCCCTATTTTCTCCATATGGGACGGTTGTGAAACCATTTGGTATTGGATTAATGATGATCCTACTATAATTATTCCCATTTCTATACTCAACCAATATAAGATCATTGGTTCCTTCTCAACACTCATCATTGATAAGGAGAAAGTAAATTTTCTACTTAGAGCATCTGTCATCTTATTTGCCTTACCCGGATGGTAGTGGATTGATTAGTCATTTTCCGTAATGATTTATAACCATATTTTCTGATGTATATTAATCTCCCACATTGTAAACATATATTTGATAATCCTTTTATAAATATGAATCTCCCACTTCTCCCCATACAGATAATTCATATTGATTTTTACACAAAGATCACAACATCAAACTCTAGACCATGTGTGGGATAGTTTTTCTCATTAATTTTTAATTACCCTGAGGCATAGTCCATAAATCTTTCATTTTTCATCATTACACAACATAATAACTATTTTAAGAAACATTATACCCCAAAACAAATTCCCCACTTGACAGAAGTAGGAGTACTAGTCCAATGGTAAGCCTATTTTTGAGACCATTAATGGTTTACTCGCATTCTTGAGTCCAGAAAAACCATACTCTCTTCTATGTCATAATGGTTATATGGTTTAAAAATGGGTATTTTTTGACAAATCATTTGAAACACCTAGGTAGTGAATGGAAACTACGGATCTCTGTTACAGATGTGGTCCTAAGCCACTCATCGGATACCTTTATCAGGGAATGATCCACACATATCCCTTTACTGGTGATAACAATCCACATGAATGATACTTCCTCCATAAACCACTCACATATGTTTTTATTTTCATATATATTATCCCTTTTCAACATCTGTAGTACCATATTCAAATACCCCTCATACTCCTCCTTGATCATGTAGTATATCTGAGAATCATCTTTACAAACTACAACAAATTTGTTAACGTAATATGTTAAAAATATATTCATTAGATCCATGAAAATTTTAGTATAATGAGTGATTCCGAAATGAATAACTACGAACTCATAGTGTCCTTACCTCGTTCTAAAGTTAGTCATGGGAATATCTTCGTTCCTCCCATTTAATTAGTGATATCCTAACCAAAGCTCCAACTTAGAGATATATCGGGCCCCATATAACTGATCTAACAAGTCATTTATCTGAGGCTTAGGATTCTTGTTCGTTAACATGATTTTATTTAGATAATTATAATACATTTAGAGGCTCCTTGATCCATCATTCTTCTTGATGAAGAGGACTTCATCTCCCCATGTTGAAGTACCTGGGCATATAAAACCATTGTTTATATTCTCCTATAACTTCTTTGTTATCTCTTCCAATAATATGGTGTTAATTTTATAACATTTCACTGATATAGGTATGAATCATTTAATATGTTCAATTTAGAATTGAACAATCAATTCTAGAGGAAGACTAGGAAATACATAAGGGAAGTCCCTTACACTGGGAATGTCATCAGGAAATATTATGTCCTTTGCCTCAATCATTTGAGCTAGACATGCTTGCTCATAAGGAATTTATCTCCACTCATGTGTAAATGAAAGTATTATTGATTCAACTTCCTCATTACACTTGTAATGAATTTGATAATTCTATGGGATGTGAAGAGTGATATCACTTTCCTAATAGTTTATGTTGGCCTTGTATAAAGATAAACAATCACAACCCAATATAACATCTAAATCCAATAAAGTAAGTATAACAATATTTTCTAGGAGTTTTTGTGTATAAATGTTAATTGTAGAGTAGTTATATACTTTGGTTGCAATAATTTCCCCATTGTTTTTCTCACAGATAACTCAATCTCCTAATATTGAGGTGGTGTTTGAATAGTTCTACTAAACATGCATGATATGGAAGTATGCATAGAGATAGAATCAAGTAGCACATTTGTTATTCATGAATGACTAACCAGTGTACCTATCACTACATTGTTGTATCTATCCACATCAGTAGTAGTGATAACATAATTTCTTCCTTGTTGCATTGGAGATTGTTGTTGATTTCCTCTGAAAATTTGTGGCTTAGAGAAATTGTTCTTATGGATCCCATGTTCCTTGAAAATGAAACACTATACTACTGGTTGATCATTGATATTAACTTTCGTTTCTATTTCCACATTAGTTGGACTCTTCTTATCCCTTCTCCAGATTTTATTTAGATGTCCCATTCGTCCACATTTGAAGCAATTATTGAATCCCTTTAGGGAGTTCCTAGGATGCTTCTTCCCACAATGTTGACATGTGGTATGTTTGATCTTCAATCCATCATGGTATTTATTTACCAAACCACCCATATTAGACTCCATTTCTCCCTTTTTTTCACAGGTCCCATGAGGCCATTGAGATTCTCTAATCTATATTTCAACAATGAGGGAATAATGGAAAATCTCTTCATAACTTTATAATTCACGAATCTCCAAAACATTTCATAGAAATGAATTTATTTTTCTAATATAGTGACCCACCATTCATTCAGTGATCATGACAGTGCTATATGTGTATCTTTCAATCTGTGTGATGTTTTCTCTACAAACCCCAATAGACTAATATTCGTTTTTCTTAATTTTGAGTAACTATATTTTCATATTTATATGGAGGGATTGGTGAAAATATTTATTGAAAATTATTTAATATAATTCCCAAGAATCTATGGAATCAATTTCTTAATGGGGATTCTTATTCATGATTAGTGTCCTCCACCGATCGGCTTCCCCCTCAAAATGACATACCTCCAAAATGAATTTCATCACTTTTGAGCACTAGAGTGGTGATTATATATTTTCAGTGGAATTAATACATTGATCCATGTAGATTGTATCAGAAGATCCACTAAACAAGGGAGGACATTGCTATATGAGGGATTCAACAAACAAATTCTCTTTCCATGGAGGAGGAGGTCATTCCACATGATTCAAGTTATTATTCATAACATGAGATAGCTAAGAAAGTACTGTCCTAAAATTTTGATCACCTATTCCCATTATATTGGCCATATCATTAGGGAAATAAACACATTTTATGTCACATTTATTGTTTTCACATGTTCTTCTATTTCATTCCATTAAGTAAAAAATGAATGTATAATTTGGGGGCTTGAATAAATAAAAATTAAAAATATAAAGGACACGTCAAACAGAAAGGGATAAAGTCTTAATGGAAAAGTATATCTTAACATGGGATTCCATAGAATTCGAAATAGTTTATCCATGATCTCTTTCATAACATAAAATTTAACACGATTAATTTTTTTCATTGATAATATTTCATACTAATCTATTGATTTTACCGAAGCATACCCCCATGAAGTGTCAAACTTGGAGTGAAGTAAGTCTCAATGTTATATACCACTTTCTGTACGAGTGTAGCTCAATGTGGTTTTTTTAGGTTTTACCCCTAGATACATTTTTTTCGAGACACATATATGTTTTCATATCCATACTAGGATTTATTTTCCTGATAAACCACATACTCCATAATTACCAAAATTTATGGATCTATTTTTTTCTTAGTCTTATCAATAAGGTTCAAACTAAAGTACTCTATTTCAAATATCCATGAAAATAGACCGTCCTATAATTCCAAATATAGAGATCCTATACTTTTAAAAATAACATCACATGACATTAAGAATAAAAAACGTCATATTAAATGCCAATGATCATAAAGTGTAGTGTCTTTGAATCTAAGGTACATAAAATTGAATACATGAGACTAAATAAATCATTTTATATTTAATCAGAATAATGATATCCTAACATCTATGATGCTCATAAATCATCATAGGATATCACTGGGATAACATTAACAACGGGATGAGCTAAAACTCCCAATAAAGTAACCAATATAAGAATAACGACTTAGAAAATGGGTTAGAATTCAAGACATAGTGATATAAATATTCATGGAACATATGGAATCATAACATATAAACATGGGATCATATAAACATGGATTCATAGTAATGTGGAGGAAAATAAAATATGACTTTATAATCATATAAGGATAATTGAAGACAGAGGATCACAAGTTAAGGTTAAACACCAAGACCATTGCACATGGTAGCATGAGTCATGCCTAACCGCTCGGACCATTGAACATAATGTATCATGGGACTATAAATTACCCAATTAATTATATATCTATCTAGGACGATCCATCATAACATTTTTAGGAATATTCATGGCACATAAAAAATCATACATAATCTGTCAGGACCCGTTGGAGTGGGGCCCACACCACAACACTCCAAGCCCCTGTCCACTAGGCCAGAGGATGGTGACTAGCACCGAGTAGGAATAATACTAACTATGGAGGCATTGCATAAGTACCTGTACACATTCACACATCTCAAATCCCACAATACTAAAATGTAAAAACTAGTAAGGAACAAAAATGCATGCAGTCAACTAATCCCAACCAACAGAGTACGACGAAAAGTAGAGAACTAAAGGTTAATTGTGCTAGAATACAAGCACACCAAAAATAAACAGGAGTCTGAAAACTGCATTGTCCAACATGTAAACACAAAGAGGTGATGTTACTACTGCTCATAGCCATAGGAAAAACTCAGCCTATAGGGAACTCAGAAATCTTGGTCTTGTCCTGGTTCACCCTGGACTTTGTCAAAAGCCTTCTCATCTGCACAAGACACGACATGGGCGAGAAAATCCCATTCTGTGTTGAGTATAACAATACTCAATAGAATACCGAGAAAACCACAAAGTAATACAAAAAGATAATGTACATTCATCTCGACACAGTATATGTCTACTAAATATATAATAGGTGAAAAGAAACAAGATATACTGAAAACCCAAACCAACAGTCTGGAGGCAAGTAAGACAACCTCATTCACCCGCTTGGGATTCAGTTTGAAGATTCCATGAAGCACTCATTTGGGATAACTCGCTACGTGAGTCTTATTTCTATGATGACGTCCTTCTGAGAAATATTGTCAATCAGGAAAAGTTATGAGAGATAGATACACTCATTCCAGGATAACACCCTCCTGAGTGGTGAAGGATCACGATACACAAATGTGGATCACTGATAGGGCCTTGGAGGATACCACGACTCCTTCGGATTCTCCTACTAGGTTGAGGATCGGTGCCCTGTGGGAAAGTTCACATCAATACCTGACTCAGCCTAGGGTCAAGAATGGATAGAGGATCTTTCTCTAGGCCTCTCAGAGGGATAACTGATTCAATCTCAAAAATTTCTGTTGAAGGGATCATACTACTATAGGAATAAATGATACCTGACCTTCAGGGTAATGAGAAAAAAGGGGCACTAACCCAAACAAAACGTGTCCCAAATATGGTGGGTAAGAAGATCATGCCATGTACTAAAAGTACATGGATTTTAGAAGTGTCACATTCCATGTATCCTAACCTCGGGTACTTCCCATGTAGCATGGCCCCTGTCGCATGTCTGGTCGTGTAGAAAATTCAGTACATATCATGTAGTACAGATCACGTGTCGTGTCAGAGTAACTGGGGTCAGCCCCATGTACTCAGTCATGTGCTCGTACATGGCTTTATCCATTATGTGTCATCCCGTGTAACCTATACACGGGGTAACCCATGTTGTCACCCAGGTCTAGCCATGTGGTGGAGTACACGGAATTATACGCCATCCCATGTTTATGTATCAAATGGGATATACACCGAGTCCGCATAAGGACCTGCACGACGTGTTCATAGGGTAACACGTCGGGTCATCAATTCATGCATCTTGGAAGTCTAGCCGTCCTCGAGACGGTACCACACGACATGTTCTTCGGGATACACATCGTGTTCTTCAGAAATTTCAAGAAACAACATTCTTCATCACTGTGCCTTGGGGCTCCCCCAATCCTCGATCCTGCCATCTGATCATCGCAAAACTGAAGGGATGAGGTCTCTTGATCATCATGAAGTTGATTCCATCTGTTTTAGGCCTCCGATCGGCCCAAAAAACGCATTCCAATCCACCTATGCTTAGAATGATCAAAGAAGGAGAACTCCCAAACATTGTCGATTAATCTGCCACCATCAATGTCACACCTCCGCTAGGTCATCACGATGTCGTATGTCTAATTTGAGATCATTTCAGTGTAAAATGGAAATGATCCATTGTTCATCGACCCATGAAGAATGCATATAATGTAGGGTAAACGATGGAAAAATACAATAACCCAAATTTTTGAATGAACCCCTTCCATCGTTCATCATGGCGTTTATCGGATCCCATTATATGTTATAAATAGGGATAATCAAAAGATAATCAAACAGTTGTCATATCAAATTCTCGAAATAACCCCCAAAAGGAACGAAAATTAAAAATCCTCCGGTAAGAACACACGATCCACTGATCATCCTATTCGTGGGTAGATTTTCCATCGTCATTTAATCTAAGAATAGGGAAAAGAAGAATTGAAATAAAAACCCCTACCTCAATTCAGTTGAAGAATAATCACAGTGTCGCATTCGTTGGAAATGTTTGTCGATTCTGAGATGTGCCGATCACTCGCATCGCCATCATCCACCAACGAGCTCTCCACGAAATCTCTAATGGGAAATCCTCAATTTTGTAGGGTTATGTGGGAAACCCAACGATCATTAAATAAGAAGGTATTTAAAGAGGAGGAAACTAGGTCATGCGTAAAAGGGGAACATTATAAAATAAATTATTAATTTATGTTATTTCCATTAAAACGTCCCAATAACTAAATCATATAGCTGACTCATGCTGGTCAATGACAGGACCTGCCTATGGTAAATTTTCTGCTCTAAACGCAAAGGTGCACTCAGATTTCTGATCTGCGCACCCATATAAAAGATATTCCACTTTTACAGTAAAACCCCTCACTAGGGATATTTAAAATATTAATTTATTTCAAACATTTATTCCTGGCACTCCAGGCCATGGAATCACACATCATTGATTTTTCTTGGCTTTAAATTATTCCATATAATATTAAAAAATAATAAACTGAAAAATCCAAGATATTACATTCTCCACACCTAGGGGATTTGCGTCCCTGAAAATCCAAATAAAGAGCTACTCAAAAAGATGTGGTACTGGGCACAAATCTGAGTATCCCACTCCCACGTGCTCTCATAAATATTCATGTACTACCACCAAACGTTAACCAAGGGAATTTTTTTCCCATTTAGGATTCTATCCTACCAATACTCGATCTCCACTACATACAAATAAAATGTTGCTCCATCCTCGATGTCCAGCTCACCCCAGTTGATGACGTGCGGTGAGTCATCCACGTACCTCCTTAGCTACAACACGTGGAAGAATTCATGTACCTGGTGAAACTGTGGTGGTAGAGCTAGTTGGTAAACCACCATTCCATCTCTGTACAGTATTTGAAAAGGTCTTATGAACCTTAGAGATAGCTTTCATCCCCAACCAAATCTATGTAACCCTCATCGAGGGGAGACCCAAAGAAAGACATTTTCTCCCCCTCGATCTCCAGTGGTCTTTGTCACATATCAGCATAATATTTATGCTAGATCTGTGAAGTAATCATCTAGTCCCTGATGATTTTCACCTTCTCAGTGGTAGCTCACAACAACTCTGGACAGATGAGTGAAGAATCATTGGGGTTGTTCGAGCAAACCAGTGATCGCCAGTGTCTTCCATACAAGGCATCAAATGGAGACATACCAATGGTGGAGTGGTAGTTGATGTTGTACGCAAACTCCACCAATTGTAGGTGCTCCTCCCAACTAAAACCAATGTTCAAGGTACAAGCCAACAACATATCCTCCAGAACCTAAATGATCCTCTCTATCTGACCATCGGTTTGAGGATGGAACGCTGTGCTCAAGCGTAGTTGAGTTCCAAAAGAATCATTCAATACATTACTCAAGTAGGATGTAAAGAGATCATCTCGATCAGAGACTATTTTCGAAGGGATTCCATGAAGTCGAACTATCCCCTGCATGTAGAGGCATCCCAATCTCTCTATGGAACTCTTCTCCCTGATATCTAAGAAGTGGGCCGACATGGTGAGTCAGTCAACGATCAACCAGATTGAATCATTCCCCTTTAATGTTTGTGGTAAGACCGTCATGAAGTCCATTGATATTCCATCCCACTTACACTCTGGAACTTCCAATGTTGCGCTAATCTCGTTGGAACGTCATGCTCAGTCTTTACTTGCTGGTATATAAGTCTTCAAGAAAAGAAATATGTTATTTCCTTCTTCATGCATGACCACCAGAATATTTATCAGAGATCATGGTTCATCTTCCGCACTCTATGATTACCACCAAAGGGAGTTTATGAAACCCCCACATGGCCAATTCTCACAATTCCTCTAGAACAATAGTGCATCCACTAAAAATAAGTATACGGTCCTCACCTTACGAATATCCATCAAGATCATGTCCCCTGGACAACTGATCATGTAAAGCATCACAATCGACATCACTATGTTGTGCCTCCCTAACTTACGATAATAGTGGAGGGGTGAAAACCATCGACTATAGGAAATATACATCATCTCTATCCATGAAGGATAACTGAAATGTGGCTAACAACTATGTACTCTCACTCAACAACTATGAGCTCGACCTTCTTCTCAGAGCATTCACCACCTTGTTCCCATTACCAGTAGTATAGATGATATCAAAATCATAGTCATGGAGGAACTCTAAAAAATTCCACTTCTTCATATTTAGAGCCTTCTATGAGAAGATGTACTTCAAGATCTTATGGTAAGGGTATACAATGAACCACTCTCCCATAAGGTAGTGTCTACATATCTTCAATGCAAAGGCTACCATTATCACCTTGAGATAATGTGTCTCATAGTTCTGCTCATGTGGCCTAAGTTGTTGTGAACCATATGCAATCACTACCAATCTCTGCATTAGGACATATCGAAGCCCGGTCCCAAATGCATTTTAGAAAACTATGTACTCGAAATCCTCCTATAGTAATCTCACGATCGAGGGACTCGTCAAACTCTACCTCAACTACTTGAAATCATGTTGGCACTTCTTCGTCAACATGAATGGTTTCCCTTTCTTATTCAATGCTATCATCAGTGCTAATCTTTGGGAAAAATATTGCATAAATCTCTGGTAATATCCTACAAACCCAAGGATGCTTTGTACCTCGGTCATGCTCTGAGGTGGCTCCCATGCTAACACTACTGCCACCTTGGCTTGGTCCACATCTATCCATCGGCCGAAATGACATGTCCCAGAAAGTGGACCTCCCAAATCCAGAACTGGAACTTCAAGAGATTCCAATAAAGTTGGTGTTCTTAGAGTATGTCTAGAAAAATTTATATGTGTGTTGCATGCTCCTACTCTAATTCTAAGTACACAGGGATTTTATCAATGATGACCACAATGAATCGGTCTATGTATGAATGGATAAACAAGTTCATCATTCCCATCAACACTGAGGGGGTGTTTTCCTTCCAAAAGGTATCAGCAAATACTCATAGTGACTAAAGCAGCATATGAATGCCATCTTCGGTATATCCATGTCACGTACACATAGCTGGTGATAACCTAAATGATGGTCAAACATCGAGAACCAATGTGCCCCTTTCAGATGATCAAATAGGTCATTGATCATAGGATTTGATACTTATTCTTCACATTCACCGGGTTCAAGCATCAGTAATCCACACAAAACCTCAAAATCCCATCTGCCTTCATGGAAAACAAGACTAGGGCTACAGAGGGTGAAACATGGGGTCTTATGAAACCCTTGCGCCGCAAATCTTCCAACATCAACCTCAGCTCGCAAAGCTCTACGAGAGCCATACCATATGCTGTTGAGGAAATCGACGTTTTCCCAGAGTGTAATTCGATGTGGAAATCTATTTCTTGGTAGAGAGGTAGTCCTAGAACATATTCTAGAAAGACGTCCTCGTACTCTGCCACTACTTTTGGGAACTCAAAGCTCACAACATCTACTGCTCTGAAGGTAAGGCTAGCCAACTCATGAGTGATTGGTTGTACCCTCCTTTGCATAATCACATTCTATGCTTCCTGGGTATCCTTTTCACCAAAAAAGGAAAACCTCATCCCATTGAGGTGGACACACTACACTCTTCAAGTAAAACAATAAATCTGTGCATGGAACGAAGATAACCAATCCTTACCGAGAATGACGTCGTAAGTCCTTGATGCTGCAACCAAGAGGTTAGAACCGAAACTCTCACCTCCAAGGGTAAGAACCCACTATTTGCAAAGTTGTGTGATCGTCATGACTCCTCCCGCAGGTGTCTCCAAGCATAAGGGTCAAGTCAATGGGTCTACCAGAATCTCAAGGATTATCTCAAGACATGTAATGAGTTAGTAATGAATACAACCCATGTCAATAGGTACGAAAAATAAGTTATAAAAGACACTGATTGTACCTCAGATCATCCTTGGTGTCCCTGGGATGTACACCTCGACCGCATGCAGCTGTCCCCGCCCCTGTCCCCCAACTCCATGAGCCTAGTTCGGACCTCCTAGGGGTGGTGGTGGAAGTAAATTTAAGTGTCTTCCACCACCACAAGCTCTCCCAGCTCCTCTGCCACGTCTTCTATCAGGAGGGTCTATCTACTCCACTCTCTACCTCTACCTCAAGGGTCCATCCACCAATTCCATATCAGCAGCTTGACGGGTTGGACAATATCATGTGAGGTGTCCCTTAACATTTTACGAGTCGAATCACCACTCCCAATGATGCTTGGATCTATCCTAAGAGCACAAGACCATTAGATCCCTATCCAAGGTCCTCCTGTGAAATCTCTTATGTCATAATCCCTATACCTGACGTCAGCTCCCTATTGCTGAGGGCTTCACACCCATCTTCCTACAACTGACTGCAGTCGGCTTTCTCTGATCCACCAAGAAGATCTTAATCACCACGGATAGCTTGAGCACTCCAAAAAAAGTCGAAATTCCAAGAGGCATGACACTTTCTCATATGTTCCATCGAAGTCCTCACTCGAAGGTCTGATATCTGATGCATTGATCCTTGACTATATCAATCGAGTACCTGGCGAGGCTGGTGAACCTCGATGAATAGTTAGAAACTATGAAACTGCCCTGCTGGAGCTAATGAAGCTTCTGGATACACGCTTAACTCAGCGTAACTTGAGTGAAATCCTCCATAAAGATTTGCTCAAACTCCATCCACGATAGCGTCTCTACTTTGTGAGTTTATGTGGTCAGAATCCACCATCGTCCCGTTGAACCCTGAAGAAGGCTCCCTCATAGGAACACCATCTGGTCTGCTAGTGTCTCCTTAGATAAAAAATGTTGGTCACTACCTCAAAAAGTTCCTCAGCTACTTGAGGGTCAGGCTCACCTCATAACCTGAGGGGTATGTGTCTCTAGAACCCATGGAGTGTGCTCAGCCTGCCCCCCACATCGGTCGGTACTGCAGGTAATACGAGGTGCTCCACTGGTGGTGTTATTGTAGGTGAACGACTTGGAGGCAATGCCTGGGGAACTGGTCCATGTATCTAAGCCTCTTAACGAAGGGGGTCATCATATTGATCATATGGTGGAATCCTAACGGATATGCATTGTGGAGGCATCCTACAAAAAACAAGATGTACCATGGTCAAATAGTATATTTTGATAAGAGACACAAAGGACATGGAAAACACAACCCATTCCTATATTATGCATATACAAACCTCTTATTTCCCCACAACTACTGTTTTCATGTACCGATTCGAAAAACAGTTTATCAAATTCCTGGTGTATGGATATGTCAGCTACTCAAACTAGCAATGGTATCTTTGGCCGGAATGCTGAGCTCAAAATAGTTAACACTGTTTCCCAAAAAAAACTCACATACTCTTGGTTATAAGGTATAACTGACCACCTCTGATACCACTTTGTCACAACCTATCCCTTTGGGGCACACGCTGCGACTCCCCAAGCCCACCTCCAAGAGGCTAGGGGCAAGTGACTAGCACTGAGTATGCATAATATTAACATGGAAGGCATTAAATAAGTACCATCACAAACCCACACATCTCAAAGCCCACAATGCTAATATGTAAAAAAATTAATGAAAAAAATATGCATGCATACAAATAATCCCTACCAACAGAGTACGAAACAATGTAGAGCACTGAAAGAAAACTGGGAAAGAATACAAGGCCACCAAAAAACAAGAGTCTAAAAACTACAAAGCCCAACCTCTAAACACAAAGTGGTTCTGGGACTACTGCTCATAGCTGTATGAAATAGTCAGCCTATAGGGAACTTAGAAATCTCAGTGTCGTCATCGTTCTCCATAGACATTTTCAAAAGGATGCCTGTCTGCACACAAAATGACATGTGCGGGAAAATCTTGTGCACGGGTGAGTATATCAATACTCAGTAGAGGAACCTGAAAACCACAAAGAAACACACAAAGGTAAGGTATAGTCATTTCTACATAGTATTTTTCTACATAACTTATAATAAGTGAACACAACAAAGGTATACTCAAAACCTAGACTCGCAGTCTAGAGGCAAGTCACACAACTGCATTCCACCACTAGGGATTTAGTCTGAATATTCCACAAAGCACTCATCTAGTAGAACTCACTCCACGAGTCTCATAGATCTAATGACATCTGTCTGAGTAGTATAGTCACTTAGGAAAATTCACAGGAGATAGATACACTCATTCAAGGAAAACACACTCCTGAGTGGGGAAAGATCACGATACAAAGTTGATGATCACTACCATGGCCTTGGAGGATACCATGACTCATCCAGATTCACCTACAAGGTAGAAGATCGGTGCCCATGGGAATAGTCACGTCAATACCTGACTCTCTCTAGGCTCAAGAATGGATATAGGATCTCTCTATAGACCTCTCGGAGGGATACCTCACACAATCTTGGAATGTCCTGTTGAAGGTAATATACTCTTGTAGAAGGAAATGATACCTGACCTTTAGGGGAATGAGAAAATGGGGGCACTATCCCAATATAAACCTGTCCCAGATATGGTGGGAATGAAGATCAAGACATGTGTGGGAAATTACACAACATGTAGAAGTGTCGCAGGTCGTGTCTTCTGACCCCGGGTATGGCCCCTGTACCCTGACCCATGTCGCAAGGCTGGTCGTATAGAAAATTTTGTACATGGCGTGTAGTACAGATCACACACCATGTCCGAGTAACTGGTGTCTACTCTATGTATGTGTTCGTGTGCCCGTACATGGCTTTATCCCATTTGGGCCATCCCTTGTATCCAATGAACGATGTAACGTGTGCAACCGGCCTGGTATGGCCGTGTGGAGGATTATACGGCTCTGTACTCCATCCTGTGATTGAGTATTGCACGAGATAAACTCCGAGTCTGTATAAGGACCCACATGATGTGTTCTTCGGGGAACATGTTGTTTCAACACTTTGTGCATCGAGGTAACCTAGCTACCACTGAGCTGGTCCCATGCATCATGTTCTTTGGGATACATGCCTTGTCCGTCGAAATTTTCGAGAACTGAAATTCTTCATAACTACACCTCGGGGCTCCTCTGATCCTCGATCGGTCCATCTGATCATCGCGAATCAGGAGGGTTGAGGTCTCATGATCATCATGAATCCAATTCCATTAGTTTCTGGCCTCCAATTGGTCCCAAAAATCATTCTTATCCACCCGCGCAAAGAACTATTGAAAAAAGTGAACTCTTGAACCTCAATTCATCTGCAACCAAACTATCGCACCTCTTGAAGATCATCAAAATGTCGTATATCTGATTTGGGATCGTTTCATTGTGAAATGGGTGTGAAATGATCCTTTGTTCATATTCCCATGAAGAATGCAATGAACGTGGGGTAAAAGAATGAGAAATCCAATAAACCAAAATGAGAAACGGACCACCGTCGTCGTTCGTCACAATGTTGATCCTCTCCTGTTAGAATGATTAAATAGGGATAATAAAATGATAAACAAACAACTATCATTTCTAATTCCTGAATCCTACAGTGAATGAAACAGAAATTAATATTCCTCTCACAAGAACGCACAATCCATCGTTCAATCTGTTCATGGTTTGATCCGTGTTCATCATTTAATCCAAGAACATGGGAAATAAGAATTGAAATTACAACACCTACCTTGATTTGGTGGAAGCTAAATCATATTTTCGCATTTATTGGTGTGGTTCGTCGATTCTGATATTTATCGATCACTCGGGTCATCGTCGTCTGCCAATGGGTTCTCCTCCAAAGCACTAATATACAATCCTCTATTTTGTAGGGTTATGCAGCTAACCCTGTGAAATTTCCACAATTGGGTATTTATAGAGGATAAAATTAGGTCGTTCCCTATAAAAAGTATGCATTTTAAAATAAAATATTAATTTATATTGTTTCCATTAAAACATCCCAATAACTAAGTTTTGTATCTGACCTTGTCGGTCAATGTTAAGCCCCACCTATGGTAATTTCAATACTCTGAATGAAACGGTGCCCTTAGATTTCTGATTGGGGAAATCATTTAATCATATTAAACTTTTCAAATAATAGGACTAAGGCGCACTTTTAAAATCTTAATTTATTTCAAACATTTATTCTAGGCACTCCGGGCCTCGGAATCACACGCCTTCAAAAGCTATGGTCATTAAATAATTTCGTTTAATATTCAAAAATAATACCTGAAAAAATTCGGGATATTACATAATCAATCATACATTAACATTTGGGTTACCCGTGGAAAAGAATTTCTTATCATATTCATGTCATAAGGAACAAAAAATGAGTGTATCATAAAATTTGCCATGAAGGAATGGAATTAAATCATTAATGGAGAATTATTTTATATTTTATGCTCATATCATGATATTTTTTATAAATCTTAAGTGATAATATGAAAAAATATCATTTAAGAATGTTTATAATTAATACATTTTAGTGAAGTTTTAAGAAAATATCAAACATCACTTAAAAAGAAATTGTTATAATATTTTAAATTATAATAAAACTGAACCAAGAGATATTTTATAATTAAAATATTTTTTTTTGAAAATAATTTTTGTTTAAGAATATTATAGTATTCATATTAAATAGTTTAAGAATTTAGGATGTTCCCTTAAACATGATTTATTATCTAGATGTATTGAGGAGGGAAAAACATAACAAATGTATATACATTAAAATTAATAATGAATGTACCGTGATAAATTAATTTGGAGAAGTTGAATAATATTTTTAACCTGTACATAAAATGAATGGATAACATTATTTGGGTGAAAAGAAATATAGAGAAACTCAAAGTAATAATAGTGGTTTCGGTAGAATCTCTTACATTATGACCAACGATGTCCTTCATATGATATTAATGTGTCAGATAAAAAAAATTATTAATTACTATTTCCGAAAAACTAATCTTCATTTAATTTATGTAGCATAACCTTATTAAGTTCATTCACATCCATTTTGATGGCATAAGATGTTCAATTTCATTGTTTGGGAGCGTTTGTTTCTTTGTTTTTCATGATTGGTCAGCTTATTTATATGTAAGGAAAAACATGTAAGATGATGATGGTTTTCTAGAATTGAATTTTTATATTATTAGTGAAAATAAAAAGTATTAAATTGTTTTAAAATTCATTTGGTTATTTATAGTGAATAAAGAATCATTATACAAATCATTAATGATAACTCTTTTGGTTAATTGGTTTCTTTTGATCACATAGAACATATTTTTTATTTATAAATTGATATCATTTGTAAAAAAGATTTCAGAACACTAAATAAGTTATAATACATATATTATAGTCTATTTAAACAATAAAAAAGTTTTCATGACCAAAATTTAATTTGATAATAAAAACTGAAACCCCATCATCCTAGAATTTGATAAATTAACACTTCTTGGATAGTGTTTTCATATTTAGTATAAAACAAGGGGAATTGAGAAATTATGTTGAATTATACCATTATCAAAACAAAATTAAATTTCATTTATAGTACTAGATTAAAAATAAAATTTTAATGAAACATGGTCTGTAAATTAAAAGAAAGAAAGGATCATGAATGATAATATAATAAATGAAATGACGAATCTACCTCTTGAATATATCCCTCTTGAGAACCTCTTTAGGGGAGATGCTTTGGCCTTTTGAAGAGACCAATGGCTGATGGACATAAGAGATCATATTATGGAGAGATTCAAGAATATTTGGACTATGCACCATCCTTTTGATGTGTAAGGGCTAGGGGAGGTGAGGGTGGTTGTTATAGTTGTCCAGAGGAAAGTTTTCTCAATATTTAATTCATTAGATTATAATTATTCTCAAGAAAATAAATAATTCTGATTCATGAGACTAAAAATAGTCAATAGATATTTTTAATTATACTTAAAGGTTATTACATTAGGAGTGAATCTATGAAGAGCACATTTAACTAATACTATATATATATTATAAATTATCGTATTTTACTATTCATAAAAAATTGATATAATTTAGAAAAATCCCAAAAAAATCAACCTAAACATTTTTATACTTGTATAATTCCAAAATAAACTCCATTTTTAATAAATAATAAAATTTAAATGTGATATTAAATTTTTAATTAAAATCAATATTTACATGAAAAATACTAATATTAAAATTAAAACTGATTTTATAACAATTTAAAAAATTAATTAAGCTCTAATAAAATTATATTATATGAATAACATATAAAAATAATAATTTATTAATGATTTTTTATGAAAAAATTTAATTTTGTTTATTAAATTAGAAAATAATTTAATTATAAATTTATGACTTATTGAAATATAAACACATAATCAATAATTTTGAAATTTTAATTTACTTATAGTAGGATTTATTTATACAATATTGTCACTTATATTATTGATAACTTTTTACTGATACATAAATTGGTTTGGTTACTATTACAGTTGATATTTTACTATTCATAAGGGTCACATTACTATTCCTGAATTCATGTTACTATTTCAACGGTATATGTTCCATAACTTCTTGAGATAACATTTTATTTCACTTATACTTCATTTATAAGATTGGAATTGGGTTCAATAATAAATATTATGTGATTATAAAATAAGGCATAATTATAAAAAAAACATCATTTGTAAAACATTATGCTTTTTACATTCTCTCAAACTTATGAAATTTTTCCCAAGAAAGTTTCTTTTAAATTATTTAACTGGAAATATATGTCGGTGCATCTCCTTAATCAAATCCTCTAATTCCCATGTTTCTTATTAATACTTATGGTTCGACCATTGTTCTTTTACCAAGTTAGTAGTCTTTTTACAAATTAAATTATATAAATGATCCAAGATAATAACATGATTCTTCTCGTATGAATGATCATTCTAAAAATGTACCTATTCTGAAGAGAGTACATATGAAGGGTCTGGTATGTACTTCTTTAAGAGGGAGACAAGGAATACATGTTATAATTTAGACATGGTAGGTGTAACATCTAGTCGATAGGCCACAACTATAACATGATCAAGAATATCAATGGCGATTATGTACCTGTGACTTAGCTTTCATTTCATTCTAAACATAATAACTTTCTTCAATGTAAATATGAAGAGGAATATCATACCTCTAACTTTTAACTGATCGAAATGTCGATGATTTTTTGAATAACTCGTCTGCCTATTTTTGTATTCCTTGGGGTGTTAATGAATGTTTTTTTCCTTGTCCACCATTTCATCGACCATTTCAGGTCCTATCAATATATTTCACTATATGAAATCCAACATGTTGTTGTTTTTTATCATTTCCCATAAATGTATTCATATAGGGCTATTCAGATGCTAGATTGAAAACCATTTTTGAAAGAGAATTTGACCAGTGGAAGATGTTGGTCCAACCCTTAATTTTAGTCCATTGAATATGATCTCAACATATCTTCCAATATATGAATAGTTTTCTCAGATTGTCCATCAGTATGAGAATGATAGGATGTGATGAATTTAAAATCAATTCTGAAAGCATGTTAGAGACTTTTCCAGAATGTTGAGGAGAATCGTGGATCTCAATTTGATAAAATAGATAGTAATACTCCATGATTCCTTACCACCTATTATATATATATCTGTGTCGGTCGATCTAATAATATTACCACCTGTATTGTGATAATTTGAGTTGTCTTTTTATGTCTTTCCACACTGACCGATGTTTCATTGCTTCCACAATATTTATTGGCATGTCCAGTGACAATGCTCATGGTAATGTTCTCCCAAATAGATGTTGGTATGGTTAGTGGTTTCAGTATACCCTTAGAATACTGTATTTCAGCCTTGACCTATTGGAATACCTGGCACATTGATGTATATTTAGAAATATCATTCTTTATTATTTCTGAACAAAAGTAGAGTAGAAGATCATGATACATCATTATGCCCCTTGGTGAATAGAGAAGTATGGCCTGTGTGAATCATTCAGAAGCCCCATCTTTATCACAGGATCATATGGTACATATAATCATGAATGAAATAATACAACTCCTTCCTCGTCAATCATAAACCCAGAGGATTTCCCATATTTTTCAACTTCCACCCTTTTCCAAATTTTCACATCATTTTATTGAGAATCCCTTATTTTCTCCGAGTGTGGTGGTTTAGAAAACCGTTGACAAACGATTGATGATTTTCCTCTCTTAATGGTTCTCATATACATCATCTAGAAATCTAAGATAATTCTATTCTTCTCAAATATATTCATTGATAATGATGGAGGATCATTTCTAAATAATAATCTTTCACCTTATTTGCCTTACCAGGATGGTTGTGGATTGAGAAATAATTTTCCTTGATGAGATCTAACCATCATTGTTGGTTAATATTATGCTCATTATTTTAGAATATATATTTTAGAATCCTTTAATAAATATATATCCCACAATTACTCCCAAATAGATAATTCATCCATCTGTTCAACATAAAGATTATAGATTCCAATCCATATCATGTGTGGGATTGTTTTTCTCAAGGATTTTCAACTTACAAGAGGCATGGGAAATAACTCGCACATTTTTCATTATTACATAGCCTAATATATTTTTGGAAGAATCATGGTACACCATAAATGGTTCCCCACTAGATAGGAGTGTGAGTATTGGTGCAGTAATATCACAATTTATGAGATCCTTAAAGAATTACTCACATTCATGAGTCTAGAGAAACATAACTACCTTCCATTTCTACACGATTATTGGCTTTGAACATCAGGATTATTTTCCCACAAGTAATTATTAATACATATCTATATCATGTAAAATAATCATATCCGTTACAGATGATGTCCTGGGCCACTCTTTAATTTTCATTGTCCTGGAATGATCCATATATATCCCTTTGCTGGTGATAACATGCCCCAATAATGACACATACTCCATCCATAAATCACATATATTGTACATTTAATAAACATCCTTCCTTTTAAAAGTATTCATTATTACATTTAAATTCACCTTATAATCCTCATTACTCATGGAGTATAAAATAATATCATCAATAGAGACTATCAAAAATTTATTGTGGAAATATCTAAAGACTCTATTCATTAGAAACATGAATATTATTTTAGCATTAGTGTGTAAAAATAGAATCACTATTAACTGATAATGTTCATACCTTTATTGATAGGTAGACTTGTGAATATCATCCTTCCTCACCTTTAATTAGTGATATACGGACCAAAGGTCTACCATTGAGAAATAATTTACTCCATGTAACTGATCAAACATGTAATTCATCGAAGGTAGGAGATACATGTTCATTGTTGTGATTTTATTGACATAATGAGAATCAAAAAATATGCTCATTGAACTATCCTTCATGATGATGAGGAATGGCGTTCCCCATGGTGAAGTAGTTGGTTATGTAAAACCCCTGTCTAGATTATCCTATAATTGTTTCTTTATCTCTCCAACCCCACGGTGGGCATTCTATATGGTGTTTTTGATATAGGTAGAGATCGATTAATAATTCCAATTGAGAACTCAGTGTATAAATCAAGGGGAAGAATTGGAAATTCATTGTGAAATACATTACTGTAGTCCCTTACATTGGGCATGCCATTGAGAATGATTCTATCCTTTATCTTAATCATTTTAGCTGGAGATGCTTTATAATAAGGCATTTATATCAACTCTTGAGGCAATGATTATTAAATAGATTCATATTACCCATTACTCTTGTAAAAATTGGGGGAATCCTAGTGATGTGAAGAGTGGTCTCCCTTTCCCAATAGTTGATGTTATCCTTGTATAATTATATCCAATCCACACCCAAGATAAAATAAAACTCCACTAAAGTATGCATGATAATATTTTCTAGGGGGTATTTCTACAAATGTTAATCGAGGATGATTTATATAATTTGGATGCAATAATTTACCCATTTTGTGTTCTCACAGGTAACTCAATCTCCAAATTTTCAGGTGTTCATTGAATGGTTCTACTAAATTTACAAGATATGAATGTTTGCATAGAAGCAGAATCAAACATTACATTCATTATTCATGAATGAATAACTTGAATACCTATCCCCAAATCATTGCTTGGATCCACCTCAGTAATAGTGAAAACATAATAATTTCCCTATTGAGTAGGAAGTTGTTATTTATTTCATCGGACAACCCATGTTTAAGGGTAATTATTCGCATAATGCCAAAGTATCATGAAATTGAAACTGTACCCTACTAGCATGGAAATGATATTATACTTCATTTTTTCTTCCACATTTGGTGGATTCTTCTCATCCATTAATCATTTTTCATCCAGAAGTCCACTTCATCCACAATTTAAGAAATTCCTAGTTCCCTTTAGACAATTCCTTGGATGCCTCTTACCACAATTTTGAAATGTGGTTTGTTCGATATTATTTCCATCATGTGATTAATTTTTCGAACCACCCATATTAGACTACGTTTTCAACTTTTTTTCAAATATCCTATGAGACCACTGAGAGTATCTAATCTCTATTTCAACCTATAGGGAAAATTTTACAATATCATAACATCAATAAAATTCACCATTCTTGAAAATATTTCATAGATATTTCTTCATTGTACTAAACAATTGATCCAATATTCATTTGGTTATCATGATAATTCCAGAGGTGTATCTTACAAGCCTTTTGAAATTTTCTTCCCACACCCTGATGAAATAATCATCCTTCAAATTAAGTAAGAGAAACACCCTTTCCATATTGAGATGAAGGGTTTGGTGAAAATAATTATTGAAAAATATTTTCATTAATTCCTCAAAATCCACAGAATCAATTACATCATTGGATGTCGTATTCTTCTTTAGTGTCCACCACCAATCAGCTTCCCTATCAAAATGATAGACCACCAACAAGACATTATTTTCTTTTGAGAACTAGAAGAAAATTAATTTATTTTAATAGAGTGAATAAATTTTTCTATTAGGAGGGGATCAGAAGATCTACTAAACCTAGGAGGCCTTTGTTACATGAAGGATTCTATAGAAACACTCTCTTTCCATGTTGGAGGAGTTTGTTCCACATGATTGATGTTATTATTTATAACATGAGTTAACTAAGTAAGAACTGTCATAAAATGTTTATCATTTTTTCCATCATATCCATCATATCATTTATGAAATCATCACATTTCCTGTCACACTATTTTTTGGAATATATTCTTCTATTTCACGTGATTAACTAAAAAAAATAAAATATAATTAGGGGCCTACATTCATAGAAATTAAGTGTAAAAATAAAACATAAATCATAAATAGATAAACTCTTAATTGAACAGGTATATCATATCATGTGATTCACTAGGTTTCAATATATATTATCCCTAATATATTTTGTAATATATAATTTTATGGTATTCTTTTTTTGATCCTTTAATACCGGTTCTTAATTATATTTTTAGTTTACCAAATCATATCCCTCGGGAGTGTTAAAATATGAGTGCATCAAAGCTCAATGTTGTGAAACATTTCCCAATTGAATATAGCTCAAAGGGGTGTATTTAGATTTCACCCATAGATTCATTTTTTGGAAAACACATATCTATTTGTTGGTATCTATAGAGGGATTAATTTTCTTGATAAACCACATACTCTATACTTACCAAAAATTAGGAAATTTTTCTTATACGTAGTCTCATTACTAAGGATAATACTAAAGTACAATATTCCTAATATAGAAAAAAGTTACCATCCTATGATACCAACTACAGAGACCCTATAATTTTACACATATCCTTACATGATTTTAAGCATTAAAAAATATACCATTACATTTAAATGATCAAAAACTGTAGTGTCTTGGAATATAAGGAAAATAAAACTGAAAACCATGGACAAAAAATTTATTTAATATTCCTAAAGAGATTATAATTTCCATTGTTCTCATAAAACATCATAGGATTACATTGAGATAACATGAACAAATGGGTGATCTAAAATCCTAGTGAGGGAATAAACATAATAATAATGACTAATCACATGGGTTAGAAGGCACGAGATAATGATATAAAAAGGAATGTACAACATGGAATCATAATATATACATATGGGATCATATAAACATGGATTCACAGTAATGTGTAAAAAAATATGAATTTATCTTGATTGAAGGATCATTTCACATAGATTATCACTAGAAATATTTAGAAACCAAGACTATATCACAAGTTAGCATGAGCCAAGGCTAACCATCAAGGCGATTGCAAATAACGACTCATGAGACTAAACATTACCCTATGTATTAGAGTGAAATATGGGAATACCCATCATAACATGTTCATGAATATGATTTCCACAAACATAATAATACATAATCATACATAATAAATCATATATAAATATAAGGGTTACCCATGGAATGAATTGGGTGACATATTCATGTTATAAAGCATAACAAATGGGAGTATGATAAAAGTTTCCATGAAGGGAATGAATAAAATCATGCATGGACATTAATGTGGTATAATAGTAATATATAGTGATATTTAATATATATTTGATGTGATAATAAGTAAAAAGATAATTTATGAAACTTTAGAATTAAATTATTTTAGCATGGTTCAATGAAAATATCAAACATCACTTAAATATAAAATTGTATGATATTTTTTATAAAACCAAAAGTTAACCATGAGTGTTTTAATAATAATAAGAGTTGTCTCATTAAAATAATGGTTTCTAAAATAATATTATATTTTTCACTTAAAATTGGGTAAGAATTCGAAAAGATACATTAAACTGGTTTACTTATCAGGAAGTATTGAGAAGGGAACCACTTAAAACATGTATATCCCCAATAGAGAATGATTAGTGGAACATGATACGTGAGTTTTGATAATGTAAAAATTATTTATAATATTTATATAAAAATAATATAAAACCTCATTTGGGTAAAAATAAATATAGCGTGTCCTGGAGAAATAATGGAGTTTTGGGTAGAATCACATACCTTATGTCTGATGGTGTCCTTCACTAGATATTAATTTTGCGGGATAACCAAATTAATATTATTAATTAATATTTCTAGAACCAATTCATCATGTAATAGATATAATAAAAACTTATTATTTTTAGTAGTGAACTTTTTGATTGGTTAACATGTTCAATTTGTTTTAAAGGGAGAATTTGTTTCTATGGGTTTCCACAAATTAATGGAGAGCCTATTTTAAATCCAATTTATAGAAAATTAATTAATTTTATATCTCATAAAAACTATTTTTATGAAATCTGATGATATAAAAAATTGGGTAATTTTATTTCTGTGATGTTTAATTTTTTTATGAATAGAGGAAAATATTGAATTTTAATTGGAAACTACATTTTCATCTATTTTATTTATATTGTAAAATTATGTTTTATTTTGATTTAACTTATAATAAGATAAATTTTATATAAATTATTACAATTAAGGGCACCATAAAAAATTTCACATTAAAAGTAGATATTAAATCATAGCAAACTCTTGAAAAATGTTACTTTGAAAACCTACATTGTTTTCCCTTCTACAGGATTAATTTATATTAAATTAATACCACATAGGGAATTTTAATTTTTAAAATTGATTATATATTTTAAATTATGATATTTTATTCATTAAAATATTTTATATTTTAGTTTTGACCAATTACATTAGTGATAGTGGTTAAAATTTATTACATTGATTAAGATACAAATTTGCTAAACAAAGGACTAAACCATGAACTTAAGGCCAAAAAGACCTATAACCTTGTCTAAAATACATTTAATATTAATTTATTTACCCTATCCTTCAATTTATATAATTATTACAATTATTGGATCCATTGATAATGGTGGAAACATAGGTGGAATTCCAATTTCAAACATATATAATAATTCATCCCCTCTTTTATAAAACGGCTCCCAAACCTCCCCCTTTTTACACATCTAAATCCCTCTGTCTCATCTAAAATCTACATTAATAAACTCCCAAATACCATACAATCTTCATAGATGTCTCACCGTGGTAATAAATAGAACCAATGATGTATTTAGGTTTGAACCAAAAGTCACTAACAGAATAAGGGGAAACATTCTTCAATGATCACATTTGTTAATTAACCTCTCAACACATTGAATTTTTTTACATGATTATATTAAATAACATATGTATATTAAATATAATTATATTTTTTGATTAATATATTTATACCTATAACTAAATAAATATCCATAAAATTTGATACACAATCATTGTACACATTTACAGCTGACCACCGCTTCACAAACCAATGTCCCTTGATCCCCCACATTCTACCTTTAAAGGATGGAAATAATTATGGAGTTATAGTTCATATATGATATAAATATGTTATTAATAATTTATTTTTTTATGAAAATTCTATGTAACACATACCTTTTTATTAAATTTTTAGGGCAAATGATAACATCATTTATAGATATGTGGACTACCACCACGTCAAAGTGTTGTGATTCATTAATGTTATACATGCAATGTTTAATGGATTATTATCACAAAAATAAGTAAAATATATTAATTATAGATGATAATATCATTATTATATTATAATATATCATATTATATGCATTTATTTTTGTATGATAAGAAAATAAAAGTAGTGTTCATGAGTATGTATGATTGGTTGTCTCAAAGAATGATGAATATCATTTCTTAAGACCAAATATTTTGATTTTTTATAAATATATATTAAATAAATTATATTATAAATACATCATGTTATAAATTATTTATATTATTAAATAATATTAATATATGTAATTCTAATAAAATATCAACTCAATACATACTCGAAAAAAAGGCAATTTATACATGAGACAATGAAAATAAGGAACCATTGTGGACAATTGTGTAATAATATAATATAAGAATATAGAATTTGATAATATTAATATTTTTATGGTTTTTTAAAGATATAAAGACAATATTAAAATCCATTATACATGATGTTAAAGGATTTTCTCCCAAAATTAAATACAACATAATTAATTCATCTCTCACCTTTAATTCCATGAGGCACACACTTTTTTCCACAAATTTTCCATTTTTGGTGTATATACTACCCAAAATTTATTTTATATCATTAATTAATTTATATTCAAGGAAGTTTTTGTTCCAT
The DNA here is from genome assembly GCA_963277665.1 of Viscum album. Lineage (NCBI taxonomy): Eukaryota > Viridiplantae > Streptophyta > Magnoliopsida > Santalales > Viscaceae > Viscum > Viscum album. The sequence continues at coordinate 29,046,260 of OY728123.1, read as the reverse complement.
TTTCTGTTATATTTTTCAGGGTTATTATAATTAAAATGTAACCATGTGGTTGGGAAATTTAATAACATGATTTACTTTTGATGGATTATATTACTTTCTCAATGTTATGAATATTATATTATCATTTGTATAATTAATTTGACTATATATTTTTTTTATTTAAATATTTATATGTGTATTTAATGTTGATAAACATAATACATTCATTGATTAATTATCCCCAAAATGTTATGATCACTCTATGGGTTTATTTTACAATCTCATTCTCACCGAATTTTTTTTATTGAAATTAAATTAATTTAATTTAAATGAACATTTGTCAATAAACCCATTAGATTTATTTTAATTAGGTTATTTTTTTCATTTTTCATGTAATAATACTATTTTTCACTCATTGGTTCTCAATATTGTTTTACAAATTGTTTTTAAGAAAAAAAGGTCTTCATTTTTTCATTTACTCGAGTAACCTATTTTCTTTCAAAAACCATTTTTTCTATAATTGTTCTAATATATTGTTTGAACCTATGATATTTTTTATTAAACAAATATTTCCCCCTTTTTCATTTTATAATTTTTTTTAAAATGAATATTATTTTTTCATTCTATACAAGGGACTTTTTAAACATTTTTACCTTTGAAAAGGAGTGTTAATTTTTACGTTTTATGAAAATTAAGGAATTATCCACCATAATTTAATTGAGGATTCAATTGAATTTTTAAAATGATAAATTTTAATGGAAATTTTTATGAGTTATTTTAAAATAATTTTATCTTCAATTTTTTTTCAAATTAATTGGATAATTTCATTAATATTAATTATGAATTACTTATTTATTGGCTTTTCATTTATTAAGAACAAAAAAAATTAATGTTTTCTCCACATTTTATATTTTTAATTGATATCAACCCTATTATTTCTCTGATGGTTTTTTTATTTTTCCATGTATAGAATTAACATTCACTTCCATCATTCATTTTCGTAATCCCTTTCAAATATGAACATTCATATAATCATTGTACAATGAATTTCCCATAAATATAAATATCATTTATGATGGATATGTTCATTATCTTAACAATAAAAAATCTTTAAAAATTGTAATTACATTGATTTTTATTTGATTTCATTGGGAAATATTGTCAAATTTATGTCTTTTACTTAGTAATGTATTTTCTAAGGAACATTGTTGAGGAATTTAAATTTATTATTCAATTAATAAATAATTATTTAGAATAGAATGACATGGGTTCTAGACCATACATTTATGCCTCTTGATGCGTCAATATTATAATTAGACAAAATTATTTGGTGAAAAACCCTTAAGATTGTTTCAAAGAAGAAAATGTAGGTTTCACCAACTGATTTAAACTACCTTGTGAAAGGCCTTGAAAATTTAGTGTTAAACTGTCTTGTTAAAGGTTTTGATGGTAAATGTTTCATATTACAGGGAAATATGATGACCACTATCTAAAAATTTCTATTATTGATAATTTAGTAATTATTTTTATCCATTATTAGTTTTTTACATTATTTATGGATACAATTCTATTATGATTTTTCTGATTAAATGGAATATATGTTGAGTTACTTGTCTTACCATAAAACTTATGTACTTTTTTCTCAATTAATTAATTATATGGAATGTGTTTCCAGTTATTTATCGTTCCAATATGATTATGATGATTAACACATTATTTATTCTAGTATACAAACCCATACAAGGAATTAGAGTTCAAAATTATATTGTTTCCTTTAATAATTATTCCATGATGCATTATAAGAAATATATGTTGGTATACAAAAGATTTAATATTGATATCCTCAAAAAAATAAATTATTATTTATGTTGTGTAATTATTTGTAATAAAAGATGAATGTCTCTGATATACCATGACTTCAAAAATAATTGGACTTTTGATATTTTATTTCTTGTAATCATTCAAATGTAGTGGTAGTAAGTCCCAAATCCATGGTAACTTTGATCACCTCATTACAGTTGGTAAAAAAAGAATTTTAGTAGAAACCATGGAAACAATATTTAGAAAAAAATATATTAGGATACATAACCCACATGTAGTATTTAAAGATAAATATTGATGAAAAATATATTGTTTCATTTACATATATATTAGTTTTTTTCTTCAATTACATCCCTTTATGAATACTAAAAGTGTAAGTGTTTTTAAAAACTCAGAAATAGTTTTTCATGGCCATCATGAGTGTAACCGGGTATAGAACCATTGTCATAAACACACACCTAGTTTGACACACCCATGGCATATGCATAGGATAATTCAAATTTTCTTTTCGATCCATTATAATGGATTTGAATACATATAGAAAATGACTTAAATTGGATAAACAATAGATAATTGAAGGAGATTTGTTAAAATAAAATGGAATTTGTATTTATTAATTTATGTTGTCTTGAATTACATATTTTATAGAATATTTATTTATTAATCTTATTTAATTGATGTCTATTGTATTTATTTTTTGAATCAATGTACTAGTGTTTTAAAAATAGAGAACCCGCATAATGGGTGAAATCCCACTAAATATGGTAAGGCAGTGGGGCATGGACACATGAGTGAATGAAAATAACTATTTCACACCCAGCAGTGTCCTATGTAATACATGGATAAGTTTTAATTAATTATATTTAATAATTTTATGAATAAATATTAATGATGAAATAGTTGTATGCCTTTTTAGAATTAGAGATTATGGAGTTAACTAAATTTTCTTCAGAGAATAATAAGCAAAAAATTGAATAATTTATAACTATTTTATTAGACTTATTATCCATTAAAAATTCATTTTAGTTCATAAGGATTCAATGTTAAAAGTTTAATATCCATTTCTTGCGGTAAGGGATGAATTACATTTTCACTAAGAATAATAAAAATATGAAATTGTTTCTATGAAATTTATTATTATAAAATAATATATTTTCTAACATTCTTGGTAAATATATCAATTACTCAAAATTAGTAATGGTATCTTAAGAACCAAACTATTATCCTAATATGTTATTTTCTTTTGAATTGATGGCCTCTTATATAGTCACATATTTATGGATTTAAGGCACTAAACATTCCATTAATCATTCACTTCTCTATGATTGATGAACTCAATCAATCTCTATTATTTTATACAATTTTCCTCTATGCCAATGTTTTCACTTTCCAATATTTTTCAAATACACAACAACCCAATTATATGATATTCAACATGACCATTGTATATTCCATTCTCTATTTTATAGAGAATATTTTACAACCCCTTCCCATGATATGCGATTTCAATATAAGAAATGTCAAACAATTAATTTACATGATCCAGTATAAATTTCCAAGATTCTATTAATTTAAGGAAGTTAGAAATTAACACCATGAAAATTCTAAAAGAGTAACATTTACACAATTTTTTTATGAAACAAAACACCAAATGTAGACACAAATATAAACTCTCAAGAAATAATGTTATATTTAATATTTTAAATTTATTCAATATATTCTATATCATTAAATTAATTCAATACCAAGTTATATTTTTCACATTCATCAATGTTGTTTTTCAATAGCTTGTGTTACATGCAGTATAGTATTTTATAGTGTAAGAGTATATTAATAAAATCATATTATTTAATATAATAAGATATAACATAAATGTTAAATTGAAAGATATGAATATGATTAACTTACTAATAAAAATATATAATGTACACAAATATAAAATTATTTCCTTAGTTAGAAAACAATTAGAAATGAGAATATAAATCAATTGAATAAATAGGAAATGTTTTTATTTTTATTCTCTCAATGGGGTTATTTTCAAATAAATTAGAATAATTACTCTTAATGATTGATATTATATAAATTTATGTAATATATATCAAATAAAATAATTTATTTATTTCATCTAATATATTCTACAAATACAATATTGTAAGAAACCCAATATGACAATGAATAAGATAAATTTTTATAAAGGTTTTTTTCCATCTATTTTTTTTGGAACCAATTTTTAATAAACTTTTTGGCACATTTAATAACATAATATTTAAATATAAAATTAATTTCTAAATTGGAACTTATAATTATCACATGGTGAAATTTTGGTATTTTTCAACAAGGTTTTATTTTTTGATAATGGTGAAAATAATGAGTTTTAATTGAAGTCTGCTTTATCATATAATTAATTATTAATGTTAAATTTTGTATCGAATTTTTTTCAATGTAATATTTGTAATGCTTTATATAATTCAAACTAACTGGTATCATCATAATAAATTTAACTTTAAAACTATATATATATATATATTAAAAAATTATGAACATTTTTACTCTAAAAACCCATATTATCATCCCATCTATATAATTATTTTTAAATGAATTTCTACAAATTATGTGATTGGAATTTTTAAACATCGATTTAATATTTTGAATAATGAAAAATATAAAATTTAAAACAAGATAAAAATAGTTTCTAAAAAAAATATTAACTGAAATTTGTTAAAATTAATTGGAGTGATTAAACCTAAATGTAGCTTTACAAAGGACTAAATCAAAATCATATGGACAAAAATGATGTAGAAAATTGTCTAAAATATTTTTTTGATTCAAATATATACCCTATCATCAATTGAAATGAATATGGTTTGTTATTGGTGGAAAATGGCATAAGAAAATTGTGGGTGGAATTCCATTTTCAAAACATTAAAATAATGTTACTCCTCCTCCCCTATAAAATGGTACTAAACCCTCCCACTTATTCAATCAAATAAAGACATTATAATAGTAGAAAATATATAAATAAGATAACATATTCCCTTATATCCTCCTAGTATCCTCACCAGGGTAAAATAAAAATCCAAGTCGGTATTTTTCACTAAACTGATATGTTATGTCCCAGACCCTCATGGTCTTTTCCTTTTCCAAAATATGGATCCTAAGGGTAGCATCTCGGCGTGAGACCAATCGATGCGACCTATCGGCGCCACCGATCGGTGAGACCGATCAGTGTCTCCTAGCCTTGTCGAGGATTTTCCAATAGCGCCTCCTTTTTGCACTAATTGAGTTTTAAACCCTATTTTGACCCATTTATGTTTTTTTAAATGCCCAGTAATGAAAATGAATGGCGTTTAACTAAATGTTTAATGAGGTACCCTAGTGTGTGCGTCGGTTTAAATAGCCCCAAAGGGCGGGGACCTTTTAATGATGTATGGGGCCGCGTGGTCAACCCACGACCCCGCTCCTTACCCATTTTCGCGTTCTTATCTCAACCGTCCTCGACATTTATAATGAAAAGGGTACTCCTTGGGTTTATTTTTCTTAATCACCCTCCGATCGATTCGTCTGCTCATGCTTGAGTTCCTGAGGCCCCACCCCTTCAAAATCTCTCATTCCTTCTTCCTGGCGGCGTAATGATAAACTTCGATCGTTGATCAACCAGGTAGGGATTCCTCCTTCGTATCTCCATACTGTGTATCATGCGAGGTGGGTATTCTTTTAACTTGTGAATGGATTGATGAACCCCAATGTTGGGGAGGGGTTTAATCAGTGATGATGGTTGTTTTATGCTCTTTCAAGATCAATGATTTCAAATTTGTGCGGGCTTAATCATACTGAAAATCATGGCTGTTGGTGGTCATTCACTGCGCACTAATAAACCCTTATGTCTTGAGATGGTCATGTGAAAGAAATTGGTTAATTGTGTATATGTGGATAAATAAATTGAAAGAACCAGGATCAATCCTTTATGTGATAACCCCAGTTAAAGTACAACAAATTTTAAATCCTTGAGTGTGTTAAATCTTATAAATCTGAAAATACAGGCATGGTCTTGCTTTGCATTGGAGGTAGTGTTTAGGTTATTTCCTTTTACGGGCCGATTGCTGGGTGATGTGGGTGTGGATGGGATCCCCTATTGTTATGGTTTCTCTTGTTGTGAATTTATGACCGGGTGGTTACCTTGATTATATCACAAATTGGGGTGGGGTACTCTGTTGTTGAGAAGCCTTTGGCTCCGGGATCTTGGGGACATGGGGTTGTTTCTTGGGGTTTTCTTTGGTTCGAGTGCTTTGAGGGATCTCACTTATCCCTTTCTTCTTGTGACCTTACAAGAGGACCGGGTATGAATGTTTAAGTTGATGTTTGACCGTACTATTCCCCTGGCTTGTGCTCATGCTTTCTAGTTTCCCAAGTCGGTGTAAAAACATATTTTAAAATTATATACTGAACATGAAACAAGGATGAGACAAATGGGTTTTGGTTTGGTGTGAGTAGTGACTTGGACTTGGGTGTTGATTGTGTTCTTTAGGTGGGATGAAGAAAAACCTAGACTTTGGGTGAGTGCTTGTTACCTATACATATACATGTAGTTTTGTGTTTCTAATTCGCAACCCACCCAAGTTGAGAACTTAGTGCCAAACACCTCCATTTCATGGGGGAGGGTGTTTTCCCAACACTTCTATTAGTGGCTGGTTATTAGCACTTTTCTGCTCCCTTTCCTGTATAGTCCAAGTATCTTCAGGTAGGTGGTGATGGCCTGAAATCCATTATTAGCCGAAGAATCATCGGGCGGGGTGGTGCAGTGGTTGGCCCAGGTGTGTGTGGGAAGGTGGTTTCCCAAGTGTCTTTGGGATGAGGCCCAGGTGTATTCGGGCGTGGCAGTGGATCCTCTAGCCCAGATGTCTTCGGGCGTGGAGGTGGTTGTTCTGGCCTAGGTGTTCGCAGGCATGGTTATGTGAGACATTTGTGGCCACGGTGTATGCGGTCGGGGTTTGACAATGGGACTCTGTGAGGTTTTGGCCCAAGTGTGTGCGGGCAGGGTTGGGCAGTGGGACTGTGTGATGTTATGGCCCAGGTGTGTGCGGGCAAGGTTCGACAGTGGGACTGCAGTAAGAAAGAAGGGATTGGTCAAATGCGTAGGATGTCTTCAATAACCAGTGGGAAAGTGGTGCGGTGTACCCAAACATCGATGTGCTATTACTATACTTTACTTGGCTTGTATTATTTGGGGAGTGTACCTTGGCGAGGCTTGGGGTTGTTATTTTCCTTGCTAGGTGCTTGGTTATCTATTTTCTCACATGGCATTAGTATGCCTCCCCACTTGTGCATGATATCTTTAGGTTTTTTCATACTGAGTGTACCTGTATGCTCACCCTATGTATATAAAACTGTTTTCAGGTTTCCAGGAGGACATCGGGGATCGGGCAGGACCATACTAGCATATGACCTTTGGGATATTTGTTGTTGTTGTTTTTCCATATTTGGTACTTTACCGTTGTAGTTGCTTGTACTTTGTGGTATTAAATTTTGGAACATTCATTTGGGAATGTTTTTTTGGCTTTTCATTCACTTCTAGTTTTGGTTTTGTGAGATTTTATATCATATCTCCCAATCCTATTGAATGGAAAAGACAAATTCCTTCCATTTAGTGAGTGAATCTATACCCTTGGCGCTGGTCGCCACTCCAGGAATTATTGACAGCTGGTTTCAGGGTCATTATCTCTCCTTCAACTTGAAGAAGGAAGGGCCTGGAAATATGATGACCCTTCCCTACTTTTTGGTGAAGGCAGGTCATGACAGAATGATATCATACGTGATGGTTGAGAGATAGGATGGAGCCTGATATTAGGAATAGTAACGACTATGTGGGATGGTTGGGAAAAAGTGTTGGGTGACCTTGGTCTGTGAATTAGGCCAGGGAAGACTGGCTAGGACACGGGATTTTAGGGCCCCCCGTGATCCGATACAAGGACTCTAGTCCTACTGAACGACCAAGTGAGGCCACACCAATTACAGGGTAGAGACCCTAGGAAAGGTACATGCATCATAATGATTTTTGTTCTCATGTTTCAGGGTGTTTTGGGAATTGTAATCAGTAAGTAGTTTAAGAAATTTTAAGAATAATAGTGTGCACTACTTGGGCTTAGAAATTCCTTGTTTACCATGCAGTTATGGCAACTAGGAGGCGACCACGTGTGGTGCGGTCGATCAAGGCCCCATAGGCTACCTTGGCTGGTCAGCAGAGAGCTGATCGAAAGGAGGAGGATGACCAGTGGAAGAAGAAACTTCCGGCCTTCCAGCGTCAGACCCTCGAGAAGTATGAGTGAAACACCTCTAACATAAATATGGAGAGCTGGCTAGATGAGCTGGTGATAACCTTGAGCCTGATCTGGGCTTTGACCGAGTATTGGGTTCCTATGGCTGTCACCAAGATGCGGGGTGCGGCGCGTAAGTGGTGGAGGCTTTACCTGGGAGAGAGGAGAGAGGATGAGGTGGAGTGGGCTGATTTCGAGAAGGAGTTCTGGGCGGAATTCCTCTCTTCTATGATGAAGGCGGAGAAGAGGCAGGAGCTACTCTACCTCCATAAGGGGATTATGTTAGTAAGGGACATTGGAATCAAGTTCAAATATCTCCTACGTTTTTCTCCAGACCACATTCCAAATGAGGAGTCTCAGGCAATACATTTAGAGGAGGTGCTCCGACCCTCCTTTCAGTATGCTGTTACACCCTTCACCCTGCCGATGAACTTGGAAGTCCAGAAGGAGGCCGATGTTGTGGAGAGGATGCATGATCTAGGAGATGTGACATGAGAGGGGATCCGGCTATGATCATCCTAGGGGACGTCTGTCAGCACTAGGCCTCCAGCGTCGAGACCCTATAGGTTCTGACCAGCAGGGAGCATACCGCAGCAGTTCCAGTTCCGGTCCCCCAGCCCTCGACCTTTCCTTTCGGGCCCAAGACTGAGGTGTCTTGTCTGTGGGAGCCATGGAAATCTCCGGAATTAGTGCCAAGACCGGGTACAGTACGGCGGTTGCGGACAGGCCCAACACCCACCCCAGGAAAAGCTTCTAGCTAGGCCCTTCTAGCAGCATCTGCAGGGGCATCGAGCTGCTGTTCCTCCGGGGGCAGGCATTGTAGGAGGAGCCCGACCTCAGGGCGCTCCTCAGGGACCTTGACTAGGGAATGGTTGAGGAGGTGGCTGATAGCCGAGAGGAAGATGAGATGGGTGTGGGCTGTTGCACGCCGCGGAGGCATCACTCCTAGCGGGATCGGAGGTCGTTCGAGGTACATCCAGTTTGTTTAGCACCCTTTCCCATGCCTTGTTCGATACCGGAGCTTCTCACTCCTTCATTGCACCCAGTCTAGCACATGCTTTGGGCCTAGATACCGAGAAACATACAGTGCCCTTTGTTCTGAGAACACTAGTCGGAGGTCAGGCCGACTTGTTATATGTTTTTCGAGGATGCACATTGACGATAGGGCCACATCATTCGGTCAAGGATCTACTACTGATACAGATAAAGCCATACGATGTCATCCTAGGCATCGACTGGCTGTTCTCTGTGTGTTCCGTCATCGACTGATTCCGAGGAAGTGTTGGGTTCTCAGACATGGGCGGCCGACGTGTTACTTTCACCAGCGAGCGGAGCAGTCAGAAGGGTAGAAGGCGAGAGGAACCCCTCCACTCCTTGTTAGAAGACCTGTCAGTAGAGTCAGTATATGTTAAGATGGTGGAGGTGCCAAGAATCGTCAGTGATATTAGTGACATCTTCCCTGAAGAGGTGACGACTCTACACCCTCGACGTGATATAGAGTTTGGGATAGACTTGCATCCTGGTGCTCACCCAATTTCGATGGCTCCGTACCGGATTGTAGCTTCGGAGCTATGGGAGTTGAGGATTCAGATTGACGATCTGATGCATAGGGGTTATGTTAGACCGAGTGCATCAACATAGGGTGCTCCATTTTTGTTCTCAAATAAGGAAGATAGTGGTATCAGGCTATACATAGACTAATGGAGTCTGAATCAGGCAACGATAAAGAATCACTACCCTCTTCCAAGGATAGACGATCTTTTCGACCAGCTGAAAGGGGAATGATGGTTCTCAAAGATTGGCCTAAGGTCTGAATATCACCAGTTGAGGGTGAAGGAGTGAGACATCTTAAAGAAGTCCTTTAAGTGCAGATATGGACACTTCGAGTTCGTAGTCATGCCTTTCAAAGTTATGAACACCCCGACTGTGTTCATGGGGCTTATGAACTCCATCTTCCGAAAGTACCTGGATCGGTTTGTAGTTGTGTTCATCGATGATATCCTGATCTATTCAAGATCAGAGGAGGATCACGCGGAGAACATGAGGACAGTTTTGGAGGTCCTCCGACAGCACTATCTCTATGGTAGGTTGTCGAAATGCAAGTTCTGTACATGAGAAGTGCACTTCCTTGGGAACGTATTATCCGATCAGGGGGTAGCAGTATACTCATCAATGGTTGAACTAGTTGTTTCTTTGGAAACACCCAAGAATGTGGCAGAAGTTCATAGTTTCCTTGGGAAAGTAGGTTACTATTGGAGGTTCATACCCAACTTCTCCCAAGTTGCAGCCACTTGGACAAACATGACCAAGAAAGACCAGGTTTTCGTGTGGAGTGAGAAGTGTGAGGCAACCTTCAGCTATCTGAAGGAGAATTTGGTTAGTGCCCCAGTGATGAGATTACCAGATGAAGGGGTGGCATATGAGGTTTTCTGTGATGCTTCAGGGAAAGGCCTCGGATGTGTGTTGATGCAGCGACAATGGGTGATCACTTATGGGTCTAGACAGCTACTCCCTCATGAGCGTAATTATGCCACCATGGACCTGGAGCTTGCAACGGTCATTTTTGTGCTAAAGTTATGGCGGAATTAACTCATTAGAGAATGATTTGTGGTCTTCACAGATCACAAAAGTTTGAGGTATATCATCTCCCAGTGGGACCTAATATTGCGACAACGAAGGTGGGTGGAGTTCCTCTAGGATTATGAAATTGTGATTTCCTACACTTCAGGGAAGGGGAATGTAGTGGCCGATGCCTTGAGTAGGAGGTCGCAGAAGGATGCGGTCCAAGGGTCAGCAGATGCCTGGAAGGAGATGGAGGAGTTGGATGCCTTGCACCTAGATGCTAGGATGGATAACGGTAGAGGTTTTGTTGTACCAGATGACAGTGCAGTTTTCTCTGTTGAACCAAGTGGAGTAGTCTCAGTGGGGAGACCCATAGTGAGATGTGATGCGTGACCAAGTTGACTAGAGCAATGCTCAGGAAGGATGGACAGAGGATTGTCAAAACCAGATGCTTTTCCATGGAAAGCAGTCCGTTCTAGAGGTGATGCGTGGCAAGGTTCTCAGTGAGCTCCACAACTCACCCCTAGCAGTACACCTAGGAGTTTCCAAAATGTACCAGGGTCTGAAGAGACAGTTCTGGTGGCCTGGAGTAAAGCGAGCAGTGGCATTTTTTGTGACCAAGATCCTTGTGTGTCAGTAGGTGAAGGCTGAACACCGTGTTCCAGGTGGCCTTCTACAGTCTCTGGATGTCCCCGAGTGGAAATAGGAGGACATCTCGAGGGATTTCGTCATAGGACTGCCCAAGGTTCTAGGGGGATATGATGCCATCTGGGTAGTCGTGGACCGGTTGACGAAATCGGAACACTTTCTGGTGATTAAGGAGTCATGTGAAGTGGATTCTTTGGCACGAAGGTACATGGATGAGGTGGTGCGGTTGCATAGAATTTTGAGGTCCATAGTCTCAGATAGGGATTCACACTTTATCTAACGAGTCTGTAGAGGATTTAAGCAAGCGTTTGGCACCCAGCTACATCTTATCACTTCTTTCCATCCCTAGATAGATGGGCAGACAGAGCACACCATCAAGACCATGGAGGATATGCTGCGGGCATTCATTCTGTACTTAGTAGGATCATGGGTGTGACACTTGCCTCTAGTATATCTAACCGACAATAATAGCTATAACTCTACCATTGGTATGTCCCCATTTGATGCCTTGTACGAAAGACCATGACACTCACCGATGTGTTGGTCCGAAGGCGGAGAGGCAGGAATCTTTGGTTCAGAGGTGGTACAGTGCACGATAGAGAAGGTGCAGCTCATACGGGAAAGGATGAAGGTTGCTTAGGACTGGAAGAAGTCGTATGCTGATAAAAGGAGAAGGCCCTTTGAGTTTGAGGTTGGAGACCACGTATTCATGAAGGTCTCCCCTCAGCGTGGACAACAGAGGTTCGACAAAAGGATTAAGCTTTCTCTCAGGTTCATCGGACCTCCAAAGTGTTGTGGTGGGTCGGCGAAGTGGCTTATCAGCTAGCGGTACCACTACTACTACTGAAGATACATGATGTCTCCCATGTGTCCCAGCTCCGTCTGTATCTACAAGATGATTCACACGTCCTCGGATGGGGAGATCTGGACATCAAGGACGATGTGACCTTTCTGGAAAGACAAGTGATGATTGAGGATCGTGAGGAGAAGGTGCTTCGTGGGAAAACCATTCTCTTGGTTTGTGTGTTATGGAGACATGGTGGGCTTGAGGAGAGTACATGGGAGAGGGAAGCATAGATGTGCACCCAGTACCCAGAGCTATTTTAACTCCCTTTTTGTTTTGTTCTGATCTTGTTGAGATGTTTTACATGGTGCTCAAATATATGCGGAATGCTTGTTTTTCTTAGCCGTGAAATGATCGGTTCCATGTCCCTGTGTCTGTGTGTCCGAATGTGTGTTGATGGAAAAACCTGACTGCTAATCGGGACACATTAATTTGGATGTGGTTAAACCTATGGGGGAGATTCAGTGCCGCCTAAACTGGATAAAATCCTGACATGTAAGAAGGGTCTTCCTGACTCATGTGTTAGTGTTTTTGGATGTCAATGGGGTTCACTCTAGAGAGGTATCTTTCGAGGTGGTTATTCAGACACTCAGTTTCCTTCCGAGTTGTTTTGATTCTCGAGGGCAAGAATAGTTTGAGAGGTATCTGATGTGATGACCCAGACCCTCAGGGTCCTTTACTTTTCCAAAATCTGGATCCTAAGGGTAGCGTCTCACCGTGAGACCGATCGGCGCGACCGATCTGTGCGACCGACCGGTGCGACTGATCGGTGCGACCGATCGGTGTCCCCCAGCCTTGTCGGGGTTTTTCCAGTAGCGCCTCCTTTTTGGGCTAATTGAGTTGTAAACCCTATTTTTACCCCTTTATGTTTGTTTAAATGCCCAGTAATGCCCATTAATGGTGTTTAACTAAATGTTTAATGAGGTAACCTATTGTGTGTGTCTGTTTAAACCGACCCAAAGGGAGGGGACCTTTTAATGACATATGGGGCCGCGTGGTCAACCCACGACCCTGCTCCTTACGCGGTTTCATGTTCTTATCTCAACCATCCCCGGACTTTATAAACTAAAGGGTACTCCTAGGGTTTCTTTTTCTCGATCACCATCCCATTGATTTTTCTGCTCGTTCTTGAGTTCCCGAGGCCCCACCCCTATAAAATCGCACATTTCCTATTCCTGGACTCATAAAGATAAACTTCGATCATTGATCAACCAATTATGGATTCCTCCTTCGTCTTTCCTTACTGTGTATCATGCGGGGTGGTTATTCTTTTTCCTTCTGAAGGGATTGATGAAGCCCAAAGTTAATGAAGATAATAAACGAATTTTAAAGAATGGGGGAGGGGTGTAATCGGTGATGCTGGTTGTTTTATGCTCTTTCATGATCAATGATTTGTAATTTGTGTTGGCTTAATCCTACTAAAAATCATGGTTGTTGGTGGTCATTCTCTGCGCACTAATAAACCCTTACTTACTGTGATGGTCGTGTGAAAAAATTGGTTCATTACGTATATGCGTCTAAATAAATTGAAAGCACCAGGATCAATCCTTTCTGTGATAACCCTGATTATAGTACAACGAATTTGAAATCATGGAGTGTGTTAAATCTTATAAATCGTAAAATACAGGAATCTCCCTGCTTTGCATCGGTTGTAGTGTTTTGGTTATTTCCTTTCACTGAACGATTCCTGGGTGATGTGGGTGGGGATGGGATCCCCTGTTGTTATGGTTTCTCTGGTTGTGAATTTAAGACCGGGTGGTTACCATGATTATGACACAAATTGGGGTGGGATCCACTGTTGTTTAGAAGCCATTGGTTCCTAGATCTTGGGGACATGGGGATATTTCTTGGGTTTTTCTTTGGTTCTAGTGCTTCGAGGGATCTCACTTATCCCTTTGTTCTTATGACCTTACAAGAGGACTGGGTGTGAATGTTTAAGTTGATGTTTGACCGTACTCTTCCCTTGTATTTTTCTCATACATTCTAGTTTCCGTAGTAGGAGTAGAAACTTATTTAATCATTATTTACTGATCATGAAACAAAGATGAGAAAAATGGGTTTTGGTTTGGTGTGAGTTGTGACTTGGACATGGGTGCTGATAGTGTTCTTTAGGCGGGCTGAAGAAAAACCTAGACTTTGGGTGAGTGCTTGTTACCTATAAATATACTTGTAGTATTTTTTATCTTATTTGTGCCCCACCCAAGTTGAGTACTTAGAGCCGAACACACCCATTTCATGGGGGAGGGTGTTTTTCCCAAAACTTCTATTAGTGTCTAGTTATTAGCTCTATTATGCTCCCTTTCCCGAATAGCCCATGTATCTTCGGGTAGACTATAATGGCCTGAAGTCCATTATTATCCCAAGAATCTTTGGGCGGGGTGGTGCGGTGGTTGGCCCAAGTGTGTGCAGGAATGTGGTTTCCAAAGTGTGTTTGGGATGAGGCCCAGGTGTCTTCGGGAGTGGCAGTGGATCCTCTAGCCCGGGTGTCTTCGGGGGTGGTAGAGGTTGTTCTGGCCTAGGTTTTTGCAGCCATGGTTATGTGAGACAGTTGTGGCCCAGGTGTATGTGGGCAGGGTTTGGCAGTGGGACTACGTGAGGATATGGACAAGGTGTGTTTGGGCAGTGTTTGGTAGTGGAAATGCGTGAGGTTATGGCCCAGGTGAGTGCGGGTGGGGTTTGGCAGTGGGATTGTAGTGAGAATGGCGGGATTGGACTAATGCATAGGATGTCTTCAATAACCAGTGGGAAAGTGGTGCGGGGTACCCAATCATCGATGTTAAATTACTATACTTTACTTTTCTTGAGTTGTTTGGGGAGTGTGAATTGGCGAGGATTGGGGTGGTTAGTTTCCTTGCTAGGTTCGTGGTTATCTCTTTTCTCACAGGGCATTTGTATGCCTCCCCACATGTGCATGAGAGCTTTATGTTTTTCCCTACTGAGTATACCTATATGATCACCCTACATATATAAAACTGTTTTCATTTTTCTAGGAGGACTTTGGGGATTGTGTGGGACTATACTAGCACAGGACCTTTGGGACAGTTGCAATTGTTGTATTTCCTTCTTTGGTACTTTACATATGTAGTCTCTTGTAATTTGTGGTATTTATTTTGGAACATGCATTTGGGAATGGTTGTTTTGGATTTTCTTTCTCATCTAGTTTTTGTGTTTTGAGAGTTTCTATCTTATATCCCTATCTTATTGAAAGAAAAAGGGTAATGCCTTCCATTTATTGGGCGATTATATACCCTTGGTGCTGGTCGCCACTCTAGGACCTATTGAAGGCAGGTTTCGGGGGTCATTATCTCTTCTTCAACATGAAGAAGGAAGTGCATGGAAATATGCTGACCTTTCCCTCCTTTTTGGTGAAGGCGGGTTGTGAAATTATCGGAGTTAACCAAATTACATATAATGTAACACCCCAATATTCCACGGTAATATTCTATTTGAATAATAGTATAGTGTGTGTTGTAAAACAATTCGAGTGCTAACACACCACAACCAATCAAACTAGTAGTTATGAATAGTAATATCCACGTTTTGAAATTCTAAAAAAAAAATCTTTCAAAATGGACTTAATTTTTGGATTCAGAATATCGAAATTAAATTAGGGTGATTTTTTCGGATTTTTCTAAAAACATTCAATTTTTGATAAATAGTTAAAAACACTGAGTTATAGATTCAAACCGAATTTTTATTTAAATTTTTATTTTTTTTAAAATTTATTTTAGGTCAAAATATATACATACTACCTATGTATGTTCAATTTAATTCATTGTATTTAGTTTATAATCATTTTATATATATAAAAAATTTATTGAACTTTTTATAGTCTTTTACCCACATCCTAGGAGCATTTGAAAATTTACATAAAACATAATTTTATCACTTCAGTGAGATGATTTTTAAAAATCAGAGAGACACAGTTGATATCAGTAAGTAAAATGTGATTCAATAAGTTGAAAATAATATTTCGTGAATAGTATCTTTTTACTTTTATTTACCACGGTTAAAAGTAAATAGGGTAATTAGAGATAAAAATGATATTATTATTACCCTAACACATGTTCTAATTCTATTGGATAAATGTAATTCGACCAAAAACAACCTTAGGAATACAATATTATCCTTTAGGTCCACTTGGATTAGACTAGGACAATTATTATTATTTAATTCAAAGAAGAGTTAAAAGTGTAAAATTCAATGTTTAATAAATAAACCATTTTTAATATAAGGTCACACATAAGAAAAATTAGAGTATAAATATTAATTAGAAATCTAAAACGATTTCTTACATTATGGTATTTTATTTATATTTTTTGGACATGAAATAATTTTAATTATTAATGACATAATGATGATGTAGAAATTACCTAATTTATGAAATATTAAAATAATTGATATTATAAATATCCAAATAAATGCAATTTGAGACTTTTTATTAATTACACTAATTTTATACATTAATATGACATGTTATGGTTAGTTAGATTAATTTTTTGTGATGTAATAATGTTCTTATGAATTTCGAAAAAACAAATAAACAAATAGTGTCAAAATTGACACAAAAGAGTTTTTAAAACAAATATTATATTATTAATAGATATTATAATCCTAAAAATGTGAGTTCCATCCAAAAGACATATATAATGATAGGTGTATCACTAATTAACCACATGGTTTTTGTGTGGATGTTTAAAATATGTTTATTAACCATATTATATAAAAATAAAAAGAGACATGGTAAATGTAAAACTATTTAACTAAGAGTTAAATCTAAAAGATAAGGTTTATATACTGACCCAAACCTATCTAAATCCTATTGTATGAGTGGTTTTAGACCCATAACCACCTTATCCTTTAAATAATTTATTTTTTATCCATTATAAATTGAAAATTATTTTATTATAAAATAATATTTCTTGCTTTTCCTAAGGTTCCCCTCACCCCTCTTTTAAAAGGGCACTTTCCCTTCCCTCTAATTCACACATTCAATGCATTTTTGTTCATCTAACCACTGCCCAAATACCCTCTAAACTGTCATCCATTCATCCTATAGGCCTTCCTTTAGTCATAAATCCAACCTAAGGAGCCCTTTTGATCAAATCAAAAGGAAAAACCCGAAGAAGATGTAAATATTTCATCACCGCTTTCAAGTTCCTTTTTTTATTCCACATCATCATTCTGTGTTGTTTACATTATAAAATTATAACTCTAGTATCTTATTTATACTATGATGTTTTTATAAATACGGTACAACCATATTCATTATTCTATCCATCCTTTCAATTACATGTCACCATACATGCCTACGTACGGCTTACCATCTCCACGTCGTGGTGTAATTGTTATTTAGTACATTATTATTTGGATGGGTATAATAATGATTGGTAATTTAATTAAATAATAAATATAACATGATAATTATTCTTTATATATGATATACCACCCAATTATATATTATTTTAATATCAAAATAATGATATTGTCGCTTGTGCATACGTACAGATTACCGTCTCCACGAACGTGACAAGATTCATTCCCCATCGAATCCATTCTTGACTAATTTTCATTATATGATAAAAAATAATGTTTAAAGACTTAATATCATTCTTATAATGAATAAGATACATCCTATCCATAACAAACATTTCTTATGTAACAAATCATATTAAGCAAAACAAATATGTTATCACCTGAAACAACGATAATACTAAGATATTATTAACAAATCAATGTTAAAAGATCATATATGATATCATATTAATGTATATGATTCCTATATAAAAAAATAACAATTATTTCACCATTATACAAGAGGTTAACCTACCCTCGACCAAGGAAATGTATAGTGGAATGGTTAATTTCACAATCTCTTCATTATCTGAGGTTGTTTATAAGTAAGTATCTAATTGGACATATTTACCTCCCATATCCATGTTTCTTAAAAATTTATTTCAAAACATTCTTAATATTTTATATACAGTGGGTTAAATTCATTTATACCCTTTTTTGACTTTTATAAGTTGTTTATATGAGAATCTTTCTATTGTTTTCCAAACAAGGTAATTTATGACATTTTCGATAAAATTTAGTTATGATTGTTTTTTTAACATATATTGTAGGTGCAACTATTTTCCACCATTATGACATCATCAATGATTCCCTTAAAAGATTATAATAATAATTTAAAATATAAATATTTTCTTTTATAATAATGTGACTTTTAAATGATTTCAAAATAGAAAGACTTATATCTCTAAAAATGTTTTTATTTCATCTACGTCAACATCCATTGATGGATTATAAACTTATTTTAAGTTGATTTATTATGATACAAAAATTCTGTATTTAATTGAAGGTTTTGTGATATGTTTGATTGGGGATGTTTTATTTCATACCATTCATGGTTTATGGATAAAGTATTGACATTTCGTATGCCAGTTTTAATATGAATGTTTATGTTATGTTTAAAACTTTTTATACGAGAAATGAAATGGACTTAATAAGTGATGGGTGGAGCCCGCTATTTCTCCTTGATGCATCAGTAGCTCTAATGAGACAAACTAGTGTCCTAGAACATGGCCATGACAAAATCTTATTTGTATTCTTGGCACAAGGCCTTCGCTATGTGGTTATAAATGTCTAGCATTATGCATTCCACCATTATGAAGTGGATATTGATATTTATGTGATTATTCGAGAAGTAGAATAATCATGTGAGTAAGTAAATGGAAATATTATGATTTATATTTTGCATATTATGATGAATTTTTTTTTGAGTATGATTTTGTATTAGTTTTATACATTTCATTAAATGTTTATGCTTATTTATGAATGTTTTTTCAATATTGTTATCCTTGATGAGCATTTGAGCTCGCCCCTTTCTATGTTTTATTTTTACCATGATGCGAAGAATTATTTTATGACTGACCTGTAGGGATATTCTATGGGATCTCAGTCTTTTCCATATAAACAATGTTTTCGTAGTTTTCTATTTTATGATGTAATGTAAACCATATGAAAATATCTAGTACATCCAAGGCTACGAAAATAATCGGTCTTTAGAGACTTGATATTTTTTGATCGTGACAATTATATTTAATAATGAACCAAATCAAGTATTCTAGGGCTGGGGCTTTATAATTGGTATCATTGGATGTTTAGTACAAACCATGGAAACTAGAGTTAGATAAACTCTAATTAGAGCACATAGCCCTAAGATATACTTTGGGGATTATTATAGAATAAATTTATAGAATTTTGGTATAGTAGGGTTTTTTGTGAGTTTTCCAAAAAATTCATCCCTGTCTGGATAAGAGATAGTAGAGGTGGCTTTGGAACTGATTTACATAAGGATAAAACCTGAAAAAACTGCTTTGAGCTAGACTCGAACATGAATTGGTGCACGACAACAAGCCTTGCGGCACTCTTGGTTACGACACTCCTGGGGGATATGTTTAGGATAATTCTCATTTTTTTTACAAACCATTGTGAAGGGTTTATGAGTATATACTTCCTCAAATAAAAAATTCTATATTATTTTAGATTATATCCATAAACTGTTCAATTTATGTTAAGTGGTTTACAAGTTTGGAATTATGTATTTCGAATAATAAACTAACCTAGTTTTTTATATTGTTTATAAATGGTTCCCAGTGGAAGGAATGGAAACCATATCAATGAATGAAATCAATGTAGGGATTTAAATCCTACTCAAGATAATTATAGTGGATATGTTGATTCAACTAGTGCTGATCAGCTAATCACCACACTGGGACAACTCACTCAGGATATGAATAATAACCTTACCTGTATGGAGCACCCTGATTCACAACATGGAGGATCAATGTTAGATCGCTTCATGAGAAAAAATCCCCCAACATTAATTGGGGGTAAAAATCCTCTAGTATCTAAGCAATGGATAAATTCAATAGAGAAAATATTCCATGCATTGGGGAGTAGCGAAATGGAAAAAGTTGTCATGGTAGTTTACCGCCTCACTCGAGATATTGATCAATGGTGGAAATTGATTGAAAAAAAAGGAAGATGAGGAAGTATAAAATATGAAATGGAGGGAGTTTAAATTGCTTTTATTAGAAAAATACTTTCCTCGTGACAATCGAGTAGATATTGAATGGGAATTTCTGAGTCTGAAGAAAAAGGAGGATGAGAATGTCGCAAATTAGGAAGCTAACATTACAAGGTTAGCAAGGCATACTGTAGATTATATATATAACCCATGAAGTAACATTTATAGTTTCTTTGATGGGTTAAAACCATATTCTTCATCGAGCATTAGTCTTAGAATCATTATCATTATATGAAGATATTGCCTCATGTGCAATTAAGAGAGAAAAACTATTCTCTAAGTATTATGACTTTAAAAAAAGTAAGAGAAGAATAAATCTGTTGAACACTCTGGAAATGGAAATAATGGGAAGAAGGGAAAATTTTAATATTTATAATGCAGTTAATGTGGGAAGAAACACCCTGGTATATTTCCAAAGGGAATGGGAGTTTGTAACAAGTGTGGTGAAAAAGGCCACCATGCTCGTGATTTCAAGGGGAAGAAAAAGGTTGTCGGTGTTGAATGATACAATTGTAGAGAAAGGGGAAATTATACAAATGAATGTAATAATAGTCAGGGGAACATACCATAGAAAAGGACATGGGATCATGGACAAACATATGCTCTCACTACTAATGAGGTTGGAGCTCCGAAATATGTAGAGGTAGGCAATTTAATGGTTTCCTCAAGTTTAGAAAATGCTCTATTTGATTCTGGATAATTGCATTGTTTCATATCTTCCCAGTTTTCTAAGAAAATTATATATTTCCAATTTGATTTAACAAGGGAGTTTTCAGTCAAAAATCATAAGGGAAGTATCATTGCAACAATATATTTTTGAATAAGTCCCCATTAGACCATATAAATGTTATTTATCTATAGATCTCATATTCATACCCATGATTGATTCTAGATAATACTTGGTATGGATTTGCTTTCAGACCATGATGCAAAAATTTATTGTAAGAAGAATGATTTTCCCGAACCAACCCGGGTCGACCCTAAGCACGTAACATGATCCGGTCCGCGACATGACCCAAAGGGCGTTCCATTTCCGCACGGGCTGGCAACCAGTGCCGAGCATCAAAATTAAACTTTTGGGAATGATTTGGCCCATGACCAAAAGATACAGAGATAAAAAAACTAACAATAATGATAAAAACTAGCAGTAGAAAGAGAATAAAACTAAACATACCTCCTTGTGACCTCCCAGGACACCACCCAACTCAAGACCATGCTACTCCAACATTGACCAGCTAAACCAGGAACCTATACGAGAAACTAAACCTAAAACTGGAAATATATAATAGGTGTGATCAACGACATGCTCAGTAGGGATGCCATGACTAAACCACTGAATCCGACAATTCTATTTTCCAAAACAGTCCACTGAAACAAGTTTTAAATATAGATATAAAAATTGGATTTTCAATTTTTTTTAATATGAAACAAGTTTTTCTCATTTAAAAACCCTACACATGCTACACACCATTTCCAAAATCATTTTTCATTTTATAAATTAAATCCAAAATAGAAAAAAATACCAAATATGGGCTAGAATAAAACAAATAAAAGTGAAACTTAAAACAAACCAATGGAACGAAAAATAAACAAGCAAAGTAAGTAATCTAGTAACCATGGGTGATCCTAAACATACGTATAAGACCCTTGGACGTACTCGATTACAGAACCACCTACTGAAATATGGTGATGCTCTTCTGTCTATAACCTACTGACCTCTTTAACTGACTAATCCAGTGGCAAAGCCCAACTGGCCTAACAAAAAATCCAGGGGGTACCAACCCGTATAATCGGGGTTGGTCAGCAAGCATCACTCAATCATCTAAAAGATGTTGAGGAACCCATGGGGGTTATAATAATACTATGTAAGGAGGATGGCCCACCCATGCATGAATCATCTCACTGCACTTTCCAATCCAAAACACGGATGCTACCTATGAGTTCACCCATAAAGGTTTACCCTAGATAGGAGTGCCCTATATATTAATATACAAGAATACATTTCAAACATACAAACTGCCACCCGGGCCATCACATCATTTGGTTATCAAAACCAGTAAATTAAACACTTGGAGTTGTAAATCGGGCCTCTAGTTTTACATAATCAATGATGTTTTGAAAAAATTGTAGATATTCTTCCAAAACAAACCTAAACACCACTTTTGTTTTTAAAAATCTAAACGGGCCCTTAGGTTCCGTGTTTCAAGGCATTGCAATAAAAGTCTTTAGTGATACCAAAATCAATTTGTAAAAACAAACCCAAGTGTTTCCTTACTCCACGCACTAAAAAAAATTATACACCAAAAGAAAAATGAGAATATATGAAAGGATTTCTTTTCAATCCAATTTAAAGAACCACAAAAAGAGACCCACATCATTTAGAAAACAAGAACCACTTATAAACCAAGGATTAGAGAAAAAATACCAATTCAAAGAGACGTGGTATCATTTCTTCAAAAGAATTGAGTTCCATGAAATCATACAATGTAGGAAAAACAAGTTTCATAAAATTTTTCAACCAGATAACACCACTAAAAACGTCCAATAGTTTCATTTGTAGATAAAGGCAGTTAGTTCCAACCATGTTGGAAAAGAATAAACATGTGCATAAATAGAGGAGCATCCAAAAATCCATTTTTAATTAAATATTTCAATAGTAAAACACTACCATTTGTTAACTATAAACATACAAGAGGTGAGAAACATAATCTAAAATTTAATTAAGAAAATGCAAGCATTAAATTGATTAAAATTTGGAGAAAAGTCTTGATAGAACCTACACATAACCAATGAACTATTTTAAAGCTATTTTTAACACTTTTAACCATCAATGAAGGACTGCAAAAAATAAACTATCAGGATTATAAGAGTGAAAATAAAATTTAGAAACTAAATGAAAACATTCAAGTGCTTGTGGAATACTTCGAAAACAGAGAAGGGATGGAAACGCCGACCTCAAAAATATTTTACACCAAGCTTTCTAACTGAAGCAGCAGCTCGCTCGCACACACACACTCCCATATATGTATATATATATATATATATCCTTAAACTGATTCATGTGTTTCCCACGCCATGAGGGAATACCCACATAGAAGATATATATATCTATAGATATCCATACCTGGGAATATGCATGTGCACCTTCGAAACCAACTGTAACTCCCTACGATAGATCCCGTAGACTAAAAAAACAAATACCTAAAATAAAATAAATCCAAACAAAGAAATCAAGATACAATTAAAAACCCAACCCTACAAAAGCCACAAGGTTCACAAGTAAAACCCAAATAATAGAATAACTGTTTTTTATAAAAAAACTAAAGGAAACACTCCCAAAATCATATCAATTTATCACAAAATCTAATATCAGAATTTATCAACACACCAAGTGCATGAACACATTAACATACTTAATAAATAATGTTATTGACCATTTTTTAAACAATTCATCAGTGTCAAGGAATCACAATAAGAAAGATGAGAAAACCATAGTGATGCAAATTACATTTTAAAAATCGTCAAAATAAGATTTTTCACATAAACAAGAAAATTATCATAGAAACATGTTGAGATAAACTAAGAACCAACTCAGAACATATTCTTAACCCATTCAAAAAAAATTTAATAAATCTACAGAAAAATCATTAAGGACATAAAAAAATATGAAAAAAATAGTTTTAAAACTAAAAGAAAGAGTGCGAACATTAGTGGAGTGATCCGGAAATAAAAATACACGAATTCACCTTCCTTGGAGGGGCACGAATACAATCGCGCCTCAACTGAAGGGAGAAGAGAATATTGCAGACCCTTAACTAACCTAAAAAAAGTGGAATGAACACAAATAAAAATACATTCGTTAGAATTTGGCCAACTCAATGAAAACCAAAAAAAATAAAAACATGAAAAAGAAGGAAGCTATAGTGGTTGGGGTGGGAGTTGCACCGGATGAGGGTGGTGTGGCCGGAGCTGGCGAGGTCGGCCGGAGGTCAGGGTGCCGGGAGGCGTGGATGGTTCATGGAGGAGTAGGTGTGGGCGGCAACATTGGGATGTGGAGGATGGGAGGCAGGCAGTGGCCGGAGGGAGCTCCGGTAAGGGGGCGCGTGCATAGGAATGAACTAGGGGGGGCACTGCGTGATTCCGAGGGGGGTGTCGTGGGTAAGGGGAGAGGGAGGGTAGATTAAGGGTAAAAAACATAATAATAAAAATAAATAAACTAATACAAACCAAAAATAACAATGAAAATATATTTAAGCCTTGTTTTATCATCTTTATTAGAATAATAATATTAATGAAAGTCTAATAAAAATAATATTAATAAAAATTTAATATGAAAAAAAAGTATCAATAATAATAATTACAATTAAATTAAAATTCTTTAATAATTATAGTAATAACAAATTTTAGATTACTAAAATATTAATCCCCATTTTTAATAATATCATTATTACCTACATCATAATTAATTATTATAATTACTTTTCTAAACACTTTACTTATTTAATTTGTGTATGACATTATTTCTTTCGGCCTATAGGCACATGCACGACTCCTAATCTAATCGCATGGCTACCTCCCACCATGTGGTGAAAACGCATGGTTCTGAAACCCAATAATTACATCAAAACTTCATAAACAATTCAAACATGGACCAAAACCCAACTATGTCCACAAGATGCAGGACCGAGAGAAGAATAAAATAGTATGCGTTCGTGGTCAGGGTGTGACAATTCTCCCCACCACAGAAACTTTCGGCCCCAGAAATTCACCAAGACAATAGTTGACACAACTTGAGTTAATGGCCAGGAAAAATCATATAGAACTGAATGCCTCAGGGAGACCATTCCCAAAAAATGTCACACCCGTCCAAATTAATGATGTCCACTGCCCAAGATTGAGGGGAGAACAAGAGAGCGTTCTCTCCACCACAAGTATTTACTAAAACAGAAACCCTTGAATCACGGACACACCACCCCCCGGGGGGGGGGGGGGGGTCATTGCGGTAACACCCAAAAAGACTCATTTAATCTCTCCACATGAACTGAACAACACTCCTAAATCATTGGCAAAATCTTTATATGAAACAACACAGAAACCTAAGGATGAGAAATGAACTCAAAACTTCCCCTAAATTTCACGATTCCAAAGAATCCCTCTAACGGGTACAACTGAGACCAACTCAAAATCAGAACAGGTTCATCTATTTATGGGCCCACACCATTCAATGACACCGAACAATTTAAAAGACATGTTGAGATTAGCTAAGATGGCATGGATTGTGGGAGAACACGCTCTTCAGGCCACCACAACCAGGATAATATTATGACATCGACGAGAATAGAACAAGTAAATTTCAGATATTTCTATCCCAATGCAGAAAACATTATTCAGAATGAGGATCCACACACCCTCGGCAACATATGACTGTGCGTGAGCTTCACCCCGAGAACTGTGGTGGGGGCCCTGACAACTAAAGCATCTTCCTCCTCACAATCAGGCATTTTTGTCCTCCAGTCCCTAACTCCTTCCTCACAAGTGACGCTTCATCCAGAACTGTCCCCAGTGGCCCAAACAATCACACAGTAGGAAGACTTCACAAGGATGAGACAAGGCATCTTAGAATGCCTGAAATGGCCAGACTAGTGGTAGGTGAGAGAATGCTCCAACAAACTGGGAGTTGGTACATATGAAGATCTTTTCCAGATGGGGAATCTTCACAAGAGACGACTCCCACCAACTACACCTGAGACTCTAACAACAATGAGACATCCAACCTTTACACATCCAGGACTAAACCCACAAATAACTCTGGGAAGGTATGAAACTTAACTACCCTGGGAGTTATCAACAACCTGAAGACACACTATCTTTCCGAACTACACAACATCCTCTAAAAGTCCTCAATTACCTCGATAAGAAAGTAACACACAAAAGAACAAGAAACTGGGCATAACTCAATAACAAATTTTAGTGGCTTTCTTGTCCGCATACTCATAACGACATGAAAAACACAATTGAAAACGAAATAAAGACAAAACTCAATCAATGAAACTACACAAGCCAAGTGGAACATGATCGTTATCCAAAAATATACAAACACAAACATAAATAAATTTTCCCAAACCATCATTTCATTAAAATTTTAAAACGAACCTATGGAACCTTATTAATAGTCACATGTGCATTTATTCAATCTCGCACACATCATCTACAAAAACTTTCTCATACACACTCTTCGTACATACCCATACACTTGTGATCTTCCATAAAGAGTGCCAAGGTTCAAACACTTCTTTTTCCGTACCAAATCCAAACACATGCCATGTTTTTTCAAACAGATAAACTTTCGTTTTAAAAACCCACTATACTAATTTCAAAAACAATTTAGAAGAAACCACTTTTTTTATTTCTAAATCACTTTCATTTACAACACACACACATCGACTGAGTTTGAAACGAAGCACAACCAACAATAAACCATCTAAATGAGGAAGTAGTTTCTGTGCCTAAACTGGATACATGGTTGTGAGTCATGTCCCAAGTATTTCATAACACTAATAGGACCATAAACCGGGCACATGGACTCCACATGGGTCACCACCCCATGTGAGGCCGCAAAATGAACCGATTCTCCCCCATTGTAATCCTTCAATCCAAAACAGCCAAAGGCAAAACACTCAAATCCCGGAATACCCCTGGTAACTCTGGTCTCATCATGAGTGGGGGTGATCAGGCGCCGACCCGTAACTTACCTCCTTATACCCGATATTCCTAATCTCATTCTACCAGACACCCCAAATAACAAGGGAATCCAATTATACCATTTTGTCAAGAACCAACCCTGGTTGACCATATGTCGGTCACCCGGGTCGGCCCGTGACATTACCCAAAGGGCGTTCCTGATTCCCATGACCTAGCAACCATTACCGGGCATCAAAATTCAACTGTTGGTAAGGATTTGGCCCATGAGAAAAATTTAAACTGATAAACAAATATGACGATAAGGATATAAACTAGCAGCCGAAAGAGAATAAAACCAAACATACCACATTGTGACCTCCCATGTCACCACCAAACTCAAGAACATACTGCTCCAACCTTGAGCATCTGAACTAGGAACCTGTATGAGAAAATGAACATACAACTGGAAATATATAATAGGTTTGAGCACCGAGATGCTCAGTAGGGATACCAAGAATAAACAACTAAATCTATCAATTCTATTTTCCAAAATAGTTCATTGACACTAGATTGAAATATAGATATAAAAGTTGGGTTTCACATCTTTTCTAAATATGCAACATGTTGTTCTCATTTAAAAACCCAACACACGCTACACACCATTTCCAAAATCATTTTTTATTATATAAATGAAATCAAAAATAGAAAAAAATTACCAAAGTTGGGCTAGAGTAAAACAAGTAAAAGTACAACTGAAAATAAACCAACGAAACAAAAAATAAACAAACAAAGTAAGTAATCCACTATCCATGGGTGATCCTAAACATACCTAGAAGACCTCTGGACAAACTCGGTTTTGGAACCACCTGCCTGCATATGGTGAAGCTCCAATGTCTATAACCATCTGGCGGCCCTAACTGTCTAATCTAGTGGCAAAGCCCACCTGGCCTAACAACAAATCCAGGGGGTACCAACCCGTCTAATCAGGTTTGTTATAAAACCGTCACTCGATCACATAATAGACACACATGATCCCATGGTGGTTATAATAATATTGTGTATGTAGGAAGGCCCTCACACGCATGACTCATTTCACCTCACTTGCCTACCCCAAACATAGACGCTTCCTATGCGTTCACCCATAAACAGTTACCCTAGATAAGAGCGGCCCTAAAATTTATATATAAGAATACATGACAAACATACAAAGTGCCAACAGGGAGGTCACATCATTTGGTTATAAAAGCCACTTTATTAAACACTTGACGTTTTAAATCGGGCCTGTTGTTTTACATAATCAATGCATTTAGGAAAACATTGAAAAAAATATTCCAAAACAACCTTAAACACCATTTGTGTATTTAAAAATCCATAAAGGACATTAGGTTCCATGTTTTAAGGCATTGAAATAAATTTATTTAGTGATACCATATTTAATTTGTAAAAACAAACCCAAGCGTTGCCTTACACCATGCACTAAACAAAATTTATACACCAAAATCCAAACAGGCCTATATGCATGGATTTCAATTAAAACCAATTTAAAGAACCACACAAAGTGACCCACATCATTTAGAAAACAAGAACTAGTTATAAACCAAGGATTTGAGAAAAAAATAACAATTCAAAGTGACACAAAATCATTTCTTCAATGTCATTGCGTTCCATGAAATCAACCAACGCAGGAAAACAAGTTTCATATAATTTTCCCACCAGCTAACCCCACTAAAAACGTCCAATAGTACAATTTGCAGATAAAGCTAGTTAGTTCCAACCAAGTTGACAAGGCATAAAAATGTGCTTAAATAGAGGATCATCAAAAAATCCATTTTTAATCAAATATTGCATGAGTAAAACACTACCATATGTTAACTATAAACATACTTGAGGTGCGAAACATAGTCTAAAATTTAATTAAGAAAACACAAGCTTTAAATTGATTAAAATTGGGAGCACATGCATTTGAGCACCTACACATAACCAAAGAACTATTTCAAAGCTGTTTTAAACACTTTTAACCATCAAAGACAAAATTTAATAAATAAACTATCAGGATTATAAGGGTGAATATAAAATTTATAAACTAAATGAAACCATGAATGTTACTATGTAAAAATTCTGAATGAGGGAAGGGATGGAAATTTGTACCTCAAACAAAGCTCATGTCATGATTTCTAACTCCAGCAACATCTATCTTGCACGCACGTACTCCCATATATATATATATATATATATATATATATATATATCCTTAAACTGGTGAACGTGTTCCCCACATCATGGGGGAATGCACAAATATAAGATATATATATATCTATAAGTATCCATACCTGGGAATATTCATGCACACCTTCAAAACCAAACACAACTCCATTTGATAGATCCCCAGGACTCAAAAACACCACAAATCCCTAAAATAAAATTAATCAAAAAAATCAGTCAAGAGACAATTCAAAACCCAACCAAAAAAAACCCAAGGATCACATGTAAAACCCAAATCACACATTAACTATTTTTTAATAAAAAAACATGGGGAAACACCCCCAAAATCGTATCAATGTATTTTAAAAGCTCATATCACAATTTATCAACACCCGATGTGAATAAACAAATAAGAATAATTAATAAATCATATTAATGACCATTTTTTAAACAATTAATCAGTGCCAAAGCATCACAAACAGATAGATTAGAAAACCATATCGATGAGAATTACATTTTAAAAATTGTCAAAACAATATTTAACACTTAAATAAGAAAATCATTGTAGGCACAAGTTGACATAAACCAGGAACCATCTCAGAACATATTCTTAACAAATTAAAAAAATTAATAAATAAATAGAAAGATAATTGTGGACATAACAAAGCATCAAAACATGTTTTAAAACTAAAATAAAGACTGAGAACATTAGTGGACTGCTCCATAAATAAAATTACGTGAATTCACCTTCCTCGGAGGGGCGCAAATACAATCGCGCCTCAATAGAAGTTAGAATATAACAATGTGGACCCTTAATATAACTAAAAAAAGAGGAACACACACAAATAAAAATACACCTATTAGGGTTTTTCCTACCCAGAGAAACCCCCGCCCCCCAAAGGAGAAACATGAAAATGAAGGAAACCGGAGGTGGGGGTCGCAACGATTGAGGGTGGTTCTGATGGAGATGGAGAGGTCGGCCGGAGTAGGCGAGGTTGGCTGGAGGTCAGGTATTTTGGGGTTGTTGGATGTCGCAGGGAGGAGTAGCTGTATGTAGTGGCGTAGGGAGGAGGAGGCCAGGAGGCGAGCTGCGGTGTAGGGAGGAGGAGGCCGGGAGGTGGGTCGCGACCGGTGGGAGCTCTGGCGAGGGGGTGCGTGCACATGAACAGACCAGGGGGGCTGCATGATTCCAATGGTGGGGGGTGGGGGTGTGTTTTGTGGGTAAGGGGAGAGGGAGGGTAGATTTAGTGTTAAAAAAACATAATAATATTAATAACAACAACAACAATAATAATAAATAAACTAAAACCAAACCATAAATAATAATAAAAATATATTTCATTCTTGTTTTATTTTATTTATAAGAATAATAATATTAATTAATGTTTAATATAAATAATACTAATAAACATTTGATAATAATAATAAAAGAAACAATAATAATAATTACAATTAAATTACAATTCATCAATAATTCTATTATTAACGAATTTTAGATAACTAAAATATTATTCACCATTTTTAATAATAACATTATTACCTATATCATAATTAATTATTATAATTACATTTTTAAACACTTTATTAATTTTATTTGCATAAAACATAATTTCATTCGATCGATATGCACCTGCACGACACCTCATCTGATCGCACGGGTACCGCCCACCGTGCAGTGACCATGCACGGGTCTGAAACCTGATAATAACATCAAATATTCAAAAAAAATCCAAAAATGGACCCAAAACCAACTCTCTCTAAATTATGTGGCACCAAGATATGAAAATAATAATAAGAATCCATTTTAGATGTGTGACAAGGAGGTTACTATTTTTTATGATGATGATAAAGAACACCTTGTCTTTAGAGAAGAATTATCACCAACTATTTCTTATCCGTATCCAACACCAGTAGCTGAACTAAATTCATTTATTTGGGAGGAAGAAAATGAAATAACTGTGGTTGAGGAAAGGAATATTCAAATAAGGGATTTACCTATTGTGCATGAATAGGTTGATTTGTTTCCAGAGGATTTACCTAGACATCCTCCAGAATGAGAAATTGAGTTTTCCATTGAATTAATTCCTGGTTCATGGCCTATATCGATGACCCCTTATAGAATGGCCTCTGTAGAATTAGTGGAAATAAAGAAAAAACTAGAGTAACTGTGTAATAAGGGATTTATTCTCCCTAGTTTGTCTCCATGGCGATACCCTGTCATTTTTTGTTAAGAAGAAATATGGATCTATGAGGTTGTGCATTGACTATAGGGAGATAAATGCTATAAAAATAAAGAACAGGTATCCCCTACCTTGTATTGATGATTTATTTGACCAAATTCATTGATGTCAATACTTTTCAAATATTGACCTTTGATCTGGATGTCATCAGTCATGTGTGAAGAAGGAAGACATTCCAAAAACAACATTTCGAACCAGGTACAAGCATTATGGGTTTACAGTAATGCCTTTCGGATTGACTAATGAAACCTTTATCATCATTTATCTAATTAATTGATTTTTCAAGGAATATCTTGATGACATTGTAGTGTTATTTATTAATGATTACTTGGTATACTCCAAAATCTATGAAGATCATGAAAATAATTTAAGCATTATCCTGAAGACTCTTAGAAGAGATGAATTATATGGGAAGTTTAGCAAGTGTTAATTCTGGGTTAAAAGATTTTTTTCATGTCCATAGTTCTTCTAAGGATGGAATATATGTTGATCCTTCTAATACGAAGAAAATCCAATAATGGCCATCACAAACGAGTAGAACCGAGATACGAAATTTTATTGGTTTAGCAGGTTATTACCGATGTTTCATCCAGAATGTTTCCCAGTTGGGTAACCCATTAACGAAGCTCAAATAAAAAGGGGTTAAATTTGTTTGGAAAAAATAGTGTGAAGAATGTTTTGATGAACTGGAGAGAAGATTATTCAATGCTCCAATATTGAATCTACCATCAGGGAATTATGTGTTTGTTATTTAATGTGATGCTTCAAAGAAAGGACTTGTTGTGTCCTATATAGAATGATAAGGTTATTGAATATGAATCATGAAAACTAAAAATTCATCAGAAAAACTATCCTACACATGATCTTGAGTTAGCATATGTAATATTTTCTTTGAAGATTTGGAGACACTATCTATATGGTGAGAAATGTGAGATATATACCGATAACAAGTGATTGAAGTGTATTTTCTCACAGAAAAAACTCAACATGAGGAAAAGATGATGGAATGAAATAATATAAGATTATGATTGCACTATACACTACCACCCAGGGAAGGAAAATAAGGTGGAAGATGCTTTGAGTAGAAAGGATTATCGATTTTTAAACAAGATGAGAGTTGAAAGGGATCCTATTTTCATGGATCTAGTAGAGATGTATATGGGAAGAACCATTGAAGGTTAAACATCATTAATTATTCAAATTTCTTCCAAAAAATCTTTACTAGAATGGTTAAAATGTTCTCAGGTTGATGTTGATGAGTTTCAAAAGAAGATTAAATCTTTTAATGTTGGGAGATTGAGTGACATCCTATATGAAGATGTACTTTTAAATTTTGGGAAGAGAATCTATGTTCCTTATATACCTAATCTAAAAAGTGAATTGTTGGATGATGTTCATAGTTACAATTTCTCTATGCACTATTGGAGTACCAAAATGTATAGATATTTTAAGGAACATTTTTGGTGGGACAACATAAATATAGTGATTGCTAATTTTGTGTCAAGATGTATGGTTTTTCATCAAGTGAAATCTAGAAAGCAACAGCCTGGAGGAGTCATGTGACCACTTCCCATACTTTAGTGGATGTGTGATGATATCACGATGGAATTTGTTATGGGGATAACAAAGACTCTAAGAAGGAATGATGCCATGTGGGTCATTGGTGATCTTCTAACCAAGCCATCACATTTTCATGCTCTAAGGGAATATTTACCACTTGAACATTTAGCAAGACTATATATAAATGAATTTCAAAGACTTCATGGAGTAACACTAACGATTGTTTCTGATCGGGATCCCTATTTTAGATCAAGATTCTAGAAAACTCTTCAGAAGGTCCAAGATGCTAAACATCGTTTGAGAACTGCCTTCCAACCCCAAACTAATAGACAATCGGAACAGACTATTCATACCTTATAAGACATGTTGATATCTTGCGCACATGACTTTCAAGGTATGTGGGATCAATATTTACCTCTAGTAGAATTTTCCTATAACAATATCTTCCATTAAAGTATTCACATGGCACCATATAAAGTGTTATACGGAAAGAGATGCCGCACACCAACCTATTGGGATGATGTTGGTGAAAGAAAAATCATATGCTTAGAACATGTGGAGGTAACAATGGAAAAGGTGAAGGTAATACAAACCCGCATAAAAGAAGCTCAAAGTAGGTAGAAGAGATATGCCGATAACCGAAGGAAGGATTTGGAATTTCAGGTAGGAGACCATGTTTTCTTGAAGGTATCTCCAAGGAAGGGTGTTAAAAGTTTTAGTAAGATGGGAAAATTGATTTCCAGGTACATCAGACCTTTTAAAATTCTAGAATGAATTGGGGTTGTTTCTTACCATTTGGAAATGCCACCATGTCTCTCCAAAGTTCATGATGTATTCCACGTATCACTATTGAGAAAATACATGTCTGGCCCAACAGATGTACTCACCTATGAGGAATTAGAACTGGAATATGATATGTCTTATCGCGAAGAGTTTGTCAGGGTTCTTGATACAAGAGAACAAGTGTTGAGAAACTGGATGACTCATCTGGTAAAAGTTCTATGGAAACCATAAGATGGAAGAGGAAAAGCAGGAACCTGAGGAATATATGATGAAGAACCTCCCGCGTCTTTTTAGGCAGTAATATTCTAGAGATTCGGAGGATGTAATTATTTGAAGGAGGGGAGAATGTAACAACCCAATCATCCACGAAATGCTTCTCTTTGAATAATAAAATATCGTTTGTTGTATGCATCTTCGAGTTCTAATACACCACAACCAATAAAACTAGCCGTTATGAATATTAATAACCACTTTTTGAAATTTTGTAAAATTTATCTTTCAAAATGGACCTCATTTTTGGATTCGGAATATCAAAATCAACTTAGGGTGAATTTTTGTATTTTTCTAAAAACTTTCATTTTTTGATGAATAGTGAAAAACCCTGAGTTATAGTTTAAAATAAAATTTTTATTTAAATAATTATTATTTTTATTTAAATTTATTATAGGTCAAAATATATACATAATATGTATATAAGTTCAATGTAATTCATTTGAGTTAGTTTATAATAATTTTAGATATATAATAATTTTATTGAACTTTTTACAATCTTCTACCCACCTCCTAGGAGCATTTGCAAATTTACAGAAAACAAAATTTTACCCCTTAGATGAATAAAATTTCAAAAATCTGAGAGACACATTTGATATCAGTAAGTAAAATTTTGTTCAATAAGATGAAAATAATTTTATTGTGAATAG
Source organism: Viscum album (assembly GCA_963277665.1). Lineage (NCBI taxonomy): Eukaryota > Viridiplantae > Streptophyta > Magnoliopsida > Santalales > Viscaceae > Viscum > Viscum album. The sequence continues at coordinate 29,011,617 of OY728123.1, read as the reverse complement.
TAACTTTTTTATTTTATATACCACGGTTTAAAGTAAATAGGGTGATTATGGGTAAAAATGATAATATTATTAACCTAAAACATGTCCTAATTCTATTGGATAACTATAATTTGACTAAAAATATCCTTAAGTATAAAATATGATCCGTTAGGTCCACTTGGATTAGATAAGAACATTTATTATTATTTAATTTAAAGAAGAGTTAAAAGTGCTAAATTCAATGTTTAATAACTAAAAGATTTTTAATATGTGGTTACATATAAGATAAATTAGACTATAAATATTAATTATAAGGATAAAAATATTTCATACACTTTAAATAATTAAATTTATTTATGACACAATGAAGATGCAGTAATTACCTAATTAATGAAATATTAAAATAATTGATATTATCAATATCCAAGTAATTGTAATTTCCAACTTTTTATGAATTTCACTAATTTTCTAGGTTAATATGATATTTTAGGGTTGGTTAGATGATTTTTTTTCTATGTAATAATGCTGTAATGAATTTAGTAAAAACAATATACCAAATAGTGTCAAAATTGATAAAAAGGTTTTTTAAACCAAATATTATATTATTAAATGATATTTTATTCCTAAAAATAAAATGTTCATCCAAAATACTATTATAAATATAGGTGTATCATTAATGAACAACTTGGGGTTCGCTTGGAAGTTTATAGTATGTTTATTAACCATAAAATATAAAAATACAAAGAGACATGGTAAATGTCAAACTATTTAACTAAGAATTAAATCTGAAAGATAAGGTTAATAGAGTGATCCAAACCATTCTAAAACATATTGGTTGAGTGGTTTTATACCGATCCCACCATATCCTTTAAAAAATTCATTTTGGATCCATTAGAAACTGAAAAATATTTTATTATAAAACAATGCATCTTGATTTTACTAAGGTGCCCCTCACCACTCTTATAAATGAGCAGTTCCCCTTCTCTCTAATTCACACGTTAAAAGCCTCTTAGCTCGGCCAAAACCTACCAATATACCCTCTAAACTATCCTACAATAATACTAGAGGCCTTAATTTAGTCATAAATTCAACATATGGAGGTTTTATGATAACATCAAAAGGAAGAACCTGAAGAAGAGGTAAATATTCCATCACCACTTTGAAGTTCCTTTCTTCTTCCACTTCATCTTTCTTTGTTTTTTCCATTATAAAATAATAACTCTAGTATATTTTATATACTGTGATTTTATTATAAATATTGTACAAACATATTCGTTATTCTATCCATCATTTGAATGACATGTCACCATACATGTGTACGTACGGCTTACCGTCTCCATGTCGTGGTGTAATTGTTATTCAATACATTATTATTTGGATGGGTGCAATAATGATGTGTAATTGATGTAAATAATAAATATAACAAGATAATGATTATTTATATATGATATACTATCCAATTATATATTATTTAAATATCAAATGAATGATATTGTCACTTGTGTGTACGTACAGATTACCGTCTCCACAAACGCGATGAGATTCATTCCCCATCGTATCTATTCAAAACTAATTTTTGTTAGATGATTAAAAATAATGTAAAAATACCTAATATCAATCTTAATATGAATAAGATAAATTCTATCCATAAAAAACATTACTTACGAAACAAAGAATACAATGTAAAATGAATGAGTTAACTCCCGAAATGACGATAATACTAAGATATTATTAACAAAGCAATGTTAAAAGATCATATATGATATCATATTAATGTATATGGTTCTTTTATAATTTAATAATAATTATTTCATCATTATTAAAGAAGGTAACCTACCTTCGACCAAGGAAAAGAATAATGTAAGGGTTAATTTCACAATCTTTTCATTATCTAGGGTTGTTTATATGTAATTATCTACTGGGACCCCTTTATCATCCACATCCATGTTTCTTAAAAATGTATTTCAAATAATTATTAATATTTTATAGACTCTGGGTTAAAATAATTTATACCCTTGTTTTAATTTTATAAGATGCTGATAACGGAATATTTCCATCGTTTTCCAATCATGGTCCTTTATGAACATTTTGACAAAATTAAGGTAAGAATGTTTTTTTTATCTTATACGTCGGGTTTAGCTATTTTCCACCATTATAACATCGTCAAAGATTCCATTACAGGATTATAAGAATATTTTCAAATTTAAATGTTTTCTTTTATAATTTTGAGACATTTAAATGATGTCAAAATTAAAAGAGATGTTTCTCTAAAAAGGTTTTCATTTCATCTATGTCAAAATCCTCTGATGGATTTAAAGATTATTTGAAGTTGATTTATTATGATATAAAAAATCCATATTATATTGAAGCTTTTGTGATATGTCGGACTATGGATGTGTTATTTCAGACCATTTATGTTTTATAGATAATGTATTGACATTTTGTATGCCAGTTTTAATATAAATGCTTATGTTATGTTTAAACCTTTTCATATGAGGAATGTATTGGACTTAGTAAGTGACGGGTGGAGCCCGCTATAGCTCCTGGATGCATCGGTCAGTCTCCTGATAGAAACTAGTGTCTTGGAAGATGTCCTTGAAAAAATCTTATTTGTAGTCTCGGAATAAGGCATGGCCTATGTGGTTATAGAACTTTGGAATTATGAATTCCATCTTTATTAAAGTGGTTACTGATATTTCATGTGATTATACAACTAGTATAATATCCATGTGAGTATGTAAATGGAATTATTTTGATTTATATTTTCCATATTATGATGAATTTTTTGTTGAAAAGGATTTTGTTTTAGTTTTATACATTGCCTTAAATGTTTATGCTTATTTATGAAATTATCCGCTATATTGTTATCCGTGCTGAGAATTTGAGCTCACCCATTTCCATGTTATATGTTTCCTAGGATGCAAAGAAGTATATTATGAATGACCTGCATGGATAATCTATGGGATCTTAGTGTTGTCCATGGAAACAATGTTGTTGTAGTTTTACTTTTTATGATGTAATGTAAACCATAAGAATGTATCTAGTACTTCCAAGGCTACTAAACTAATTAGTCTTTCGAGACTTGATCTTTTATGATCATGCCAATTATATGTAATAATGCACCGACTCTGGGATTCTGGGGTTAGAGTGTTACTTATAACCTTTTTAAATGTTCATTATTTTTGTAGTAAACTCTCGAACCATTAAATTATTTATATATATTGATTATATAAAAACTATAGTATATTTAATTATCCTATTTCTTAATATTCTAAAATTTCAACATACACTTTCTCACACGTCCATCAAATTTGTTACAGAATCCTCATTCATGTGTACAGAGGACAACCGCCTTGCAAACCGATTCCATTCATTATTGAATTTTGCACTGTTAAATGTTATAAAAATAATGTATTTATAGTATATATATGATATATATATAATTTATAAATTATTTATGACGTTGTAAATTTCATTTGATAGATACCTCTTTACTATCAATTTTGAGGAAACATGACAACATTGTTTATTGACATGTAGACTACCGCCTCCTCATATAAATGTAATCTGTTCATTCTATACCAAGAATATATAACTGAGGGTTTTTGAAAAATATTTTAAATATATGAAATACATAATTTATTCTAATTATAATATACATATATATCATTTATTTTTTATTTTTTTAAATATGGAAAATGAATATAAGTTGTGTTGAGGCATACATATGACCTACCACCTAGATGAAGTGTGAATTACAATTCCTATCTCTAAATATTATGGAACATTTAAAATAAATATATATTGAATATATATAATAATAATAATATGGTTTACATTATGGTGATAGTGAAATCTTGATCTATAGAAGGGGAACTAAAATAATAATAAAATATATACTCAAAGTAGAAGACAATTAGCTTCCAAAATGAATAAAATAATGAATTATAGTTAACAAATAGGTAATAAGTATTATAATAACATCACATATGATATTATAAAAATTATTATTATGGTATAAATTAGTGATATGCATAAAACCATTATAAAGGTGGTTTATGGATGTCCACCAAATAGGAAACACAATGTTTGTGATTCTTGACTCATATTTTCATCCATGAGGTGCACACCATATTCCACACTTATTTCCTTTGTGTGGCATATATACATCCCATATTTTATTATATATCAGGAATAAATTTATCTTCATGGTTTTTAAAGTTTCATTTAATGTTATTTATTTAATGGGGATTCAAATTAAAAATTCACATAGTGTTAGTGAAATTTCATAACTCAATTCCTTTTCACTAGGTTCTATTATAGCATATATGTTGTTAATATTAAATTATAATTTTTAAAATAAATAAATAATAAATTTAAATATTTAATATTATTTTATATGGGAATAAAACTGATACAAAAAATCACTTCAATAATTAATTATTTCTTTAATGTTGTAATTATTTTAAGGGTTTAATTCACAATCTCATTCTAAAGGACAGTAGTTATTATTTAAATTAAATTAATGTTATTTATATGATCATTATTCAATAAACACATTTAATTTATATTTATATATTTATTCATGATCGTTTTTAGTAATATTACCACATTTCCACTATTTGATTCTAAAAATGTTTCTGAAATTGTTTATAAGAAAAAAAAACTACAATAATCTATTTAGAAGGAGAAAATGTTTTTTCTAAATCCCATTTTTTATAAATATGATTTCAATAAATTTTTTTACATAAAAAACAATTTACTAATGATAATTTTATTCCTTCTAACCTTTACAAATGTTATCAAATAAATCTTCTAGTCACGTTCGGAACAAGAAAAATTTCTATCCATTTTACATAGAAAAATGAATGTTGTTTTTAACCATGTATTACATGTATATAATTACTAGCCATAATTTGATAGAGGAATACTTTTAATTTTTAAAAAGATAATTTTAAATGGATAAATTTTTTAACATTATTTTAAAATAAATGGATTTTAAAAATGGAAATCATATTTTCCCCTAGAATGATTTGAAATGATCATTTTTTAGAATTTCCATTCATCAATCAAAAACCATATAATCTTACAGCACATGAGATATATTTTATTGATCACATCCATATTCATCCCTAATATGTTTATTGATTGAATTTTCCAAGGATAATACTAGAATTCACTTCCCTGATTCATTTTTATAGTCCAATTGAAATATCTGCTATCCTATAATCATTGATAATTTTTTTCACCTAATTATCCATATCATTTATCATGGATATGTTCATTGACTAAACCATATAAAACATTTCAATATGATAATTATGTTTATTTTTTTTATCTAGAGAAAGTTTCGTTAATCTGTAACTTTTAGTCAATAAAAATACATTATAAGAACCTTATTCATGAATTTAAATTGATAGTTTGACATAGAAATAAATATTTGGATTGGTATGAAACATGTTAGGAATGTAATGACCCAAAAAAATTCAATAGAAATTACCATTTTATAATTATTTAATATATTTTAGATCTCATAAAATCCCGTTGTGAACATAACTAAAATACTATAAATAGAGAATTAATAAAATACAAATTATTTCTTGATGTTACGAAAACTATATTGATGAAACAGTAACCTGAACATTGGAATTGTAATATGTCCCTTGTGAAAAGTAATGTGGCCAATAAAATAATACATATAAAAGTGTAAATAAAATTTTTGTATCTTATAATTTAAAATATGATGTAATTATATCATAGTTCAAGTAAATAAATGAATTAAAAAATTATTAATTAAGTGTGTGTATTTTATAAGTCGTTAATATATAATTAAAACATTATAAATAATTTAATTATATAATAGAAAATTTATTCTCATTAATTAAATATATTTATTAATATATTTTAGTATTATTATTTAAATATAATTTTATGTGACAATAATTTATTTTCTTAAGTGGTATAAAAGCAGTTATAAATTTAAAATATGTGTTTTCAAATTAAATGATGATTTTAATTTAAAATTTAAAATTTCATATATAGAGAATTATTTTTCTAAAATTATTTTCATTTATGATAATTAAAACTCATAAAATAGTTTGGGTTCTTTTTTTGGGATTTTTATGAAATACATGAATCCTTGGTGAATAGTAAAATATTGAAATTTACGGTGTATATATTATATGTAAAATAAAATATTACATGATTCATGTATGATGTAATAACCATTGGTTTAATATTACATGATATAATTACAATATTTAGTATCAATAATCAAAACTATTTCTTATATGGAGAAAAATAATAAACTATTGAATAAAATAATGAGAAAAAATCCCTCTCTTCGACTATAAATACAACCTCAGACCACCTATTCTCATCACACCATCCAATATTTGATCCTTTCCCAAATAATTTCCAATACTCTACCGAAACCACTACACCATGTTTAGGAGCACGTTTTCTCAATTAAAGTCCAAAACCCTTTCCCTAAGGATGTTTTCATGGAAGAGAAATCTAAAAGGTAATGTCTCCTTTCATTTTCTTTTAATTTCATTTCAATTTATTTTACAACAATATCCTCACCTCCTCTCATATAAATTGCTTGATAAATATAGTATCTATCATCTTATAAAATTTTATTATTCTAATTGAATAATTCACCTTCAAACACATCCCCTCCTTATTTTATTCTAAAAATGAAACCTACTTCATGAGATGTTAATTTATCACCATCCCGGATGACAAATTTTCATTTTCCATTAACGCCTTCAAAGCTGGTCATTAAAAAATATAAATGTTTAAAATAGATTCTTATAAATGTATTAAAGACTATGTAATTTTTTGAAATCCTTATAAAAAAATGATGATAAATATTAAAATAAAACAAGTTTATTATAAGAGTAAACCACCCAAAATATTCGACAAGATTATAAATTATATCTTATCAAATGCTTCATACTCACCCAAAATATAAAAATGACACATATAATAATTAAAAATTATTGATAATAAATAATAAATTATTAACTCAGTTTTTTTTCTATTTTCATTTTACATGAATGTACTTACTCTTATATAAAAAACTGATTATGAAAATTAAGAAAATAAGAACTCCCAAATGATGAAATTAAACACCATAACTTATAAAAATATATAAATGAGCTTATAAAAATTACAAAAAATCAATTACATGTATATAATATTTGTTTAATATTAATTAATTAATTATTTTGAATATTATTTACATTAAGTTCTAGTGAAGTACCATTTTAGATAAAAGGTAAGGAATTATGCACGAACCTCCATTTCTCTTCTCAATACTATTTATTTATCATTAATAAAATGTAATGATTCTTTATGGTATTTATAATTTGTATCTATTTAATTTATATGTTCCATTATGATTTGAATGGATCAGATAATCACTCTTTGATGGGATAAAATGTGATTAATAAAGGATCCATTTTCAATTCTTCCATATAAGAAAACCTGAATCTACGAAACTTTCTGATTTCATACCCTCATCCATTGTATTCCAAACTTTATTTTAAGAAACAATTGGTTTTCTAAAATCCAAAATTAAATCATGACTACAATAAATTTACGAATTTATGGTTTTATGAAAAACAATATATTCTATTTTGTATTTTAATTCACTTTAATATTTTCCATATATCGCACTAAAATTATTTATTTCTAAAATTTATTTAACACTCCTTTTACATGTTTCCACAGAAATTGGTCATTAATTATCTTGATAAATTTATATTTTACATTAAGAATATCCAAGTATGTTTTGAATCCTGAAATTCATGGAAACATTTATGATATGATCATTTATTATTCCCTGTGACATGATTATGACTCCCAATTCATTCCGTGGTTAACTCTTATATTTAATCTTCTCGTAGAACATATATTAATGCACATGTTACGATATGTGTAGAAATATAAGGAGCTAATTAATTGGATAATGATTAGACTCATAAGAAATCTTATTATTATATGGGTGAACCTAATTCTATTATGGAAAATTGCCCACCTTGTCAAGGAAGATACCCTTAACCCATGTTTATGTCATGTTATATGAGTTTTCCGAAATCCTACAATCCAAGGATTATATATTATCTTGTTATACATGTTATTCCTCCTTATTTTTATTCACGTTCTATTTAATTTCTGAAATCATTTTATGCTCTCTAACCATTGTGCTATATTTTATGACTAGGTTTATTTATTTTTGGGATATTTAAATCAAATCATTTTTTCATGTATTCCATAGGATGTCATTTGCATTTATAATATCTCAATGTATATAAGGTTCTCATTATGGAGGTTTTGTAAAATATGTTTTTTGTGATTTCAAATTATATAACAAATATTCCAAAGACACAATGATTTAAAATCCTTACCTTGTAATATGATATTTAATAATGCTAAAAATAAGGTAATAATTTCTGAAAAAGGCTAGGTCACTATTTTTGGTATCATAGGACAGTCTAGTAATTTTTTTGATGAGGATTAGAAATCCCTGTATAATCATTAGGTATAAGAATGTTTATAATAAAACATTCCTTAATTTTGGTTATTATAGACTAAATAGTTTATCATGAAATTGCATCTCTATCTAGATACTACAAGTGGATGTTATTCTAGAATATATTTACCTAAGAGTAACAACTCTAACAATGTGTTTCGGGCCTACCTCAGTGTAACATGGAAAACGAAAATAAGCCTTACATCACACCTGATTTGACTATCCAAAGGTATATCCTATGGTACATTCATAATATCATTATCAAACCTTATTATGGAAAAAATTTCCCATAAAAATATATCCTAGGAAATAGATCATGAATAGCATAGATTAAAATATATAAAATCACATGTTAGGATATAATTTCCATTACAATTTTACTCTTTCATGATCAATTATTCCTTCTATTACTCATATTATTTATGTATTTATGATAATTAATAGAAATTCTATTTCATATATAATGGTTGGAAATAGAATAAACCAAATCCAAAATAAATGTGATAGGGAATGGGATGATTTACTTAATGATATACCTAATATTATGGGAATGGGCGTTTAAAAAATAATATTTTTACTTCCATATATTTATTATGTTATGAATAATGACATGAATCATGTGTAATTTCCTCATTGTCCAAATAAAGAACAATATTTCATTGAATCCTTCATGCACCAGAGGCCTCCCATTTTTTGTGGATCTTGTGATCCCCTCTTCACAGAACAGTGGATTAAATCCATTATGAATATATTCATTATCCTATAATCCTCAGAAAAATAGAATATTGTGCTAATATTCTATCATTTTATTGGGGAATATGTTCAGTAGTGGAAAATATCCAAGATAACATGGTTTCAAGAGTAAATTTATTCCATTGATTGAATAGATTTCAACAAATTATTTTTCAATATATATTTTCCTTGACCCCTTCATATCAATATTTAATGATTATTCATTGAACTCAAGGTAATGTTACTAGTGTATAGCTAAGAAAATAAATAAATCATTAGAAGGCTTGAAATGTATTCCATTTTCTTTTCCATGAACACTAATATCTTGTGAGACCACTTATTTAGTGGACTAAATTTGAGTCTACAAATAGAGTTGGTGATTCAATATTTCAATAGTTATGAGGATATTGTCTATTTTTTCATCAATGATGAAATGTAGATTTGAGACTCTATTTGGTCTCAAGATACGGGTGTAGAAAAGGAAAAAATGGAGTTTATTATGGTTGATAACTCCCCTAATGAAATGAATATCTTCCATTCCATCAGTCAAATTTGTGTGATGAATAATCCTAGAAACTACTTAAAGGGAACCAAGATATACATAAAACGTGGAAGTAAATGGGATATTTCTAAAAACAATAGAAGGCTAATGAAGAATCCCACTACTCCCAAAGCATAAAGTTAGGTTCAAATCAACACTCATCCAATAGAGGATTGTTTCAACTGCAAGGAACATTTTCATTATGCAAACCATTACTCAATGCTATGGGTTTTTGGAGGAAATAAACAAATACTAGATCCATGGTAAAAAGTAAGGGAATATGTTATCATTACTACTGAGGTGGATCCCAACAATGATGTGGTGACATGTACACTGGACATTCATTCAAGAATATAGAATATATTATTCTCTTTTTCTTCTGTGGATTCTTACTATCTCAAATGATTAATATAACTATAAAAATACCACGCCAAAATTCGGTGGATCAGTTGTGTGGGAGATCATAAAATGGTGAAATTACTACATCCCGTTTTTATAAGTCCTACCCAAATATATTTGATAGACTAAACATACCATAAGACATTCTCCTACTCGCTTTGGAAGTGTTTGATTCTATTTTGTTCATGGATTTTATATCTTTATTCAAACCCAAAACTGATTATTAGGAAAGGGATATCACTCTTCACATCCCAAGGAATCCTCTTATTCTATAAAATTTTATGGAGGATGATTAATATACATTATATTCATCATCTCAATTGTGGAAAATATTTCCTTATGTGCAAGAAAATAATTCTTAATTGATATGGTAAAAGGATAAAATCATGATTGAAGACATCCGCATTGTGAGGGACTACACTGATGTGTTCCCCGATTAATTTTATGGTCTTCCCCTAAATATGTAGGTTGAGTTCTTAGTTTACCATATTCTAAAATCTCTTCCTACATCAATGAAACATAATAAAATATCCAGCATTTATATGGATGAACTAATGAATATGATACAATAGAATATTGATAAGGGTTTTATATATCCTTGTGCTTCAACATGGGGTGTGAATTTCAACATCCTCACAATGAAGTATAGATCAATACCTATATTTTTTATTATTATCATGAGTTTAAAAAAATCCTGAAAATTAATAATTATCCCCTTCCGTTGATAGATGACTTGTTTAATAAGCTACAAGGAGATAGTTATTTATCTATACTGGATCTTCGGTCTGGGTATCACTAATTAATGGCGAGGAAAGAAGTTATTCCCAAGAATAACTTTCGAAAAAGGATTGAATAATATGTGCTCATATTGATTCCATTCAGACTCACTAATTCCTCATCAATTTTGATGGAAATAATGAATATTTTATTTAGATATATCCTTGAAAAAAATTTGGTAGTATTTATTAATGATATTCTGAAATACCCGAAGAGAAAGGATGAACATGTGGTGAATTGGAATAACATTCTAAATAATTTGTGATAAGAGAGAATATATTGAAATTATAAAAAATTTGATTTGTGGATAGTGGAAGTATCATTCTTAGTGTATGTAATCATGGGGAAATGAATATATGTGGACCTTTCCAAGAAAACGACAATCAAAGAGTAACCTAGGAATACATCTGTAACAGAAATCTGTAGCATTAATTGTATTTCAAGGAATTAACTATGATTTGTGAATAACATATCATGATTGTCAACCGCACTATCCAAGCTGACTTGGATGGGAGTAAATATCATCTGGACTAATAAATGTGATGATTTATTCAGAGAGTTGAAGAAGATTCTTATCACTGCATCATTACACACACATAAAAAATATGGGGAACTCTTTATTGTGTAAAATGTTTATTCAGTTAATGGAATATGATGTGTAATAATTCAAAATGACAAAGTGATATCCTATGCCTCACAGATGATGAAAATTGATTATCAAAACTATCCCACACATGATCTGTAATTGGTATATGTGATCATTAAATTGAAAATCATATTGCATTATCACTATGGGGATATGTGTGAGATATATATTACTCACAAGATTCTTAAATGTATTTTCAAGTAGAAGTAGACAATTATGCTCCCTATATGATGGTTAGAGATCATTAATGATTATGACTACTCAATCCACTACCATCCTTATATGGAAAATATAGTAGATGATGTTCTAAGTTTAACGCACCTTGCATATTTCTCATTTTTTGGAATTCCAACGTATCCAATATTAGTAGAACTATAAAGGATGGACATGGGAATCGTAGAGGATGTAAAACCTCCAATAATTTCTCAAAATATTTCTCAACCATTCACTATTGTTAAAAAAAATTCTCACAGAATTGATGTGGAAATCTAGAAGAAGGTGGAACTTGAAAGAATGGCTAAATAATGAATGTTTTAAATTGATCAGGAATTTGTTGTAATATTATTTTCATTAATGTGTGTACCATCTGATATAGAGATAGAGAGGATGATTCTAAATTACGTACATAGCTCAACCTTCATTGCTCACCCTGGAAGTACAAATATGTATCGAGATCTCCGAGAGAATTATTGGTGGGCCACTATGAAGATGTAGATCACTAAGAAGACATCATAGTTCCTCATATGTCAACAAGTGAAGGAGGGATGGGAAAATTATAAGAAGTTGATGCAACCACAACCCATATCATCATTGATGTGGGAGAACAATACCATGGGAATTAGCACTAGACATCTAAAGTCATCCAAAGGATACAATGAAATATGTGTGGTTGTGGATTTTCATATAAAGGTGGCTCAAATTATTATAATTCATGAGTATTTCTCACATGATAAACTTGCATTGATATACATCATAGATGTTTTAAGGCTGTATGGAGTACCATGATCAATTTTTTATGATTGAGATTTGTGATTAACCTCCAAATTTTGGAAATTTCTCTAATATTCTCTAATAACTGAGCTGAACTTTAGTACAACATATCATCCTCAAACTGATGTCCAATCCATGTAAGATATTTATACCCATAAGACATGTGGAGAGTTTTTTGTATGGATATCATAGTATTATGATACTAATATCTACCTTTTCATGAATTGTCTTAAAAAAATATTTCCACTCTAGTATCTAAATGGATAAATATGAATCCCTTAATTGGAAAATATGTATAAAACCATCACGATGGGAAGAAGATAGTTAATATAAGATTATAGGAACTAAAATTATAGAAGATATGGTGGATATGGTGAATGCCATCTAGCAACACATCATGGATGACCAATGTTGAAAAAGAGTTATGAATAAAAATTTCGATGAGACCCTGATTTTAATGTTAGAGACATGGTATTATTTTGCATATCTCCATGGAAGATGTTCATGAGATTTTGGAAGAATGGAACATTAAGTCCCATGAACATTGGCCCCATCAAGATTCATGATCATGTGAGAGTTTTTTCCTATCAATTAACACTCATGCCAACCATGTATCACCTATATTATGTATTCCATGTGTCCCTCTTAAGAATGTACATAACTGATCATTCACATGTTTTAAATTCAGATGTGGTGCATATAGAAAATTATCTCTCATATAAGGAGTATCTAGTGATGATTACAGATTATAGATATAATGTTATATAATAAATTACTTATCACATGGTCAATGCACTATGGCGAAACCATATGTATGAAGATTCAATGTAGGAATATGTGGAATTGATAAAGGGGAAGTACCCATACCTATTATCAATAAAGAATGTAAAATTAAATTTCATGGGACAAATTTTGTTAGGGGGGAGAATATAATGTCACAAATTTATTATAAATATAAATTTTATTTTTATAATTATGTTCTATACTATAATTCACATTAAATAACATTATGATCAAAATACAAACAGTATAAATAAATAATGAAGGATAAACGAAGTATTTTTAGATGATAAGGAAGCTATACTAATGAAATAATAACATGATATTATGAATGGTAATGTCACCATTATGAATAATAAACTACCTAATAGAATAGTAACCACACCGTTGAATGTATAAATAAAATTTGGGCATCTTATAAATGAAAATTTGATATAATAATGTCTTAGTTTATGTAAATAAATTTCTATGTTATTATTTATGTGTCGGTATTTTATAACTCATAAATATTTATTTAATGTTTATTGATTAATTTTAAATTATAAAAATATTTAAATTTTAATGAAAATAGTGCATAAAATAAATTTTTTCATTTATGATTTTAAAATAATTTTATGAGACCATATTTAATTTCCCAATGAGTTATAATTTTTTTTTATCATTTTAAAAATGGTATTTTCCATGTAAATGATGGTTTTCATATAAAATTAAATTAACCATATTTAGGAAAATATACTAATAAAATTAATATTTTTTTGGAATTCTATGTTTCTATAAATGGTTAAGGTTAGTTTTTTAGTTTTTTATAAAATATAGGATTTTTTGTGAAGAGTAAAAGAACGGTAATTTACAGTATATATAAATTATAAGTTCAATACCCTCTTACTTGAGACATGGGTGGTGTGTGAATCATTGGATCTAACTCACATGATATAATTTCTATATTTAGTCTCATTAATCAACATTATTGCTTGTCTTGGGAAAATTAATAAACTAATGAATAAAAAAATGAATAAAATAATTATAAAACAGTCCTCTCCTCCACTATAAATACTAGACATTACAATCCCATCTCCTCACACATACCATGATTTGATCCTTCTAAATATTCTTACCAATAATATTCCAAATCCACTCCCCCACATTTAGGAGACTATGATCTCACCAAAAGACCAAATCCCTTTCCCAAAGGAGGTATTCAAGGCTGATAAATTCATGGGGAAAATTACTCTATCCTTTATTTCAATTTAATTTCATGTTGTTTTATTATTATATCAAAAACTCATTTATTTAAAATTGTATGATAAATCTTGTACCTCACATATACAAGAATATTATTACACTAAAGGAATAATCAATCTTTAACCCCCTCTCTTATCCCTTTTATTCTAAAAATGAAAATTCCATTCGTGATGTGTTAAGATTTCACCTTCTAGGATTCAAAATTTTGATCTTCCATTATTGACTTCAAGGATAGTAATAAAACCATTTTAATGATTAAAAAATCAATTATATATGTATTATATCCTATTTACAGCTATGAAATTATTATATACACATGATGTTAAATAACAAAACAATACAAACTCGTTGTGAGTGAAAATCTTTCAATTTAATCGAAATGATTATTAGAAACATCTTATCTAATTATTCATAATAAATATAAATATTAAAATGAAATATTAGATAATTTACCCTTATTTATGTTCATTAATAACATATAACTTCATTTTGTATTTCTATTTCCAATTTAAAATTTCATACTTTTTCTTATAAAAGTGACGAGATTATGAACACTATAGAAATGTGCACTATTGAATAATGTGAATAAACAATATACCTCATCAAAAATTCAACAAATGAACATAATATAATTTTAATAAATAAATTACTTGAATAATAGTTTCAAGAATTATTAATTAATGAATTTAATTTTATTATTCAGGACATTATTTAGGACATCATGTATCCAAATCAGATCATCCCTCTTTGAGGGGGGTAATATGTATTATAGAAAGGTTCCTTTTTCCAATATTCTTTATAAGACAGATTGATTCAAGGGAAACCACATATTTCATACCTACTTGATTGTTCACTCAAAAATATATTTTAATCCACCAATTGTTTTTCAAAAATTTATCATATATCCATGAAAAAATAAATTTGTTAATTTCTAGATTTAGGAAAACCAATATTTCATTTCCAATATATATTTTCATTAGTATCTTCCATAAACCGCACTATGAAGATTCATTTATTGAGATTCATTAATACTCATTTTACATCATTACACTATAATTGGACATAAAATATCATGATCCAACACTATTTTCCCTTATTAATGTCCATTTATTTTTTTGAATCCATTCATGCATGGACACATTTATGATATTCTCATTTGATTTTCCTTGTGACAGGATTATGAAACCCATTACATTCCATGGGAATCCATTTTATTTATTATTCTTATGGAACACATATTAAAGAACATGTCATGATGGATATCCCTTGATATCACTCCAATGAAATAGGATATTTTTAGTCTCATGAGATAATATGTTTGGATAGGGGGCGGACCTGATTCCATGATGGGACATTGTAAACCATGTCAATGTAGTTATATTTGGCTCATATTTTGGTCATGTTATATATTGCCTCCAAATTCATATGATTTTATGATTATAATTACCCAAGTTATAGATTTTATTTTTCAATATTTTTATTCTTATTCGATGCCTTTTATGACATCATGTTATGATTTCTGACCCACATGTATTGTTTTGTTGTTACACGTATTTCTTTACTGGGGTTTTTAGATAATCACTTTTATTCATGTAATCCTCTAGTGATGCATTACAGTAATTAGAGATAAATAGATGTTAGGAGCTCGTTATGGAGAATAAATAAACCATATTTTTATGATTTCTAATCATTTTCCTAATCTTATAAATAAACTATACATTATGATTATGGGTTGGTAATTTGATGTTTAATTATTCTTAAAATCAAGTAATAATATTTTTAATAGGCTAGGGTTAATATTGGTACAATTTAAAAATGTCCATCAATGCATCAATATTCTCTTATGATGAAATTTGTTATTAAAAACCACTTTATTATTATTTCTTATCATAAAAGATGAGTTTCATTGCATAAATTAGAACTATCTTTTTAATGGTCTTGAGTGTTTTATTATAAACCGGCTCGTGAAATTTTTTTACGGTAAATGTATCATTGGACTAGGAAAACATAAATCCAATAATTATGAATTTTTATTATTAAGAATTTTTATTATTATTATCATCCATGGTATTTTTTCTTTGGCATTATCTATGGATGAATTTTCATTTTCAGTTTATTGATTTTATGGAATGTGTATTGTGTTATTTTCATTTCCATAATGTCTATACACTTACTTATGAGTTTATAGATTATATGGAATATTTTTTTAGTGATTATCCATGAAAATATGGTTATAGAAATTTGTAAATCATTTATTCCATTTCACATACAATTACTATGAATTTTATATCACCCATTTTATGTACTTATTCCCAAATAATCAGTGATGTGTTCTAAGAATTACATACATAGATTCTCATGATGGAATAATATTATACTCAAAATAAAAAAACAATGATGCAACTGGTGTATTCATTTTTAATACAAGATATTTTTATTTATTTAGTTTACCATGACTATTAAACTCCCCAATAATTGAGATTTAATTCCTTGTAATCAAGTCAATTCAGTGGTGGTAGACACTAGCTCTAGGATTATTGGGGTCTAGTCACTACATAACATCAAATTGAAATTAAGAGCAAAAAGTTAAATTAAACCAATAACACTCACATTGATGATCTATTATCATTATAATCCACACATCAAT
Source organism: Viscum album (assembly GCA_963277665.1). Taxonomy (NCBI): domain Eukaryota; kingdom Viridiplantae; phylum Streptophyta; class Magnoliopsida; order Santalales; family Viscaceae; genus Viscum; species Viscum album. Next base: position 28,994,345 of record OY728123.1, on the reverse strand, counting down.
AACTACGCATTCATCTACAATCTTGTTAACTATTATTTTGATCCATTTATTGATAAATGTGATATGAGGAAACATTTTCCCAATTAATTTATTTTATCTAACATTCATCCAAGAATAGTTAACTCACCATCAACCGTAATTTAATAAAAATGTACTTCAATTTGAAAATAATTTAGAATACAAGTGTAATTAGGTGAAACATCATGTTCTTATAAAAAATATTATCACATAAAATGATTTAATTTATATTTATCAACTCTATTACAAGGAATGTACTATCAAATAAATGGAAAATGAAATATAATTGAATATTTGATAATATGATTTTAATTTTTTACATTAAAATGGGTTCACAATTTATAGAATACTGTACTCAATAAATTATATTATAAATCTTGTATTTTATTGTTTACAGGAGTAAAAATTATTCCTTGGGAGTTGGTATGTTTCCTACCATAGGAATGTTAGAGGTTCATGGTGTACTCTAGGAGTGAACTATGTGTGGCCTTGTATTTATACATTTCATCATTCAATGTGTTCGGTATTCAATACATGTCTCTTATGGATCCCCAATGTTATAGTCTTTGAAAAATCAGGTACTACATGTCATTTATAGTGGTTATAGTGTGTGTAGTTCATCAAGACTTATGATGGTCTATCATGATATAAAAAATGATCAATATTTTCTGATCATTGATCTATTTTTAACTGATATATCTTCCATTATCAATACACATGGTTGTGAGAATACTAATACATAATTTTTATGTTCGATGTAAATTCAATTTACATTCATTAAGTCTAGGATAATCAAATGACACCTCTACTTATTGTTCTTCCATTGTTTTCAAATTTCAATGTCTTATAAATTAATGTTTTATGTTATATAGTATTAAGAAATGTATTTGATGGAAATGAAATATATTTAAGAATATCTATATATGTAAAATGAATCTAAAAATCATAAAAACAACACATGAATAATAAATAATTCTACATTAAACAAGTGACTTCTCTAATTCCACATGAAGGTTTTGGAAATGGTGGAAGCATCCTTTGATGGAAAGAATCATCAATATTTTTATCTAAATTTATTTTTAATTTTTTTTTAAAATGTTTAAAATATATTTTTAATAAAATAACCATACATTACAAGATATATTTAACATAACAGAAGTAGGTGTGGAGGATCATTACATATAAATTTTAATTATTTTATGAGAGGATATTGAATTATCTTGACTTGTAATTATTCTTTATTTTAATATCTATTTTACTAGATATCATCACATCATCATTTCACTACACGAATCATGATTAGAATTGATCTAGATTAGATTATAATTTGAATCAAAATATCTGAACCTAAACTTTTAATTGGTGGGTTCTAGAACACTTGATCTCAATCACTTATGTTATCAGTGGTACATTGTTGTGTAATTATTATAAACAGATTAAGAAATCATGATGTTATATTTTATTTGGATAGGGGAGGAATAGAGAGTGTTTTATTAATATGTAAATATCATTATATGGATTAAATATCCATCCTCTATCTCTTTTACAAAATAAATGTTATTAGGAGTTTTTTTAAAAATAAATATTTTTTATAAATGATTTAAGGTTTACAAATTGCATATAAGACCCTTCCAATCCCAATAATTTTTTAATGGACCTGTATCCAATAATAGTATTAATATTGTTATTTATTTTGGGACATGTGATGAACATTAATAATATAAAAAAAATTATTTTATTCCTTTTCTTATCACTCCATTATGCTTAACCATCATCACTTCATCGTTATTTATACATTCAAAAATAATAACTAATGAATATATTAAATTCATTATATTATTTGATTTTAAATATAATAAATATTATAATCCCAAAATGTGAAAAAAATTAATGTTTCTTTTTAACTCAACTATTCTTTTCAATACCTATGAATCGAATTATTAATAACAACCATACCCAAACAAAATTATTTGAAAAACATGTAAAATTAAATATATTAAATTAACTGTGATTTAGGAATCATTGATGCTGTGAACCTCTAGGAAAAAGTTCCAATAGAATTAGTCACAACTTCTTAATGTCCAAAATTCAGATTCTAGAAACACACCAAAATCATATAGAAAATGTTTTTAATGCACGAATGAAAACAAACCTCTTAAGAACCCATAAAATGTAATGTAATTATATTATAATTATATCACAAATCAATTAGGTTTAATATTGGTTCAATAAACCTGCATAGTCTATGTCTATTAATATTCTACTCTGATAATTAATTTCTCAATGAACACTATGGAAATAGATTTTTACATGTAGTTCCAATCACATCAAAGTGCATGAGATGTCAAATTTTGTTTAAGGGGTATAAGAGAAACATCCTTTATAATATTATACCTTAATTAATTATTAAAAATGACACACCCAGGGAATCCTACCTCAACAAAAGAATATGTCACCATAGTTTTTTCAAAACAAAATGGTGTGGAAGTCATGATTTCCATTAATGAAAATATTAATCTATATGGATCAATACACACCTGCATGTAATGTAATATCCAACTAAATGTGAACATATTTATTTAATTTTAAAAATCATATTTTCAAAACCTCCAATATTGGAGAATACCAATAGAAAACAGAATGAGAAATTTTATTAATTTATTAGAAGATTTATACCCTGGATCGAAAATATTTTTTATTCCCTCTCACACAATATAATAGATCTATATGACAGTATTTATGAATAATGTTGTGGAACCATATAGTTTTCAACATGGTGGTAATCTCCGATATCATTTTAAGGAAATATTTATTCTTATGAAAATATCACATACAAATTTTATACATTTAAAAAATAATAATATGATAAGATAATTCATTATTAAATCACATAATCATTTAAAAAATACTTTTTTTATAGAGTACTAACTCTGAAACTCTGTCAATTATCAATGGAATTGATATTTTTTAGTATTGATGGAAAATAATTATTATTGATTCTAAGTAAGAACAACACATGGAGTCCTAGGTCAACATGTTGTTACGTTATCCATTATAGTTTCATAGTGGAATTATTTTCAATAATATATTCCTCTTTTATAGTTCCCTATGAAAGGCATTCATGATTCTCTATCTGCTTTAAATATTCAAAATAATAAGGTAGAATAGATAGTATAATATTGAATTTAAATCACTTATTCAATGATCTAAATTTGCATCACTATATATATATAACACATAATCAATTATTTTAGTATATATAAATATCTAAATCAAAATATTCAATTGAGATACCATAATATTATCTTCAACACTATAATATGGATTTCCTTTGGATTTATCTAGTACCTTACATCTGTATATGAGTCAAAAACCATAGGTGTTATAATTATTGTGTATATATTTCTCCTAATGATCTACATGTATTAAATAACTTTGTCATATTTTTAATTATAAAACATTGATAATTTCATTCATATAACAACTTGGGTTATAATTTCACCATATTCCTAATTTAAAATATACTAAAAACATATTTTCATATCATATATTCCACATATAGAAAATTTATATATTCACCATTATATAAATATCCAAAACACATAATTTTTTAAACAACATTAATTATGATTCCTTTAATCAATAAAATAATAATAAATCAATTTATTTAAGAAAAGTAATAATTTGATTAGGCACCTTCATAGTATAGATATTATTAACAAGTATACAATGAAATAAATTCACCATTTTCATGCATTGATTAGTCCGGAATAACATGATCATTGTATATTATTTATTTAATACGTTACACACATCATTTGGAAAAAATTTGGATCATGTTGATTGAAAGTAAAAAAAATTGATTTTCTTGATGAAAGAATTTTATTTAAATACTAAATTCAGTAAAATTTATTTTTTTCTTCTAAATTAATGCATTAAGTATGAATTTTAATTATCTTCCCCTGATTTATAAAAACATCCCATTTCTATAAATTGTTTAAAATATCTCATGTATATAAATGTCTAAATTTTTGGAGTACCACATACTAAAATGGCATTCCTTATTGAAAATAACCCTTATGTATTCACTAAATTTTTTTATTAAACCTGCAATTAGCTATATTGATATAATTATATTCCATAAATGGAAAATTTACCCACCCATTCATCATTTTACATTTTTCTGGATTTTCATGCAACACATTGACCAAATTACCATGTATATAATCTTCTCACATTCTATGTCGGTCTAACTATTATAAAAATACATATATTTATAGAAAAATAATTTTTTTCAATGGGTTTAAAAATTCCACAATTATATTATTTCTTTTAAATTAAATCTCTAACATTTAATTTGTATGAATATGTTGGTTAAAATTCATTACTCTCATCAATAGAGAATAATTTAAACATACCATTATCTTATTATTCACCACTAAAATAGATTTACAATATTTTAGTATCATCTAAAATGACCACTTTGTATGACATTATATTTTAATAATTATATAAAATAATGAAATCATTTATTTTCACATAGTATCCCAATTTCTTATTGAATAGCATATATTCATCCCACTTTCATGATTATTTTAGGGAAATATATTCTACTTTATGTGACTCAAAATTTTTTCTTTTATACTTATTTTTATTATATCACTAATAACATTATAATGAAAATTATTTTATATATTTCTTATTAATATTGCACATATCATATAAGATATTATTTTTTGTAGATATATTAGTGCTCTGGTGATGGTATATTTATATTTCATCACTATATACTTCCAAAACAACTATTGTATATCATAATAAATTTACATATTTCTATCTATATTTATTGTGATCTAATTTCTCTCCAAAACCACACTATTTATTTTATAGATTTCAAATGTATTAAATTTATTTTATTGTCATTATATTATAATGTAAATACTTTTCCCAGTATTTTCATATTTTGTGGAATTATTTTTCATTAGCATCATAATTTTCTTCCCATGGAACTTTTTTTCTTCTTGTAACACTATATAATGAAACTGAAAACATTTAAATTGTGGGTGATTACTATCAACCCAATTATAATTCTATAATAATCTTATGAGTATAATAAACAATGTAATCACATTAATTTATCTTTGTTATATCATCCCACTCATGTTAGTATTAATAGATCATGAAATCTGTTTGGCCTATTTATTTTTATTTTTTATGTATTATATATAATGATCACGTTAAAAAAAATTTCTTTTCTGTATGATCACATTATTGTCATGGGATATCACTTTTACCATCATTATTTATCCTATCATCCCATGGTAATTTACCAAAGACAAAAAAAACATTTCATAACACAAATTTTCTATTATTCCAGAGATTGATAGTAATTTTCTACTTTTTTATAGTTAATGTTTTGATTCACATATCATACCTTCTATTCCATCATAATTTTTTCAGTCATCTCATTGAAGATATAATTATTCCTTATAAATATGACACTATTAATTTTGTCTCAAAAATTTCATATAATTAGAATGTTTTGAAAACATCATAAACAACTACATGTTTCCACATTTCATTTATCATTTTTCTAAATTAAGCATTTTAGTAAGATAAGGATCTGTATACATCTATCATGTATGAGTCCATTGAATCAATGTAGTACAATATTTATGAAACATAATTCGTTTATCCTATCATATAAGAAATGAATATATTACCATCTATCCTTATGAATACACAATCAGTTACTCACAATGAAATGTCTACAGACAGTACCATCTATTAAATATGTTGTTTTATATATTGCATTAAATACACACTAGGTGTTGATTCCTTGTCATGATCATAGTTTTAATATGATTGACCTATTTTATCCTTTACATTTGAATGTTAATTTTTCCTTTTCACCAATATTAATTATTCCTTGAGTTTCTATGTTTAACAACATTGGGTCTTTTAAAGAAAATTCCCTCAATCGTCAATATGGAATACCAATTGAAATAAAAATATACTTAATAAGGGAAGAAAGAACCATAAAATATTTAATGTAATTGTTAACTATCCTTGGATTCCCTTCATTACTCGTATACCATATGGTATATCATATAAATAGAATACATAATTTGTGTTTTTCTAACAAATTTGAAATAATAAAATTTTATTTTTTGTATTATTGCATTTTGATAATATATTACTACAATTTTTATGTTAATAAATTATTAAAATTTATAGTTACACCAATAAATATTCAATATTATTAAAATATCATATCTCTTTGTGTCGACTAACATTAACATGTTATTTTGATAAAATTGAATAACATATTTCTCATTATGATGTTTATTTTTATTTTGAGTAAAAAAATAAAAATATTATTCGTGATCTATATGATTATAAAAAAATATTACTATAGCATTATAAAAATAATTCCCAATAATTATACATGGAATGAAAAATATCTCTTGGCCGTCTAATTTTCCCCATTTTAGGATGAATTATAGTTCATGATCTTTGATAATTTTGACTTTATATTAACTATGTTAATAAAACTGCTGATAAATCAGTACCCAAATTTTTTTTTGTTTTTGTAAAAAATCATCTATAGGAATCTAAGTTATTTTATTTAAGTATTTCAATTTTCTACATCCACTCAGACTCATGTTCTAACAACAACAACATATTTTTTGGGAATCATGAAATAGTAAAGTGCCATTATTTTCCGTGGATATATAATATTTAAATTCATAAGGTGTACATTTTTACTCAATATTGATTTAAAAACACACCCCAGTATATTATATGTCTTCATAATAAACATATTCTACTCTATGTTAGCTATAATTTCCCTAAGAATTCATTTTTCGGGTTTTGAGTGTCCTATCCTTTATTGTTTATTGTTTATTTCTAGCTACTGTGACCTTGTAAATTTTGGTTCTTCTTCATGAATATGTTGTTATTTTTACCTATCCCATATATAATTTCATATTAACATTTCATCAATAAATCTTTATACACTTTATCATTACCATCAATCATATTCAGACTCATTGTTGCAAGGTACCCACAAAATCATATTCAAAGGAAAATGATTTGATGATTCCCTTTGAATGATCCTTATTCTTGTTTTAGATTTTAGGAATATATATTAATGATCTAATAAACGATTTATCCTTCATTAATATACTCTATAGAAGGATTATATATTCCCTTGAATTCCACCCCTGTGTAATATCTTACTCTATAATATCCTCATCATTATTTTTCGTCTTGTATACACTAAATGAATGATGACAACTCTCCAAATGGGATCATTATTATTTTAAGTTTTACAATAGAGATATTAATTCTTAACCAAGGTCAAAATATTCCATGGTTGTACATGATTATAATTACATAATTGAATATTTCTACGATATTGAAAATATCTACTAAAACAATGTTTAGAAAATTGATGATTTAATCAAAATACTTTTTTGAGTTCATATTCTTGTCCTTGAATTTGTTTAAAACAAACCTAGTGTTTTTTATCCTTTAATATTCATTCACATTAATATATATCATGAACCTCATACAATATTATGTGTGAGGATATACATGAAATAATATTTATATAATTGTTTTTTGAAAAAATAACACACAAAAACATTGATTCTCTTGGAATTATATCCATAAAATATATTATCTCTCTATTATGAAGCTCGATTGTTTGTACTAAGTGAGATCCATCTGTATCATTTGTGTAAACATCTATAAATGTTTTTCAAAATTTAATGATATATCGAATTCTTCCAAAATTAATGGTTTCTCCATCAAAGTTTAAAGTTACTTTTTTGTTTACCAGGTCCATAGAACATAGAGTTCAACTATATTAAACCATTCAATCATATAAATGATGTTTTCACATGAATGTTAAATAATATGATAGTAGTAATTAGTCTATGTACATTTATTTTTATTATATGGTAAATGATACGGTTCCACTACTATCATTAACAAATATCTTGCACATAGTATATAAAAATGGATACATTATATAATGTGGAGTCCCATGATATTTTATTTAGATGACCCTGATCTGGATAAACCAAATAGAATACAATGGTGATGTACTAATGTTCCAAAATTCAATAACATATATCATGTTTAGAATATTCTATGAAAAATAATTATCCCTTATGTTTTACAATTGATCACACTAAAATATAATTACTCCCTCCCAATTTGTGAACACACTACTCCATTTTATAAAGAAAACTCACTATTGAATCAGAAGAATACTTTGATAATATTAATTAACATTGATAACATAATTATTCATATGTAATGAATATAATATTTTATTATATTAACAATTTCAAATTTAACTATCAAATTATAATAAATTCATTTTATATCCACACAACCATTGTTATTCATAACATTTATTTATTTAAACCACATTCTTTTAAGTGTTATAAGAAAATAAATAATGATTCCTATCCAATTAAATTTCCTTATTTATTTAATAGCACATTAGAATCTAATTTATAAGAATGACCCATTGGAGATCACATTGTATTGATTAATAAATTTCAGGGATTTGGAGTTATTTTTATAGTCGATATCATAGTTAGAGATACTGGTATAAAAAAAGTATATTTTAATTTGAAAACACCTATGGTTTTTATTTAGACATAAATGAGGGAATAGAATTCATCCAAATACTATGGTGTTCAATAGATATGGATTTTCAAGAAGGGTTATTACTACAACACCGGTTAACTGGTATCCTATGCCCGCTAGATGGTAGTGGTTTCGTAGCAAGGATTCCATGAATGTGGCATTTTCTAGATGGTGGGATAAATTTTTTAAAATATTATTGAGGTAAAAATTTTATTTCATCATCCATGGAACATTAGGATTCATAGTACTGGACTAAAATTTTGAGGGAAAATCTGGAATCCACCTCTCATTTCCTCCCTATAATAGTCTACTTAAATCTCTATTGGATCCTAATTTAAAACTATTAAAAATCATGTTGGTAATAATTATCCATTTTTTATTATAACCTCATTTTACTTGTATATTGTCAGGGAGATTTTTTTACAATAATGATGTTCCTCAAGGTATGTTTACCTCATTGTGGAAATTTTCCACTAATTAAATTTGAATACAAGTATCTGTAATATTTTTTTCCATAATAATTTACTCATTATGATTCAATTAAAAAAAATGCAGATTATTTCATTAGATATTACGGTAATTATCAATGAAAAATAGTCCTTTGGATTGGCTTGTCTAGACTATGTCTTTGGATGATGTATTTGTCACATCAATGAGTACTTTAATAAATTAATTTCCACTAGTTATTTATTTTATGGTTTCAATAAATTTTATATGAAGCATTCATTAGAAAATGAAATCAATTTAGTACATTATTAGAAGAATAGAATCTGGAATGCACTGACTGTGGTGGAACTCCATCAGATGACATTGCAGCTATGATTTTCTAGATGTTTGTTTTATTGCAGATATAGAAAAAAAAATTTAATTTGTCTTTTTTTTCTTGTGTAATGGGTATTTTTTATATAATTTCATTTGATATATTTTATAGTTCATACAGGGATGGTTGGTCATATTTTTTTGTTAGGTAGTGACATCATGTTTTTCTATAAAAAAAATTAACCATTCTTCTTGGAATGTGATTGTCCTTATAATCATACTACTAATAATAATGATTTTATAATTAATTATTTGGAATGATTACATGTGAGATAGATAACTGGGATGTTCGATGGAGGCTGAATAGACTTCAATTACTCAGTGAAATATTATTCTATTTTCATGGATATGATTCCACACCATTTGAGTTAGGTGGTACCATGTAGACTACCCATTAATAACTTGTAGCATTAATTGTCCTAGTATTCTAGTTTCTCCACCAAGAAAGAATGATCGTTATTTTATTAATTTGAGAATAATAAAATGGAATAAACATTAATTAATTAGCCCCGCCAATTAAATTGAGAGTGTTAGTTTAATACATAGTTAGTTAATGAACATCCTTTATTAGATATTTAACTAAATATTCCAAATCAATTGATAAGTTTATCGAGTACAGCTTTAACATTTGATCTACCCTATATACTATTCTCCAATAATAGAATATTTACGAGTAATGTATCCCGAAGATCACATTTTCTATTTTATCACATGAGTGTTGTTATGTATCCCATGAGACAATGTATTATGTTTGATCACATGTGTGTGAGTTTTTATCCCTTGAGAATATTGTTCATGTTTTATCACATATGCGTGCATGTGTATCACCATGAGACATGTTCATGTTGTTTGAATGCATTTTTTGTTTGTATTTTTCCATTAATATAATGATTGTTGTTTGTATGCTTATTATTTATTATAGATTTTTCTCAATGATTATATGTTGTCATCCATGATCTATCAAATTGTTTTCATGTTATTCATGTATTACTATATCAATCATCAATAGTGCATATATTTTATGAAATATGCACTATCCCCAAACTAATGAGGGATGAGTGAGATATGTATAGGAGAATATATGGAAAAAAATATTCTTAGGGTGTGTCAAACATGTACTTTGAACTACAACATAGTGATGTAGGGGTTATTTCAAAAACATTTGATGTACAATTATTTTGTTATAAAGATAAATATGATTCGAACATGGTTAATAACATCTTAGTGACCACAAGACCACTATGCACATGAGGATTTATTGTCTACATGTTCATTTGTTGTTAGATGTTTTGAATGTGTAGTTAATATATTTCATGTTTAATTTATAAAGATATTATCTGATGAATGAAAACAATATTTTAAATTTTGGGTATAAAACCATGTGGTCCGTATCATACTCACTTATACTCAAACCTTTTTCGGGCGGCCATAGAACATAGGTACTCTATCATTACACACATATTGCGGGTATAGGTTGGATTGAATACCATTATGTGGTCATCTACATTGATAGCTCAATATTAGTATAGAGACAATTAAGTGGTAATAATGGGTGGTACATATAGTCCTTTAAATTTATTCAATACTATCATTTATGAGATTAGCTTATTGGGAGATCAATGACTTATTTCCAGTTCTAACTATTAAGTCTATCGTTCCTGCATTATTCCATTATAGATGATTTGTTATTTGTCCCCAAAAAATGTTCTATTCATTTTAAATGTTTAGTTATTTAATTGAATTTTTATTAGGATTATGGGTATATCATTCACATAGTTTTAGCATAGATTCTCACTGGTATTCTACAGCCTCTGGCACTAGTTGACACATGCCTAAGTCTAGGTGGCATTCATGCTCAATCCAAGTGATTATGGTCAGGTTTTTACATAGTTCTTTTAGATTATATAATATCATGTTATTATTTATAAAGAGTTGGTATATATGCATCATTAGAATAAATAAAATCATGAAATGAAGCACAATTTATCGCTTCATAAGAACCATTTTCTTGGGATGTGATCTTGGTTTATAGAATTTTTATTATTTATTTTCACCTAATTTGTTGCAAATTATTTTTCTGGATTATGATTTCAAATGAATTTGACTCATGTTTTTAATGGAAAGTGGGTTTTCATGCTTTATATTTAGCATTATAGATCCCCTTAACAAATAATCATTATGTATGTGATTGTACATGATAATAGAGGATTGAACTAATTAATTTTAACTACATGTTTTCTGTTTCACATATGAGTTTTTGTTGACATTATACCTATATGATACTATAATATCTTCTACTTTTGATAGAATTTATTTTTATGCTGAGGTGTTATTCACTTGGGTGATGTTGATGAATGTGATAACAATGGAAACAATGATAGTGATGAAAATTTAATCAATGCAAAAAAAGAAGGTTGCATGATATAAGAGCTTGACCATTATAGATATACCAATTAATTATTTTAAGGTATCTCTTTATACTTGTTTTGAGAATAATTTTCTCTCGACTTTTCACGGGTATGTTTGGGTGAGTTTTGAAGGTTTTTGGAGTGGTTTTTTGTAGTGCATGAGTGGCATGTGGCTTTGCCAAACCAAAAACATATTCCAGGAATACTGGGCATCCATTATAGAGGAAACTTTCATGGTATATTCAGGGTTTGAAAAACAATTCACTACCTAGGATAATCAATATACCCTATATAGTTGGTCATCCTAGTTAAGGGGTATTGTTTGGTAAACTTTGTGGCCCTGACCATGAAATCATGCACAGAAAATTTAAAACCACTATTTTTATTGAAATTTCCTGATCCGTTGGTTTTTATTCCTATTCCTCCCAAATCAACCTAATGTTATTTTATTTGTTCATTGAGGATTCCTTAATGATTTCATGAAACCAAATCCCCTATTATTATTGAATCTATGATCAAGTAAATGTATTCTACCCCTTAACTGGTATGTGATATCTTCACAATTTGTTTACATTCCCTCTAATATAAAACTCTATTCATTTATTGGAATGGTTTCCTCCATTTAATGTGGGTTTAGATATGGTATTTGTTGTATTCATTTCATTGGATCATTCTACTAGTTATTTTATTCTAGATCTCTTTTTCAACTGTGATATTGACCACTAAACATCAAATTGGGTGTTTGATATTGGTGATCAGTCATCTTTAAATTTGAGTTAGGTGGTAAAATTTCATATTCCAATTTCCCAAATTATATTTTTTTATTTAGGATTATTATATTTCACTTTCTACATAAGGAAATTTAATTTCATATGGATGATATTAATTTATTCCATTGATATAGTGAAATCCATCATTGTTCCAGTTGGACCCATTTATGATTTTGGTAGTAGACATGATGGAATCCCATGGGGTGTGAAAATATAATTGAAATGATAAATTATTGGGTTATGAATATTTTAGATAAATTAGATTATGGTATTTGATGAATAATGTGTTATTAACAAAGTTTATAAATGTGATCAAAATGGGAAACCATGGGTGTGATTTTACTGAATAATGACATCAAGAAGTTGTGGGATATGGACATATTCTCTAAATACCCATGTATTTCCATAATAATTCTCCATTAACCCAGGATATATATATTTCTGTTCATGATGTCATTGAGTTTTGGAATTGGGACTACTACTCCAAATACAGACGTGGATCCAAAGACTTGTTGTATTCACCCAATATATTAATGATAAATTTATTTATAAACTGAATAATGAAATCCATGAATGAATGGATTGTGATTCCTTGAGTTATAGGGTTAAAAATGCATTAGGGTTCAATGAATGAATAATTAGGTCAGTTTTCATCATAAACCCAAGGTCTTATGTTGTTAATTCAAAAGTAATTAAATATGATACCTAACTACTTTTTCAATTTTAAATTACTCATTACAAATAATTATAAAAAATTATATATTGAATATTTTTTTAGATTTATTTGGTGGTGGCCTTTTAATCTGTCCTCACACCCTAAATAGGGTTACTAATATGTACCTGAATAAATACTATGTTTTCAGGATAGTATATGGGAACAATAACTATTTTAGATGTTTTTCATGGGACCCCAGATGGAGAACGAATGTAGGGGCCATACAAGATGGCATTACTAGTTGTTAGTGTTTAGTGAGCCTTATTTTTGGATTCCTTATAAAAGTTATACTGATATGACAATAATTATTTACTACATTGGTTTTGGATAGTTTTTCTCAATATTGTATTCATCATGTTATTCTTGTATTTATTAACTTTATAAATTATAACTGCTTAATATTGACAACATTGTTACTGCGATTATTGTTTTAATTTGATAACATTAGGGTTAAAGGAAAATAAAATGTTTTAATTACCACCTAAAAATATAAAAATATTATTATATTGTGATATATAAATTATATTATACCTTTTTAGTTAATATATGGAAATTTATAATAACTAGAAAATTGAATTACTTAGTTATATTAATTTTTTTTAATAATTCCACGTGTGTCCTTTCCCTCACTTATAAAAGGAAACCCCTTCATTCAACTCATTGTAAACAATAAGAATAATAGAATGGAAAATATCCAACAATTTATCTTTATTTGTTCCTTATAGAAATTATATATTTTTTTGAAATCCACAAAATCCTAACCCTCTTTTCCAAAAGAATGGATATAAAGGGGGTCCTCCAAGGAATATGTAATCATCTTACCCAATCTATTTCAATTTATTTAATATTTTTCCTTCTACAAATCAACTGTATCTATAATAAAAATGGGATATTCAGTATCCTAAATATACATATATTTTATAATTATTTTGAATCATTAATTATCCACCCCCATTTTTATCAAAATTAAAATTAATGTATCACGCGTTCATGCATACGGTTTACCATTACCACATAGCAATGCAAATCAATTTTAAATTATAAAATTTATGGAAGGGTAATATAGAATTTTTATTGTTTATATATGATATTTATGACATAATTATTAATATTAAATTATATTATAATGTTTACCTTATTACGTTCTAATCCACCAGAAAATGAGAATATCGCTCATGTGTACATGTGGACTACGACCTCCATGAAGCGATGTGATCAGTTTTACTTTTCCATTATATGTGGATTTTTACTATAGAAATTTTAAATTAAAAAATATGATTTATTGTTAATAATATTTACCCTATAAATGAAAATTATTATTTACCGTTAATTTATATCCTTTAATGGAAAGCTAAGATGGTGTTTATGTGTACACACAACATCTCATCTCAATGAATGGTGTAATTGATTTTACTATATATATAATTAATGGATTTCATAAAAGGAATATATATTGAAATATTATTATATTCTTATCATTAATAAAATTAATGGTAACTAAACAATAATTATAAAACTAACATGGACGAAACTATTAAACCAAAACATATCTGAGATACAAAATAGTTATTAAATAGAACATTGATTCTAACAGTGAATTGATTATAAATGGATGATTAAATAAAATAAGTAAAAAATATATGGTATTATATAAATGAGTATGGAAATTTAGTAAATTTATAATAAATCAATATTTATTATATAAGATTTTTAGAAACATATCATGGAATTCAATCAGAAGTTAAGACTATATTTCATAATCTTATCATTACTTGAGATTGTATATATTTACCTCAAAACTGGGTATATTATATTATATATAAATCATAAATCAAGTATATTTTCCTATACCATGGATGTTAAAATAAATTAAACTATTCTATTTCCTTTTTCACCATTCATGTACACAATATACCTATATAAAGTTTTAAGGAAAAACAATTTTTTACATTTTCGGGAATAATTTTCTTCTATATCGATGTTTTCATTAAAATACATAAAATAATGTTTTTAAAATGATCCAATGATTATATAAAGTATTTTTCACATATGTTATACTTTTTATTAATTTTTTTAATAAGATCCTTATTTTCTCTTTATGAACTAGTAACTTTTTTACCATTCTATAGAACTGTAAAAGAAACGTTTTTTTGAACTAATAAAATATGAATATAATTTCCTTCAATAATAAAAAGTAATTTCTATAATGATTCATTTACATGTTTTCAAGTTCCAATTCAAAGAAAATATTTTATTTAATATTTTTAAACAGTTGGAATTTAAATAGTATTTATCAATTTGAAAATGGTATTTTCCTCAATAAATATTTTATAGTGTAATTTAAATTATTTTTATCAATGTTAACATAATATTTTTAAAAATGTTCATTTAGAAGGTTATACTCTTTTGATACCATCAAACATATATATTTGGATTTTTTATGGTCATCATAACTAGGGAAAATATTGATATTCTAATAGAATGTTCTTGTAAGACTGATAGTTAATGATTTTAATGGAATATTGATTAACGAATTTTGTTTATTCATATGATGACTCCATTTTAATTATAATGTGATTGGAGGATCAAAAAAATTCGATGCACTGTATGGAATTAGTGGGTCTCGTAAGATAAATAGAGATGGTCTTTGGATTATTACTTATTGATTTATGTAGATGTCTTGGAACAACGACTTGGAAATAATTCTATATGAATTTCCATAAGGCCTCAATATTATGATTCATATTTATGAAATTATGCATTCTATCATTTCAAAATTATTTACTAATATCCAAGAGTTTATTTTAAAAGTATTTATATCCATAAGCAATTTTTGTCCTCCTATTATTATTTATATGGAACTATTTTTTCATAATTTGTTCATTTTAATTTATTCATTATTTATTTATATTTTATTGTATTCATGAATTTACTAAGAATATTAGATAATCACATTATTATATTCTATTTTCCCAAGATATCATGAATGTTTTTATGATTTATATGTAGGTATGGTGTTTATTGAATAAATATGATCCAAAAGAAAAAATAATTTCATATTTTATGTCTTCATATATATTATGATATTTTAGTATATATCTTTCTTACCAAGAAGACTAAACGATTTTATAAATTGGGATTTGTTTTATTATATTAAACCCAAATTTAATAAAGTAATCGTCACTTGGGATATGGCTGTTTTGGGGGGATGGCGACATCGGGAGGGACCATGCTTGCATGGGATTGCAGAGTGTCCAGCTTAGGGATGGCAGTTGTTGTTGTTGCGTGTATGTGGTAGTTCCAGTTCCTTTCGTTCTTTGATTGGGTTTGTTTGGTTATTTTGTTGGTCCTTCTGGGTTTCTCACTTTTTTCCATAAAAGTGTTTCCTTAATAAAAAATATATATTTCCGGTAATAAAGTAACCATTGAATATGATTTAACAGATTCAAGGAAAATAAAACTAGTATCTTAGTATGATTAATACAGAACATGGGTACTATAATGATAAAAACATTGATTTATGAATTTATCCTAATGGATAATATTGAGAATATTCCCAAAAAATCATGGATTATAATTTTTATATTAGTTTTAATTACAATTTAATATTTTGTTACAAGTTTCCCTATTTTCAAAATAATACATCTTGAATAAAAATTTTATGATCTATTGAATCTAAATTGGGAAATAGTTCTCAGTGGATGTAATTTAAACCGTATGAATAACCGTATTTCATGTCATGATTACCAAATTGATAAAGAAAACAAATCTAAAGGTGGAGCTGTAATTGGAGATAGAAATTTTTTTACTATATTGGGGAATCTAACTCTAGTGGCAAAAAATAACCATTCTTGTATAGAGAATCTAACTATTCTAAAACACATTGTAATAATTTTAGATTTTTTTATGCGACAGACACATATATCATTCAATTAGACTATAAAAACTTTTTTATGTGAGAATGGTATAAGTGACCTAGATAATATAATTATTTCATTAAGATTTAATGAAAGTGAAAGATTATCATGGATATTTATTATCTTAAATGTGATAAAAATAAATGTTGGTATTTGATTAAAAAACTAAGGATGATGAGGAATATAGTGCATGGAATTTAAGGAATTTAAGTAAATTTTAATTGAAAAATATTTTCCTAATGAATATTGAGTAGAAATGGAGATAAAATTCATGTGTCTAAGATAAAAGGAAGAGGGAATTGTTTTAATTAATGAGGATATATTTACAATTTTAGCATGGCCTATGTTGGAATATGTCTGTAAACTAAATAGTATGATTGGTCATTTTTTTGATAGGGAAAATCAAATCCTTCTAAGGGAAATATTCTAAAAAAACACTCATCATATGAGGATACAAGATCATGTGTGTTGATGAAATAAAATAAGTTATGAAATTCTTATAGATGTGAATGAATTAAATATATGAAAGGGAAATAATTTAAAATTTTGATATGGGGTATATGGGAAATATAATTTTTCCATCATGTGATAAATGTGGATGGAAACACCATTGTACATGAATAAAATGAAAATGAGTTTAATTAATGTGTGGAGAAAAATAAAATCATGATCATGAAATAATGGGAAATGGAGTATTAATCAATGTATAGTTAATTAAATATAATGGGAGAGGGAACTATAATAAACAATTAAATAATACTCAATGTGACATCCACAAATGAAAACAAGGGGATAAGGTCATCCTCATTCCATTACTGAACCTGAGGTCTATGTTCCTAGAAACATGTAATAAGATAAAATTTCCATCCACTATTAGATTGAAAATATATTTTTGGATTCTGTTTCTAAACACTCTTTTGTATCATAATAATTTTTTAATGGTATTTTATCACCACCACATAAATTTGATACTGTATTTCTTATGATAAATGATAATGTTAATATAAAAACCTATCAAGTATATAACTCATTTTTGATAATTTATTTTGGTATATTTCTTCTTATGAAAATTAATTTTATACTTCTTGTTCAAGTAAAAAATATTTTTAATTTGGTTTTCCTCTATTAGTATATATCCAATATAAATATTAAAAGAAGGTATGTTTCATGTGATATTCACAATAAAACAGCAATCATCTATCTGTTCTAGGATGAGCTGAACACCAAATGGAAATTACATCCATCATTTTTTCCCTATTAATGAGGGATATTTATCTCAAATGGTTATGGAGAAATTCAACATTGAATATGTGATTATTGTTTGGAAATATTTTTATGTGTTTCATGTGTACATTCATTATGTTAATGTAAATCATGATGTTTTTTTCAATATATCTAAGAACATGCGATACTATTACTTCAAAGACTGCATACAAAATGGCCCCGATTGAGTTATAGTAATTCATATAGTAGAACCATGAGAATTTATATAAGGGATCCATTCAGATATTTTGTTCAAGATAGAGTGAATATATTTTCATTATTAAAATAAAATTATGATCAATTCATATTTTCATTGATTATTGGAATTAAAAATAATCTATTTATTATGACCAAGAATCATATACCATGTATTAATGATCTGTTTAATCAATTCTGATGAGTTCTCTATTTTTTAGCTATAATATTACATAACGAACTTAACAAGTAATTATCCAAAAGAAAAATATGAAAACAATATCCATATATAAAAGGTATGAGAATTAAAAAATTATAGTAAATACAACTAGACATACCAATGATCGTACTATCTTCAATGATATTTTAATGCCATGGCCTAACAGACTACTAAAATGGTTTCTGGACTAGTTATAAAAAATCCTCACACAAGCCACCCCATATTCCAGATCATATAAACTAGTTGTGATTGTCAAATTCTAGTATAGAGGGGAGATTATACCCTAATTTTCATAGTCTTACAGTGGTATATTAGGTGTAAATAAATATAAAATAGTGGAACAAGTGAATATAAATTAAAAGGCATTGTAGATAAATATAAATACAGAACAATGTTTCCACATCCAATAATGAAAAAAATGAATGCATATCAAAATGAAATACTTATCGAAAGAATAAAATTTACGTAGGAAATACATGGATAAGGATAAAAATATAAATCCTCATGTTTGATCACCATGTTCATACTGAGAACAATCTCAGTCATATTCTCTAAGTTCCCTTATACTATGTATATTACATCCAACAAGGCATATACATGTGAACATGAATAAGTAATAGGGTAGCCTAGAGAAAGGAGGACTAAGTAGGGTGTGAGATATTTTTAGTAGAACAACACTAATGGTGTATAATGAATAATAAAATATATGATTATAAATTACAATTGTCTTCAGATATACTTAAACTAAATAATGAATGAAATTAATGAATAATAATAACAAGATGTCTCATGTTCCATAATGAATCCTATCCGACCATAACTAGTACCACGTAATCTAGAATCTCTCTTACTAAGACAAACAAAAAAAATGTAATATGGTAATGATAGGTCACCAAATCTAATTATAAATGATGGACTGAGACTAGTAATATTATTTGACACGTCACAGACGTCCTATATTTTATCTAATAATAAATATTAATTTAATTAAAAGATTGATATCATTAATTAAATTAATCAACCTCGAGGTTTGGTCTAAGGAAATCTATATAAGGGATACCAAGTGTCACAAAATGAGAATAACATTAATCCACGTCTAATGGTGTGCATCCATGTTGATCCATAAATAGAAACATAGGTATATTTGTCGGAAAAAATTAAAACAATTTCCCTCTACGCTTATCCCTAGTATCACACAAGGGGGTTTGAGAATCACTCATTGAAAGGAATAACAATGTTACCTCTAAGTACATCTATGAGTTGCCCCAGGGGAATTAGTATCACTTATATGAAGGAATGAAATATGCACGGTGATCCCATTTATGATTTAAAAATTTTAACCCTATCATATAAATACACATTAACCCATTATACGTTCCTTAGAATTCTATAATATTGAATCGAAGTATTTCTATAGGTGTAAATAGTAAATTTATTTCTATTTAATTTTAACACTATATATCAAAAGTGCATTAGTATTCCTTATCATGAACAAGGTGAAAATTTAGAGGGCTACAAAAATAAGTAAACCACGCCACAAGTTAGAAATACAAAATGGAAAGTCAATGAAAACTCATCAATTCAATTTAAAATAATATGCCCCATGTATTATGAATTCCTCCAATAAATGTAATTAAAAAATAAGAACAAATTTTATGGATTATAAGAAAATGAACCTCCAGGGATGGGTTTTATTATAAATCTATAAAATATTGTCAACAAATCCTGATATTAATTTTGAATGAGTCAATTTAACATAAATGATTAACGAAACCCACTAAAATACTGTTTTAAATAATGAATACACTCAACACTATAAATATATATATATATATATAGAAATGGAACACCCAAAGGGGTGGATCATTCATAAGGCAAACAATGCTTAATGCATGGTATTTAACATACCCACCATAAATTGGTGGTTATGATCGTGGTTGTAAACTCCGAACATTTGATGGAGGGTCCGAACACCAAATGAGGCTATCTATGAAATTTAACAAAAACCAATTTATGAATTAGAAGCAATATCGAGTATGTTTAGTGTGTAAAACATGAATTTATTTTATAAAAATGACGAAACATCAGGTAAAATCTAAGTAATACTACCTCATGCATAGAAATATCCACATATAAAAAATCGTGGAATTAGTTTTTTTGGTTCAAGATAAATTGATGAAATGGATGAATGCCCTAAAAATCAGGAGAATTTGGTCACAGAGAATAAAATAAAAATATAAATAATAAAGGAATAATAGAATCAAGAGGGGGATATAACTATCCCTAGATGAGGAGAAGAGGAGGAAATGAAATGGGAGAGGTGTTATGCATGTGTGGAAGAAAAAATAGGGAGGTAGAACTAAACATGGAATGGTAAAATGGGAAATCACCCCATTAAATGAGGCATATGGTTTGGCCACACTATTGGACAAACCTTGCACCAACAATGCAGGTGCTACTTCCTATGTTGGTATGTCGTAATGTTTATAGGAATAGGGTTGGTAAATATTAGAAAAAATGTTTTTAACCTCTTTAAAAATCATGTAGAAATCCACATATCCCTGAGACTCCTCCTAGAATGTGAGAAAACTATGTATCACATTCTTCTATTTTGGAACAGGCTGCATGGTTTCCTCTAAATGTCTCAGAGTTTCTAAATAAACATGATCCATCCAGGATTATTCTAGGATGTGGAATTTCTATCCCCAATTCTTCCAAAACATGATGGAGTTCTTTAGGGTACCCAAAATCCATTAAACAAGCCAAAAAACATTACATTAAAGTGTTAATACTCTCAAAATTCAATTCTAATACTTAGTTTCCCAAACATACTATCCACCAAACAACATAATTCAAATTCCATTGGAATTATATCCAACACAAGAACACAAGACACTATAATATCCCCAACATAAAAAAAATCATCGATGGTAATCCAAGTGGAAATGATGCCAATATAACTCGACTTAGTCGAGTCATGAATCTTTTTTCAAACATCCATGTTGTGCTTACAAACACCCAATGAACCTCGTAGTATCACATTAGTCAAAAGTAACATATTCCTTTGAAAAAAGGAAAATATTAATATTATAAAATGGAACAATGGGATATATCGTATAGTATTCCATCACCATGTGAAAGAAACAATTCATCATCACTTTCTATATTTTTCCTTTGGTTTCTTCCACTATAATTTTTAACAAATAAGGGACAATAATGAGTCATGGTATCCACTTCATCAAAATATTCCATTTAATCATTCCCATTGACCTCTACTGATGCTCTCAAATAGATTCCCCGATTACGTGAATGTTAGACTCCCAATCGACCTCATGGTATCATTCAATTCAATGTTTCAAGAGAATTCTCAGTCGACACTGAATTATCCTACTCATCGACCACAAATGAAAAAAGGGATGTAATACGAGTCAAACAGATATGGTCAACTACCCTCAAATAACATATCATTGATGATCTGTGCCTTTCAAAAAAATATATCTTGATGCCTTTATATGTTGGAACCATTATCTTTCTCTAATAACACTCACTAATTCCATTAAATGACTTATGGTGACATCAATAGTAAAAACAACAACTTTACACAGTCGTTTCATGGGAAAAACATGGGATCTTACCTAATACAACACATGGAATGTTACCCAATTTAAACATATCATATCTTACCAAATGAGGCTAAAGGTACCCTCATAATATTCAACCATTGTCACCAGGGACTCATCCAAGGAAAACCATAGTCTCACATTTACCAAGGAGGCATCGACAAAAGGCTGCATGACTATATTCCATGAACACATACCATTCCCAAAGTGGCATATGTGTAGTATCCATGTCTATGAAATGTCTATGGTTTACATGATAACTCTCATAGATTAAATACATGGGTACCCATGAATCACTCATGAATATCCATTACCCTCCGGAAAAACACTCCTTCGGAGTGAAATAATAATAGAGGCCACTTATCAAGACCAGTGAATTTAAAATTTTATTGTGGTGTATAACTGATTCACTATTAATATACAATTAATTATTCCAATATAAGGAACATGATCATCATTTATCCAATATTACTTTAAGTGGATTTGAATATTTACCCAAAATAGGGTCTGAGATACTGGCACTATATCAAAGGATGTGTTAGTATGTATTCAGCACAACCATGCCCATCCATTAAAAATAGTAACAATCGAACCGCTGATAGTCAAATTCTTCTCGAAAAAGTTCTAGATTCACATTATAACATATTAAAAAACTATTCACGGTGCATTCACCACCCGAGGCATACCATGGTCAGTCAAGAATAACAACCCAATTATATCCATAGTCAATGGTTCATACTATGGTTTTTCAATAACTCACCATTTATCATCATGTTGCCTCACAAGAACCAACATGATTTGCAACACAACATCCATAAGGGAATCCAAGATAGGCATAATCCATTTCATGATTGTCCTATTAGATTATGTTCCTTCGAATTTTAAGGAAACACCTTACCTGGATTGACGTGATTATCCACACATTAAGAGATCCATTTTTGTTAGATTTACAAAATAAAGAGACTCACCCCCCAACACAAGCCCTAGAGACCAGTAATAGTGGGTTATAAAGGTGTCCATCACTCTCTAATAGTTATTACAATTAAATTTAATATATTATTCATTCAAACAAGAACCCTAGGTCACAAGGTACGTTACACATTTGAATGTATATTTTATTTAGTTATATCGATGCGTTCCATATCATTAGGAAAAATATATAAACAAACTATCCAGAATTTTCTTGAAAAATGGTCCATTAAGGATGTCATCATGAGCATTGTGATGATTTGGATTTTGTCAGAGGGGCAGGTAACTCTACTTCGGATATGACCCATGACCAATTTCTTAATGCTCATGGATTTAACAACTTCCAAAAAAATGAAACATTTCTTTTATACCATTAATTAACTCAATGGTATCACATTTTTTGAACCGTACTAAAATAATTTCACACGGGTTAATATTACATCCCTGATATAATTTATAGACTTATCGGCCATTCAATTTCAATTATCGTATGTGTCGCATTATACAATTTTCCCAGATTTACATTACTCTGTACGACGACAGAACATGATGATGACCTCTAATGTTATCCAGTACCAATTATGATGGAAAATAAATGTCCCAAGACATACAATGTGTCCAACAATTACCCTTTCATTTCTATCCATCTAGAAAAAGAAATTTCATAATTATCACAATCATAGAAAAGGTAAATACAACACAAAACACCCATCATAATAAGATTGATATTTTTAATACTAAGTGTACTATAGACACAATGGAACCTGAATAGTAGCACTCATCAAAAATATCAATTCAATTAATAGATATTATAATATATTAGGTCACTACCTATAGTGGTCTGACCCATAATAAAGACTCATGGTTTTATCCTAAAACGAGATCACATTTATGAAAGGTGAAAAGTATTAAGATTGTATCCCCTATGTTTATGTATTATGAGAATATATGTATGGTTAACATTCAATTTCCCATTTAAAGGAAGCTAATCAAGGAAACATTTTTAAAAATGATTAAACAACCCTTACTCAAGGAACAAAACATAATAACCACTTAGGATTCCATCTTACTCTTTACATTAATTTTCATTTTATTATTTATGAATTTTAATGTCTCAAAATAATGTTATTTAACATATAGAAAAGAAAT
The DNA here is from genome assembly GCA_963277665.1 of Viscum album. NCBI lineage: Eukaryota > Viridiplantae > Streptophyta > Magnoliopsida > Santalales > Viscaceae > Viscum > Viscum album. Next base: position 28,969,615 of record OY728123.1, on the reverse strand, counting down.
ACTAGGCACTTCCTCTAACTAAATCCACATGGAAACATTATTATATTATATTAATAAAATTTGTATCATTTGTTATCTTACATACATCCTATCATAATGAGTTCATTGATAATATAAACCCCATTTCATATAAAATTCATTTTTAAAAGGTCTCATGGTTTGATTAGCTGATGAAAATTTCAAGTGAAATCCATAGAGAAAAACACACATTATGTTGTAATTGGAATTTTATTTAATCATTGACTCTTACAAATACATCTCAATGTAAACTAAAAGTTATTCTATTAATTAAATAGGTACTATTGAAGTATGGATCCACCTTACCCTTATATGTAAACCAATATAATAGAATACAGAGTCCTTAAATTACCATCACTAAATAAAATAGGCACACCCCCACATGACAAGTCACTAAATCATATCAAAATAAAATTTTACCTATGGGGGTCTTGTCAAGTCATCATGGGATCAACTAAAAAACCATGAAAAATTTATGAATTTATATGAAAAACATACCATGTTATTTTCATAAGAATAATTCCCCATGTGGCCTAATTAGGTCCATTTTTACATTTAAAAATTTATCCATATTGTTCATTATGGACACCAAATAAAGGAAATATCCTTAAAAAAAGTAAATTCATTTATTAGTCAGATGATTTTATATCTATTATTTAGTATCTATGTAGAAGACTAATAATATAAGTTTATGTTATATCCGTTACCAATTACTTATATATAATGGCATCATAATATTTAAAAATTACTAACAACTCCCATCATACTGATTTTTTTTAACAAAGATTAAAATTATATTTAATATCTTTAACATAACGTTAATGGACATTATGTATATAAGATATATCTTCAATGGTCCAACTATATGGGTTACCATTTTTCAAATTCATAAATTTCCCATACACAATACAAATTTGACATTATCCCCCATTTAAATGCAACCATAATTGTTTTGGGCCATAGAAACAATGTTCAGTTGCTCAAACATGTCATTATTGCTCACTGAGGTTTCTACATCAATATATGTGGGAAAATTCTTTTTAGGTTCAAACTATTTCCACAAAAACGAATTTGTCATTTTAATATTTATAACTATAAATTATGAACAGAAAAAATTCAAATGGTTTGAAATTATTATGAAGCATGGATGCATAAAAATTAATGATGTAAGGCTAATACATACCCATGGTAACACTATGAACATTATTGTCATGACACTAAAATCAGGGAATCTAGGAATAACACTTAATGTAATCATAATTTTTAAACAATTAAAAATGTTATAAAAACATACATTGAAATACCTTTTCATGTAAAAGTATGAATGTAACCAAAATAACCAATCTTGGAATATAATATATAGGAAGATAAATTAAACATTACAATAAATTACAACGAAAGAAGAAATGAAAAATTTATGGCATGGAATATTCATGGTATGTGAGTTCCTTTGTTCTACCATGATGTAAGTATTTCTTATCCCTTTCTATATTAGTCCTAGAAAAATTTATTACACTAATACATACGTAATTAGTTGAAAATACCAAAACCACCCATTTTGAAATCATAATTCACAATAACAATGACAAACATGAACAAAAGTCTCATCCCAAACCACATAGAAATTTCCCCGAACAAGGGTCAATCACTCCCATGCATGAGTTTCTTTAAAATCACGGACAAGTTTCTATTATATGTATTTTACAAGACAAAAAAAGAAAATATAAAAGAGAGCTCGTCTACCCCTCTAAAAGATCCGAACAGAACTGAACTCTAAAATGGTAGACGGATGAGTCACTACATGTCCTCAAGAATGCCTCCCCACACACTAGTGGAAGAAAAATAGCAGTGAGGGTGTAATGGTGGTATGGAGGTGATACTATACCCTCAAGGAAAGAGTTAAACTATGTTATATCTGGTGTAAATCAATATACAATAGGGGATGCATCAATAATAAATTACAATGTAGTATATGATAAATATAAATACTGAATAAATTTCCTACATCTAATAATGTACAGGTAGACATGCATGTATAGATGAACAATATATCAAAAGAAGAATAATACGGTTGGAAATACATTGAAAATGAATAGAATATAACCCTCAAGGGAGGCCTCTTTGAGAATACTTACTACAATATCATTCCTATCCACCTAATCTCCCCTGTACAATTAATAGTGAAATGAGTAATAGAGAAACTTATGAATATGAAGAACATCCAAGATAGCTCTATATAACGGAGGCCCAGGTAGGGTGTGCGATATAAACAGTAGGACACCACCAATGATTTGTAATGCATAATCAAGTCCTTGATTATTATTTAAAGTAGTTTGAAGATATTGTGATAATACTAATATAAATAAATGATGGAATAATAATAAAATGTTTGACCAGGCGCCTCAAGGACTCCTCGATGGCCATACCTACATTTTCCTATGGAAGAATGTCTCTGATTGAGGTCAACCATTTCAAATTGGTTTAAGGATATGATATGTAATCCCAATAATGTATAAAATATAGAATGATTCCATGCATGTGATTTGGCATGGTTGGAACATCATATATTTTAACTAATTAACATTTTCCATTCAATTAAAAGATGCATTTCTAGTAGTCAACTATACAAATTCCTCCCCCCATCCAAGGAGAACATTAAAATAGAACCCAAATATCTCACATATAGCATAAAATTTATCCCAGGCCTATGGTTTCCGTCCATGGTGGTCCATAAATGGAATCCCAAGTATCACTCTCGACATAATGGGAAACATGTACCCTCCATTAACATCTCACATATCTCAAAAAGAGGTCTGAGTATCACTTTTGGCATGGTGTAACCATATTTCCATAGATCTCATCCAATGGTGCTCCCCTACGAATTGGTTACACTCATATGGAGATAAATTAAATGAATAGTGATCCCATTCAATATGTTGGTTGGAGTAGGACACTCAAGAGGGGGTGAATTGAGTTCCTATAAAAAATCATGTAAAAAACTATTTACATGAATGTCCACGAATTTAAAATCAAACATGCCAGTTAACAAATTTAGAATAATTTTAAAAAGATTCTTTTGGGTGAATGATTTCTCAATGATTAATAAATTCTCAGATAAAGAAATTAGTGAAGTCACTTCAACTTTTGATATCAGTCTACTAAAATAATTTATAAATGAAAACACTATATAAGAATAACTATCAATGAAAAGTAATGTTTTCTAGTTTGAATAAACATTGGAATATATAAAAACTGAACATGAAAACATATGATTAAAACAAGAGGATAAGTCTCAAGAAATTACTTTCTCCTATCCACTTGTTGATCACCTTCCATGAAGTGGATTATATTAATAAACATGATTCACACCATGGATCATGGTTTGAAAAAGCAAAAAAGACATCCATGTCAACAAGACCTCTACTACTGTTATATATGGGAGGAAAATATACCTAGTCCACACAAATTCCTCTTCCACAATTATACGTGGGAGTAATATGGTGTAAGAGTGTAGTAGGTAGAGGACATCTAGTGGCCTCCAATTTCTCACAAGAGATAGTGTTTGTTTTTAATACAGATACACACACTTATCATAGGAATAATAACATAGTACACAATGGAGCTAAATATAATAATAAGTGATTAGAAATTCACTAGGTGTTGTTATATGCAGCTTTGGACTATTTAATGAAAAAATTTCATATTCTGGTAATATTCTAGAAATAGACTCATGAAATAAAATGTTTTTAGTTTCTTGTTCTATTTTCTAGTTCAAAGAGATGTTCTTCATATCTCTTCTTCTTCCCTGAGTTTCTCCTACTATAAGAATGTTTTTCGGAAGATTCACTGGGAGATCTTTCTATCTCACTGCAAGAAATATGGATTATCGTGGATCTTGTGCATGGTAGAGTGTATGTCACATCTTCTTCGTGGTTCATCAGCAGCTTGAGCACCATAATTTATTATTCCTTGGGAGTTTTTGTTTCTTCCAAAAAGAAATATGACATCCACACTTCATAACTCGTATGGTATATTGAAATGTATCAAATATTTCATTATTAATATCAATGTCATTTAATAAATCAAATATGAAATTGTGAAATAATTTTAAATTTAATTAGAAAAGGCAGAATTGGATTTGTATGTAATAGTTCCATAGTTAGTGGTGACATAGGAATGGTGTCATAAGAACAGTGCATTAGCTGTGATTCCATAGATAGCTGTGAAACATTCTTCAGATCTAAACGGTGCCACTAGACCAATGGCTCATATTTGTGAAACTTTTGAACTGGTTAGGTGATGCAATGGTGTTGCCGCAATAAAATGATGTTGGTTGTGAGAAATGTAGTCATTATAAGTTGTGTCAAGGAAATAGTGTTGGTTCCTTTGCGAATTATAGAACTGGTATCATTATAAAAAGAGATCATTGAAATTTTGTCTTGTCCATTTCTAATTCTAGAACATATATCATGATACAACGGTGTAATGAAAATGGTGTCTCATACATTATCAAATATCTGTAATATCACATAAGAATTAATTCCAAAAAAATATATTTATCTTAGTCATAATCATATTGAAACATAATAGAACAATATTTAACATGATTTATAAGAGTTAAAACAAGATTTATGAGAATTAAAACAAGAGGAGTCCAACAATATCCCCCATTTGATGATCACAAACCTTGGAATTTACAAGACATACACTTCAGAAAGAAGTAAATATAGTTCTTAAAATATCAAACAGATTATATGTTATTAAGCCGTAAAATAAAGGCATTCCATTATAAAATTATATCATATTTTTTAAAATAGCATAAATTCTCTATCTTCTCCCCCCTTGAATTCCATAAAAATAGTTATTTGAGTGAAATGAAAATGCCATAATAAATTTTTACCTCTTTTGGGAATAAAAAAATCAAATAAGAATATGAAAAGAACAAAATAAATATATTAAAAGGCATAAAAAAGAAAATATGAGAGGTCACATTTCATTTAATATTCTGAAAGAGTAATTTAAAATCATTAGAAAGAAAATACATCATAGCCCTATGAAAAATCATCCTTTACGTCTATTCATATTATCCAGCCTTCCCTATATCCTTATCAGATACAGTATAAAGAGGAGCATCAAGTGCATAATTTTTAATGGTGGTTGACATATATTTATCATTTAGGTGAACTCCTTCAATAATAGATGTGTCAAGGCTTGGTCTAGATGAATATCTAAGTAAATATTTCTCAATAATTACTAGTTTATATGGCTTAGAGCCTGAGTAGGAGTCATGGTCACAGGTGAAGAATAAATAGAGCATGAAGGGGTGGTATAAGAAAGTAGGACACGTCTGAGAGGAGAAGCTGTAGGGGAAACTATGGTGGTTATTTGAACATTCAAATTATGATTTAACAGGTTTATGAAATCTAAGATGATTTCACAACAATTATCCATGGATTTCTCAAAGTTATCCTTATTTTCCATAGACTTCTCAAGTGTAGGAGTAAAATATTTCAAATTTTTGACTTGGTCCTTGAAAGCATAATTCACTAATGGTAGCCTAAAATTATCCATTGTATATTTAAAATTACTAGTTATTTGGTTCTTAGTATAAATCATTTTAAAATATGAATCGAACTTTTTGGAAATATCTAATTGAGCATATTTAGTAGCCTTACTGTAAATATTGACCATATCATGCACATGGTCACTATAATTTTATATTTTACTACAGATTTCATAAATTGAACTACCAACTAATGTCTGAATCTCATCTCTAATTACTAATATAATAAATTTATTGTTCAATTTTTGATACTTTTTAGTAGAACTAGTTTGAGATAGGGCATCTAATGTAATTGTATTTCTAATTTTAAGAACATTTTACTATGATCTTTTGTACTAATATATCAGATGATTGATAGAAGATATATGGCCCGCAATATTATTTGATAAATTATTGAGGCATTTGGCCACTTTTAATCCACTAAAATCAAATTAGGTTGAATCTGAGATTCAACATTCCATGAGGATATTTCAACCCAATCCTCACTTTTTTGGGGAATAGAAACTGGAGTAGGAGAATCATTCAAATATTTTCCCATCTCCTCGGCATAAGATCATAAGGATTTCACTTCATCACACAAAAATTTGTTTTCATTCCAGGCTTCCTAAATCTCATGAAGAATGTTGGGCTGGGTTTTCCTGATTATCTTTTGTAAAAGAAGTCCAGCATCCCTCTCACTAATATTAGTCAAAACAGCCTATTTTGACTCCATGAGATTACCAAAACCAGATAAGATATTTTATTCACAAGATTTTAGCTCATTATGGATTAAAAAACTGGGGGTTTCTTGAGAAGGTTCTAGAAATGTTACAGGTTCCCGATTCTTACAGGATATCACATCAATAACTGTGATTGGTTTCAATTGAAACACATATGAAAGGTCCCTTACCCAAACCATGGACTACGAAGAATCGTCAACATCAATGTATATGGGAACATGAACTGGGAATCCACTGAACAAGAACCATCAGGATTTGGAACATCAATCCTTTCCAAAATGGGGTTCTTATCCCCCGTTTCTGATGCTACCCAATGAGGGCTAAGAGACTCAATTTTGTGAACCATTTATGCATCCTCTATTATCTTTTGGTTCCTATCATCCTTATTCACAGTAAATTCAAACTAAAAATCTTGTTTAATCATTACATTATTAGGTAAAATGAATTCTGTTTCTATAGGATCTTCTTCTATCTGTGGTTTATTTGCAACATCTGCTTCCACATATGCTTCACCTTTATTAGATTCATTATATGTGGATGTATTTTCTTCATATTAACATCCACCACAATTGTAGAAAAGAGAATTATTATAGGGAACAATTTGAGATGGTTCAAGAGATATATGTGGAGTCACTTCTGTTCTTTTGGAAATATCTAGATCACTGCTTTCAGAAACAACTAAAAAATCAAGACTAGTAACATCCACTTCCATTTCGTCATTTAAATATTCCACAAACTCATATAGTTCCAAACCAGGATCATTGATGCCCTTATTTAATATGTGGTTCTTACCCTAATTGAAATCCGCACACACCTATTAATAGTCATAACCCCACATATTTTTCCATGCATTCCAACTATTTTTCATTCTCATTCATATATAATTAGATTTAAAAAGCTCAAAATCATAAACAATTTCTTCAATATTTCCTACCATAACTCTAGAATGAAGCATAGAATAAATGAATCTTGAATAGAATAAGGATGTTGAATTTTAATTTCCTTGATCATCTCACCCATGTGAAGGATAAGTTACTTTCATAGATTTATCTTGTTTCCATTCATCAAGAGATACAAAAATAATTTATCATTATTTTTTAGAGTATTAAATACACCTTTCCCTAGACATATCAGATATTAAATAAATTAGAACTTCATTCTTTTCTCAACATCTATAACAGATGCAATAGGGTTTCTCTTTTTTCAATCTCCAATCAAGACTCCCAAAGCCTCTTCTAGGATAAATATTTCAATTGGAGGTGGAGTTTTTCCTTTATGATACTAAAATATACTTTCATTTGGTACTCCTAAACATGAAACTCAAATCCTTTAATAAAAATAACACCATTTTCCATTAACCCAACCTCTAAAAAAAGTAATCCTTTTGATGAATGTAAACAGGACATACTGATAGAAATAAAAAACTAGTTGGTGGTATATATGCCTATTTTCTTTTATAAAACATTCAATTCATTCCAATTCTTCCAAAAATATGAGAACAATATATTTTCTTAAAATATTCCACTTCACACATACTTCCTTTTCTGGAATGACTACAATATCTGCCAAACAAGTTTTTTGAGTTTTCTCAGGCATTTATATTTGAGACTTTTCATCATTAATTGATGACTTCCACTTATCTGATGTCCTGAAACATGAATTCTTCCTCTATGGAATTACTAACAAGAAGAGAGGGTTTAAAAGATATTAAGGAGGTCAAGAGAGAAGGGTTTCATTTTTAGGAGTATAGAGCTTGAGTCAAGAGAGATGTGGAGTGATGGGTTTTTATCATTTACGGATTTCCAGTGTCTCAAATTACAAAATATAATATAAAAATGATAAAACATAATTAAAAATAGATATGTGAGAAAATATTACTAAATATAGAAACCCAAGTCTCAACAGTGAGACAAAATTGTGTAGTTATGACGGAATCACAATGGTGTGACTCTGATCAGTGAGATATAAATTATTGAGAAGAAAATGGTGATACAATAATATATGATATAGTAAACAATGAGACAGTAAATGGACACTCAAGTTTCATCATTCAAAATTAAGTTATGATATAGCTCATTTATTCAAAATATAATGGATTAGTGAATATATCTACATGCTAATGTTTTGTGCCAATTAATTCTAATATAATATTACCTTTTGGATAAATCTTTCTCAAAAAGTGATGTCTTACATCTATTTCATTTGTTTTAGCATGAGAAACTAGAATCTCATAGATGTTAACAGAACATGTATTATCACTTTTTTTAGGTACATTCCTATATTTATATCCACAATTTAGAAAAGTGTGATTCATCCATAAAATTTTTGCACAACAACTACTAGCTACTATTTATACAACATCAATAAATGACAATGAAATGAAATATTTATTCTTCCAACACCATGATTCTAGTGACTTGCAGAAAAAGTGACATGTTCCAGAGGTTCTTTTTCAATATAACTAACAACCACCAAAATTAGTAGTAGAATAACAATCTATTTAAAATGATTATCCTATAAAATAGAACTATCCTATGTTGGTTGTATGTTTGTGGTATTTGAAAATTAATTTTACATTTGTTAAATGTGATTCTTTAGAAATTTCATGAAAAAAATCACACATAAATACAATAAACATTGTATCATGCCGACTAGAAATCATCTATAGAAGAATTCCTATCAAACCTTTATAATTGGTAGGATCAATATATTTTCTATTCTCATCAAAATCCAATTTACAGGTGGTACTCATAGGAGTATCACTACGTTTAGGGTTATCCAAACCAAAATATTTTAGAATATCTATATATTATTTACTCAAACTAAAAATAATACCTTATTTATTTTTAATTATTTGAAATCTAATAAAATATTTTATATCTCCCCTTAAAAGCACTTATAATTAATTTTTCATCATTTCTAAAAAACCGACAAATACTGAATTTTTAAATCATCAATATTTATTTTGACAACAAATACATCAGTAGATATTATTTTTATGAAGAGAGTAGGAATATCTATACCTACTGTAAACCCTTTATAAATATGTTATGTGCTTAGTCTATCATTTCCTGCTCTTGGAGCCTATTTTAAAAAGAATAAGGACATTTTTATTTTAAAAACACAATTTCGAAAATGAGGGTTAGTGAAACTATTGTTTGTTCAAAAAAAACTGTCAACTATACACCCATTTAGGAATTCACTCTTAACATTTATTTGATATCATTTGAAATTTATATGTTCATCATTTTTGAGTTGGATTCTATTGGAATTAGGTCTAGCAACTGGTGAATAAATTTCTTCATAGTCAAAGCCTTGCTCTTGACTATATCCCAGTGCAAACAATCATAACATATTTGTTAAAATAATACTAGCCAAATATACCTTATTTCTAATAATGCACTTATTTTATATAGTTAAGTCATCTATAGGTGTATCCACTAGTTTCTAGACAATATTTCTTTTAAAAGGATTTAGTAATACTTGAATAGAATGTACCAAAAATTCATTATTGGTTGAATTGTTCATGTTCTTATGTTCATGTTGTGACATAAAGGCATTATGAATAACCTGGTTTCTAAGAGAAGATATAGTTTTAGTTCATTTTTCAACGTCTCCAACTACAATATCTAAAGGATATTTCCTAATTGTTGTTGTAGGTCTAGAAAAAGAATGGCTGGTAATTTAAATTTCTTCAACAGGATCTGGTTCATTGTGACTAGAGTCTTGAGAAATTCAAGAACTATGTGATTTAAAAGGTTTCATAACATGAGGATAAAAAATTTTGGTGGTCATGATCATATTGGATATATCATCATCAATATTTTCAAGGGAGGTCAGGTGTTCCTTTGTATCGGTTTCATAAATATTGGCATCTACATATTTTCAACAAAAAATGGTTCTTTTAATAAAGACCCTATAATATTTTCAAGAGATTTAATAACCTAGAATTTTTCTTTAATCTCTTTTCAATGCAATTTTTTCAATATTACCCTTAGTATTAAGAATATAGACATTCCGAAAACAAATTAAAGTAATTAACATTGCGTTTAATATTATTCAACAACTCATAAGGGGTTTTCTTAATGATAAATCTAATCTAGACTCTATAAATAATTTAACAAGTTGTATTGATAAATTCAGACCAAAATTAAATAGGTAAATCATATTCATTAAGTATAGTCTATGATATTTCTTGTAAGTATCTATTTCTTCTTTCCAAAGCTCCATTCTAATGGGGTATCTTAGAAGTATAAAATTAATGACTATTTATATTTTTTGAGAAACAATATTCAGACAATTGAATTTCAAACTCAAGGACATGGTCACATCATTAGAATATAATCCTATAACCTATTATGTTCTCGATTGTTTTAGCATACATAGTGAAATGAGACATATATTCACTTTTGTGAGCAAGAAAAAATGTTCAAGTATATCTAGAGTACCCTTGTACTAGAACATAAAAACAGTGCTTCCCATTAATATTTGAAACTCTAAATGGTTCCAAAAAGTCTACATGAACAAAATCGAGAGGTTGATAATTTGAGAATTAATTTTTTGGATTGAAAGATATTTTGTGATGTTTAACTTTTTGATACGGATTACAAAATTTTCATTTGGAAATTCTATTTTGGGTATATCCTTGACTAGTCCTTTCCTGGTAATATTTTTAAGTGAATGAATATTAAAATGTCTTAATCTCCTATTCTAGAGCCATGAATCATTGTGATAGCCACTTAATACAGAAAAATTTTAAAATCTATTGAATCTAAATTAATAATATACACATTTTTATTTCCAATAATATTTAAAACTATGCCATTTTGATAATTAAACGTATTAAAAATATCATTTTCAAATTTAAAATTAAATCGATCACCACACAAATGAGAGATAATAAGATGATTGAACTTTAATCCATCAATAAAAAGTACACTGGAAATTAAAACTGAATTAGAGTTACAAATTTGGCAAAGTCAAATTATTTTTCCTTTTACATTTTACCCAAATTTGGCTTTCCCAACATCAATATTTAACACATTCATGAATAATGAATAATCTCCAATCATGTTTCATGAACATCAACTATCCAAGACCCATAGATTTCTAATAGAGATCTTTAAATAACATTTCTACTAATAGATAAAAAAAGAGATGATTATGGTACCAAGATGTTCATTGATACAGTAACATTAGAGATAAGTTCTTTGGAACCCATACTTGCTTCATTGGACACATATATGTTTTTTTAATGTATTTGAAGAAATCAAAATTATTTGGTCGATAAAAAATGAATGTAGTAGAAGGTTGCCCAATTTTTTAACTAGCATAAAAATTATCAGTTCTTGACATAAAAACTATTTTTCTCAATTTGGTAACAACATGATAATTAGCTATGTTCCTTTGTCCAGGTTGGTATCTTATATCGATAGTGTACATTGATGTGACTTTATTTCCAATAATTGTTTAGGGATATTCTTTACATTTGTCAACCATTTTAAGTATTTTTTTTTCAATTTCTTATTAGAAATTTTATGCTCAATGTTATCTTTAGGAAATTGAGCATTTTTCTCTTTTTCTATTGTATATTCAGATTTAAAAATAGAGTTAAGAGAATGTTTCTTCTTTAAAACCTTATTCTTATATTTTTACTCATTTTAGGTATCTTCCATCATATTACAGTATTCAAATAATTATTCAGTATAAATATTCTTAGAATCATATTCATTTCATGAATTGTAATAATTAAGTACAAGAGAATATCATGTTACATCATATGTGTTTGTCATAAATCAAATGTTCTATTAATTATCCTCTTCATCATGGGAGAACATTGACTCACTTGATCTATCATATAGTGACATATATATGGACTTCATTGCATTCTGGAACATTTTTTATCTATTCTTTTATTTAATCTTATAAATTAACTTTGGACATCCAAATTTTAGTGGTCCTCTTCACTTACATTCATAGAAATCTATATAATTTGATTTTTCACCTATTTCTTCTTTGTTTCCAGTTTCCCTTATGATCAAATTTTCATTTATAGTTGGATTCCATAAAAAATTATTCTCTATATAGTATTTTTTAAATCTTATTTCTATACGAGACATTCAATCATCATTATAAGATGATGAATATTAATTACATGTACTATTTGAGATAATTTATTCCTTTTAGTTTTCATAATTTTTTGATGTAGTTGTTTTTAAATCCACTGGCTTTCTCTTTGTTTCATAATATTTTTTATTTCTGACCATTAATTCATCCTTATACATCATTAACATACCTATCACCTAATTGAATGGAAGAATACATATATCACATGGTTATCTTATTGACACAAAAGCTCACATCTCTCTTCCTAGTAGACATTTGAGAATTGTCTTGATTTATTCCCTAGTAGTAACCTCATATCCTAGAGAGATCATAGTATTTGCAATTTAATTGACTTGATATGCAAGTCATAGATAGATTCATCAAAATTCATTTTAATGTTACCATATTTTATTGTATATGTGTTATGTATAATCTCTTTAAATTGAGTTTCTCCTTCATGTGATATATCTAGAGTATCCCAAATTTCATGGGATATTTTATGTGTAAAAATCATATTGAATTCGTTATATTATAAAGAAAAATATAATGCCTTCATATCTTTGTAGTAATTATTAGAAGCATTCATTGTTGGTTAATCCCATGTCTTTTGGGAAGTATCAAGAATCATATATTAATCATCAATGGAAGACCAAATGTCATAACCCATAATTTCTAACTTCATTTTAATAATAATTTTCAACTAGGAATAATTAGATCCAATAAAAAAGGGAGATCTATTAGTAGCATAAAATTCCAATCTATTATCCCTAATAAATAATAATGAATATGTTTTTTAAAGAGCTACAAATTTAAAACAAACTAAAATTTACAGATCACCGAAACACAACAAAAATAATAGTTGAAAAGAATTGATAATAGTTGTTTGAATACAATATTTGATACCAAAGTTTGGTTTCACTAGGACACTCAAGAGTGGATGAATTGGTTACCTATAAAAATTTCATTTAAAAAATTATTTATTTGATTTTCCCCCAATTTAAAATCAAATAGGACAGTTAACCTCACAGAATGTTTTTAAAAGAATTTCTTGTTTGAAAGATTACTCAAATATTTTTTAAATCTCTATTAATGAAATTTGAAAAGATATTTGAATTTTTGAAATTATTAACTAAAACAAATTTTAAAATCCATTAGAATCTATGATTAACAATCAAAGTAATGTAATGTTATCTATTTTGAATAAACAAAGGAAAAATGATAATACAACTTTAATAAAAAATTAAAAAAAGTGGTTCATTCTCGAGAATAGACATTGTCCTCTCCACATGGTGATAAAATACCACCCTGAAGATTATATTAATAAGCATGATTCACACCTTGGATCGAGGTTTAAAAATTCATACAAGTTATCCAAGTCAACTAGTCCTCAACCACAGTTATATGTGGGAAGAAAATATTACCAAGTCCCAAAAAGATGTATTGTACAGTTATACGTGGGAGTAAAATGGATTAAGATAGTGGTAGTGAGAGGCTTTATTGTATCCTGCTATTTAGAATATGTATTAGTGAGAGTTCTTAATGTAGATACACAAAATGATCATAGGAATAATAAAACAGTTCACAACAGAGAATAATAAAATAAGAATGTATTTGAAATCATCAGAGTGTTGTTATAAGATGTTCTATACAAATGAGTATTGAATATTTTAAGCCCAAGACCTCTTCTAGAATTAGACACAGAAACAGAGTGATGTGAGGTCTGTGTTCTGGTTTCTTGTTCAAAGAGATGTTCATAGTAGATCTTCTTCTTCTCTATGTTGTTGGTGCTTCATGGATGTTTTCAAGATGCTACCCAACAAGTTTTTCATTAGATCACAAAATGGAATATAGATTGTTGTGGACCTTCATAATAGTATAGTGTATGTCACTTAATCTTCATGGTTCTTCTTTATCTCAAGTTTTATAATGTATTAATCACTTGTTGTTTAGGTATTTGATGACAAGAAGCATTATTTCCACACTTTTTACCTATTATTGTCTATATCCTTGTCTTCAAAATATCATAAATTATATCTACGTCATTTAATAACTCAAATATTACCATTAGAAATAATTTTTAATTTATTTGGATATGGAAGAAATTGCTTTGTATAGAATAGTTTCACAACTAGTTGCGACATATGATTGGTCAGTCATGAGTTATCCCATAGTTTTGGTGACTCATTCTTTTCTTCTAAGTGTATCCTCTAAAAATGATACTCATACATTGTGATTTTTTTAAAATATTTTAGGTGATGCAATAGTGTTGTGTAAATAGTGTCAAGTAATTTTAGAGAAACTGTGTCACTAGATATGGTTTCAATTAAACAGTGTTTGGTCGTTTTTGTATTATGGAGCTGGAAGCATAATACAACGGTGTCATTAAAATAGTGTTTGGTCATTTGTGAATTCTTGAACCAGTAGCATGATACATCAGTGTCATGGAATCAGTGTCTCATACTTTATCAAATATCTAAAATATATATTAAGAATTAATAATCATATAAATGTATTAGATTAGTCATAACCATGTTCAAACATATAGAACAATATTGAACATTATTTACAAGGGTTAAACACTATTTGTGACAATTAAAACAAGAGGATTCCAACACAATATATAACTTGTATCTCCCTAGTGTATAAATACACATTAGACCATCAGCTCATCCATAGAAATCCATAAAAAAGGCATCTAAATAAATCTAATGGAATACAAAATACATTAATTTCATTTTACATAAATCACAAATGACCAAATATAAAAAAATGACTTTTTTGAACAAGGTGCAATGTTCGATGTCTATGTACATAAGAAAGCCATGTAAAAAGTCATCAATACTAAAGTATTTTGACTATCCCATTGGAAATCTTGATTACAAAAAATAAGTTCCATGTACTATTCATTCAACCAATTTAAAAAAAATTCAATAAAAAATTATGGCTTAGAAGAAAATGAACCTTAAAGGATGGGTTTTTTTAGAAAACATGAAATTTTAATAAAAAACATTTTACATTTAATTTAAATTAATTAATTTCATGAAAAGGGTTAAATCAACCCACTACAATAGTGTATTAAATGGGTAAGTGGGTTAAGGAAATCCATATATATATATATGTAACACCAAAAGGGGTGATTCATATATATGAGTGAAAATGATCAATATGAGTTATTTTAGGAACCCATCATAGAGGAGATGTTACGGTTGATGTGGTAACCTCCAACAATTAAAAAAGAGGGTCCAAAAAATCCTAAGGTGGACAAAGAAATTTAATTTTAACCAATTTGTTACTTAAATGGTTCACCGTGTATCTTCGTCATGTGAATCATTAAAAAGTTTTATAAAAACTGCGAAACATGATGGAAAATATATATACCACCAACCTCATGATTTGGAAGATCTCCATGTTTTGTATCATGGGTTGATTTGGTCTTTTTTAAGATAAATCAATGAAATGGTTTAATTCATTGAAAATATGGAGAATTATGCCACATAGAAATAGTGAAAATATAGTGAATATAAATGAAGAATCAGATAGATCAGAGTCATGTATTTATATAGAAACTTCCAATTCACCCGACATATCTTTAATAAGAGGTCATATGACGGAGAAAAAACTATTTCTAGACGGAGGAGAGAATGAAGAGTTAAAAATGAGATGATCATTGTGTGTGGAGAATAGAAAATAGGGAGGGATGAAAAATATGTTTGAGGAAAATGGGAATTTCAAACCATTAAATTGGGTACATGGATTGGAATCAATGTTGCAAAAAATGTTCTCCATATGTTCTCCTACTACAACAAATGGATGGAGGTCACATGTTTCATATGTATAGTTTGGTAAAACATGTGAAATCAATGTTTTTCCCCTTAGTACCAAACCTACAGAAAACTGCATGACCTTGCTAATCCACCTACACAATGAGGCCTTACCAAGTAAAACCACATACTCTAAAGGGTCATGCTACATGTTTTCCTCTGTGAGATATATTGATATAGAAAAATCATGTTCCCATAAATGTTCATCCATAAAACTTTATTTTATGCCACAACACGTTCAAAACCTCATAGAACACCCCCATGGATCCCTCTAGTAATAAACATAGTTTAAAACAGTACATTTAAGTGTTCCAATAATCATATTTCCATTAAATATATTAGAATAAAAATGATAACTTCCACCAAATTTAAATATTCATATTCATTTGGAATTTAATCTGTTAAAAGGGATGATATAGATTAAATGTAATGATTATTTGGATATAAAATCATCTGTTAGAGGTGTAGTTTAGTAACGATATTATTATATATTATAATAGAATTTAAGAGTGTAGTGTGGTTTTGATAATTATATTGAATATCCTGAGGATGAAAAAAATTATTATTTATTTTCAATGTATGAATTTTATGCTTTATAAAAATTACGTCTTGGTTTATGTAATCTCGTGTGAGGTTATATTAGTTGATCCCTAAAATATGAATTTATTAATAAATTGCATAGTCCAACTATAGTAATCAAAATCTGTTGATTTCATAGGTTAAATGAATACGATTGATTCTTAGTGATAGATTTATAATGATGATATAATACACTATCCATGGACAATTGTATGTGGTTAGGTTGTTATTGACTTATGAATATGAAGTGAGATTCAACAAACTGAAGGGATGTTTGGTTATCATACAAATTCATACACTTTAATATAGTGGAAATGGGTTGGAATATATTATTATTAATCAAGGTTTGTACTAGAATGTTCCATCATTTGGGATGACAATGTGATTTATTACAACACATTCCAATTGGCTATTTATTTTTAAATTACCTTAATAATGATTTGAATTTGACTGGGTGAAATTTTTTAATTGACGATATGTAGGAATTATTTGTATGGGGAAATGTTTGATATATATACTATTTCTCAACGAATTAATCATAAATTTAACTTGGAATTATTGAATATGTTATAGTGTAGATTTTTAGACATAATAAATATTTACATTATCTCAACACATTACCATCCATGGAAGGTGTACATGACTAGTGATGCTCGGTGTTAGAAAGAATGTGCATGATTTTATATGATGAGTATTAAAATTGATACAATATTTATTTATTTCAAGGATTTTGATAATGAAATCAAGACGAAAGGTGAATGATCTTATCATTTTCAAATAATTTTTTAATTTCCCATATATGAGAAAATAGGATATCCAATATGGAAAATATTTAATTACAGAAGATGGGGATGAATGTTCCTATATTTATCCATATGTTATAAATTTGAATAATATAATTGGGATCCTGATTATTTAGTGAACTATATATATATATATATGATTTTTTTATATGAATGACGTAATATTTATGGTGAAAGTATCTACATGGATGGTGTAATGTTACAACCATTGATTTTAATATATATTTCAATTAAATAATTAAATTCTATATATATTGATACACACAATCCAGATTATAAATTAACTACAATTTAATATACTTTTACAACCTAGTAATTATTTTTTTGGGATGAATTTGAACGAATAAATTATAAATATTTTATGTATAAATTAAATATAATAATTATCAACTGATCATAAATGGAAATAAAAATTATTTTAATTTATAAGAGTGTAATTTATGAAATATAATTTCATGAAATAATCATGTTTTTGACATATAAAAATAAATTAATAACTAGTGATGGATTAAATTATACTATGATTGTTAAATACAAATTTATAAAATTATTCTAATATATTTTTTGGGATAAAATAGGAATAAATTAATATTTAGGCTTTAAAATGTTTTTTCTCTATAAATATTCTTTTTTCAGGTTTTGAGTACTTTTGGAAAAATTAATTTTTTTCCACTTATATTTATTTTATTTGATTAAATTCATTCAATATTTTTAATTATTATGTTTAAATTTTTTAACTATGCCTCTTATATTTTAATGAATTAATAATAGTAACCGTGGATCCATTTATCACCTATGTAAAGGGTAATACAAGTTAATCTATGTTCAAAAAATTTGTTATGATCACTATTTTCAAATAACCATTTTCATTAGATGTTGATAATTCGACCATATCCTAATTATGATATAATTCTATTTTTTGAGGGGAAAATTTCACTAAAAAATACATATATATTATTTAAATATATGAAACAAACAGAATGACACTCTATTACTATTAATTATGTATTTTTTATTCTCATACGGTAAAAAGAATGATGTGAGGGAATATAAATTGTAATTTTGAAATTATTAATATTATTTTCATAATGGAAATTTATTTCTATATTTATAAATTATATAAATAAAAAAATGATTCTACTAAACTAACACAGTATTTATTAAACTAAAGTAAAAATAAAATAATTGAATTTAAAAAATTTAATCAAAATTCAATTACAGTGATTTATTATGATCAATTTATTTTATAGATAAATAAAAAAGAAAGAAAAATATAATTGGTTTTTATTAAAATTATAAATTTGTATTGATTAGTTGCATATCGAATTAAATTAATAGCTATAAAAATAGTACAAGGATATTTGATGAAAATAATATATTAAGAAAATATTAACAAATAATAAAATTACTAGATGAGGGTAATGTGGGATAATATATAGTCCAAAATTTCATATAATTTCCATTTATGTTCCTATTTCCCACTTATATGTAATATTATGACATCATAAGGTTTAAAACAATTTTTAAGTTGTTATAGATAAAATACATTAACTAATGGGTCACAGAAAAATAGAGGGTATACAATACCACATAAACCAAAAAACTATTATTGGTTGACGATATGTTTTACATTTACTACCTCATATTTTAATATATGGAAATTTAGAATCATTTTTCTTGATAATCAAATGGTTATATTTAAATATTTTTAAAATTCCAATTTCTTATATATCTCTATTATAATAGGAAACACCTTCCACCACTTCATTGCATCACTTTGAGTGATCGAGATCAAAAATCCACAACTATATATCTTATAATAAACTTTAATAAATATTAAATTATTATTTATCTTCTCAAATTACTAATCCTTATTTCTATAACATTATATCTAAAAACGTATCCTCAAGTAGAGGATATTATTTTACCTAACCCACTTCTATTAATTTCTCATTTAAACTTTTCTAAATATGTTATATGTATCCTAAAATAACATTCTAATTCTAATAAATAATCTTAAATATATTATTATTATCAAACTGAAGTAATTCACAATGTTTTCCATCATATCTAAAGTTAATGTATCACTCATGCGTACACACACTTATAGACTTAATATAGCGATGCAGATCATTTTCCATCACTATAATGTAGGGATGGGTATTTAGATTTGTATAATTTTTATATATAATATATATGAAATAATTTTCTTCAATATTTACAATAACATACCTACTAATCCATATGAATATGATAATGTTGCACATGCAAATGCGTGGACAACAAAATCAATGTAGGGACATGTTCCTTTTTTCATTTATGTTTTATATGGATGGTAATTTCAATAGAATAAATTATTATATGTGATATATTTTATAATAATTATTCCAGAAAACTCAAATTTCATTTACCTTTCTGTCGATTAGTCAATCAAAAAGTTAAAACAATGATCATGTGTACAAACAGTCTACAATCTCCCGGAATGATGAAATTCAATGTTCTATATCATTGATATTTGAATTAAATTTATTACATGTAATGTATATATTTTATATTTTTATCATTTATAAAATTATATTTATTATGGATCCATGATTAATGTAATAGGGATGAAACTACGAGACCAAAACTCATATGAAAAACGAATCATTTATTATCCTTAATAGTGATTTTAACAAACGATTATGGATAAACATGTGATTAGTGATTTTTATAAAATCATATATATTAAGATATTAGTGATTATGATTCTTTAATATATGAATAATAGATCAATAATTATTTTACATGAATCTCAGACACAAATGAAGGAAGTCAAACCTGATGTAAGGGTTTATTTAAAAATCTCACCATTATTCATGATTTTTTATTTATATATATTTGATTATGAAATAATTTTATAATTATATATTAAATTAAATCTATTTATCTATATTATAATTATCCCTATATATTATATTTTTTCCATTGATCTCCCTCTCATTATGTACTCAAGATAACAAAATAATATTTCTATTAAGACTATCCTGGTTTTTTACTCAGTCAAGAATATTTATCTTTCAATTAAGTATTTTTAATATAATGTCTAAGAGTTTATTTTAAAAATTCTCTATAAAATTATTTATTAACATTATACAAATTTTATAATTTTCAGAAATTATAAAAAAACCATTAGTTCATTTTAAAAAAAGGTGCTTTTTACCATTTTTACAATAGTTCGAAATGAATGTTTTATGTCTTATAAAACATGAAGATATTTTGTCTCTATCATTAACAATAATTTAATTGAAAATTTAAAATTTTATTCTAAAATAAAATTTTATCCTTAATATTTGAAAATTTTCACACATAAAATAAATATTTTCAAATTGAAAAAGTGAATTTCCCTAAACAAATTCTCAAGTGTGATTTAGAAATTATTTTAATCTATAAAAAAATAATTTGTTAAATGTTATAATTTATAGATTCTATAATATTATGATACCATGATCTATATTTATTTTTGTGGTTTATGAATATATTATATCGTTAAACTTTGAATATTCTATATTATTGTTCTTCCAATAAAGGATATTATTGAATTTTTTGGAATGTTGATCATGTTATGTCATTTATTCTTATGTTTAATGCATCAGAATTTTTTGGTGATGGGTAAGGAAAATAATAAAATAGCGCCATTAGGCATCTATTAATATCATGAGAGAAAATAGATTAGGTAATTGGTTGTGGTATTATCCATTTATGAATATTTATTGGCACGAGACTGTGAAGGTATTTTAGTATCTCTAAGTGTAATGCCTCCATTATATTATTAAAATTTCCAGAGTTATTAATTTTATTAGTATGAAATTATATAATGATGTTGAAATGTTTGTTTAAATATTTCTAGGTCTATAAATAACAATAAATATAATTTGTTTTTATAGAAAATTATTTAATCATCATTAATTCCTTCCATATTATTCAAGAATTATTTATCTATTGTTTTATGTATTACTTTACATATCATTTACGATTTACCATTTATTAGGATTCTTTTCCATATGATTCCAAAAATTGATGTATAAATTATATTAAGGGATATTGAAGACTAAATAAATATGATTCTGAGGATAATATTATGATATATTTTATATTTTCAATTATTATGAGAGATTCAGGTATTATTTTATTTACCAATACTACTAAAGTAATTTTTCATTTCGGATGTAGTCAGTTATATGTAATAGAAATTGTAACAAAATTATCCACTCTATGTAGTATACTAGTGTTGTTTTCATTAAATCAAAGTCTACTTTTGTGACTATTTCACTTGGGTACTCGAGCAATGCTCAACTATTTAAATTTCAATTGACTTGAGTCATGGGGCTTGATCGTATATCAGAACAACTCTCTCTTAGTATAGATACTCAAGTGAGATTAGAATCAGAGTTCTAGAGTCATGCGTTTTTACTAAATTCAATCATGTATAGGACAATCCCATTGGGATATTAGTGATTATTTTCTAGTTTTGTTGATTGAGACTATTGTTTACTCATTTATCCATTACTGAGGGCATACTACTTTTTTTTTATTCAATATATTGTATTATATTTAAATTGTTAGTTATTTATTGTTATTTTTTATCTTATTTAGGGTATAATCTCAACTTGGTTGTGCCTTAGACCCTATTTCAATGTTGGATTCTTGTAGTGTCGGAGGAGGCATGGTTGTAGACATGTGGAATTTCACCTCTGACCTCGGGATTTAGGTCGGGATGTTGCTTTCCCAATATGTCACCAAACTAAAATTTACAATTAAAACTCAACAACACCATTATTATAAAAATATAAAACTCCCCATTTAGGAACTAGTCAACAATTTTTAAATCCATTTGTGTATTCCAACTATAAGAAATTATCCTTCCATTAACATAAAATTCTACAAAAACATCTTCACATTGGTGAGAGTATGCTGGATTATCCCAATAATCATTCCATTAAATAAAATTTCTATTAAATCATATTAAGAAAAATATACAATATTATAAATTATTTATAACTAAATTTATCCTTATTCGCTCAACTCCAGACCATATTCATATTGTTTTATAAACAAACATATCCAAAAAACTCTGAATAGATACAATGATTTATTTTTTTTAAAAAAATTATCATACACTTTTTATCTCTTAAGGTTACTCCATAGATGGTATAGTTTGAGTATTTATACTATCTCATGGAATATATTTAACATAATATTAAGAAACACATTACCCAAAATATCCCTAAACAACCATGCTTACACAACACCACTTTGATACCCCCATGTTTCCAAATAAAAACCCATAAATTAACCATTCTAAAAAAATACAATGGAGAATGTTATAATATAATCATATATTAATGCTCAATATAAATTGGACATAAATATAAATTCTCCCCACTGTTAATGGATTACATCCATATTTATTTGATTAGAAACAACTTTTACTACCCATTTATCTGATATATGCATTATTGTTTTCATAACTAGAGAATTCTAACAAGTGTCTCTATCTCCATCATAGGTTCATTCTATATTAATCCTTATATGATTTTATAATTAATCACCCAAAACATGGATCACAGGGATGTGATGATTATTATATAGTGATTTTAACTACCTTTTCTTGAGTAAAATATTACCCTAGGTCTATTCTATAATAAGATGTCCCTAGCATAAATGATCATTCATGAAACATAAATATGAATAATATAGGAAAAACAATCCAAATAATTACATAAATGATTAATCATATGTAAAAATAAAATAATTATTGAAAATAAATCTAAAAAGGGAATATACATTCATACACATAAAATGTATTTATTTTTTGAAAAAATGATGGTAAAATGATGGGAGGAATAATGAGAAAAGTAATAATGTTTTAAAATGGAGTCTATAGTAATTTTATACACCACCAATGATCTTTCTAAAATATAAATATTCATATGTGAACAAAATAACATTGAAATATCATTTTTAAATATATTAAATGATTTAACCTATTCCATGAATATTGAAAATTTATTAAAAGTGTTATATGATATAATATTTCATGATATTAAAATTTTGAGACTAAAGAATAATATATGAGGTATCTATCATCCATTACATGCTGGATTTATATGAAATAAATATTGAAAACATGAATAAATCAAATTGGTCTCAATGGAAATGAGTATCGGTGAAGGTATTTCACAATTAGAAAGATGGAGGTCCCATAATCCTTTACGTGTGGGAGTAGAAATATTTTTGTTTAGGAATTATACTATGTTCGTTATGGGACTACATAATCCAAAAACGGAGGAAAAAGACCACAATCTCAGTAGAGTTTTCTAATCCTCCTATAGAGTGCTCACAACCTTATAATTATCGGTGTTATTAAAACCATCAATCATGCTTAAGATCCATGCATTCTTCATGATACAGTTACTAAGGATTTACTTTTGGGTATTAGGTATATATAGGCCAAAAAGAAATCAATTTTATTTCATTATAGGATTATTGAACCCAAAACAGATATTCATATAATCATGTACACAGTTATCATATACTTATAACATGGGTAATATTGGAATGAATTTATATTTAATGGTTCATAAATATTTTTTTAGAACATAAAAAATTCCAAATCAGACAATATTGAGTAGTCTTGATATTCTCATTATCTGTAGATGTTCTATATAACACTTAAAATAGGTATAATGTCATATCATTTCCAGAAACATAGTTATATTTTTACATCAACTCTATCGTAATAAAAAAATTAAATAAAATAAATAAATTACTATTACATATTACATGAACGAAAAAATATCCATAGATAATTAAATAAATCATAATTTAAAATATTTGATTAATGGAATTCTTCTGTAAGAATTTATTGACTACCACTTTCCTGAGTTAGTCTCTCCGATCAAAATAATTATATCAAAAATCATAAACATCATTACTAAAAACATCCCAATTAATAAATCACATGACTTTTAACACCACATTAAATCAATAATAAATATCATATCTATAATACCACACTAAGAAGTACCAAACCACTATTTTCCTACCTAGATCATATTTTTTCCCATACACACCACTATATTACCACATTTTATATACTATAAATTTATGACAATATCTAACAGGGCATAACATGCAATTAGTATCCTCAACCTATATATATATAATAAAATAATATACATAACCACAAACCATAAAATAGTATCAACCTCAATTATAATATCCAAAAAATATAATGGCCTTCATGTGAAAAAATAATAATCTATAATAATATAATAGGTTAAACCATTGATGTTTTAGGAAATTAAAATGGCCAATACAACATGTTAAATCACTCATATACCAACTTACGGGGTGATTTCCTCAACACACTATCTTTTGAAAATAGTAATGATTATACTGTTTATTGTTAAGACTAAAAATTATCTATCACCATTGAAAAAACATCCTCTGTGATCACCACCATATTGCCCACTACATGTATAAGTTATAAAATATAGACAGGGGGAACACCCAAAGAGGTGTGAGTATAAATATTAGTATAATACTCTTCTACATCACAATGATATTAGAAAATGATATTTTGAATAAAAAATACAACAATAATGAAAATAAGAACCTATATATACATAATGGTATTATAAACCCATGGGTGAAATGATGTACCTAAATTGATTCCCAATTTCTCCAATATTGAATATTATTGGAAAACATTACATATTGTGAAATGAATTAGTCCATAATCATCATTTATACCCTTATTCATAGGAACCATCTGTAATCCTCATGAAATAGGAAGATATGAAACTCATCTAAATATCTACCTCATCATAATAAGATCCTTATAATTAGTCCCTCTTTCCACATTGTATTAATTATATATCTATTGTCACACTTGATGAAGAGAAGTTATGGAAAGTGTCAAGTATGTGAATGAACCAAAACATAAAACATCTAAATCATTTATAATCGTAATATATATGGTATAATTAACTAACAAAATCATTATAGAAAATGTGATATTCATCATTCCCACTTGTATAACATTCCACTAAATACTAAGGTAATCATATCACATATACCGAATTATTTTTTTCTTATAATATCATTTATGTTATGATAAACTATATGAAAAACCTATTCTTATGAATATGTTTTCAATAATTTGACTACATTTTAAGCCAAATATGCTATATGGGAAAATGATTATTACTTATTTTATCAATGAACCCAATGGATGGGAGATCTATGATACATCTCATGTGTGAACTCCCCATCCCATAATAATTAATGTTAAAATTTTTATATTTTTAGTTCCATATTTATATAAGGAACTTTTAAAATTCTAAGAATATTATGGAAAAAACAAACACTAAACTCAAAGGTATTAATAACCTAACTAAATAAGGAAAAATTGAACCTCACTAATGTTCATTTATATATGTAGTGTCTATAACCTTTTTTTACAAATATTCACTATGAAATCATCATGTATTTTGTAAAACTGGTCTTATATAGAAGAACAATATGTATATTTATATACACTAAATGAAATAACAAATATCTATTGATTATAATATCTGTTTCAATATAAATGTTAACATTTTATGTTTTTCCCTAAAATTGATCTATATCAAGAATCAAAAAAATCCCAAAATCTCTCAAATGGATGAATCATGCATTAATTTCCACCTAGGTGTATTTAAAATAAATCCAATCTAAATGATCTTTTAGATCATCCTTTAAGACACATAAAACATCATTAATACCATGAGGGAAGAATATATGAATTTTCCTATAGTTTTTATTCATATTAACCTTTTTAATACCGTCAACATATCCACATATAAGATTTATCTCCATGAGAATTTATAACCACAAACTTAAAAAGAAGGATTTCTGTCCTGTATCTATAAGGGATAAAAAATATATGTAAATATTATAGGGGACTAAAATTATATCATTAGTATTCCCATAAGGGAGAGTTGAACACTATGTATGATGTGATTGTATTTCATAATATTATTTATCAAACCAATATATATATATACATATAAACTCCATAAAATAAACCAAAAATTAAATCATATGATGTCTTCAATCACTCCGTTATCTTCTATGTGAAATAATATATTCATGGGAACAAATAATCTAATTCAATATTCTTTGTGATGAGGTGTATTATATCCTAAATTTCCTTATAATACACTGCATTTTGATGTTTGGGTAATGCCACATAAAATTTCAATTAGAGGAATTGAATTACCATGTTGGGGAGATTTACTAGCATGTGAGTATTAGGATTGAATGAATGCTGAAATTATATTACTACATAGATTATGGAATGAGTTAGGTAAAAATAGTCATAGGGAGTTGATTTCACAACATTGTTTTATGTCTAGGATTCATTCAGGGAGATTCTATATTCCATACCACCTCAATCATCCTAAGGGTAGGATTTTGGTTTGACCTCTACCCCATCCACATTCTCACTCATAATGTAGGGTGGGTAGGTATTATTAATCTTCTCAATCCACCAAGGATCATTATCATAGTGGATCATCATAAAGGTGTTAACAGATTGGTTTTCATGTGTCACACTACTATTCTCAATGACGGATAGACATGTCTCGGTAGTGGGTCTTTTCTCCATGGCTCCTCCCACCTTGTTTTGATTAAATCCATCACCACATAATAAAAAAATCTAACATATGGAATAAAACTATAATTAGTTTTCTCAAAGAAACCTTATCTTACATCTATAGTTATATTGACCAACATAGTTTCCATTTTTTTCCGCCAACAACAAGCATTCACTATGTCATGCAATCTGGTGTGCCACATCGTCTTGAGATCCATGCATTCACGAAAAGGACTCATCCCAATCACACTATTTAAAAATTTGAATATATATATGATATCACATTATTAATTGAAAATATAATGTCTTTGATATATGAGGGTTAGTGTTATAGTGGTCGAACAAACTATACTCGCTTATTAAAACACTATTGGGTTAATTTTGTGGAACTATGTAACACCAATAGGTATATGGAATATGTGGAGAGTGGATTCAGTATATAGTGTTTAATTTTCAATTTATAATCTTATGTTACCTCAATCAATAATTATCTTGACAGTCATTCATGTATGAAATTATATTTAAAATGTATATTTCAATAGATCGAGAAAATAATATTTAAAAGTATTTTAAAATCCATATGGAATATATAATTCAACATGTGAAGGAATTATATATTCATCAATACATTAATAGGTAGGTGTTAACATGTTTATTGTGTTCTCATAAAATTTACATAAAATTTAGATTATCAATATCTATATCTGCTTTGGTATCTCATTCAATAATATTTATAATATTTATTAAAAATTGGTGGATGGCCCTCATCAAATTGGGAAGATGTTATATTTATAGTTTTATTTTTATGATATAGAGTAAAATATTAATCTACAAAAATATTCCATGATACAAGACTGAAAATAAAACATGCATTCTTACTACTCTAGGAAAACCCATTATATTAAGTCATACAATAGAGATGGACTTTCCTTAAGTGTATTCATATTAAATATATTATCATTAAAATATAAAGGATAAAAATATGTATTTATTTAATGTTATATATTATCGAGAAGAACTAAATTTCCTAAAATATAATCAATATTAGACCATGGGTAATGAAAATAATATATGACAACCAATCAAAAAAATTATAATGTCATATATTAAGATAAGTTTGATATGGTTTCATATAGGGGCTTGCGGACTTAAAAATTGAGAATATGAGAATTCATAATAATGGAAATACCCATAACACAATACTAATCCTTATTGAAGCTAGTTTTAGGTGATTCTTGATTTATAAAATTCTAATTGATCATGATTTATTTTCATATAATATTATAGACACATAATAATTATTAAATGATACATTCCATTTCATTATATTTTAGAATACATTATGATTGAAAATTCAATACTTGTAATCATTCATTATGATTATTGAATCATCAATATCCAATTATGTTGCCCAAATTAGAATCCATAATATAATTATTAAAAATAATCCATTGCTAATAAACTAATACATTATTTGAAAATAAAATAGATATGATAGACCCAAAATTTATCACACATTATGTTCTAATTTATTACAAATAAATAAACATAAAATAACTATTTTATCGATAATTCTAGAATATTTTTGTATGAAGTTATATTTCCTAAAAATTACAATAGGGGTACATATTAATTAATGAAATCACCCTAATCAATCTCAAATTGGTCTATCATTATTAAAACTATGTGGGATAACATGGGGACATTCATAAGAAAGGAGAGATCCGTATATCCCTATAAGGAAATAAAAAATAACATTGATAAACTATTTAAATGGTATAAAATAAGAATTATAATGCTATATAACTATGATGATAATACTAAACATTAACAATGAGGAATGGTGCAGCATGATATCATCTAATATGTGAATGTGGAAACAACATTAAAAAATACATCATAATCATGGGATAAGGCTATCCACAAAGACATCTGATCATTATGGGTAAATTATCTTAGAGGTTTAGGGTCTACCTAATTCCATACATAACATCTGATAAGACTAAATCATTTCCTATTGAGTTGAAGAACTATATAATTTATCATGAACCTGTCACTTTGACATCATTTACACAAACAAGTGTGTGATAATGATCATTCAACATATAATATTTTTTCATCACATTAACTTTCCGAGTTAAGGAGTGAGTAATACATATAAGGATGTCCCCAATAAATGATGTATATGAATTTATATTTCTGTACCCTTGAGAGAAAAAATATATGGGATTCACAATATAATAGTTCATCGAAGAAAAATCATATTGAATTTTTTTCATCATAATTGTATTATATAAAGATTGATAAAATTGGTTAATGAGAGTTATAGTGGTATCTAATCATTTAGAACTAAAATTAAATATTTTATATGGGTTTAAAATTTAATTCCAATTACTTTAATTTGAAATAAATGAGTTAAATGAAGAATATTGAATAATACAGTGGAGAAGGAGATGATAAGTCACAACCTTTTGGCATAATAACATCTTAAGTTAATATTATAACGACTAGGAAAAAATGGTATATAATTAATATGAAATAATTAGATAATTCTAGGGATATTTATAATTTCATGAAAACATAACCAATTGAAATTTTAAATGAAAATTATAATGAATGTGGTTGAATTAAATAAAAAGAGAAATTGGTCATATACCTCAAGAGTGTGATTCCAAAATATTTAAGTGAAGTTAGTGAGAGTTTTATAGAATATTGGGATGTACTAGATAGTAGATGGAATTTAAATATGTTTAGAAATGTTTTTGAGTGAATAGGAAGTAGCATAGGTGGTCAAATAGTGGATACGAGTAGGGTGTTCTTTATTATTTATCAAACATTGGTTTTGGATGCTATAAAATAAAGAAATCAAAACCGATAACCATCAAATGGTTTTTCACATGGATTCTGATAAAATTAGTTATTATATGTAATATTAATAAGTGATGAACCCTATAAAATATTACCCTTTGTGATGTGTAAGTGAGCCATGTTAAAAGAGACGTGATTTTAAAGGCTTAAAATATAATATAAACTTTTGTGGATATATGAAGTCTTTATAAAATTAATCAAATAACCTCAAAATAAGGTTAT
Organism: Viscum album; assembly: GCA_963277665.1. NCBI lineage: Eukaryota > Viridiplantae > Streptophyta > Magnoliopsida > Santalales > Viscaceae > Viscum > Viscum album. The sequence continues at coordinate 28,939,235 of OY728123.1, read as the reverse complement.
TATAATGGGGGAAAATATCATTGATATCAATTATATAATTTATTAAATAACATATGGAATATTATGAGGTAATAAACCACATTATATTATTAAACGAAATTTAATTTTTATTGAAAAATCATCTATTTACAATTATTATTAAAAAAATCACCCTTTTGTAATTTTGAAATTCTGGTTTGATAAATAATATATATTTTATCTAATAATAGTTTAAATATGGGTATATTTTACGTTTAATAAAATCATCACAACAGATTGAGAATTGACGTTTTTTTTGACAGAAACAGTTTTCAAACCCTTATAAAAAACACATTTGGCTTAGTAAAAATTATGTTTCAAATTTTATTTAACATAAAATATTTAATATATTTATTTTAATAAACAAATTATTTTTTAAATTCATGAATTCCTAAAAAAGTAATATCTTAGTTGAAATTGTATATTATATAAAAAATTCATGTGTTGTTTCATTGTATCAAAATCCCAATCCGTTACAATGTAACAATAATATGAAGTAACAATATTCATTATTTTATAAAATAAAAATATTATTATTATTATTATAATGATACATATCCAATTATTACATAAAAAATACCCTATAAGTGATGTGTCTGATCGTGATATTTTCATGGGTTGGTTCATTGTATATGGTTTGGGTCATTATCTAGATGATCATGAGAATATATTATAAATGGTTTCACATGTCATTTTGTTTTTCATATCTTCTTGGGCTTAGTCATGCAAAAAACCATGTTCTGTTAACTACATAAGATGACTCTATAAATTAGATTCATGTGGAATATTATATCTTGAACTAATTATTCCATTTATTCCAAATCTCATTACATTATTACATGGAGGTACGAAGAGGAATACTTTATCTCTTTCCACAACCCCTAATCCTCGAAAACAATTTTAATCATAAAAATTTTATTTCCTTTGAGAATCCCTTATGTGAATCTGAATTGTCTTGAAAATTTCTTCCATTACATATCCTATTTCAACACCTAGTAGTTTGTGTTAACCAACTTCATCCCAACACATTTTTCTTCTATACATCTTACCACAAAGGGATTCATAAGGATCTATTTGGATTCATGGTTGGAAAATATTATTGTATATGAAAATGACCAATGTAATCTATTGATCATAGTCCCCATTAAAGTCCAATGATAATTTTCTAAATATTTCCTCAAGGGTTTCGATATTCCATTAAAATTATCCATAATTTTAAGGGTGATTAGTAGTGATGATGTTCAACTAAGTATTTAGAGTGTGTTGGGGACTATTCTAGAACATGGATGAAAATCCTGAGACTTATTTATATATGATTTAGTATGGTGTTACATGAAATATTACCACATATATAATGTATCATATCACATGTTGATCGATTGAGATGTCCTCTAGAATTGAATGGAATGATTTACATTTGTAAGATTATCCCCCACGCTTATTATACCATATTTTACACATGATTTTTTTCAAAAGATCATTGAAAAATACCATAATAATGTTATCCCACTTCTATATAGTTATTGGAAATGTTTTAATACTCCCTAATGTTTTTCCCTTTCACCCATCAATTTTTAACATAACAGACACCATGATGTATCTTCCATGATCTCCATATTAACATCATCCCCCTAATAGGGAACTCATAGTTCATGAAACTTCATTATGATCCCTAGATGGATGGAGAAGGTAGAGCTATGTGAATCATCATACATTTCCTTCATTAACTAAGTATTAAATGGTACACATAGTTGGGAAAAAATTCCAACAACTCCATCATAATTATTCTTTAACTATGATGATTTCCTTTTTCTAATATATTCCTCCCTATTTCGAATTTTCACATCATCTCTTTGAATATCCATTATCTTCTCCAAAATGGATTATTGATAATTTTTTTAATAAGGATCATTGATGATCCATTCTTTATAATTACCATGTATTTCAATTTTAATTATATAGAGATCATATCCTTAACAATTCAAATCAATGAGTAAATTTTCAGATCCTTTCTACATAGAGAATACTACACATTATATTCTTTTATGGACTATTATATGTTATGATGTAGTAGTCCTATAGAAGCTCAAACCATTTTTGTATAATTTATTCAACATTTTCTATTATAATATATACTTTAATTTTTTATGATTGGTATATATTTCACAATAATCCAAAAATAGATAATATCAGATATTTTTTACCTGAAAATTAATATAACCGTCTCAAGATAATATGATTTGTAGTTCTATTATAGAAAATTAAATTTATTTGAGGAATAGGATATCACTTTGTAACTCTTTATTAGTACATATCCTAATCCATTTCTTCAATGAAATTTTGGTTACCAGGAAATATTGACCACTTTATAGTATTTTATGTTAATGTGAAATGATAACCCTGTTTTCCAAATACATTACGGTCTCCACATATTCATTATTCTAAAGAAGACGGAATCCATTATTCTTTTTCACGGTTATAAGATTTGAAAATCATGATAAATTTCATAAAAATCATCGATAATACAAAACCTATCTATAGAAATAATAGATATATGTCACACATATTGTCCACAACCATCATTAAATTATCATTTATTTTTAATGGTCTATGGATATCACTTTTTTGGTGGAAACATTCCCGAAAATAGATACAACAGTCAATTATAACTGAAATTTTCTTATTATTTTCGTAAATAAATATCTTTTGTAATGAATTTAAATTAATTCTGAGATCCTCCTCACCATCCTACATTATTTTAGAGTATATTTGAATATATGTGATCAATACTAACACAAATATTGTTGGGAAATCTATAAATACTCTATCTATTATTTCAATAATGATTTCAAAAGAATTATTGACTCTGAATGGAATTATTATGAACTAATAGTGCCTATAAATATTATAAAATGTAGTTCTGTAAAATTTATACTTATTTAGTATTAATAGAGAATACACTAACTGAATATACACATTGGATAAGTATTTGTTTCCACAAAACATATGAAAGATGTTCTCAATATATGGCATGTGATACTTATTTTTTATCATTATATGATTGATACTAGGAAAATAATTTTAAAGGGATATTTACCCAACCTCCACCTTGATGGGGATGAGTGGTCTCCCTCCAAATTGGTTCACTTATTCCAATGAACCCTTTGTCCAAATTTTCTTTTAATTCTTTTTGAATATATATAATTTCTCCAAAATCAATTTTATATGTATTATTGGACAATAGAAATTCCCTATTTATATTTTCAATTGAAAATTCAACCATTATGATATTGGGAAGACTAGTAAATTTTTACAAAAACACACGAGAACATTACCTCATAATGAGAATATATTCAAGGATGAAATTTTCCTTATAACCAATGATTTAAGCTAGATACACATTCTATAGGGAAATAATTTCCATTGTTGAGATGTTGGTGTAAAAGATGATTCATCCTCCTCATTTCAATTTTATTGTTTTGAAGAATGATTCTTGATACTATGAGTGATTTCCATATCATGAAAATTTGTATTGAACATATATAAAGAAATCTAATGGACACCTATAATCTCTTAAAATAACCAAAAATGTAGTTTCACAAGGATCAATGGGATGTACCCACCTCAAATTTTTATATTATAATAGTTACATACTTTGAATGCAGTAATATTTCTGTTTATCAATTTTTATGTTCACACAACAACCATGGATTGTGGTGGTGTCTTGATATTTATACCAAATGCATATGATATAATTTATTGGTTATAAAAAAAATAAAAAATAAGTATATTCCCTATTGTTGAATTAATAACTACAATACTTGTCACTACTTAAATTTTTTGAACCACATTAGTGGTTGAATGAAAAAAAATTTCCTTAATTACATGGTGGTTGTTGGATCTCATTTTCTATAGAAAAACATTTAGCATGTTCATTTGATTGAAAAGTGACCATATACAATGAATAGAGATAAATCTATAATAGGTATAGGGTGAATTAGGGCATTAAACTCTTACATTACTATTGTGGGTTTATCTCATCAGTAATCGCCAGCTAGGTCCCCTACCAACCTGCACCTAAATTGTTGCCTTATCCCCTTTAAGAAATCCCATGGGTTCTTCGTTCATAACTGTTATAAAGTGGTCTTTTCAAATTTCATTCCACAAATATATTTCATTATCATACCCTTAAAATTAAGAACTAATTTTCTTATATTATCCTATAGATACTCTTAATAATTTTTTATATCTAATTCAATATTAAAGTAAAATTAGAAGTTTTCTTCCTAGGTATCAATGTACTAGATCAATACATATTTTCATAGCCTCGGTTTTTTCCCAAAAAAGAATCCACAAACATTGAATTTGGGGGTAAAAAATTCATAGAACTATATCATGAATGTCTTGTTTGGTTTTTCTCCTAAATAATAAAGGATTAATGATATTTTATCATAATATAAAGGAAATCACATTCCATTTATTTGGATATTAAGTGGAATCAATATTTCAAAAAACATTTTTCAAAATTCGTTCTACCACATCACTTAAATCTCTTTTTCAATATTTTTATTTGTGATCATTTTCCACCAAGGATCCACTTATCCCACAAAAATATAAACATATTGTGTGAATATCTCTTGATCTTAACATTAAAGTATGGAGGTGGTAATTTCAATTTATTTGATCTATTATTCCAAGAATATGTGATCCGGTGATCCATTGATTGTTGGAGTATTTTATCACAAAAATGTCTATATCATAGATTTTTCATTATTAGGGTTATTTGGTTATTCCTTAAATATTACATTTATAATCAAAAAATATTCCACAAAAACTCTTTATCACAATTTTAGTGACTCATACTCATATAGGGGTGGGCATAATTATTATGAACTAATCGCAGTTCCCTTCACCTTGATTGATTACATGGTTCCTGCTATTTTGGTAACACCATGTATCATAAATGAAAAAATATAGATGAGTATATTTGAACTGTTCGACCCAACAATGTGATTACAATAATATTAAAGGGGTTACTTTGGAATGTTATTAATTCCTTGATATATGAATTTATATGTTTTATTATTAGTTATCAATTAAATATTCTCTATTAATGACAGATATAAGAATCATTGATCCCTTAATAAGGGTTCATATTGATATTTCTAATTTACCAATGAATGTACCTCTGATGTCTCAAACCAGGTGTGAATCAGTACCCAATATAATTAATTATGTGATGATTGAGTTGAGATCAATCGGCCCTTTGGGTACCCCTAGGAACATCAATTCTAGTACAACATCCACTTTTAATATACAGACATGGTTTTTTTTCTTGGAAACCACTTACGTTATAATTTAACAATTTATAGGGTAGTTTTCCTATACAAATTATTACCCTTATATCATTCTCTAGAGTTTTTTAGTCCTAATTTCTAATATAAGTAAATATTCTTCTGATATATTCATTGAAAACTCAAAACGTATTTATACATTAATCCCAGATTTATTACATATGAATACACATTATAAAACCTAGAATATCCAGAGGCCTAGAATTGTTTTTGTTAATTAGTTACATTGAATTAGGGGTTTATCAGAATTATTGAAAAATCCCTAACACACAAACAATTTTACATCATTTTAAAAACTATAGGAGAAAACCTGGGGGCACACATATATAAGGGGTGAGAAATAAAGTTCAGTAAGGGAATAATATAGGAATAAAATGAAGAATTTAATTACATTTTAGAAAAATATATGTTCAGTGGGATAGAAAGGGTTGCTATTAATAGACATAAACAATGATTCATTATTTAACATGATAAAATGAAGGCAATTGGGGTATATTGAAACAATGTTAAACATGACACCTAAACATCAGTCAAGTCTTACAACCATGAAATCATAAAAAATATTAAAAATAATCACAATTTATTAGGTTCATTCCCTAATCCCATACATAATGTTTTATAAGACTATAAAATTTCCCAATTCATTGGAGTGCTATATAATTTTTGGTGTACTATCACTTTCATATCATGTATATGCGTATGTGCACCACATATATCAATAAATATAGTGTAATTTTTCATAAAATTTAACTCCATGATCAAGGATTTTGGAATATATACAACTATGTCCCAGATAAGAGACATGAAGATATGTCCAGGTGAATACCCTTGAGTGGAAATTGTGATTGTTTTTAGAATTTAAATGTTTCACATGAAAAATTAACAATGAAATTTCAATATCATAATGACTGTTCATAAAGAATCATAAAAACATTAAATGATAGTGATAGTTGTAATTTCATAATTTGGACGTCAGGAATTAAATAATATGTATTGGGAAAATCAAATCCTAATATTAGTAATTGGAAATAAAAGGGTTAAAATGAATAACATACTTGAATAACTATGATAAGGGGATACTCCACTAAAAAAGTTCACTATAGTAAGAGATTAGATAAATGATATAATGAAATGGGATAACAAATAATCCATTATTAATAAATAAATTTTATAGTGGGGGATATTTATAAGTTCATTTAAATAAAAGAAATTTATATTTAAAATGATAAACACAAAGATTTTTCTTGATTTTAAATGTAGTGAGATATTTGTTTTCCCATTAAAGAGTGATTCCAAAATCATGGGGGATATTACTAAGAAATTAGATAACCTTGTTAATACTATAGTAAACAGATATATTAGTAAGGATATGATCATAGGTTTTTTAGGGGAGAGGAAGTGGATCTTGGTTGTTTATAGTTATTAAAAGTGATGGGAGTTCTCTATTGTATCCAAAAACATGGTTTTTCACAATGTGTAATAAATTAATCAAAACCACAACCATTACCATTTTTCCCATGGTTTTATTAAAAGATGATTTATTTTAATTTTTTACAAAATCGTGGTATGAAATAAATAATTCGGTATCCTTGGTGATGTGTAAGTCAGTCTTATAAATAAGGGAATGATTTTTAAAACAATAAAATATAATATAGGTTTTGTGATATTAAAAAATATTGTTTAAAATTAATCAAATAACATAGAAATTATATTATTATAAATTGGGAAAAAATATTTGGACATAGATACCCATTATAGTATTTATTATGTCACCATTGGGTAATTTTAATGTTATAAAACATATAAAATATATATACAATATTTAGTTTATTCATGAAAATTTGATTATATCATATAATTATGATGCATTAACCATTAGGTAAATTGAAAAATATAATTACAAATATGATATTTAATTTTTAAATAATATTTAAAAATTATCGAATGATCACATTTAAAATAAGAATTTCTAGTTATTTAGAAATATTAGTTTTTTGGTAATTAAAAGTTTCAAACCCTTAAAAAATTAAATTTGACTTGATAAAAATTTTCTAACAATTTTTATTGAATATAATTAATATAATTTGAGTATTTAATAAAAAATATCATCTATTTAATAAAATCATTAATCCATCAAAATGAATGTCTTAATTAAAATTTCATATTTAACAAATATACAATTCTTTTATCATATAAAATACAAAATAATTTAAAATATAACTACAATATGTTGTAAATATATTAATTATTCATATATATATATATATATACATATTATTGGGGTCTTTAAACATATATTAATATTACATTAGAAAACACCTATGTAAAAGGCGTGTTATTATGATATTTTCATGGGTTCATTCAGCATACATTGTTTGGGACAGGATATAAATGATCTTGAACTTCACCTATTAAAATTTTCCCTCTTACCTTGTTTTTTTATTCATGTGGTCATGGTTAGGAAAAAATTGTGGTGATTCCACTATCATAGAAAATCCATTAAATTTTATTCATATGGTGTTGTTATACTTGTTGAGGCCATCACTTCATTTATATGTGTCAATTAGATTTACAAAACCCCAATAATTATATTAATCATATGATAATTTTTTAATGGATTTAATATAAAAGGATATGATTCATAAGTAACAATAAATATATTTGGATATAGTCAAACCAAATAAATTCTTCTAATATATATAAAATGTATAATAGGGAATATAATTTAATTATAATGGATATTTTTCTTATACTATTTATAGACGTTACAAGAGAGAAATAATATGTATTCATGTTAGTGAAAGGAATGAATGTATTGAAAAATAATGAATGAGTGAATATAGTATTTACTTGATGGAAAATTTACTCAGAAATATATCTTTTATTGTGCATAATTTTTTTCAATAATCAAATAAATAAACGCAATGGAAAATTTAATATAAAAAAAAATCATTCTAATATAGAGTGTTTATGTATATAAAATATTAGTTAATGGTAAAAGAATAATAAATTGATAAGAATATAATGATTTTTTGTGAAAGGGAGTCAGGTATTTTAATTGAGAAAAAATAATATTTCTGGATTATTTATAACATATCATACTTCCCATTATATAATTGTTCATTTTTTGAAAATAATTTTCCAACCCTAAATCATTGAACAATATTTTTCAAATATCCTAGTTAATTTTTCTGGATTCTTTTTAAAAGGGCAGTTTTATAGATATTTCACGATGGAAAATAGATTGAATATAAAGAAGATTAAGTGTATGTGAAATTAAAATATCTTTAGAGATGGTAGAATATAATTTCTGTTATGGTAAATTAAATAATGACAATGAATAATTAAGTATTTAATGGGAGATGAAAGTATATTGGAAAATTAATTGGAAATTAAATTTACAAATAATGAATTATTGCATACTTTAAAATAATGAGCAGTTGATATTTGAGGTTTTCGAGTTAATTTTTTTCTAATGGAATTATTTATAATGATTATATCATGGGAATTTGATTTATATTAATTTATTTGATGATATTTTAATTTTTTAAAATCATAATATTTTCTATGGGGGTGATTGTTGAATATTTTATATATCTATATTATTATTGTATTTATACAATGAGAATTTCTATATTTTTCTATGTTATGTTATTCATAAAAACACTATTAATTTTTGATCGTGGGAATTTTATTAGGAATGAATGGTAAGGATAAATAAAATATTAGGATTCAAGGATATATTATTCAATAAAACTCATTAGGGTTGTTCTAGTGGAATTTGAAATTATAGAGTTTAGTGGAAACCTTCCTATGATGGATCTTAGTCATAGAGAATAGTGATTTAGAATTTTAAGAAGAAAAGTAATGGGTTCTATTTAAATATAATCTAATTCACGGTAATGTTTCTTCTAGTAGGTTTATAGAAAAAACCCAACCCATGTATTAATTAATGTCATTTTTCAAATTGAAACACGATGGTGAGAAGACATTTCCTTATTAATTCTTGTAATATATTTCTCATAGATAATGAATTGGATATAAAATAGGAAATATTTGATGGTTTTCTATAAGGACCCAACCTTAAACATTAAATATATAGAGGAAAGTCAACAAATTATATTTATTTCACATTTAAGATCTTTTCAGGTATACAGTTTTGGGGAATTTTACCATAACTATTATAGAGAAACTCTAATATTAAAAATTACACAATTATACTCACTGTAAATTCTGTTAAAAATGATTCTATTTATAATAAAACAATATTTGTTTTATTAATAAACATCAAATTGAAATATTACATTCTTTTACGCAACCTTATACACAATGGAATTTATTTTAAAATCATGGGATGAGAACAAAATGATCAAATAGGGGTAATAAATATGTATTGAAACTCTTAGTCCATATATATTGTAAACTCTTGAAGACTATTTCAAAAAATCATAATTTTAACCCATAAAACATAAATCCTTTTTCTTAACTCATGAAATCAGATGATTCATGTAAAACTAATAGAAATCATAAATTAGAAAGGTAACTTGTGGCATCCATATCATACATAAAGTTTAACTTTATCTACTACATATGTAGTATCTTTAATGGTTACATTTGGAATACCCATCACAATATATTCCCTAAATCACTTATGAGAAACCCAACTGGTTAAATTTGTCTCATTACACAATTATTTGGAGTGCAATTACAGTATCTACAACCCTTGTTATATCAGGGAACCCCAATATACAAAAACAATTCCCATGAACCATAACACAATAATAACACATAAAACAAGAATAAAGTAAAAATAACATCTCCACATTGAAATCACATTTCACCATTACAAGGCATGCGCTCATAAATGAAAATAAATTCATTACAAATAAAATGATAAACTTTAAATGTAAACATCACAACATAATAGAAACATGATATATAGAAATTATATTCATGGAATATATTTTTAAAAACATTATAAGTTATTTAAATAAAAAATTCATATTTTTAACTCAATTATAAAATTAAGAAAATATTTTTGAATAAATGTGTACCATACCAATTTGATGCATTTGAAAGAATGTAAAAATTTATTAAATTTATTTTCATATTAATAAATCCTTAAAACTATTTTAAATCATGTATATTTATCATAGATATTTTAAATAATAAATCGTTAAAACATTTGAAACAATGTTTTAGTTAAAGGGTCCCTTATAGTGAGTCTGAATTTTCATGTGGAATCTTTATATTCATAAATAGTACAAAGAAGTTAATTTATACATGATTTAGATCTTTGTTCATGTTTATTATTCATTTTATATCACTTATTAATATGATAAAAAATTACATAATTATTTATGTCCATATCAGTCATTATGTCAATATATGGTAGTTTGGTGAAAAATGAATGTGGTGTGATGTAAATAGTCTATGTTCTCATAAGTAAATCATCTCCATTATAACATTCATGAAATATTAATAACTTTCATACATCAATTATAATATTATATAAAACTACTTATTTATTCTATGTTAATATAACATCATTATAATCATGGAAAAGGTTGGTCATTCATACGCATGTGTTACGTTTCCATTTTTCATTGATAATTTTGTAAATAAAGTAATTTCTATTTTATATTTATATAATTTTCATATTAATATTAATATAACAATAATAATTATTATTAATATTTATATATATCATAAATGCATTTTGGTGAATAAAAAAATTTATATGGCTTCGTGGAGGGGATAGATCACATGTACAGACGATCGTCATTATAATTCTGAAGTTCATGGATAGTAAGAAAATAATTGATATATTACTCTCTTTTAATTATAAAAATGTCATTAAAATCATATATAATCATTAATTATATCATTATGAATAGTCAAGAGAGCTAGTAATGAAAAACAACCTGTATTGGTTCACGAGGCGGTAGTCCTCCACAAATAATAACAAAAAGTTAATTTCCCATTCGATGAAATTGGATATAGATTAAAGTTATGATATTAACATAACAACATTATTGTATATTAAGGATACTAGTTCTATTATTTCTCTCTGGTTTAAAGATATTTTATAGATTGGTCTAAGGAATAATGTAGAAATACTTATAGAAAATGATACATCTTTTTCGGTTGATTACATTGGTATAACACATTCACACATCTAAAGAGGGTGTTATTCCTAAAATATGACCTCATGAATCTGGGGAGGGATTTTTGGAAGGTTCTTTAAAAGTTAGTTTTTGAATATAATGGATCTAGAAGTGTATGGGATTGGGAAGAGTGGGAACATTTTTATAGGAGAGGGGAGGGGCACCATTGAATCCTCTTAAAATATTAAATTAATATAATTTAATTTTTACTCCAAATCACTCAAAATTGAGTTATTTCAATGTTAATATGAGGATTTTTCTAAATCCTATCAGACTATAAATTTAATACATGTATTTATTTTCTTTCAAACATATTGTTTTCTGTTTATCATTTATTAATTTATTTTTATTGTATTTGTGGTAACAACATTATAAATTTGAAGAGGCTATCAATTTTACATATACTTAATAAATTTCCAAAAAATGGACACTATGTTATCTTTTAGAAACTATTATATTATATTTCTAATTTTAAATGATTTTCATGATTTTTATATTATTATATAAATTATAATTTTTATAAAATATCAATAGTGTCAATGTTGACAGTATTAATTACGTTAAATATAAATAAAATATAAATACAGTGATAACTCTGAGAAAATAAATTTAATAGATTTATTATTTGTCATATTCACTTGAAAAATTCATTTACTACTCTTATTGACTCCCATTATATTTTTTATAATATTTTTGATAATATTTATTTTATATGTCTTTTTATAAATTAATTCATTAATCACTATTGTGTCAGTAATTATGGATATAAATTAATATTTAAAATTATAAATATATTTTGATGATGTATATAATATCATTATATTTATAGTGGATATTTTTTATAAATGGGATATCATATATTTTAAGATATTAAATTATTATACATATATAAAATATATGGGTGAAAATTTTCCCCTTTCATATTTTAAAGGTGTTTCCTCGGTCAAAAACCATGACACAATTTATTAGAAAATGAAGAGAGAACTACATGAGTCTAAAATAAAGGATCTTATTATAATCTTTATCATAAAAAGGAAGAATATCAACTGGAAAGACGTATATCCAAGTAATTTCATGGCTTATTCCCTTATTAGCAAGACCATCAGCAAACGTGTTCGCTTCCCGAAAGGTGTGAATGGAAATGTAATTAGTCCCTATAAGAGAATCAACGACGTTCATCCATTGGGTGGTCAGAGGCCAGGAAATATGCACCACACCATCCAATATAGCATGGACAATAGTGGTTGAGTCACATTCAATCCAAATGTTCTTCCAGCCCTTTAGCTTGGAAAAGATGATGCCCTGTATCATGCCCATCATTTATACCACTAGAGCTGAAGCAGTACCACAACTACCATAGAAGCATCCCAAACACTGAATGAGGAAGTCTTTTAAAATAGCTCCACATCTCATTGGTCTTGTTTCTTTAAAAGAACCTTCCAGGTTCAACTTGATCCAACCTGGAAGTGGATATTTCCAAACCACTTCAATATTGCATTTCGGCTATTAGTATAGTCCATCAATAGGATGTAGATTGAGAATCTCAAAATCACCAATAGTGTTGTAACAATAAGTTGTTTGGATTGAAGTAGCATCCCTAATGAAAATGAGAATTCTCATCTTACCTGCATTAATATTGGAGGTGTAATTTTTGTGAATAAAATCATTTCTATCATACAAAATCACATGAAGGAGTTCAACAACTATAGTGAGGAAGAGGTTCTTCATTTTTTGTGAGAAATCAAGATCCACACAAATTTTTAATTGCAAGCTGAGAGAGTTAGTAAGAATCCATCTTCATCCAAAAATTTCAGATGTATAATTACATAGGGCAGAGGTAGTAGCACAAGAAAGGAACATATGGTTAGTATCTTCTCTATGCTATTGGCAGAAAAGACACTTAGAGCCCATTTTGGCCACCAATGGACTGAAGGCACACCTCAGTGGGGATATGATTATAATAAAGTCTCCAAACTTGAGTAAGTATTGATTGATTAAAACAATTTGTTACAAAATATTTCAGCCAATAAACATCAAGATAAGAGGTAGTAAGCTTGTGTTTATAGACATTTATTGAATCTAGAATACCACTGTGGGAAGGCTCCCAAATGAGGAAATAACTAGAATTAGAAAATTCATAGCTATCAACAACCTGAATAATGTTGTTAGGCATATTGGAGGTGCAAGAGTGAGTTACATATTTTGTAGTAGTGTTGGTGTTTTCTTGAAGAGAATTAGGGTAGACCATGGAGATGAGAGGTGTTCCAGTATAATTATCTAACCAAATGTTCAGGTTAGAATCCATAATAACCGTCCATCGATAATTATTCATGATATTAGAAAAATAATTCCTAATTGAGGGCCATATATTGGAATTAATGTAGCTCAAATATACCTTTTTTAACATTGAAAGATAACATTTTTTAAAAAGATGATAGAATCCGAGTTGTTATAAATAATCATCGAGGTGAGTCTGGCTTGGAGGAAATAATTAAAAAGACATAGATTTATCATGCCATGACCACTATTTTCAATAGGTTCGTAGCAAGTGGTCAAGGGGACAGTAACAATTTTCATATCCATATTTTTTCCTGACAAAACAACGTTCTTGATGTATGAATTATTTTTTTTATAGTCCAGTAATACATTTATAAACAATCAACTAATAGATCATCATAGAAACAATCATGGATTTCACTAAACAGATTCTGCCCGCCATCAAAAGGGACTTTTCATTCCACGAGGATAGCTTCTTTATGATCTGTTCCATCACATTGGTAATGTACATAGATTTAGGCCTTCCCCAGAATATACGCACTCCAAAGTAGGTAAAAGTTAACGAACCTTCTTTAATGATTAGACTATTTATAATGTTGTTTTTTCTAGAAGAAGAAAAATATTTACTAAAGAAGACATCAGATTTGTTCCAGTTTATAGACTGACCAGAAACTTATTCGTAGTGAGACAATGTATTTTTTAAAACATGATTATTTTTTTGTCCCTTTTAATGAATAAAATTATGTCGTCATCATATAGAAGATGCGTAGGAACTATTTAAATTTCTTTGATGGATAGAAGTCTCTTAAATGAGTCAATTATGATCCTTAGGTTTTAAAGGGACAATTTTTACTTATCAAATATAAATTTTATTGGTGTTATGGTAATTTTATTTTCCATATTTTATTTTTTTTATCCTAATTTACAATAATTACCTATAACCAATGTACAAAAAATTATCGTACTTACTATTCAAAATATCTGAAAATAAGATTAACCAATTAAAATATTTTGGAAAATCATATTCCAAATATGGGATCCATTTTTGGAAAATTTGAAACAATTAAATTTTCCATAATGAAATTAATATTTACACCATTGACCAAATGAGGATGCCAAATTTTCTTAAAATAAAAAACCCATAATATATTAACATGTGTTTATATCCAATTTCAATGTTAAATTACATCTTATTAAAAAAATTGGATTAAATGAAAAAAAGTAATCTAATTATACTGTATATATTATTAAATGTATTCTCTAACAATATAAATATATTAGAAGATTATTTTTAAATTAAAATGAAGTCATTTTCCCTGTTCTTTAAAATAAGAATTTTATCATAAAAATAAAAAAAATAAAACCCATGAAAATTTTGATTTCGTGATTATAATGATGATGTTTTTTTTTTCAAATTCAACTTATAATAGTTTTAAATACTACATTAAAATGTTTTCACTATCAAAAGGCATCAAATGAATATTTATTATAAAAACACACATTTTATCCAAAAAATTGGGCTGTTCATATATAATGCCTAGAAATCATATAAAATGAATTTTAAATATTATAATGATTTTATATTTAATTAATATAATCCAAAATGAGGGACTTTATTATTTTATAAACAAAAAAATTCACATTTAAATAGTTTTTCCTAAAAACATATGCTTTATATTCAAATAGTTTCTATTTAATTTCTTAATTTATTTGGTAACCAATGGATCAATATATATAAATGTGAAAATCAGATTTTCAAAATTCAGTTATTATTTATCTTTCCATTCTTTAAAATTACTAGGTGATAACTACTATATTAAATAATAATATTTAATTGTTCGTTTATGCTCGATGTGACATATCATGTATGATATCGAACATTATAATTGATATAAAAAATATTAGATTTTACATTATACCCCCTTATGGAAACTGTGTACATGAAATTTTATATTTGGTATTGGTATCTAATGATTCACTTTGAAAAATTAATTAATTCAAATCCCACATCATAAAAAGGATTAACAAAACATCCACATTAAAGGAATGAAATGAAAGTACAAAGGCCGCATTAGATAACACATAACAGGGTTTCATGTAGGAACACGTGGATATGCAATAGAAGCATAAATTTTATGTTCTAGTCTAGAGTAATATAAAAAATTATGTCGGGAAAATTAACAATAAAAAAACATTACATTGTGATTGGTGAAATGGTCTTTTATTTCATAATAGGAAAAGTAAATGGAATTTTTTTTTGTTTTGAGATTTTTTACAAAGAGTTTTAGATTTAATTTTCTACCAAGAATAAAATCTCAAATCAATATAATTAATTAACAATTATAGTTTCATCCATCAATAAAATTCCACCACAAAGTTGTCAATTTCTCCAAATTATTAATTTTTAGGGGATTCTATTCAAGAATAAAACACTGGAATCAAAACATAGAGATTAACTGAATTCAAAAAAGATTAACTTTATATTCATAATGTCTTGATAAATTAAAAAAAACCAAAATTGTTTGGATAGGAGAAATTAATTCACAAAATATAATAATCTATTATATGATGCGAAACTACTTTTAATATCCAAAATTCACCAGTGACACTAAAAGATAAACATAGACCATTCAACAAATAAATATCCTTAAAATTATTAAAAATAATCCAAATTAGGATTGAAACCAATAATTTATTATGATTTGACCACATAGTATTCAAAGATAACTTTTAACATATATCTAAAAATATCACCAACTACTATTAATGTATCATACTAAAATATAATTACCCTAATTTCATTCTCTCCAAGATAGGTTAATCAATTATTAAACAACCAAAATTAACATAAGTAGACAATTAAAATATCAATTATTAAAAAATATAATTCCTCCTTTATTTCACAATAAATCACAATTTATACAGTTAACATTAATGATATAGGGTTCCCAAATTAGAAAACAACTTCTAAAAAAAATTCTTCTCTTAATCCCAAAATCCTTCTTCCAATATGATATATTTTTTATTCCCCAATAAATATATTATTATTTAATCAAATCATTTAAATAAAACAGAAAAATCCAAACTAACCAGGGAGTTCACAAAATATTTTTTTAGGTGAATCACCCATTTTACCATTAATTATTGGATAGATTCGTGTATCCATGTTAGACATGACGAGTTTTCACATTCTATATAGGTTGTTAATGTTAAAAAAATATATAATTCATAAAAAATTACAATAATAAAATCTTCCAAAATAACCATAACAAATTTTAACCTCAATGTTTATCCCATGAATTTCATTTTGCCTCCAAAAAAGTCATAACACATAATTACCTCAATGTTTAATGTTTTCAAAAATATCATTTTAACTATAACTATTCGTAACATAAATCCACAAAAGGTATTTCTATGAAATTTATCTTAGGATAATCCTTAAATTTATAAACTCCTGATGATATCCCTAATTCATAAGAAATATCATAATCTCCGATGTTTTCAAAATTATTTTCCGATACAAACTATAGGGACCTAGCCTAAAACATTACATATTATTGAATTATGTAATGAAATTTTTATTATTTATCATTGATGATATTTTCAGGTTTAGAGTTTAAGAGAATTAAGCATTAACTGTTACATAATAACTCAAATATTAGAAATTAGAAACTTCTAATCATAGTAAATTATTTTATAAAATGAATCTCTTTATGTTAAAAAGTTATTTATGTTTGGGATAAAATTCTTCATGACTTATTCGTTTTCCTTACACATAATTATACCCTATTGATAGAAATTCAAAAAACATTCGATGATCAGAAATAGCTCAATAAGGGATACAAAATATTTAATGAAACTGTTAGTACATTAATATTTTAAACTCCTGACAAAATTTTCAAAAAGTCATAATATTCACCCATAAAACATAAACCATTTATAATACCTCCTAAAATCATAATATTCCTTTAAAACTCATATAAATCATAAATAAAAAAATATAGGCTGACCGTCTTTGTTACATTTGGAATTACCATCATAGTATATTCACTAAATATCATAAGAGAAACCAATCAAGTAATGTCTGTCTCATTAAAAAAAATTTTGGAGAGTTATCACGGGACCAACCTCCCTCAATTTTTCATAGAACCACTTACCTAGATAAGAAATTCCCAGAAACTATAACATAATTATAACACATAAAACAAGAATAAATGAAAAATAACATTGCTATATTGATATCAAAATTTACCTTTAGAAATCTCACACTCATAAATGAAAACACATTATTTAAAAAAATGGAAAAAATTTAATGTAAAAAATAAATATATATTAGTAACATTATACAGGTAAATTCTATTCATAGTGTATATGTTAAAAAATTTCCTTTTTATTGAAATAATGAATACATTTTTAAAACACAATTATAACATTAAATTAATTGAATCAATGTGTACCAAACCATAGTGAAGAATCTAAATTAAATTTACATTTTAAAAATTTTGTGTTCATATAAATAATCCTTAAAAAAATTTATAACAATGATACAAATAATAAATATATAAATAATAATTCATTATAACATTTAAAATGGTGTTTTACTTAATGATTTGATTATGAAGTGTCTAAATCATCTCATATAATATTTATATTCGTGCATAATAAAAATAGGTTAGTTTATACTTGTTAGAGGACCTTTTTTAATTCAAATATTCATTTTATATCACCTACCACCCACTTATAAAAATTACATTATTTTTTAAGATCATATCAGATGTTTTGTCGATATTTGGTGCTTGAGTCAAAAATAAACTTAGTATGATGTCAATAGTTTATGCAATTATAATTACATCATAACCATAAAAATTTAATGTCAAAATAAGACATTTTATGCATCAATAATCTATTTATAAGAACCCTTTATTTATTCTATAAAAATGAACACTATTATAATCATGTAGATGGTAGGTTATACATACGCATGGGTAACAATTCCATTTTTCATTGATCATTAAGGAATTAAGGTATTAATTATTATATATTTATATAATTATATATATCTTACAAGTATTGTGGTGAATAAAAATGATTCACATCGTATTATGGAGGTGATTGTTGACATGTACAAAGGAACACCATTATCATTTTTATGTCCATAGAATGTATGAAAATAATTGATATATTATTTACTAATAATGATTAATTTTTCATTAAAATCATATATAAATATTAATTCCCCCATTATGACCCATCTAGAGAGACAATGCTAGAAAACAAACTATATTAGTTCGTGAAGTGGTAGTCTGGCGTATACATGAATGAAAAGCTCATTTCTCATTATTTTAAATTGGAGATGAATTAAATTGATTGGTTTAACATGAAAAAATTAATTTATATTTAGGAATTTTTATTATTATTTAATCATGGTTTAAGGATATTTCTATTAGTGAAAAACAAATTTATATAGATATACTTAAAGAAAAAGATAACTCTTTTTATGTTGATAACCTCTTAAGAACACCTTAAGACCTATTTCGAGGATGTTCAGTTTGAAAAAAGTTTCAAGAATGCTGGGGGGATTTTACGAATGTATTTTTTAGATCTTTGATGAACCAAATGGTTTTAGAAGATTGAATAATAGAGAAGAGTGTGTAACAATTTTTAGGAGATGGGAGGGGCACCCTTGGAATCTCTTAAGATATTTAAATAACATAAATTAATCCATAACTCCAAATGACTCAAAATTGAGTTATGTAGAAATTAATGTGAATATAGTTCTTTATCCTTTTATCCAATACTTTTTATACATTTATTTATATTATTTTAAACCATATCTTTTTTTGTTCACCATTAACTAATGTATTTTAATTTTAATTGAGGTAACATCATTTTAAATATTTTGAGGCTATGATGTATACTTATATGGGGAAATTTTTCCATAAATGGAATATTTATTAATTTATAGACCTTATAATATTAACTTTCAAATTTTAAATGTTTTTTATTATTTTTAAATAATACAACAAAATATTATTTTTATAAAATCTCAATAGTGTCAAATTTTTCACTATTTATTTCATTAAATCAAAATTAAATCCAAAAAATATTATAAAATTAAAAAACCCCCATTTAATAGACTTATAATTCATCACAAGAACCAATAACGTTCTTTGAGTACCATAATCAATTAAAATTATATTTATTTTAATATTATTCATAACATTTATTAAATATTTCAATTAATAAAATAATTATTGTATCACACTACTATCAGTTTTATGGTAAATATTTAATCCTTAAAAATTATAAAATAATCACTATGTAGATAATTTACTTATATTCATGGAGACTAGTTATTATAAAAATTATCTCAAATTTATCAATATATTAAAATTATTATACTCAAAAGAAATAAGTGGGTGATATTTTGTAACTTTCATGTCACTTAATTTTGTTTTAAAAATATTTATATAACATTCATGAAAAAAGACCACAATATGAGTCAATTCATATACTTAGGTTTGATGGTTTGATGGTTACTCATCCAATAATATTGGTTTAGGTGTTTGAGTAATTTTATTATCCTTATCATTTTATTTGTTACCTTAATTTTCCTGATTTACCGTTAACTAAAGTGAAAAAAATTTCCTTAGTTACTATTTTTAATATCCAAAAACATAAAAGTAACCCATTAAGAAAATTTGGAACCAAAGATTCCAAATATGGAATAAATTTTTTAAAATTTGAAAAACAAAGGTTTCAGTAATTAAATTAAAATTATTCTCCTTAATAAAACGAGAAAGCGAGGGTTTTTTTAAAATAAAAACCTACCACAAATTGACATGTGTTTGTATCCAATTTCAATGTTTCAATACATCCAATGAAGAAAATTGGATTAAATGATAAAAAATTAATATAATTATACTATAAATCCCATTAAATGGGTAATCCATCAATATAAATAATGTAGATGAAAAAGCAGTTTTCAATTAAAATACAATAACTTTCACTATTTAATAAAATATGTTTTTTATTAGAAAATTACCAAAAAATCAACCAATGTATGTTTTTATTTCATTATTCCAAATAAAAAGTTTAATTTTTAAAATATAACTTTTAAAAGTGTAATAAAACAAATTTAAATGAGTTTTCTACATTAAATGGAAACAAAAATACATTTTGTATAAAAATAATCATTTTATCCATAAAATTTTATTTTTCTTATATAATGTATAGATAAAACATAAAAATAATTTTAAAAATTATATTTATTTTATATTTCATTAATATAATCCATAAATAGTGATTATATTATTTTATAAAAAAATTTATTCACATTTAAATATTTATTCATAAAAACACATCTTTTATATTTCATTGATTTTTATTTAATTTTATAATTAATTTGGTAACCAATGAATCATTATATAAACAAGTGTATACCATATTTTTATAATTTAGTTAATATTTTTCATTCCCTAAATTATATTGCCTAGGAGATAACTATAATATTAAATAAAAAATAATACTAAGTTGTTCATTTATGATTGTTTGGGAATACCATGTAAGCTATTGAATATTGTCTTTCCATTAAAAATATAAGATGTTACATTATCTATGTGGTTTTTTTCTCCACTTTTTTATCTGTTTCAAAAAAAATTTCGAGTCATCATTTATCTCTGTCATGTAGAATAATCAATGTTGGAATATAATATATTATTTATTTTTTTAGTGGAGTCGTGGATAAATTTAAATTATTGAAATTTTATATATGGGATTAATTAAGTAGTTAATTCAAAATCAAACATTTTTATATTGTGTTAATAAATATGATTACTTTCTATAAATTGACGTTAACAAATTATTTTTGATGTATTTAATTTGATATTGTCCATTCATCGTCACTCTATAACCTATTCTTTCATGAAATGATCACTGAATCTTTTATGTCTGATTTATATGTGATATTTTAATTTATTTGTTCAAATATATAAAAATCATATATAATATGTTCATTATTTTGACATATTCTATAGGATTAACACACTATTGATGGTAATTTACTTTTTAATCGTAGGTTACATTTAACAGAATGGGTGAGAGGTAAATATTACAAATGTGGGTGCCTAACATTTTAATGAATTATTTTACTAAATGGATACTTTTATTTGAAACCATATTGTGATATAAGTCATATCTTATTATATTATATTTAATTCCTAGTTCATGATTTTAAGGGAGGATTCTCAAGGGGGCTAATGGGATTATTGCTTGAGAATCAATTTTCATAATATTTTTTATTCTTATAGATGAACATAATGAAATTAATTTTCCCTTATATTGGGAATAATAATTCCAATATGGATTTATAATTAATTATTTAATTTTATCAAATAAATATTGGTTTTTTAATTATCAATGGAAATGTAAAGTAAAATTATTTTCTTATGAAGTATAGATTTTTTTAAAAAAATGACATTCCTTATAGATTAATTGCACACATAGTTATTTAATTAATTATCATGAAATATAAAAATCGTACTAAATTTGATAAAAATAGTTATAAATAAAAATATTTTGGGTTATACATTATAGTAAATAGTATTTAAAGTCTCCCTTTATAATCCTCTTTTGGAATATCTCATACATACATTATTTTATACCACAGTCGTTTAGATGAAAATGAAAAAAATATAATATATTTCAAAAATATTAAACAACTCATAGGTAATAAAATATGTAGTCATTCACTTCCAATTGCTAGAGGTAACATTTATATGGATGGGGATAATGACCGCATTGAATATATAATTCTATCTACCAATATGTTCATTCTTGCGGGAGTGGTATAAAAATATTGTATGTTATAATGTACATTAGTGTAGTTATAGGGAAAACCAAATTGTTATATGTGAGGGAAAAATTAATCAAGTGATCTAAACACCACTAAATAGTATACTATAGGAATTTGCATCTAATAAAAATTAATTATTGACTTAATAAGCCAACTCATCCCAGATATAAAATGTTATTAAATAACATTAAATAAATTACAATATCCAATAAGAATAATAATATATGTATTATAAACATTCATTAATTGTCAGTGGTAATAATACATGAAATTATTCAGAATTACTCATATAATTATTATTCTTATTTATGTAAACCCTACCTATTATGGGTATTTGTGGAATAAATAAATTGATAAATATATTGTACAATCATAGATCAATATCATCAACTAATTAAAAATAAGTACTGGATTTTTCAATTCATTACTCAAGAAATGATTTTTATAAATATATAATATTCCATACATGATAGATCATCTAGTATAAAATAATTCATTTTCTAAATAAAATGAATTTAGAATAAATTTATAACTAAATTATATTTTCTAATAAAATTAATATTTAAATTATTTTATATTTTATCTCAATCAAATGGTCAAATGATATCTCGGAAAAATATTGTAATGTACTTATTAGTATTACTTCATATGCCTCATCACTAAATCCTCAAAAAATTTAATCCTATATGAATACATACATAAATAAAAAATATATAAAAACAACTTATAGAAAAACTATTTAAATAACCTATCATAATGAATATATCATTCCATGATATTATTAATATTTTATTGGAACAAGAAACAGTATTTTTTGGATTTTTGGATTTTTTTTATTTGTGATATGAATTCATTTAGTAGTTTTTCTAGAACATTTATTTCATAAAATATAATAAATTGTTAATTTTATATATTTATGTCATTTTTATTAATGGAATAATAATATTGATGTACACATTTGAAAATGAAATGATGTCGTCACTATGTACAAATATGGTTTATATTTTAGATAATTCATCAGGATATGAATAGTCTGTAAAGATATTTATAAGTAATTTTATTGTTATTATATAACATTATAATGTGGTTTCTATTATTCAAATGGTGATGTACTAAATTTTTTGGACAATTATGTTAAATAGATATTTTTTAACTTCTTATGGTGGGAAAAGGCTGCAAATGGTTGATTTATAGACATTGTAAAATAATTTAATTTCTTGAAAGAAATTAATGGTTATTATATGGTGCTAATATGCTCTTTTTAGGATGAATTAAAAGATTTATAAGGTCAAAGAAAATATTTATTATTTATAAAAATGATTGTAACATATATTTTTAGATTCAATAATATGTATCATGGAAGTACGTAAACGGAATTCCACAAGGATTTGGAGGTAACAAAATGATGTTTCATGGGAATTATTGTTGACACATTAGCATATATTTATGAAATTTACAATTCTACAAGAGGGTTTATTTTCATGTTAATAATAAATATACCATATTGAAAAAAAATTAAAATCCCTTTCTCAAATATTTTATGGTGGAAGGGATCCTGATGAAATGCTGGAATGGGAATTTATATGATATTTTTATATTTATATAAATTATAAATTGATGTAGTTTTCGATGTCTAAGAGCAATAATTATGTCAATATGTAGATCATATACTAATAATTATTCAGGATTGGATACTATATAGGGTTTCAAGATTAGAAAAATCTTTTGATTAATTTATCCTATTCTATTTGTATAAATGTAATGTTCCATAAGAAAGAAGGTATTAATTGCTTCTATATAGGTGTAAAGCTATAGGATTTCATTAAATTTAAAGGGAAGGGAAACATGAAATGTATAAAGAATATATATAATTCAAGAAATAATGATTAAGAATATGTTTTTATTAGAATATATAGATAATAAATGTTCGAATTTAATAATAGAAATGATTATATGTAAATTTGATGATTTGAAATTGATAAGCTCTAAAATATAAATATTTGATAAAATACACATACTGTTTTGGGGTTAATATATATTATTGATCGGTATTATATAAACCAACCTATTATGTTCTTTTTTAAATATTTTAGTCAAGTACTGTGTGATCGATAAAGAGGATAAAGTGTTCTTGAGATAAATTTTCAACCATTTATGATTCATGTTAATAAAATTAGTTGATAGTATTATACCTTTAAATGTTAGAAACATATCAATGTATGCACCATAGACTATCCTATAGTCGATAACAAAGCGAATCACAAGGTTCCTAGAATCATTTCAGGTATGCTATTATTTCATGATAGTATGAAAAAACCTTATATTCATATAAATCATTCCTTCAATAGAGTGACATCCAAAAATTTAAAATAAATCCAACATATAATTATCCCCTCTTATATTAGGGTCTTCAATATTGTCTATGATACATGTTATATCAAATAATTATTTATTTTAGTAAATACATAGTTTTGTAATGAATTTTTAAACGGAATAATGTAAATTTCAAAGGATTCCTTTTATTCTATGGATAAGAGAAGAAAATTGGAATGAATTGGATGATATTTCGTTTATTTTATACTATATATAATTCTCTCTCAATGGTTGTTCATAATTTTTAGATGTATCATTTATAGAAAATGTCCTTGATGGAAGAGAAAAAATGACTCTATATATTAATTCTAATGATTAAAATGAATTATGTAGTACTTTATCAAGAAATATATATATTTTATTGATCAGTTTTATTACCTAAATATTATTTTATAAAGGATATATGATTTTTAAGTAGGTAAAAATATGTATTATGAAGAAATGTATTATGTTTTTCATGGTTGGTTTGATGACACACTGATTTATCATGATGCAAACATTTAATATTCCTTAATAATATTGTTTATTTGTATGGATCCATCAAAAACCTTGCATAATATATTTAATATGTTAATATTTAAATTAAAAAATTATATAGATTTATACTTTTTAACAACACTATGATTTTTTCCATTTAGGTGTAAATTCCTACTGATTTCTCACTAGAAAACAAACATATCTATTTGGTGAATTACGAGAGAGATCATAATCAAGGGGGATCTAAAAAATCATTTCATTGAGGAGAACTCATTTGAATCTATTATGAAGCTAAAAATCAACACAAAAATTATTTCATGATAAAAAATTTGATTGTATGTATCTTTTTTCCAAGGAATGAAAATTAATAAGAGAAAAGGTTAATTTTATTGAAAGATACCATCATAATATTTTAGTTGTTTAATGGTTTTACAAGTCAAATCTAGATTTTTATAATGTGTAATGATTATAAAAATTTAATTTAATCTTTTAAAAACATCAAAAAGAATATATCGATAAATAATATACATTATGCAATGATGTTTTTATACAACAAAAATTTATAATATAAATCTTAATGGAAATTAAAATCTATCATAATGAATAATAAAAATGAAGGAATTATAATTAAGACAAAATTAACAATGATATATATTATTGAATGATTAAAGCATAAATAAAAAAATGATAAATATATTGATGTCATGATTGTCCATAATGTTGAGCCAGAAGTAAATCTTGAGGAGAAATGCCAAGAAAGAAACAAAATTAGGAAAACTATCCTTTGTTCAATGAATTATTAGATTATGTTGATGATCATGAAGATATAATTTATCTCTTATAGTAATTATTAAATGAATAAAAATTTGGCAACACAAATTTTCTGTAATTAGTTGAATATAAATTTAAAATTTAAGAACAGATAAAATAAATTTATAGTCATAATACTTATCTAAAGAAAAGTGAAAGGAACAATCAAACTATAAAATATTTAGTGGTTACATTAATCGGTTAGTTCAAAACTAAAATAAACTAATGTTAATTTATTAATATTTTTGTGTATAGGATGTTCATAAATATATAATTAATGAAAGGATCCAATTATTGATATTATATTCGGTGAAATTTTTATACACACAATTATCACAATTCATGAGAATTTTTGGTATTAGTAATGAGGAAGATAACCCATTGAATAATAATTTATTTTGAGTTAATAATGAGGAAACATAATTTATATTAAATTTTTTTTCAATACATTCACATGGGTTCACACATTATTCTGTGGGGATGCACTAGCTTTTTCCCCACATTCTCCTAGTTCAAATGTGGGTGTCATCTATTACTTATTCAAGAACACTAGCTCCTTAATTTAAATAGGATAATTGGATGTCAGTCTCTCCTTTTGTGGATTACTCCTACAAATTATTCACCAAATCAGAGTCCTCCTTATAGATTAATACTTTGTTCAAGAAAAACATCATGTTTTCATACCTTTAAGGACGCCATTTAATTACACTACATTTGTTTATAAATTGAAGGGGGTCAAGTCAGGGAAGAAACCATCAGTCATGGGAGTAGTCATGTGGGGGAATAGATGGAATTCTAGGAGCTAAAACCATAGTACACCTAAATTTCTTCCCCTTATGATAGTTTTTTTCAAGGATTCAGAAGATTGAGGCATACCATGTCGTTTACAAGGAATTATATTTTGGAGGCATGTGTCCAAGGTGTTCCTTGGCTTCCCATGATTGACATGAGGTATACCGTGAGTTTAACATCTAGCATCGATGGATCAGACAAATCAGAAAATTGATGTGATTGGATCAAATTAGTACATCCCTTGGAGGGGACACTGGGAAGATTTACTAGATTGGTGGATTAAGTTTCCCAATGAGTACAGATCTGAGGTAGTGTGTCCCATAGAGGGAATATATCATACCGTGATTTATGATCTAGAATTGTCTATGGGTAGACCAGGGATGGTTCACCTCAATAAGGGGGAACCAATGTTTACCATTGGTTGGGATTGAGCTAGGTGGAGGCTTCCTACTTACAATGTATAGAAGATATGATTCAAAACCTATATAATTTGAAATGGTGAATCATGGAATGGGGGTGTACACAATGTACAATGACCCGAAGACATTCTAGGGCTTATGAAGGTTTAGAGCCATGGGTGCTACAAAGGAGAAATGAGATGAATGTGAATTACACATGGTTATCTTCCTGAATGGATCGAATGATTTCACCAAGATGTGGTGGCATTGGTGGAATGAGGATGGATATGGATAGAGTGTTGAAGGATAAAATAATCAGGGATGGGACTGAGGACCGATGCGAAGGTGACAATGTTGGGTTGAACGTAAAATGGGATTCATTTTTATCATCGTGTCAAGTAATCAGAGTCCACATATTTCTAAAATGGGGTGATGAGTCTTTTGAGGCAGTGGCTTGTGATAAGGGACACATCGATGGGACCCCAAAAGAAGTAGAACCTCTAGGATAGGGCATGACCTTCCTGAAAAAAAAAATCAAGGGTTATACCAGGAAGGGACACGAGTGATGGTATTGAAACATAAGGAAGGTTCCATATACCATTCTCAAAAGTACAATTATCAAATTCCACATAGTTTGGATGTGGGGGGAAGAGTATCGTGGTGTACACAATGGACAACAACCTGACGACATGTTGGGGATTACACATGGTAAGCATACAATTATAAGAGGGACATTCTTGGTTGGAGGAGTGTTGATTGCGTGTGGGGATTATTCATGGTTAGCTGCCTGAGAAATGGTCTAACAACACAAATGGGTGAAGAACAAGCATATAGGTCACAAAAAAACTGGAATATGAAGATTACCAGTGTTTGTTGTTGATCATCGGGGAGGAATCCTATGAAAAGTTTCCTAAAAAACAAGGATAAAAAATCACATATTATGAAGGAATACATGTTAACATCATTAAGGACCAAAGGGAATATAGTTTAACATCATGTTGGATGATGGTGAGATGATGTTTAGTGGTCGGTACCGATGGGTGATGGGTTTGAACTTCTAGGAATATTCCTATGTACTTTTCCTGGAGAGTCCAAGGGTAAAAGTAAATGTAGTTTGATAGGATGGTGGATGGAGAATACACAGTAAGCTGACTAAAAGAGTATTTCATGGTTGATGACTAATCTTGGGCCATGTGAGTAATGCTCGGTGTGAGAATCTAGAGGCTACAAAGACCTGACCATCATGCCACAAATGGTACGTTTGTGATGAATGAAGTGGGGGTTATGCATGGTTAGTTTCCCAATGAAGATAAATATTCATTGTTGAGACACGAAACTTAACGTACATAGACATTCCATTACTTTTGCGTAATACTTAGTACATAAAAAAACACACACACAAGGACCTTAATAGTTTAGTGTCTTTGGAAACTCGGAATATAATCTTCTAATCATGGTGAAAGATCTTCAACATCTCCCATAAAGATATTCTTCTTTTTCAAACATAAATCCTTTCTTTATATCCTGGGGAAAATAAAACATAAAAGGGAGATCTCAAATGCTCATTAAGGGTAAACAAAAGAAATATCAATCACATCATATTCATAAGAACGTATCTTTTGGAAGTATTAACCTGCAAAAGAGATCATAATTTCATAACATGGGATAAATCAAATTAGTGAAATGTAATCCAAATAATCATAACCTAAAACATGAAACTTTGTGTCATACACACATAATCATATATAATCATTTCTTATTAGTCATGACTCATTTCCAAGACTATCTTAGTGGACAAAGTCCCTTTCTGAACCGAGTTCACTCCTCGTTTCAGTCCTATTTTACGGAACCGATATAACCTACCGTTCCAGCCATGTCTAGCTCATGAGATATAAAATCTTTACCCAATGCATTGGAGGGAGATATATGTCCCACCCATCTCATAATCATACAATTATTATGTGTTCCACAAAATCATAAACCATACATCATAGCATGACCCATGTAATAAAAATGGGATTCTTAAACATCGTGACATCATAAAACAATTCATATAAGATAAAGAAATTCATAAAAATAATTCCATCACAACATAATCAAATAAATGTAATAATAGGGATAAAAACAGAAAATTTTATTATCTTAAATGGAAAATAATTTTGATAAAACACTTGAACTCCATTCTTGAGGAAAATATACTTTCAACTTCAAAAACATTTTTCATTCTTAACATGTCATACAATTTTAAACTAAAAGAAGTTGATTAAAAATAAACTTGAAAACTTGTAAAGGATGATTTTGGAAATAATGTTTTAAAAATCCATTCATGCCGTATAAGTTAAAAAAACATTCTTCTTGTACTTTTCTCGGAAAAGTCAAAAAGTACCTCGTACGAAAAACGACAAAAGATTCCTATCATTTACTAAAAATTCACAAAAGGGTAAAATTGGATTTAAACAATTGTAGGTGGATAGAAATAATATTAAATATTGAGGAAACATGGATGTGGATGATAAAATACACCCCAGTAAAATACAAAAGTATAAACAATCTCGGATAAAAATGAGATTGTGATATTTCCCTTACCTTAGGTCCGATTTGCTTCGTAAGTGTCCGAACCTCCTCTTCTTTGAAGCACCTCTTTGAGATCTCCTTTTAGGGCACTAAAATTGGTCTTTGAGGAAGACCAGAACCTATAGGATGTTTCTATGGAAGTGGATAAGTGATTTTGTCAGGGGTTGGCCGAGCGTGAAGGCTCAAAGTGGTGTGAGGAAGAGGGGGAGGAGGTGCCCTTTTATAAGGGAGGAGAGGGGTACCTTTGGAATAACTAAAACTATTTTTTTATTATAAAGTCAAATTCGGTTTTAAATATCTCCAAATTGATTTATTTCTATGCTAAGGTGGGGATGGGTCTAATTCCTCTCATCTAATAAAATTTAGACAAGTTTAGGTTCATATTTTAACCTTATCATTTATATTTAACATTAAGTTAAATAATTTTACTTTTACCGTGTCTTCTTGTGTTCCTACACTATAAGGTTAATAAAAATACAATAACAAGACAAACAAACCCCAAGTTGTATATTATTAACATATATAACCTTATCTAATTCATTTGGACGAACCTTAGATTTTTAGAAATAAAATAACAATTAATAATATAATATTTGTTTTAAAAACTATTTTATGTCAATTTTGACACTATTTAGTAATTGATTTTTGTGAAAATCATAACATAATGATAACTTCGAAAAAAGTTAATTAAATCAATATTAACATGTCATATTAACCTAGAAAATTAGTGTAATTCATAAAAAGTCTCAAATTACATTTATTTGGGTATTTATAACATCAATTATGTCAATATTTCATTAATATGATAATTGATGCATCATCATTGTGTCATAAATAAATTAAATTATTTAATGTCTAAAAATTACAAATAAAATACAATTATGTATTAAATCTTTTTAGCTTTCTAATGAGTATTTATAGTCGAATTTATCTTATGTATAACCCTATATTAAAAATGATTTACTTATTAAACTTTGATTTTAACTATTTTAACGCTTCTTTAAATAAATTAATAATAAATGTGATAATCTAATCCAAGTGGGCCTAAATGATCTCATTTTATTCCAAAGCTTGTTTTTGGTCGAATTACACTTATCCAATAGAATTAGGACATGTGTTAGGGTAATAATAATAACATTTTTACCCTTAA
The DNA here is from genome assembly GCA_963277665.1 of Viscum album. Lineage (NCBI taxonomy): Eukaryota > Viridiplantae > Streptophyta > Magnoliopsida > Santalales > Viscaceae > Viscum > Viscum album. Next base: position 28,907,991 of record OY728123.1, on the reverse strand, counting down.
TTACCCTATATACTTTTAACAGTGGTAAAAAAAGTAAAAAGTTACTATTCACCAAAAATTATTTTCATCTCATTGAACCACATTTTACTTAAAAACATAAACCGTGTCTCTTGGATTTTTGAAATTCCACTCACAGAAGCGGTAAAATTAAGTTTTATGAAAAATTCATTTTTTTAACTACCACTTAGTGGTTTCACTATTCATCAAAAAATGAAAGTTTCCAGAAAAATACCAAAAATTAGGCCTAAGCTATATTTGATATTATGAACTCAATAATGATGTCTATTTTACCAAATTCAAAACATATCAGTTGTGTTAATTAATTTAAAAATTAATTCCCATCGTCAAAACAAATAGCGGGTTCTTAAGTGATAATAACTATCAAAAGATTGACATTTGTTTATGTCTGGTTTAAATGTAGAATTACATCAAATGACCAACATTGTATTAAATTGTAAAAATATATTCTAAATATACTTTAAAACCACTCAAAGTAATAATTTATCACTATTAATTATTTCGATTAAAAAAGTTGTTTTTAATTAAAATTTAGTAATTTTCACTATTCATCAGAAAATGAAAGTGAACCGAAAAGTACCAAAATTTCACATTAGGCTAAATTCAATACTCCGAATCCAAAAATGAAGTCCATTTTGAGAGATAAAATTTCTAAAATTTTAAAAGGTCCTTATTACTATTCATAACGGCTAGTTTTAATAATATTTTAATAGCATATCATTGTTTAGTGAAACTCGGTATTGCGTACTACACATGCTATCGAGGAAGGTCGTGATTGCGTGTAATGCAAGGCAAGTCAAGGATGCGTGTTTTACAAGCTTATTTTGGTGTAGCGTACAACAAAAGACATTAATGAAATTAAAATGAATATTTTTCATAAAATCTCGGGGTGTTACATTCTACCCCCCTTAAAATGAATTTCGCCCTCAAAATTCGTCGGGGTTATAAATTGTTTACTACTCGATAGTTTGTTTAATAGAAACCCACATCGTAAAAAGGAAGACCAAAACATGGCTTTAAAAACTAAAGAATGAAATGTAACAGTTACCCAAATTAACTCATCACTGGGTTTCCACATAAGAGAACATATGTGAAAATATGAATATGGAAGAAAAATCTAACCATCAAGTTCTGATGGAGAGTGGTAGGGAACATGGCTATAAAAAATCCAACAATCACAAAGCTATAGATTTGTGATGATCTAAGGTACCATCTGATTCATCAGATATAAGAGCACTAAGACAACATTTTTGGTTTTCAAGATCGTTTCCCTAAAGTGGATGAAATTGGAATTAGAAGAAATACTTTTGTGATTTCGATATAGTCTCACTATTGGTCGTTCTTTGGACAATTTCAACTTAAAATCTTAAAGAAATGAAGTTGAATTTTTCATTCATGATGTGTTAGCAGATTATGTGATAGAATGATGGGTCATTCCATCTGTCTCAAACAAAAGGTTAGAAAAGTTATCAAAAAATACATAAGTCCATCTATAGTGAGATTAATCATATATGGTTCCTAAAATGGACTTATATTTCATATATCATACTTCTTAATATAATAAAACTAGTTTCTACTAAATAGGGACTTCCTGTAGGCTAGTGGTAGGCGATAAAGGCTAGTCGCACTTCGGTTGTGGGTTCAATTCCCACGGCCTTGTCCGACGTGATGGGATGACGCCTGTCCTACAGGTTGTCCTTTTTCTAAAACTATATTACTATAACATCCCATCAATAATATCAAAAAAAAACTTCTATCCTTAAACAATACTATCTTATGTCAAACATAATCCATTCTAATCTTTAGGCTTATCCATAATACAGCAGTCCACTCTCATAATATTGTGAAAACGATTACCAGATATTTAATAACATCGTTGATCACCATATATCATTAGATATGTTTTGTTGGTCACATTCCAAACATTCAAAGGCCTTAATCATGTATACTCTTGAATACCCATTGAACCTTAGTGAAAACATGAATAAAGTTAATAGTTAACACTCTCCACATACCAAAATCCAAAAATTCTATATACTCAAACCATGATATAACCTTCTCCTTATACCAGTCATGACCTCATGAATACTATCAAACATTTAATTTTCTCTTTATCCCTTCATTATGCGCATATTATCTACTTTCCAAAAACACTGGTACCATTCATAACACACTTTCAAAACTTAAGGAAAGACAACAATGTAACAATCCTTAGATGTCTCTTTATTCCATAGTACCATGATATTACTTATACAACATTACACTTGATAAACATGTAATCATTCCAATACCTTCTTAAACCATTGACAGAGCTTCAACAATTCTTTCATCTTACATATCATTTGTAGTCTCTTCGTCATCATCAACATAAATACTACCATAACGACCGTATTGATTCTCTTCATGATACTTTCTCTTAGGAATTGGTTTTCATAATTCCCGTACATTCCACATTTAAAACATTTAACCATTGTTGATGTCGTAGCAGTACCATTATCCTCATCCCTGGTGTTAACTGAACCTTTTCCATTGCACTTACTGGCTTAGTGTCCTTCTTTTCCACACCCAAATCATCTTCCAGTTCCTTTGAAACATTCTCCTTGATGCCTCTTCCCACATGATTTACATAAGGGAAATTGATCTTTCGTTCCTCTATGATCATCATGAAACTCCGTCTTTCTCTTATTAGCCGAGTCAGGAAACTTACTAAATTTTACTTTATTGATCATATTATGAGATTGCTGATTCGGCGTAATAATGATGTTTGGACTTCCAAATCCCATTTCATTTGGTTTCTCATGAAGAATATCATTCCATTGTCCATAATATCCTCCATTATCGTGAATCATCTTGTTTCTATCCATTTTTCTAAATCCCAAAAAAGAATAGTGTTAGAGGCAAAAATCATAATAAAGGGGGAGTAACTTTAATATCTAACATCTTTGGTTAAATTCTAAGATCGTTACCATAGTTCTAGGACTATATCCTATACATATACTTATCCTTAGGGCATCCTAGACATACCTTAGAAATATCTCTAGGGATCTCACTAACGTTTTCACATCCTCGTTTCCAAGGTTGACTGAACCTCCCTCTGATACCAACTGTAGTGACCCCGAAGCTTAACGTACATAGTCATTACATTAATTTTGCGGAATACTTAGTACATAACAAAAACAAACACACACAAGGACCGTAACAGTTTAGTGTCTTTGGAAACTCGGAATATAATCTTCTAATCGTGGTGAAAGATCTTCAACATCTCCCATAAAGATCTTCTTCTTTTTTAAACCTAAATCCTTTCATTATATGCTGGGGATAATAAAACATAAAAGGGTGGGGCTCAAATGCTCAGTAAGGGTAAACAAAATAAATATCAATCACATCATATTCATAAGAACATATCTTTTGGAAATCTTAACCAGCAAAAGAGATCATAATTTCATAACATGGATAAATCATATTACTGAAATGTAATCCAAATAATCATAACTAAAACATGAATCTTTGTGGAATACACACATAATCATAGATAAATCATTTCTTATTAGTCAAGACTCATTGCAAGACTATCTTAGTGGACAAAGTCCCTTTTTGAACCGAGTTCACTCCTCATTTCAGTCCTGTTTTACTGAACCAGTATAACCTACCATTCCAGCCATGTCTATCTCATGAGATATAAAATCTTTACCCAATGCATTGGAGGGAGATATAGGTCCCTCCCATCTCATAATTATACCATTCTTATGTGTGCCACAAAATTCATAAACCATACATCAATAGCATAACCCATGTAATAAAAATGGGATTCTTAAACATCATGACATCATAAAACAATTTAATATAAGATAAAGGGAATAATAAAAATAATTCCATCACAAAATAATCAAATCAATGTAATAATATGGATAAAAATAGAATCCTTTATTATCTTAAATGGAAAATAATTTTGATAAAACACTTGAACTCCATTCTTGAGGAAAATATCCTTTCAACTTCAAAAACATTTTCCTTCTTAACATGTCATACAATTTTAAACTAAAAGAAGTTGAATAAAAATACACATGAAAACTTGTAATGGAAGCTTCTTGGAAATATTGTTTTAAAAATCCATTCATTCCGTATAAGATAATAAAACATTCTTCTCGTACTTTTTTCGGAAAAGTCAAAAAGTACCTCGTACGAAAAACGACAAAGATTCCTATCATTTACAAAAAAATCACCGAAGGGTAAAATTGGATTTAAACAATTGTAGGTGCATATAAATAATATTACATATTGAGGAAACATGTATGTGGATGATAAAATACACCCCAGTAAAATACCAAAGTATAAACAACTCGGATAAAAATGAGATTTGTGATATTTCCCTTACCTTAGGTCTGATTTGCTACGTAAGTGTCCGCACCTCCTCTTCTTTGAAGCACCTCTTTGAGATCTCCATTTAGGGCACTAAAATTGGTCTTGGAGGAAGAGAAGAACCTATAGGATGTTGCTATGGAAGTGGAGAAGAGAATTTGGTAGGGGTTGGCCGAGCATGACGGCTCAAAATGGTGCGAGGAAGAGGGGGAGGAGGTGCCCTTTTATAAGGGAGGAGAGGGGTACCTTTGGAATAACTTAAACTATTATTTTATTATAAACTCAAATTACGGTTTAAATAGCCCCAAATTGATTTATTTTGAAGCTAAGGTGGGTATGGGTCTAAATACTCTCATACAATAGAATTTAGACAAGTTTAGGTTCCTATTTTAACCTTATCATTTAGATTTAACATTAAGTTAAATAATTTTACTTTTACCGTGTCTTCTTGTGTTTTTACACAATAAGGTTAATAAACTTACTATAACAAGCCAAACGAACCCCAAGTTGTTTGTTATTAATATATATAACCTTATCTATGTAATTTGGCCGAACCTTAGATTTTTAGGAATAAAAAAACAATTAATAATATAATATTTGTTTTTAAAACTATTTTATGTCAATTTTGACACTATTTAGTAATTGATTTTGTGAAACTTATAACAGAATGATTAGTTCGAAAAAAGTTAATTAAATCAATAATAAAATGTCATATTAACATATAAAATTAGTGTAATTCTATAATAAAGACTCAAATAGCATTTATTTCGGTATTATAACGATCAATTATGTCAATATTTCATTAATAAGATAATTACTGATTGAATTTGCATCATCTTTGTCATAAATAAATTAATTATATAATGTCTAAAAATTACAAATAAAATAAAATTATGTAGAAAATATTTTTATCTTTCTAATGAGTATTTATAGTCGAATTTATCTTATGTATAACCCAATATTAAAAATGATTTACTTATTAAACATTGATTTTAACTATTTTAACCCTTCTTTAAATAAATTAATAATAAATGTCCTAATCTAATCCAAGTGGGCCTAAATGATCATATTTTATTCCTAAGGTTGTTTTTTGGTTATTATATTACACTTATCCAATAGAATTAGGACATGTGTTAGGGTAATAATAATAACATTTTTACCCTTAATTACCCTATTTACTTTTAACCGTGGTAAAAAAAAGTAAAAATTTACTATTCACCAAAAATTATTTTCATCTCATTGAACCACATTTTACTTACTAACATCAACCGTCGTCTCTCGGATTTTGAAAATCCACTCTTAGAAGCGGTAAAATTATGTTATATGAAAAATTCATTTTTTTAACTACCACTTAGTGGTTTCACTATTAATCAAAATATGAAAGTTTCAAGAAAAATACCAAAAATTAGGCCTAAGCTATATTTGATATTATGAACTCTAAAATGATTTATATTTTACAAAATTCAAAACATATTAGTTTCATTAATTAATTTAAAAATTAATTCTCGTCGTCAAAACAAATAGCGTGTTCTTAAGAAATAATAACTATCAAAAGATTGACACTTGTTTATGTCTGGTTTAAATGTAGAATTACATCCAATGACCAACATTGTATAAAATTGTAAAAATATATTAAAAATATACTTTAAAACCACTCAAATTAATAATTTATCACTATTAATTATTTCGATTAAAAAATTGGTTTTTAATTAAAATTTAGTAATTTTCACTATTCATTAGAATATGAAAGTTATCCGAAAAGTACCAAAATTTCACCTTAGGCTAAATTCGATACATCGAATCCAAAATAAAGTCCATTTTTGAGAGATAAAATTTCTAAAATTTTAAAAGGTGGTTATTACTATTCATAACGGCTAGTTTTAATAATATTTTTATAGCATATCGTTGTTTAGTGAAACTCGGTATTGCATACTACACACGCTATTGAGGAAGGTCGTGACTGCGTGTAATGAAAGGCAAGTCAAGGATGCGTGTTGTGCATGATTCTTTTGGTGTAGCGTACAACACAAGACATTAATGAAATTAAAAAGAATATTTTTCATAAAATCTCGGGGTGTTGCATTCTTACTCTGATAGGGGAAGCATATTTAGTGGTCCAAATGTATGATGAGTATATAGCGGATATACCTAGAACACCATGATATGTTGGGACGAGGCATACATAATTGACTACATGAGGTGTTCAAGGCGATAAATATCAGAGGGAGAGGGGAGCGGGAAAGCGTTTGTTCTCATTGACTTTAGATTCCCCTTTGGACTACATGCTTATATGGTGATCACAGTTTGACGTAATGTGTCATTGATGTGCGTACTTGGAAGTTTAATTTCCTACAGCTCAGATGGTGAGGATTTACTCTTTTCCACAAGGACACAAATAATTGGTACACATTAACCCATGCCGAATGGAAGGCACTAGACATTATTTATGGACATTGGGATGTTGTGTGATCCATTGATGGGATCATGTTGGTGTCAATATGTTAGGATTCAATAAAAATTTGTGTGCTTATGTGATGAATCATGATGCAATGAAAATAGTCATGAAAAACCACCCCATGGGACATTGAAATTACTTCCTACAATCATGGAGGGACATATGAGAGAATGATCCTGGAAGAAAGATTCCTCCCATATAGGGTATATGTGATGGTTAATTTTGAAGCATCCCCCAATGGAATCCTTTTTATGTCCATTTCATATTATTCCAAAAAACACATATTTTGGGACAAAAAAAAATGACCCTCTCAGAATTGGGGTTGAGGAGAAAACAAGGGACCAATATTGAGGGTAGAACACCAAAAATTTATATTGATCATGAAGTGGAATTGCAAGAGTCGAATCGTGATTCAGATAGGTGGTGTGTGAGCTTGAAAACAACATGAATCTCACTATGTATAGGTCCCTATAAAGCTCATAGGCCATTTCCATAAAAGTGGGGGAGGGATACCCCTCTTTTTTCCTCACATTTCTCAGCATATCTATAATTGAGATCTTCCTTTTTTGTACTTCATGAGATATGTGGTTTCCCATTGCAAACTGAGTTTACTCTGGGCTATATATCGAGTCTTATACTCTGTGATTATGTGCTCCATGAGATATTTTTGTGGGGATTTTTTTTTCAAAATATGCGGCTTGTCTCTGTGATAGAAATTTTCGATGGAGCTCTGAAAACGAGTACACAAAATATTAATTTCATGGGATGAAATGGCTCAATAAGAATCTTTGTTGGTTGGGGGGGGGGGGGGGCTGCAGATGTTTTCCTGAAAGGATGATATTGGAAGATAATCTGGGCATCCAAAAATAAGTTTGAATCCATTTAGACTATGAATCCCAAGAGGATGTCCTATTACAGGTCCAAAAAAACTATCGTCTTTCTAAGAGACTAACTCTACATGACTTAGGTCTAATGGACGATGTTCTCATCCCTGAAGAATGTTGGGATGTACCAAATTTCATTTCAATAGTACACCATGTCGGTGCTAGTTGATCAGAGAAATCGATGGTCAAACATGGTAAGAACACACACATGTCAATGATATCATCCATATTACCAATTCAACAATATTTACGGGATGGTAATGGAGATAGATGTATCTCTCACACATCACCCGCACCATCCTCAAGGAAGCTTTTGGTAACGTGATGAAGGAGTGGACTAATTATTCAAACCTACACTATGGTGTAAATATTATAGGGGGACTCAACCTGGGTTTACTGGGTTTGTGCAATTAGTGAGGAATTCAAGGAAGAGCTAAATTGACTAGAATTAGTGATGCTATGTGGGCCTCCCAATTACACATTTATCAACTGAAACAAATTATGACAGTGTTGATGAATATGTGGTCATCTAGGACCAAATCTTTTCATATTAAACATAGAGAGGTCGATATGAGGATTTTGGATTTTCACATGATCTCAAGGATTCCAATCCAAGGGGTGATGTATGAAGAGTTCCTGCCTAAAGAGAAGACATGTGATCGTATATAGTAGATGTAGCAGCATGAAATGGCACTGATGGTTCTAATGTCATGAAAGGTCAAGCAGTTGGTGAGGGACATCAAATTCAAGTTGTGGCTTATGAATATTAAAAACATCCCACCAATGCTCAACACTGATGGGGTGGAGGATCCCGGGATACTACCAGTCATGAATCCCTCATATCCAAGGATATCCTAGCATAGTAATGTCAATTCCTATTGGTGATCCTTGTAGTATTTAAATGGAAGATATAGGGTACAGTGTTAACACCGAGAAAAAACCAGTGGTTAGGTTGGATGTGTTTATCTCTGTGCTAATATGAGGCTGGATGTTGCCAGCCAGGGACACAAACATGGTTGTTCTACTGACGAAATTCATTAAGGAATCTATGATGGTGATGTGGGAGCATGTCAAATTTGGTATCTCGGTGCCGGCCAAATTGTACTAGGTGATGTTACACATCACCTAGGGAAAGAAACCCCATATTCTATGCATGATGATTCATCTTTTTTATGGATGGATATTGGAACATATGAGCATATTTGAATATCCAAAACCTATTTCCCCTCTTGAATCTGACATCTGGCCATCCATTTTTAAATTGATGGGAAGATTTCTGGCCATGTTGAATCCACCTCTAGTTCTGAATAGAGTCAATAAGGTGGAGGAATTCCTCTTCCATCCATTTCTATTGCTGAAATGTGTATTACCTGGTGATTCCCATTGATATGGGGAGAATCAATCAATTCTGAATCCACTATGGGGTATAGTTCTTGTGGAACCGTTTGAACAAAAGCCTATTTGCGCGTCGTACACCCTGCACCACTTATCAAGGCAGTTCTGGTTCACGCCAAGGTTGTCCCCGAATGTCTAACTTGGACTATATCACAAGCACCATCTGTGTGTGATGAGGCAGTTTTGACTCATGATCATGATAGAGGGTGGTAAAAGTGGAATGATATTCCTCCCCCCCATAGCTATCTATGAGTTATTTGAGGATTATTCCCTGAGTTTGGATGAATCCTACCTAAGGGAAATATTGAAGTGTCAAACCGTCTGTGCTGGTGATGTTATGCCTCCTCATCCTTGATGTAGGGGCATGAAAGAGGGAAAAAGACACCATGATAGAGGGGCATTGGTAGTGATGACTCAAACAACTCTAGGACCTACCCTATATAGGAGGAAATTAGTAGAAGTAGACCCAGTTTCCCTAGATGAGAAGAGCCAATCAGAAGGAAGGCCACCCAGGGGGATCTGCAAGATATCCACTCTGGCTCAAGGGATGTGGATACACCACATAGACATGCCCAAGGATAATATTTTTTCAAAGGCTTGGAACAACTAGGATGTCAACAAACAATCCCTCAATCCTTCCAACATGTGGCACCACATTAACCATGTCTGGATGGATCACTCATAGATCGACCATTCCAAGGATTGAATTCTGATGTCTCAAGAACAAGGGGAGAAGTACATCTCTATGCTATAGGTATTCGTGCACTCATGTGTTACTTCGTATCCAATGATGTACTAGGGGAATGAATTGCTTGAAAAAACATTCCCCCTATATTCTTCTGATGTTGTGTAGAGGGAAAAATTTCCCTTACTTGAATAATTAGAATAGTCCTCCTTGCTTGGACGAGGCTAGCTTAGGGATCCCTTTAAATAAAGGAGAATTTTTAACCTTAGAGATTAAACAATTCGTCGAGGATCTTGTGGTAAACACTAAATCATTTCGATTTCGTCTTTACACAGGTAAAAAATTCCATCTAAAATGAAATTTTCCCTATTTCTTAGAACCACATATGTAAATATAATCCACATATAATACAATATATAGTTTTGCAGTATGCGCCAATTACAATGATGATTGTAGAATTAGATAAGGTTGCGACTCCATGGGTGGTCCCCTCAGAGACGTCGGAGTTCCCAGCCATATATGGGGGACTATGTCTTGGGATTCCAACAACAATGGTTCAAGGTTGCGGAAAATTATTTAATATAAGTAAGTCCAATCCTTCGTAGAATCTGTAAATATTTTCCATTGAACCAGGAAAACTGAGAGGTGTGTATTTCTATATGCACTGTTCTTCAAATGGAGTGAGATGTCCTAATAAGGATAGTTGGGGATCATTGTGATTATTTTTCAACGGGAATACTAGTTTTCATGGAATCCAATACTCGCACATACCGGACTAACATGATAATGACAATATATAGGACTGTTGTCGGGACAAAACCTGCAACTATCGAAGTAGAATCTGGTGATAAGGATCAACATTATGATAGGTAACCCCACCTATCTGTCTAGACACCATAAGAAGAGAATGATAATGAATTTATAGAGGCATTACCATTATACCAACCTTTCAACACATAGGACAAGGACAAGACTGCTTCTATTGAAGAGGATTGCTAGGTTGTCCATCGCTGGTCATGGAAACTAATCACGAACTTCATCAATAAAACCCGATAAGTAGAGTGGATAAACCATATGGGGAGACATCGTTCTGGACACTGAGAACTATGCACTAGAGGAGTGGATTCCAGATCTCCTCGTTTTCTCATTTGAGATAACATTTCAAAGAAAATACTGGAACATGAACACAACCTCAATGTCGGTCGGTAGTGAGGGAATTTATTCGGTATAGATAATCTTCCGGAGTCTGAACAAGAGATCTAATTCTTGAGGGAATAAGAGAATAGAAATTAAATATTCCTTGATGCAAAATCGTAGTTCAGGTAATGCTTGAAGGCATTGTTGATAATGGCTGAGGAATAGACGAGGTGATCATTTTAAGAGAAGGATATTATCCGAGCTGATGAGGATTGGTCACGGATCAGGGACAATGAACAATACCAAGTTTCAATCAAAGTGGAGTTGGAGCATAACAAGCAACATAAAATCCTAGATGACACATGCCAGAGAGTTGGGGAGCTGGGATTCTACATTGAAGACATCAACCCATCAATCAGACAGATTAGTCCATGGGGGCTATAATTTTCACAAACATACAAACATACATTCATTATATCTTGTTTTATTTATTTGGGTTCATGAGTCATATTATCTACCTTTATTACTTTGTCTCAATCATATTTTTAAAATATCTAATGACCACTCTCTAAGATCATGTGGGTCATTCCCTATGTGACAAACAAGTGATGACAGCAACTTTATTTTCCATACATACTAGAGAGACAACCAATCACTAGAAATCTGAGGAATAAATGAATACTCATAGTTTTTAGGTGGAAATAAATAAAAGGGTACATTGTTAGAGAACCTAATTCTCAAAATAGGTAATCTTCTCTCTCCTATCATGGACTAGTGCATGAGTGGCGTAATTCTAGGGGTGTGGTAATAAATCCAATAAAAAGAGAATGATGAATGTTAATTAACTTAACCAAAATTCAGAACACAGTGTTGATGGAATGACAAAAGAGGGTAGATTTTAACCAAATTAGAAACACAACATTTGTATCGTGTAAGCCCGAAATAAGAACAAAAATATTAATGCCAACCAATAACTGCATTAGAGAACACATGACCAAACTTGAATTGTCATCTGATGTCCTAATGAAAGTTGGCTTATGATGGTCAGTTGTCCTTACTGCCAAGCATCTTAAATTTTGGGGGGTTCCATTAGAAATTAAAGGGAATGGGGTTCCGAAATAGAGGGAACACAACACATGTTGATGGAATGATGGGCTTTTGGGTAAATTCCTACACTCTTGAAATTACACCACCATGAAAAAAGTACACTATGTAATCATATCAATATGGATATAAATAAATCCTACTTCTAGGAGGGACCTTTCTAGTGAGGACCTATTATTTTCAATAGTTTTATTTCTTGTAAATGGGGATGATAATCATGCTGTTTAGAATCATATATTGAGGACTATGCATGAAGATTTTAACATCACATGGTCAGGGTGTCGCCCATTGTTTATGGTTTTACTTCCAGGACCCTTCTAAAGGGATTAATGTCATTTTACATGGACTAGGAACCACTATATTAATTTCATGTAGTTCATTACATGATTAGGGGAAAATAACCTAGAATGTTAACAGCCATGGGGCATGGCCCAAGGAGAAATGTCCAGGATACCGTATGTATCCCATACAGATGATAATCAAGAAAAAAGTTGATCTTGATCAATTTCTGTTCATAGGCCAATTGTAGAGGGTGAAATCATATGTGGCGAGGAAGTTGATGGATCCCATAATTATCATGGGGTATCCTGAAATTGGTCGTGGTAGGGTCACAATTTAACGTCACGCATCTTGAAAAGTGGTACCCGAATAATGAAATTTGTGGTGTAGTTTATAACGCACCGTGAATATGGACCAGAGAGGTCATCACCACACCGCACATTCCTAAAATGGAAATCGAGGCCGAGAAGGCCAAGTCATTGAGTATATCATTCAATGGATATAGCCAAGGATTAAATTACGGAATGTCTCCATTTATACTACAAGGGAATCAATTGTGCCTTATATAGTTCTTTGTATTATAGACAGTTTAACATCATGTGGTGAGGATGATAGTGTCAATGTTTAAGGACATATGGTAAGACCAACGATTCACACCATCTCGTGCATTGATATTACCCTATCGCGAACCCTAATCATTTTTTGATCCATTATTGGTGTAGGAAACAAGTATCACTATCATACCTTCCCCATATAATGAGAGAATTCAATGGTGGAATGGAAATTTCATGTAGGGAAAATACCAAATAAACCAACAATCCTGCTAGACATGTGCTAATGTGTGGAGTTACAGAACCAGAGGTGTCAAGGATCCATAATATGAAAATGGGTGTTAATCATAAAATTCATAGCATTCGATATTTGGGATGCAATGGGAGAAACATGAAAATTCAATGATAAATGTTCAATATTTTTGAAACACACCAACAATTTTACATTATCCTGTAATGGTAATAAAAAAATGAGGGTCCGCCACTGACCATATTCGAGACATGGGATTTTCATCAAATTATCGTTCGAAATCCTTCATGGTGTTGTCCTAGGATGGTAGGAGATCACTATATCCTAACATTTATTCTGTTAGGGGTTCCCTTTGATTTTTAATGGTAATGAAATCCCAAATGAAGTAATGTGAGAAGCAAGAGCATTACCCAACCAGTTTAAGAGTCATGAAAAACAAGAGCAAGGAGTGGTAATCTAGAAGGTAGTACATGGTGCAGTAGTTATAAACCTGACATGAATGAGGACCAAATAATTCTGCACCACACCACATACTTATGGGATAACCCTGGCCAGAAGGGGATTAGGAGGAAAAAAATTTCATGACTAGACTAAAAATAGGAATTCTGGGTGTCATTACATATCCCATAAATATTAGAATCAAGACACACATCATTCATTGAGGTGTTATAAAATGTGGACAATAAGAAAACGGAAAATATCCTCTTTTTAATTGTAATATCGTAATTTTTATATAGTTTAACATTGGGCCGACATAGATGGTATGAATCTTAGTCTAAGGATGAAGAGATCATACCATAATGTGCAATGTTTAATGTTATGTGCGTGGGACATGCCCGCTTCTTTTTGTATCATGCAATAATGATAGAAAAGTGGAGAACTATCAGAGAGGTATGTGTAATGGATACTAAAAACACGATGTGATGGAGGAAATAAGTCCACACCACATGACATACCTCTATGGAAAGTCAGGATGAAATTGCAGTAGAGGGTTCATGTTGATGAAGATGAAAAAAAACAAATTTTTGGATGTCATTATGTATCCCATAAGAATGGGAATCAAGCAACACATAGTTCTTGAAGGTGGTATAGAAGGCGGAAAATACTGAAAATGAGAAATGTTTTCTCATGTGAAGACATCAAAGGGGTGGGTAATTTTTCGTTACACGTCATGGGGGAAGAATAAGTAGTTTATCATTATATGATAAGGTTGTAAGGGATCTTAGTTAATGGTCATATATATCAAACCAAAATAGGAATATTACCCAAGAAAATATATATGACGTGGTACCATAAAGAAACTATATGTAAATGAGGACATGATAGTCTATACCGCACATAACATTTCCCAATGAATGGACATAATTGAATTTCATAATGCCTCAACTAATGGACTGCAGAACCAAGTTTATGGTCCATGAGTTTGGGCCAAAAAGGAACTGTGACCCTTCCATGAAAGCATATACCTACCCAAATCCCTTCACCCACATGAGCTATGATCATTGTGTGAAATAAGGGTGGATATGATCTTTACAACACATGTAATACTCAGTAGGGGGAGACAGTGTGGAGTCAATGAATGACCTCATGACAATGATTCATCCTCCTAACATGCAAGGGTGCATGGAGGGATGACATTAAGGGTGTCAAAATACCATATGAATATGATGGAGTATAATGTGTTGTGAATAATGACACTAATATTTTGGGCATAATGGGGGTGGCATAATGATGGAGGATAACTATTGTCCATGTTTGAAACACATAATCCATATTTCATGACATGCAATGGGAACAACAAAAGAGGGTACACCGCAGACCAAATCAACTACACTAAACATCTCTCAAAATGTTATTAGAAATCATATAGGACATAAGGCCAAAATGGTAGTAAATCCTTATGTTTGGGCATCCATCCCATTCTGGTGTCCTTTTGGATGTGAAAGATGTTGGAAACCTAAACGAAGGGACATGTGAAGCATGAAATCGGATGAAAGCATGTACATGCGAAATCCTAAACTCAATGTCCTAAACCATAGTTCATTAGGGAATGTTGATGGAAAATAATATAAGTCATGTAGTCAAGATAAGGAGTAGTAAAATTGGTTTCTGAACGTGGGGCTTGACCCAATGAAAAATTTAGGGGTGTTCCTATGTATCCCATAAGATTGAGAATCAAGCCACACATAGTTCATTAATGTTGTGTAGTTTAACGTCATGTGGTATAGATTTGAGGGAACATGTAATGGAAACCCTCCACGAAAAGTACATGGAATGGCTACTTTAAACCCAACAGGAATGATAACCAAATATTTCCACCCCACACCATGTGCTTACAACCGAGTTCAAGACAATGGGCCAAAAGAATGCATGATTTATGGTACCTGGGGATATACCCTAAGGTGAAATGCTCGGGAATTCCTACAAATCCCATATTTATCGGAATCAAGACAAATGTAGTTCTTAATGGGGTTGTTTTGCGGGTCTGGCACAAGCATCAAATGAAGCAGCATTTGATGGATCTTGTTTTTTCTATAGCGTGAGTGTGTTTTTTACAGCAATAGACTCTGGATGGAGAATCCATGGATTGTCAAAAGAATCAAGATATATGCGGGCCAGGAAAAATACCATGGTCGATGATTGACTCCATACATGAATCCATCTCATGTGAGGATACTGCAATGTGGTGCAGTTTTTTCGTCATCCATGCAGGACAATGGTGTCACTATTTGGGGTCATAGGAGAGGACCATCCCATGAACTTGAACATCGTGCAGTATTGACGCATCATTTTAATGTAATGTAAGAACAGGAAGCATAGTATAACGTTATATAGTTTGGATGCATATTGAAGAATAAGGTACTAAAGGGAATGTCCATGATGTGATAAATCATACCCAACTTGGATGGGGACAAGGAAGGTCCACACCACACTGTGAACAATCACAATGGGGGGTACCTCTTGCCATGGGGACAGAAAAGAACAAGGGACATGGGGATAGACTCAAAGGCCAAATTTCCAAGTGTTCCTACGTATCCTATATGGATGGATATCAAGCCATACATAGTTCATGAATGTCATGCAGTTTAACATCATGTAGTAAAGACGAAATGAATTGGCGATGGAGAGATCTCAAATAGAACATGGTGTGGTAATTGAATACCCAATATGAATGATGATATAAGTCCACACTGCACCACATACCCCTAGGGGAACATATGAAAAGGTCCACAAGGTATGGATGTTTTATGAAAACTAGGAATGGACCCAAGGATGAAATTTTTGGGTGTTCCTATATATCCCATAAGGATTGGAATCAAGCCATACATAGTTCTAAAAATTCCATTGAGTTAAAAGTCATATGATGAAGATGTGGAAAAAAGACATAATGGAAATAGGATCACTTGATCTGTCCATTGTAAACCCAACATGAATGGAAAATAATGAATTCAACACCAAAACATATGTAACCCTCTAAGAGAACAAACCCGGTTGGGGGGAGAAGAGATTTTTTAGGCTGGACATGAAGACAAAATGTCTGGGGGGGTTCATACGTACCACTTGTGGATGAAAATCAGTCCATACAAAGTTCCTGAAATTTCATATATTTTAACATCATGTAGTAAGGACACTATAGATCATAGATTATGGTTATATATATTAGACAATAAAAGAATAGTTTAATGTCGTGTGTGTGGGACAAAAGGGAAGAAAATGTTGAATCACAATTAAATTCATTTTAGAGGCCATGGGGATGGAAATAATGATTGAGTATAAATATTGACCATATTCGGAATATCGTATCCAAATTTTTTCCGGTAATGGGAACAAACAATTGAGCATCGATCGCAGACGATATTTGCAATGCGAGACTTCTATCAATTTTATTTTGTGATCGTTCAAGATGTTGTCCCCAAAGGTAGGTGAGCCATGGTGTTGAGAGACCAGGATACTAGGGTGGTCCATTCATATGTGAAAGATGATGGAGACCAAAATGATGGGATGCGTGAAGCATGGGGTCACCTGTGCAACATACCATCTTGAGATAAGGATGGGGGATATCTTAGTTTAAAGTCATAGAGCTCACAACATGTGGTGTATTCACTTCTCTCAATTTATAGTCTTAAAAGATAAAAAATATATAAGTTTGGGGTCATAAAGCTCACAACATTTACAGTTTAACATCTTGTAGAATGAAATGAACCATACTTTAGGGTCATATATCTTAGACCATTTATATTTTAACATCTTGTAGGGAGAGGATGAGAAATTTACCATCCACCAGGAGAGTGATTCCCTAAATAGATGTACTTCATGAGGAATTTTCCATTGGTGGGAGGTGTAATACTCTCACCATCCATAGTGTACAAAGAGTATGAACCATTGGGGTAGTCCTTATGAATGAAATAATATCCCTCCCATGTGTGCTCCATCTTCGGTCACTTCCTACTAGGTAACATTGGCATTTTCAGGGAGAAAACAGTCTTAACATATAAGAATGAAATGAAAAAAACATTATTTTGGAAATCCCTAGTTATTTTATTCATATTCCTCTCTGGATTGTGCATGGCATGAAGCATGTTCATGTCAAGCACTTCCACTTCTTCCAGACAGATATTTACTACATTCTGTGGTGCCTATTGATCATAGACAGTTGTCCGTTGTGAGTGTAACTGAATCCCTATGGTAAGGATTGCCACTATTTTGCACACCGGGTAATATGGAGTCACTTAGGTGGAATTATGGGTCATCATCTGGTTTTCTAAGAGTGAATTGGGGTGTTTTTCCATCCAACACTTCTTTTTTTGACCAACCAACTTCTGCAATATGATTGATAGGGCTTTGTAAAAATCCTATATCATCCCAATTTCTATCGCATGATAGAGGAAGGTATTATTAGAATGGATGTTATTATTGGTGTAAAATTTCATCATCCTAGTAGTTTGGATGTTGGTTTTGTTATCAGTGAGAACAGTGTGAAGGAATCCATATCGGTGGATGATATTGTATTTCACGATGTCAATGATGGAACATACCTTTATTTCCTTGAGTACAATTGGGTATTACAACTTGGAAATGAAGTCCATAATAGTTAGGATGAACCTTCACTGGATATCTGTTTCCCGTGGATATGGTGTCACAACATGGAGTCCCCAGACCATGATGGGCTAATAGTAGTCAGTATTATGGATAGGATTGGGTGGTTGATGCCCAAAATTAGCATTGACCTCACACACATGGAACCAATTAACAAACTAGATACAATCATGGTTAATAGTGGGCCAAAAATATCCTAATATTCAGATCTGATTAGGGAGTTTTTGCCCTACCTAATGAGCCCCACATGAACCAACATGAACTTCCTACATAGCTGGATAAATATCATCTCCTTGAATGCATAGGAGGATAATCCCATCAACCCAAACTTTTTAGAGGATTTACACAAGACTATGAACACTCTTGAGGGATAATTTCACTATGCGACATCAGATTCGATCACGTTCAGCATTATCTTTCAAGAGATTATCTTACTAGAGATACTCGATAAAATGAGTCCTCTAGTCTGGGGTATCCGCCAACACTACGGTAGGGGGGCATAGAGGACTTGATGTGGAAGAATCGGTTGTAAGGTGGATTACCCGTGGACTATAATCATCATCTGTAATGATGGGAGCTATCACTCTTTGATTCACCACATGGATAATTAAATCATACTGACCAGGCTTTGCAAGAGATGTGACATGGATGGCCAATGAATAGGCTCAATAATTTTTTGATCGAGGCATATGAATAAATTTTGTACATGAAGAGAACTGGGCCATCATCTTGAGAGTATGATCTAATAGAGGTACCATCTCTAAATTCCTAACAACATAGTCGTCGTTGATCTTCTTCAAAACCAAATCAGAGTCCCCTTTAACATGTAGGTGGGGAACATCAATCTTAAGGGCCAGTATGAGACCAATGATGAGGGATTGATACTCCACATCATTGTTGGTGATAACTTCTGAAAACAGAATCAAATATGGAAGGAAAAATATTTTAGGTGTGATGAAGACGATACTCAGACCTACACTATTGAGTATGGGATCATTGATTCTCCTTCTAGCAGTTCTTCGGGAAGCACCATCAAAGTGAATTTTCCTGCATGTAATGACATGATCCACGAAGATTATTGCATCATCTAGAATATCATTAACCATAGAATCCTCTCTAAGGGCTAGATGGGATGTAATAATGTCTTCCAATGCTTATCCCTTAATATCATTATGGTGGAAAAATTAGATATAAAATGGTTGATGAATCACTGCCCACCGAGCTTGATGGACTATCAACATGGGGTTGTTCAAAATGTATTTTAGCAGATCCACTCAACGAAATAGATATATATCATGGTGCAACAAAAAATGTCACTATTTCTGCACTCTGAATACCATTGCAAGGCATCTCTTTTCAATAGAGGTATAATGGTCTATATATCGAGTAACATATAGATTAAAAGGTATAAACTATTAGTTATTCCCTAATTTTTCTTCTAGAAGAGAAGCGAGATGAGGGGCCATTCCAGAGTGGTCACACAGAAGAATAATGTCTTTCTGGAAATGGTTGGCCTCTGAACAGGATACTGTTATAGGTACTGTATGATTTCCTCAAAATCAGCATGCCACTCCACATTCTAGTGATAATCAAAACCAACCATCATGATTCGGGAAAATTGATTACAATTCCCATTCATATTTTTTATGAATTTTTATATATATACTATATGGCCTTGAAAGCCTCGAAGCTTCTGAATATTTCTCAGAGGAGATATATGAATGATGGGATTGATATTTTCTGGATCAATCTCAAGGCCTATATGTCTGACAATAATTTTGAGAAACATTCTGGAGGTGACCCCAAAGGATCACATTGAGGGATTCATCTTCATTTGGAGGGAACATAGGAAGATAAACACTTTTTTAAGATCTATGAGAAGGTCTTGATGATGGTGGGATTTAACAAGAAGATCATCCATGTAGTATTCCACCAATTTCCTAAGGATATGCTTGAATAAGTGGTTCATGGAATGCTGGTAGGTGGCACCTACATTATTCAGACTGAAAGGAAATGCCTGGTAAAACAATTTACCTTTTGGTTACCTGAAGGTTGTAAAATCCACATCCCCAGGGGACATTAAATTTTTTTTATATCCTGAATACCCATCCATGAAAGAGATATCCTGGAACCCAGCGGTGGAGTCAATCAATAGATTTATCGAGAGAATGGGAAAGCTATCCTTCAGATAGTGATAGTTGAGATCCCAGATGTCGTTGAAGACTCTGATATTTCCATTCTTCTTCATGATAGGCATAATTCTAGCAAACCATCTTGGGTACCAGACAACTTTTATTAAGATTTAATTGATTGCCATATCAACCAAGACATCAGACATGGCATTATGAGAAGTGTGCACCATTCTGAGAGTTTGTTTTTACCCACGATGATTTTCTATGAGTGAAAGACGGTGGATAATGTTCTGATGATCAAGACCATTAATCAGATCATAAATCTAAGCAAATACGTCACATTAATCCTTTATAAAATCCACACATCATTGTTTCTATTCGGCATGAATAGATTTGTTGATCAGTATTGGTTTTGGATCTATATCGCTACTGAGGTTCACTTGTACCAATTCATAAACCATAGTGGACATGCACTCATTTAATACGGGAGGGGAATCGTCCAAATCATCTTCTTCATCAATATTGATAGGATCATTAGCATGAGGTAACTTTTCTTTATTGGTTGATCCTAATGAGGCACTGGTTCCAACCTGAGCAGTAGTTAAAACCTCATCAGGGGACTCCTACACTACTAAAACCATATTTTCTAATGCTATTGAACTAATCTCATATGGCCTTCAACCCAAGGGGAATATTTTGATAATTTCTAATCAATAGTGGTGCCTCATCTTGAGACTATTTATTCCAGCCCATTGAAACAATAAATTATGGCATATTTATGTTGCCAAGGGGTAGACATCCCGATACCATATAGGAGTAAGGGGATTTGAGATTACTGGTTCTGGGTTTGTCTAGAAATATTATATTATCATCTTTCATTCTATAGATTTTGGAATGCGCTTCCCCTTCATTCTAGATACACGAAAACATTTCCCTACGTTTGGGGTTGTGGCCTCCAATCAGTGAATTGGGAAAATGTCAGCGTCATCATGGAATGGCCATGGGGTGGTTGCATCCATGTCGTCCTTAACCAAATTAGCTAAAATCTTAATGGCTTCTCTCCTATAATACTCCGCATTATGGTAGTGGGATTCCTAAGTGGAAAATGGATTTACATCACCTTGGAGTAATTGTAATCAACCATTATGGTGGTACTTAAGGCATTGGTGATAGAAGAAAAGAACTGTCCCTTACAGGTAGTTCCATGGTCTACCCATAAACATGTTGTATGAAGTGTATTTTGAGACATCCTTGAACTAAGTGCATGATAATAAGCCACCATAATGGGTCATCAAGAGGATCTTTCCAGCTGGTTTCTACTCCGTCCAATCATAATATTGAATCATCATGTTAGAGGGACTCAAATATGTTTCAGATAACATCATCTTGCTCAGTGTCTAGGGTAGGATAAGAATGATCCCAAATCCTATGTCCAAAAGGAAATAGGGGAACTCCATGATATTGAACTGGTCAGTGATGTTTAGTGGGTGTATGATCCCCTGTATAGGAGAACCATAATCTTATCATGAGAAAGAGATGACAGTTTTCATCTTGAATTCTTGAATTCCTTAATATGGAAGGATTCTATGGTAGCTACTTCATTATCAAATTTCAGGGGGATATTGAATTCCTCTAGAAGGGTATCATGCATCTATGTAGATAGGTATAGATCCTCAAGGATATGGATAATATTAGTAATGTTTTAAATATTTTTGAGGACATCATATTTCTATGTCAGGCATAAACTTCTTCAAATAGGTTGTTCTACAGCTGTAGGGAGAATGGTGGCTGCAATTGGTTCAACTGGTGGATTCTGATTGGTGTTGGGAATTTCTTGCTAATAACTATCCAAAATTCATATATTGACTACTAGATAATACCTATATGACATAGGTACACCCATGATAGAACTTGACTAATCATAGCAACGTTGGGGTGGATCTACCTGATTATTTAGTACAAACAATAGTGGATGAGAATATGATGAAACGATATGAGAAGGATATGTTTGTTGAGCTATGTGTTGGGCCTATTGTCTTGTATCAGTGGCATGCATAACATTGATGAGAGCACTTTCCAGTGTATTATTATGACTCACATACCCACAGCTTTGTCAAAACTGTCATCGACTGGGGATGTTTGGAGGGTCTTCCGGGCACCCTTTGTTATCGGAAACCATGAAAGGGTTTACCAGCTTGATGGTATTGACTAAAGCATAACCATGGTCATCCCTGATAGAATCATCCATTTTTGGATGAATTCTGGGTGAAATTATCATCGTAGGGGACACGAAATCACTGAGATTATGGGACGTATTTGGATCAAGTGGAGGGGAATTCCATCCTTTGCATCGTTAATGCTTACTCCCCTAAGGGGATGAAGACAAATATGTTGATGAATATGTAGTATCCAAAGGTAGATAAATGACATATAAAGCATCGAGCTAATTCAAACATGAACTGATAATACCATGTCCTTGAGGGAATGCCTTGAGATCCATCTAGCCATCGTATTTCTGAGACCATGGTTAGAAACCTACTATCATTCACCATCATTGTCACTATCAATATTTATAAACACACATCCCACCTATTTCGGAGTTGCACCCAACCTAACTATGTTGTTATCAACATGGTCTTTGATCCATTATTTAAACACATAGCACATCATGAGGGAATTACCATGGTAGTTGAGATAGGGGATGAAATTTAGTTAATCATTGAGATCTACATATTCAGGCCATTTACATTCTGGAAACCACATGATTCCCTAGTCCAAGGATCTTTACAAATAAATGGGAACCTGAGCCTCATTAAATTAGTAGGTATGGTTCCTATGATCCATGAAATTATATCTGGGAGATTGGCCCTAATGGGGGGATTTAAGATCCCGTTGAGGAGGTGGAACTTGATTATCTCACCAATGTGGTAGTAGAACGTTACGCGGGGGCAACCACCAATATTGAGGAAGGCTCCACTAAGACAGAGTCTTCACCTCAGGAGGTGGGCCTGGATGAAGTTGTGGAAGGGGCATTGTCAGTAACAATTCCAACTAGATTTGAACTTATATTTGTTTTCCCACGATGATTTAATCCTTGGAGGCTCTCTATGCAGGCGATAAACGACACAACTGACATTCCTTATTTTCCTACTATATGTCTTCCTAAAAACAATCTTCTATTTCGGATAAATTCTAGTACCAACATGGGTATTTTTGAGCGATGATATAAGGGACCAGTTTGGTCTTCAAATTCCTCACACATCATTAGAATATTCTCCTACTTTAGGGGCATATTGATTGATTATTTGAGGCCATTCCCCCTGGTGACAATGTATATGATGCACTCGTTAGTCCTCTTCTTTCACTTAATGAGGTCAAAAATACTTTTTTTCTTGGTCATGGAACTAAAATGGTAGACAAAATGACTATGAAGATCCTCTAAACTAGCTATTGAACAAATGTGTAACTATTTGTAATATACAAATTTAGTCACATCTACTATTTAATTGAAACAATTTATCTTAGTCACCTCTTACTAAGCTGGAGTTCATTGCATGGGTCCCCACATTGAAATAAATTGAGTAGATTCTACTACTGATCACTCATCCCGTTAATGGGAGAGAAGGTAAGATTTTAGAAACATTGGGGTGTTGGGATATCCTCCACCCATTCTAGACATGGCTTTCCATCGGGTGGGATTTACACCGATCAAGTTTCTAGGGCCTCAAGACGAGCAATACGTGCTACCATTAGATCATCTAGATGAGAATTCTGATCATGATGAGGGTCTCAGACCACTAGTGCATTTTTATTTTCATAAACATTTTATATAGGCTCAGTGGATCATGGAGAGATTGGTGGAATTACCCAAGGAACTAGGTGAATAACATTTAGAGTGGATGGTGGGACATATGGAGAGTCAGACGAAACCTAAGCTGGGTCTTCAGGAAGGTCGTCACACAATTTAGGTGGACTAGTTGATGCATATTATGGTTTCTTACCATAATCATTGGGCTCTACCATGTTTAGATGGTTAGGGTGGTTGAGGTCACCAGTAGGAAACTCAGCGGGAGGAGGCTTTACCTACCCCTTCCCCTGTTTCACCATACGAGGATTACAGTAATCTAGTCATCGTTCTATAGTGCGCTTAGTGAGGTGATAATCATCCATCATTTTGGGTCAAACAATCCATTGATAAAATTATTCCTTTTGGGTCATCTTCTATATTTTTACTATGCCAGACATGTCATAGGGTTTTCCAGACCAAATATTCCCTTTTCCTTTGTTGGGGTCCCAGCCGAGAGGCAATGACTTGGAAGTTGCAGAAAGGCCAAGAAATATTCTATGTCGGTGAGTGTGGACACCAGCAGCATCTGTTGGGTGTTGTACAACCCCCGGGGGATGTTCCTATATTCTAGGAATTTTTCTCATACCCCTTCCTCATATATATCAAGAAAAATCATTTTTTGAATGATGATGCTCGGATGCATATCATTGATATCACCGGGTGAACCAGGCGGGCATAGGATATGACTAAAATGTAGGACATCATACTGCCCCATACAAGGATATGAAAATGTGGGTAAGCCTCCCTGACAACCTTGTGATGTAAAATGATCCTCTGTACAGATTTTCCCTGTATGTTCTGATGATAATAATGAGATGTAGGGTGCTGAGAAACTAGGAGTGCAACCAAAAAAATCAAGCATCATTACTGGACAATGTCGTCATAGTGTTCCTTGATCTTGGGGTAAGAGAATAATTGATAATGGAGTTGTAAAATATTCATCTATAAGGTTTGGTGGTGTAAAATTACCTCATCCTAGGTTAGGGACTCCAAAATGATGATATTTACAATCTCAATTGGCCAGAACATCTTTGGGAAATTGTCTACTATGAGAATGTCACACAATCTTCTCAACTCAAACATGAGATTCATCATATAATTACACCACTATTCAATGGGAAGAATTTTTGGGACCAACAACAACTTTTATTCTGACCATTGTTGTTGTTGACTGGCCAGTGGATAGTATGACGCGTGAGCTGACATGCTGCCGCATCTTGGGCTGTCTTATGTAGAATGCACTAAATTCACCAACTCATTCATATAATATGGACTATTGACCACTTCATCTCTTATTGGGAAAGAGTTCATTGGTAGTGGGTCATGAAATTTCTCATCCTCTATTTTTTCCAAGAATTACTCTCTGCGATCTCTTGTTTAGTTAGAGATTGATCTTGTTGACAATAAAGAGGATTACACGGCCAGGACCTAGAATGGGACCAAATCTTCCTCCTCTTGTCAGATTCATCAAAGGGATGTAAAGATCTTGTGGAATTCACATATTTGAAGGATGAGTAACACATGAATTATTCGGTCCCCAGCCCCTAACATAGAGGTTCGGGTTGAATCATCCATCATCTAATCACAATCCACTTCAGAATATGAAAATAAGACAAATTTAATGTCTTTTTAGGATACTCTGAATTCTTCCTCTGGTGGTGAAGGCCCTACCTCCTACCATAAGAAGGTTTTTGAGGGTATTTTAAATCATTTAAATGGGGAGTAACTCTTCTAGGGTTGGTATTGTTGTGGGGAGGACCTCCGTTCAGACAAGCCAGTGTATGATAAGAACATGGGAAAATGTAATATTGAATATGGGGGGGTCCTCTATGATTGAGGGTATTAAATCAAGGAGGGCCTCCACTAGAGATGGAATGAAATGGGGGAATATCTAGGTTATTCATCCATATACTGAGGAGGAAATCCATGTCGGCAGGATTTGGTAGATGTGGTATGACGAGGGCCTTCTTTCTGATCATATATGATATGGGAAAGACTATTGTGATGAAACTCGATGAGGGGGAGGGACTCTACTGTAGTTGATGAGGACATAAGGAGGACGTCGATACTAGTATATGACATTTCAAGGAGGATCCAAAATATGGTAACCTGGTAGGTAGGGGAAATTTTAGTTCCTATGAACGGGGGAACGGGGATGACCTTCATGTTGAATGTCAACAAAATGGGGATGACATCGTCTCGGTAGGATGATGGTGGAATTAGGAGGACCACATTAATTAATGAGGGAGTGGGGTGAACCTCTACTCTATCGGATGATGGTATGGGGAGGACCACTTTAAGGTACATCATCATCGTGGGTCATCCCACGACGGCTGTTTCATGCACTGGTGACAGGGGAAGTCAACTCAACTGTCTTATGGGGTTGTAGGTGCCTCACATAGGACTAGGCAAGGAGGATTCCCTGCTCTAGGACAGGGAAGTGGCGATGCATTGGGGAAACAATAGGGGGCCAATAGCACATACAAGTGGTGGATCAAGCCACAAGAGATACATATAGTGATGCCCCAAGTCAGTAATCATGTGGATATTTCACCTGACATTGATGCTAGGTTATCCGATCTAAGGGAAACTGTGCTGGGGTATAGACCCCCTTCTCCCAAATCATTGGGATTGGATGGCGACACTGATGCAGTTGGGTGGGAGCCCTTATCACCATCTCCCTACCATAATTATTTTTCAGGTGGAATGTAACATCCCTTACATAATCTTAACAAGGGTTAGGGGATTTTTAGATTGCTCTGTGGATAGGCTTCCAATGCTATTGAAGGTTGGGGTGGGGAGTATCAGCTCCCTACACATCCCTTGGGGGTGGTGCTAACGGGGTACATAAGCCTCTAGGTCTTGATGGGCCATGGCCCTTGTCAGGATAACCTCCTCATATTCGTATTGAAAAATAAGAGTATTGATCACAATTTTTTGAAAAAATTTATTGGGCTAGAGAAGGCATGGACGTTTATTAGATGTGGTCATGGATGTCATCACAGAAGATAGTGTCATGCTAGACTACTATGTTGGAATTTCCCTTATCCATGTGTCTACGGTTTGTAGGTGATTGGTTTCCTATAGCTATAGATTAGGTCATATAATGTAGTAAAATTCATTCATTGGTACAGACAATAGGAAAGTGGTTCTTAGTGCCCCAACGCTATTCAATATTCCTTAGTTGGATAGAATGATCCATGCCAACAATATCGCAGACCAGGATTCCTAAAAATCAACTGCCTGAAATCCAAATGAGTTTCAAGGCAGGCCTGCAATTTTCTATATGGGTCCTGGAACATGAAAGGTAGATCCGATGACATTCTTATCTAATGATATCTCGATCACTACTAATATCCATATTGAGGAGAATAATTTCATATTGGGTTCACCATTTATATTTCTGATTAATTCTCTAGAGTGAGCACATATGTATATGGGACATGATGGTTGTTTCCTAGCATTACCACATTCTGAAAGCTGAAAAAATCCAAAACTTATTCTAGGATATTTTCACCTTGATCAAAATGGGATGAATGGATATCAATATTTTCTTCCTTGGATTCCTCCCCAGAATTCATCACCTAATCTAAATCTCCCTTAAATATTAAGATTTTGTTCATTAACCACTTCTTGGTGCAATATATTTGTGGACATAAGTTATGTATAATTCTTATATCAATTCATTTAGTGGGGTCATGTTAGGGAATAAACCTTTGGTTAGGGGAGTAGTCACATTGGGTATCGCGGGCATGTCTGGGTGCTGAAACATTGGTATACCTAGATTTATTCCCCTTAGGATAGGGATTCATGAGGGCGTGCAAGCCCGACACATCAGACGATGAATGAGGATAATTATATATCAGAGGCTTTTCAATGAGGTATTCCTCAACTTCCCAAGTTTAACATTGGGTAATCCGCGAGTTTAACATCTAGCAATGATTAATCAGTCTAATTAAAACACTGATGAGAGTGGATTAAATGGGTACATACCTTGGAGGGAGAACCTATATGGCATAGTATAAGGGTGGATCAAGAAACCCATTGTTGGCTGATCAAGGTGGTGTGTCCCATAGATGGATGATATCACACTATGATGGCTGATATGGACACCTCTAAGGGTATATCTGGGATGGTGAACCCCATGGTGGGGGGTACCACTGTTTACCATTGCTTGGGATTGAACCACATGGAGGCTTCCTATGTACCTGTCATTGAAGATAGGGATCAAACCCCATATAGTTTAAAATGGTGAATCATGGGATCAGAGTGCACACAATGAATAATGACCTGAAGAAATTCTTGGTATTATGATTGGTTAGTGGCACCAGTGCTGTAAAATAGAAATGAGATGAATGGATCATTCACATGGTTATCTTCCCGAATGGATGGAAGGATTCCCCCGAGATGTAGTGGCCTCGAAAGAATCTTGATGGATATGGATAATGTCGAAGGATGGAATGAGAGGGGATGGAACTAAGGACTGGTTCGAATGTGATGGTGTGAGTATTGAACCTCGAAGAGGATTCCTACGTATCCCCATAGAAGGGAATCAACGTTCATATAGTTTTGTAATGGGGCATTGAGTCATGTGAGAAGGTGTCTCATGAGAATAGACACTGGGATGGGACCTTAAATAAGTAGAACCTCTAGGATGTGGAATGTACTTCCTGAAACACTAAGGCTCATGGGAGAGTCCATGACAATACATGAGTGTTGGGATTGAACCTCAAGGAGACTTCATACATACCTTGCTCAAAATTGACAATGATCAGAGACCACATTGTTTGGATGTTGGGGGCATAGTATTGGGGTGTACACAAAGGACACAACCCTGAAGACATGTTGGGACATACATGTGGTTAAAAACCCATAGAAAGAGGTACACTATTTGTTGGAAGTATATAGATTGAGTGTGGAAAAAATGCAAGGTAAGATGCCTGATAATTGGTCTGACACCACTAAGGGGGAGGACCAATGATATGGGTCCCAAAAAAAGGGACACAAAAGTTTAAAAGTGTTGGGGGGGCTCAGGGAGGCATCCATCCTACCCTATCTTAGAAGAAATGGATAAAAACCAAATTATTTAGAATGAATATAGTTTAACATCTTCATGGACAAAAGGGGCATAAAATTTATTATCATGTAGGAAGAGGGTGAGCCGACATGAAGTGGTCAGGACCAATGGGTGATGGGATTGAACCTAAAGGAGGATTCCTACAAAAGTCTCATAGAGAGGGCATGGATCAATGTCCATGTAGATAGGTAGGATGGGGGATATGGCTTACACACTAAAGATCCCCAAAGAGGATGTCATGGTCAATGAGTACACTATGCCTGAATGAGTCATGCTCAGTGTGAGAAAAAAGAGGCTACAATGACATGCTGATCGTGTCGCTAAAGGTGTGTTTGGGAATAATGAAGTGGGGATTAGGCATGGTAAGCATCTCAAAGAGGATTCAAGGGTTAATCTGAGAGGGAATCCTGAATAGTGATCGAGATATACAATGATGACATTGTCACCATACACAGAACACAATGTAATCTTGAGTCGGGGCTTACGAAAATATTGTATGAGGTGTATATTGAGACAAAGATCAAAGGGAAAGGGGACAGAGAAGGAATTGGTGATCGTACTCTTCACTGTCCTATCTAGACCCGTCCCTGAGGTGGGTATCACATTTTAATGTCATGTTTTGTGGTAGTGAGTTATTGGAAATTTAAAATCTATCAACTCAGACGGTGAGGATTCACTCCTCACCTGTAAGCCAAAGATTACTAGTGCACATTAACTCATGGTGAATGGGAGGCGACAGGAATTCCATATAAATATAGGGTTGTGGGGTGATCCATTGTGGGGATCACATTATTGTGTCTATGATAAGATATAATAGCCATTAGTGTTCCTATGAGAAGAATAATGATGAAAATCACAACAACAAGAAGCACCTCTCAATGAACATTTAAATTACATTATAAAATATGAGAGGGCCATTTGAGAGAAGTGTCTGTGAAGAAAGAGGCCTCACAGAGAGGGGCTTCACAATGCTCAAGGGATCGTAGATCATAGGGGACTAAAGAGAATATGTCATTATAGTTCTTTTGGCCTCGCAAATCACAGGGCTCGCATAGCACAAGGGATCATAGAGAACATAGTATTGTAGAGCACAATGGAATATAGAGAACAAGTTATCTTAGAGCTGGGGGCTCGCATAGTTGAGGGGATCCCAAAGAATAGGGGATTGTAGAGGATAAGATCTCGCATTGGATATGAAATAGAAAAGAGGATAACATTGTGAATCCTAGTGTTCTATCCTTTTTATTGGTAACATAGGTTGTTGGAGGGTTCTTCATGATTCCTGGGTGTTTTTTGAAGTCTCAATTACTCAATGTGGTATTATCCAATTATAGTGTCAAATAGGATTTGTGATGGGAAACCATTTTTTAAATAGGGTTAGATCAAATAATAGGGTAAAGGTTTCCATGATTCTTAAGTAACTCAAATGATTCCTTTTCCAAATTGGATTGATGAGAAAAGAACACTTCATGATCTTGGAATTCGGAAGATGAAAGGTCAGGGTTTGGCTCCTATGGAATTGGGGGAACCTGGTATTTATAGGTTCTAGGGGTGTGATTATATAAGGTAGTTCCATATTGATAGTTACAATCCTCCATATAAGGAAGATTTTTACATGTTTATAGTAGTTGTGAAGTCGATTGTCATCCCCTCTACAGTGTAGAGGCTTCCTTTGATCCCTCTATGGTGGTCGCATAGGGATCTGTATATTTAGAATGAAATGTTGAGGCACCCTTCCATCCTACTAGGGCATGGAGACATCCATCATGATTTTTGTAAACATTTGTCAACCATCACATTTATCTAATGCGGGCATAGAGAAGGCCTCTGCTTTGTACTGGACGCGGTGCTGAAGAGAATTGTGAGGGTGCTTCTCGAAGCAGCCCTTATGGAATCCTCTTGCTATCGTTTTCTAATTTTTCCCAACTCACATATTGTTTTCTCCAACATCAGTATTATGAACTTATAAAATGGTCTTAAATATCATTACAATAGTAATGTGAATGACTATCAGAGGTGATGTAGTAGAAAATTATTCCCACATATTTGGTGAATGTTGTGAGTGTTCATTATACAGATGTAGACCCCATTACTAGAGGATTAAATATGTTTATGAAAAGAATAAATAGATATTATGAAATTAATAGTTCCATGATATCATTCAAACTGAGGTAATTTTTTAAAAATTCATTTAAATATATTATCATTTAGAATAAAGCTATTAATTGCAGGAATAGATAGAAATGAAAAAACTACCATATAAATCTAATGGATATTGATTATAAGAAATATATTTTAATTTACCTAGTATATATATATATATTATCCATTGGAATAAAATTATGGATAATATAATGGAAACCACATTCAATAATACAAATAATTGATACCAAAAATACCAATTTCGACTTCTCTCTCTTGAATAAAATAATGATAGGAATAGTGGATAATAGAGTTCATTTTTAATACAAAAAAATGTATAAAAAATATTTCTAAAAAGATCGCATATAATGGTTACTCATCCCACATTATAAGAAATAATAATCATCTAATGAATATTATGGGATTAATTCTTGTTAATATTTTAATATATAATGACCTGGCTCTAAAAATTAATTAATTTGGTAAAACATAACTTTTAGAAAAACTTTTTAATACCATAGATGTTATTCTAGTGGATGAATCATACAAATGATGTTGATCACAATATAAAATTTTTAATATTTTAATTTCTATAATTTCTAATATATTGGTTGAATAATCAAAATTAAAATTTTAAACTCTCTTATGAATAGATTATTGGAATGTGGAAATCTATATATTTTTAATTGTAAAGAAGAAATATGTATTATTATCAATGATTAATAAAATATTATACACTATCACAATTTGGAATATATTCACCATAAAATAATGTATAATTTATCATATAAGAATCTGGAAATGGATATCATGAACCTGAATAATGATTTATGAAAAATACTAGATTCATGTATACATGGTATAACAGTATGTAACCCCTAGTGATAGAAGAATAAGAGAGTATCCAAACCACATGACCATGTCCATACAGATGTACGTGGTCCAATAAATTTATGTTGATTTCTAGGAGGAAGGTATTTTGTTTTCTATATTAGTGAATATAGTAGAATGGTAGGTGTAATGTTAATATGTACTATGATATAGGTAAATAATTTCCATAAAACATAGACAAAAACAATACAATATAAATCCAATTCTATGATATAAAATCATCAATCTAAAAAATGAATCAAAATATATATCCATTAAATTGTAATGTTTTCTTGATAAATAATGCATTTCTTATTGATTATTTTCATTTAAAACACAAAAAATATAATAATTGAATTTTGATACTAAATGAACAAATCCATGATAATTAGACATAAACTAAAAATAGTGTATCATGATTTTAATAAAAAATAGTCTATTCATGTTTTTGTGAACAATAGAAATAGATAATTGTAAATTCCATAATGGGATTGAACATCCAATGTATATTGGAATGAGATTATTCTGTTATTGATTATATATTATTTATTTGTTTAATGTAACTGTTACAGGGACAATATATAAGGAATTAGGTGTAAATTTTTTGACTTGGAAAATGTATTTTGTTTTTTGAAAAATTAAATAACATTATTTCCTTAAAAAATAATTTATATTACTTTGAGAAATTTTAAAAATAATTGATTTTATGGACATAAATGGTATGTAATGAAATAAAACATGAATATTTTTTAATTATAATCTATATAAATAAGATGACTAATTTAAAATAAACATTTAAATTATTTATGTGTCATCAAAATATGATGTTTCCAAAGTATAATATAGCTAATATTTTTTTCAATAAAGTGGGAAAAAATAAGGATATGTAATAATTGTATAGATGATGTTCCATCAATTATCAATTGATAGATAACCGAAAAAATTCATACAAGAATAATTATTTGTTTATTGAACACTACAATACTATATATAGTTTATCCTATATGCTATTAATATGTTTCAATTAAAGAAACATGTTTAAAATACATGATAAATATGATAAATATAATTTAGAAAAATAATATGTTAAAAAATATGGAGATACAATAATATGATAATGTTATTTGAAATAAAATGGTTCTTTAAAATAAATGTCAAGAACTTGGAGTTCTACATTGAAATAATACATGACATTTTTGTATAGGCTACTCACGAGATGAAGGAGTTTATATGGAGGCTGAATTAAGTTTAGTATCACCAATTGAAATAGTCATGTTATTTTTTGAAGTGTAAAATAGATACTTCAACCATACATTTTCGATTATAGTTAAAATAAATTTTTTAAATGGAGTTCGAAAGGATGATGTGTATATAGAGAACCGCATGATATTTATTTTCCAAAATGAATAGAATAAATTATCAATGTTTATAAAAGATTTATATGGATATAAAAATATATTACAATATATTTTAATCAAGACATATACCTTATGATGATATATTTTCATGGATGAGGTGTTGATCCTAATTTATATGGGATGATTTCTTGGGTAGAAAATTTTTTGGTTTTGGGATATTTATATGGGTTTTTTATGAAGGATTTAACATACAGATTTATTTTATCTAATAAATGGTTTTTAATTTGTGATATTATTAATTAGTGAACATATCTTTTTTAATGGATTATAGTTTATTCATAGTCAATGATATAAATTTGTCATAGTGGAAATGTATACAACTAAACATTTGGGAAACATTATATGCATGAATCAGAAAAAATGTCAACTCCCATTACACTTGGAAACATGGTTTAGAAGAATTAATATATACAGAAAATAGATAATATTTTATGAAAATTATAATTTTAGGTATCATGTTCTATAATTCTACATATACTGACATATGTATATGAAAATAATTTAGATGAACTATTTTATTTTAATTGTAAAAAATACAACTTAGAAAATTTGAATTATATATTGAGATATATTAGAAATAATTTTATATATTATAGAATCATTATGTAAGAGAAATATAATTAGTCATCAATATTGTCTTAAAAAGAATAGGTAGTTGAAATTTTTTATAATTCCATAAGTGCAACTAATGTTTTTTATTGTAAATAATTTTTTCAGATGGTGGAGAAATATCATGAAATTACACCTTTTTACAATGTCTAGTTACATTGAATTTATGTTATAGATAAATTCAAATAAATTTCATATATTAGGCTATGAATAAAATATTTTATTGGGGAACCACATCATCCTATAAAAAGTTTTTCTAACATAATGTGCTTCATTGGAACTAATCATAATATAATGTGGTATTACTAGTCTATAAACATTTAACATAGATATTATTTTTGTAATGAAAAAAATATTTCAAGGTGTTCTGAAAATTGTTTTGTGATACTGATTAATGAGTGCTTTATATTTTTAAAATATCTATTTAGAATACTAATGTTTAAAAATACACGTTGAGGCTTGTATTCTAACACCAACTTTAACATATTAAAAGTTCAACAAATATCCCCTCTCACTGTTATATTTCATGTTTGAATTATATAGTTTTATTTTCATAAATGTTCATATATTCAATAAATGTTTTCATGTATGGGACATACACTCCCCACATTGAATAATATAATGAAAATGGATTGTGGGATATATTCTAATGATATACTTTTCAAAGTTAATATTTTATATTTTTTTGATAAATAAGTCCTTGGAACATGTTTCCTTAGAGAGTTTAAGGGTATATAATTCTTAGATTTGACACTTATTGAAGTGTTAAATTAAATAAAATACTTCCAGAACTACACTATATCAATTATGTTGTAAATTGGGATCATAAACATTGTTTGTTGAGTTGTAAAATGAGGGCCCTTTTGAATAGGGACCAATCGAGGTGTAATGAAGTGATATACATGTGTTGTGGGAATTATTTATATTATTATTTTTTTAATTATTAGCCATATAATATTACAATATTTTATAGTGATTAATAAAAAATCCATATATGGAGAATTATGGAAGAATAAAATTCATTTTTTGGTGATGTTTTCAATAGTGTAATTTGAGAGTCATATTCATTAGGTTTATTTTTTTCATGAAATATTGGTAAAATCTATTTAAATTGACATATTATAGTATATATGTGTTTTGATAAAGGTATTAGGAAAAATATACATTTTTTAAGAATCATGTATTATTTATGCTTTTACACATATGGTTCATATTTTATTAATGGTATGGAACTTTCCTATCTTCATAAGGTGATTCTCTATATTTAATATGATAATATAACTTCATTAGGAAGTCTATAATCATTATACAGTTATATTTTTAATTATAATGGTGTTTTTTTATTTATGTGAATTTAATTCATATCTTTATAAAATGATAATATGTTTTTATAGCAGGCTTCTAAATCTCAAATAGTGACTGATCAATAGAAAGAAAAGGTTAATTTTTCTAAAAATGGGAATTTTATCGTTTCAAAGTGATGTCCCAAAACTATAATGTGAATATTATACTTATTAAATAATTAGTTAGGTGTATTATGAAACTACATAAGGTGAATTATCCATAACCTTATACGATATTAACAACTATTCATGGTGGTTTGATTTCAACATATCAACATGGAATTAAAAAATTAAATAACAACCATCGGTATTACATTTAATTTATAAAAATTCATTAATAAATAATATATATGTATATTTTTATGTAATATAATAGGATAAATGAAATCATTAAAAAATAGAATTGGAATTACATTGATTCCCATTGATATATAACTAATAAATTTTCATAGTCTTGACTCTTTAAAAAAATAATATAAATCAAGTCATGTAAATATTTCGAACAATAATGCATGATTGGATATTTTTACAGTGTCCAAAGTTAACTAAATCTAACATATAAAAAATTATATTTACTATAAAGTAATTTCTAGGTATTAAATAATGTGTATTGAAATAGATTCCAAAGAGGTGTACTTTCATGTGAAATTAACTATTTCATCATTCTATTATATTAATGATATTTAAATAAGAAAATAATTTGATAACGATGGAGGGAAATAAATTTTCATTCGAATATCATTAATTACAATGGTATAATAGATTTTTTGATATATTTATTTTTTACATTTTTAAATTATAATAAGAACATATGATTTCAATTATCAAAGAAAAAAAACCGTTTATATATTTTTATTCATCATTTTTAATGAAAAATATTTCCAAAATTTATTTTTTATTGTTTTAAAAATAATTGTCTGAAAATGGGAGATAAAGAGATGGGTGTGTGACTAGGATTAGTAATGAACCCTTCCTCCACTATAGTATGCACAATCGTCCAACAGATAGTAGACATGAATGGGAAAACCTGATTGATGTATGCTTCATTGACCACATCAAAATATGAAACTATGTAAAATATTTAATCCCTGATGTAATTTCCAATATATGATTTTTTCATTTTTATAATAAAATAAAATATCAATACTGTTTTCGCTAACATTATTGATAGAAAATATGTGTGAAAAATACAACCACAATAAAGGTCACCTTACCCCTCATAGGGTCTTTCGAGATGTTATTAAAAAATTAATCCAGCACTGCACTACCCATGCAAATCATGATTACTAACCCAATCACCCTAAATATGTATTCTAACAGACACCAAGGTACCAAAAAAATATGGAAACTAAAAAATATAAATATATTAGAAAACAGTTTTTTGTATCCCATGGAAAATAACAAAGATAGTTCATATTTAGACTAATACATCAACCAAAGAATAATCTAATTTTATATCTCTGAAATATCAATAATAATATCTACCAATTAATAAAATAATTTTATAAATATGGTTAAAATGTTTTTAAACCTAATAATAGAATGAAAAAACAATAATAAGTAATCATATAAAGGGTGATAAAGAATACTCTTGTGGAACTCTAGATCAAAATTTTATATAGGAATATAATTCACAATATGAAGGGATTGAATGATGTTGAGTAAAATTCATAATAATATTATTCATTTTAGTCAACATATGAAACTAATTGTATTTCATTTCTGAAAAAAACAAAATAAGTATTGATTTACCACACGAACCATCTACTAAGGAAAAAAGGAATCTAATTCTAAGTGGTTTTATATGAACTATTTTGAATAATTTCAACGATACCCATTTAAATATTAGGGGAATGAATAATCAACTTATACTACATGAAATACATCTATTATATAGTCATCGATGAATAATATTATCTGATTTTTGTGTTTTATTCATTATCATGGAATTCATTATACATAAATATAAAATGAATTATCCTCCTGAATGAAAATAATAATAATAAAACAAAATGATTTTATATAAATAATATAACCATTATATAAAATACGAGACCATTAATTAATAAAAAATCATTTCATGAATAACATATATATGAAAGGGTATACACACTGAAAAAAATATAAATTATCTTTTCTAACATTCCATTTTACCATAATGAGGGATAAACATATGATTTTTTTGAAATGATCATAATCATCTTTTTTTATCAAGAGTTGAAAAATAATTTTATAGGATTACAATGTTTTTAAAGGTATAAGACATTATAGTATCATGGTGAAATTATTGATTGCATTATAGTAATAAGTGATCCATAATTCATAACTATAGAATTACAAAAATATCATATTATTTTTAAAAAATGATATTAAATAATTTATAAATAATTTGTTTTTTTAAACCCTAAATTTTAATTAAATCGGATTGATACTACATAAATTTAAGGCTTATTAGATAAATCATTATTATCTTGTGTCCAAAAAGTAGAAACAAAAAAATGGTAAAAACATTATATACATGAGAACAAAAATAAAATAGGTAAAACTAACCATTAACAACTCAATATGAAAATGACCTAAAACTAATTTAACCAAAATTTTATAACTTAAAAAACCATATATTTCAATAATGAATTCATAAATCCATGGGAGAGTCTACTGAAAATCATAATAATAGAAAAATATTTAATAATGAAATGTATGTAACCTTATATATTAATCATTGACCTTAACATTACATAACACTTTCCATTAGTTTGATTCCTCCTTGATATGATGGAATTATAACATATAAAACCAATAAATACCAAAATAAATTAATTAAGGGAAGAAATTATGTCAAATTTATGAAATGTATAATATTAACTTATAAAACAAGTTATATAATTATATATGTAAATGGATAAATACTGTCAACTTCAATTGAGGAGGAGATCTGATGGGATAAAACCTACTAATAAACATGGGTCTAAAACAAAGTTTCCTAATGGAAACAGAACACTATTTAGTAATTAATATTGACGAAATCTAGTTATGTCCGTTTTTTATAAAATAAACCTATTAGTCTCCATTGTTCTCCAATCAAACTACTAGTGGGAATAAATTGTAAATAAATTATAGAATTCCCACCTACTTTGTTATCAAGGTACTCAGTGGAAATCAATATGGTACATGGTGACCACCTATATTCAGGTCCAATAAACTCTATCTCCAAAAACAAAAAATATAATAAATATTATTTGTCTAATTCTATTAAAAATATAATATACTCACTACATTATTTCTAAAATTCAATTAATCATTTCTTTAATGATCTAAATAAATATAAATTAAAATGTCATATTTTATATCCAATAAAAATAAAATTTTACATAATTGGTCAATTGTTTATTATCCTAAGAATGTCACATGTCATTATATTCATAATTTTTTTACAAATAATAAAATTTATATGTAACATATTTAAATAAATTAATATTTATTAAAATAATTACCACTTTTTTATTAAAAAATTATTTATATCGACCATGTATTTTTATCAAAAAGTTTTTATGAGTAAGAAAATATATTTTTTTCAATATATTAGGAACCTAGTGGTGTGGGGTCATTTATAAGTAGCACTACTATAGGTTTATTCTGAAATGAGTCTATTTTACTCCTTTAATTGATATATTTCACTATAATTTTCCATTATTAGCATGTTTCCTCCACCACTAGAACCATTATTTTGATGTCAATAATGAAGCCCACCCATTCAAATTCTTCTATTATAAATGAACATGTCCCCTATTATGCCTTTCCTTATCGAACACTTTTCTTGAGTGCCCAATCTAATGGACAGATCCTTTGACTATGAAATAACTACTACCAATGTCAACCTCCTTTCTAAATTGACTAACTCGAGTTAATGATCATAATTGAATTCCATTCATAATATTTCATCGAGAGGCCAAATGATTTATTACCCTAATATAGTGAAATTTGAAATTCCTGATGGTTCTATTATACAATATTCGCATGGTTATTTCTTATAATTTAAAAATTATTTTTTTATTAATAATAAATCGGAATTTATGCCGCATTAAGAAATTTTATACAAATTATAAATATTGAAAAATACATCTATGAGTACCTTTATGTTAGAAAAAGTTGTGGTCTATCCCCATGAAAAATATAATTAAAAAACAAGGGCCATATACCTATAGGGTAATAAATTAAAATAATTCTATCAATCTAAGAAAAAATAAAAATAGACTTGACAAGGAAAATCAAAATTAAAAAAATTAACCTAAAAAATGAATTTAGAACAACCTTGTAGTCATGAATTATAATATAGTTAATTATATTCATCATAATCATCATAAACACATGTGTAATAAATCAAGGATCTAAAACTATTAATAAATTACTTTGTAATTTATATTTTTTAAAAATTATTTTTACTATTCTTTATAGAATAATTTACATTATTTCAATATAATGTTATTTATAAATTTTTAATATTTATAAGTTCTAATTTTAATTTAATAATTAAGGAAAATAATATTTTAGAACATTTTATATAATATTATATTGTTATATTAATAATAAATATTAATAAATTATATATGGAAATATTTTTGTTACGTTAAACAAAACAAAATATTTAGTTTTTTATATTTATTTTTTAGTAAAACATTATTCACTGATATTAATTTTTTAATATAATAAATAAATTTAAAAATAATTATTCATAATAATACATATTCGTATTTAATATTTTAATATTTTAGAATTATATATTTTAAAAATATTAATTTCTTCCACTGTGAATAATCAAAATTTGAAATTATTTAGTATTCGACATAAAAAATATCATTTAAAAAACATATATAATGTGTTCGAAGTACTCATAATATGAAAATAAAGAATAGAAAAAATATTATTCATTAATATCAAAATTAATATCAATTTAGAAATATTGATGGTTTGGTTTTTAGTGGAAGTTAATTGGTAATCCTTAAAGTCATATTTAATAAAATTATTAATGATACATGTCATTATTAAATGAAGAAAATTTTAAATTTCAAAATAATTATAATTATAATTTACATATATTAATGAATAATTATATTTAAGAAACCCCACATTCAAAATAAATATAAAAGTGGTTGATTATTAATTATTTGTCAAGATAACATGATAATAGAGTGAAAAAAGACATTATGATTACTGTCGACCATGGAAATTAACACCCGTGAATTATATTTCTCAATTTTAAATTATTTATAATAAAATCAAAATTTTAAAATTTATTAAAAATAACATATTATTTTATATATTTTAATAACTGATTGAATGAATTAAATTAACAATCAAAAAACAATGCCATTTTTTGTAAAAATAATTATTATTTAGAAGGATTTAAAGAAAATTATAAATTTTTTGAAAATTATTTATATGATAATAAAAATGATAGTTGATGGTATAAATTATGATTATCAAAAACATTGTGTGGGGTGGATTGTAAAATATTAATTAAATTCTGTTTATTCTACTTTTCTAATTACTTCATTTTTTAAAATTTACATAACATCAATGTGACCATCATAATAAGTTATTATAGTCTCAAAAAATAATTATATCTCATGAATATTACAATATTTTATGCAATGGATTTTAATTAATGAACCTATATGAATATATTATTTTATATGTATATGAGATTTAAATTTTTAATTATTTTTAATCATGATTAAAAAATATTTTTAAAGGATAATGGTACATTATAATTATTCACATCATATGATTCATCTACAAAAAATAAAAATAAATAATATTAAATATATATACACTATAATAAATTTATTAAGAAACATAGATTCCTATATATACATATTCATGATAATTGAAATTTAGTTAACATGGATAACAAAAAAAAATTTTATAGGAAATGTTGATACCCAATTGATACTCTTTTCCTGGATGAAAATTTATCCAGGATACCAGTATTTTTTAAATAAAATCTATAATATTTTAGATTTAGTATTGTGGCCCATGTAATTCTGTGATTGTTATGTAACTCAATTTTTAGTTTTAATGTCTGGTGAACTATAAATGGGTAAAAGATGAAATTTATTTAAATGTGTTGTCTAAAATAACGTAATTGTTCCATTTTTCTCGAGATATTTTTGTATCCTTTCATTGAGTTGTAGTGATTTTCAATGAAATTTAAATTTTAGAGGAATTAATATTATTTATTAAATATATAAGTAATTATTAAATGCACTTGAATGTTGATATATCCTATGTAGAATAATGTACAAAATTTATTAAACTATTATTCTATTAAATTAGGATATTTATTTATTGAGATGATATAATTTTTTTTGGTATCTTTCCATCCTATATTGCAATCATTTTGAGATTTTATCTGAAATATCATTGTTAGATATACCCTAATACAAACCCTCTATTTATAAATACATTAATATTCTTCCACCAATAGGACTATCCAAAATTAAAATAATGGTCAAAAAACCCATTAATTGGATGGGAAATGAGTATTTTCTTTACTGATATGTAGGTGAGACCATTACAATCAGATCACCCAGTAACTAAAATTTTTTCAATGCCGTTGACCAATGTTATTTAATTTTTCACCTTCTACTTTTTTTTTAATAATTTATGTTTTCTGTAATAATTATTTATTGATTGGAATTTATATTAATAATTCATGATCATAAGGTAATCACTTATCATTCTATAAAACATTTATTTTTATGATTGAGAATATATATGAAATATGTCAATGTAATCAATTGATAATTTTTAATTCATTTAAAGAATTTCCCATGGAAATTTATTTCCCTTAATTTTTACAAAAAAATATACTATACTATATCCTACATTTTGTTGTTGAAAATGAAAATTTCTGTAATAATTATTTATAAACTCCATTGTTTCTTGATCTTATAATTCCCTTAGTTAATGAACAATTCACTCCAACATTTACATTGGCCGGAAGATTGACATTGGGGGACAAGGATAATAATATATCTAGTGACTTATGGATATCAATCCAGTCATTATGAAGTAGTCAGATTGAAAAAACACATGCATTGATCAATTTACATTTTTTTAAATAGGGATAATGATTATTGGAGAGATTATGACATCCAATGGAGGAATACTAATGGTGTAGGGCATTATAATAATTTCTTGAGGCATTGTTTTATTATATTTAGATAATTTAGGATGATATAAAATCAAATATATATTTGGAGTCTCCATTAATATAATTTCAAATAGTATTTACTATCTGACACACATATATCACATGGTGTCCTTGTAATGGACACAATTATAACAATTTTGTGAATATTACATGCTAAATGACTATGGGTCAATAGTATTTTCCTTATAAATATACGAATAGGTCTATAATTTAAGTTCATTCCATACTAACCCATTTGGATCCAAATGAAATAAGGACAGATCCACCTATTTTTCTGGGAAATAATACAAAACAATTATGTCTATATAGGTGTTTGTGGGTCTGTGTGTGTTTATGTGCATCTATGTTAACATGGGTGATTATATATATAGATTTTGTAGTCAGATATCACATGTGTTATTCCTCAGACTCACATCCTTTACATTAATTCTCATAAACACATATTATATATTATATATTTGATACAAAATTATAATCATGGACATAATTATCAAATAATTACATGAAATAAGGAAAATATATCATTACATATATTCAGAATACATTTTATTTTTACAGATTTTGAAAATAGAAAAAAACATAAAATAATAATCTCTGTGACACTTCTAAATAATAGAAATTATTTACACTATATAAGAAGATATGTAATCCATACCAAGTCATTAATAACTCAAAAGAATATTTCCAAACATATTCCACTTTTTAAAACGATAACATATACAAAATAAATTTATATTATTTTGAATAAAAACATAATAAAGGGGTAACATAACATGATCACTATAAGAATCATATATTTATATATATCAAAATAATATTAATGGTATAAAAATATGGAAGGAAGAAATAATATGATTACTTCCATTGACATCTAAAAATTGGGGAATGTTATTTTTAGGATAATCAATAAAAACATGAACAATAATAATTACTAATCTCAATAAAATGGAAACCATAATTTTAAAATTCAAAAAAAATCCATAAATTATTTATTTAAATTGTAGTAATAAGGGGAGTTGTATAAAAACCCATATTATTTTGTATCATTATAGCTATTGATTCATCAAGGGGAAATATACTTGTATTCCCCACTATCCACCTTTTTTTGTCCATTGCAATCACTGTAAGAGGAAAAAATGACATTTTTTTCTTTCACTAAGGAACCATTAGATGAATAGTAACCTTGATATCCATTTAATGAAAAGAAAAACATTATGAGAACATAATATTACTATGTTATCATCAAATAATAGTAAATAATTTCCACACATTTCACATATCATGGAAAATGTATAAATTGATCATAACACATCTAAAGACTCAACAATGATGGCTATGTAATACATAGTCAAATTACCAATAATCATCAATTTTGGTAGAATAAAATATAATACACCAATAATTTTCCCTATGATAATATATTTGATATCCTTATAAAAACTCATCCAGAGGAGGATGGGGAATTTTTAATCAATTCATAGTTCACTTTCTCATAATTATTCATATTGGAATATCAGCGTACAAAACATAAATATGTTTCCCAATTTTAATAAAAGTGATTAAAATATCATAACATGTATAGAGAAATAATGTGGATGATCATAAAATAAATAATACAATTCTTTAATAATCAACAATTTTGGAATTTTAATATATGGAACACCAATTATTTTCTTATTTTAAAAGAATGACATTCAATTTTAGTGAAAACTTTCAAATTTGAATTGTGTTAAATGTCATTTACATACCAAATAGAAATTATTTTATTATGGATATTTCAATAACGTAATTAAATGATAATTAACCATCCATATTAATATGGATGAAGTCAATAAATTAAAATAACATGAAATTAACAATAAAATCATATAAAGTTGTTCACATTGATGAAAAACATCCTTGTAAAAGAAACAATATAACTATATCAAAAAACAAAAGATAATAATGAATATATTTGATTTGAAGAATTAAATCCAAAAACATTTAAATATATCTTAAATTATAAATATTGAAATATAACCTATATTATTGTAAATAATTT
Source organism: Viscum album (assembly GCA_963277665.1). Taxonomy (NCBI): domain Eukaryota; kingdom Viridiplantae; phylum Streptophyta; class Magnoliopsida; order Santalales; family Viscaceae; genus Viscum; species Viscum album. The sequence continues at coordinate 28,863,082 of OY728123.1, read as the reverse complement.
TGAAAAAGGATAGGTAAATATAATCGAAATTATAAAATATCATTTTGTAAATAATTTATCATTAATGTAAAAGAGGAAGTGATAAGTAACATCCCATTTTTATTTTAATGGGTGTGTGAAAAGTATTTGGAATTAATTTCTTTTAAACATATTATTTAGTAGTAGGGCCATGAAAATTTGAAAAAAAAATCTTGGAGAAAATTGGACTATAAGACAAAACTTATAAAGGATAATTGAAAACCTCAACATTATATCAAAAGAAATAAATTTGTTCAAAAAATTAATTTTAAAATGTGTAACCAAAAATAACATTTTATAGAAATATATATTCAAGAAAGAGTTAAATATAATATTATTCAATTATATATTAACATTAGATAATCCATCCATGGATGAATGAAGTTCTCGATTAAACAATGTATATGAATTAATAGATACAGGAGTTATAAATATTACTTATGAGAAACATATCCCAAGAAGCATGAAGTTTTTTTAATATGATTATTTAGTAGGAGTATATATTACCAATAGTATATTGTATAATAAAAAAATTTAAAAATATGATTTATATAAAAAAAATATTAAATACTCTTGTGACAATCATCATAAATTAACGAGTGAACACTAAGTTACCAAAAATCAATACTATTGGAAATAAATAAATTAATAGAAACCAGAATAAAGGAACATGTTTTGAAAGTTAATCCAATGAAATACCATGATAATGATAAAAATGAATTTATGGAATTCAATATACCAAACAATGATAACATGGTGATGAAAATGTATTATGTATTAAAGAATAAATATTGAGGCCATGAAAATCCACGTTTCTTTATTATCATTAGAATACAAACCCATTGAAACAATGGGTGTGTAATTGAAAATAATATATCATTATTGAAATACAATTTATTATATTCTATCTCAAATATGATTTATATTCACCACAATAATGAAATTAGTTGAATTACATAAAACATTTCTCAAATAGGGGAATTTGATATCAATCATCATACCTCAATCCTGGTCGGTTTTCCAATTTAGCTAAATGTTCTGGATTATAAATGTATCTTTATTAGTATATTCAAATGTACCATATTCATATCTATAACCTTTTACACACATAATTTTAAATCATTATACATATATTAGTAATATTTTTTAATTTTATTAACACAAGCTGTGTGTAATTTTAATCCCAATGAACTAGTTTCATAATGGTTTTTTTTCATATTGAATATTTTTTCATGTGTTAATCAGTTTTATATCATCTAAATTATTATAATATATGTTGAAAAATAATTTATTATGGTATTATTTCATTTCCTTTTATATTAGATTACATACATTGAATGTGTAATCCTCCATGTTCATGTTTTAGTGAACCAAATTAATGATAGGACTTTTATAATATAATTAGATAAATGTTAATATTCCTTTAACCAAAAAATATTTTTTATTTAATTATGTTAAATTAATCTATTAAATAAAATCTCATTGACAACCAAGGAATAAATTAGTACTATTTTTCATTTAGTTAACGAGAAAAACCCAAGCATGAACATATATGAATTAATGGATTTTTATGATATGATTTAGTTTTAATCTCATTATAAAGGAACCATAATCACATTATTTAATATTTATTAATGTTTTATATCATAATTTTATATAATTATATTGTTTTTATTATTTATATAAATTAATTAGATAAAAATAAGAGGTAATTTTCAAAAAAAAATTCCCTTTTAAAAACACACTGTTAACGATTATCATTTGTCTTTCTAATCTCCAAATGGTGGTAAAATTGTTTATACCGAACCCATAATTATTTTAAAAAAATCACATCTCCAATTAAATAATTATATGATACTATAATTATGATTAGTGAACAAAATATAAATTGTTCCCTTTATGTAGTGGTAGTTTACACGTATGAATAAACAATGATTTGGTTTTTCTTATTAGATAGGATAGATGAATATAAAATTATAATATGATTATATATTTATACAAAAGAATATAAATGATAAAATTTAAATATATTAGTATATCTAGAATACATTTTATGGAATATTATTAATAATAAAAGCTACTTATTTGAAAAAACAGATGTTGGGTATATGAATATTTCAAATAATTTATATTATACAACTATTATATAATATAATAATTATAAAAAATAAAAAATAAACCTTTTTTTGTTAATTTTATGATCTATAACCACACACACATCTATCAAATGGGTTAAAAATTCTTCATTTGTTTGTACTATGGACTACAACATCACAAACGGATGTCCTTTGGTTTTCCATTACCACATCATAAGGATAAGAATAATGATTGATATAATGTTTATATATGAAAATTATAAAATAGTTATACCTTTGGTTTCATTATATCATATATTACCTTGTACGTTTGATTCTATAAGGGATATGATAAGGTCTCTCATGTTTACGATGGAGTACCGCCTCACGAAGTGATCTGATTTGATATCACTAACGAATTACATTGAAGATCATATAAGTAATGATAATGAATATATGTCATATAAATTCAATATTATTATTTAAATGTCATATATACCATTCCATATATATAATATATAATTTTTCCTAACTTTTATCACACTGAAAAAGTGATAACTTCTTAGGTGGATGTGTGGATGACCACCTCCTCGAAGCGATGTGATTCATCTTTTTTCATACCCACTATATATTAGTTATATAATTAAGTATTTATAATTAAAAAAGAATATAATTTTTTTATTATTATCATTCTAAAATAAATATTTTATTTACCTTATTATGATAGTGAACATTAAGAAAATTTAAATATTATTGATGCGTATATATAGACTACAATCTCCATGGTTATAAAATTAGATCATTTTTCACCACAAAATATCATAATTGGTTTCAAAATTAAAAATTTTGTATAAATATACATATTATTTCCTGATTATTACCCTGAATAATTTTAAATAAGGATTATTTTGACCATAGGCAACCTACCAGAGTCATTTTTGACACTTACGCTGAATATTGGACAAAAAATCCAACATAAACATAATAGAATAATTAATAATATAAAAATTGTTAACAATTAAATTAATTTTTCTGGAAGATAATGAATAATCATAACGAATCAAACTAGAGGTAAGGGTTTTTCTCATCTCAAAATCGTTTCGGTGACATGTAAGCCTTATTCCCTACTATTTTCAGGTTATATGGTGTATATGCCACCCAATAATGTATTTAGTTTTCTGTATCCTTTAATTTATTGGTATTTACATATCCTCCTAATGATAACTTATTCATGGGGTTTATGGTTTCAATGTTACCAAAGCCTAAATGTGATTTTATCAATATTTTCCTTCCATGAGAATTATTTCATTTTCTTAATGTTTCATATTCAATGAGTTTTATATTCACACCATATTACATATATTATAATCAATTTATATATTTTAATTTTACATAATAGTTCACTAAATTAAATCATTTCATAGGTCTTACGATTCCATATTACCAATGTTGTTAGAGTTTGATATTACAATCTCTTTGATTATTGAGATTGTTAGTGATTATGTCTCAAATATTGAAATATTATTTTCTACCTCTAGTGAATTTAATTTTATTTTATTATACATCATTTATTTAAAATAATTATTTATTCCCTTAATTTGAAATACATTATGTGGTCAATATGTCAAAATAATGTTTTTACCAAAATTCATCCTTTTGGCAAAAAATCATTTTCCTTCCAAAACCATGATTTCAAAAAAAAAATTAAAAAATATTTCAATAATTGTTTTTCTAAGTCACAAAGATAATTTCCTAATGAAATGTTTTACACTTTTATAAAAAACCTTTTTTATAGTATGTCAAGGCTATTTTTATTGTGAAGTATATTCAAAAGGTTTTACGTTTTCAAATTAGATTTTCCAAATGAAATGGGTATTTCCTCTAAAAAAGTTTTTAATGATATTTTAATTGTATTTAAATTCATCATACTATAAAACACTTATTGTTTAGTATTCCCTAATAGAGATATTTTTTAGGGATATATTCTAAATTTCACCTTTGTATTGATAATTATTATTTCAAATTGATTTTTATATAACCCATTTCTTTTACAATTTTTAAAAACATTTCAAAGATATTGTTTTGAAATTTTTTTTCTCATTGGTTAAAAATGTTTCAATTAGATTATTATTTAAAATGTATCCATTCTATAGGATTATAATATTTTGAAATTAATAATTGGGTTTTCAATGTATAATGATGAAATGAATTATCTATGTTACTTATTAAGATTTTTTTCATGGATATAATAAATGATTGATTCCCCTAAATAGTGACAATTATGATCATTATATATTAACATGGTGTGGCCCAGATAGTGTCGAGTAATCCCATTACATCTTATCTTTTTTTTTCAAATTATTTCTATGAAATCCCATATATCCTAATATGGGTTTTCCTAGATAACACCAGGTAATCCCCTAATAGTTGAAATGATGATTATTTCATGTATAAATATTTAAAACAGACAAATAAATTACATTGATATTTGATTAATCAAGACTATAATATATTATCTGTTAAAAGAAAAGGGTAAATTCTAGATATTACTATGTCGTAACCACCAAATCATGAATTTTTATTCTGAATTCACTTGGAAATGAGGAAATATTAATCCATGAGAGAGACCACCATTCAAAAAATATCTAGAATTTTGATGAAAATCATTGGCGATGAGAATCCATATGTCGTAATATATATGACACACCATGAATCATGTGATATTAATAACATCACTATTATTTTTTGGCATGGGTTATTTAAATTTCTATTATTATTTGATGTTGAATGATAATAGAAAAATGGAAATTATAGGTGATGATTTGATAAATAAATTCCAACTGAATAATTTTGATATAAAGATTGTTAGAATTTTTTAAGGTTTTAAATATAAATTTGAAATTAAAATTCCAGTACTTGAAGGAAAATATTTTTTTTAGGAAACACGAGATAAATTATAAAATATATTCAATGATTAAAAATTAAGGATAAACTAAAGGGATATAAGTTAATAACTAAGATCACTTGATTCAAGAATTTCTTAATTTATTACCATTGAAAATACATTTTTAGGGGAAGTTTTGAATTGTATATAATTATGAATATTTTGAAAAAAAGATCATATAATCCTAGAGAACACCCATCAATATGTGGATTAACATTACTTGTTTCTATTAATGTTAGAATTTGATTTGTTTTATTATATTTTAACTTTTATATGCTTCTTTAGTAGCCAAATGTGGATGAGAAGGAGTGGGCATAGATCATTAATGAATAGGGGTAATTTCATAAATTTATAAACCCCAAAAACTGAGGTAGTGATTGGTAAGAATATCAACTCGTAACTAATATGTACTCCTTCGATATATCGTAGTACATGTGAACCTAGTAAAATTGGATTTTGTGTTCAATATTAAATAATATATTTAATTTTTTGGGGTGGTGATAATTTTTTTAATGATTAATCTATTTTATAAAAATATGGGATCACATTTGGATATTATTTAATAAATGTATAAAATTTTGAACACTATATTTCAACAACACCACCACTAACACCTATTTTTGGAGAAGTTTGAAAAAATTGGATATAACAAGTGTTATCAATGAAACTATATTGTATTAGAAGAATTTATTAGAAAAATATTGTTAAGATAGAGAATGTTTCAATTTCTATTAATGATAAATTCTTTGAGGAACAAAATAAAATATTTTTGTATAATATAATATTAATTTTAAGGTGGTCAACATGGCATAATTGTTTTCTCTACATTGAATCTATATATAAATGTCATTAAATAAAATGTAGTGTATATCGGTCAAATAGGATCATAATCACTATAATATAGATTTAATGGAAAAAAACGACACATCTATAGAATTATAAATTAGAATATTCATTAAATTGAACATAAATACATTAGAAAAAGAAATTTCGGAATTTTTGTTTTAATTTATGAGTGATATAAAATTGATTGAATAAATGATTCATTTTCTATTTTATGATTTAATGATAAGATATAATAAATATATTGACAAATTCTTCAAAAAATATTCAAACATATTTAATCTATTCATTAACTAGAAAAAGGTTGGAGAGATAATGATATTTTGAAATAGATAATATAAATATTTCAATGTTTTTTGTAAAGACCTGGAAATTTCAAGGAAATTTTTTTTCTTAAATTATTTGGAATTTTGCGAGTCTGTGGCTTATGATGGAACAAGATTCCGAGACCTGGTGTGCCAAGAATCAATTTCTGAATTTTAGTTCAGGTACATTTAGTGTACGAACGAGCCGTTTTTTCTATCTTTTGAACTGGTGCTCGGAATTGAAATTTGAGGGCATCGATGAACTCACACCGCTGATAATTGCTTAGGAGAACTTTTACCGTAGATGCGTTTGGTCGGGAGGTGAAGTTAAAATTTTTGGATTAAATGAGAAGTGAATAAAATTGTTGGACAATTTTATTTTAAAATATTATGTGGTTATATCCTACATGGGGGAGTTGGTATGGGACACACAAGCTCCTAACTACCCATGTAAGGATATTTGTGAGGTGGGGCCCAAACGAGCCCCAACATTTCACATTACCATAACTCTCTCTTAACTCTCATAAAACTCACCCTTTAAACTTGACAACATCAATAATTTAATTTGGACCTTTCCTCTCTCCCACTCACTTCATTAAAACTTTCCAGCACACACACCTTAATTAATTAATTGAAACTCTTTTATTAATTAATTAAGTGTTTGAATTTATATTTTTACATTCTTGGGTTGTTTAATTAAATTAATGGGTGACCTTATTTTATTTTTTGGTTGGCTTATTATGTTGAGATTTTGGGGAAAGAGCTCTTGAGTTTCGAAAAGCACTTCATCTCCTTTGTTGAATAACGCCAACTCTCTGACGAAGAACATCGACTCAGCGACCCCGGATTTTCCATCCCATTCTTCCTCCACGACAAGGGATGAGACACCGACGCAAGATCTCGCAAACGACGTCTTTCCTTATAATCTTCTCTCCGTGACAAAAGGGGAGACACCTCTTCCTCCTCGGGTACACTCCGTCGTCGCTTACGGAACCTCACTCCACGATGTTGTCTTCCACAACGCCCGACGTTCAATATATTTTCTTGAGGTAGGGGTTTATTCGTGAAAGTGGATGTTTTTGAACCCCGTTATCATTGGAAATCGTTGTTAAATATGGTCGATTTATATCGTTTTACGGGGAGGGTGTGGGCTGAACGAACACGGAAAAAACCCTTTGTTGTTCTTGTTTATTAATTTAGAATTGGAAAATGATGGTGGATGAAGCATGATGTCGTCGTGCCATGTAGGGAACGTGGAGAAAGGAACCGGCGCCATCGTGCCGGTTGTGTGGGAAGAATTGTGACCTGCTACACTGGCCGATTTAGTGGAGGAACCCGCCAGCCAGTCGGTCGGCTGGGCGGAGCCGGACCGCAGCACCAGGAGGGCGCCACGCTGGAAGACATGCAGCATGACCATGCGGCCCGCATGCACAGAATACCTGTCAGTCTAGCAGCCCGGTTTGGGTAATGGTGGTGCCACCTGGCGCTGCCGATGCGGAGAACCTCCCCCCTTGGAACCCGCTCGACCTTCGGCCGGGCCACACCGCACGCTACCAGGCCGGTCCGCGCCCCTTCTGGTTGAGTTTTTTATTTCTTCGGATAGTTCTGACACCCCTGCTGGTTTAGAACCGTCGAACTGGGTAAACCCGACCCGTCGGCCCACATGGCTAAATGGGTCGGGCCCGTTATCCACTTAAACGTGCATAACGTAAGGATCGCTCGTCCGATTGATGCGTCGTCTGCGGCACTGAGACTATTTCGATGAGACGGTCCTTTTGTGATACTCTATGTGGGTTTCAGATGAATTTGGATATTAGTTGGGTTAGAAATGAGGGTATTTCTAACCGGGCCCCTAGGATGGAAAAGCCTTTATCTCTCAGACTGGGCGTCCGTTTGACGCGCCGACTATTGCGTTCAGTTTTTTTTTGACGAGACAGAGCTTCGTGATACATCAAATCTGGACATCTTGACATTTTATGTATCGACCCCCCTTTACCCGAGGATCGGACCCTCCCGGAATCAAGCGTGTTGTGTGCGGGAACCCTAGAGCTGGCTGCGACTGCGACGAAGATGACGACTGTACTTGGATCCTACGTGGGTTTAGCAGCAACGGTTACTATACATGGATCCTACGTAGGTTTGGCAGCGACAACTTCTGTACTTTGATCCTATGTGGGTTTGGTAGGAATGATGATTTAGAGGCTACATCTATCATCTACACCCCTCTTCGTGAGTAGTATACCTGTGTGTGTTGAGTCTTGACTTTCAATCATTATCATCAATGTGATTGACTTTCATTCCTATGTGGACTGGGATGTGCTTTCCTATGTGGAATGGGTTGTACATTGGCTGGAGAGTAAGATCCGAAGTGGAATTGATGACTTAGGTCTATGTATGGGCATATACCTCAGTAGAGTTGGTTAATACTTCATGTTTAAATATTTCCTATTTGTTTTTTCCTTTGTGGATTATGGGGGAACTTCAGGGGTCTTGGGGTCCCTAATGAGTATCATATACTCACCCGTGCATGGGCTATGCCCGCACTATGTTGGGATGGATGCAGATGATAGACAACACTGATCGAGGTGGAGTCTTGTGGAGCAGGATGGTACATGGAGGTAGACCACTTGGTGGGCCATACACAGAGCGGACGACCAGACATGAGGAGCTGAAGAGACCATTTGTACCCACCCTTCAGGTGTTATATCCGAAGGATGACTCAGTGTTTGCTAGATTACTTTACTGAAGCTGTTATTTCTTTACTTGTGTACTATACATTCAGTTTGGTTTGTATTCTGGCCCATTTACATTCTAGTACTTACTTTTGTACTCACTTTACATAGTGTTTACTTCATCTTTCATACTCTATTGTGTTTTTTGACATATAAAAAGGAAATTCCTTCCCATTTATCGGGAATTTCTCCTTTGGTGCTGGTCGCCAGCCCCTAGCCTATGGAAGGCGGGCTTGGGGTATTCATGACACGCGCCCCGAGGACGAGTCATGAAAAATTGGTATCAGAGGAGTCAGTTTTACCACAGAACCCAAGACTCTGATATTTTCTTTCTGTGAAGAAATAGTGTTAAGTGTATTGAATGTGGTTATCATTTTAGGGAGTCCAGTGTTTGTGCGGCGGCCGAAGAATCCATACACAAGGACCCTGACTTCTGATTTCTGACTAAGTGCACGAAAACATTGATTGCATGTGTGTTTCAAAAATTTTCTTTGTGATTACATTGTGACAACTCACTAGGTATACTGTATGACTGTGGCGCACCTGTTTATTTTCAATATGGACCCACTAAGGCAGCCATCTAGGGTTCCGCACTTTGTGCGAGATGGCAGCCCACCGAGTGACGAGGTCTCGGTGTAGGGCCCCATTACAGTGGAGGCACCAACGATACCTCTACCCGCTGGGCCACCGATGCCACCTTCCCCAACAGCGGAGGGTGCACGTTGCCTGAGTGTGCTATAAGAGTTTCAACGGCAGAGGCCACCCAGGTTCCATGGAGAGACGGAACCTCAGGCAGCCGAAGATTGGATGGAGGCTATCTTCCGAGTCATTACATTGGTAGGGACACCAGCAGATCTTATAGTGATCTTTGCAGAAAGTCTCCTGCACGCAGCAGCAGGTAGATGGTGGATCTTGATGCTCCAGGCGAATGATGAGGCATCTCTACTTTGGATGGGCTTCGAGTGCCTCTTCTTCTTAGAGTTCGTTCAAGACACCCTCTGTGTGGTGTGCATCTAGGAGTTACTATAGCTGCGGCAGAGCAGCATGACAGTAGCCCAGTACTCCGCAAGGTTTACCGACCTCTCACGCTACTCCACGGACATGGTATGGGACCCATTCTTCCGGGCCCTGACCTTTGAGTAGGGAATGAGGCATGAGATCATGGATTCGATAATCTCCCTCATCATTCTGATTCATGAAGGTGTACTAGAGCAATCCCTTCTTGTGGAGAGCTTCCTTGCTGAGCCTACGCCAGCATCGAGGCCTACCACATGGTTACACGTAGCGGAGTATTCTGCAGCTGGCAGTAGACAGGTGTCGCGGAGGTCCAAGAGGACCAGGACATTAGGTGGGCGACCTTAGGATTCTGGTTTTGAGGTGCAGGGCACAGGCAGTAGAGCCAGTCATACGAGAGTCAGGCAGTGCTATGCATGCGGCGTGCAAGGCCACATGGCTCGTGATTGCCCGACCCACCATGTAGAGGACTAGAAGATAGTTGAGGTACCACCCAGGCAGAGGCAGAGGTTCGACCATGGTGGTCCGCAGGGAGCTAGCGAACGAGGTAGAGGAGCTGGCTGAGCAGCAGGTGGTGGACGACGCTTCGAGGCTCCACCACCACCACCACCAGGAGGACCACCACGACCAAAGGGAGCTGGCAGACATGGGCAGGCTTAGCTCAAGGTAGTAGAGGCCTACGACCACTATGTACCTGAGATGATTTGAGGTACTATATGTGTATAATCCACCCTTTCATCAGTTATTATAGACACATGAGAGAGTCATTCATTTATTGCCGCTTCCCTTGTTCGGAGCTCGGAGATTTCGACGGAGCCGTTGGCTCGATCCTTACGGCTAGAGACTTTTACGGGAGAAGACTCGATGAGTAAACATTAATGAAGGCAGTGTGAGCATACTCTAGGAGGTGAGTGCTTTGGCTGGTCTCTTCTTGTAGCGGCCTCAAGGCCTTACGACATCATCTTGGGTATAGACTTGTTATCTACAGTCCATTCCTAGATTGAATGTATTAGGCGAAAAGTGTGGTGTGTCCGCACAGATGGGAATAGGTTCACCTTCACCAGATATAGGGGAGCCATTGCAGTGTAGGATGGACTTACGTAGAGGAGAGAGAAACTGGTCACCCATAATTTGGTTAGTCTCATCCTAGGATCAGTTGATGTGCGGAGTCCGAGTTTTCCTATTGTGGTGGATCAGTATGCAGACGTTTTTCTGGACGACGTTCCAAGACTAACTCCTCAAAGAGTGGTAGATTTCTACATTGATCTGTACCCTGGTATATCCCCGATATCTACTCCAGCATATCGGATGGCTCCCGCTATGCTTCGTGAGCTATGGATACATCTAGAGGACTTTTCAGGCAAGGGATTCATCTGTCCCAGTGTTTCACCCTGGTCTTCCCCAATTTTATTCACCATGAAGGTGGATGGGAGATTACGACTATGTTTCGACTACCGTCACCTAAATAAGGTGACCGTAAAGACCAAGTATCCACTCCCAAGGATAGAAGACCTCTTTTATCAGCTCAAGGGATCATGATGGTTCTCAAAGATAGACCTCAGGTCAGGCTATCATCAACTTATAGATCAAGGTGATGATGTGAAGAAGACGGCCTTCAGGTGTCGGTATGGACACTATGAGTTCTTGGTTATGCCTTTCGGCGTAACCAACTCTCCAGCAGTGTTCATGAGTCTCATGAATAGGATCTTACATCCTTACCTAGATCGATTTTTCATATTCTTCATCGATGACATACTGATTTACTCGACTACTGAGGAGGAGCACGCCTACCACATGTGGGTTGTACTGGACACACTCCGAGAGAACCATCATTATGGTAATCTCTCGAAGTGTTAGTTATGGATTCGAGAGGTACAATTCTTGGGGCACGTCATATTTGAGGCAAGAGTTGCAGTGGATCCTGTGAAGATTAAGGCAGTACTTTCTTGGGAGCCACCAAGGAGTGTGACAGAGGTGTCGAGTTTCCTAGGTCTGGTTGGGTACTATCGAAGGAATGTGCCAAACCTCTCCAGAGCTGTAGCCCCGCATTCAGAATTGTTGAAGAAGGGGAAAACCATCGAGTGGTCAAATAGATGTTATCTAAGCATCCAAGAGCTGAAACAGAGATTGACAAGTTCACCAATCTTGAAACTACCGAAAGAGGGTGTAGGTTACGTAGTTTACTTCGATGCATCAGGGACCGGACTCGGGTGTGTCCTAATGCAAGAGTGGGTAGTGATCGCTTATGGTTCATGAAATTTGAGGTAGAACGAGCAAAACTATGCTACCATGACCTAGATTTAGAAATAGCGGTCTTCACCTTGAAGATGGGGTGGCACATCGGATGGGCGAGCACTTTAGAGTCTTCTTAAACCACCAGAGTCTCAAGTACATATTATCGCAGAAGGAGGTGAACCTGAGATATTAGTGATGGCTCATGTTCCTCCAGGAATATGAATTTGATATAGTTTGTACTCATGGTAAATGGAATGTGGTAGTTGATGCTCTCAGCAGGAGATCGGGCATTCAGCTACTTGGAGAGGTGAGAAAGCAACTACCAGCGTTGCAGATATCCTTCGCGGATAGAGATAGAGCAGCCATTCTAGAGTCACTCACAGTCACTCCTCCAGTAATTCAGCGGGTTAGAGAGGCTCAGCATGGGGACGTTGAGATTGAGATGCGATGTGCACAGATATCTACAGGACATTTGCCTGATAGATTTTCTAAAGGTGCAAAGCACATCATCCTCTTCAGTGGACGTACAATGGTACCAGTTTCACTGATGGAGGAAGTTCTGAGGGAGTTTCACACTTCTCCGCTTGTGGTACATCCAAGAGTGGAAAATATGTACCAGGATATCAGACGATAGAACTGATGGCGGGGTATGAAGAAGGTTGTGGTAGAGTTCGTTCCACAGTGACTCACCTAGAAACAGGTGAAGGCGGAGCACCAGGTACCGGCAGGCTTGGTGAAACCCTTAGAGGTTCCAGAGTGGAAGTGGGACATGATATCAATGGATTTTGTGATGGGGCTCCCACGTACATCCAGGGGACACGACTCCATCTGGGTTATTGTCGACCAAATCACCATGTCGGCCCACTTCCTACCTATCAGAGAGAAAGGCTCAGTGGAGATCATGGGACACCTCTATGTTCAGGAGATCGTAAGACATCATGGGGTGCCATCGTCTATCGTCTCCGATCGAGATGATCGCTTTACTTACCGGCTTTGGAAGGGGTTATAGGAAGATTTTGGGATGCATCTATGCTTGAGCACCGCCTTTCATCCTCAAATGGATGAACAGACAGAGATTACCATTCAGACACTCAAGTACATGCTATGTGTATGTTTCCTTGGCTTTGGTCTCATCTGGGAGGATTATCTATCCTTGGTGGAGTTTTCATACAACAACAGGTACCACTCTACTATCAGGATGGCACCATATGAGGCACTGTATGGCCGACCATGCAGATAAACTCTCTATTGGACTGAACCTAGGGATTCAGCACTTGTAGGACCAAATATGGTTCATGCTATGACAGAGAAGGTGAAAATCATCCAGGAATGGATGAAGACTACACATAGCAGATATAAGTCCTATGATTATAGGAGGCGGAGACCACTGGAGTTTGAGGATGGAGATCCCATTTTCATACAGGTCCCATCTCGACGTGGATTATATAGATTTGGCTGGGGCGACAAGTTATATCTGCGCTTCATCAGACCATTCCAGGTTCTCAGCAAGTTGGCGAGGTGGCTTATCACCTGAAACTTCCACCACAGTTGCACTAGGTTCATGACGTCTTCTACGTATCTCACCTGAGTAGATACATGCATGACCTGACACATATCATTGATCATGGGGAGAGGGACATTGATGACGTGGGGACATTTCCGAAGGTCTCGGTGGAGATCGATGATCGACAGGAATGAATCATACGTGGATGATCGATTCACCTGGTGCGTATTCTTTGGCTGCACATGATCCTCCAGGAGAGTATATGGGAGCGGGAGGCTCAGATGCGTGCATAGTACCCTCATTTGTGTCCCTAGTTTATGATGTATCTTTATAGGGACGTAAAGGCCTGATGTTGGAGTAATTTAAAGACCTATAAATTTCACGGAAATTTTTTTCTTAAATAAATTGGAATTTTGCGAGTTTGTGTCTTTTGACGACACTTGATTCTGAGGGCCGGTGTTCCCGGAATCAATTTATGAAGTTTAGCTTGGGTACGTTCAGTGAATGAAGAAGAGGGTTTTTCAATATTTTGAACTGCTGCATGGAATTGAAATTTGAGGGCACCGATGAACTGGCATCACCTATAATTTCATAGGAGAACTTTTACCATTGATGCGTTTTCTCGGGAGGTGATGTTAAAATTTGTGGATTAAATGAGAAGTGAATAAAATTGAGGGAAAATTTTATTTTAATATCTTTAGTGGTTATATCTTACATGGGGGAGTTGTGATGTGACCCACAAGCTCCAAACTACCCATGTAAGGATAGTTGTGAGGTGGGGCCCACATGAGCCCCAACCTTTCACATTCCCAAAACCATCTCTTAACTCTCATAAAACTCTACCTTTAAACTTAAAAACTTACGTAATTTAATGTGGACCTTTCCTATCTCCCACTCACTTCATTAAAACATGCCAACACACACACCACAATTAATTAATTGAAACTCTTTCATTAATTAATTAAGTGTTTGAATTTTTAATTTGAAATGCTTGGATTGTTTAATTTAAATAAGTTGTGACCTTATTTTATTTTTTGGTTGGCTTGTTGTGTTGAGATTTTGGGGAGAGAGCTCTTGAGATTCGAAGAATGCTTCATCTCCTTTTTTGAAGAACGCCAACTCTCCGATGAAGAACATCATCTCGGTGAACACGGATTCTCCATACCCTTCTTCATCTGCGACAATGTAGGAGACACCGACGAAGGATCTCACAAATGACGTATCAGCTTGTAATCTTCTCTCCATGATAAATGGGGAGATGTTGCTTCCTCCTCGGACGCATTCCATCGTCGCTAACAGAACCTCATCCTGCGACGCCATCTTCTGCGATGCCCGATGTTCGATATCTTTTTTTTAGGTAGTGGTTTATTCTTGAAAGTGGATGTTTATATACCCCTTTCTTGTTGGAAATTGTTGTTAAATATGGATGATTTATATCTTTTTACATGTAGGGTGCGGGCCAAACGAACACGACCCGACAATCATTTGTTGTTCTCGTTTATAAATTTAGAATTGGAAAATGATGGCGGAGGAAGAATGACGTCGTCGTGCTGTGCCGGGAACATGGTGAAGGGAACTGGCGTCGTCGTGCCGGTTGTGTGGGAAGAACTGTGGCCCGCTACACGGGCCGCTTCGGCAGAGGAACTGGTCGTCCCGTCATCTGACAGGGCAAAGCTGGACCTTGGCGCCCGAAGGGAACCGCTCTGGAAGATAGGAAGCCAGCCCTTGTGGGCCGCATGCGCAGAAGATCAGCAGGTCTAGCTGGCTGGTTTGGGGAAGGGCGGCACCGCTTGGCGTCGCCGGTGCGGTAAACCGGGGGGGGGGGGGGGGCTGGAACCCGCACGGCCTGCGGCCCAGCAGGCCGGGCCGGGTGCCAGGCCGGGCCGAGCTGTGCCACACCCCTTCGGGTTGAGTTGTGTATTTCTTCAGACCAGTCCGACACCCCTACTTGGTCGGACCTGTCAAACTGGGTCAACCCAACCCGTCGGCCTACAGGGCTAAATGGGTTGGGCCTGTTATTCAGTTAAACATGAATAACTTAATGACTGCGCGTCCAATCGACACGCCGTCTATGTCCCTGGGACTCTTTTGACGAGACGGTCCTTTTACGATACACTAAGGGAGTTTTGGATAAATTTGGATATCAGTCGGGTTAGAAACGAGCGTATTTCTAACCGGGCCCCTTGGACGGAAAAACCTTTATCTCTCAGACCGGGTGTCCGATTGACGCGTCTTCTATTGTGTTGAGTTCCTTTTGACGAGACGGATATTTGGTATACATCTACTCTGATCTTAGTGATAGTTTATGTATCGACCCCCCTTGGACCGAGGAGTGGACCCTCTTGGAATCAAGCATGCTATGTGCGGGAACCCTAGAGCTGGCTGCGACTGCGATGACGATGATGATTGTACTTGGATCCTATGTGGGTTCGACAGTGATGATTACTATACATGGATCCTAGGTGGGTTCAGTATTGACGACTTCTGTACTTGGATCCTACATGGGTTCGATAGGAAAGATGATTCAGAGACTACATCTATCATCTCTACCCCTCTTCGTGAGTTGTATACCTATGTGATCTGAGTCTCGAATTTAAATCATTATCATCGATGTGATTGACTTGCATTCCTGTGTGGATTGGGTTGTGCTTTCCTGTGTAGACTGGGTTGTAAATGGGATCATGAGTTGCAGCCGAACTAGAATTGATGTCTTAGGTATATGTATGGGAATATAACTAAGTAGAGTTGGTTGATATATTGTGTTTGTATCTTTAGTTTGTGGTTTATCCTTTGTGGATTCTGGGAGACCTTCGGGGGTCTCAGGGTCCCTACTGAGTATCATATACTCACCCCTACATGGGCTATGCCCGCACTACATTGTGTTGGATGCAGATGACAGACATCACTGATCATGGTGAGTTCCTGTGGAGCGGGACGTAAACAGAGCGGATGGCCAGACCCCAGTAGCTGAGGAGACCATTTGTACCCACCCTTCAGGTGGGATATCTGGAGGATGACTCAGTGGTTGCAGGTTTACTTTACTAAAGCTATTTTTTCTTTACTATTGTACTGTACTTTCAGTTGGGTTTGTATTCAGGCCCATTTACATTCTAGCACTTACTTTTGTACTCAATTTACTTAGTGTTTACTTCAGCATGCATACTCTTTTGTGTTTTTTACTTATATAAAGGCAATGCCTTCCCTTTTATCGGGATTTTCGCCTTTGGTGCTAGTTGCCAGCCCCTAGCCTGTGGAAGGCGAGCTTGGGTTATTCACGACACGGGCCCCAAGGATGGGTCGTGACATTTCTATAATCCAAAGTACACATCCAATGAAGAATGTAATATCACTAAATAATCACATAATGTCATTTGTATAAAATTAGTTTCAAATGTGATTTGGTCAAAGGCATGTGCTAAAACAAATCATTAAAAACTAAAATGTTAATTTTAATCCATAATGAATCTTAATATTCATGATAGTTCAATTAAAGACGAAGATATTAGGGATATGTTCTTTTAACATGTTCCATGAATTTTTAACTGGGATAAATTGGGATTTTAATCCAGTATACCGGGGACATGATTTAATAATAGAATGGTTTGATATAAATTTAAAAACAATCCATTTGGAGGGTGATGGGTATTCTGAACATGGATACATAATATGAAAATACACAATATTTCACCAATATGGAATGTTAATTACAAAAATATAATTGGAATGAAAATTAGATAAAATAAACAACTTGTAATGTGGATTATGGAATTGATAATATCCCTTCGATGGGGTTCAAAATTAATTTGTTCTAGACATGGATGATTGTTTGAAACATACTATGAATAAATTTAAAATTATCGAAAAATTCGACGATATATTAGATGGAGAACTTGCTATCATGCTTGAGTTAGAGGAATGTTTAGAGGAAAAAGAACTAATTAACAAACGAGAACAAGAATGTAATAGTTTTTTATTTAAATCCTCTTGTTATATTAATAATAATGAAGTTTAAATAGATATATGATGGAAATTATTTTAATAATATAAAACTTTTCAATCAATATCTGAATATTTAGTGAACTAGACATTGAAGATCGTGGAGATTTAAATTTAAATTAATAACATAAATTTGATTACCAAAGATAATAATTAATATTTATTCCCTATAGGAAGAATAAATAGACATGATGAAGAAACATGAGTCTTGAAAAATTTCATAGATTTTGGGGGAATATATTATCTTAAATATTATTAAATGGTGAGTTAATTAGAAAAAACACTTTACCCAAAAGTATTGAATATGTGTTCAAGATCAAGTTAAAATATCATGGGAAAGATGTGGATTGTAAAAAATGTTGAAAAATTAAATATTGTTATAGTGATTAAAAAGAAAAATATAAATTATTAATGTGAATATTTTTCTTCATCATTTAGATATTATTTACAGTGAAGGAGTTACTCCGGTGTTAGTGATATTTAGATATAAGTTTTTTTAAAACTCCAATTAATTTACTAAAAATTAGTTTGATAAATATTACACACTATATCATCTTATGATGATTAAAAGTGTTACCTTAATGGTTATAAATTTAAGGGAAAACTAATGTAATTAAAATTTTATCATATTTGATATAAATGGTTTACATTATTTGGTATTTTCTAATTTATATTTTTGGTTATAATGTTTATGATTTTAGGAAATAGATAATAAGTAATTATTATTGATGATTATAGACAAGGATGTATCCCAAAGTATTAATATATTACCATGGGAAATAAAAAATATATATTAGACATATAAGTTTATTGATTTTCTCTTTGTCCCAAAGAGAGTGAGGATAAAATTATACATGTTTTATATTATTGAACGCTTTTATGGATAAAAAAATTAAATATGATGGAAAATAATATTCTCACTAATATATTCATATATCCAATAAATACCACATATATGTTGATTAATTAATATTTTAGTTCATCCGACAGTACAAGAAACATAAATTTCTCCTCAATGATAAATAAATAGTAGATATCATCATATATTTCTATAATGGTGGAGCAAAAAATATCACTTGAACTTGTTAAACAAATCATTATTATGAATTTTTAATACATAAGTATTACGTATTTTCCTTAATAAACATTTCTAAATGTGATATGATTATGTGATAATGATTTTTTTTATTTTTTAAACAATAATGTTTTATTCTTGAAGAAAAAACATAAAAATTATAAAATAGGTCAACAAATATTTAGAGGATCTTATTTAGGTGGATGGAGGGGGTGGGGGGTAATTGACATCATACTATGAAGAAATAACTTAATTTTTCAAAATAATAAAAGAGGCATTTATGAATATAACCAATATAATTATAAATTGTTAAAATTAATGTGATTTATTGTTGAGAGGAATAATGGTATGAAATCCCTATAAATACAATAATAAGGGATAATCAAATGAACTTGATTTGGTCAACACTGACATATATAATCTAATTATTCATTCCAAAAATAATTGGGAAAAAACATCATCTAGTTTTATTTACATCTGTCACCAAAATGGATGTTCCATGTTCAATAAAAGTATGAAATTGGAGGTGGATTATAGAAATATATTTTGATGTAGAATTGGGAATAGAATAAATAGAAAAGGAAGAAAATATCGTCCAATAAAGTTACTAAATTAAGATTAATTTATGTTTAAAATTATATTATAGAAGCTTGGAATAGAGCATGAGGTCTAATTGATAATGAGAAATTAAGTGAATAGAATTGTGTGATGGAATATTCCAATGGTAAATAAATTATAAAAATCAATTTTTAATTGAAATTTAATTCCCAATCCACTAATAGAAAGAATTTACCCAAATTTATATTAACATTACCATAGTATTGTGTTGTCACCCAATTGGGGTATAAATCTGTATAGATTGAATTTTACCACAACATAGATATCATGAATCTTTTTTTTGAGTAATCACATCATATTTTCAAATAAACCATTACCAATCAGGATAATAGCCTTTTTTATATATCTTTCACAACAATGAACAATTACTTGCAGTATAGATTTTAATGTAATGGTAATCACAAGTAATATTTATTATGTTCAGACCAATAATGAGAATATAACTCATTACTGTGATTGGATATTTCACTCAGGTCACATATTTGATAAAAAAATATTGTTTTAAATTACAAGTACTATGGGTAATATTTATCCTCAAATAATATTTTATTTCAATGATTACCAATATACCACTATGATTCCAGTAGTCAAACAAATTTTATATTATGCTTCAAATTTTTTAGTATATATCAATAGAATTTAAAAACCATTTATTGAATATTTGTATAGATATATAAATCTACAAATTATGTCCCAACATCAATATGAGTTGATCTAATTTTATAATAGAAACTTCAAATTACAAAAAATTTAAAAGAATAACCTCACAAACTCTACTTATGTATATAGAAAAAAGCGTTGATCTTGCAAAAATATTTCACATTAAATTCACTCAACTTAGGAAGTATTTGTGGTATTCAACCCATATGACCCAAAAATATTTTCCATGCTCATCATAAAAATAATAAAAATAATTGGTATTGTTTTCATTTCACTGAACTATTAATTTTATTCAATATATTTCCCAATTAGTAACTTATTTCATATAGTGTATTAAATGTCTTCTTCATTATAATATCTTGAGTTTTGTTAAAATATCTATCATTAATAATATTTATCTATTGGATAGTTTTTAATGCATAAAATACCATCTATAAATGAAATGAGGAATAATTATAATATAAGAGGAAATAAAATTATTAATAATTATATTAAATATAAAAATAAATTTTTTTATATTGTTTATCCGAGGTGATAGATTATTTATTAATTGTTAACTGTTAATTTTGTTAACCAATTATCATTCATTATATAATTTCTATTTATTAATGAATTTATATTATTTTAATTATCAAACATTTGGAGAATACTTTATATATATATATATATGAATAATAAATCATAAAATAATAATCAACATTTTAGAAATGATGATAAATAAATTTTGATTTAAAAGGGATTGTTTTTACTAAAAAGGATTGGTTTTTCATTACAATGTTTTTAAAAAAATTAATTATATTATAAATTCTCTAATGAAATTATTTAATGGATTTTTTCGATAATATAATCAATAATATAAATTAATATTTATCTATATATTGTTAATATGGAGGGAATCAAATTAAAATCAATATTATTCTTAAAATTTTAATTTTTTCATAAATTAATTTAAAATGTTTTCTACAGGGGTATTATAATTAATATAGGTCACCTATCGAACATGAATTTCATATAATAAATTCTATATTTATAATTTTCATAATAAATATTAGGTAATAAGGTCCATTTAATTTGTATCCATAAAGTATAATTTTAATTGTAATGTTTTTCCACAATAAGAGTTAAAAAGATAATGAGGGGGGAAAGTTAATCATATGGCTTATCATTAAACTAAAATGTGAAAAAAATGACTATTGGAGTGGTTTTTTGCATTACCATATGCTATTTTTTTAAATAGTATTTTTTTATCAGCTTTCAAAATAAAATTCTTTAGTATTATTTTAATATTAAGGGATTTTAAAAGTCTACCACTACCCTCACTTATAAAAGGATACATACTATTCTCTCATTTAACCACAACATGGTCACCATAGATAAACCAATATTAAAACTTTTCCAAAATCTACTCCACACATTTTTGACATTTTGGTCTCCCAAAAGACACATTCTAAACTCTATTGTGTGTTTTTCCAATGTGGTTGTCCTAAAAAGTATCTTATATTCTTACAAACATTTATTCATGTATCATTCTTCTCAAACAAACAAAAAATCATCAATATTATGTTTTCCATAATGAAAATTGTAACCCATTTATATTATAATATTAATTTCTCTTAAAATTATTATTATTCATAGTGACATGTCATACATAAAACATGATACTGAAATGAAAACATTGATAATTTAATAATAAACATTAAATTATGATAAATATAAAATATTCCTAAAATTTTAGTCTTTCAATAGACCTATCCAAAATTTTGAAAATATATAATAATTTATATCAATTATATGGTTATATTCCATTTATAAAAATGATTTTGATTTCATAATACTATTTATAATCAAAATATTATATACTACAATGTAAAGAACATGATTTGGGTAAAATCAACTTAATTTTTGATTTGAAATTATAAATTCTCCTAAAATTAATTTTTTGGTTTTTTATTCAACATTATTTTATTATTTGGAAAATTGTGAAAAATATAGTTCTTTCCATTACAGTTTATTTATAGTTCTATTAGGGTCTAAGATCAAAATATATTTATAGTACATTTAAATTATTATTGATATATTTAGGTAATAAAAATTAGTATTTTGATAACTTATTTTTATCCTATATCATTTTATAACATTATTTATATTATTACCCTCATATAATATATCCTTGAGAATCCATTTAAATATAAAAATCAAATTGTGAAATTTTGTTTTGTATTTCATTGTAATTCATAAAAATATTATCTGATTTAAAATATACCAGTCAAAAAAATTAATAAAAATATGATTTATAATATTTTTATATAAAAAAATTAATAATAAGGAAACACATTTACAAAAACAAATTTAACCAGCCATATGTGGTAATTTTAAAATTATCTTTCTTAACAATTATATTTTTTAGTACTTTTATATTTCAAATTATAATGTATAAATTAGGTAATAATACGAATTTTATATTGGGTATTAATATTAATTTACAATGTTAATAAATTAGTTACCATGGTAAATTAATAAAAGGGAAATTTATTCTAATAATTGTAAAAGACATAAAATATTAACTGAACATGCCATAAAATGTGTACATTATAGGTACTCAATGAAAACAATTTTCAACCATTATTTAAAAAAAATTCATTTAACCATTCTATATTTACATAACATCATTTAAATTCAGTTGGTTCTTAAAAAACGACCATTATATTTGATTATATGGTGGTTTCATTTCTTCCACATCATTATAAACTTATCTAGTTAAATGTCATCATGAATATATTCTATTTTTTTCAAATATAATCACTCCTAATTTTTGTAATCATCCAAAATCAATTATTTAATGTAATTTCTATACATCATAGATATTTCAAAGAGGGATATTATGTTCTCAACATTTTTTTTACATACACCTTATCCACTTCTCCATAATCAACTTCTTTAAAAAAAAATTGGCCACTATAATATAATGAAACAAATATTATTAATATATTATAATTTTATTGTATTAATGTATAAACCATTATTCAACCTATACCATTAATATATGAAAACACAACAATATTGACCATTTGTTTGTACAAACTACCTCATTCATAAAACCTTTTGGTTCATATAAAATAACTTCCCTCCATGACATGTAAAATTGATTTATATTATTAATGAATATGAAATTTAAGGTACAATGATTATTTCTATAACAATAATTTTTAATATACCATCATTATAAAAAATTGGTATAGAAATGGAAATGTTAATAATGCGTATTTGTGGACTACCCCCCCCCCCCCATGAATATTGAAATTAATTTTTCATAAATATGGATAGATCATAGTATTAATTTAATGAATATATATGATACTTATTAAATTAAATTTGAATAATAATAATTACATTATCATTATACAAAAAAACATGCATGCCCATTATAATGTTAGGAAAGGAATCAGATTGAGTTGATTTTATAACCTATATGAATATTATTATAATATTTAAATCATGAGTGATTGAGTAATACAATAATATTTTAATATCATGTAATATGATTTTTTTTAGTTTTTTCAATTATTATATATATATTGATATTTTATACATTTATTTTTATATCACATTTCAATCATTATTCACATCGAAACAAGTTAACCACAATTTCCATTTTCACAAAACATATAATTATCATTAATAAAATGAAAATGGCATTTGAGGAATTACTAAAACACCATGATTCATGAATCTTTTAATATTTATGGATTATAATAAATTCAAATAAACCTAAATTTACAACACACCAAAAAAATAGTATGAATGAATCAAATAGAGTTTCCAACTCCAAATGATGAAACACATTACAAAATATTACTATATTTGACATAAAATTTTATCTGTGAAGTATATAATTGAAAAATATATATGAATAATGTCAAAAATTATGTTATCATGAATTATAATTTATAATATATGAATTAATACTAATTCATATTATATTTATCAAAGTTATGGTTGTCTAATCTCAAATTCATTTTAGTGGGATGTGTTTTTATCCACCTATGTTAACAAAAATGGTTTGTATACTACCTATTCAATATATCATATAATAAATTATCATTATTAATGGTATTTTATTTTAAATTTAATGAAATATTATTCAGTATATTTTTATTACAATGTTTCGAAAGCCTTAATTTATATTTACTATTGAAATCATCCTTCATTAATTTGTGATATTTTTATTTCACATTATTCTTCCATTCCTAGGTTCTTACAAAAAATAATCTATTATATTTTATCGACCCATGAAGGGAAACATTAATTTTTAATTCAGCACTCATTAAATGATGAATTTTTTCCCCATAAAATCATTGTATTATTTTGAATAGATATCATTCTGTTGAATGGTGATTTTTCATCCATGTCTATATTTTCCCATCCCTCCAATATTAAAATTTATATTTATCAATCTCATAACTTTTTATCTCATGTGAATATTATAAATAACATCACCTTTTTGAAAAAATAATTTCCAAAAAACAATTCTACATTTAGTGTTTTCATCAATTGTAATACTAAATATTTAAAAGGATTTATAATCATTCATAATAAATTTTTTTATCTTCAATGCCACATTTACATTATAATAATTTATACAAATATTAAGGATCTATCATTTAATATCCATTACAAATGTGAATTTATTAATATTTGTTTACTTATCATATTTTAGAAACTACTTGAGAATGTGACATGTAACATCATATTTTATTAGTATGGTAAAAAGGTTTTCCAAAAAAAATAATTTATAGTTTCTCCTGCTATATAATCATTATTATTCACACTCTCTTATTACCATATTTTGAAATTTTATTCAAAAATATTATTACTATTAATTATTTTTAAAACAATTGGATATATGATTATATTTATCAAATGAAATTTTTTTATTTTTAAAGGTATTCATGATTTTATAAAGGTAATTCAAAGGCTCAATCATTTATGAACGAATTAATTAGGGTGTTCAAATAACCATTATTTTGTAACAATTTATTTCTAAAACACTATTTTTCTTTAAATAATAATTTATAAAATATTTTATCATAATCAATTATTTTATTTAAAAAAGATGAGGTGTTTTATTGAATTTCCAAAATAGATGAATATGTGTGTTTATCACACAAATTTATCCTATAAAATAAAAACATTGTCCTTTATCTACGTCAATATCCATATATGTTCCATATATTACAATGGGGATATTTTATTATTCAACTATTGTACATAATTTTTGGATTTCATCTGAAATGTTCTACGAGTATCTTTCTGAAAACACAGCATTTTACCACCAACTATTTAAGTAATGTTTGATGTATTCATGTTCTCATTTTATAATAGAACATATATGTTTATAAAATTATTATTATCAATTTTGGAATCTAGAGTAACCCTAAAATTGTTTTTTTATTTTTATATCTCATAAACACAAAAAGTAACATGAGGGGATTATCCAATGTCAATGGGTACATGAGTGGATCACCCAATGCATAATGGTATATGGGAGTGTCATCTAATAAGAAATTATAAATGGGAGGATTATCTAAAACTATATGGTAAATGGATTGTTTATCCCAAGCCATATAATTGTAAATTGGTTGAAATACCCATCCCCAAAAGGGGAATGGATGGTCAGCCTTAGACCAAGATGGTACAAAGGTTGTCAGACCAAGCGTTGTATGTGATGAATATCAAGGTGTGTGGCCTTGATATATTATTTTTTTGTTAATGATTATTTCAAACTCTTTTATCCTTATCATATGATTATCTTATTCTTCATGATTCATATTTATTGTCATATAATTCCACACCCCATATTCATTGTATATGTTTGTTAATTTTTGATTACATGTACTTATGTCATGACATATTCTTAACTCTTATTATACTTTGTTATTTTTACCAACATAGATCCTTCATAATCATGAGTTTTCATATAAATATAATCAAACCCTGAATTGAATATTTTTTTTTCCCTTAATACGAATTTGAGATCACCCTTATTTTGTTTGAATTACCCATCTTATGATAATGATTATAAATTAAAAACAATATCAAAGGGAATATTTTGTGGTTTTATTAGGTAAAAATGTTCACATGTTTTTTAAAATAAATCTCCTATGAAACTAGTCAACAATGAAACTACCACTTTTATGCTCTTGACTATTTTATTTTTTATTGATGTAGTGTTTAAGATATTAACTTATAGAAAAAATGATAGGTTATTCTCACATTGTATCAAATCCAATTTATAATGAAATAGATTTTTCTGTAGACCATAGAGTGTTAGTATTGGGTACCGTGGGTGGTATTAGATATGTTTTTAGATTTTTCCTAGTATTTTTGTAGTTATTTGGGAATTATGGTTATAGAACAATATTCAGAGCCCTATGTATAGGCCTAATGGTAGGATAATTTACTGAAATTTTGGTGAACATACAGTAATTTTATTTTATAGTAATTATAACATTATATGGATTCGTTCAGGATGATTTAGTTGGGGAATCGATTCACCTTGTGGTATATAATATCCAAACACATTAAAAGAATAATATATTAGATAGTGTATATGACATACAACACGTATCTTAAAATAAACATGATATATTATTTTTCATGTTTCCTGTTATAACATAACTATTAAATTGGATAGAATGAATATTATTATCAAAAAATTAAATAAATAAATTTACTAATCAATATAAATAATTTTTAGTAAAAAATAATCAATTTTATTGACGGCATTTTATTATTCAATAACACCTTTTCTTCAAAAATGGGTTTTTACTTTTTTCTAATATAAATCATAATTATATTTTAAATTTTTTTGAATTTTAATTTATAAAAATGTAATGTCCCTGTTTTAGAAGCCACTTGTGGTTCCCCGTACACGATTGGTCACATGGCCTCAAGATAATTTCCCCAAACGCGAGAGGATTCCCGATAGCAGTGAGGGCCATGGGTGTGATAGTGGGGAAACAATTCCCTCATTGGCAGAGTAACATAGTGGAAGTAAAAACGATAGAAATAACTGAAGAAGTAAAACATGGAATAGGTAAACAGAAGAAGTAATAAACAAATGGAGCACACACACACACACACACACACTCATATTTATGATTCATGATATATATGTCTTGGAAAGTATCCAAACAAGTCACAATACTGGAATGAAATATTAAACCCAAAAAAACATAAAATAAAATAAAATGTTTGATAGCATCACAAGCATCGTTTTGGTCCCATGCTCCCTAGATCCACAGTAATCAAGCACCTGAAGTAGAAGGGTGCTTTCCATTTTCTATACTTGCAGCAATATAATGTGTTTGGGCCCAAAATCATGACCCAAATAGGGTGTGAGACTAAATTCTTTTAGGAAATCATGAAATGATATGTGCCTAACAGTCAGTGAATATATTTGGCAGACTATAATCAAAATGAAGCAGTGAAAAATGAAGTACTATAAAGAAAATAGTCCTATAGTTTCAATTGAAAATAATTATCAGATATCAAGTAAGCTGATAAATCATAATCAGAGAACACTCTTGGAAGTAGTCACATCCTAACACCTCTTTTCCAACCAAATCAAACACAAGAAACACTCTAGGATGTACACATAGTCTAACCCCTCTGGTTCAGGTTTTTTCACAGACTCTCTAAGGAAGCAACCATAGTCAATTCCCCCTATATTCTCATATCGGTAACAAAAAGGTGCTCTGGGGAAACACTCAATGACCAATTCCACCTGTGACCCACATAGAGAAACTATAGACACTCTGAGGAAGAACATACATTTATTCCCCCTATGGTCTCGCAAATAAGAACTACAGACACTCTGAGGAAGCGCTTATGTCCATTCCCCCAATCGTCTCGCATTGTAATAGTAAACATACACTCTAAAGTAGCCCTCAACATCCATTATCCTTATGGTCTACTTCACTAGGTTCTCATTGACTTGTGTAAGTTAATCAAGAACAATGATATTTAAAAGATAATTTATACATCAATAACTACATGGAAAAATAGTCTACAACAGAACAACAGGTCAGATAAATAATATTACTCCATTCTATCAGCACTAGGAATGGAAATCAAGCTGCCTAACATGATAAGAAAGACCAAACAGTCATAAAAATACAATCATGTGCAATAAATACATATCAAATAAATAAACCATATTCATATTCAATTGACCTCTACTCATGCATATAAATCATATTAGGCAATAACGGGGTTAAAACCGTAAACATGCAATACCCTGATCAAGGGTATTGTGAACGTTTGCACATATAACTCAAATAAAATATACATAAAGTCACAAACCACCAACCTCAGCATCGTGAGATTGATATAAGTGAACCTTAGGCCATGAATAGACCTATAATTCCTTATATCTAAAAAATTATTAAACATTGAACTGAGGATAACATGAGAATTAGGAGAAATCAAGAGACGGAGCTCTAGAAGAAGGAAGATCATACCGAGGTGATCCCAACACAACCGATGGAGTTCGATTCAATGAATGGATGCTCAATAGGGGGATAGAGGAAGGATCAACTCCATATGGATGCTTTGGGTTGATGAAGTCGAAGAATAATACATTTCAACCAATTAGACGCGACCCTGGTCTGTTTAATGAAAAAAGTACATGGCATGTAATTTAAAATCACACCACGTGTACTTTCCCTTACCAACCCCCACATAAGGTGATCTCCAGGCCACCACAAATGGTTGTGTGCTCGGCCATTACATTTCTAGCACATTGCTATGTGCGACAAAAGAGTACACGGCATGTACATATATGTACATGGCTGGTACTTCAAAAATTTCTAGAACCTCCTCTTTTTCTCAAAAACATCAAAAAAGAGAAAAACATATCTCAAAAGAAGAAACATGTTCTTACAAAATTCCCCCATTAAATAAATTCACCCATGAATTTTCCTAGAAAGGTGGAATTGAAGAATAATCCTTTAAAATATATGGCCACTGTGATAGTACGTTGGCCTCCCTCTCCTAGGTCTCGTCCTGTACTCACCCATGCTGCCATGACACTCATACCAGAGGAACTGACTGGCCCTGGGGAACATTCTTACATCAAAAAATAATCTGGATAGGTTGCTCCTCAGATATGTTTTCCACCTCTAACTCAACCTCCTCAGGTTCAAAAACATGAGAAAGGTCTGAGAAGTAATGTCGAAGATGAGAATCATGGAAGGCGCTGTGCATAGCCTTGTACCTCAGAGGTAACCGAAACGGGTAGGAATAGTCCCAACTCTCTCTAAAGCCTTAAATGGACCAACATACCTCTGTGAAAGCTTATCATGTCTCTAAATCCTCTTGTGTCCCAACTATAGTGTTACACGCAAGAAAACCTGATCCCCAACCTCAAACTACTGAGGTCATCACCATCGATCAGCATAATACTTTTGTATTGACTGTGTAGTAGCCATCCTCTTTTGAATCAACTCTATTAGCTTTGTGGTCTCCTAGACAAGACGAGGTCCCACCATAACTACCTTTCCCACCTACATCCCACATAAGGTTGATTGGCATGGGCTATCGTACAAAGCCACATAAGGTGCCATCTGAATAGTTGCTTGAAATCGATTATTGTAGGAAAAATCCACGGGAGGTATGTAATTCCTCAACAAACCTCCAAAATAAAGGATGCATGATCGAAGTATATCCTCAAGCTCCTGAATCATAAGCTCAGTATGGCCATCTTTTTTGGGATTGTATGCCATAATCAGAAGCACCTATGTACCCAAAGCCCTCTGTAATCCCTACTATACCTGATAAGTAAAACGGGTATCTCAGATATAAACAATTGAGTGTTGATCTCCATGTAAAGATAAAATCTCTAGGATGTAAAATGATCCCATCTTATCAATAATGAAGGTCTCCTTGATCAACTAGAAGTTAGAAACCATCATGAGTCTGTCAATGAAAACCCACACTACACCATTTCCATGAGGCGACCTCAGTAAACCTGTTACAAAATCAATCGCGACATCATTCCACTTCCTCTCGGGAAGGGGTGACTACTGAAAAATCCATTCTGGTCACCGATTATTCGCCTTCACCTATTGACAGGTGGAAAACCTCATTAATAAACTAGAAACATCTCTCTTCATACCTGGCCACCAATACTGATTGTGTAGATCACGATGCATCTTAGTGATTTTATGAGAACTTCCCCAACCGTGGAATGAAAATATCACATCAACTCCTCACGTATGTCTGCTGGCACCCATACACACACATGAAGATGCAAGATCTCATCCTCACCTATGGTCCATCTAGAAATAGGGTCCCCTCTTGACACACATTCTTATAGGACCAGGACATATGGATCAGATAGCTGCCTCATTCTCACTTGATCAAGTTGATTCGAGGTAATACCTATAGAAGAAACAAAAGTATACCTCTTCCTGTCATGGACCTCCAAATGCATTTCAGAGAACATATCCAAAAGCTTCCACTAAATGATGGCATCCTAAACGGTCTGTATCTGAGTCCTGCTGCACAACAAATAAGACACAACATTGCCCTTCCCCGATGTGTAGGCAAGCTCAATGTCAAAGGACTGAAGGTACTCAACCCACCTTCGCTTTCTAAAATTCAGAACACGCTGAGTGAAGATATACTTGAGACTTTTGTGGTTAGTGAAAACCACAAAATGTTCTCCTAGAAGAAAATGTCTCCAACAATGTAAGGAATGAACAACTGCAGCCAGCTCGGGATTTTGCGTCAGGAAGTTCCTCTCATGTGGCCTTAACTGCTGAGACCTGAACGCAATGAATACTTCTCCCTACATAAGCACTTCTCTTAGCCTGATACCTGATGCATCGAAGTAAACAGTATAACTTTTTCCCAAATCTGGAAATTATAGTATCTGTGCTAAATTCATCCTCCCTTTCAGCTCCTGAAAGGATGAGTCGCAAGAATCT
The DNA here is from genome assembly GCA_963277665.1 of Viscum album. Taxonomy (NCBI): domain Eukaryota; kingdom Viridiplantae; phylum Streptophyta; class Magnoliopsida; order Santalales; family Viscaceae; genus Viscum; species Viscum album. The sequence continues at coordinate 28,832,072 of OY728123.1, read as the reverse complement.
AACCACATTTTCATTGAACCCTTCTTAGTCAAGCCCATCAGTGCTTCTGCTAAGCTTGAAAAGTCATGTATAAAACGTCTGTATAACCATCTAGCTCTTGAAAAATTCGAACCTCAACGAAATTCTTCGACATAGGAAACTACTACTCTTACTTTCTCGGGGACTACTGATACTCCTTTCTATGAGATAACATGACCCATGAAGTGAATCTGGTGCATCCAAAAGAGGCATTTCGAGAGCATAGTATATAACTGATTCTCTATCAGTGTACCAAAAATGATCTTATGATGTGTGTCATGGTCATATCAAGTGTGAGAGTAGACCAAGATATCTTCCTTGAAGACTACCACAAAAGTATCCATGTATTGACGGAACACTCGGTTCATCAATTCCATGAAATCTATAAGCCTGTTTGTGAGACCGAATGACATAACCACATAATCTTACAAACCATACATGCTCTAAAAGTATATAAGAGTTGCATCTGATGGTCTAGCATGAAACTGATGGTAACCAGATCTCAATTAAATCATCAAGAACACCCAGGATCCTCTAAGTTGATCAAACAGATCATCAATCGTGGGAAGGTGATATCGGTTCTTGACCATCCATTGGTTCAACTTATGATAATAAACACAATGCCTAAGTTAATGTCCACATTCTTCGCAAAAGGGATAGGTGAACCCCCATAAGAGGTTATGGTTCAGATTAAACCCTTTAGCGGAAACTCCTCAAAATGCTTATTGAGCTCCTGCAACTCCGGGCTAGCCATCCAATAAGGAGGAATGGATACCTTTTCCCCTCCTATCACAAGTTCAATAAAAAATTCCACCTCTCGCTATAGAGGAAAACTTGAAAAGGCCTCTAAAAATAAATCCATGAAATGATCCACCACTAGAGGAATGTACATCTATGATGTCCGTAGGACATCCAATTAAAGACTAGAAACCTGGGCTGTATCTCCTCCCAACATATGATGCATGGATCCCACTCCACTGGCTTGGACATCACATTCTCCTTTTTGAAGAGACGATCCACCCACTAGTGGTGTGAAACTCACCATACATCTATAGAAATCGACAACTATCTGGAAGGGAACTAACCAGTCCATTCTTAGAATGAAATCATTGCATGTCATCTCTAAGACATAGACGTCCCATAAGAAGTGACACCTAATAACTTTTAGAGGGAAATCCTTTCACTTTTATACACTATAAAGTTTTCCCCAATGAGGATTTTAATGTCAAGATATCCACAGAAGAGAATATATAGAGCCCAAGGCTCTCCACAACACCAACAGATATAAGGCTATGGGAAGCCCCTGTATTGAAAATCAAGGAAGCTAAAACTGAGGCAACTAGGACTGTTCCTCGAACGGTAGAGGGTATGGGATCCTCTTCCTGCTGGGTCTGCTCCACTTCGAAATGTTTGACCTACATCGCGACCCTCTAACCCTTCCTGACCACTCAGATCTGATCCACCATGTTGTCACTAAATGCCTAGGGACTGGCTACCTTTCCCACAACCTCCACCTCACCATGAATGGCCTAAAGAACTCCAGTTCCCAGACAAGTGAGAAAGTGGTGGTGCTTCTATCGAATGAGGAGTCGTAGAAGAACCCATGTCCCCAGATGCTGGATAGAACATCTGATAGATGCGTTGGAGATGACCCATCTTTCTGCATGATCAGCACTCCACTGTTTCTCTCGGGAAATTTGGCCTCATATTCCCACTTTTCCCGCACTAGTAGCACACCACCTGACTACTAGAAGAAGTGTCCCACCTCCTCAGATCTCCATGCATAGACTCCCTTCAGTGCTTCCTACTTCCAGTATGAGGGATACAAACTCTAGATGTCTAGACACCCTAGCTCACAACTCTAGAATCCCACAGATGGTGCTCTATGATCAGTGCTTGGTTGTCTATAAAAGTGATGTAATTCAACCTGATTATGTTCATCTGTGATCGGATGGAATGCATGATACCATCCTCAAACTTCTTTTCCAAAAATAATTCATCACCTTCTAGAATAGGTGTGAAGTGCTGCAGCTCTCCCAATGGAAAAGAATAGTCCATAACTGAAAGAGTACCCTATTCCATACTCATGAACTCTTAGGCTCTATTGGATTCCAAAATAGGACTTAATGTTTTTAAAATGAAAAATAAACAACTTATTCTAATTTTTGAGTGTTTTGTATTAAAAATGGTTTGGAAATCGATTTATTATTTCAATATCTCGAAATTATTTATTTTTATTTCAAATGAAATGTTATTACTGAAATATTTATATTTGAAATATTTTTTGTGTTATGATTTTATAATGGTACATTGACATTTGACCAGTGGTTTTGTGAAAAAACAAAGGAAGGGTGGTGCCATGAAAAACTAGGATGGGTGGTTACATTATAACTTCCAATGAATTAGGTATAGAAGTTATCCATATGGATATTCCATTTAAGGATATGTGTGTAAGTAAACCGCATAGTTTTTCCATCTATGTATTTTTATGTCCCAAGATACCATTAAATATTATGTGTGATTTCTAGGAATTTTATGGTAATAATTTGGTTAAAAATGGTATGAAATGATCTATTATTTAGTGAATAGTATTTACTACTTCATATTTTTGAAAAGTATTACTTATGATAAAATATTCAGGGTTTACTTGTTGTTATGAAAAAATATTAGTTAATCTTCTTTGTGTATCCTTTACCGTGCTTTTTATGCTCATCCAATGTTTTTATGAAATGTTGTTAATAGGAATTAAAGATTAATAAGGCCATGTATGGGATTCAAGAAAAATCATGATATCTAAAATATGAAACTAGACATGAATATTTTTTTAAGAGTTATTATTTTATGAAAAAATAGATACTAAGAAGAAGCCTCTATATGAAATATTCGCATTGTTATGCTTATGTTATGAGATAATTCTCTAAATCTCTAAACCTGAAATGATCCTCAATGTGAATTATTAACATATTTCATGATTATGTAATGTCTAAAGTTGTGTCCTTACAGTTGGTATTATAGGTCAGTTTAGGCAACTTTAGGGGATAGAATATTGTTAAATTTATTTATATTAAGATTGAAATGATATAGAATTTTCAGATTAAGATGTTCCTTAGACTAATGTATTTCTGTTTTTGTAATGGTTTTCCACATAGGATATAGGGATGCTATGTTGAGAAGGAATACATAGAAGAATAACCTTCCAAATCAGCAACCTGAGATTCTCCAAATCAAAACTGAATAGTTATTTGCGGTGATGGAATAATTCACTTATTATATAAATTTTCATGGTATCCATGCATGAGATCTTCCAGATCAACAAGAGAGGAACATGTTAGTAGTGGAGCATTTCAGGAGGAATCTCCCCCCATCATTCAGAGGATTATCTGACTCTGTGTTAGCAGAAGGGTGGATTAAAGCACTAGAAATGATTTTTTCTGTCATGGAGTGTTTAGAACATCAAACGGTTAGTCATGATGTTCACCATTTTGAAGGTGAGGCTAATTAGTGGTGGTCGATGATGAAAAATATCAAGGATAGTGAAATTATTGATTCTTTTGATTGGAATGAATTCAAAGGTATTTTTATTTGAGAAATATTTTCTTATAGCAAATCATCATTGGATGGAAAAACAATTCTTGGAATTGAGGCTGGAGAATGACTCTATGGCTGCTTATAAAGAAAAATTCACTCGACTGGAAAGGTATTCTCCAAATATCATCTGAGAACATAATAGTAAGAAAAATTTATTTTACTTAGGACAGAAGCTGTGATATCGAAGGGAATTAGCCTCTCATGAATTCAAAATCTATGAAAACATGTCAATTGTTCTAAGAAGGGAGTAATAGAGTTTTCTGATGATTAGGTGTACTATAAGAGTAAATAATATAATAGGTCTAGTTGGTAGGAAAATGGAATGAATTCATCAAAGAAGCCTAGACGTAAGAAAATTAAATATCCATCTTGTGAGAAGTGTGGTAAAAACCATCCAGGAGAATATATATCATATCTGAAAAAGTGCTTCCGGTGTGGTAAGTCGGGTCATGTTGCTCTTAACTGTATCGAATTTGATCAAGAAGGAAATTAAAAGCCAATAATAAGATGGTTTTATTTCAATAAATTGGTTCCTTATGGAAATGAGTTTCAGAAACGAACTCAACTAATGGAAAGAATCATGAATACAAGATGAAAGGGGTGGTGAATTAACTTTCATCTACATCAGAAGATGATGGGCCATCGAATGATGTAGTTTCAAGTACACTGTCTATTTGTTCAAATTATTCCAATGTGTTAATTGATTCAAGTTCTACACATTTATTCATATCTGATATGATTTTTAGTAAATTGGGAATTCCATCTCGAGATATAAATCCTTAACATGTGGTAAAAACCAATGGATTAAATTTTGAGACAAAACGAAATTGTAGGAACCTTCCCATCCGTGTGTGTGGAAAAATTTACCTGTAAACCTTATTGTTGTTCATCTAGTAGAGATTGATGTCATTTTGGCAATGGATTGATTTCTTTTTATCATGCTAATATCGACTACAAATCTAAAGTGGTTTCTTTTCAGAAAGAATTTCAATTTGTGTATAATAATGAACCCTTACTTTTCATAATATATCAGGAAGATGAAAAACTATTAAAAGATATAAATGAATGTTACCTTGCATATATTGTTGAAAATAAAGGAACTGTTCAAATTAATGATGTGCCTGTGGTAAAGGAGTAACATTATTTTATTCTAATGCATTTTCTGGTATTATGCCGGATCAGGAAGTTGAATATATTGTTGACTTATTAACTTATGCTAAGCCTTATTCAAAACCCCCATATCGAATGGCTCAAATTGAACTTTTATAGTTAAATAAAAAATTATAGGAGTTATTAGATAAGGGTTTCATTCGACTAAGCACATCAACATTGGGTGGTCCTGTCTTATTTATTAAAAATAAATATGGATAAATGATACAATGCATTGATTATAGAGAATTTATTAACATCACTATTATGAACAAGTATCCTTTTCCTCATATCAATTATTTGTTTGATCAGCTCCAGGAGATTAGTATTTTCTGAAGACTGACCTGAGGTCAGGGTACGATCAGTTGAATGTAAAGGAAGAAGACATTCTGAAGACTGTGTTTTGTAATATTTATGGCTATTATGAATGTTTTGTTATGAATTTTGGTTTAACTAATGCCCCTGCTTTATTCATGGATCTTATGAATAAAACTTTCTATGATTTTTTGGATATGTGTGTGGCTGTGTTCAATGAAGATATTTTTGTTTATTCTAAAAGTAAACAGGAGCATGAAAGTCATTTAAGGGTTGTCATTCAACACTTAACAAAAAATAAACCGTATGGAAAATTCAGAATGTGGGTGTTTTGGTTACAACAAATTTTTTTTCTTGGTAAAATTGTTTCAAAAAATGTCATAACTATTGATCATGTTAAAACTAAATTTGTGGAAGAATACCCATGACACAAAAATATAACCAAGATCTATAGTTTTCTTGGTTTAACATGTTATTACTAGAGGTTTGTTGAGAATTTTTCACGGTTATCTATTCTAATGACTAAGTTAAATCGAAAAGGGTGTTATGTTTATCAGGGAAAAAGAATGTGATGATTTTTTTCATGAATTAAAAAGGAGATTGGGTAATTCTCCCAATTTTACATTACCTTCAATAAATGGTGAGTTTTTTCGCTATAGTGATTCTTCATTGAATGGACTGGGATGTGTCATTATACAGAAGGATCAGGTAATTGCATATGATTAACATCAGTTGAAACCTCAGGAGTTAAATTACCCTACACATGATATGGAATTAGCTGCTGTTTTTTTTCTTTAAAAAATTCTAGGAATCATCTGTATGGTGTAGAATGTGACATATATGATAATCACAAAATATTGAAGTATGTATTCACTGAGAAATAATTGAAAATTAGATAGAGGAGATGGTTATAATTAATCAAGGATTATGATTTCACGATCCATTACCATCTGGGAAAGGAAAATAATGTGGATTATTCACTGAGTAGAAAAAGTAATGCTACATTAACCATGATATGTTTAGAACAACATACTAAGGTTTATGATTTGATGAACATTGGCATAGAAGTTGGTAGTGAAAGAAATTACTCTATTTTTATTCAGATGTTTGTAAAATCATCTCTATCAAACATAATTTTGAATGTGCAGAATGAAGACAGGGTGTTGTAGAAAAAGGTAGAGTTGGTTCAGAAGGGTATGTTGCCTAATTTTTTCATTGATAATGATTGAATTTTCAGTTTTGGGAAGATATTATGTGTGGCTTGTGATTCAAATTTGAATAAAGAGTAATTGGGTGAACCTTATAGTTCTTCATTTTTTGTTCATCCTGGAAGTACTTAGATGTACAGAATTCTTCAAGAGTATTACTGTTGGGATGGAATGAAAAGAGATATTAATGATTTTATAGTGAAATTTTTAAATTTACAACAGGTTACAGTAGAGAGGTATTTACCAAAAGGGATGTTTTAGTTCTAATTATGCTAGAGTATAAATGGGATAATATATCCTTGGACTTCATTGGGGGTCTACCAAAGACATATTGAGGTAATAATACAATCTGTTTTATTATTGATCGATTGACTAAATCTTCTCACTTCATTACTATTCAAGATACTTTTCCTCTACATCAACATTCTCGGTTGTATGTTAATGAGATATCCATGTTGCATGGAGTTCCACTCTCCATTTTATATGATCGTGATCCCATCATTACTTCTATCTTTTGGAAAGGCCTTCAAAATTCCTTGGGTACTGAATTATGTTTTAATACAGCTTCTCATCCTCAATATTATGGGTAGTAAGAACGAACAATTCAAACCATGGAGGATATGATACATGCCAGATCAAAGGACTTCCAGGGAAGTTGGGACCACCATATTTATTTGAATTAATTTTATTCTAATAACAGGTTTCTTTCCAATATACAGATTGCACCATATGAGGCATTATATGAGAAGCGGTGTCAACCTCTATATTTTTGGGATGAATTAGGAGAAAGGATGTTTATGGGACCATAATTTGTAGCAGATATGATATAAAAAGGGTAGTTGATTTGCAAGAACAGAATAACAACTTAGATCCAGCATAAATGTTTTGCAAATACCTGGAGGAAGGATCATTCTTTTGAGGTAGGTGGTCATGTCTCTCAAAAGGTTACTCCATGGAAATGTGTGATGCATTTTCGTAAGAAGGGAAAGTTGAGTCCGAGGTTCATTGGACATTATTAAATCTTGGAGAAAGTTGGATCATTTGCTAACAGTGTGGATTTACCTCCATGTTTATCCCAGGTACACAATGTTTTTCATGTTACAATGTTGAGAAATTATATGTCAGATTCATATATTGTTTTGGGCCTCGAGGTAGTTCAGTTGGAAGAGAATCTCCATCATGAGAAACAACATGTCTAGATTTTTGACTGAAGAGAGCAAGTTATGGAGAATAAGGTAATTCCCTAGGTAAAATTTCTGTAAAAAACCATATGGTTGAAAAGGAAACATGGGAATTTGAAAATGCTATGAGAGATAAATATCCCAATTTATTTGATAAGTGAATAGAATTGTGGGGATGCGGTTCCCTAAAGGACTGAATGATGTAACATCCTAGGTAAATAAAGAATATGAAATTTTTATATTTATTAATATTTGTTAATTAAATATCAAATTTACATTAAATGAGATGTTACATTCGATGTCATACCTAATACGCAACAACATGTTTTATTGAAATCTTACGTTTCACACAACGTTGGGTCATACTGAGAAATACTAATATAATATTATTTTAATTGGTAGTTAATTCGATGACATTGTATTGAAAGTAATTAAAAGGACTAACTTCAATATGATTATTCAGGTTTGTTAAAAAAAATTACATTTGTCCAATACAATTTAGAGGTTCTAAATGTGAATGAATCTAATTTTAAGCACAAACAGTTTAATATTCTTTAAAAGGTCGATTTACCTCCTTTTGAGGGTGAACCCTCATCAAATATAGTTTTGGTCAATTTTATATATTCTTTTATAGTAAATAAAAAATTTATTTAGAATCATTATATTAAAATTTACTTTGGGTAACTTTTTGGTATTTTTGTGATATAATTCATTTTTAATGAAAATTGAAAATAATATATTTTAAATAAAAACTACTTATTAATCTAATTTATTTTCATAGATTGATTATCTTTTTAACTGGTTTTAAAGTGTAAATAGATTATATTTTTATCATGTATTCTAATTTTGGTCCTTGGTAGTAATTTGACTTTGAAATTGGACATAACACATGTCAATCTTTTGATAGTTATTATTTCTAAAAAACAAGTTTTTTGTTTTGACATCATGATTTAATTTTAAATTAATTTATGCAACATAGATGATTTGAATTTGGTAAAATAGAAATAATTTTTGAATTTTGAATATCAAATATATCTTAGGATTAATTTTTTGTATTTGTTTCGAGAACCATCAATTTTGGATTAATAGTGAAAACACTAAGTAGTAGTTAAAAACATGACTTTTCATTTAAATAAAAATTTATCACTTCTCTGAATTGAATTTTAAATATACTACATACATGGTTGTTATTATTACATTATATTTTGTTCAATAAGATGAAAATAATTATGATGAATAGTAACTTTTTAGATTTATTTACAGCAGTTAAAGGTGAATAGGGAAATTCAAGGAAAACATAATATTATAATAATATTAATTACCCAAACATGGGTCCTAATACTATTGGTTGATATATTTATGACCATGGACATCCTGGGGTCAATTTTCGGATACCATGGAATCACTTATGAGTTATAATGCCACTTTATATTATTTAATTTAAAAAAAAAGACAAAATTGACATAAACATATATCTTTTAGTAAATCAATTTTTACATGGGGTTATATAAGTTATATCCTAGAATACAAAAATTAATTTGAAAGATAAAAAAATTCATACCTGATGGTATTTGTTATAATTTTTAGACATCAAATAAATAATATTATTTCTGACACAATAATGATGTAGTGTTTACCTCATTAATGAATAATTTAAATAAATAAGATTATAATGACTATAAAAATATCAATAACCAATATAATTCATATTGGATTCATTTGTTTCGAAAATTAGTCATCATATCTTAGTCTATAATGATTTTTGGACCTTTATAAACCGAAAATCATTATATAATAGAATAATATTTTCAAATATTCCTAAATAGAACCTCCTCCCCATTATTAAAATCCCCCACCTATAACAAATTAATCACACCTATCAAGCCCCTTGGAGAATCCAAACCCTATCCAAATAAGCTCTCTAAATCCATCTCTTCCACCTATAATCCTTACAATAGTTATAATTCACTTTAAGATATCCTTTTGGTTCAAACAAAAGAGAGTTACCTGATTTAAAGGTAACGTCTTCCCTTAAGTTATTTTGTTTTATTTTCCATCTCCAACCCACTAAATTATTTTTATTATTTTATTTAATAGAAACAATTATATCCTTAATTTACTATATTGTTTTTTTATGTTCATACGATCTATACTTACACACTCCTCCATCTAATGGGTAATGTACATACTGTTTCTGTAGATGGCGAACTAATGTCTCACAAAACGATGATTGTTCAATTATCTCCAACTTCCTCTCATGGTGGCCAATATGATGGAACTATATTTATATGTTATATATATATATTATATTTATAGTTTCCATATTCTTTTTTATTTTTCATTTATATCATTCCTTTATAGTTTCCATTTTGTGTAAACGCTATAATTTCATTTGAGGAAGTGCAGACTACCACCCCCTCAATGTGATATTTCACATTCCGGCCATACATGGAATGTATAAAAATTTAGTTACTAATATTGTATATATTATATTATAATAGAATTATAATATACTAATGTATCATTAATTTTTCCACCTACTAAATATGAAATAAAAATGAAGGTAGCGTTTTTGCGTACGTACGACTTACATTCTACATGAACGGTACATTTCATTTCTTACCTCCAAATGTTATGTACTAATATATATACATATATATAGTGGATATATATATAATATATATGATTTCTAATTCATTATTATCATTCTGTAAAAAATGGAATTTCGACCACATGGACAATTTATAATTATAAAAAGTTCATTTTTCACTCAAGTTCTGAACATTGGAAAAATGTGTGATAAGAACTCAAATAATTATCTAATTTTTATAGTAAGGTAATATGTGATATAATAGGAATAATAAACATGAAAAATTTTCTTATGCAATTCAAAATTAACTTATGTTTATTATTCAGGAGATTAAAGAACCAACGTGTCAGGTCGGACATGAGGTAAGGGACTTCGTCTCGGTATTCATTCATTGAGGCATACATTTATTTATAATAGAATTTATGTATTCAGAATATAATAAAACCTTTTCACATTTAATTTCATTCAAAGAGAATATTTTTTCAATAATGCGTTTTTATAAATTCCAAATGGAAATTTTTTAATGTTTGCAGCGATAATGACATTTCTTCTGCTGTAATCATTAGTTGGATTCCTCAATCATCATTAATGTTTTCAAAATGAAAAAGAAATCCCTTTATTCTATTTTTTTGGGTTTTTTGGTATTCAAAATGGTTTTTAAATTGATTTATTATTTGAATATCTTGATATTATTTATTTTTATTACTAATGAAATGTTGTTATTGAAATTTTTATATTTTATATATTTTATGTGTTACGATTTTATTATGTTACATGGACATTTGAAGGGTGGATATGTGATAAAAAATGACGAGTGGTGCCGCAATAATCTAGGATGGTTAGTTACGTTATAACCTCCAATTCATTTTGTATGGAAGTCGGTTGTATGGATACTCCATTTAGTGATATGTGTGGAAGTTGACCATATGTCATTCCATCTTAGTATGTTTATATTCCGAGTTACCTTTATATGTTATGTATGCTTTCTATGGGTTTTATGGTAATATTTGGGTAAAAAAATGGTATGAAATGACATTTTATTTAGTAAATATTATATACTACATCATGAAGGTGATAAGTATTACTTATGATAAAATATTCATGGTTTACTTGTTGTTTTAAAAAATTAATAGTTTTCCTTATTTGTGTATCCCTTAGGGATATTTTATGCTCATCCCAGGTTTTTTTGAAATTATTTCATAGGAATTAATGATTTACAGGGTCAAGGATGGGATCATGGAAAATTCATGATGTCTAAAATATGGAACTAGACATGAATGTTTTTTTAAGAGTTTTTATTTTACTAAAAAGATAGATACTGAGTATATGTGTCTACATTTAATATTCCTATTTTTATGTTTATGTTAGGACATAATTCCCTAAATCTCTAAACCTGAAAATATCCTCAATGTGAATTATTAAAATAATTCAAGATTATGTAATGTTTATGGATGGGTCCTCAAACCTAATTTCCAACGACATTAGAATTATCAATTCATCTTGGTTCTATTATTTGTATTCATAGGTAAATAGTTGTCAATAAATGTTAAATAAATACAAGGGTTGTAATATGTTGTACCAACGGAAAAATGTAGTTATTTTTGGAATTAGGATTATTGAACTATAGAAAAATACATAGGTATAAGACAAGTTATAAGAAAACTTCCATTAATTTTGTTAAGTATAGTATATGTGGTTTATCAAGGAAATACATCTTTGTCTGCATAAGACAAGTGGATGTAATTAAAGAACCGATGTACCTCAGTTTAACATTTATTAGAAGGTGTTCCTAGCCATAATTAATGTAACTTTGTATATAAAAAGATGCCTTACTGTTGACCTAGATTAATAATCACGGGTGATACACTTTTGGTAACATCATAATCTCATTACGAATCACTATTAATGTAACCAAAAATACCCATAACAATTCATGTTAGGAAATTGAGCATGGATTACATAGATCGAAGCCTAAAAATTAATATTTAAGGAAACTATATTTAATTTATAATTTAACTCTTTAATTTTAGTGAATTTATGTTTACTTGTTTAAATGTTTAAAAACCATCACTGATATGATTATGCTAGAACGAATAGAACCACAATTGAAAATATAATGATATGGTTGTCCTGCATAGTCTTATGCATTCCTTAATTAAAATAAAGTTTTGTATAACAATATAAACACCACGACAAATAATAGATTTAGATATATAGTCGAAAATAGAATATGGGAAAATTATTTCATCCTATGTATATAACTCCTTCCCTGTCAAATATTGTGTGTTATACATCACAGAAAACCATGTAATACCTCTATTCATGGAATTGAATGAAATTTTAGGCATGAATTATATTCCTTATGTAGATCCAAGATAAATTTACATGAAAAAAGAACACTATTTATGGACAATCGACCACTAATTTTGTATATGTGAAAGGACCAGGATGAGTCATCATTAGCATCATCATCTCAAGCATGGATATAATTTCACTATAACCAAGTGTATCCCACTCAAATAATTCATTATAATGAAATAATCATCCTTGAATACATGACGATTTTGACGGAATACACTAATGAGTTTCCCAAAGAATTTTCTATCCTTCCCCATATCAGGGTGATTGAACTTCAAATCAATCTTATACCTAGGTTTCTTCTAATATCCCAAACTCCATATAGGATGAATGTTGTGTAACTTGAGGATCAAAAGAAAAAATTATTGTACAGTCTAGAAAAATGGTTTATGTGCCTCTTTTCATCACCATGGGGTGAAATAGTCCTATTTTTCATGAAGAATTGTGGGTCAATGAAATTTTTAATTTATTATCATGAGATCAATAAGATCACTATAATCAAAAAGTATTCTTTTCTATGGATTGAGGACAAGTTTAATCATCTATGTAGTGTTAAATATTTCTCCATGGTGGACATGTTGTTAGGATATTACAGATTTTTGATAAGGAAGAAGGATATCTACATTACTTCTTTTTGTACAATGTTCTGGAAATATGAGTTCATTATACTTTTTTTTTGACTCACTAATGCTCAAGACAAATTAATTGAAATTATGAATAGAGTATTTAAAGATTAACTCAATGAAATTGTTTTATTATTTATAGAGGACATTATAATATACTGTGAAACTAAGGAGGATCAGGATGTGAATCTGAGTAACAAGATAAAGTCCTTTTGAAATGAAAATCATAATGAAAAGTATGACACTTGTGATTTCTAGTTGAAGGAAATAACATTCTGGGGTCTTATCATCCCAATCCATGGTATATCTGGGGATCATTTGATGACAAATGCAATTAAAATATGTTTTAGTCCAACATAAATGAAATATATATATAGCTTTATTGGGTTATATAGATATTATTTTTGATTTGTGAGAAATTTCGCACAATTTTAAAACCCACATACAAAGATAACTCATAAGGGAGTCATGTTTTCTTGGAATGATGAATGTGAAGACTATTTTAATGTGTTTAAAAAGTGTCTTATCAATGCACTTTTGATGACAAAAAAACAGGTGAGGAACTTATTTAGGTGAAAAACATTACATAAATGAAGGTAATAGTCTTTTTACTAATGAAAATTGGTATCTTTATAGCCTATGCATCAGAGAAGTATAAAATATAGGAGAAAAAAATACCACACATGATATAGAGTTGTAAGATGTGATCTTTTTGTGTAAAATGATGAAACATTATATCTATATGGAGAAGTGTGAGATATATAATGATCACATGATTCCCAAATATATATTCACACAAAAAGTTCCTTATATGTACAAATAAATAAGTTTAGAGATGATAATTGACTATGATAGTTCAATTCACTAGCATTCATGTAATGTGAATAAAGTGGTGGTTTCACTTTGTAGGGAGGATCCAACTATTTTATCATTGATGATAATTGGGACGAATCCAGTCTTCATTGAATTCAAGATAATGGGCAAGGGAATAATCAAGGAATGAACATAATCAATCCTTTCACAAATTATTTCTCACATTTTTCATTGTGAAAGATCAATGGATGCTAAAAAAAATGATGTGTGAATTAATTAAATATTAGAAACAACCAAAAAATGTAAATCATTGATGTTAAATGATAATGAGGAAGGAATTGTAAGATTTGGTTAATGACTATGTGTTCCATAAAATCATGAGATACAGAAGGAATTATCAGTTGATTCACAATGATTTAATTTCTCCATTCACCTTGAAAATGGAAAGATTTATCAAGATCTCCAAGATCACTATTGGTGGTACAACATGAAGAAGGAGATCGATGAATATACATCAATGTGCCTAATATGTCAACAATTGAATAACGAAATGTAGAATTCTAAGGTGATGATGTAATAATTACCCCTACAAAAATTGAAATGGGTCATCACCACCATCATCTTTCTCAACAGACATATGAAGAATCCCAAAGGGAACAATGCTAATTCTGTTATTGTGGATTTTCCTAAAAATACCCAACACTTAATTGTGATATAAGAGGATTTCTCACAAGATCCACATTCATGGATATATATCAAATAATTTTGGAGGACACATGTAGTATCCCTACCTACTATCTCTAATCTAGATGCATGAAAAACTTATATGATGTAGAAAAGTATCTAACATGATCTAATCACTGAAGTGAGCTTAATTGTGACATATCACCATCAAATCAATGGCCATTCTGATCATACTATCCATATACATGAGTAATTGTTGATATAATTTTCAATTGACATCAAATAAGTATGGGAAAATAATCTTCTTCTAGTCGAGTTCTCTTACAATAATCATTTCCACTAGAGCATCTAAATGGATCCCTATCGGTCCCATTATGTGAAGTTGTGAAAAAACAACTAGAGGTTAGGATGATGTTGAATAATACAAACTAATCAGTCATAAAAAGTTTGGTTAAATGTTGTAGAACGTAAGAACCATTAAAAACACAATAATGATACTTGGAGTCAACATAAGAGCAATGCTGAAAATCATCGACGGGACCTATCTATAGTGTAAGAGAAATGATATTACTATAAATATCTCCAAGGTTAAATGTGATGAGATTTTCGCAGAAGTGAAAGTTTAGGCCTAGGTACATCGTCCCTTTTGTATCCTTTATAGCATCATAGAGTTGTCCATCGAGTAGCACACCCACCAAATCTATCTCAAGTACATGATGTATCACATGTAACCCTCTTGAAAATGACTATACCAGACCCCTTAACATGTACTCAATCTGGTGGTGTTACTATTGTAGACATAAATTTCATATGAGGAACCTATTATAGTGATACTAGATAATAGATAAAATATTCTATGAAATAAGAAAATCCACAGTATTATAGTGTTTTGGGGAACCCACATGTTTAAAGAAGGATCGTCGGAAAAGGAGGAGCTGATGAAACATATTTATCCTTATCTATTCAAGTGTGGGAAATAATAATTGCGATGGAGAATGTTCGTAAGGTGGGAATATTATAACGAACCAAACTTTTATAAATAAAACTCAACTTTTTATTTAGTAAAATGTCTTATCATATAATATCGTTATAGAAAACAGATAAACTTATATTGTTTTATTATAACCTTTGGATTATTTTACTGTTAATAATAATTACCATTGATAATATTTCAATTGAACAATTTTTACATGGATATTATAAATATAGGGATTAAAAAATTCTAATTGGCACTAAAAAAAGAAGTGATGACCTCAACTAGTATGATATTAAACTATGAAGCATATTTATTGAAGATTATGAGGGAGATATAATTAGTGTGATTTTCCATTAACCAATCCTAACAGGAGATCTATAAACATAATCACGAGAAAAAATATTTAAAGGATTACTTCCTGCTCATCGAGATCAAAACCCCATCCATGTTCGCTGAGCCACCCCATGAAAGTCCAACCATCACACATCTTTCTCTAAGGGTTTTTGTTGGTGTATTAAATAGATATTTATCAATACACTATCAATAGTAATAAATACATTATTTTTTATATTATAGACGATATATTTTCATCCAATTATTAATACGTTGTAGATACGTTTTTATTCAATTAAGTAGAAATTGTACTTTTTGTTAATATTAAAATTCAAATATTGAATTTATGAGATTAATGGATTTTTTAAATAAATACTGTTTTAATAACAAATTTTTTTATGTTTTATCAAATATGAATGATCATATAATAAAATTTAATTTTTTAGGGTTCGATAACTATTATTTAAAAAAATTATATAATTTTCAATAACTCTTAGTTATTATTTTAAAAATTAGAATTAGAATATTTATATATATATATATAATGAATATTATTTTTCAAATCATAATTTCAATATTATCAAATAATGAATCTTTTCTAATTTGTTGAGATAGTCAAATTTTTGGGTATAAATTTAGTACAATATAAATATACTTTCTGTTTTATTACATCATAGTAACCCAAATATGATGTAATATTAATGGTATACATGAAATTTTATGTGTTCCTCCATTAAAATAATTTTAATTTTTGTTTATTTTTTATTTATTAACGGATTTTTGAATCCCCTAAAACATATGATATATTCCATGGTTTTAAATCCATTTCATTAAATGTGTGACTCAACTATCTATCACTGGTTGTAATATATAATAATTTAGGCTATTGGCCTTATACAATAATTTAGACCACTGTTTTTTTGAAGAAACCATTGGAAAAACCCATCATATAGTTTGTGTTTTTTGATATATTGTTATATCAAGTTCAAAACCTAAATAATAATGAAATACCCCTCCTTTCAAATATAAAACCACCAATGCTCCAATTTTTATTAATTAAAACTCTTTTAATCTCTTCCATATAAGTACATTAACTCTATAGAGTCCTCCCAAGGTTCCCTAATATCCCAATATGTTGTTACCGAGATTTTGAGTCACACACTCAAGTAAGGGGTCGTCACCCTCCTCTCCGACATTCAATTCAAGAACCTGCACTGGAATTAATCTTCTTAATTTGAATTTTTTATGATTTAATTTTTCTATTTAAATCCCATATTTTCCAATTTATATTATTTTAATGAGGTATCATTTATTTTCTCTCATTTTTACCTACACCAAATCTATTACAATGTTGATATTCCCTAAGGGATTTCACTCTTCTCATTTCTATTAAAGAACACCTATAATGTTATATCTATTAAATTCCATTTCATATTTTTGGGATATGATATAAAATGTTCCGCAAACTATAAATTTAATTTATAAAATATGATATACCCCTTCTCTTTCTCATTTATCCTCCCACGATCCATTATGTACACCTGTTACCATGGAAATAATTTATAAGGGATAATTTCTTTTATCTTCTTTATTCAAATATATTCTTTAACATATTTATTTTATCTTAATTTACATACGATGGGACATGTTATTACATAATCCATTTACTGTTCAATTTATGTAAAAATAATGAGAGGTCCATTTATCTCACATTAATCCATTTTATGAATATTTATTTAAAATCATTATGCTGCAAAAAAAATTCAGTGACTTTCCAGGCCAAAAAAATTGTACAGTGAATATTATACCCATTTTTCATAAAAAGTTACTCAACAATATAAAAATAAACTTATTTTTTGGGGAATAAAATTTATTTATTATAAATTCTTTAATTTAGGAGTAAATTATGCTGAAGAGTGAATCTATATTGAATGATCTCTGATTGACACTTATGAATGATAATGAATTTATTATGATGGGTGCACCTAGATAGTACTCTAATGCATTGGGTAATGGTTAGTATCATGAAATGTCAAGTTGGGATATGGAGTGAAAAAAATTAAATTATGGGACATTTCTATCATGAGGTCATGGAATATTTTTCATTCACCGATGTTAATGATGTAATGTTTTTTCTTCTCACCACATTTCCCATGTTTCCTTTTTGAATTCCATGTTGTACCATTTCTCTTTACTCATGTTTATGATTTATACTATTATTATTCCAATTGATATGAATATTTTGTTACATGTATCATATTATTCATGTTATTCTTAATATATTCGATTATAAGGATTTATTGTTCACACATATCTTCTATATGTCCCTAAGTAATCCGATGTAGTTTTATGTTTTAATAATTATTTTGATCATGTTATAAAAAGTACCCAACATAGATGTTGTACTCCCAATTTTATGGTGTTATGTAATATGCCTAATTCTCAAATACAGTAGACTTCTCAACTCCTCTGTGTTTATTATATGTATTCATGTGTAATAAATCAACTATTAATATGACATAATGAGTAGGGTTGTTATATAAAATTTTGAAATTATGCGTAAAAATAATGTGATAAGGACTAAAAGTTACCCTAAACAGTACATTATATTATCTCATTTTTAAAATTCCTCCACAATCATCCAAAATTATAATATATGATCTATATTCCCATTTGGACATGATGTTGACCACCATAATACTAATGTGGGTGATAAAGTCAATAATATCACATTTATTATATAAATTTCTTTTATATTTATTGAATGGGAGAAATAATACATTTATAATATATAATTATTAATTGAAAATGTAAAATATTTTTCTCTCAATATAATTTTTTTTATAATTTTTAGTGATTAAATAATTTTCTGAAATGCTTCTAAAATTCACTATAACAAATTAATAATTATTAAAAAATAACATATATGGTTGTGAAAATACTAAAAATAATATAATATGAAATAATTATTATGTTAAAAGTCATATATATATAAATCTAATATTAAGCTAACATTTGAATGGATTATATTCAAATTCACTCTTATTATTGAGTTATTTAATGTAAAATTAATTGAATAGTGGCAGAAATGACCTTAATGATATTTAATAATTTATAATATTTTATTAAGTAATTATAAAAATATAAAAATATTCTACAAATAAAAATAATTATCTATACATGATATCATCTCACATGCTGAATTAATTGTTTTTTCTTTTTATAGTAATATTATATACACTTAATGAGTGGAAAACAATAATATTTGGATAATTGTGAAAAGTGTTACGGATACGATTAAACAAAAAGATATAAGAAAACCCAAACTGAAACTTACCATTATATAATTGTATAATATTCTATCAAATAATAACCAGCATATATTATTTTTATTTAATTTGGATCCATTTTTAAATAAATAATATTTTTTGTCAATTAAATTCATTATGAAATTACATGAATGCCCCTTCCCTCACTTATAAAAAGACACCCTCATTTAAATTCATTACATTACATTAAAAAACCTAACTCTACCAATCCCAAAATATTTATTTTTATACCACTCATATTTAATTTTTTTTGTTATTATCATTCCCAATTACCAATCATAAATCCCTAATGATGTGGAAAGAAGGTGGTCTGCCCAAGAAGAGGTAATTAACTTAATCGAGTCTTTCATGTTCATTTCTTCATCTACATCTTCATGATTCTATTACCCAAGTTAAATAAATAAATATAGTGTCTTAAATATACTAAGATGTTATTATGATTATTTTAAAAACATTATCCATAAAATATACAATACATGAAAATAGAAAACAACGTTAATTTGTACGTACGACTTAGCGTCACCACATTGATGTGTAATTTTTTTTCATCATAGTTTCTCTTGGATAGATATAAATATATATTTGTTATTTATATATTATATTAATCATATAATTATTGTTACAGAATTATAATATAATATATAAATTTTTACATGATAATCCACTGGAAAACAATATGGTTTCTCACATATAAGTTTGGACTACCACCCTTATAATGCAATGTGAACCAATTTTAATTTAAACATTTAATATATTAAAATATGGTAAGATGTAAGGAATATATATGTGATAATTATGACAAGATCAAAATTATATGAATTATGGAACAATAGTAAACATACAAGGACCTGAACTACATATTCATAATACACATGAAATATGAAGCAATAAACACCCAAACTAATGATAATAACAAAATACTTTTTTCAATCTAGAGATTAAATGATTTAATTTGATAATATTTGATATTATAGGTTTGTATATGTATCTTGAATATAATTATAATAAATATAAATTTATTATACATCTTGTAAATTATTTTCAACTAATGGGAAATGTGAGGTGAGAGATATTCATCTCAATTTATACATCTTTTTAATATAATTTCTTTTTATAAAAAAATTAAAAAATTTATTATATATATACTACCTTTTTAGGTTTTTAGAATGAACATATATTTATGAATAATTATTTATTATTCTATTTTTATTAATATTCTCTTCTGATTGTTTAATATATATTAGATCTTATATTTTTGATTTAGTATATTTTCCTTCCATACATGTATTTTAAAAAAAATATTAAAAAAAATTATTTCTTATTACCAATATGATTTATTAAGGTTAATTAAAATTTTATATAAAATTTAAATGGTATTAATGGTCTCTTTATAATGTTTTCCTAAAATTAATGATTTAATTCTTTTTACAAAAACACAAATTTAATTTTTATAAACTTATATGGTGTTATCAATCCTTCAGGACACTATTTAAATTGTGCAATATTTAGTATCATATAAAATAATTCAAATCTATTAATTAATTAAAATTGAGAAATTATTTCTCATTCATTTAAATATATTCTCTATAATTCATGAATCTATTTAAAAAATATTTTTTTTAGGAAACTAATGTCATCTGTTATCTCTTTTTAAAATTTTATAGTTAAATTTATCTTGAATTATTTATTTTCATGTTACCACTGAACATTTAATTTCCAATAAATATCATACATGGATAATATTATTTCCTAAATTGGATATCATATAAACAAATTTTATTTTACAAATAATGTTATTTTATTAAATAAGGAAATATTTATATTCGATATTCAATAATCAAAATGTATAATTTTTTATATTACATATTATTCATGAATATAATTGATCACTCTATATGTTTATAATTAATTGGAAATGTAGTGTAATGAGTGGACTAAAATTATATATTTAATAGATGCATTTATTGGTAAAAGTATACATATATGTTTGATTAAATTAAATGGGTCTCTACCAATAGTTGTAAAATATATTGGCACCAAATATTGATGTAATAAATATTTTGATATCTTAGATAATGTTTCCCAATATAATTTATTTTAATTTATTGAGAATTATTTTATCATTTTCAATTATATTAATACATTTATATTATCCAGGAATGTATTTTTTTCTCATGTTATTGAAGAAAATACAAGTATTTTAGTTATTTACACCTTAATACTGATTATGACTTATTTACATGACATTGCTTCTGATATATGTAACCATTACTAATTATCTGAGTTCACCATTTTATTTTTTATCTTATACAATACATATTAATGGATAATTAGAATAATACCACTAAAAGATTGTTGTTTTAAAAGATCAATTTATACTTAAAATGTAATAAATAAATCATTTATATATCTAGATATTCAATAATAACAACTGACCAGGTATTCTGAATACATTCGATGTATTTAATTCAATGTAAAAATGTAGATTCTAGCTCTAGGTTACTAGTTCTTCATTTGTTACAGTTTCGATGAAAATAATTTTAGAAGAAACCATATTAACTTGAATTTAAAAAAACATATATGAAATAAGAAATATTACAAGGATTTATAGTATTTCATAACTTTTACTATTTTGAAAATTTTATTTTATGGCACAATAATCATGAAAATTTTTTTTTACTCCTTTTGTTCCATTATTGACCCATAAATATAATGGAATAATGGGATTCCACCCCCATAGAGAATTTTGACATTTTATTGTAGATTAGGACAAAATAGTTGGTATTAGGGATGATCAAATCATGAACATATTAGGGAGTATTTATTAGGTAATGAAAAATAACATTACCTGAAATAGGAATATAAATATTTCAATGAATGTTTATATTGGACAGATTTATTTGATATAATCCTCCATATTTTAAAGGAACTACTAATCTATTTGTAGTGGAGTAATGGATTAAGTCTCTTAAAAATATATTTCTAGCTTTGGGATACAATGAATGTGAATAGGTTATTTAAAAAGTGTAATTATTTAGAGGATATTTCAACCAACGGTGGTCATTAATCAATACCAGTAAAGAGGCAGAAGAAATATTGATTATAAAATAAAAAACATTTAAAGTGGTTTTCATTGAGAAATAATTCCTATATCAATAAAGAGTTTAAATTTAATGGATATATCACTTTTATTAGAGAATAAGGGGAACAATGTGAGTAATAGTTTATGGCCAAAAAAATAGACTATATTGGTTTGATTTATACTGCATTCATATTCTAGAGAGAAATATTAGGAATTTTGTTTAGTTTATATAATCCATGATTGTGAGTGATCATAGTTTCTCCAATGTTTTCATATTATGATTATATTTTACAATGTTATATTATGATATATAATTAATTTTACATTTACTATATCTTCAAGTAATTCATACAAAATAGTATGTTTATTGGGAAACATAAAAAACTATTGTTTTAATGTATATGAATGGAATGATTTAATTTCCATCTTATTAAAATTACATAGAGAAAATTCAGGGAAAATTCATAAATGGAATTGGAGTTTCTAATATGCGTGGAAGCATGGGTTTTCTAGATAATTAATGTAATGGGATTAAATAAATCAATGATGTATAGTGCTTCAACTATAGATAATTGAAAAATTATTCACAAAATTGATTCAAATGAAATGGGAAACTACCTTAGAAGTGGTTGAGGGGATAAGGACAAGCTTATATGATAACTATAACTAAATATGAAGTTCCGAATTATGTGTTGTTAGATATGATGATAATAGAATCAAATTTAGATTCTTATTTATTTAATTCTATATCATTACATAAATTCATATCTTTATCATTTTCCAAGAGAATTTATTATTTATAATTCTCTGAAATGATTTATATTTTCATAACAGCACATAGTATATGTCTCACCATGATTAATATATTATAGTAATTTCTTATTATATCCTGTAAAAGTGAACTACTTGGGGACAATAATATTATACATTTGGTTTATTTTGATATATTTCATTATATGGATTGGATTTAAAAATGTACTGAAAAAATTTAGTAGAATGATAATGAAAATACAATTCATGATGAGGATACGTAATTTTTTTATTAATGGGGATACATAATCCATAGGTTTATATCTTGATCCTATATCATTATCACATATAATTGTGTCTTTTAGAGAACAATATGTGTTAAAATCTTTGTGTTGAAATGGTATTTTTTAAATTGAGTATGGATTTGATATAGTATAATATATTTATGTATTTCTTAAGGAATAACTGAGATATACACCATAACATGATGTTTAGTTTTCCATTATCTAAATCACTAATTCAAGATAAAAATCATGGGATTACAATATAAGGGACACAATTAAATTTGTGGAGTTACATAAAAATCATGATTATTTGTGTGGTATTGTAGGTATACACCAAAGTGTTTCAACATGGGGAGCCCATATTCATTTGATTAATAAGAAAAATGGATCTATAATGATATTTATTTAGTATATATAAATAATTAATTTTATGATAATGAATATGAATTCTCTTCCTATAATTGATAAAATATTTTGAAAATTTTATTGAGCTCAATATTGTTCATTGATTGAAATTAATTGTGGGTTTAATCAGTTGTGAGTAAATAAGTAAGATGGTATGAATAAGACACTCTAAATGAGTTATTGATACTAATAGTTTGTATTAATTTCATTGGGATTGAATAATTCACCATCTATTCTTATGGGTTTCATAAATAGATTATTCATGGAACATAATAATAAATTTTTAATGGTATTATTTTATGATTAATTGTTTTATTATAAAATTCATTGGGACCATGAGATTCGATATAGGATTATTTTTGAAACATTTATACGAATTTTTTTTTTGTAAATTTTGAGGGTGTGATTTCAATAAATAGAAATTTTCTTTTTGTTATAAAAACAATACCAATTAATGGATTCTCACTTAATCATAAAATGAAATATAAAATTAATGAATTTTATAAAAAATGAATTGAATCAATGTACATTTTTTATTGGTTTGGAAGGTTACTATCATTGATATGTTCAAAATATTACCCATTTGGATAACCTTTTATCCATGAATACATACAAAGGGGTTATGTTAAAATATATTAAGGAATGTGAAAAATGTTTTGTAGTATTGATTAGGAAATTTTTTAATGATCATATTTTGACTCTACGTGTCATGAAATAACGTATTTATTATGTATAGTGATGAATTGATGAATAAACTTGTTGGTGTTCTTATGAAAAATAATAATTTAAATTCATACTAATAAATTTAGTTATAGAATATTCAATTTAACATTCCAAATCCGATAATTGAGTTGACTTCCAAACTCATTTCATTGTTGTTGTGGATAAATTACTACTATGATGATTGATGTTAGATATAAATAGTCTATATATGTCAAAAACATATATTTTTATTAGAATAATCGCATCATGAGTAATAGTTTAGGGATCGAGAATCGCATGGATTTTTATTTCTCAATATACTAATACACATAGAAAAAATTATAATTCGAATGCATTGGATTGAAAATATCATGAATAACTATCAAAATTGTGGACATATACAAATAATATATTCAAGGATTTATTTACATTTAATATATGAATTATTAAGGAAGGGGAAACATCACCCTTTATTCAACTGATTTCGAAATAATATTTATTGGAAAACACACAATGATCTTATCAATGTGAACAATATTTTCAACAAAAAATGAGACAGGAAATTGATGGGAAATTAGAATACTTCATATATAAAGATAGTGGTTTGATATTTGGAGTGAGTTAAATGTTCCATCTATAAATTATCAGAAAAATAAGTTATTGAATTTTTATTTTAACTCAAATTTACCTATAATCTCGGGATGGACTATGAAGAATAGAGGTTTCATGAAAAATATTTGTGGGATAATATGATGTGGTAAATTTATTTTTATGAGTACAAAAGTTTTCATTATCACAATTTTATGGAAGAGAGGTAGTATATCATATGATTTTTAGAAATCAAACGCATTTCTGTATGGAAATTGGATGACATTATAACAGACATTTTAACTATATTACAAAAGAAACCCAAATAGAATGGAATATTATGGAGGTTTTTTATCACCTTACTAAAATTTTATATTTCCATTATCTAAGATAATATTTACAAATTAAATTAATTTCATAAATCTATATAAATTATGTTATATTAATTCATAGTGTGCCTATTTCAATTTTGTTTGATCAAAATCCACAACTTACACAAAAATTCTATAAATGCGTTCAATTGTCTCTGAATACTAGTTTTTATTTTAGAAAATTTATATCCACTATATTCTGATATTTAGTCCAAAATGATAAATCAAAAATTAAAAATCATTTTTAAGTCATTCTCACAGGACATTGATGTTGTGTGGGATCTGTATTTACCTTTGGTAGTGATAGAATATAGTATCATCCTACTATAAAGTATTCAAATGGCCTTGAATGAGGTATTGTATTAAATGAGTATTCACACTCTAACCTATTGGGATAAATTTGATGAATGAATACTTTTGGGTCAATATAATTTTGAGGATAGTATATAAATGTTAATGTTTATTCAAAAACAATTTAAAGGATCTGAAAGAATAAAAAACTATTATGCTGCTAACTGATGAAAATATTTCATATTTAAAGTCAGAGGATATGTTTTTATGAATATTTTTCACTAGAATGGTGTAATAAAATTTGGTAAGAATTAAAATTTGAGCCCGAGGTATATTGTAGATTTTGAATGTTTTAATGAATTAGAAATATGGATTTTCTATTGGAAATGCATCCAAGCCTCTCTAATGTAAAAAATGTGTTCTAAAAAAGTTTGTTATGGATGTATATATTTGGCAGAAATTCTGTTATAAAATCTAATGAAATATAACTATAACATGATATATATTTCTGCTAATATCATATCCAAATTCACATCATTAGATAGAATTTCTAGAGGAATCAGACAACTCCAATTGTAAATATAAATTAGAGAAATAAAAAAATAGAGGAAGCTATATTGGAAATAGATGATGTTATAATGAATAGGATCTGTCGTTTGTTTACAAGATAATTTCCATGAATGTTTTGAGGATGAATATTTTATATGAGGAAGAATTTAATATCTCCTAACATTAAATGAAATATTTGTTAGGTATTGTATATAACAAATGAGAGTGATTTTAAATGAACCACAAATTATTATTATTTCATTATCACCATTATAATATATCTCTTTTATTTTTTTGAATGTGTTTTATTAACTTATTTAATAAATTTTTTAACATCAAAACCAATATAAATAGATTCCTAGCATATAATCATTCAATTTTTATTAATTTCATTTATTCATCAAAAATACAATTTCGTAAAAAAGTTATTTTTTAGAGTGAATTTAATAATAAAATTTAATAAATAATAGAAATTATGTTTTGATAAAAAAAATTAATTTTAAAATGAGAATCTAAAAACTTTCTTAAGGTGATATTTCATGATTCTTTGGAATATTTTGATAACACAAGAATAGTGAAAAGTCAATAATTTTATTGAAAACTATATTTTATTTTAAAATTTTTATAATGTAAAATTATATGTTGTGTTATTTATAAAATATAAATTTTTACCTTTTATAATGAATAATTCATTTCTAGAATCTTTAAATAAAATTATACTTGAATTTTGTACAAAAACAATTTCTTACATAATAAGGTAATTTCATGAAAAAAGTTTTTCATTATATTTTGAGAGATTAATTTTAAATTATATTCTGTTATATATGTGTATTAAATATTGTCAATTGGATTCAATATTTGTGTTTAGGATGTTAAATTTTGGTGAATATTTTAAATTTATTATTATTTTTTGGATAATTAATCATAGTAATTGTTTCCATTGTAAGTGTAAAATGGATTAATTAAGGGTAAAAGAAATATTTCAATAAGGATGACAAAGAAACCATAAACCATAAATTAATTTTATTGTACAAATATATTTCATCTTTCATCCTAAAAATTTCTAATATATTATCTCACTTCCAATTATTAAAATATTTCCTCTTTTATAATTCCTAAGCGATATATAATGAAAAAAAACTATATTTATTCTTTTAATATATATAATATTTAATGGTAGGGATAAATACAATTTTTATTCAATTATAAATAATCATATGAATATTAAATGTGGTTTTATAATTTAAATTTATTTAAAATTTCTATTGATGATATATTTACCAAAAATCATTGCACAACACAAATATTACATTTATTTAATAACAAGAAAAATAAAAGAAAATATATTAAAAATGTTAAAACTAATTAAATTTCAATGATTTATTGTATAAAAAATAATGTCAAATATATAATTTTATAGGTATGTTATAAAGGAAAATATTTTATTTTCCAATTTTTGGTGATGTATTTTATGAAAAATTAATTGAATAATATTAGAAATGAAATAAATGATATTCTATAATACATAAGATTTTATTAAATGATTCCAAATTAATAAAAACATTTATTCAACTATATGAATAATATGTGGTCTAAATATTCTTCCATTATCCATTTTTGGTTCATTTTTCAATTTTAAAAATAATATTTATTCTTAGAGGGTGGAAAGTATTAATATTGTAGTAGTTGTATAAGAGGAAAGATGAGGGGTTAAAACTAAAATATAATGATGATAACCCTGCTAAAACATGTAAAAATTTCAATTTTTAGATTATTTTTTCCCATACTCATTATATATTTTATTTATATAATATTTGGAGCTGTTTTGGAACAAATATGAAAATATTAATTTAATACATTATGATTTTCAAATAATGCCCCTCCCATACCATATAAAAGGTTGGCATGTCTCTCAATACTTCATAACACATTGTGTCGTATTTGAATACAAAAATAAACTCATTGATCATACCAATTCCCTTAAAAAACGTTATGGATTATGATCATTCTAATTGACCGACTCTTAGTCCCTTAATATAAATTCTAAAGGAAGTTTACCAAGGGAGATGTAATCATATATATCAAGTATTTCATGGTCATATTTTATTATACTTACTCTAAATGAGTTATAAACATTCTTAAATGAAAATTCATTTATCATAAATATAATAAGACATTATTATGAATATGGTAAGAAAATTTTAAATCTATATTATATCTTATCAAAAGTTAAAAAATTTCCCTTCAATACGTATGGCTTACCGTCTCCACCTAATAGTTTAATTCATTTTTAGTTACCATTTTTCTAGGATGATTATAAATAAGTGCCAAAAATTTATTAATTATATTAATTACATAATTATTCTTCATGATTTATAATATCATATATACCTTCTTAACATCCAACCAATTGGAATATTATAACTCCGCTGATGAATACATGTGGACTAGCATCTCTACGAAGTGATTTGAAATATTTTAATATACATAGTAAATGGAGACTAATAAGGTTATAATATATTAATATATAATATATCATTAATAAGAATTTAATTATTGATGTTATTTATTTGAAATTAATGTACAAGGACAGTTGTAGAAAAAATAAATATTATATGAAAGATAAAGCATTTAATAATGAAAATAATGATATTAAAAAACTATTGATAACAAAGGGGGGATGAAATTATATAAATGAATCAAATATAATGTTATAGATAGTTATAGGTTCTTAATATGCAATTATAATAAATCTAAATGTATTTTTTATGAGGTTAGTGAACGTTAAACATAGGAGAAATTGGGTGTATGTGATTTTTGTCACAATTTCTAATCCATTAAGACTTATTTTGAATTATACATATATTTTATTTTATATGGTGTATATTATTATATTTTGACTTATTTTATATAAATATATATTTATTATATTTGACTAACTATTTGAATATTGCAACATTGTCATCAGTAATGCTAAATTTAAAAGGATGTCATATTTATATTTTTGATCAGGTGTATTTTTCATTCTCCTCTATTACAATATTTATTAAAAAATATATGTTTTTTATATTTTGAAAAAATGTTTCATAGAATACCTTTTTATTACTCAAAGGATTTTTTAATAAAATTATAAATTATCAGTGACATTTTCATGTTATCAAATTAATTTTTTATGTTTTCAAGAGAAGATTCATTTTTATCTTTCTTTACCAAAAGTCAAAATTCATTCATCATATCTTCTATTGTATTTATATAACATCCTACTACCATAAAATTTTTACAATCTTTAGATGCATATATATTATTTTTAATGTCTTATAAAAACTATTTCGAATTTTGTTTCTCATTGACCGTATATTATTTTTTATAAAACATTGTTTTATTTCAAAACATATTTATCTTTGAAATGATGGTCATGTTTCATCTCTAAATAATGTTTTAGATGTAATAATTATTTTTAAATATTCACATTACCCTGGTTATTTAACCTTACAATTCTATCAAATATCAATCATGGATGTGAATAATTCCGAAAACATATTTCAACTCAACATATGCAGTTGTACTTTGAAATATAATATATTTATTTAAAAAATAATGATATTTAAAATTATTTACTCATGATGGGTATTTTATGGGATGAAATATTATTCATTAATTAAATAAATAAATGGATATGTGAGGAATTCATTAGACATGTATTTATGGGTGGGGATGCGAATTATATATCCCCTCAATTAAAATATTCGTCTCATTAAGAAAAATGAGGAATATAAAATTAATTGGTTCTCTCCACATGTTTAAAACTATATCATTATGATGCCACATTGTTATATATATCATGATGTATATGATCATAACAACTAATATTATGATTATCTATTATTGATAATTCTTTTAATATTATCCCTGAGATTTCTACATTGAAAATATCCATTAATTCATTTCTTGATCAATTTATTAGTTTAGTGGAATGTGTTTTCAGTTATTTACATTTATATATTGAGTATTCTAATTTAGTTATGATAACATCCTCTATGAATAAACCATAATGAGAATATAAACTAACCAATTTATTTTTTTACTTTTCCCCACGATATGATGATTGATATTGTGATTTATATGAAGGATGACAGAATTTATTTTACTATTTATTTTTTATTTACAAAGTGATTTTTCAACCACACATGTATCTAGTTCATCAAGACTGATAAAATAACTAGTAATTCAATATTAGATTGATTTTATATATTAATATTTAATAATGTAGGCACTAGATCTGGGTTACTAGAGTTAGTTTTTTATGGGTCATAACTCTTAAATTGGTTGGTTCAATATCAACATGACTATCATTAAGTGCATGATGAGTGGGACTAAAACTATTCACATAGATGGTTATATCTGATGTTTTTCTATTAGTTAATTTACAACCTATCTATCAAACATGATTATGGATTAGAACACCTAACTAGTAATTTTATAGAAAATAGTAGGGATTTGACTGAGGATAATAGATTTTTAATGATATATTTTAAT
The DNA here is from genome assembly GCA_963277665.1 of Viscum album. NCBI lineage: Eukaryota > Viridiplantae > Streptophyta > Magnoliopsida > Santalales > Viscaceae > Viscum > Viscum album. The sequence continues at coordinate 28,801,349 of OY728123.1, read as the reverse complement.
ATGTTATGATATATAAGTCAGATAGTAATTATTTCTTTTAAGATCATAGTTTTCATTTTAAACATTTATTAAATTCTCACTCCCATCATTCCTTTATATTTTTTAATGGATGGAATTGAGATGAAGTGACATATATATTATTGTAATGGATAATGTGTAGTTTTTCCGAATAACCATCCTAATGGGAAGTCAAATGGGGTGTAGACCATTAGGAAAAATACAAAGAAGTTTATAAATAATAAATAAAACCAGGTAGATCTCTCAAATGAAACAATAAAGTAGAAATATACAATCATGCTTTTAATTTCCTAAAAACTACAAAAACCTATTTGTCTCCATTTTCCACAAATTTTTGAAAAAGGGATCCATAATTGAGACTTGAAATCATTACATTTTCAGGGATATGATCATGATAATGTTTTTTAAGATATGTAACATTTGGAAAGTGTCTGTGGTTGATTATGGAACCTAATAAAAAATATGATGCTAAAGAAATCAATAAATTCAATGAAATGAGAATTTTTTGTGGGGGAATTCATCAAAAAATATTTTTCCTAAATACATCATATATAATTATATGTAAAACTAGTTATAATGAAAAAAATGAATATGAATAAATTTTTACCTAAGATGAAAAATTAAAAAGATGTTCAATGTATGCCGATAGTTTTATCAGTGACCATGAATGTATTATTGATAATTTATTTTTTGGTTGAAAGGTGAGCATCCAAAAAATAATTGTCTCTATAGTATTTTGGTTAAAATTATGATATTATATATTTTAATATTAAAGAGGATATTTAAACTAGATACAAAAAAAATTCTCATGGTTTTTGGTACGTGAAATGAAAAAGTGATTTTCTTTAAAAGTCAATTGATTAATTTAATTATGGAAATGAAATTATTATTTGAAATAACAAAAATGATAGAACAACCAAAAGTTAATTATCTCCACTTATCTTGTTTGTTAATTAAGTGTTTAATAGAAGGTAAACTTGAACATGGATTCCAATAATATATAAGGAGTCTATCTAGTGAAATGTGTTGAGGGAAACCCATGTTAAATAAAATACCGCCATTATTTTTTAATATAATTAAATGGTACGAATTTGTAGAACTATGTTGTTTAGTTTTATCCTTCAACATATTTTTTTAATATCTCCAAATGACCTACAATCACATTATAGAAAAGACAGGGCATAATCGTTTTATTAAAAAAGAAATAGAAAAACAAAGGATTGGAAGTACATGAGTTCATCCAATAATTCATGCCCTCGTGCTAAGAGAAAACAAATATGATAAATTTATAAAATCATAACAATACTCATAATCACAATACCAGTTATAATCAGATGTGGTACCATGAGACCCGGTGACCATCGTTGGATTCAAAAAGGAATAGGCCTTTCCAATGTCTCTCTTTCATTGGAGGCATATATTGAAATCTATCATCATCCATAATAACACATTTCACATTTATCGAAACCTAACTAAATGGTTATTTTTGGGGGGTGTCATCCCCAAAATCATGCCACATTCCATGAATTCCCAATGTATCCCTTAATTAATTTATTTCCTCTTTAATCATGTATAGATTTCCATCATCATTCATATTCTATTTCCCCTCAATTGTAGGAGTAGGGACCTCTGGAATCAGTCCTATTATTAGGCCCACCTCATCCCCTAGAAGATTATTTCCATGCTCAAGAACTAATGTCATGTCCATTTACAACCCTAACCCGTGAGTAACCTTTTCCACATTAGTATACATTTAAAGAATTGATTTTCTATATCCAGTAGTTCCAGAATGTTTTTTGCAGTCTACTTCCTCAATTTCATCCTACATGAATAGTCATGATGCCCCTTAAAATGACAAAACGTGTAAACCACATACTTGAGAAAATTTTCCTCAACATGACCAATAGTGTGACAATCTAATAACAAATTAGTAATTCATTCATATACTACCAATAAATAAATAGAATAAATCAATGTCGAGAGAACAACACTATAGATCAAGAAAGATCATAAATCAATTTATAGTAGGACCTTATCATAGTAACTAAATTTGTAACTCTATGTATTAATATCCATATTGATCAGAATTCACACAACATAGGAAATTTCAAATAAGATCAAGGGATGCCACAAGATCCAATTAAGACCAATAATAATTTTCCAAACCTGAGCTTGATTGTTTTTTATTTAATATTTATTAAAGAAAACATCCCACCATTGAAATAATATCATAGTTGTATTTAATGTAATAGATCCAATATGCCATATTATGCACGTTGAATCCCCTAATGGAAATATGTGGTAAAAGAAACCCCAACCTAGTGGAATGCATCTCCAACCAGAAAAACCCAAAAAGGATGTCATCTTCCATTTTAATTCATTAGAATTCCAAGTAATTCCAATATATGAGATAATAAGCCTCGCAATGAAGGATTATTCATAAAGTTTGAACCAATCAAGAATCACCTCCCTATTAGTAGTCAAACAAGGAGTGTCAAATTTCATAAATATTATCTCCAAATAAATATCTTCAATATGATAAATGTATCATTCATTGTGGATATGTTGAGAATCTATGGTGTAAATTTCATATTTATACATTCCATATTTTTCATCCATATGAGGATGAGCAGATGGAAAATTTCCCACATTATCCACAAAACTAGATTGTTTAAATTCCAATGAAACCACACCATGTGCTCTAAATCCTTGTTTCATGGAAACAATCAATATCTATATCCACTAAAGTTAAGAAAACATGTAAAAACTATGATTTAACCTTGATTAATGAATATTTACCAAATTAATTAGATCAATATAATTAATAAATCTATATCATTCTCTCTTGAATATTGTATGAGTTATCAAATGTAGTTATAATGACCTAAGTAAATCCATGGTGTTTTCTTGGAGTATCTAATCACCTTCCCAAATATTTCATATTGAGGGAATATATTAATGATATGGTATTGTTTTCCTTATTGATTGTTATCAGAGTTCACATTGTGTAATTTCTCATATTTCTATCAGATGAATTTTATGTGAATTTGATAATATATTAGCTATCTCGATATAAATTTCATATTAATAAATGAAAAATATAAATCTTATTTAATATCAAAAAACATATGGTAATATATTAGTGCATCTATGAATGTGGTCTACTATTAAAAAATATTTATATTATAGGTTTTATAATAAATAATCATTGGTTATATTTGTCTCAACTTATTAGAAAATACTCAGTATTATGAATAACAATATTTTAAAGAAAATTAATTAATTCTTATTTTTTGAATGGTTTTTATTTCTCCAGGAATTATTTCATCTGTCTTACCATATTTTATATTCCTACATCTAACTAAAATATTTTAAGATAATTAAAATTTTTTGGATATAATTTATTAATGTTTGAAACTATATAACATCCCATTAATATTGAATATATTTATCCATAAATTGATATTTCGCTCAATATAAAGGCTTTAATGCAATGAAAAACTAAAAAAGAAAACAATGATACTATAATAAAATAAAATTATTACACACGATAGTAATATTATAGTTTTTAATTTTGTTTTTATTTATAGAAGAAAAAAATTATGAATAACATGTAAAAAATTATAATAATAAACGAGTATTTTTATATAATTAAAAATATCACTATTTCCAATATATTTTAAATTATATTAAAAACTCTTATCAAATATAGAACAAATACATGAAACAATTAACATGCGTTTTCAATTAAAAATATATAAATTCACCTAAGATTATTTTTTATGATTATTACTAAACTAATTTCTTTTTAAGATAATAGTGAAAATTATTTTTTTCCAAAACATTAGCATATATGATATTATCAGTAAATGATAACTAGGGAACAATTTATGAAATTGTTTTTTGACTAAATTATTATTTATTTTGAAACTTTATCTATTTTTTAAAATTATATTGAATATTGAAAATAAATTTCAAACATATTAGAACTTGCGTAAAATAAAATTCAGCTTCTAAATATTGTTTTTCGTTAAATCAATAAATTATGTAATATCATGAATAAATTAGTTTTTTTATTTCACTGAATGGAAATGAATTTTATATATCTTATAACAATTAAATTAAAATTAAGAAATAAAATAACTTTGAAAAGTTTATTCTGCCAATAAACATTCTACCTAATATTTATTTAAAACAGTTTTTACTTGATATGTATGTTAATGTTAAAATTAACAAATCCAACATTTATAAATTTTAATTCATAAAATAATTTTCATATATAAAGGGTTAATTTTCATATTACATAATATGATCAATTTCATTTTTTGGATATTTATATTAGTCACATTGTTTAAAAAATTGTTTACAGTGGTAAAAGCAATGAATGTAAACAATGTTTTACTATGTTTAAATGTCATAAAATATTTAAAAAACACACCATAAAATTTTTGGAAGAGATTTTGTGATGTCAACCATAATCACCTCCATTTTATTAAACTTTGTAATCATTTTTTCTTTTTTAGTGAATTTCCTGTATTTATATATACTATGAACTTCAAAAATTACCCTTACACTTCTAAAGGAGGATCACTTCATCCACTTCATGCAATATCAATCCCTTAAAATTTGACCGTGAATGACATAAATGTTTTCAATAATTAATCCATTATTAATTAAATAAGTCTATTGTCTTAATTAGTTAACCAAAGACTGTCATTTTTCAGGATATTTCCATGAAATATATACATTTATATTTTATAAAATTTCATACATGATAGACTCCTCATAAATATTATAAAAAATGGGGCTTGTTGATTGTAATGAAACCCTTTAATAAAATGGTAATCTGGTCTAGCTCACCAGGTACCACTAGTTTCTCCAAAGACACATTGTCCCTTACCTACCACCCACCCACATCCCCAAACATATCATCAAACTAATAACTTTCCCCACATGCAAACACATTTTATTTCTAGTGTGAATTTTCCTCACTCATGCACCGCTATGGAACCTTCCCAGAAGGTAACCCATACAATTCACTTCTTTAGGCCAATCACGCTTAACTACAGAGGTTTAATTATAAGGGATTTCAAAAAAATATTATACAATTGTAACACGAGTCATATCATAAATTCATTTATACCATTATCATTCTACAGTTTTATATTCACCCTCAATTTAGAGGAAAATGATACCTTTGTGGAACCTAAAACTCAAACCATGATGTTCCAACAAAGTTAAGGCTAGGTTCTAACTCTGATACCAGTGTAAAAATTGGGAACCATTAAATGCACAGACAACCAAGAATAATTTTTCCATCATGTATTTTTCTCAAGGTACCACCAAATTCCTCTTAGTAATGTGTTCCCCCTATAGAATACACCCATTTTCCCGAATTGAGTCATCAGAATAATTATTTTCCCCATATTCCCAAAATTATTCATTCCTTTATAATACTGCCACACACAATGAAACCCTATAAAACATGAAAGTGTGTCACCTATACTGATCATTTCTCGAGTAAAATAACCCATATTTGTAGAGTTCTAATTAGGTAGGATACTAAAAAATGAATGTTTCGCCTTAGGGAACTGAGACATATCATTTATAAATTTAACCCACTATCGTTATGAGGTGTTATAATATTCTTCACATTCCAAACATTTTCTAAAAATAGTAATGTTATTATATTTTTATTATTCATATAATGTAATGTTATTATTCCAGTACATGGACCATTGAAAGAGTTCTATTTATATTTAATAATACAATGTCTTTGATTATTTCTATATTTTTTGTTGGAAGATGATGGATCCATCTATAATATACCACATGGAATTTTCCTATGAGACATAAAAATATGATAATTAATTAGGCGGATATGACTTGGTGGTCCTAGTATTGATTGTCACAAATTATAAACACCACATAGTACTATAAAAAAATCAATAGATAACACTATAGTGGTCAGGGATAAAGGGATTTCTAGGATAACAATAACTACATAATTAAAAAATGGGTGATGGATTTTATGTTTCATTATTTAACACAGGGAAGGATAAAATTGATATATAAAGAGTGTAGTTATACCATGGAGCATATAACTAATTAAAAATGAGAAAATGGATAGAAATTGTTTTCCATGTATTTTCCACTATTTTGGTGAGAGATAAATAACTAGTTTTTTTATCAATACACCATGTAATTCGATATACTGTGTTAGGGTTATTCTATTAACACATCGTATTCCCAAAATATGAATAGAAATATCCATGGTGTGGTAAGTATGATATCATAATACTATAATGAATGAAAAAATGTCCAATATGATTTAAATCATTGAATTTAGAATGTATTTTCACAAAGAGATTACTTTTTCCATATCATGGTGATTGTATGAAAGGTGTATTATTTGGATAAGTCGTAAGAGATGAAAAAGAATTGTATGAAATAATTCTTCTGATTTTTGAATAAATCACAGGTGATTCATTAACCATTAACCTATATTTTATTCCACAATTCTAAAAAATATCATGAATGATTTTTTCTTTTTTATAAGGTAAATTATTGGATAATTAATTCACAATGCAATGATTATGGAAATGGAAGAAGATGATTTTATAGTGGGATGTGAAAATTTATTAAAGGAGTGGTTATGTAGTATTTATGGGTGGATTCTTCAATGAAGCATAATGCACTGACAGCTGGAAAATTTAATTGGTATTATGATTCGTGCGTTTAAAATGGAGGATTTACACCTACAGTAGATAAATTGGGTTGAGATGATTGATTCGACACACATTCTTTATGAATTAAATATTGTTGATTTTGATAGACTATGTATCAAGGACTATATAACAAGACTTTAAACTAATTATTTTCCATGTACCTAAGATTTTCATATGCCAAGAATGATAAATATTATTCAAAATAATTTGGATGTTTTAACAACAACAAGATATGGATCATCATTAGAAATTTAAGATCATTTTAGGGACATAAAAATTCAAATTTATTGAATAATTTTTACATGAAGGAGTAATTACATAAATAATTATCGAGTTTACAAGTTAGAGATTGCTATTTGTTAGGATTATTTTACAAGAAGAACTATATCCGCTAGTAAACCCATGATTTCAAAATAAAAAATTGATTATGTGTTGTAAATAATTGTTAATATTGTAGAGAAACCATTGTATTTGGGAAGACAGACATGTTATAAATTAAGAATGTGTAGTCTAAGGGAATAAATTGCAAAAGAATAGAGATAATCTACAACCCCGCCCCCCACGTAGTAAACTTATTAAATATTGGAATAATATTTGGAATTTGTTTGAGGATACCATTAATGATCCAATGATTATAGAGAATCACATATTTTTGAATGGTTAAGATGATTATAACAGTTATGGAATAATCCAAAATAGTTTGTCGAATATTACGCTTCCCAAACATAGTCTACATCTCCTAGATTGTTTTGATATCGCTATAGTGGGATTTCAACCAATCATTAAATGTATTGTTTTTTCATGTTAATAACCAAAATATATACAAGGATTTAAGGGTATAAAATGTTATTTTTATGTAACTGTAAGAGATAATTAAAATCATTTTAATGGGTCTTTAAACTGAAAGATAGAAAAGTAATAATTCAGGAATTCAAATTTATGGAAACAAAATATTTAAAGAAAACAAGATACAAGTGTCTAGGATTATTTTTTTGGATATTAAGATGGTATAGGATAATTAAATTGAGTGTTAATACACTTATTTATATTATATAGTCATAATTATTGATTTATTATTTTAGAAATATGAATAATCTCTTTCCATGATGAATCTTATATGGATTATTTCAAATAAATTTTAACACAATATAAGGAATTTTTAATATAATAAAGAAATTTAATTTTATGAATTGAAAAAAATATTATGGAAAATTATATAGGGAAGGTATTAGACATTAAACAAATAAAAAATTTACATATTCTTTAATTCCTTCAGAAATGAATGGGAAAACTGAATAATGAATTCTGCAATTCAGATGATTAGGAATATGAATATCTTGACTAAATTATTTATCAACTTTAGAATATATTATGGAATGTGATATGTATGGAAGGATGTAATTTATTTTTTTAAGACTTAATATTAATTATATTAGTCATATTAATTTTTTTTTTCACAAATAGTAGTGATGGGAAATTAGAATCAGATTAGGATGATGGGGTTACATAATGTGGGAATGTTGATAATATGAACATGAATCATTCTTTTAAAAATTTGAGATTATTTTTAAATATGAATAATGTTTGTTCTCAAAATTATGAAATATAATTTAATTTTATTGATCATCATTATATATGTTTTAATTAAACATGAAATGATTATTTTATAAAATAGATAAACTATGTTTAGTTGGAATTGGAAGGTAATTTAGATTCCTGCATTGACAAAATTGAAAAAAACAAGAAATAAAATAATGTAGTTTTTAAGGTGAAAAACAAAGAGATTGGGAAAATAGAGGAAATGGGCATTAAATAATTAGTCGATAGTGATAAGATGAAGATACACAAGACAAAGATTATTAAACAAGAAAATAAGGTGCCTGATCATTATGAAAATTTCAATTATGAAAAATAATATCAATTTGAGACAAAATCAACATTTCATACAATTGAACATGGATTGAATAATGTTATATAATAATTCAACAATGAAACTGAGGATAGATTACAATTTTCACATGTAGACGAGATATAGATCACTAATAGGGAAGGTATAACTATTTACAGTCTTTTCCAAAATATGTCCAACCATTATAACATACGGTATTCTAAAAGTATCCCCAATCATATTCAAATGAAATATTTTTAGGGGAATTATTTTATTCTAATGTAAAAAATATGTCTATAAACACATAACCCTTACAGTATATGGACCTTTATGTAAAAAAACAAAATTATTTTAAAACATTAATAATAAATGAGAAAAATAATTATTGATGACTATTTGTGTTATAGAAAATAAAAACACAATTCATTTACATGTTTTTCAATATAATATTTTTAGTGAAGATGAAAATATAGGGGTTTTTATAAGAAAATTGAAATAAACCCTAAAATAATTTTTTTTTTTCAGAAAATAAAACATATTATTTCATTTGAATTCATCTAGATTTTATTATTTGTAATTTTATTTATCATTTGGGTGATGGGAGAAAATTATCATTAACTTATTAACTTTTATAAAATATTTTAATACACATGAAGAAATAAAAAATAGGTCTCCTCAAACACATGGTGCTGAATTAATCATCAAAAATAATTTTAACATGATACGAGAACATGGGGTGATAGAATAAAAACTATATATTATGAATATTGATAAATGATAATGTTATTAGGAAATAATGAAATACTGACATAGGGTAAGAAATATCTATATACATAAATATTACTATAAATTAAAAATTGGTCGATCCTTATTCCCTATTCATCATTATTTTATATACAATCTTATGATAATATAATTTCGGTTTTGAGGAAATCAATTTATAATTTTAAACAAAATGACTTCTACATTAATTACATATATACGTTGAATTATTTAATAGTGTATCCATTAATGGGGTGTTCAAATGAATTGGAAGACTATCTAAAAATGTTTTCCTATAAATATATAATTTTGGTACATCATGGGGATTTGGAAGAATGAGGTTTTAAAACTCACATATAATCATTTTTTTTGAACTTTATCATCAAATTTATTATGGAGGTGTTTTATTTTATCATTATGTAAAAAATATGGGTAATTTCCATGTATAAATTGATTTTTTGAGGGTGTGTTTAACTCTATATATTAAATAATATTTTCAAAAGAAACCATACAATGATAACATGAAGATGATTTCTCATGATGTGATTTTATAAACCACGTAAACAAAAATAATTATATCTGAATTTTTTTTAATACAGGGTTAGCCCATGTAGACTTCGATTGGATTAATCAAACACACTTTTCTAGCATAATAATATAATTTTCTCCCCCTCCTATTATTGGATATAAGGGAGAAGAATCTGTTTTTGAGAAGAAATGTGAGATAATTAGTACCCAATTAATTTCATTGTATTTATAATCAATATGGGGGAGAAGAAATGATAATTCTCCTATTAAAATTGTCAAATATTTAGATGTGTTGTATTGTTAAAATACATAAAAGGGGATTATTGGGATGACTTGATGAGTTTTTTTCCAATATGATAAGTTATTTAATGCTGTCAATATGTGTAGAAGGAGGTGGTTGGGATCAAGTCATACTGTATCACAAGGTGTTTTAGTTTGATAATTCCCATAATAGGAAATATAGAAGGGGGCATGTTATAGTGGTCCCTATGGACATATATCAAGAGTATATATATAAAAAAATAAAACCCAAAAAGGTCATATAGAAATCTATATTGGTTTGTATAGAATGTATTCCTATAATAGACCCAAAAATTTCATATCTATAGGGATGGTAGAATAAGAGTTTTTATGTAAAATGTAGAATTCCAAATTGGATATTGAAAAATTATAGTAAATCCATGTAGTGTTTAGCAGTTTCAAAAATCTAAAATGGCCCAAATAAGAATACCAAATGAATATTCATAATTTGGGGAAGGAAATGGATATGTTTTTTTAAACACAATAGAATTGGGAATGATGATTTGAGATTAACCTTTTGAGACATTGTGAGTTTTTAAGGGAGATTCAAATCTAAATTTAATTTAATATGTCAAGATATTTGATAGAAATCCATTACGGTAGGAATATTATTAGTATTGGATGCTAATACATAGGAAAAAACTCTAATGATACATGAATGGGCCTTCAATGAGACAATGATAATGGGAATAGATTTTATATCATTATTATTATAGCTATCATATATGGTTTTAATAGTTTTATAGGGTAAATTAATTGATAATTAAATCATACTATTAAGGATAATGACGTAGACCACAACAATGTTATGGAGGATTGAGGCGATAGAATCATTGTGCGGTTATTGAGAAGTTATGGGCTATTTATTTGATAACCCATTAGAAACATACAAATAGAAAAGTTAATTATTATTATGCTTATCTATTTTATATAGAAGGATGGTGAACTCTATAAAAGTTAGAGAGATTACATTGAGATGAAATTGAATGATTGTGAAGGATATTTAGGAGGATTTGACACACACATCTTCAGGGATGGGAGATGAATATTTGATATCACGTATAATCAAATTAAATGAGAATTCTTTTAACTACACATTATTAATATTATTTAGAATCCTGTGTATTTTCAAGGCGAAAAGTATGAGGATGAACATTTATTGATGAATAACCTGATGTAAATAACCACATTTATATTGGTGGATCTATTTTAACATAGTGGGTGACATTCATGAAGAAGATGAGATATATATAGATTAATATGTGTATGTTTTGGGATCATATTTCTATAAATGATTCATAATATAGTATAGGTAAATGGAAATAATAGATTGATTTCTATTTTGTATGATTCATTTCAAATTTTAGGGTTTCCATGATTGATGAACTAAGAAAATATGAAATAATTAGTCCTAGTTATCCAAACATTCTAAATATTACCTACTTTGATCTTTCATTTTTTCTATATACAATTCTATTTTGGGAGATTATATTGACTATAACTAGAAACATCATTGGTTTAAAATGAGTAGTATAATTGGAATATGTTTTAAAATAAATTTTATAATTGATTCATCACACACCCTCTAGTTGAACTAGTTGGTTCTTAGACAGATATTTAATTTATAAACGTTTTATAATACATTTTCCTTAACTAAAAAACAAATTAACATCGATGATGTTTTTGTGTGGACTAATACCTCTAAGAATAATTGTTGGTCATGTCTCAAGACCACATCTCATGACTGGTAATGAAAAAAGTTATTATAAATTATTATGTTTTTGAAATAAAAATTATGATTTTAAAATAATAATTTATCATATAACATCATGTATTCCAATTTATTTGAAATTTCAAATAGTAATCATTCATACATGAAGAATAAATCCACCAAAAATGATTAATTTCTTACTTCTTCTCTTCAGATGAAATGAAACATGCTAAATAAATATATTTATTTCATTATTTTAAAATAATAATAATTAAACCTCAAAACTAATTATTAGAAATCATAGTAATAATGGCATTGTGTCTTAGAATAATAGTTACACAAAAAACATAGTTCACAATAATTCCCAAATTGTCTTTATATCGTCTCAAATCTAAAAAGAATAATAAAACTGTCACTTATAATACCCATCTCCATATCATGGGGAATGAAAACGTAAAAAATTAGTGAGCTTATATCCTTAATAAAGAAGATATGATAGTTAATAAATGTTGATCATATGTGAGAAAAACATAATTATATGGTTATGAGAGAATAATCTTGATCCAGGAAATAGACATTTGGAAAACATATTGGCATAAAATATGGATCATAATATATGAAAAAATTTAAAATAATTACATTTCAAAACATAGTTTTATGTCACCAACATTATCATACAAATCATAACATGTTTCTGTATGGAGCATAACATTTTTACAATAGTTGATCAGGCTTTACTCACCTTTTTCCTTAGGTGGATTGAGCACCACAACTCATTTCCCATTTTACCGTGAAAAATGAAACATTTCCATTTTAATATTTGGGATATAGAGGTCACAACTATCAATGAAATTTCATACATATATGTTCTTCATGGAATCTATCAATAAAAATATAATGAAAACCCATGAAAGATTCTATGTTTCACCCAACACAACTAAATGAATCCGTAGAATGAAAAATGGGTTTCGCAACATCTCTAAATGATATAAAAAAATGTACCACAATATTTTAATTGTTTTATACTCACAATGGAAGAACCACATAATATAATTTCATAGTAATATATAGAGTGAAAATATTGAAAAATAACATATAATGATATTAACTAGTTTTACATATAGATAAAATTAAAACTGGAATAATATAATAGCTTACAAAAATCACTTTTATCGTTAGTATAAATGGTGTTTCCATAATCATATAAAACAGTACATTTTAATAAAGTTAGATGAAATTTTTTTAAACTGATTTAGATTTTAAAAAAAACATGTAATTGTATATCACTAAAAACAAGCATATTTGTTTTGAAAATGTCAATTAAAAACATATAGAAAACATTAATCTTTGAAAAAGTATATTCAATAATGAATCCTTGAATTGTTAATAAGGATTTAGAAACACGAAATTAAATATTTTTAAAACTCTTAGATTTAATAAATATCCTTCCATAAAGGAGACTAAAAAGAATATTATTCTTATTAAAATTAAATTGGGGACAGTGACAAAACATTTCATTATTAATGGTAAAAAATATATTTAGAAATACATTTTTTAGAAACACTCATATTAAAAAGGGAAAAAACATATTTAATTGATAGGATAAAAAATATGAATTTTATATGACATAAAATTTTATTGGGGTTATAAATATAAAGGATAACATTAGTGGAAAAGGGAAATAGTGATGGGGAAATCAATCCTTAAGATGGATGAGAAATATAACCAACATTGATATATTTTATCTTTGGAAAATTAATAGAGGATGAAGATTTAAATAAAATTTTTATTTTTTCATAAAAATTTACATAAATTACAATGAAATAAATTATTAAGGTGGAAGAAACCAAACAAGTATGAATGAATAAAAAAATAACTATAACTCAAGAAAAGGAGTTGAGTTTATAATAAAACACCCAACCATGATATCATTTGAATCAAAATCCTTTTAATGTACAAAATACTTCTATAAAACTCAATGAATAAATTAATTTTTTCAGTAATCATCACATATCAATGATATTATTGTTATTAAAAATAAATAGGTCTCAATAAATTAAATTTGATTCTATGAAACCCATACCCAAATTTATGACTTCAAATAAGGAAATTGAGTCCCCGTTCAGGAAAATATAAATATCATAACAAAAAATTTCACAACCTTATCCTTATCTGAAGACTTTTTCTATAATTATTTAATACATGCATATTATTAGCACATTCTCTATATTTATTATCAATTTTATGTAATATTGATCATTTCGATAGGGTTTGATAATAAATGTATAATTAATCATTATTCCTTAAATTTTCATTAGTCCTATATCATTCAAGGTAATTGAATTATTTTTGAAGATATATAATAATTAAAAAACGTTATTTAATTAGTTTTTTATTCATTTTTTATAATAAATATTTAATGTTATCACCGTTCTTGAATAATCAACAAAATAATGATTTTCACGACCCCCTCCCCCCAAAGTGTACCCCTCCTGGGCCGGCAATGTGAAAATGGAGATAATGACCCCCGAGTCCCGCCTCCAGTAGGCCCCGGGTTGGCGACTAGCACCGAGGGTATAATAACATACAAATGGGAGGCATTACCCTCTAAGAGAACACATGCAGAAGAGAGAGATAGAATAGACTCCAATCAACTCCAACATAGAACTGAGATATAAAAGGAAACCAAGTACATATATGAAATGTCATGCAAAAGTACTACAACTGAAAGGGGAAAGTAAAAGTACCCAAAAGAAAGTAAAACGACAACGACGAAAAGCCCGAACGGCTCCTCCTCCAACCGCAAGCTAGTAGTAACCAGCTTGATCTCCAACTAGCTCCAAGTGACCTGAAAAACAGTTTATATATACATAGGGTGAGTATAATAGTATACTCAGTAGGATCCTCCCCAGGCCTCTCGTGCAAAAGTAACGATAGCATGCTAAAGCCCAGTGAACAACAAGTGAAACTAACTCGTCACCTAAACATGTATACTATGTTCCCAACCTCACCATGGCTACTCTCACCAAGTAACTCATACATGAATATAGCATATAGTAAAGAATATCAATGGTACCCCACTACTACTTCCCCACTGGTTTGCCGCTTTTCCCCAACGACATACGTCATATGCATCTCTCTCCAAAGGCTTGCCCGCAGACACCTGGGCTAAGCTCCACAATCTGCACCTCGTGCACCACATAGGCTTGCCCGCAGACACCTGGGCGAAGCACCACACCGTCCTCACAACCAAAGGTAACCAGGTAATTTTCGGAAGCCACCACAGCTCGCATAACGTGTATCATACGTCGGGTATAATACCTCAAGCCATTACAGCCCATACGCCGAGTAAGGATCCCCAAGCCATCACAGCCTATACACGTTACACCTATAGTAGTCCATAGGATACTATATCCAGAATATATGCGTGTGAATAACCACAAGCCATTAAATCCCTCTACACACATATATGGGGTAACTAACCGTTGTGCCTCATGGAACAAGTATCTACCAAGAGAATAGAGTGGGGCCAAAGGGGGTAGTCAGCCATTCGACCTCCCATCGAAATGTTGGGGAAAACACCCCCCCAGGGCTCAAAATCCCCGGGGTGTCAGTTTCCCTTACCGACACGGTGGAGTAGCGTATAGAAACACAAAAAGTACAGAATATATATGTAACTCACTTCCACACTATGGGAATTACCTAGTCTTAGATACAACTGCAGCTAACGTCTCTCAGACTCCAGGATGCTACTTCAAAGACTAGGTATCCCATAAGAACACAAACATTTGAAGAGCTTTATTAGATTACTCCATTCTCATTTTTTCATTTCCACTCTGCGTTAATTAATTAATTAACAATGAAAAATTTACCACATTAAACTAAATTGGCATCACATTCAAAAACTGCTCCTTTTTAGGATTCACATCACTATTAAATTCCAGTATCTCCATCCCCATGGGTTTTCACCATTTAATCAAACATTCATTATAGAGTTACTTTCCCACATTCCCAGGCATTCTAGAAAAGAATCCTATGCTACTAAACACAAAGGAGGATCAACACGGTGAGTAGATATACTACCCGTCGAGTCTTTGCCTCCTGTAGAAAGAGCATATACCCATCCTCCATCGAGAGGCTAAACACGGAAAGCACGTGGCATACCCCGCGTGTCTTCGCCTCCTTCGGAAAGAGGGTAAGCAAGACCATCTGCCTTGAGTAGTGGAGAAAAGTAAAGCAGATAAAAAACCAAACCAAACCACCAGCATCAAACATCACATTCATCTCATACAA
Source organism: Viscum album (assembly GCA_963277665.1). NCBI lineage: Eukaryota > Viridiplantae > Streptophyta > Magnoliopsida > Santalales > Viscaceae > Viscum > Viscum album. Next base: position 28,785,121 of record OY728123.1, on the reverse strand, counting down.
TCATCCTTGGTGTCCTCCTCGACTCCCATATGCATAACCCGATGAATCTCGCCACACTAGGCATCATCCGCTGCCACAACTTCAAGGCCCCATGCCTCCACATATCACAACAACCATCTAGGCTCACATCAAATCACCAACAGCAGGAAATCAAAGATCACAAAATGGGATCTCGGCCCTTTAACAAGGCATTCAACCTTCAAAAAAATCGAGCACTCAGAGCTCCAAACCACAAGGCATTCAGCCTTACAAGCAAGCGGGTAACTCAGAACCCTTTTGAAATTATCGAACTAATAGTTCTTTAATCCATCTTGAATTAACAGATTCATTAACATGCCTATTTATCTTTAGACAATTATTTAACAAATAATTTCGGCTTTACATTCTTTATCAATTTCCATCATGAATGAGAAACTAATTAAAGAAAAACATAGATATCACTCTATCTAGGAAAAGATGAGGCAAACCGTTATCATGGTATAAAACAACAATATGCGATCATCAAATTCTTTTAATCCGATTCAAGTATTTAATTAGGTCAATTTCATTGTGATCCAAAGGGATAAATCATGCTAATTCTACGGTTGCACATATACAATTAGAGAAGCCATGAATCCCCTACCTCAAACAGTTCCTCACGTTCTTTATCCACACAAAAGGTCACGATCCTCCCCTCGCGACAACTGCATCCACCGGAGGATGCTGCGGTACGACAGTACCAACCAACCCCAAGAAAACCCATTATAATCATGGAAATTACATGGTATAATTATGGAAAGGAGGATAGGAGAAGATAAACCCCAAAAGAACGACGATACAATTTACCTTATTGGGAAGATTGACCGACGCAGTTCGGTTGCATCCAAAACAGAGCAGAACCAATCCTAGGAGTAAAGATTGATTGTGCAACTCCTACGGAAAGGATTGAAAGGTTCTAACGTCTCTTAGCTGAGAAAAAAATTGAAAGAACAAGGGATAATGATATCTCTTCCCTTTTTAAGATTTAATGGGGCGACGGTTTAAGATCCGGTTAATTCTCCATTAAAAACGGATCGCATTAACCCACGCGGTTTGACCAAGTAAAAAATTCCAAGCCTTAGGAATAATTAATATAGGATTTATGGCATTTTAAACAGCCTTAAGAGCCCTTAAAATAAGACTTTTAATGTATTTTTCATCAAAGGAAACGTCAAAAGGGGAAAAACTGTAGGAGTCTGGAAACACTATTCACCTACTGTTACTGTACATGAAACCGATCTGTGAAACCGATCTGTGAAACTGATCTGTGAAACCGATCTGTGAAAAACCGATCTGTGAAACCGATCTGTCACACCGATCTGTGAAACCGATCTGTCACACCGATCTGTGAAACCGATCTGTCACACCGATCTGTGAAACCGATCTGTCAAAACGATCTGTGAAACCGATCTTCACACCGATCTGTGAAACCGATCTGTCAAACCGATCTGTGAAACCGATCCGTCACACCGATCTGTGAAACTGATCCGTCACACCGATCTCTGAAACCGATCTGTGAAACCGATCTGTGAAACCGATCTATGAAACCGATCTGTCAGACCGATATGTGAAACCGATCTCTCACACCGATCTGTGAATATGAAACCGATCTGTCAGACCGATCTGTCAGACCGATCGGTGAGACCGATCTGGTACTGTTCATAAAACTATAAACACTGTTCACAGAACTGGAAATTTTGCAAAATGTTGGGGATAAGTCCCCTTGACCTCCCGGAACACCTCCAACACCAAAATTCACAAAGTAATGGACCGGAGAGGTCCAGGCCATTACATTAGATACCTCTCAAAACATTCTCGTCCTCGAGAATTAAGAACCAACCCAGAAGAAAAGAGGGGTCCGAACAACCACCCCAAAAGATACCTCTCAGGGGAAAACCACCATGAGTTGTTCGAAAGCTGGAACAAAACTACGACATCCGGGATAAAATAATCCATTCGTAAACAATTCATTCACAACATCACCTAAAAGGTACATAAATAAAACATGAAAGGTCTAACCATAAAGGGTACATCATTACATGAAAGGAGTTAAACATTAAACAACTCTGGGTATTGAGCACGTATCTGTGACTCACGTTCTCAGGTACTCTCCTCCATGCCACCGTGTCGCCACAAGACACGAACTAAGGGGATAGAACGCCCACGCAACACCTTCTCCTTGTGGTCGTGGATCTCCACAGGTCGCTCCTCGAAGGTTGCATCATTGCCAACATCGATCTCTCCCCAATCGATAACATGAGATTAATCATGAAGATAACGATGGAGCTGCGATACATGGAAACCATCATGTATCCGACTCATCCGAGGGGGAAGTGCTACTCGATACGCCACAACTCCAAAATGAGCTAACACCTCGAAAGGCCCAACTAACCGGGGAGAAAGCTTACTCCCACGACCAAACCATCGCTGCCCATGACGGGGAGTCACCTTCAGAAACACATGATCCCCGATATTAAAATCTAACAGTCTCCTTCTTTGATCAGTATATAATTTCTGACGATCTTGTGCAGTCTTCATCCTCTCACGAATCACCTGTACCATCTCTGTTGTATTCTGCACTAGTTCTGGTCCGAGAATTGCTGACTCTCCGACCCCAATCCAGCAAAACGGAGAACGGAAAGGCCGGCCATACAGGGCATCAAATGGCTCCATACCAATTGTGGAGTGAAAACTATTATTGTAAGCAAACCCTACCAAGGGTAAGTGCTTTTTCCATGAACCTCCAAAATCAAGAACACAAGAGCGCAACATGTCTTCAAGGGTCTAGATTGTTCGCTCTGTCTGACCATCTGTTTGAGGATGAAAGGCAGTGCTAAGGCATAATTGAGAACCAAAAGCCTGCTGGAGACCTCTCCACACCCTTGTGGTAAAATGAGGATCTCAATCAGAAATGATTGTCTTACGAACTCCGTGAAGCCTCACCACCTCCTCCAGATACTGCCTCGACAAGACCTCTACTAAGCTCGACTCCTTGATTGCTATGAAGTGGGCCAATTTAGTTAAATGATCCACTACCACCCATATAGCATCATGTCCTCCCAGAGCTCGAGGTAAACCTGTAACAAAGTCCATTGATATGTCCTCCCACTTCCACTGAGGAATCTCTATGTGTTGGAGAAGACCACCAGGAGCACGGTGTTTGGCCTTCACCTTCTGGCAGACTAAACATCGAGACACACACTCTGCAACCATACGTTTCAGCCCAGGCCACCAGAACTGACTCCTTAAGGATCGGTACATCTTCGTCACACCCGAATGTAATACTAAGGTAGAGCTATGGAACTCTCGGAGAACCTCCTCACGCCTCTCCAAGGAAAAAAATCCTGCCATGATACACCACTCGGTGTTGTTCATCCTCCGACCAACCATCAGGGGCCTCTCCACAAATAACTTTATCTCTCCAAACATCCACCTCTGGATCACCCAACTGAGACTCTTCCACCTTCTGCATCAGAGATGACTGCACCATCATCTAGAAAAGACAACCTCTACCTCCAACCTCTTCCATATCAAGATGTAATGCTGAAAGTTCCTCCATTACTCTCCAAGAATCACCAGATTCACGCACAACATCATTACGTGAGTTTCGGCTTAGTGCATCAGCTACAACATTCCCTTTTCCAGGTGTATACGATATTTCAAAGTCGTATTCCTGCAATAACTCCATCCACCGACGCTACCTCAAGTTCAAGTCACGTTGGGAGAAAACATACCTCAAACTCTTATGATCGGTGAAAACCACAAAGCGCTCTCCAATGAGGTAATGTCTCCACAACATCAGTGAAAACACCACGACTGCCAACTCAAGATCATGGGTGGCATAGTTGCGTTCATGGGGACGCAATTGTTGGGACCCATAAGAAACAACTGACCTTTGTTTCATAAGTACACAGCCTAGCCGCAGATGTGACGCATCGCAGAAGACGTCAAACTGGACTCCCTCAACTAGAAGACAAAGAACATGAACACATACCAACTTCTCCTTTAGATACTCGAATGCTGCCTGACACTGTTCAATCCACATGAACGCTTGATCCTTCTTGGTCAAAGTTGTCAGAGGAGTCGCAACTCGGGAGAAATTGGCTACAAACCTCCTGTAATAGCCTGCGAGACCAAGGAAGCTTCCAACCTCTGACACTGTCTTGGGGGCTGCCCAAGACACTACTTCTTCTATCTTCGATGGATCCATAGCTACTCCCTGTTGGGACACAACATTCCCCAAGAAACAAACTTCTTGAGCCCAAAACTCACACTTGGACAAATTCCCAAACAACTGATGTTGGCGAAGAACTCCCAGAACGGCTCGTAGATGCTCTGCATGCTCTTCTTCAGATGTGGAGTACACAAGGATTTCATCGATGAAAACCACAACAAACTTGTCCAAGAATTCACGGAACACAGCATTCATCAACCCCATGAAAACAGCTGGAGCATTCGTCACTCCAAATGGCATTACAACAAACTCATAATGCCCATGACGACAACGGAAGCAGTTTTAGGGATATCCTCATCCTTTACACGCATTTGGTGATATCCTGACCACAAGTCGATCTTTGAGAACCATCTTGCACCCTTCAGTTGATCGAATAGGTCATCAATCCGTGGAAGAGGATATATGTTCGTTATTCTCACTTTGTTTAATCGATGATAATCGACACAAAACCGCAAACTGCCGTCAGCCTTTTTCACAAACAAAACCGGTGCACCCCACGGTGACACGCTTGGCCGAACAAAACCACACTACAACAGACCATCAAGATGAATACGTAGCTCTCGTAACTGAGAAGGAGACATTCTATACGGAGACATAGATATAGGAGACGCTCCTAGCTGTATCTCGATCCCAAACTCGATCTCTCGTCGAGGGGGTAATGCTACAACCACTTCGGGAAATACATCAGGGTACTCCTCCACAACCCTAGGAAACGCCAAATGCTCAACCTCTGAAGAACATAACATCATCCCATCCATCATGGATGATAAGAAAGGAACTCGTCTATGACTCATTCGAGGATCTCTCTCACCAAAAAACACCACTTCCTCTCCATCTTCATCAAAGAAAATGACCTTCTTCCTGTATCAATCCACAACAGCCGGCACCGAATACAACAAATCCATGACGAGTATGACATCATATGGTTGTATTCGCAAACATAGAAAATCTCCCCAAGAGCAGTGTTGCCCCAACACTAGCTCACAGTCTCTACATACTTCAAACAAGCTATCTCGACCTCCAACTGGCGTAGTCAACGCCAAGGGCACTGGAAGCCTCTCTACCTCATGTCCCAAAGCGTGGACAAGGGCAGGGGATATGAAGGTGTGTGTTTCTCCTGAATCAAACAAGGCATAAAAAAAGGAAGAAAACGAGAAAAGGGTACCTTGGATGACGTCTTGCTCACCTGGAGCTGGCAACACTATAGCATGAAGTTGACCACGACCACCTCCACGGCCTCTCTAACCCTGATGACGACCACCACCACGGCCGCGCTCTGCTCTCTGAGGACGGGGACCGTCATGGGGCTGTCCTCTTCCTGCTCCATCTACCCTCTGGTGATCTAAAGCTAGTGTAACCTGCTACTGCTGCCTCGGCTTGAACTGCCTCAACAGAGGAACCTGGAGTGGAGCGCCCGGTGCACGATGACTTCTCTGAAAGTTCGGGCACTCCCGCTGCTGATGACCACGACCACCAAAGAAAAACAAGCACCTGATCCCTTGGCATAGGCCTGAGAGTTGCTGCCTCCGTAGAAACGAGATGGGAAGGGCTGGGACCTACCCCTAGGTGAACGGAAACTCTTCTGTCCTGAAAAACGGGAACCCCGGACCACAGCTCTGCTTCGTGAGGAATCATGACGATACCCCTCTCGTGACGATCTGGTCCAAGACAAAGTCCACTCAACAACCTCTTCCCTCTCCAGCACCTCAAGATATGTCTTCAGCATAAATGGGGTGACCTGGCGCTGGATCTATGGACGCAAAGCCTCCTCGAAATGCCTCGCCCTGGCCTCATCATCTGGTAACAGTTCTGAAGCATATCGTCGAAGGTTCCTGAAACGGATTCCAAACTCTTGAACACTGGATCTCCCCTGTCGAATGGTGAGAAGCTCCTGGCGACTAGACACCTTCGCAGTCGATGAAAGAAACTCGACTCTAAAACTATCTCGAAACTCCTCCCATGAGATCGCTGACTCCTCACGATCACCGAGGAACAATAACCACCACTTCCTCGCTGCTCCACGCAGCATCGTCACAACCAAGGACACCCAATGTTCCATACGAGCACGAATTGAACTGAAGCCTATCTCAATCTCCTCCAACCAGTCTTCTGTGACTGCATCTGAAACGGAGCCCTCGTACTTCTGTAGACTCTGGCGCAGAAACTCTTGAAGTGTCTTCCTCCAAGTGTCATCTTCATCATCCTCTACTCGGCGGTGATCTGCTGGAACAGCCTGCTGGGCATCTTCTGCACAAACCTAACGAGGACGTCGACCTGAAGCCATACCTGTAAAATAACAACTGTTAGAGCTCCTAAGCCTGGAATATGGAAGAATCAACATTAATTAATTAATTATTTTGTTTTATTAATTTTAGGTTACCTATCCCAAGGTCTACCCATTCAAACACAGGCGCAATGAATAATGATGCATGATCCTTTCCTCGGTCTCTACCCTGCAACCAGTATCACTTTGTTTAGTAGCCATTGTAAACATAATGGTTAGTGCAACAGATCATAGGGGGCCCTGAACGCCTATGTCTCTGCCGGTCTCCAGTGTTTACCCCACTTGCTAAACATGAATGACACCGTTGCCCTACCATCCCATGCATCCCCACCTGTGCCTAACTCCAAACTCCATCCTATCCCTCAACCAGAGCTCTGATACCACTCTGTCACGACCCCCTCCCCACAAAGTGTACCCCTCCTGGGCCGGCAATGTGAAAAGGGAGATAATGACCCCCGAGTACCGCCTCTAGTAGGCCCCGGGTTGGCGACTAGCACCGAGGGTATAATAACATAAAAATGGGAGGCATTACCCTCTAAGAGAACACATGCAGAAGAGAGAGATAGAATAGAATCCAATCAACTACAACTTAGAACTGAGATATAAAAGGAAACCAAGTACATATATGAAATTTCATGCAAAAGTACTACAACTGTAAGGGGAAACTAAAAGTACCCAAAAGAAAGTAAAACGACAGCGACCACAAGCCCGAACAGCTCCACCTCCAACCGCAAGCTGGTAGTAACCAGCTTGATCTCCAACCTGCTCCATGTGACCTGAAAAACAGTTTATATATACATTGGGTGAGTATAACAGTATAATCATTAGGATCCTCCCCAAGCCTATCGTGAAAAAGTGAAGAAAGCATGCTAAATCCCAGTGAACAACAAGTGAAACTAACTCGTCACCTAAACAGGTATACTATGTTCCCAACATGACCATGGCTACTCTCACCAAGTAATGCATACAAGAATACAGCATATAGTAAAGAATATCAAGGGTACCCCGCTACTACTTCCCCACTGGTTTTCCACTTTTCCCCAACGACATACGTCATGTGCATCTCTCTCCAAAGGCTTTCCCGCAGACACCTGGGCTAAGCTCCACAATCTGCACCTCGTACACCACATAGGATTGCCCGTAGATACCTGGGCGAAGCACCACACCGTCCTCACAACCAAAGGTAACCAGGTAGTTTTTGGGAGCCACCACAACTCGCATAACGTGTATCATACATCGGGTATAATACCTCAAACCATTACAGCCCATACGCCGAGTAAGGATCCTCAAGCCATCACAACCTATACAAGTTACACCTATAGTAGTCTATAGGATACTATATCTAGAATATATGATTGTGAATAACCACAAGCCATTACAGCCCTCTACACACATATATGGGGTAACTAACCGCTGTGCCTCATGGAACAAGTATCTACCAAGAGAAGAGAGCGGGGCCAAAGGGGGTAGTCAGCCATTCGACCTTCCATCAGAATGTTGGGGAAAACACCCCCCCAGGGCTCAAAATCCCCGGGGTGTCAGTTTCCCTTACCGACAGGGTGGAGTAGCGTATAGAAACACAAAAAGTACAGAATATATATGTAACTCACTTCCACACTATGGGCATTACCTAGTCTTAGATACAACTACAAATAACGTCTCTCAGACTCCAGGCTGCTACTTCAAAGACTAGGTATCCTATAAGCACACAAACATTTGAAGAGATTTATTAGATTACTCCATTCTCATTTTATCAGTTCCACTGTGCGTTAATTAATTAATTAACCATAAACAATTTACCACATTAAACTAAATTGGCATCACATTCAAAAACTGCTCTTTTTTAGGATTCACATCACTATTAAATTCCAGTATCTCCATCCCCATGGGTTTTCACCATTTAATCAAACATTCATTATAGGGTTACTTTCCCACATTCCAAGACATTCTAGAAAAGAATCTTATGCTACTAAACACAAAGGAGGATCAACATGGTGAGTAGATATACTACCTGTCGAGTCTTTGCCGCCTATAGAAAGAGCATAGACCCATCCTCCATCGAGAGGCTAAACACGGAAAGCACGTGGCATACCCCGCGTGTCTTCGCCTCCTTCGGAAAGAAGGTGAGCAAGACCAGCTGCCTTGAGCAATGGGGAAAATTAAAGCAGATAAACAACCAAACCAAACCACCAACATCAAACCATCACATTCATCTCATACCATCATCCTTGGTGTCCTCCCCGACACCCATATGCATAAACCGATGCATCTCGCCACACTAGGCGTCATCTGCTACCACAACCACAAGTCCCCATGCCTCCACATATCACAGCAGCCATCCAGGCTCACATCAAAACACCAGTAGCAGGAAATCAAAGATCACAAAATGGGCTCTCGGCCCTTTAACAAGGCATTCAGCCTTCAAACAAAATGAGCACTCAGAGCTCCAAACCACAAGGCATTCATCCTTACAAGCAAGCGGGTAACTCAGAACACTTTTTAAATTATCGAACTAATAGTTCTTTAATCCATCTTGAATTAATAGATTCATTAACATGCCTCTTTATCTTTATCCAATTATTTAACAAATAATTCTGGCTTTACGTTCTTTATTAATTTCCATCATGAACGAGCAACTAATTAAAGAAAAACATAGATATCACTCTATCTAGGAAAACATGAGGCAAACCGTTATCACGGTATAAACCAACAATATGCGATCAACCAATTCTTTAAAATCCGGTTGAAGTATTTAATTAGGTCAATTTCATTGTGATCCAAAGGGATAAATCATGCTAATTCTGCGGTTGCACATATACAATTAGAGAAGCAATGAATCCCCTACCTCAAATAGTTCCTCACGTTCTTTATCCACACAACAGGTCACGATCCTCCCCTCGCGACAACTACATCCCCCAGAGGATGCTGCGGTATGACAGTACCAACCAACCCCAAGAAAACCCATTAGAATCTTGTAAATTACTTGGTATAATTATGGAAAGGAGGATAGGAGAAGAGAAACCCCAAAAGAACGACGATACAACATACCTTATTGGGAAGATTGACCGACACAGTTCGGTTGCATCCAAAACAGAGCAGAACCAATCCTAGGAGTAAAGATTGATTGTGCCACTCCTACGGAAAGGATTGAAAGGTTCTAGCGTCTCTTAGCTGAGAAAAAATGGAAAGAACAAGGGAGAATGATATCTCGTCCCTTTTTAAGATTTAATGGGGAGACGTTTTAAGATCCGGTTCATTCTCTATTAAAAAAGGATCGCATTAACCCACGCGGTTTGACCAAGTAAAACATTCTAAGCCTTAGTAATAATTAATATAGGATTTATGGCATTTTAAACATCCTTAAGAGCCCTTAAAATAATGCTTTAAATGTATTTTTCGTCAAAGGAAACGTCAAAAGGGGCAAAACTATAGGAGTCTGGAAACACTGTTCACCCACTGTTACTATACATGAAACCGATCTGTGAAACCAATCTATGAAACCGATCTGTGAAACTGATCTGTGAAACCGATCTGTGAAACCGATCTATGAAACCGATCTCTCAGACCGATCTGTGAAACTGATATGTCACACTGATCTGTGAAACCGATCTGTCAGACCGATCTTTGAAACCGATCTGTCACACCGATCTGTGAAACTGATCTGTCAGACCGATCTGTGAAACCGATATGTCACACTGATCTGTGAAACTGATCTGTCACACCAATTTGTGAAACCGATCTGTGAAACCGATCTGTGAAACGGATATGTGAAACAGATCTGTGAAACCTTTCTGTTAGACCGGTCTGTGAAACCGATCTGTCTCACCGATCTTTCACACCGATCTGTGAAACCGATATGTCCCCCCAATCTGTGACACTGATCTGTCAGACCGGTCGGTGAGACCGATCTGTTACTGTTCATAAAACTGGAAACACTGTTCACAGAACTGGAAAATTTGCAAAATATTGGGGATAAGTCACCTTGACCTCCCGGAACACCTCCAACACCAAAATTCACAAAGTAATGGACCGGAGAGGTTTGAGCCATTACAATGATGATATATTAATATATGTATTTAGTATTAATGATACCATTCTAAAAACAAATAAATCATTGTTTTCATATTTCTTTCATAAAAACATTAATCATGTTCAAAATTTCACCCATGTTATTATATTATTGAATTTTAAATTATGGTGGTTAGAAAAGTAAACATTAAGGTTACATATTTAGAGGAATATTTTGATTTTGAATGTTGATTATTTTTTAAATAATAAAATTATAAAATAATAATAATAATTAGATAATTTTACTGTTTTTTATAATATTTTATCATGGTGTAATAAATAATATAAAAATTATCATAAATGAGGTGTTTAACTTCATTGAGGTGGTAGTCTGCACAATAAAAAATTAATGTGTTCATTTTTCAATGAATTGTAGCTAAATAAGATGGATTGTAATGTTTTAATAGAAATAAAAATTAAATTACAATTTTCATATTTATTCATAAATTTTCACATGTAATTTTTTAATAGATTAGTTTGTGAAAATTTGTGGTTGTGCTTCATTGAAGTGGTAGTCCACTCCATGACAGAATAATTACATCGTTTTTCATAATATTAATTGTAATATGTGTTTAATATTTATTCACATAGAATAAAAAAATTTAAATTTAAAAAATTATATATTTTATTAAATTATAACTTTAAAATTAGTTTTGTGAATATAAGAATGAAAATAAAATAATATATTGAAAAATAATCATGTTGAGGACTTTGTCTTTCTCTTTGGAAATCACTTGAACACTAGGTTTTTAATCCAATTACTTTTGACCATTGGTTCAATAAAAAGAAATTTCATTATAGGATAAGATGAAGTGGTATAAATTCAATACAAAACTAAATTTATATGGTGGTGTTGAAATATTGGTGATATGTCCTGTTTATAAGCGGTGATAATGGATTTCTTGTAAACATTTCAACATAATAGAAAGATAGATCTTGTTTAAAAATTAAATAAGACTCTGAAAAAAAATAAAATGTATTGTTTGATGATATATGGAATATAATACCACATCTATTAGTTTTTCATAAATGTTTCTAGTAATTTTAATGTCCTTTATTAGTAAATATTTCTATTGGAGTAGTTTTAGTTTTAGTTGGGTAGGAACTTTTTAACTAAGAGATTTACATTTAATTCCAAAAAAAATAAATTTTACATTATTAATATTTTTTAGCCACATATTTAAAATATGAAATATATTTTATTAAATAAAATTTCTATGATTATGAATATTCAATTTTAACATTAATAAATATAATGTGTAAAAAAAATTCAGATTTTTTTTATTCTAAAATCTATTTGTTGGATAAAATTAAATATATCATTTATTTTAATGATAATTTTTTTAATATAACAAATTATTTTTATGTGTATTTCAATGAAATAAATAATTAAAATTTATTTAAAAATTAAAATTCTATCAAAAAATTAGAAATCATTTTTTAGTTGGAATTATTAATGGTATTGTGAAAAATTGATTTTCTAAATTGATTATTGAATTTTCGAATTTATCATATTAGTCCACCACATATATTTATTTACATGTTTTTAAAAATATTATCTTTTTAAACATTCTTCTTGATATAGTCTTAAACACAATTATTTTTGTGGAAAAAATATGTTCCAATATTCACATAAAAATCAATTAATTTAGGAAAATCAAATATCAACCCAAAGAAAAATATTAAATACCAAATTTAAAAATAGAATTTATTTTTTCGAAATTAATAAAACTTTATTAATTAAAATTGAAATTCTTAATATTAATGAAACATTCATTTATTAATAATGATTTTTTAAATATATAAGTGGTCATATTGTTATTTCATTTCAATTTATATTTTAAAGGATACCATTATATAATTTTATATATTTTAGATTCATATATTATCAAAATCATCTATTAATATTTATTTATTTAAAATATAAACACCTTAAACAATTATTTGTGAAATGGTAAAATTTTAATATTAAATCAAATTAATTTATTATCCTATCAATGTATGAATTTATAATTGAATAATATTACGTTATTTTTTTCATATTATAATTTCAAAATAATATTCATATAAATTTCTTGGTTTTTTAGTTAGATTTTTTTAAATAATATATTGTATATAATATTAAGTTATAGAAAAATATATTCCAAATTCTTGGGTCATCAAATTATAACCCATTAAATAATTATTTCATTTAAATTATATTTATTTATCACTAAAGAATATAACAGAGGGCATCCTTAACATATTCATCAATCAAGATATAATTTATAATATGTTATCTACCATAATCCCTTATATTATATTTAGTAACATAACTTTCCTCAAAAATAGTAATACTAGTTATAATAAAATACCAATTTTTGATAACATCACATATTCACTTATATATACCAACCCCAAAATCCATTTGAATCTCTATTATAATAAACAATAAAAAACTATTATATTTATCAAAAAATTATATCATTATTTAACCATAAAATGTTATTGACCACTTGTTCATTAGGTCACATAGTAGTTAATATATATAAAAATCTCAATATCATTGAAACATAATTATTAAAGAAATAAAAAATTACGTTGTTATCAGAAAAATATTACTCAATTTTCTAAATCAAATTCATCCATTTAATACTAAGGGTAACTCTTCACTAAACCATTTTCCTATATTTTTTAAATTATAAAAAACCTTATCATAAATTAACTTCCATGGTTATTGATAACATTAAATAAACTTTTAAAAACAATTAAATAGAAAATTTGGATGAAAAAACCATACATGTTTAACATAATGTTCAAAATATTATGAATTTTCTAAAATGTCTTCAATAAATTCCCTCATAAATAAAAATATCTAAGAGTATAATTATTTATTTTTTATAATGTTTTCAACTACAAAACCCTTTGTATTGACTGGAAACATAAGATTTTTATCATAACAGGAACATATGAAATTTATTATCTATTAAAATAATCTTTCCTATTCAGTTATAAAGCATAGTGGTTTATAGTGAAAAATATTTATCGACATCATTTTTATAATCCTATTTTAACCTAATATTAAAATAGAGAAAAATCATATGATAATATCATCAATCTAAATATAAAGACCTCGATTTAAATATCTCTTCAATTATGAATTTTTTTAACATGTGTAAAATTGATTTCATCAAACGACTATCATTGTTCAATCAATTTATTTTTATATAAATTATTTTATTAGGTTCTATATCCTAATTTGTTAACATCATACTCGAATCATTAATTCTCACACATAAGTTTTTGTTTCTTAATTTTATAACCTTTTTTATATTCTAAATATTGATGTGTTTTACATGGAACCTTTTTTTGGTGTGTAGTGTTGTGATTTATTTTTTATTTCAGGTTATATAACATTATTTAGTTGAATATTACACACCAAGTGTTTGATAATATGTCTAGTATGCCTTTATGAGAAATTTATTATATTTATAACATGGGATGAATTTGTAAATAAATTTGTGACATTTTAAATGATGATGTGGCTTCATTAATGGGGGTTTCAACTGGTTTTGAGTACTAACGTTTCATTTATTTTTCTTTTCAAAATGGATTATCATGTGTCGGAGATGCATGACCTGTTTGGAAATTTTATTATGGTTGATTCAGTTTGAAAATTTGATGCAATTTTTTATATTGAATTTTTTTCATATATTTTTTTGAATGAAAAATGGTGGATTTTACAATTTTGGAAATTGTGTTTTGATTATTTAAAAAACGATTCTTGTGGACCATTAGGTACATTATAAATTTGGTGAAAATGTATTTTATAAAACTCCCTTTTGGAAATTATCATTACTTATAATATACTAAATCTATGGTATATCCATACTATGGAATCATCATTATCTATTTACATAAATGGTTGGGATGTATATTGTGTGGATTTCTAATTCCCCATTTATATAGAGAATAATGATAGTTCTTGGTGTATACTCCTTTGATTGATATATTTGAATGGAATGATATTGATCCATGGGGTGACTTAGGTGATTTATCTTGTTTGAATTATTATTATATTTTTTTGTGATTTTATGCTCATCTGGGATTAGTTTTCACACCTTATTTTACATCTTGACATGGGATCCTAGAATAGTGAGTGAATTTTCTGATAATAACTGATGTAGTAGCTTTGGTTATGCACTGAGTAGTGGCTCATTAATGGGGGTATATTGAGTTTCATCTCTATGGGATATTTCCCCTCGGCCTGTACCATGTAGTAGATGGTCAATAATGAGATGGAAATATTTATTTCATTGAGTTAGTAAAGCATTCTTGGATGAGTAAACATGTAGCAATATGTTCTAGATTATTCATGATCTCATAATATATCCCATGTCTATTTTCCCTTAGATGTCTGCAGAAAATGAATGTGATGTACTAATTTTTATATAATATTATGGTATAATATATTATTACCATTTATTTAATATTATTCTTATTACATACATTTTATTGTGGATATATTCCAAGAATAATAAATTGATTTCATGTGTTTATAGAATTTTTTTTGGAAAATATTCACACTATTACTCTATTATTAATGGAATGTTACCTTTTCCTTTTAAAATAAATATTGTTCATCATTGGGGAACAATGCTAACATAAATAGAAAAAATTTCAATTTACTATGTTAGATTTAGTGTGGAAGTGTTTGAAAATTAATTGTTTCATATATTTTATTTCATACGTCAAGTTAATGTTCTTTTATTTAATGGAAGTGTATTTGGAATAGATTTGATCGAGCTTTCCAAATGTGTTGTAAAACTCACACCTATATTTCACTCAGGTTTTTAGATTTTTGTGATGATATTTTCATAGTTTCAATCATATTGGGTGGTGATTGGTTTTCACATCAGAGAGTGACCCAATATGACACGTGGAGATGTTGTGATGTCAGGATTTAGTTTGTATTTGGATGTACAATTTTATTTTATTTTCTTTTCTTCTATTATGATAATGTTCATTTTGGTTATATATATATATATATATATGTTTTTGTGCATGTTGGATTGTTTTATATATCAATATTATTTTTCCTTTAATTATAAATATTGGTAGATATTTTTCCCTTGGATTCTCTGGTGTTGTCGGACTCTACCTTCAAGCCTGTGGGGATCAGGAACACCGCTCGAGCCTTGAAATAGATCTACATGGGTTACCAAATCAGGGTATACCCAGGTTGGTTCATGACATTAATCATTTTTAGGAAAATTAAATTTGAATTAACCAACTCATTACCCATGGGATTCGATAACGAGGTTTGCAGTTTGGACACTTTCTCATGCACATGATGAATATTGAGTTAATACCTTATCCTCTCTAGTTTGGGCTATTACCCCAAGGAACAAATGATCCTTATCTTGGAACTACATGTAGTATCCATAAATGGTTTTAATTTATATGATAACTATGTAATCTCTAATTTACACATAATTTTAGCTTTTATATTATATATAAACGTTTCCATAAGACGTAACCCAAGTGTTTTCACTAAATTTATTTTATCCAAAACATTAATAACTTAAATATTATTCTAAATAACCAAACACTCAATTCATGCGATCTCATGTTTCCTATGTATTATAAATAAAATCATTTCATTATTTTATATGTTTTATCATTACCTATCTTAAATAGTTCCTCGATCCAGTGAATTAAGGGCTTAGTATCTTTGAAAATTATCTATATAAACAACTAAATTTATATCACCCATCAATATCCCATAATGACCACTAAAAAATTGATACTTCTAATCATATCACTTGTAATACTTATATTAGTATCCTGGGGAAATTAAAAATAATAAATGGGTGAGTGATTCCTCGTATGGTAAAGATAAGAGATATCCAATGATGCCCATAACTGAGAAA
Organism: Viscum album; assembly: GCA_963277665.1. Taxonomy (NCBI): domain Eukaryota; kingdom Viridiplantae; phylum Streptophyta; class Magnoliopsida; order Santalales; family Viscaceae; genus Viscum; species Viscum album. The sequence goes on along the minus strand of OY728123.1, from coordinate 28,768,605 downwards.
AATATAAAAATTTGTGTGTTATAGTATAATGAATATTCAATAACATTAAATTCTAAAAGCATGCCCTCATAATCCAATTACGTTAAAACATGAGAAATCATAGAATCCATATGATTCAAAAAATATTAATATGGCACAAACAATAATGTAAGAATAATAACAAAATGCATCAGGCTTTACAAACCACTTCCCTTATTTTATTAGGCTTCATTCACCTCTTTACATTGGGATTCAAGAATCACCACTCATATGTCATTATCCTCGGAGATAAAAATAATTTTTAATGCATTGGAGGGATATATAAACCCCAACCATGACTTAAGAAAAAAACATACATGGGTCATAATATATCAATCATTAAACATATAATTAAAATAAAATATCCAAAATTGGTTTCACTTATCCCATAAAAATATCACAAGGAAAGAAAAATGCGGATCACATATTTTCATGATGGTATAAGAAAAATTGATCTCAGGAATGTAAAACATTGTGAATATAAACTCAATCAATAAATACAACTATTTCATAAGGAATATTCAAACTTCGTTTAAAAAAAATCCTCCACTAGTAGAAACCCATAAGGGATAAATAGTAAAATTAAACAGAATTTATAAAATAGTTGTTATGAAAAAATTCTCAATGGAATAAAAGATGATGTTATAGAAACAATGAAAACTCTTTTTTGAAAAGGTAATTTATTTTTTTAACAAAATATTAATTTTTATATTACCTTATTAAAAAACCCAACATGTAAAATTATTCTAAATTATCTATTTTAACTAGATAATATGGGAAATATTAAGGTCGTATGAAATAAAATATATTTATATTAATATATAGTATAATATTTAATGTAAATTATTATATAGAAAAGCATTTAAAACCACTGTTAAAGAGGATGGAAATTATTCTAAATGTTGATATAGATTTTATGTGGTAAAAATAATCTAGAAGAAATATTTGGATAAAAATTTTCATTTCCCCCAATAATTATGATACAATATAATGAAATAAAATCCATTGGAGGAATGAGAAAAACATGGAAGAAATTATTTCAAGAAGAACCATTCCAACATAAGGAATGGAAAAGAGTCAAGAAATAATCTTACTATTGAAGTATACTTTGAATAGAAATACATTTAGAAAAAGGAACTAATATGGAACATTAAATCACATGAATAAGATTTATATTCTAAAATAAATCATTTAATAGTAACCACGCCATATCAAATATTTCATGATGTGAAATAATAAATATTTCTTAAAAAACATTATAACCAATAACCACTTATAATTAATTATTTACATCCATTAAATAACATTAATCTCTTGTATAAAATAAATAAAAGACATATTCTACTAATTTATATCAATTTTAATGTCTTTAAATTTTAACACAATTACTCTCCACATGTATATAAGTCATTTATTGACTTTTTTCAATAACATGTTTGACTAATCTTGATTTTTTTTAACTATTTTGTAATTATGTGGTTGTTATTTTTTCACCTTCCATATTTCATCATTATCATATTATAAATGAAAATTGAATTATTTCTTCATGATATTTTATAATTTAATAATTTTATTTAATAAATGTTTTTGTTATGATTCTTATTGATTAATTAGGTGGCAAGAACATTACCACACTATGAGATAAACATAAATTAGCAATTTATTTATTAATGATGTTTTAAAATGTAACAAATTCATTTACAGATGTTTCTAAAGGAAAAAATAAATTATGTTGCACTAATTAAGTATATTTTATATATCCTCAAAATTAGTAATGTTTCTAAAAAAGGAAATCAATTTGGGAATTTTATAGACATATGAAATTACAAATTTTTCATATGATGTCAATTTAATTTACGTAAATGATGTATTAAATAGCCGCATTTTTTAATTTGAGTTTTTTTAGGAAATTATTCATTAAAAACCCTAACCAGGATCCACCACATTTATAAATGTTGATTATTTCAAATTTAGATATTATTTTCAGAGAAACATTACAAACAAACACCCTTAAATATAGGTCTTTTAGTGCTATTTTTGTCTATAAATAATGTGCAATAATTAATGAGTTTTAATTTGATAACTTTATCTCATTTCAATAATCGTCTTCAAATACAAATGAATGGGAACATAATAACTCTAAACACAAATAACTAGTAAGGTTTTTGTACAATAGATGTTATCTTCAACCAATATAAATAAATATGTAATGGTAAAAATATGAACGTACATTCAATTTAAATAACATAAAAATCATGATACGAAAAGGAATATTCAATATGGAAAGGTATATAAAATAATACATATGAAATTTAATCAATAAAAAGAGAATGATAAAGATCTATATGTAATATGATTTTGATAATATCTTTAATAATAATAACTAGATTTTTAATTATTGGAATTATTAATTATTGGATATATAATTTTGATCCTTCAGAGGTCATAGTATTCCCTAATAATTCCTTCTATGTTTAATGATTAATTTAACTCACTAACCATTAATCTTTATTTTAAATATCTAATTTGAGTACATGATTGTGATTTATAAATATTTCCCTAATCCATTTAATAAAATTTATTATAATCACCATATGTAAAAAATTTATTAGGTTAGAGAAATAATAAATTCCATATTATAGTAATAAAAATATTTATTATAACATTAATTTAAAATAAAAAATTATCACTAGATTGTGAATTTTTGAAGGGTGTTAAAATCACCAATTATAGTGAGATTATAAAATAACTTTTACAACATAGTAATTTTCAATTTAATTCCCCAAAGAAAATATAATTCATATTTAAATTTTAAATACCAGGATTTATGAATCAATCATGATATTACATATCAAATATGTTTCATATAAACCATATAAATTTAATTATATGCATAACATTAAAATATGACCAAATGAAGGAAAATTGAAAAGAATTCCCTTACCTCAGTATTTCCATTAGTTAAAACATATTTATAAACATGTATAATGTGTTTAAACTTTTTTATTTTATTAAATAACCATATAGAAATTAATAAATTCATATATAGTCCTGTTTAAAACATTTACCACCACTTTGTTAATCATATTTAATTACATTCTTTTTTGGTGTCAAATGACTTATTTTCCCATGAATGTTTTGTAATGAATGATGGGGTTATTGTTTATTGGTTAAACATAACTCACTGACATTATTAAAAATAAGGTATAAATATCATCTTTAATAATTTTATTCATTATTATACACACTCATAAAATTTAGTCATGGAAAATTAATCGCACCACTTCGTGGATAGCGTAGGATATACATATGTAGAAGCGATAATATCATTCCCTTAAGTTGTAAAAGGAAATTCTTGTTGGTTATATATTAAATTTTCATTATCAATACAATCTCATATATATATATATATATCATATTTATTATTTAATATTATCCTTATTACATTACATGTAATGTACAAGATAAAAACTATTCATATCGCTTTGTGTGCAGGTAGTCCAACCAATACTCAAGTGACGTTATCTTACTTAAAATAGAATAGAATATAAGATGTTATATGTGATATTATAACACAAATATAATATTAATATAATTAATAAATTATTTATAAATGAATCCCATCATTATATAAATCTTTGAGAGGTGTTGATAAAAAATTAGTTGCATTACTTCGTGGGGTCATAGTCCACCATACACAAGATAAATGATTTCTTTTCCAATTTTATGGAAGTTAAGATGGAAAAAATGTATCCCATAAACATAATAAAATCATTGTATATTTTAGACAATGGTGTTATTATATATTATTTAAAAATACATAAATGAATTGGAAGATGAAGAATATATAAAAAAAGTTCTTTGTCAAGACAATTACATTATCAAATAGATTTCTCCTTGGGATATCCTATTAAGGAAAGTATGGATGGTATTTTGGGAGGATAATCATATCAATAATTTGGATATGGAGGTTTGGGATATAATTATAATAGTCATTTTCTGGAAAAAGATATTAGGGGTGTGATGAATTTAAAATAATAATTTCCTATTTATAAATGTTGAAAGGGGACCCTTTTTCAAATTACATTGAAAATTTCAAAATGAATGACAAATGAAAAAATAATTAAGATGAAAATGATTCAAAAATAACCAAAAATATTATAATTTTATAGATAATATGTAAATATGTATATTCAGTAACATTTTCACATGTTTCAGGTTTATTATTAACCATGTTCATATTTTTTTACCCCCAACTAAACCCATTTTTTCCATTATCTTAGTAGATAATTTTTAATATTTTCACAATTAATTCATGTAGAACCTTTAATAGATCCAAATAAATAATATAAATAATATTGATTTCATATTTTGAATCTGTTTTTCAATATTCCATTAAAAATTGGGGAATATATTAATATATCATTAATCCCACAAATTCACCAAGAAAAATGGTTTTCAAAAAGAAAATGTTCAAAATATTATTATGGAAATGATAAAAATATTATAATGATTATGATTTAATTATAAAATTTATTACAATTTCAAAGTTATATTAATAAATATTTATTCGAAATAATTTTTATTCATAAATAATTTAAAATATATTTTATCATTGGAAATAATTTAAATGTAATGTCTTTATTATTAAAAATGGTATTTTTTCTATTTGTTGAAAAAATGAAACATTTTAAAATATTCCAAAAAAATCAACCAAATAAAAAATCTATATCATTATTTAAGAAATTAATATAATATTATCAAATTCATTAACTTTATGTTTCATTCATTATTTCAAAATTATGTGTGCAAACCACAACTGTATCATTTTTCATTGGATTCATAGAACATTTTCAATTTCATTCATTCACATGAAGTGATGATCATGGTGTACTCTCTCTGTACACATGTATAAAACACTAATTCCTTTAATTCATATGCCAAATAGTTTCTTTCAACTATTATCACACTTGAAAATTCATTATTTCACTTCTTACCCTTTTCTATTTTTCTAATGATATCCTTTTCTATCCATTCTTACCTTGAAATCCATAATACATAGAGAATTAATTCTCTAAAATTATTTCACAAGAAATTACATCCTCATATGATGAAAACTTTTATGATATGTTTTTTCTTTACATTATTACCATAATTTTATCAATGAAAAGATAATTTTTACTATTTGGATTACTTGAATTGATATGGTTCCCATAACTCCCTCTAGATTCCATATATAAACCCCAGAAAAAGGTATACTATAGTATAAAATGCTAAAAAAAATTTATTTAGTTTAAAAACATTTTTAAAAAATTGCATATTCTTAAAAATTTATGCATAGATAATCTTATAATCATAAACATAGATTCATTAGGGATATAATTATTTTAATAACCATTATAATAGGTTTAATATAAAATGTTTTTAATCCAAAGAATCTCCCCTTTGAATTTGAAAGGTGGTTCTCATTAAGACCCATTTTTAGGCACTGATTGATAATTGGGCCATTCTCAATGCTCCCTTTTCAAATTTATTAGCGATAAGAACATCTATGCCAGAACCACATACACATATGGTACCCGAAAAAGGATTTATTGGTTAGAAACACTACATCATATATTCCTTGAAAACCACTTGAATTTTATTTTATACTTATAATCAGAGTATTCTATAGCTTTATGTTCCATAAAATATTTTTCCCTAAATTTTGTTCCCAATGATTTTACTAAACTTCCTATAATAGAAACTATAGAGACACCAACTCCCGTAACATGTTGTTGATTCCTTCTTTATTAAATTAGAACAAATAAATGGAATAAAATCCTAAATGGCTAGAAAATTTATTAGTTTCAGTGGACCAAATGAATTCATGATTCCCATTTTACAAATGGATATAAATTACTATGTTGAAAATTTTCAAAACATTTGGTATCCTTGAACACAATTCAAAAATTCTTCTCTATATCCTTAGGTTATGTATATAAAATGGGTGTAATAAAATTCCCAATAATGAATAAGTATGATAAAATATATCATTAATAAATAGGTAAAATCATGTGAACTTAAATTTTTAAATATATATAATTTAAATAATATTAATAAAATGATAAGATAAGTAATAACTAATATATCTTGGAAAATAACCAAAAATAAATCTCATCAAATCAGTAAACCAAGAATAAAATGATCCAGAGAAAATTTATTTATGATAATCAAATTTATAATAATAATTAAATTTATAATGAATGAAAAAGATATTTATTTGATGTCATTAACTCAGTAACATGAATCCTTTATAATCATGACCATTCATAAGTTGGTTTAAAACTATAGATAGAAACCCATATAATTTGTCAAAATAATTTCTCTCAATAGCCCCACAAATCAATCTATGAGTGATACAGTTCTAGGCCCACCTATATAAATATTTTTAAAGAATAACTCACATATCAAATGATCATTTTAAGTTGTGAATCAATATTCCTTATCATCATATATCATTTTTGAGTAAATGATATAGATTTTTCAATATTTACAATATTAATCAAATAACATTCAATGTAAATATCTTATGTAAAAATGGTACATGTAATAGTTAATAATCATATCAATCATAAAATAATATTGATATTAAATATAAATGATGTTTTAAATGAAATTTTTTCATAATAAAGTTATTGTTCCAAGATAAAGTTAACCATCATAACAAAAGTGAGATTATGAAATTGCATTAGTAACTTTGTAATATTCAAATAAAATACCTTTTGTGTAAATACATCATATTGAAACAAAAAATACCAATATTTATGAATTAATTATGATATTAAATTTAAAAGGAAAATTATACACAAGATATAAATGAAATTTTGTTAAAATATTAGAATATGTCTTAATGAATTAAAATTGTAATGAAGTATATTACCTCACACCTTCAATTAGTTGAAAATTATTTAAAATCCTATATAATAGTTCTAAGCATGTTATTAATATATAAAATAATCGTAATTATATTTATAAAATCACATATTGTCGTCATATAAAATTTTGTTACTCGTTTTATAATTGAATTTAGATATTTCCAAGGATTTTGTATAAATGTTATATTATTTTCGCATGAATTTTATTAATTGTGGATATTATTATTTTAAATATGATATAATTTATTTATATTAATTTTAATAATAATGGTTTAAATATCATATTTACACATCAGATACATTATTAAAACGATTCTCAAAACTTGGGCATAGAAAATGTACCACATCCTTCATAGAGATGGTAGGAATTATTAGATTCAGTGTCCAAGAACCAACTACAGGTACATTGATAACATGAATATTTGTTTTTTTAAATATTAAATAAATCATCTTATAAAAAATTGGTCATTTTTCTACAGGAAAATAATGTAATAATGTCCTAGAGTATTTTATGTATTGACAATGTAGCCTTCTTGATGAGATTTTGTGATAAATTTATTATATGACGCAATGATCATTCCTATTTGGTTGTCGTCATTTTTACATTAAGTTATTTTACGTAGAATCCATTACCCATTTCAAGATAATAATATTCGTTTATTGGAAAGGCTGCCAAATTCCAATGAGATATAATCCTTGAGGTTCAAATACAATGTTTTTTTGGTCTCGATTAATTTTTGTTTGAATTTAATTAATGGAATAAATATTATTCTCAAGACTGAGGAATAATTTTATTCATTTTAAATTGATTAAAAAAATTAAAAAATAATATATTCATATTATTATGAATAAAATATATTTAGTTATTTTATTTAATATTTAAAAAAAATTACTATTTTGGGAATAAAATATTTATTTAAAAGTATAAAATATTTATTCGCATGTTTAATAAATGAATGTGGAGTTTGAATTGACCAAGACTGTGTTCAGTGATAAAATAACTATTTACATCATGGTAATCACTATTTATCCATTTTTAATAAGATGGTGCCCCAAATAATAATAATAATAATAATATTTTTATTATTATTATGTGGGATGTGATTTCATTAATAACTAAAATAATATTTATTGCTTTTTATGCCATTTAATTTTTTAATTGAAATCCCAACCCTATAAATAGGCATCTTTATATATTATGTAAATCATTTGAACAAAATTCCAATTTTGGTAATAGATAATTGTTTGTCACAACAACTTCCCTCCTAACTCCTCCATATCTCCCCCTCTCAAGAATAGGGAACCCAAAAGAAACAGTCTTCAAGACCCAAGATCAAGTGATCAAGAAAAAAAATACACAACAAATTTTATTTTTCATGAAAGCACCCACAAAACAAGTGGCATTTTTTGAAAGACCATTAGAGCGCATGTGGATCACCACTATAGGGATTCTACCCTTGTATTCTCACAAGCTCAACAAAGAAAATCTGGAAGGGACTTTTCATATGATTAAGAATCATCGATGATCATAGATTCAATTCAAAAGTATTTATTTATTTAGATATTATATAAATTAATTTTAAAATTGGCATGAAATATCGTCATTCATGGTTTGGGGAAACATTTATTTAATGAAATTTTAATATATCAACCCCAAACTCTAAGCTTCTATAAAAAGAGGAACCATAAATAGGTATTAGAGCAGTCATGTATAAATTTATAAATTTTTTTTATTATTGATCGATGCATAACCATAGTTAGATTTTTATTTTGTGTTATTCATTCATTATTTTATTTTTAATAAACATGTTATTGACATATTGATCATTTTTTTAGTGTTTAATATTCATTGATATTTATAAAAAATGAAAAATGACCAAATATACCATTGGGAAGAGCCAAATCATTGTTCGGTAAATATGTGTTACACATCGTGTGTCCAAAGCATGCATCTTATACCCATGAGAATTATACCTTGATGCGCCAAGATATTAAAAACGTGTAGTTTTTTTATTACACTCTTTTTTTTTGACAGCGACAACCTAGAATAATTAAAGCGGATACAGGGTGTGTAATTTTCATGTACACACCATACAGTCTGGGTGAGATAGAGGCCAAAACCCTAGCTGTGTGCCATTAATATATGTAAATTCAGTTTTAAGGAATTTAGCTAGATTTAAATTCCATGTAGTCTCCAATTAATGGAAAAAATTAACATTACATTGAAATTTAAAATTTATAGATTTGAAACATTTTTTTAAGGGCACACTGTTATGTGTTTGAAAATTTATTAATTCTTTTGTTGAGCTTTAAATTCTTAGTTAATTTATTGTAATAAATATGTCATTAATGGTTCCTCTATTTATTTCCTGGAATGAAAAAATTATGGGTATATCCAATTATGATTGGGTGATCATTAAGAAGGAAGGAAATTAACTAATTTATTAATTTATTAATACATATGTGTTCTTCTTAATAATAAATAATATATAATGAAATGAATTCTAGATAGTAACAATTTTCTTATTTGTTTCATGTATGAAAGATCATGAGCCTGATCAAGATCTATGTATGTGTTGGAATTTATATGTCTAATTTAAATCATGTTTTTTTAATTATATAAATTTAAATTAAAATAGGTAATGTGATTCTTACATCCCTCTATTATTATGTTGGACCTTCATATCTAAGGTTATTTCTGTAATTCCACTAAACCAATCCTTTAGTTCCCCTCACCTATGTTTGAGTAATAAATATTTTTAATTAATAAATAATTTCAATGTGTGTGGGGATGGTTCAAGACCAAACCCTAATTGAACCATCTCAGTGATACCTAGGTTGACATGTGGAATGTTTTTCCTCGTGACATGTTTGGAATAAGGAGTTATTTCCCCTAGGTCGTAGGTTGATTTAATGTATTCTAATTAAGTCAACCATTATATGATCTCATGATCAGTTCATTTAATTATATATTTATTTTTCTATTTAACTCACTAAAATTAATTTCTATTAAGAAAGATTATGACCACATAAATGAATTAATTTGGAATGATTGATGTTTTGTAAAATTGATTATGTGTAATGGTTTTATCCAAACATGGTTAATTAAATATGTAAAAAAATTTACATAAACATTAAAAAAACATGTTTAGGATAAAACGAGATATAAATTTATGACGAATAAAATAAAATCCCTCAATCTAATATTATTTAAGACTAACCCTTCCATTACATGATTGGGAAAAAAGCTCAAAAGAACAATGTTTCTGACCAACCATTATTGTGACAGAAAAATTTATTAAGGGAGTTATTATGAAGGTTTCGGGATGAGATAACCATTTTATAGTAATATTATTAGACCTTTCTTGACATGGTTTAATTTGAAGGAATGTGTTTAGAAAGTCCATTTTGGGAATTTTTATTGGGGATTCCACTGCACAAATCGAGGAGTTGTAATCCCACTGTAGGAAAGGACATTCCTACCAATATACCGTCAAAATATATTATCCAACACTTTTGGGGTAATTTAATGGGGAATATGTATCTTTTATAGTATAATTTCTTAAAACCTAGACATTATATATTCAATGTTTAAGAAAATTGGGACACAAAAAAAATAGTGGTAGATTTAATAAAATAGATTAATTTTTTATTTCTCACACAATTTTTATTCTGAAAATATACTAATAATATGATTTATTAATTGTAGAATAAAATTAAAATCTCTCCATCCACACTATCCCAATTATCAATATTGGATAAAGAAAATCTCCAAACAAGAAGTAACTTAAAGTAGCGTCTTAGATGGCCTTGGGTTTTTCTACAGCATGATAAGATATCATACATTTGAGAATCCTCATTGTATGATCTGTATGCTCAATATGAGAGTGATAAGGAAATTTTAGTTTATGAAAAACATACAAACAATGTAGTTGAAGTTAAATATTAGATACATTCATCTATGTATACTGAACATGATATTTCTAAATAAAACATGAATTAAACTAAAAAGTATAATCACCTCCTTAGTCTTTACTAGTAGAGAGCTGCACAGGAATGGTTTGAAATTTCCGATGAGACCTTTTAGAGTAATCTTGGAGAGGGTTCCCCTACTTGGCCTCTTGTAGTCAAGATCATTGGACACATTGATCCCCATGATGTTTTGGGGTTTAAAATTCAAAAATAACTAGGCACTGATCTCATTCAAGAGTCACTCCTTTAAATCTACTCTAGTTTTTTTGAGTTTTAATATGAACATTATTGAGATGTCTCTACTAGATATTATTTTTTTCCATTAACATGTAGTCATGGATATGAAGTTCTAAAATCCTTCTCCCCTTATGGAGAATAAATGGAACGTGAAATCAATGATATTTAATCATAAAGCTTCTTTAATACCATAAAAGAATATATTGATCAAAGGGAATGCAAGGGAATAAGATATTTTCTATTTCTCAAGAGGTTAGAAGGGACACTAGAAGAAATATTGTACCCAGCTAAATAAGTATGGGGATGCTTCATGATGTGCATGTTATCGAGTAATGTTTACATATATCTAAATATTGTTTATTCGATGTAGATTTTTGTTCCCATATATGTATAAAAATACATGAACCAAGTATACTCAGAAAAAACCGACTGAGGGGAGGAAGACCTATGATAATCCAATGGAGCTAAAATTGTTGTTATAGATATCAGGGACAACCACCTCACATTTTCGACTATAATTATCATAATTTTAAAGAGTTTTTATTATGTTATTTTAATAACAAAAACAATATTCATATATCTATACTATATATGAATCAATAAATTATATAATTTGGAAGAAGTTTTGATTCATTTATAAATATATCCCTTATTATGGAAATCCACATTTACAAAATTATCCTTACATGTTAGATTACATAAACCAAGTAATGGAAATCGATAACGAAGTCACTTCACAAAACTCATACCACACCCAACATTTGTATCACTAGTGAGGTCATGTAAATGAAAAAATCATCAAAATTTCAACATGATGGATATTTAGATTCCTTTGATCTAAAAGATATTTTTGTATGTCACACATGTTAAAAAGTTTAAATATCTAATGCCCCATTTAGTGGGAATGGTGAAGGTGTTAATGAGCTTCATCAATTACATCATACTAATGTGTGTGGTCCATTTCCAAGTAATGCAAGGTGTGGGTATTCATATATCATACATTTTACTGATGAATTTATTATATATTGAAATATTTACATAATGTGGTATAAGTAATATTATTTTGATAAATTAATGGAATACAAGAAATAAGATGAGAACCATCATAGTTTGAATATTAAGAAACAACTCTCACGTAGTGGAGGATAATAGCTTAATAATGACTTAATTGATTACTTACAATAGATTGGGATCCTATCCCGACTCACTCTTCTTTACATTCATCAGTGGAAATGTGTATGTGATGATGGACGGAAAGTTTATTATGTCGGTTCTCAATGGGGTTTCTTGGGATGCTCACTGCCCGCGTTTCCTGTATGAATTTGAATTTTGAAATTTAAATCTGGAATTTTTGATATGTTCTTTATGTAATGCTTTATGCAGTAGATTTTAATTATATCTAGTTTTTTGTGAGGTTCCCACTTTCCCAAAAAGTTTCATTTTAATATGACCAAAAAATGGATTTGGAGGAAAGGATGAACCTAACCTTTTTGAGCATTGTGAGATCAATGATGTTTCACGTGAGTCTTCGATGGGTTATAGTAAAAAACAAATCACATCACATTGTGGGGAATTAGTCTTCCATAAACACAAATGATATATTCATTTCCCATTTAATTAATGATTATATAGGTAAATATTATCCAACTAACATAATAATATATCTGTTTATATTATGTAATACTATTATTATAGTGTAAATTTTATAGAATAATTATTTTTTTAAAAATATAATGTAATAAAATATGTGTTTAGTGACGATGATTAAATTCTCTTATAAGAACCTCCATTAGATATCTTATTAAGGAGACAAATTTTGTTCTTTTGTGAACAGAAGATGCTATAAAATTTTGATAATGATTTTGGGAATAGATTTTATCATTTATTGGATTATCTAAATTTTGTGCGATGTTGCGTGATGAGGGAGAGTTTACCCTTTTATAATGGTGGAGGAGTGAAATTTTTTTAAATATTAAAAAATAATGAAAATAGAAATTGATTCTCCACAAAAGTAACAAAAAATTTTATAAATATTTTAGATTACGGGATTGTTCATGAATAACATACAAAATTTATAAAGAAACTTTTTTTGGTTTTTTAGTCTATTTACCTCTATGATTATTAACTTTTTCCATTATAATATTTGACCTTCGTAACTAGTTTTTCTCTATTTTTCCTATTTATTAATTGAAATTATTAACTATTATTAACTATGATAATTAAAATTTTAAATTTATTTTATCAAATTTAAATTGCATAATTTTTCGAATTGAATTAAATATTACTCCTAAAAAATTCCATAAAAGGTTTTATCATTATATGCATTTTTTCTGAATTATATGATCATATATTAACTCTATGAATACAAATAATCCCTATATTAATTTTAATTAATATTGATAAAATTTCATTATATTTATTTCATTTAAATATTTCATTACAATGGTCTATCTTTATTAAATATCCTAGATTCACATTGTGTATATAAAAATATATGTGTGAAATTGTGTTTTTCAAACATAAAAATTACCCTACGCATAAATCCTGAAAATCGATACCAAAATGAAATTAATTTTATTTTTGTAATAAAAATGGTTCAAATATAACAATTTTACCATTTCCAAAATATAATTGAACATTAAAATTAACATAATTAAATAATATAATTTATATTTTTTTTCTAAATCAATAATTTTATGTTTTGACCAAAAAAATAAAATATGTTATTAATCTAAAAATGTTTCATCATACGTTTCATTGATTTTTTTTAAATATTATTTCTAGTATTATAAAATAAAACATTGAAAGGATATATTAATTAATTTTATTATATTCTCAGGGAAAATATTTAAAATCATTTATCTAGGAAAGGTTTTATCTTATAAAATAAAATATAATATTTATATAGTGTGTCATTCTTTATTAAGAATTTATCTCTAAGTTTCTATTTTTTAAGACCATTATATTAATTTCATAAATAATTTAATACTAGTATTATTTATTCTTTAGTGCAATATTTTCATATTAATAATTAAATAACAGTGTTTTGTAGTTCTTGTATTCTTGGTGTTGCATGTTGCATACAATATAGGACATGTTTTTCCTTTAAAATATCAAGGGATGAAATTTTTAACACAAAAACTAAATTAAAATCTCATAATTATAACATTAACATGATTAACAAGAGTTTAAAATTTGAGATTTCATTTATGTAAACTCACATTATATGAAGGGTTAATAAATGTCCTCTTAAAAAGAGTGGAATAGAAATAAAAAGTTCATCTTATTATTATATTTATAAAAAATAGTGGAAACTGAATATATGTGAATTGTAACATCCTAACATGGGTTCCACATAACGGTTCCCCAAGTTAGTCAATCACATGACCTTAGGCACATCTCCCCATATGCCAAAGGGTACCGACTTTATGTGAGGGTATAATATCGATCATGGGGATAACATACACTCATTATCAATGTAGAGAAAAAGTATAAATAAACCATAATCACCCTAGAAAATAATAAATAACCATACCAAGATAGTATCACATGATGATCAAGACATGAAATAAAATATCAATACTAAAATAGTAAATATTTCAAGACAAATATGATCCAAATGTCAATATTTACCCAAAAATAAATAGATACTAAAAAATCCTCTTATTTGGTCCCAAATCCATGTATGGTTCCCTCATCTGAGCCCCATCCTACCAAATCCATCCAACATATGTTCCTTTCCCTTAACATTTCCATCAATAATGAAATCTATTCTTGTATGGATCATGCATCCCAAGTAGGGAGTGAGTACAACATAGTAGTCCATGACCAATGATTTTTAATACAATATCTAGTTATAAACTTTTTATATTGATGTATAAATAATTAAATACAAGATATAAAGTAAATAGTTCACATTTATTAAATTACTCTCTATTTATCCACAAAACACCCCTATGTTCTTAAGGACACCCAAACTATCAATACCTATTTCAACCCATACCAGAGTTTGAATTACTACCCAAGGTATAAAATATATTTTTATACCTTTATTACCATTCATCAAATCAATTCATTTTAGAATTTTTTTTTTCATTAACCATATCAATTCACATATGAAAACCATTATTACCATTCATTATCTCAGTTCATATCGGAATTCCATTGTTACCATTCATCAATTCAATTAATATCGAAATTCAATTTTTACCATTCATCATCTCAATTCATATATGATTTCCATTATAAACAATTATCATCTAAACTCATATCTTAATTCCATTGTATCCATTGCTTATCCCAATTATAACTATAGGCTTTTGAGGCACCAGACAATTTCCCACACATGATTATCACATATATCACAAAATAAAAATATCACATACAAAAAAATGTCAAATATATCACAATATCACACATATCACAATATCACATATAACAAAATATCACACGCCACACAACAATCCATTAATTAATTATAAACTTAATAAATCTAATGTATCAATTTCATATTCATATAATTATATTAATTAATTGAAAATTAAATTAATCACATTAATCCTAATAATTATTTAAAGGATTAATTAAACGCATATATACCATTATTAAATTCAATAATTAATTAATCACATATCACCCTTTAATTCATTCCATAATTAAATAATCTCATTATTACAATTATTTAATTTAAAAATTAATTAATCACATCGACCGATTGAATTAATTAAACACCTAGTTTTTCACATCAATTCCATTTATTAATCACCAAAATTCAATTTTTTAATTTAAAAATAAAGTAATACAATTTCACCAATCTTAATTACCCCATAATTAATTCAATAATTAATTATTTCAATTCACCAATTTTGTAGTAAAAAAATATTCACTATTTAATTCAAAAATTAATTAATCCAATTTGATAATCTCAAATATCCCCATAATTAATTCAATAATTAATTACTAATGTTTAGTAATCCCAATATCCCCAATATCCCCATTTTGATAATTAAATAATTCATCAAATTTCTTAATCCAATTCATGAAACTCAATTTCTAATCATGCAATAGATATTATTCAATTTAATTCATGGAATTGAAATTAGGCCTTTGGGATATTTTTTATAGGCCACATGCCTAAGGATTGATGATGACTGGTCACTAATAAACAAATCCACACTTTGAAAGTGAAAAATAAAAAATATAGTAAAGATAACAATTTATACCTAAATTTGATCCATGATAAAATTAATAATTTTCTAACAATTATAGATTAAGACATAGAACCAAAATTATATTTATAAGGCCCCTGCATTAAACCTTACATAATAATGAGTTATTACAAGATTACACAATGAAGATATTTTCAGGTTTAGAGTTTTATAGAATTAGATCATAAAACTTGCATTACATTCCACATTTAAAAAAAGTGGTTACATAAAAGATAGTATTCATTTTTCCCATCAATGGAAAGATATTTAAAAAACATGGTTTCATTATTGAAACTTCCTTGACACTATCATCATATCATGTACCCTTCCCTTAACCTGTGAAAAACATTTCAAAAACATGGGATGAGCATAAAAAGCTCAGTAAGGGATATAAAAATATGGAAAGGAAACATGAGTACATGTTTACATATGAATGAAATCATACGTTACCCATAAAACATAAGCACTTTAACATACCTCATAAAATCATGAATAAATCATAGAAATCATAAGACATAAAGGTAACTTGAGGCATTCATAACATTCTTACGTAGGGAGTAACCCTCTTGGTTACGTTTGGAATACCCATCACATTATATTCCCTAAATATCTTCAGAGAAACCTTAACGTTTAACCCCTTCGCGTTACCCAATGCATTGGAGAGCTATATCGGGCTCACCCACCCTTATTTATTCACAGAACCACCATTCTTCATAATAATTCCCAAGAACCATAACATAATCGTATCACATAAAACATGCATAAAGAAAACATAACATTTCCACTTTTCAATCACAAGATATCAATACAAAAAATTGATATAAAAACATTATGAAAACCATTTTCAATACCAAAATAAAATAAAAGTAAAACATGGTATTTATTTTTCTCTAAAAAAGGTATTGCTTGTAGAGGAAGCTGAAACTCAAATAATGGTAACGGCGGCGGAGAAGTCGTTGTCGCCACATACGTACGACAAAAGCATTCCCTTTTGTCATTTAGTAAAATGATTCGTATAAAAAATATTCCTTTTGGATAAATGTAAAAGTCAAAGGGTTTTATACACCGTATAAAAGCAGGTTGTGTATAAAATAAAATATGCCTCAATGAATGGAGATTGAGATTAAGTCCCTTACAAGGACTGTATCATTGGATTAAGGATAAATCAAATACATAATTATGTGTGACAAAATAATAAACAAAATATAAGTAGATATTATGTGTAAAAAATCAGAGGTTATTCACACATATTCATAGAATGAAATATTCAAGGAGTACAAGATTATCCCAAAGAATCAAAATTGGGTTAAGAAGTTCCCTTGTAAAAATTTGACAGCCTAACGACGTCACTACAAAATTAAGAAAATGAGTTGATGAGAGATAAAAAGGGTATCTCATCACTTGGACATAAAATTTAATTCAATAAGGATATATAAGAACATATCCCAACATAATATTATGTGAATTTAAAGACATAAAAAAATAAGTCTTTTAAAAAATAGGAGGGTGAAAGGTTCCCTTACCGACATGGGTATCTTTCGAAACATACACCCCATGAAAGAAGGACAATGCGACATTGATTTAAATAATCATAAATGAAATTATATTTCACAATGAGTAAAATAATGGGCATTACATACACCACTCAAAGGATATTGTGGAAAATGTAGCACAAATCTCACGGGAATAAAAGTGAGATGAAAAATCCCCTACGAAAACTCGGCAGCCTAACGGCGCCACTTAAAACGTAAAAAAATGGATTGATGAGATCAAATAGGGTCTCTAATAATATTCACATAAATTTTACATCAATATTAATATAATATAAAATCCCCCAACATAACAAAGAGTAGATTAAACGAAGTGATATAAAGGAGAGTACAAAAAAAGAAAGAGAGAGGTTAGATCTCTTACGAAAATTCGGCAGCCTAACGGCGCCACTCAAAACTTTCAAAATGGATTGATGAGAGAGAATAGGGTCTCTCCTCATATGAACATAAAAATTACTGTAAGGGTAAAATAAAAGAACATACCAATCACAAGAAATAAGACCTTAAAAGAAATGGAATAAAATAGTGTACTTAAGAAGAATGAGAGGGGTAGGATCCCTTACATCGGGTCTGCCTTGACTCGACCGTTCTTTAACGTCCTGAATAATAAACTTGAGTTAGTTTTTACTTTCTTAATAACCTTTTTAAAGTTCATTATTCCTTTTATATCACTTATTTCCATTTTATAAACATTATTTAATCATTTAAGTTAACAATGTTTGTTTTGTCGATATTTGGTTCTTAAGTCGAAAGTGGACTTCTTACAATTACATGTTGTTCGTGTGGTAAAAGGTTCATTATATCCAGGATGATATTCATGATTTGGATATCATATATATCATATATCTCCAGAATATACATGTATTTATAATATTACAAAATCATTTAGAGGTAAGAAATCAAATGCACCATTCATGGAGACGTTAAGCCGTACGTACGCATGAACTCTACTTTCATTTCTATGTCATATTAATGGAATTAAATCTAAATGAGAGGTATGTATATTTTAATTCCATAATTATATTCATCATTTATATGTAACATAAATCATATATAATAACTTTAAATACAACCTTCATACATCCCACATATTGCATTAACGAATCAAATCACTTTGAGGGGGCGGTAGTCCGCACTTCGTAAAAGGAAATTATCGTGTTTACCCACAATGGAAACCATAAAGGTTTGCCACAATAGAAAAATACAGAAGCTTAAGTAAACAGAAACATATTATATATCATATATAAACATAGTGACATCTTAATGGCCACCCTTAAAGGTGTTATATTAGTGTTGAACAATCATCGTTTTGTGAGGCCGAAATTCGCCACCCACAGAAACAGTATGTTCTTTAACCATTAGAGGTAGGTGTGTGTAAGTGTAGCTCGAATTCATCTTATAACAACATCCTATTATATTTATGATACTGGAGTTGTTACAAAAGAAATGAGTTAGAAGATTTTAGGGGGTTGGAGAAGCAAAATAATACAAAAGGACTCAAGTGAAGACATTACCTTAAAATCAGGTAACTCCCTTTGGTTTGAGCTCAAAGGCTTCCATGGGAAGCCTTCTGCCCAAAGTGAGGCTTCTAAGAGTTATAGTGGGACGTGGAGAGACAAAATGGGAAGGGTTTGGCCGAGACAAAGGCTTTGGAAGTGTGGGTAAGGAGGTAGGGGTGGGGGTCTTTTATAAGAGGAGAGGAGGGGCACTCTTGGAAAGTAATGAAATGATACTTTATTTAAAAATGCGTTTCTGATTTAAAAGGTCCCACATTGATATAATTATTGGATAAGGTGATAAGGTTTATAAATCCACCAATCCAATAGGTTTTGGACATGTTTAGGTCATAGATTTTACATTATCTTTTCATGTTATTTAAATCATTTTTTAATGAGGTAATCGCTACATCATTATGATGTCATAAATAATTTTATTATTTAATGTCAAAAAATTATAAAAAAACTATCATGATGTAAGAAATATTTTTATATTTACAATGATTATTTATAGTCAAAAATATGACTTGTATAGACCCATGTAAAAATTGTTTTAGTAAAACAACTCATGTTTGTGTCATTTTTAATTTTACATTAAATAAAAAGTTATTTATGTCATTTCCCAAACAAAGTGGCTCCATGGGGTCCCCAAGTTGACCCATGGATTTTATTGGTCGGACATGACACATCCAATAAGAGTAGGACGTGTGTAAATCTCATCTCATTTTGTTAAAACATTATTTTTACCTTAAACTACACTAATTACCTCTAATCGCGATTAAAAACTTAAAAGTTATTATTCACCAAAAAAATTATTTTAATCCCATTGAACCACATTTTTCTTCCTAATGAAAACCATGTTTGTCAGATTTTTGAAATCCAAAACACAGAGGTGGAAAAGTTTCATTTAAACGAAAAATCGGTTTCTTTAACTACCACTTAGTGGTTTCACTATTCATCAAAAATTGAAGTTTTTCAGAAAAATACCAAAAATTCACCCTAAGATATATTTGGTTTTACGATTTAAAAAATGAAGTCTTATTTAAAATATTCAAAACATATAAGTTCCATTAATTAATTTAATAATTAATTCCCGCTGTCAAAACAAATAGCGTGTTTTTAAGAAACAATAAGTATCAAAATATTGACTCTAGATTAAGTCCAATTTCAAGATGAAATTAATTCCAACGACCACTATTGGATTAAATGTTAAATATATATTCTAATTGAACTTTAAAACCAATTAAAAAGATAATCTAATAATATAAATAAATTATATTAAAAAGGGGGTTTGAATTAAAATACAACATTTTTCACTATTCAATAAAAAAATGAACTTTATCAGAAAAATACCAAAAATTTAAACAATGTAAATATTGATGTCCCGATTCTAAAGAAGATTTTTTTTTTCAAAGATAGCACATAAAATTGTTAAAAAGTGGATTTAAAAGTGGTTCTCCATCGAAAGGTGGTTAATCAACCTTTTAAAGAATATTAGAATGTTTATGCTTAAAAATTAGATTCATTCGAATTTTTAGTCCTCTAAAATTTATTGTAAAAAGTAAAAAAATTTGACAAACATATATAATCATTTTTTGTTAGTTCTGTTGATTCTCTCCATTACAACGTCTAGGTGTTAACTACCATTTAAAATAATATTATCTTATTATTAGAGTGCAACGTATGATTCCCAAGAAACTCATTGTTGCGTATTGGGTACCCCATCCAGCATAGCGTTCCCTTTAAAACATAATTTTTTTCACAAATAATGATAAATATAAAAATTTCATATTCTTTATTTACCTGGGGTGTTACATCCTTCCCCCCTTTTGAGAATTGTGTCCTCTCAATTTTTAAAATTTGGCTTGGGAACTTCATTGAAAATCCCACATCAGAACAGGATTCTGTAAACCTATCACGTTAAAATAAAGAAAGAGAAGTATAAAGGTCAACCGAGTTATCCCATACTAGAATTCCATGTAGGAAAACATCGACATGGAAGAAAAAACAAAAGTTCATGTTCTGAGGGAGAGTGATAGTAAACATGTTTAGGAGAAAGTTAACCACCAGAAAATCACAAACATGTGATGGGTTAAACGGTAATCGATTCCCCAGTATGAAAAGTTAATAGACAACATTTTTGTTTTTTTTATTGAGGAATTTATTCAAAAGGAAACATAATTAATTATCATGATGACTTTCAACTTTTATTAGATTTCTTACACAAACTCATATTTTCTCCAAAAGAGGAGTATTTAGGAAGACTTATTCACTATAATCAACTTCTAGAGAATCACCTAATCTAAAAAATAGAACTATATACTTCCCATGTCTTTAGACTTTAACCAAAACCAAAACCAAAATGGTTAGTACAAGATCAGATAATCCAGAAAAGGATAACCCTTTATAAAATGAAAATCTATTCTTAATCTTGAAAATTTGTCCAACAAAACCCAAAGTTCAACGAAGACCATTCGATAAACAATTTGTCCATAAAATTATTCAAAGTAAACAAAACTAATATTGAAACCCAAATATTTGAAGGATTTAGTCACATAGTCTTCAAAGGTAGAAATTAACTTTTATCTTCAAATAACATCAGTTTCTCTTAAATTCTCATATTGAAAAGTAATTAACTTAATCACATATCCTCGATGATAGGTTTATCATTTCCATAGATAACCCAAAATAAACTTACTCTTGATTCCTTAAATCATCTAACTAAAAAGAATTAGTCAAACTAACCAAGGACTTAACGTATTCCAGTGGTAGGCAATAAATACCATTGGCACTTTGGATGTGGGTTCGATTCCCGCAGCTTTGTCCGACGCGATGGGTTGTCACACGGTCTGCGTGTTGTCCTTTTTCCAAAACTATATAATTCGTAAAACATTCCCCAAAACGAGATAAAATCTTCAAAAATAATCATAACATATATAAACCTCAAGTTTATCTCATGCCTTTCATTTTCCATCATAACATATAATAACCCATAGTTACCTCAAAAGTACGGATCATATAAACTCTAATGGTTACCTTTATAATTATTACCTGAACTTCCACGTCGATTGGTCATCTCGTACATGATGCATTACAGATAATACCAAGGTTCAAGAGGTTGATCATGACTCTTTGATAGTTGATTTAGAACCACCACGAGTTTCCTCATTGAATCCCCCATTTTATCTAGTATATTAATCAGATAACCACCACTGTTTCCTTCAAACCAGTTGTCTCTTTGGTGCCTGCTAGATCCAACCATTCACTAAAAACAGAAATGTCAGGGTGAGTATATCAACAAAACCATCATGTACTAATGAGGTAGGTAAACACTAAGATATACTTACTCATTCACTTTATCTAAAACTATGACTCTTTCTGAATTCCTAACCATTAGGGTAATGTCACTTATTCTTAGAGAATACCCTAACCTCTAAAGTTATCTAAACCAACCTTTGATACCAACTATAAGTCCCCAGCCTTAAACCTTACTTAATATTGAGTTATTACAAGATTACACATTGAGGATTTTTTCAGGTTTAGAGTTTTAGAGAATTAGATCATAAAACTTGCATTATATTCCACATTTAAACAAAGTGGTTACATAAAATATAGTATTCATTTTTCCCAACAACGGAAACATATTTAAAATAAAACATAGTTTCTTTCTGACACTTCCTTGACACTATCATCATATCATGTACCCTTCCCTTGACCTGTGAAAAACATTTAAAAAACATGGGATGAGCATAAAAAGCTCAGTAAGGGATATAAAAATATGGAAAGGAAACATGAGTACATGTATACATATAAATGAAATCATACTTTAACCATAAAACATAATCACTTTAACATAACTCATTAAATCATGAATAATCATATAAATCATAAGACATAAAGGTAACTTGAGGCATTCATAAAATTCGTACGTAAGGTGTAACCCTCTTGGTTATATTTGAAATACCCATCATAGTATATTCCCTAAATCTCTTCGGAGAAACCTTAACGTTTAACCCCTTCACGTTACCCAATGCATTGGAAATCTATATCAGGATCACCCGCCCTTAGTTTTTCACGGAACCACCCTTCTTCATAATAATGCCCAAGAACAATAACATAATCATATCACATTAAACATGCATAGAGGAAACATTACATTTCCACTTTTCAATCACAAGATATCAATACTACACATTGATATAAAAACATTATGAAAACCATTTTCAATACCAAAATAAAAGAAAATTAAAACATGTTATTTATTTTTCTTTACAAAAAAGGTATGGCTTGTTGAGGAAGCCGAAACTCAAATAATGGTCACGGCGGTGGAGAAGTCATTGTCGCCGCATACGTACGACAAAAACATTCCCTTTTGTCGTTTAGTAAAACGCTTCATATAAAAAATATTCCTTTTGGATAAACGTAAAAGTAAAAGGGGTTTATACACCGTATAAAAGAAGGGTGTGTATAAAACAAAATATGCCTCAATGAATGGAGATTGAGAAGAAGTCCCTTACAAAGACGGTATCCTTGGATTAAGGATAAATCAATTACATAATTATGTTTGACAAACTAATACACCAAAAATAAGTGGATATTAAGTGTAAAAAAATCATAGGTTATTCACACTTATTTATAGAACGACATATTCAAGGAGTACAAGCTTATCCCAAAGAATAAAAATTTGGTTAAGAAGTTCCCTTGCAAAAATTTGACAGCCTAACAGCGTCACTACAAAATTCAGAAAATGAGTTGATGAGAGATAAAAAGGGTATCTCATCACTTGGAAATAAAATTTAAATCAATAAGGATATAGAAGAACATATCCCAACATAATATTATGTGAATTAAAAGACATAACAAAAGAAGTATTTTAAAAAAGAGGAGGGTGAAAGGTTCCCTTACCGACATGGGTATCGTTCGAAACATACACCCCGTAAAAGAAGGACAATACAAAATTGAAGTAAATACTCATAAATGAATGTATATTACACAATGAGTAAAATTATGGGCATTAAATACACCACTCAAAAGAAATTTTGTCAAATTTAGCACAAATCTCACGAGAATAAAAGTGAGATGAAAAATCACTTACGAAAACTCGGCAGCCTAACAGCGCCACTTAAAACTTAAAAAAATGGATTGATGAGATCAAATAGAGTCTCTCATCATATTAACATAAATTTTACATCAAGAGGAATATAATATAACATACCCCAACATAACAAAGTGGATCTTAAAAGAAGTGACATAAATGAGATTACTAAAAAAGAAATAGAGAGGTTAGATCTCTTACGAAAATTCGGCAGCCTAACAGCGCCACTCAAAACATCCAGAATGGATTGATGAGAGAGAATAGGGTATCTCATCATATGAACATAAAAATTACAGTATGAGTAAAATAAAATAACATCCCAATCACAATAAATATGAGCATAAATGGAATGACATAAAATAGTGTACTTAAAAAGAAGGAGAGGGGTAGGATCCCTTACCTCGGGTCCGACTTGACTCGATCGTTCTTTAACATCCTGAATAATAAACTTGAGTTAATTTCTACTTGCTTAAGAACCTTTTTCATGTTCATTATTCCTTTTATATCACTTATTTCCATGTTATAAACATTATGTAATTATTTAAGTTAAGAATGTTTGTTTTGTCGATATTTGGTTGTTAAGTCGAAAGTGGACTTCTTACAATTACATGTTGTTCGTGTGGTCAAAGGATCATTATATCCAGAATGATATTCATTATTTGGATATCATATATATAATATATATCCAGAATATACATGTATTTATAATATTACATAATCATTTAGAGGTAAGAAATGAAATGCATTGTTCATGGAGACGGTAAGTCGTACGTACGCATGAACGCTATTTTCATTTCTATGTCATATAAATGGAATTAAAACTAAATGAGGCGTATGTATATTTTAAGTCCATAATTATATTCATCATTTATATGTAACATACATCATAAATAATAACTTTAAATACATCCTTAATACATCCCACATATGGCATTAACGAATCAAATCACTTTGAGGGGGTGGTAGTCCGCACTTTCTAAAATGAAATTATCATGTTTACCCACAATGGAAACCATAAAGGTATGCCACAAAAGAAAAATACAGAAGCTTAAGTAAAACATAAACATATTATATATCATATATAAATATAGTGACATCTTAATGGCCACCCTTGAAGGTGTTATATGAGTGTTGAACAATAATCGTTTCGTGAGGCAGAAATTCGCCATCCACAGAAACAGTATGTTTTTTGACCATTAGATGTAGTTGTGTGTAAGTGTAGATCGAATTATTATTATAAAAACATCCTAGTATATTTAATATACTGGGGTTGTTACAAAATAAATGAGTAAAAAGATTTTAGGGGGTTAGAGAAGCAAAATAATACAAAAGGACTCAAGTGAAGACATTACCTTAAAATTGGGTAACTCCCGTTGGTTTGAGTTAAAAGGCTTCCTTGGGAACACTTCTTCCCAAATGGAGACTTCTAAGAGTTATAGAGGGATGTGGAGAGATAAAATGGGAAGGTTTTGGCCGAGAAAAAGGCTTTGGAAGTGTGGGTAAGAGGTAGAGGTGGGGGCTTTTTATAAGAGGAGAGGAGGGGCACTCTTAGAATGTAAAGAAATGTTACTTTATTTGAAAATTAGTTTCGTTTTTAAAAGGTCCCAAATTGATATAATTATAGGATAAAGTGATAAGTTTTCGAAATCCACCAATCAAATTGGTTTTGGACGTGTTTAGGTCATAGATTTTACATTATCTTTTCATTTTATTTAAATCCTTTATTAATGAGGTAATCGCTGCATCATTATGATGTCATAAACAATTTTATTTATTTAATGTCTAAAAATTATAAAAAAACTATCATGATGTAGGAAATATTTTTATCTCTCCAATTACTCTTTATAGTCAAATATCTGACTTTTATAACCCCATGTAAATATTGTTTTAGTAAAACAACACATGTTTGTGTCATTTTTACATTTACATTAAATAAAAAGTTATTTATGTCATTTCCCAAACAATGTGGCTCCATGGGGTCCCCAAGTTGACACATGGATTTTCTAGGTCGTCCATGACACATAAAATAAGGGTAGGACTTGTTTCAAGCTCATCTCATATTATTAAAACATTATTGTTACCTTAAACTACACTAATTACCTCTAATCGCGATTAAAAACTTAAAAGTTACTATTCACCAAAAAAATTATTTTAATCCCATTGAACCAAATTTTACTTCCTAATGAAAACCATGTTTGTCAGATTTTTGAAATTCAAAACCCAGAGGTGGCAAAGTTTCATTTAAACTAAAAATCAGTTTCATTAAATACCACTTAGTGGTTTCACTATTCATCAAAAATTGAAGTTTTTATGAAAAATACCAAAAATTCACCCTAAGCTATATTTGATATTACGAATTCAAAAATGAATTCTTTTTTACAAAATTCAAAACATATAAGTTTCATTAATTAATTTAATAATTAATTCCCGTTGTCAAAACAAATAGCATTTTTTTAAGAAACAATAAGTATCAAAAGATTGACTCTAGTTTAAGTCCAATTTCAAGATGAAATTAATTCCAACGACCACTATTGGATTAAATTGTAAAAATATATTCTAAATGAACTTTAAAACCAATTCAAAAGATAATCTAATAATATAAATAAATTATATTAAAAAGGGGGTTTGAATTAAAATACAACATTTTAAAGAATATTAGAATGTTTATGCTTAAAAATTGGATTTAAAAGAGGTTCACCCTCGAAAGGCGGTTAATCGACCTTTTAAAGAATATTAGAATGTTTATGCTTAAAAATTGGATTCATTCTTATTTTTTATCCTCTAACATTTATTTTAATATGTAAAAATATTTGACAAACATATATAATCATTTTGTAGTTAGTTTTTATCATTCCCACCATTACAACGGCTAAGCGTTAACTACCATTTAAAATTATATTATCTTATTCTTAGAGTGCAACGTATGATTCCCAAGAAACTCGTTGTTGCATATTGGGTACGCCATCGTGCATAGAGTTCCCTTTAAAACATTATTTTGTTCACAAATAGGGGTAAATATAAAATTTTCATATTCTTTATTTACCTGGGGTGTTACATCCTTCCCCCCCTTTGGGAATTGCGTCCTCACAGTTTTTAAAATTGGGCTTGGGAACTTCATTGAAAATCCCACATCGGAACAAGAGTCAATAAAACTATCACCTTAAAATAAATAAATAGAATTACAATGGTCACCTGAGTTAACCCATACTAGGATTCCATGTATGAAAACATGGACATGGAAGAAAAAACAAAAGGTCATGTTCTGAGGGAGAGTGATAGTAAACATGTTTAGGAGAAAGTTAACCACAAGAAAATCACAAACATGTGATGGGTTAAAAGGTATTAGATTCCTCAGTAGGAAAAGTAAACAGAAAATAGTTTAGTTTTATTTATTGAGTAATTTATTCATAAGGAAACATAATTACTTATCATGTTGACTTTCATCTTTTATTAGATTTCTTACACAAACTCATATTTTCTCCAAAAGACGAATATTTAGGAAGACTTGTTCACTATAATCAACTTCTAGAGAATCAGCTAATCCACAAAAGTGAACTATATACTTCCCATGTCTTTTGACTATATCCAAAACCAAAACCAAAATGGTTAGTACAAATCAGATAATCCAGAAAAGGATAACCGTTTATAAAAAAAAATCTATTCATAATCTCCAAAATTTGTCCAACAAAACCCAAAGTTCAGCGAAGACCATTCGATAAACAATTTGTCCATAAAATTATTCAAAGGAAACAAAACTAATATTGAAACCCAAATATTTAAAGTATTTAGTCACATAGTCTTCCAAGGTACAAATTAACTTTTATCTCCAAATAACATTAGTTGCTCTTAAATTCTCATATTGAAAAGTAATTAACCTAATCACATATCATCGATGATATGTTAATCATTTCCACAGATAAACCAAAATAAACTTACTCTTGATTCCTAAAATCATCTAACTAAAAATAATTAGTCAAACTAACCAGGTACTTCACGTAGTCCAGTGGTAGGCGATAAATACCAGTCGCACTTTGGTTGTGGGTTCGATTCCTGCAGCTTTGTCCGACGCGACGGGTTGTCACATGGTCTATGTGTTGTCCTTTTTCCAAAACTATATAATTCTTAAAACATTCCCCAAAATGAGATAAAATATTCAAAAATAATCATAACATATTTTACCCTCAAGTTTATATCATGCCTTTCATTTTCCATCATAACATATAATAACCCATAATTACTTCCAAAGTAAGGATCATATAAACTCTAATGGTTACCTTTATAATTATTACCTGAACTTCCACATCGATTGGTCATCTCGTACATGATGCATTACAGATCATACCAATGTTCAACTGGTTGATAATGACTCCTTGATAGTTGGTTTATAACCACCACAAGTTTCCTCATTGAATCCCCCATTTTATCTAGTATCTTAATCAGAGAACCACCATAGTTTCTTTCAAACTTGTTGTCTCTTTGGTGCCTGCTAGATCCATCCATTCACTAAAAACAGAAATGTCAGTGTGAGTATATCAACAAAACCATCTTCTACTAATGAGGAAGGTAAACACTAAGATATACATACTGATTAACTTTATCTAAAACTAGGACACTTTCTGAAATCCTAACCATTATGGTAATGTCACTTCTTCTTAGAGAATACCCTAACCTATAATGTTATCTAAACCGACCTTTGATACAAACTATAAGGCCCCAGCCTTATACCTTACATAATCTTGAGTTATTATAAGATTACACATTAAGGATATTTTCAGGTTTAGAGTTTTGGAGAATTAGATCATAAAACATGCATTACATTCCACATTTAAACAAAGTGGTTAAATAAAATATAGTATTCATCTTTCCCATCAACGGAAACATATTTAAAATAAAACATGGATTCATTATTGAAACTTCCTTGACACTATCATCATATCATGTACCCTTCCCTTGACATGTGAAAAACATTTCAAAAACATGGGATGAGCATAAAAAGCTCAGTAAGGGATATAAAAATATGGAAAGGATACATGAGTACATGTATACAAAAGAATGAAATCATACTTTACCCATAAAACAAAAGCACTTTAACATACCTCATAAAATCATGAATAAGTCATAGAAATCATAATACATAAAGGTAACTAGAGGCAATCATAGCATTCTTACGTAGGGAGTAACCCTCTTGGTTAAGTTGGGAATACCCATCACAGTATATTCCCTAAATCTCTTCGGAGAAACCTTAACATTTAACCCCATCGCGTTACCCAATGCATTAGAGAACTATATCGGGCTCACCCGCCCTTAGTTTTTCACAGAACCACCCATCTTCATAATAATTCCCAAGAACCATAACATAATCGCATCACATACAACATGCATAAAGGAAACATAACATTTACACTTTTCAATCACAAGATAATAATACATCACATTGATATAAAAACATTATGAAATCCATTTTCAATACCAAAATAAAAGAAAAGAAAAACATGGTATTTATTTTTCTTTAAAAAAGGCATGTCTTGTAGAGGAAGACGAAACTCAAATAATGGTCCCGGTGGCGGAGAAGTCGTTGTTGCCGCATACGTACGACAAAAACATTCCCTTTTGTCGTTTAGTAAAACACTTCATATAAAAAAGATTCCTTTTGGATAAATGTAAAAATAAAAGGGGTTTATACACCGTATAAAAGAAGGTTGTTTATAAAACAAAATATTCCTCAATGAATGGATATTGAGACGAAGTCCCTTACAAAGACGATATCCTTAGATTAAAGATAAATCAATTACATAATTATGTGTGAAAAAATAATACACCAAATATAAGTGGATATTAAGTGTAAAAAATCAGAGGTTATTCACACATATTCATATAATGACATATTCAAGGAGTACAAGCTTATCCCAAAGAATCAAAATTGGGTTAAGAAGTTCCCTTGCAAAAATTTGACAGCCTAATGACGTCACTACAAAATTCAGAAAATGAGTTGATGAGAGATAAAAAGGGTATCTCATCACTTGGTAATAAAATTTAAATAAATAAGGATATATAAGAACATATCCCAAAATAATATTATGTTAATTAAAAGGTATAACAAACGAAGTCTTTTAAAAAAGCGGTGGGTGAAAGGTTCCCTTACCAACATGGGTATCTTTCAAAACATACACCCCGTGAAAGAAGGACAATACAACATTGATGTAAATACTCATAAATGAAATTATATTACACAATGAGTAAAATAATGGTAATTACATACACCACTCAAAGGAAATTGTGACAAATGTAGGACAAATCTCATGGGAATAAAAGTGAGATGAAAAACCCCTTACAAAAACTCGGCAGCCTAATGGCGCCACATAAAACTTACAAAAATGGATTTATGAGATCAAATAGGGTCTCTCATCATATTAACATAATGTTTAAAACAAGAGGAATATAAAAGGACATCCCCCAACATAACAAAGAGGAGCATAAAATAATTGACATAAAGGAGAGTACTAAAAAAGAAAGAGAGAGGTTAGATGTCTTACGAAAATTCGGCAGCCTAACGGCGCCACTCAAATCTTCAAAAATGGATTGATGAGAGATAATAGTATATCTAATCATATGAACATAAAAATTTCAGTATGATTAAAATAAAATAACATCCCAATCACAAGAAATATGAGCTTAAAAGTAATGACATAAAATAGTGTACTTAAAAAGAAGGAGAGGGGTAGGATCCCTTACCTCGGGTCTGACTTGACTCGATCGTTCTGTAACGTCCAGAATAATAAACTTGAGTTAATTTATGCTTTCTTAAGAACCTTTTTCAAGTTCATTATTCCTTTTATATCACTTATTTCCATGTAATAAATATTATGTAATCATTTAAGTTAATAATATTTGTTTTTTCAGTATTTGGTTCTTAAGACGAAAGTGGACTTCTTACAATTACATGTTGTTCATGTGGTCAAAGGATCATTATATCCAGAATGATATTTATGATTTGGATATCATATATATCATATATATCCAGAATATACATGTATTTATAATATTATATAATCATTTAGAAGTATGAAATGAAATGCACCGTTCATGGAGACGGTAAGCCGTACATACGCATGAACGCTACTTTCATTTCTATGTCATATTAATTGAATTAAAACTAAATGAGAGGTATTTATATATTAATTACAGAATTATATTAATAATTTATATGTAACATAAATCATATATAATAACTTTAAATACATCCTTTATACATCCCACATATGGCATTAACGAATCAAATCACTTTGAGGGGCGGTAGTGCGCACTTCCTAAAATGAAATTATCTTGTTTACCCACAATGGAAACCATAAAGGTATGCCACAAAAGAAAAATACAGAAGATTAAGTAAAACATAAACATATTATATATCATATATAAATATAGTTAAATCTTAATGGCCACCCTTGAAGGTGTTATATGAGTGTTGAACAATCATCGTTTCGTGAGGCATAAATTCGCCATCCACAGAAACAGTATGTTCTTTAACCATTAGATGTAGGTGTGTGTAAGTGTAGCTCGAATGATTCTTATAAAAACATACTAGTATATTGAATATACAATATTTTTTACCAATGAAATGAGTAAAAAGAGTTTAGGGGGTTGAAGAAGCAAAATAATACAAAAGGACTCAAGTGAAGACATTACCTTAAAATCGGGTAACTCCCTTTGGTTTGAGATCAAAGGCTTACATGGGAAGACTTCATCCAAAATTGAGGCTTCTAAGAGTTACATAGGTATGTGGAGAGGCAAAATGGGCAGGGGTTGGCCAATAAAAAGGATTAGAAGTGTCGGTAAGGAGGTAGAGGTGGGGGCCTTTTATAAGAGGAGAGGAGGGGCACTCATGGAATGTAAAGAAATGTTGCTTTATTTGAAAATGAGTATCGGATTTAAAAGGTCCCACATTGATATAATTCTAGGATAAGGTGATAAGGTTTCTAAATACACCAATCCAATAGGTTTTGGACTTGTGTAAGTCATATAATTTACATTATCTTTTCATTTTATTTAAATCCATTATTAATGAGGTAATCGCTGCATTATTATGATGTCATAAATAATTTTATTTATATAATGTCTAAAAATTATAAAAATACTATCATGATGTAGGAAATTATTTTATCTTTCCAATGACAATTTATAGTCAAAAATCTGACTTGTATAACCCCATGTAAAAATTGATTTATTAAAACAACTCATGTTTGTGTCATTTTTACTTTTACATTAAATAAAAAGTTATTTATGTCATTCCCCAAACAAAGTGGCTCTATGGGGTCCCCAAGTTGACCCATGTATTTTCATGGTCGGCCATGAGACATCCAATAATGGTAGGACATGTGTCAAGATCATCTCATATTAATAAATCATTATTTTTACCTTAAACTACACTAATTACCTCAAATCGCGATTAAAAACTTAAACGTTACTATTCACCAAAAAATTCTTTTAATCCTATTGAACCACATTTTACTTCCTAATGACAACAATGTATGTCGGATTTTTGAAATTCAAAACACAGAGGTGGAAAAGTTTCATTTAAACAAACAATCAGTTTTTTTAACTACCACTTAGTGGTTTCACTATTCATCAAAAATTGAAGTTTTTCAGAAAAATTCTAAAAATTCACCCTAAGCTATATATGAAATTATGAATTCAAAAATTATTTCTTTTTTACAAAATTCAAAACATATCAGTTTCATTAATTAATTTAATAATTAATTCCCGCTGTCAAAACAAAAATTGTGTTTTTAAGAAACAATAAGTATCAAATGATTGACTCTAGTTTAAGTCCAATTTCAAGATGAAATTAATTCCAATGACCACTATTGGATTAAATGGTATAAATATATTCTAATTTAACTTTAAAACCAATTCAAAAGATAATCTAATGATATAAATAAATTACATTAAAAAGGGGTTTTGAATTAAAATACAACATGTTTCACTGTTAATTAAAAAATGAACTTTATCGGAAAAATACCAAAAATTTACAAAATGTAAATTTTGATGTCCCTATTCTAAAGAAGAATTTTATTTTGTCAAATATAACACATAAAATTGTTAAAAAGATGATTTAAAAGAGGTTCTCCATCGAAAAGGTGGTTAATCGACCTTTTAAAGAATATTAGAATGTTTATGCTTCAAAATTGGATTCATTCGCATTTTTAATCCTCTAACATTTATTGTAAAAAGTAAAAATATTTGAAAAACATATATAATAATTTTTTATTTAGTTCTGTTCATTCCCGCCATTACAACGGCTAGGCATTAACTACCATTTAAAATAAGATTATCTTATTATTAGTGTGCAACGTAAGATTCCAAAGAAACTCGTTGTTGCATATTGGGTACACCATCGAGCCTAGCGTTCCCTTTAAAACATTATTTTTTTCAAAAATAGGGATAAATATAAAAATTTCATATTCTTTATTTACCTGGGGTGTTACAGTATTAAAATCCAAATTTTATCTTGGGAGATAAGCAGTAGATAAAAATATATCTAAAAGGGAAGAAATCACATACTTGAGGACGGGAAGAACTCCAATCCTCCTTTCGATTCACTATGTACATATTTTTATAGGAATTCAAATCTATCCATGAGACTCATAAAATTATATTAAATGACATGGTCACCATTAGGGGTTATTTGGGGGATTTTAATTAGATCATTTAATTTTTAATATAATAATTTAGTTAAATAAAAAATTGCACATGGTTTTTGGGGACGGGGTGCATGGTTTCCCAAATTGTGAATCTTAGCAGCACACTTATTCATGGGGAGGGGGTTTTGTGATGTTTTAAAAACTATGAAGAATCTAAGATGATCCCATCTATTTGGTTTTTCATTGTTTACTAAGCTGGGGTTCATGGTTTGGGATAATCAAACACCAACCATGCATTGCCTCACCACTATCTAAATTTCTCAAATTTCACCACAAAACACCCCAGAAATAAGCAAAAAATAAATTACTCAGATTGTGAAAAGGAGAACTAGAAATAATTCATGAGACATCGCCAGAACTGGATGGGATTTTACAAAATCCCCACCTTATAACAACTCATCCATGAGAATTACTCCCATGAATTTCTATGATTCTTAGGTAAAAAGAAAGGTAGACCTCATATCTTATTCTCTCTCCCATGTTTCCTAATGAACATGACCATGATTCTACAATACATGAACTATGGACATTGTCTCCCCCAGAGCACATTCTCACTGTGATACAACAGACTAATCAGATGCCCTATATAGGCCACATCATTTCAAGATCTATATCATACACATCGATCACATAAGAAGGGTCAAAGAGATTCCACAGAAGTTTTGACACAAGAAAAATTTCATGATTTTCCATCTACCTATGTGTAAGTGAAAATAGGTTATCCAATGGCCTTATTCTCTCCCAAACATTGAGCATTCCAACAATCCATAGTGACAACATGACTGGTATTTTTATTCTATAGGGACCCAAACTAGGAGACACTCGAAAGAATAAACAATCACCCTATGTGAACTCTATGGGTCATATATATATATCAATGATCACACTAATTCTATATACTTTTATCGATATCCAAATGATTCAGAATCAACATAACCTAATCTAATTTATCTTATATATGATTATGTTCCAATAAATATTACCAACCTTCCACTATCTATCATAGAGATGATCTACATGGAATTAAACAGAGAAACTTATATGGTTCCATTAGAATAAGTGTTTAACAACTATTGTTATAGGTGCACACAAGAAGTTCCATGTTCATCTTCAAAGACCCACCAAATTCTAGAACATACGCTCATTGCATATCATCAAGAACATGTATATTATGCTTCAAATAACCATCTTGTTTTGGGTGGAATGATGTACTTTAAAAACTTCTTTACCAAGAACCATAGGCATGTCCAACTTAAACCATGAAGTAAATAATGTGGAACTTTATGAAGCAATAAGCCATGG
The DNA here is from genome assembly GCA_963277665.1 of Viscum album. Classification (NCBI taxonomy): domain Eukaryota; kingdom Viridiplantae; phylum Streptophyta; class Magnoliopsida; order Santalales; family Viscaceae; genus Viscum; species Viscum album. Next base: position 28,733,113 of record OY728123.1, on the reverse strand, counting down.
AACCCCATTAAGATGGACTATCTTCTGAACATATATGTATAAAAAAATGTCAACAAAGAAAGTCTCCAATGTAGGGAATAAATGTGATACTTTTTGAAACGGTCCACAATCACACAAAATTACTCGAATCATTTGAGGAATCCCCTAGATATCCACTGTAATATCTATAGTAACATCATCCCACGTCACTTCTGGAATGGGAAATGGGTATAGTAATCCACCGGTGATTTGATTCTTGGAATTCACCTATGAACTAGTGTATCATCATGTAACAAACCTTTCAATATCATTTTCCATTCCATGGAAACAAAAATAATAACATATTTCATGGTACACTTATGTCACACCTTGAGGCACTTCACACATCGAAGCATGAATTTAACTCATCTGCTCCACAGAATTTCTCATAGGCACAGTGACCTAATTTCTATCATACATGATCTTATCCTCATCTAAGCTGGAATCATAAGATAACCCCACATTCATGTATTTCCCTCAAGGTCAATAATTCTATAACCTTATACTTCTCTTCCATGATCCCACTCAAAATTGTAGATTTTACTAAAATTGATTCAAGATTCACCTATACTAGAATAAATTTATCCAATACATGTATCTCATCAAGGTAATTTATCATCATATGCTATAAACTAGACTAATGATCCACATGATTATATCATTTCTTACATGAAGTATCAACAACACTATGTCTTTTTTTTGGCATACATGATTAATAAAAATTGAATGTCATTATATAAACAATACATATCTACTCCTGGATATTGAAATAATTGTTAGGAGATGATATACATTAATATCTTGTGATCAATATACATAGTAAAAATCTCCCCTTAAAGATAATAGATCCCACACATTAATACATAAACCATTGTTACCAACTCAAGGTCATTCATATGGTAATTTTATTCATGTTCCCTCAACATATAAGACCCATATGCCATAACATGACCCCCCTATATCAAGACTGGTTCAATAAATATTCTATAAGCTTCACATTACACCATAAAATCCTCAACTAGCTCAGGTATGATCATGATTGGTGATGTTTTAAAGAGCATCTTCATCTTTTGGAAATAATTATCTCATATTATAAACCATTAAAACATTACTCCATTCATGGTCAAGACCTCATGTGGTCTTCAAAATAGGAAAAGTCCTGAATGAACTTCTGATAATATCCTCCAAACACTAAATAACATTAGATATCAAAACCATTTATGGGATTATCCCAAGAAACATTTGCTCTATATTTCTATAAGTCCACATAAAAATCACACTATGAGGTTATGTGGTCCAATAAGTGTAATTGATTTATATTACACTATCATATATATAGATTTTAATATAGATGATTCCCTTCAATACACATTACAATTTCAAGATGTTTTCTATGATCTTCATTAGTCTTGGAGTATTACAAGATGTCATCCAAAATAAAAAACACAAAACAATCCTTGTATGGATGGGAGGTCATATTCATCATGTCCATAAACACTACTTGTGAGTTCTTCATACCAAATTTCATTATGAAAAGCTCATCTAGGACATAACTTATATTGGAAGTATTCCTTGGTATATCCTAAGGTTGAACTATCAACTAATGATACCACAATCTCAATTCAATATGGGTGGAAAAGAAGTCTCTTGTTATCTGGTCAAATAGATCAACGATATGTGGAAGATGATATTGATTCTTCTCATTTGAATGGATCATCTGTTTGGTAATCAACAAATAGGCATGGAGTCAATTAATATTTCTTATTAAACAACACATATAAATCTCATGGTGACATGCATGGATGGATACATTTCTTATCTTTCAAATACTCTAGGTGATTCCTAAGCTCCTAAGTCTCTGCTCGTTACATTCTTTGTGGTGTAATAAAAACTAGATCATCCACTAAGATGAGCTCAATTATGAATTCTACATCCCTCAGGTGGAATACCTGAGAAGTATTTAGGAAACATATCCTTAAATATTCCTACTAATACTAGAATGAAATCATATTTTACCCCTCCTTCACCCATCAATAAACTATAATCCTAGGATTTATTTTCCTCCAGTTTCGAGTGTACTGTCCCTAGGAGGCCTACCATTATATCCCACTCTCCACATTTAGTATATATTTCTCTCTCAAAAGATGTATATATAACTCTCCTATAGTAACAATATATGTGGGTTCAGTCTTCTAAAATCTAGAAGGCACCCAACATTATTTAAAAGTTTTTGATGTCAACTATTTAGAAATAAAAATTGAAATGATTTTCCACAACCTCAAGAAAGAACCCATTGTACAAATAGTGGTCTCTCAACCATAGTCCCAGATGGGTGTCTATCATTACAACCCACTCAGGAACTCCACCTCTAGGGTAAAAAAATTCCTAATATTGTTGGATGTAAAACAATGGGTGTTTCCACTATCAAATATTCCACTACATAACTTAGAATCTAAAATAATTGGTCCTCATACTATGAATGGTTCAAACTATTTATTCACCAGTGTATTATGAGATGCATGTTACTATTTTAACACTCTTCCCTATGATATATTCTGAGCTCCCTAGGCTACACAACTCTACTGATACAAGAACCCTTTCTATGAATCACCAATTACACTACTTCTACCACCACTTCTAGTAGAAATCTAGCAGCCAGACTAATTTGGGGCAGAACATCCCCTTCATGCACTGTATTTCTCTCTAGATACTCTATCACAATCCACATATCATAGGTTCATAGAAAACATCTATAGATATCCCATTCTAAAATAATATTGACACTCTACTAGTGGAAAGGTAAAGTGTATGTAATAGTGGCATGTTCTACCACTTTGGTGGAATATGACTTTTGTAAGATCCTAAGTAACTAATCATTCCCACTGGACACTCTTCATGATATCACCCTATCTAATATTCTCATAGTGACACATTATTCTCTTGAACATAGTACCTAAAGATCATCTACAAGTAACCATATGAACTATAATGGTAGAATCATTTTGGTTATCCTCAATCATGAGAGCCTGATCCACCAACTGAACAATCTTTTTTAACTGAAAGATGATAAATTATGATATAGCATCACATTTAATTCCACCTTGGAAATGCCTTATCATAATTTTATCATCACATGTTGACATAGAATAATAGTGGGGAATATCTATAAAGCATCCAACAATGTCCATCCTGAAAATAATTTCGGATTCATCATCATTAATGAAACTACTCTCTCCTACCACATCATCTCTATATAGAAGTGATCCATGAACATCTCTAAGAGGTTTTTTTAATAACAAAAAATCAACATGTAGTGTTAAAGCATGAAAATCCAACTAACGCTTCTCTTAACCATTTAAAATATAATATTACCTCTTTATCCCCATCTTAATATAAGTCTCCAAATGGTCATGTATCATCTATATAGACTGAATACAGAACACAGTTTCCTCATTTTCAATGTCTTCGGTAAAATTTTTAGTGTTATGAAACATAAAGTCCCAAGTAAAGTCATACATACTCTTCAAAAAATCTTTGTGGGTCTCATTCCATAAATTTTATGTTATAAAATTTCACTCATAACTACACTCATTTTTCGTCACCTAGAACTATTAATGTCTGGGGTTCTACTACATCTAGTTTCTATTCAACATTATCCTCATGTATTCCCATTATCAAGTGTCTTTGTGTAGTTATATCTCTTAAATTCCAATGACATGTCTCTTGACATATAACAACACATTATCACATTTTTTATGTTTATTGAACATTAAGGAACAATAGATGTTTTTCCCAAACTCTACCATATATTAAAAACCGAGCACCAATATCTACCCTTAATCATTATTCATCAAGGACATGGTTATCCAAGGGAAAAATCAATTTCATTATTCCTGTTTGACATTAGAAACCAATTTAGTAACATTTCTCATTATTTAAAAATTTTATGTTCTATATATGTCCCCTTTTCAGATTCAAATACACAAGAAACTAAAAACATTTCATTGACAAAAACATTCAAAAAACCCATTTTCTAGTTCATGACTGAAATGTTGCATGTCACAAAATAATCCTGAGTTGCTAGATATATTCATGGAAAATCATCTCTCATGCTATACCAAGTGAGTATTTTAATCTCAAAAAATCTCAAAAATAATAATCACAATACAAAAAAAGTGCATCACCCAATGTGAAATAGCATCCAACTATAACTACATGCATCAATAACACACATCATTCACTAGGTACTTTGGTTTCCCCATACATGGGTATTCTACACCCATGCATAAGCTCTTGTCCATGGCATGACTCATCATAGTCTCCTATATATCACTCCCAAATAGTAATACAAAAGAATAAAAATAAAACTCCTCTGATACACCATTTTAATATACCAACTTGGTTTCCATATTCTGATATCTTAATCTGGCCAGTCATGTGAACTTTAGTGCACCTCACTGAACACTAGACGCTACCAACTAGCTATGAGGATCTAATATCATTCACGGAATAACAATAGCCACTTTATCAAGGAATAAAACAACATTAGTAAATTATAAATACCAATTTATATAACCAATTAAAATACTAATGTGGTGCCATATGATGAAAAAACATGAAATACAATATCCAAAGTAATACAGTAAATATGTCATTCAAGTGAAAATATTAAAAACCCAAAATAAATAAAGACACTAAAACCTATTCCAAGAGGTTCTTGAATCCAAATCATATTGACTCAATCATGCTTCATCCCGACTTATCCATCCAATATAGACCCTGATCCATTAACTTTTCATACAACCATGAAATCTATCCTTGTACCGACCAATCACCCCGTGATTTTTGTGAGTACAACTAAGTTGGCCACCACTGAAGGAATCTAAAACATAATATCATGAATAATTATTTATGTAGTTTTATAAGGAATAAAATTCAAGAAATAATGTATATAGTTCTCATTTATGAAAATACAGTTTTTTAACAACTTAACACCCCCGAGTTCTTGAGGACACCTGAACTCAATATTCATAAGATGGCCCATGCCTGAGTCTGAACATCCAACCGAGGGATATATTATAAATGAATTCCATTATTACCATTCATTTTATAAATTAATTTTTGAATGATTTTATAATCATTCATTATTTACATTTATATCTAAATTTTCTTATTTCTAATCATCATAACAATTTATATTTGAATTCCATTATTACCAATCATCTTCAGAATTGATATCTAAATTCCATTTGTTACAATTCAATATCCCAATTCATATCTAAATTCCATTATTATTATTCATCATCTCTGTTCATATCTGAATTCCATTTTTACCATTCATCATCTCAATTCTCAGTATGGGATATTGATGTAGGTGACCATGTCCCACACATTATTATAACATAAAACAAAATATCACATAAAGAAAATTATATCATGTACCACACCAACCCATTAATTAATTAAACAATCAATTAATACAATAAATAAGTACATATTCATATCATTAAAAAAATAAATTCATCAATTAATTATTCATAGTGAACCCATTAAATAATTAATTAATTAATTAATGATATCTATCCAAATAATTAATTAAAAAATTAATAAATCACACAAATCCCAATAATTAATATTAAAAATAATTAATCACGTCTATCCCATTAATTAAATTTATAATTAATTAATCTCAGCTATCACATTAATTAATTAAAAAACTTTAGTCACATCCATTACATTAATAAATTCAACAATTAATTACTATAATAAATTCCAATAATTATTTCAGCAATTATTTAATCAAATTTCAAAATCTCAATAGCCCCAAAATGTATTCCAAAATAAATTATTACAATTCAAAAATTTCACAATCAAAACAGTGTCCACTAATAAATTCATGAAATTTTTAATCTAATTCAATGTTTTCAATATATCTATAATTAATTCAGTAATTAATTACTTGAGTTCAGTAATACTAATAACCCCACTTCCCTAGTACATTAATTAAATAATTCATCAAATTATTTAATTTAATTCAAGAAAATTTTTTCTAATCATCAAAAAGATATTCTAAATTTAAATATATGAAATTTAATTCAAGACATTGGGATTTTAATATTAGAACATCTGCCTCATGATTGATGAAGAATACCCACCAACCAAAATTTTCCATTTTCAAATGGAATAATCAAGCATTCAACGAAGAAAACTATTGAGATATGAAACATAGTTCAATGTTAAAATGAATAAAATTATAACAAAACAAGATCTAGATATAGATCCCATTGTTGAAATACATTACGATTTTAAATGTGGAGATGAGTGGAAGATATATAAATCTATACAAGATGAAGGGAAACATATAGGGAGGTTCATATCGTCAATAAACACATTGATTTATTAGGAATGTTGGTCAGAAGGGACTGTAATCTATTTAAGAGTGTCAAAAATTGAGTGAAAACATCTTCTCTTGTGCTAGGATCGATTTGGTTGAGTTTTTGTGAGTTCTAGTGATTTTAAATCAAATTTTGAGGTTAAATAAAAACTTGTGCCTTGAATGGTAGGTAGGGGTGTTGTTTTTTAGAAAATGTTTCTAAACCATGTTCATCTTCAATGGTGGCACATGATTTCTCCAAATAGGGTGCCTTATTTAATAAACGATTAACCAGCCATGAAAATCCCCTCTATATGAGTTCACATGGTTTTCTAGGATAGGTAATGTGGTTTTAGATAACCATGGTCCAACAATGAACATCCTAAAATTCTTCCAAATTTATCAACATTCAACCAAAAAACGCCTCAAGAATAAAAACAAAATTAAAGTCTTAGCAAAGGGAAAAAGGGGACCTAAAGAAAAGTCAGATGCACCTCCATAAAAGGTCATGATTTTTCTAGGATAGAGGTAACTATTTCCTATGGAGAATGGAGATTAATAAAGTACATTATTAGGAGAATGTATATTACCACAAACAAATAATTCAGGGATATGTGAAATGATCATTTTTTCATCACAATTTTTGTTAGAAGGAAAGAATGTATCATTTCAATATAATTGTATAAGAATTGAGAAATTCATCCACCATATAGACTGTGAAAAATTGAAAATAATCACATTTGAAATGTATAAATTCATCATTTAATCAATTTACACAACAATATCACCTTTATCACCAAACAATAAGTATTAAAGACGGATATTTCATTACTCATTCTTGAACATAAGCTTCAAAATTTCAAAAATTCTACAAAAAGATAAAAATATAAACCTCTTATATTTAAATATTAACCAAAACTATAATATTTAAATCATGGTAAAATTATTTCCAAAATGTACAAAACATCATTTGAATATCTAGATACAATGTTTATCTTAAATCAATCCAAAAGTAAATAGTCATACATACTAAATAACATCAACATTTAAGAATTTAATTCCTCTCTTTAAAACTAGAAATTTATGTTAAATGTCATGTTTGACCTAATGGTTTTATTTTCCTCAACTCAATGTAAAATTTCCCAAAATATCAATAGTCACATCAAACTCATAAAACTATTAAATTATTTGAGCCTCACAAATATTTTCCAAAATCAAATTAATATTTATCTTGTTAATAATTTGAATAAAAATTTTACATACAGTGTAATACATCATTTTGGATATTGTTAAGAATCACAACCTTATCACCATTTAGTTATTGGTTTAATCCCTTCTTCCTTACTGAATTTAAGGGGTTGATTCCCAACCTTATAGAATGACTTTTTTATATGTTTTTTAAACAAATTGATAATCATAACCATAAATCATGATGGTCCCAAAATGTTCTCATGAAAATAATGTATGAATTTTAAATTAACAACTGTTTTTGTATCTGCATTATTAACCTATAATATTTTCAATCCAAATCATTGTTTTCCTCAAAAATCAAATAATTTTAATGTATTATTATTATATCAAAATCGTGAAGAAATAATATATTATCCTTTTCCAAATCATGTGATTTTTCATTAAATATTAATTTACCATTAAATTACCTATTTAGATAATTAGTACCATTAAACACATTCTTTAAAATAATTACATAAATGTGACCATAGAAAAATCCATATAAATTTCATTATTCTTATTACCAGAATAGTATTAATAAAATATACTTCAATAATATGATAACCGAGTTCCAACACCCTCACACTTCAATCCTTCCACATCAATGATTATCATAACATATGAACTAAGCAATAAATACATATATTTATACATTTAATATAAAATTGAATACATTTCCCACATCTATGACATTAAACTATTAGTGGTTCTACTGGTTGAAATTTATTAACCTACATCATGATAAAATTTATCTTAACAATTTACCACAAATTAGCTGCATTACTCCATCCTTTTACACAAATAATTCATCCTCGAATTTCATTTATATTTTTATCCATGGTTCGAATGAAAATTTTTTCAATATGTATAAAATTTAGTAATCTATTAATTATAATTTTTAACACATTATCTTCTATGAGATGATATCCTTCAAGTCTTATAATTTTTTTTAAAATTCAACTACGTTACTATTGTTAATAGTGTTTGTGAAAGAATTTTTGGAATGATCATAGGATCTCTGACATCCAATTCCTTTAGGTTTGGAATTTCATTAGGGAAATCGTTACATTTCACAACAGATTTATTATTCATATGATTTATCATATTTACCATCATATTCTTTAAATAATTATAAAAATAATGAGAATGTGTTAATATAAAAAATTATAAATATATAATCCTACAAGAAATAATTTACAAATGAAAATTTTATCATAACATATGAGTCATTATTTTTCAATATAGTTTATCCGTGTTAACATTTCCTTCTAGGATTTCCAACCAAATAATTGGTTAATGTTCATTATAAGGGATTATAATGAGTTTTGGAATTTTCATGGTATATCCCCAAGGGGAGTCAAACTATATGTATATAAAGGCCTTTTTTAATCTCCATATGATGATTGAGAAAAGAAAAATGAGCCCTTTTCTGGGTTATTATGCCTATATAAAACATTGTTAGAGCCACAATAAAATGTATGTTATATATATGGATATAATTGATTGACATCCACATGCTTTATACATTAAAAAAAGTATAGAGTATCTTCTTTTATATATAATTTTAATTATTCTTATCCCTATAGTTCTCACTAAATTTTTCTTGCCTAATACATAAAATAACTAGACCATTATGTAATATTAAATATAGAAACATAGTCATCTCTCACATGTTATTAAATTTTTTAAATAAATTAATCAATAATTTCAACATAAATATTGTGATTTCTAATGTATTTCTATGGATTGATTCACTATAAATCAAATTGATATTAAAAAAAATTGTTATTTTATTATCCATAGTGAGAATCTAAATCTAATTGATCTCCTAAAATTGTATAGGATAATCTGGTAAATATGTAAAATAAATGAAATTCTTAAAAATCCCAGTAATATTACAAAAAAAGAAATGAATCATATTTTTTGATTTAAAAGATTAATATGATATCATAAAATCTAATCCGTTTTAGTTATCACATGGTTCTAAAAAATAAATAACATGGTTTCATAATATCATTGAATCATATGAAAGAGGGAATAAACATAAAAAATGAAATAAAAATGGGTTAAGGGTTTCTATTTAGACATTACCCCAAGGTGGAAAATCCCCATTCTAGATTAGGGTAACTCGTTATACTAATATAGGACAATTAAAAAGACTGATATTTAACCATATATTTGAATATCTATCTAGGTGGAGGCAATATAACATTTTTGTAATTATGTATGGAAAAATATGAAAATAAATCGTATATAAAATTCATAAGAATTTACTCTGAATGGAAAATGGGATGAATAATCTCATGTCATTTCATAATCATAGTAAAGTACATATAAAATGAATTTTCTATATGAAAATAAATTAAGAATCATCTAATTAAATTAATTGATAAAATATAGTTTAATATTGGGGAGACATTTATATTTTACAACCAATATAGAACATCAAAGGTTGTCGTCAAAATTAGAAATACGTTTAAAATATTAATTGGAGTATTTATAGAGAAAATAACCTTTAATCTTAAAAATCATGAGTTCATAATATAATAATTTCAAAACATTTATAGAAAAAATTCATTCAAATAAAAACATGGAATCTAATAAAGGAGTATTTATTAAATTATTTTTCATGCTGGTGGTATATTATATACATGTCATATAAATTACTTTACATCCTCAATGTTGTGAAGATAATAAAAGTACATCATTTAGAAAATTAAAATAAGATTCATTTCAAACAATTTGTTAAAAAAATAATTTGATAAATATCATAAATAAACCATTATTAGAATTTTAGAACAATTCATAAAAATATTAATGGAAAACCTGAATAAGGATGAAAAATGGTTTTGATTGAAGAGATAAATAAATCCATCTTTTCAATTAAATATTTTCATAATAATTGATGTAAAAAATATATAAATTGGTAATATTATATGAAAACATCATTATGGAGAAGATAATTGGAAAAAATATTTTTAAGAAATAAATATAAAAATTTCTTCAAGAGATACAAAGTCATAAAGAATCATGAAAAATGATGTGATTGTGATATAAACCATTAAAATATTTTTAATTTTTGAATCATATCCCCATGAAAGATGTGAAATTAAATTAAACAATAAATAACTTTAAAATAATAATATTTAGGATATAATAGTCAAAATGTTATTATATATCACACACAAAATAAATTATTGATGATTATGGCATATGTATCATATAAGTAAATGTGGGATGATCAATCTCTTAAGAAGATCTTTTTTTTGAAGTGATGATAATTTAATAAAGTTTATATGTGTTCGAAATGTATTTCCTCAAAAAAATGCTAAAATTTTAAAAAATAATTACACAAATAATTTTACCATTTCATTGGAAATATATAATTAATTTTACCTAATGATAGAAATTGAGTTTTAAAATCCCCTACCTTGAGTCTATAGTTTTCATGTGTTTCCTTTATGTTATATTTACTAAACAAATATCTATAATTTTTTTTCTAAAAAACTTTTAAATTATTAATCCTTTATACATAAATGACATACATCATTAATTTTAACAACATTTTAAATTACATAATCAGTTATGTCCACATCATTTATTTTGACGCACTCAATTAATAATTTCAAAATGGAATAAGTGACATGACAATGATAAAAGGGGTCAATGTTCTACCATATCCAGAATACTAATAATATAATAAGTAATATTTTATACATAAATTATAGTTTTAATACTGGCTATTAAATAACTTTATAAATAATGAGGTATCTTATAATCATACAGTTAGTAGGTCGTACATACACCAGAGAAACATTTCCATTATTCTAAGACCATTTTGAAAATAAAGTAAAAATTATTTATCTTTACATAATAATAGATATAAAATAAATATCATATTATTTCTTCAAATAAATTCACATATACAATACATGTTATTTAATAATAATAATGTGAATCACATTTCATTGTGACGTTGTAGTCTTCCACCCACATAAACATTGTTATCATTATTCCATGGATGGTAATTTAGAAGGTATATGATATGTTAGTTTACAAAAATTAACATGGTTTCATTGACTGAAAATTTCTTTTTTATTATATGCATAAAAGAGGATACAAAGCTCCCCCCTTCCCAATGCCTTCAAGGAGGGCGGAAGTGGTGTAAACCAAGGGCATCTCCCTAGACAAAAGACACACACTCTAAGGGATGGGATCCTAAGTTATAATATAGAACCATCTCATCCTCCTGGCTTCCAATCCATGAAAGCACATCAGTCACGAAGTTAGCCTCCCTATAACAGTGCTTTAAAGTCTGCCCAAGATCAGTTGTCAGCGCACATCTTCGGATCACATACACCAGATCCCAGGCCGGTTCATAAACACCATGCACTGATCTGACGAGAACATCAGAATCTGATTCCACCTCATTAACCAAAAAACCATCCCTCCGACAAACTGTGATTCTTGTGAGAAGCACCCTAGCCTCTACACCCAAAGATCCTCCAGGACCAAAGAACGCATTGAAGGCTAGCAGCACCGAGCCAGAAGTATCACACATAACCCCACTGCCCCTCATAATCCCATTAATCATGGAGCCATCAACATAAATTTTAACCCCTTTGAGTGGCAGAGACCATCCAATCCATCATCCAACATGTCCGCCCGGCATGGGTGAAACCATCGAACCACAAAAGCCCAGAAACTGGTGACCCCTTTCAATAAAGATCCGAATTCGAAAATGAGTGATTTTAACCGGATCCACAGAAAATGAAGAGATCCCTCATCGCCCAACCGAGACAGATTCCATGCCTCCCAATTAACCCATCAAATGGAAGAGAGAGTAACATACCATGACTTTCCTATCATAGTCCTTCCCTCCTATCCTTCGAGCCAGGCCACCATAAAGTCTTGGAAGAATGTATGGTAATGAAAATAGGGTGGGAGAGGACTGAATTGTGACCAAAGGAACACCGGCCATTCACTCTGGAAAAAAAGTTGAAGCACAGATTCATTCCGAGGATTCCTACAGAAAAAAAAACATGAATCCAAATTTATACCCTTCTGCTAGATGCCATCCTCCGTTGACAATGCTCTGTTATTGATGTGGCAAACCAGAAAATTCATTTTTATTTGGATTTCTTTGCACCAGCTCTTTGAGGCCCATTCGTCCAGCAGCGGATCCCCCTGAGACAACCTCCTGCAATCCCGGCAATGAATTGGCCTGAGCTCGAGCCAGTGAAGTAGCATCCTTCCACCTACGAGTTCATGATAATCTCCTCATAAATATTCTGCTGCTCCCTGTTGAGAGTTTCTTGAAGAAGAGTCGGGTGTGTGCTTGCTTCTTTAAAGGAAATGTCTGGGGATGGACACCCAGTGAAGAACAAATGCTCACCTGACCAGTTGTTTTTTCAAAAACTAATGCCACATCTCCCAATAATGCAATATGTAGAACTCTAAAGAACACCCATATACGAGTACATGCACCTTGAAAGGTCAGTCAATAGTGGCCTGCGGGGACCTGCGGCCACCCAATGCTCCCCATAATAGGATCTGAAAAAGAAGGAACAAATATAATCCCCTTCAATATTGTCCCACACAAACCTCGCTTACATTCCCTTCATTGTATCATTAATGTCACGTAACCCAAATCCACCTTCCTCAATCGGTTTGGCCAGACAGGACCAAGAAGCCCAATGGCAATGACCTGTGTGATTGGAATCCCAAATAAATGCATTAATAACCCTCTATATCTCTGTAATGGTACCTTTCGGAGGTCGAAGGACCGAGAAGACGTTTATAGGAATGGCAGATAGCACACTATTAATCAAGGTCACCCTTCCCCCAAAAGATAACAACTTGTTCTTCCAGTTGAAAATCCACCCCATAACCCGATTAATGGCATCATCAAATAAAGACATGTTAATGTGTCCACAAGAAAGTGGAACACCAAGATAAAGAATAAGAAGTTGTTGTTTTGAGAAACCTAGGATATTCTGGATGTTCTTACATTGATTACCTGGGCATTTATTAGAGATAAAAACATTGATCTTCCTGGAATAGATGCATTGCTCGCTCAAGTGCCCATACACGGAAACAATCTCCACGAGGCCCCTTAAAGATCATCGCCTGAAATTAGTGATGATCAAAATATCGTCGGCAAACATAAAATGAGACACTCCTTACCTTCCATTCCTACTGAGAAATGGATCCAACCACCCGCTCTCCATTATGCTATGTAGATTCCTAGATAAGGCTTCCAGTGCCAAGATAAAGGGGATTGGAGAAAGTGGGTCACCCTGCCTTACCCCACGATCTGATTTAAGTAGCCAAAAAATTTTCCTTTGAGAGAGATAGTATGCCACGGGGAAGAATAACACCTAAAGAAATGGTCACAAAACCATTCATGAAAACCAAAGTGTCTCATCACAAGAATCAGAAAACTCCACTCCACTTTTTCATAAGCTTTGTTCATATACACCGGAAAAATGACATTAGAACCAACAAATTTCCTATTAATATCAGAAACAAGTTCTCTCGAAATCTCCACCACCCCTTGAATGCTACGACCTTTGACAAAACCATATTTCTCCCTAGACACCAACCGAGGAATGATCCGGTTCAACATATCTGCAATCTAGCTCGCCAGAATTTTATACAACATGTTACAGAAGAAAATGGGTCTATAATGGTTGATATTAGTGGGATCTTTAACCTTCATAATCAACACCACCCTTGATGAAGCAACCCCCTGATTGAGATCACCGCCTTGAAAAAAGTCGTGAATCGCCATCACCACCTGACGACCAACAATACCCTGTGCAGCCATGTAGAAAGCTCCCGAACAACCATCTGGACATGGAGCACTATCAGAGGAGATAGCAAAAACAATCCTCTTGAGTTCCTCCTCACATGGGGTAGCTATCAATGATTCATTATCAGGGCCTTCCACCAAGTGAGGAATGCACTCCCAGAACCCCAGCTCTGCTGACCCATCCTCCACATCCTCATATCTAGAATGGATCCCTCCTGCCAAAAGGTCTTCAAAATGTTCCAGCTCCAATCACCCCACCACATCCACATTCGAAGAAAAAACTCAATTACTTAGATTAATATTGAGTCTCAAGATACTCCATTATCTTAGACACGCATGAAAAAAAACCACTATTGTGATCCCCTTCCTTCAACCATTTCACTCGCGACCGCTGCTTGTACTCTCTCTCAACTTCCAGGAGATTCTCCGCAAGAAACCTATGCATGTCGCCTAGGACAGTAAATCTATTGTCGTTCCAATTGTTCTCCAGCTCCCCCTCCAAATCCTCAATGTCTTCCTCAATATAGCTCACACCCGACATGTAATTTGGCCAAGAATCCCAAGTTTCATTAATATAATATATAAACATTAAATCCTTCATAGTTAAAAACCATTCGAGCTGATGATGGAAAATTAATTACATCAGTTCATGATGCGTTTCTTTGTTATAAACACGAACAATTTTATCATTTCCAATTTAATGGATATAAATATAAAGAAAAATTTTTCTATTAAAATAAAAATATCTAAGTATATTGTGGAAATGTCTTTTTTATATTTTTTGTGATATAATTTATTTTTGGGAAAACAATTTATATGAAATAATTTACTGAAAATAATAACCTTCTCTTAGTAGATTAGCCTTTAGTTATCATATTAGTGACCATAATATCAATTTTTGGGAGAGTAGAAGCTCTAGAGTGGAGATTTTACAAGGGGGGTTATGATAAAAATGGAATTACTAGTTTTAACATGTGAGGTGAGTGGGTTTCAAAATATAATTAAAGAGGAGTATAATTTTTTAAATACCAAAAACTATTCAATAATGGGGAGTCAATCCCTAGGAATGTTCCCCTAGAATTATTAAATAATGTAATTTATGGGTGACTTGGACATGAAAAATGTCAACCACTCAAAAAGAGATATTTTTTAAACATTTTCATCCATTTTCATCTAATGTTACTCTCTTTAACCATTTTAAATTTTCACTATGGTATTTAGTTTTTTAGTGTTTTTAAAATTCATTTTTTCCAGTGTTGGACTGAAAATATCACTAAATAATATTTATTCTAGTTTCAATTTTAAAATTGTTGTGAAATCAATAGAAGTTCATTTGAAACTGCCAAGCATTTTGAAATCGAAAATATAAGATCGATCGTCGGTGAAACGCATTAGTGAGAAACCGAGTGTCCAATTTGAATATGATGATTATAATGACAAATGGAAATACAAATACAAGAGAAAAAAAATTAAAAGACAAAATGTAGACCCAAAAGTCCATCTCATTTCATTAACATATCACAATATTTATAGAGTAATGAGATCTGATCCAACGGTGAGAATATTAAATGTTGGCCATTAAGAGGGGAATTAATTGGGAATTGAGTAGTCATCATTATTATCTAATTAAGACATACATTTATAACATTTAATAACACTCCCCCTTGGATGTCATAATTTTATGGAACCTTATTTAAACTTCACATAAAAAACGCACTGTGGAAAAAATATGTTAAGTCAAAATAAATGAATTCCATGTCATGATACCTCATTAAAAACCCTATCAAAAAACCCAGTGGGAAAAACCTGATGAAGTTAAAAAGAGTGAAACATTCCTAACTCCCCCTGATTATATCATTTAGTTATGTATTCAAGATATCAATTAATATTATTATGTCATTTTATCTTCAGGACATGGGAGGAATACCATAGGTAATAATGAATGGTCTAGTTTAAAATTACAAATCATGGGGAAGACCAAAAATTTCCATTAATAATAGATATCTATAATAATTTATATCATTCCCTTGGATATCTATTATGATATATGATTTCCTAATTAAAAACCTCATCATGGAAAACCCATTTAGGGGAAAACACTTGATTAGGGAAAATGTGTACAATAACATCAAGTCCCCAGAGTGTTCCCTCATTAAAAACCATATCACGAAAACCCAGTATGAAAAACATGACTAAGGGAAAAGATTACAATAGTTACATCTCCCATTCATAGTGATCATTACTATATTTAACTCATATAATGTCCATGATCAATTCATAACCAAAACATTTAGTTTTGAATTTTGTAATAATAATAACTTATAATCTATAGATTTCATTGAATCGGGATAAACATTAGCTTGCATCATAATATGATTCATTGTCATTTTCAAGGTACATATGCACATGTTCAAGTATATCCTCCAGGTATAAATAAAATATGTGTTTATATTTAATCCTTTTAGGATAAGTATGTTCTTCATCAACCTCTTATGTATGAAATCAATCACTCATGGAAATAAGAAATTTAATTATTCATTAAGGGTAAAACCATTAAAAAAATTAATATTTCATCTTCAGGGTGATTAAATCAAAATACAACGACATTCTATGTAAATTCAGGATCAAATAATTCGTTGATTTTAAAACTACTCAAGATTTATATGTTTTTCAAAACACCTTAATAATTTGATTAATACAATGATTCATTTAAACCATTGGATGATAAATTCAATTTAAATTCTTCCATAACTTAATATGGATACATATTATTTAGTTCACACCATAATTTATCCAATTGGGTGAAACATTCATTCTTAGTATGGTTTGGGAATTTCAAACCCTTCTCGTATTCATATATAAATATCCAAATATAAAAGGAATAATATTTTTGATAATAAGTTCATCGATATTATATAGTCTTGATAGTTTGGATAATCAATCTAGGACATTATAAGTTGAATATTTCATAAGTTCTTTAATAATTTTGGCCAATTATTATTATGTCGACATCTATCCAAATCAATTTTCATCAATGTGTTTTAAAAGAATTCATAGAAAATATATCATCAACAAAATTTGATTGAGATCACATAATTTTTCTAGTACCAGTGTGAATTCTAAGATAATATCAATGAAGATATAATATGGTCGATATATTCATTTTCATCTTCATGGGAAAATATATTTATTTCTTTTTACTCATGATGAACAATGATTTTATATAACTAGTTCAACCACTTGTTAGGTGTGTATAATCTGACTATTGATTTCCAACACTTTACATCCATATATGTGTTGTGAGCATCATGTTAATGGTTCTGCATGATCATATAATATATGATACTCTATATTTCATATAATAAAGATGCAAAGCATGCAATGTATACTCACCAGCAGCAAATAACACATGTGATCATTTAGTGGATGCATATTTCATAAAAATGGTTCACATGGTAGGTGGGTGTGCCCATATATACTTCTTCATAAGTATATGGGAAGTTTATTTCCATAATAGATGCTAGTGATATATATAATTTACCAAAAAATGGGTACCTGATGGTAAATTATCATACATGATGAATTTATAATGACTTAATGATATTAAATTCGTTGCTAATTTTGTAGAAATGCATCCAGTAAATAAATTCATCATTCTACCCCTGATGGATGTCTACTACGTTATCAATAAATTGATGCATGTGTATACATGAATCCACATCTTTCATTATAATTGATCCTAGATGGCATAGATCATCATGTCAAATATTTGAAGTGTTAGAATCAGTAAAATTTTGGTTTAACACTATTGATTTTATTGTACATAACAAATTATTTATAATCACTTTTTTGAATGCTTGTTACATATCTAGGTACCACTTTTGTCACCATATGATGTTCATTTTCAAGAATACCATTCATATATCTCATTGAGATGTCATATATAACAAATTATTAGGAATTTGTACTACCAGGTAGGAATATATTCTCTCTTCTAGAGTCGTTAATTAATTCTCTCTACGGGAAAATGTACTTATATGAGAATATGCAAAAACATATATGAGTTCTTTTGAAGTATTTAATCAAAATAATATCTCTAAATATTTTTCTTCAAGATCAATGCATATAAGATCTCCAGGATCTTTCATTGTGCCCAATCATATATGTCATTATAATTTCCACTTATGGTGGTTGATGAATTCTTAATATAATCATAATGGGTTAGGTCCATCACTAAGAAGATTATATTATAATTTAAAACTTCTGAACAAAATATTTTGGAACTTCAGGCCCAAATATTATTTTAAAATACATCTACCTAGGATAGGATCCCCCACGTCTTTTGATGCTGGTGAATGTGGTAGCGAGAACCAGTGTGGAAGAATCTTCTGGATTCACAACACACTTTATCACCATCCAAAATTATAATTCATAAACAACATTCATTTTATCAAATGGGAGATAAATCATTTGATCAAACCACATCAACTCTCAAATATTCATGATTTCATAAATTAAAAAATCATGAATAGTTTTATTCGCTTCATGGGATGAGATATAGTAATTAATACTACATTTAGAGTGGGGAATTCATTCAGTCATCATATTTCATGATCCATTATTGATAATTTATTATTCATCAATAATGATCATCTAGTATAAAATATAAATTTTATTTATTATTATGATCATTTCATTAACCACTTCAGGTGGTAAAATCATTTTTATAATGTATAATGGATTATCATAACTATGTCATTCAATCGTTTCATTTATGAATTATGTGAACAACAACATCAAAATTATGGTAAATATGAATTACATGAGATGGTGTTGATAATCCAAAATAATATGATAAATAATAGTGTTTCCCTTGATATTGTTGCTACCCGAACAATAAATGATAAATGAAGATATTATTTTATATAATTTCAATGGAAAATATTTTCATGTCATCCTTCATGGATTCATTATTTTATAAATATTTTTAAAATTTATGGTGCTCTGTAAATATTTACTATCATCAAACCACTTTGGGTGGTTATATTTCCATTATTTCTTATAAACAAGTACAACACAAGGATCATTTGAAAAACATCATATTCACCTCGAACATGATTTATAATAAAATCATGTATATTTTAATTCACTTTGAGGAATGAAATAAAGAATTTTCAATAAATATTCTCATTCAATATATGGAACAAAATAATTTTTTTTTCAAGTTTTATATTGTCTTCAAGATAATTGCATGAATATTCAATTCAACAATTTCATCAATTTCATCCACTTCAGGGGAAAATATATATATAAAATATATTTATGCATGTTCATCAAGAATATTTAATTTCTATAAAACATTTTATAAGAAATAAAAGAAAGGTAAAGAAAATAAATTAAATATATAAAAATATTTAAACTAAACATCATCTCCATCATGAACCTTTGTATAGTGTAATCTAACATGACACCTTCAGGGTGAAAATGAAATAAGAGATATGAAATTTAATGGTCAGGGAATGATTAGGGAACTTCAAATCGATGTACGACAGATACATGATGATCATGAAACTTCAGATCGACATACAAGGGGTACAAGATGTTCTTAATTCAACAGTCGGGCATACGACAGGTACACGATGTTCATCATTCAACGGCTTGACATACGACGGGTATACGATGTTCATCATTCAATGACTCATTGTATGATGTGTACGCGATGTTCATCATTCAATGGGTTGATGTAAAATGAATACAGTATGTTCATCATTTAATGACTCGATGTATGATGGTTACACGATGTTCAACACTCAGCAGCTCGACGTATGATGGGTACATGATGTTCACCATTCGATGGCTTGATGTAGGATGGGTATTTGATGTTAATCATTCAACCACTTTAGGTGGTGTAGCTTTTTATTCCTTTTATGAATGATGTTTGTCTCATCATTTACTATAGTAGTTATTAATCAAACACATTCTCTTCAACTAATGATATGAAATTTTTCAACTGTGAGTCATTACAGTTCTAAAGGAGCTCATTATTTTTCCTACAACAAAAGGTTAAGAAAATCATATATTATTTTCTTATTTTTCATGTAAGAACCCCGTTTTTTTTGTGAATGACTTTGGAATATTCTTGGTGATATTCCAGAGCAGCACCTTCAGATGGCGTGCAATTACGAGCCACGGTGTGGCCGGAATTAAATTTTCAGTGCGTTCAAACTGGAAATGCAAAATAAATGGGATAACTCCTAAACATCGTTCTGAATCAGAGATCTAAATGTACGTATGGGTCTGGAATGGGGTGTTTACCCTAGGAATGACATAAAATCTATCGGCGCGGGATGTTTGGACCCCTCGCTTGCTTTTGGAACGTGAACCGGATAAATTAAATAATTAATTTATTCGTTTAAGGGTGAAACTCATGTATCCCTTAACCGATGACTCGGATTGGAAAACCGAGGGTAACGTTGAGTTTAGAACATACTATTTACCCTAAGAGGGGTGTAATTTTCATGGGCGGGGCCCGTTTGTAAATGATGACCCTAGGGGTGTTTTCGTAATTTGGCAGCCTTGAGCACTAACTTTAATAACATTAGAATGGGGTCTCAGATTAAAATTCCAAGACTGCCATTATGCTCGGGGGGTGGTTTTTACTCTCGGGGAGGCTTACCATCGACCCTGTCGAGTGGTTCGAAAGTGGGTCATTTTGGGGATTTAATTAATTATGCTTTTAATTAATTTTCCCTTAAATAAACAAACACCCCTCTCCCTCCTCCTCCCCCTCTCATCCTCTGGCGGAAGGAAGAAATCCAAGGACATCTCCTTCAATCTCCTCCTCCCATCTCCATCATCTCCAAGGCGTGGCGGCTGGCAGATTGTCGCAAAGCTTCAGGCGAAGCCCCACGAGGTAGGGTTTTGTTTCGTTTTTTCCCGCACCTACATTGAGATCATTTATATTCATCAATTCGTTGTTTGATCCTCAAGAAAATCCCATGATAGTGTATTATTAATTCTTCCCTTTTCAACTCAATTTTCGGTTTTAAAATCGGAGTTTGGAGGAGTTCATAAACATTCGCCGAATTTTGCGGGAATTTTAGGTGTTTTGAGGGTTTTACGGCGAGGTACATGTGGTGGCACGACATTTCCGGGGCAGCGGTCATGGCGGCGCGGGCTAGGGTGGTCGGAGGTCACGGCGGCAAAGGGACCTTGGAAGAGGAGGCCGGAGCGGCGGGCATCAAGCAGGGCGGAAGGGGCATCGTGCACCGGTCACGGCGGTCGTCGGTGGCTGGCACCAGCAGGGCTTGACGTGGGGGAATGGTCAGCCTTTGCCCGACTGCTGTTGGAGAAGACCGGGGAGTTTGGACCCCGACTGGCAGACTGGACCCACGATTGAGAGTCCGTGTTCGAGGAGCCGGACCGGCCATGCCGGTCCGGGCAGTTCGGGGCGGTCCGTGCAGTGGACTGCGGACCGCTGGTCCTGGGTGGGGGTGAGCCGGCGAACCGGCCCGGTCCCCATTTTGGTCTAATAAAAACACTAAAATGCTCCTAAAATGCAGTCCGTGTGTCGGATTATCGTGCCGTCATAGGCGACGCATTCCTTGAAACAGGGAAAGCTATTTGAGATGGTTTCGAGAATTTTTAATTCCCGAAACGAAGGGCCTCGGAGGCACGACACGTCCTTAAGTGAATTGACGTTTTTCCATGGAATTTTGTTTTGGACGGCGCGGAAGTCTTCGGCGTCCGTTTTGAGCGCCGTCAGCGGTGTTGGGACTCTGATGTCGGGGTGAAGCTTTCCAAGGTGGTTTCGGGTGTTGAATATGGAGTTGAGGCATGGGCCCCACGACCCGTCTTTTGTGTTGCGTGCATCTTTTAGCGACTTTTTCCTTGGGCATCCGTTCGGGGCGTGCGAGCAGTCGATGTTGGGTGTTTTTCCAAGGGCATCGCGTTGGCGCAATCTACCCGATGTAATTCCGCACGATGGTGCGGGCCCCACGAGGGCCATTTGGGTGTCGATGATGATTTCCCATCTTTATCACTGGGTGTCCGTTTTGGACATGGGATTAGTCCATCTTGTGTGCTTTTTCGAGATGATCGCAACGGTGTGATCCATTCGTTGTGTTTCAGGACCGGGATGCGGGTCCCACGAAGCACCGCTCATGTGCGGTGCGCCGAAATGCAACATTTCCTCTGGATATCCGTTTCACTCAAGTGAGTAGTGCTT
This sequence comes from Viscum album, assembly GCA_963277665.1. Lineage (NCBI taxonomy): Eukaryota > Viridiplantae > Streptophyta > Magnoliopsida > Santalales > Viscaceae > Viscum > Viscum album. The sequence goes on along the minus strand of OY728123.1, from coordinate 28,710,451 downwards.
TTCACGTGTTTTCTTGAGGGGATCGCAATGGTTCGATGTGCTAGACTATTTTAGGGGCCGAGGCTGAGGATCACGGGACGTCGTTTGGGCGTGAGGCAGTTTTGGTGACTTTTCCGTTGGATATATGTTTGAGGCGAGTGAGTAGTCTATCTCGTGTGTTTTTCCGTGAGGATTACAACGGTGCGATCTGTTTGGTTGTGCGGAGCCTCATACACAACCTTATTAAATGTGGAAATGTGAATGTGCCCCGAGGACAGTTCTTCTACTTTGTTTGTAGCGAACCCTTGGCGTGTGATCGTATGCACTCCCGTGTGAGTGAAGTAATGATTGAATAGATGTGGTTGGTCGTGCCTCAGTCATTAAGGTGGCAAGCTATAGATGTTACGTCGAGCCTTTGCGTTGAAGTTGGGTGCTGGGTGCACGATATCCTTTGGGCTGAAGGTGAGGTATACTAAGGGAGTATACGGGAGTGCTTAGAGGTAAGTGTGGTTTGTACTTGAGACGTCGTGTGATTGGTTGGGGTTAACTTGGGGCCACACATCATTTGGGTCCCAGGTGCTTTTCGATCTTTGCTTTGCTCACATTGACCTCTCGTGACGTAGAGGGTCCCTCTGTGCTCGTTTGTTTGACCATCAAGGTTGAGTGGTCTCCCCCTGGATTTGTTCTCGAGGGATCGGCCGGTAGCGGTGCTAGTGACACCCAGTGATGGAACATGTGCTGAACCCCTTTTGGGTGAGTTGTTATGGTGTTGGGTGGTTGCGCGATACCCACTCCGTGTTCAGTTGGCCAGTGTTGTCCCCTCCAGTGGAGATGGCTAGAGAAGTTATGAGTTTTACCCTCTAGCGGGGTTGGGCAGTGGGTTACTCATTGACTTCTTCGGGTCTACCCTCCAGCAGGGATGTGTAGAGGGTTGCTCACTGACTTCTAGGGTCTACCCTCTAGCTTTGACTGGGCAGTGGGTCACCCGACGCACTTAGGTTCTACCCTCCAGCAGAGACTAGGCAGTGGGTCACCCGACGACCTCCTAGGGTCTACCCTCCAGCATGGTTGGGTAGTGGGTCGCATGTCATCTAGTTCGAGGTCTACCCTCTACCAAGGCTGGGTAGTGGGTTGCCTGTTGACTTATTTCATGTCTACCCTCCAGCAGGGATAGGTAGTGGGTTGCCTGATGATTTATTAGGGTTTACCGTCCAGCAGGGCTGGGCAGTGGGTCACCCGATATCTGGTTATGAATTACCCTCCATCCAGGCTGGGCAGTGGGACACCTGTTGGCATTACAGGCTTAGTCCTTTCTACTAGGATAGTCTATGGCTTTCCTCTTTGATTACCGGTGCGATACCCTTGGTTATACGGGTCGGTGTTATGATGACTTTGACTTTGAGAAGATCGCTCGACTGTAGGGCAGTTACGAGGGGTGGTTTCACTTTCCCTAGAACTCTCAAGTAAGAGGGGAACATTCCCCACCGAGACGCGTTCTTGTGAAGCGATCTAAAACCATGTGGGTGAGTCAGTGCCGACCAAAGCAGATAGTGTCGGGGTGCGTTGATTGATCCCCTTGGATTTCAGTTTGGGGCAGACGTGCGGGATGCTAGACATTGTTGGAGTTTACTTTTGGGACTGTTGGCTAATCGTTTTCTTGGGCTGAGCTACGGGATGGATATCCCCTTATGATGTTGTTCGGGCTTATTTCGGAGCATAAGGATATATATATATTCCTTGTTCCAGAACCCACTTCTTGGGTTTGGTTACTCTCCTTCCAGGAGAGGCGATGATGTGCGGGGTATCCCACATCCTTTCTGTGTCTAGCTTATGGTGGTTGGGCGAGTCTACTCTCCTACTATAGGTAGTGAAGGCTCAATGATAAGTTCATCTTCTCATTGTTTCTAGCTCCTTTTTCCTGGACGAGTCTACCTCCTTTCTCTTGTTGTGTTGATCTTGACTCTCTACTGTTACTCTTATTTCCTTTTCAATTGTACACCTCTAATTTACATGTTATCTCTACTACTCACCCATTGGTACCTCCTTTGTTTATCTATCGAGCCATCGGGGTATCCTATTGAGTATTTTTATACTCACCCCTACTTGGGCTTTGCCCGCACTTGGTGTGCCCCTGCAGACGACAAACAGGTTGGATGTGACGTCAGAGGAGTTTAGGAGGTTAGGCGCTCGGACCGCTTGTAGTGGTCGTGGTTAGGTACTAGGTGGGGGACCCCTTCTGGTTGTTGTTCTTTTGTTTACCCATTTCCGGTTTGTGGAACCTTTTCTGGTTGGGCATGTGTTTTTCCCCTTTTCATTTTTAGTTACCTTCAGCAAGTACTTTTTACTTTTAGAGGTCGACGCACATTGTGGTTTATATATAGCATTTGCCCCTTTTCTTTACATGTCCCTTCTTTTACACCGCACTGTTTCATTGAGTGTTCTACGTGTGTGTGTGTGTACAGGAACTTAGGCAAAGGCCTCCTCGAGTTCTTGTGCCTTCAGCGCTGGTCGCCAGCCCCTGGCCTATGGAGGCGGGCTTGGGGTAGTTGTGGCTCGAGCCTGGGTAGGGTCGGGTCGTGACAAAGTTTTATCAGAGGTGGTTCGTTCCTTGGGATGTTGTGCAGATGTCCCTAAAAGAGGAATTTGTTGCGAACTATGGAAACAGTGTTTACATGTCTCAATAGCGTCTCTCAGGTCAGGGAGTCCAGTGATGGTGCGGCGGCTGACATATCCATTCACCAGGACCTTGATAACCCGCTTTTCGACTCGGCATGCTGAGACACTTGTTGCAGTGAAAATTTGGTTGTGCATCACATCGTATTGAGTCTTTGAATGTCCTTCTTGAGTCATCTCCCCATCGTTGTTATTGGTATATACATATATGCTCATTTGATCGCAGCACTCCTTGGTAATATTCAGGACATCTCCGTGAAGACAGCCAGCCAAGATACCAGCTTTGGTTCGTGACAACAACCAAGTGAACTATGAGGCCACAGTCTAGGATCCATCATGCGAGCCCCTTCCTCCGAGTGGGCCAGTAGTAGCACCCCCCACCTGTTGTGCAGTAGACAGATTCAGCAGAGCAGGCTGAGCTTGAGCGCAGGTTGAGCGCGCTCTGTGAGTTCCAGTGGCTGAGACCGCTGAGGTTCAGTCACTACTGGAAATTCGGGCTATAGCCACGGTTCTAAAACGTGGTTATAGAACCTCAAACCGTGGATATAGGTAATATCTAGGGTTTCAAGAATCATGGCTAAGTATGGCGTGGCTATAGGCCCAGACCTAGAGCCACAGTTCCAAACCGTGGCTATAAACCTATAGCCACGGGTGAAACCATGGCTTTAGGTATAAAGCCACGGTTTAGAACCATGGCTGTATACTTAATGCCATGGTTTCAACAGTGGCTATATTAGACGCTGGACATGATCTATATCCATGGTTGGAAACCGTGGAGTTAGGTTTATAGCCACTGTTAAAAACTGTGGCAATAAACCAATAGCCACGGTTTAAATCTGTGGCTATAGGGTGTGCACATACATAAAAAAATACCCCCAACCCCCTGGACACCCCCCTGGAAACCCCCCTGGACACCCCCCTGACACCCCCGGGACACCCCCCTGGACACCCCCTGACACCCCCTGGACACCCCCTAGACACCCCCTAGACACCCCCCTGAACACCTCCTGCACCCCTCCCCTATGCCTTGCAGACCCCCCCCCCCCCTTCCCTCCTCCCCACTGCCTTGGAGACACCCCCCCCCCCCCCGCCAGTCCCCCCTGCCCCCTACCACCCACCTGCTTGTCCCCCTGCTTGTCCCCCTACACCCTGCCCCCTGCTAGTCCCCCCTGCCACTCCCCTGCTTGTCCCCCCTGCCCCCTGCCCCCTGCCCCCTCCCACACCCCCTTCTAGTCCCCCTCTGCCACCCCCTGCCAGTCCCCCCTGCCCCCTGCCACCCACCTGCTTGTCCCCCTGCTTGTCCCCCTGCCAGCCCCCCTGCCCCTTGCTAGTCCCCCCTGCCCCTTGCTAGTCCCCCCTGCCACCCCCTACCAGCCCCCCTGCCCCTGCCCCCTGCTAGTCCCCCCTGCCAGTACCCCCAGCCCCCCCAGCCCCCTGCTAGTCCCCCCTGCAACCCCCTGCCAGCCCCCCCTGCCCCCTGCAACCCCCCAGCCCACCTGCACCATCCCCCCCCCTCGCAGCCCATCTGCACTCGGATCCAAAAGTTTATATTCTCATTTAGGCACTTGTGGAACTATCACCAAGAAGGGTCTTCACTTCTTCCTTGAAGGAAGGACGTCATCTCCACTATAAAACTAGAAATGTTGTGAGTTCAAGGAGAGATAGGTATGGAAAGAGCTCTGATGAAGCAAAGAAGCAATGGAGATCAAGGTTTTCACCAGAGGAAACCTATAGAAATATCTTAGAGGATGAGAAATTCAAATGATCAAGATTTTGAAGATACTTGGTTCATAGGGGTTATCACTACCCTTACACTACAGTACCTCAAAATGGAACAACCAATCTGGTGAGGCCACAAATCCACATGAAACAAAACACCCTCCTGTACCCCCCATGCCCCCCTTAGTCCCCCATGCCCCCCTGCACCCCACTGGACAGCCCCCATGCCCTAACTGGACAGCCCCACTGGACAGCCCCACTGGACACCCCCTACACCCCCTGGACATCCCTCCCCACCATGCCGGACACCCCTCCCCCTGCTTGGACAGCCCCCACCCCCCTGCTAGACACCCCTCCCCCTGCTAGACACCCTTGCCCCCGCCCCCTACCCCCTGCACCCCACTGGACAGCCCCCATGCCCCAACTGAACACCCCTGGACACCACCCACTGGACACCACTGGACACCACCACCTGGACCCCCACTGGACACCCTTAGACACCACACCTGGACACCACCTGGACTCCCTAAACCCCGAGACACCCCCTGGAACCCTTGGACCCCCTCCCCCTGCTGGACAACCCCCCCCCCCCCCCCCACCCCATCCTGCTGGACAGCCCCCCTGCTGGACAGCCCCCCTGTTGGCCAAATGAAATTTCCTCACTATTGTCATAGCATAATAGAGTTGTAGAAAAGGGTGTAAGGTTACCTTCAGTGAAAACCTACTCATTAAGTGTCCATAATGGACCAGCTAGTGATGGCAGTATCAGAACTGGATAAAAGAGAGAGCTTATCCTTGTCAGTATTATGGTGAGCTGGGAATTAGTTTTTGGGCAATTTGGATGTAATCAAAACAGTAGGGACGGTTCAAGAACTTCTCTAAATTTTTTGTGCTTTGAGGACATGAAACCCGACTTGCAAGCTTATCACTTACACCTTCCTTAACGATGGTCAGATCTCTTTTTGTTAAATGGTTTATGCTGTCTAATGTTACATCAGTTGAAAAACTCATTGGAAACACATGAATGTGATTTGAAGAGTTATATTAGATCCCCCTGCTGGACACCCCTCCCCCTGCTGGACACCCCTGCCCCCTGCCCCCTGTCCCTGGTCACCCCAGGACAGACCCCACCACAGGACAGCCCCCCCCCCCCCAGACCCTAGACACCCATGGAACACCCCCTTGGACACCCCTCCCCCATGCTGGACACCCCTCCCCCTGCTGGACACCCCTCCCCCTGCTGGACACCCCTCCCCCTGCTGGACACCCCTGCCCCCTGCCCCCCTGCCCCCTGACCCTGGACACCCCAGGACAGACCCCACCCCAGGACAGACCCCCCTAGACCCTGGACACCCCTGGACCACCCCCTGGACAGCCCTCCCCCATGCTGGACACCCCTCCCCCTGCCTGGACAGCCCCTTCCCCTACTGGACACCCCTCCCCCTGCTGGACACCCCTACCCCCTGCCCCTGGACACCCCAGGACAGACCCGCCCCCAGACCCTGGACACCCCTGGACCACCCCCCTGGACACCCCTCCCCCTTTCTAGACACCCCTCCCCATGCCTGGACATCCCCTCCCCCTGCTGGACACCCCTCCCCCTGCTGGACACCCCTTCCCCCTTCCCCTGACCCTGGACACCCCAGGACAGACCCCCCCTAGGAAAGACCCCCCCCCCCCAGACCCTGGACACCCCTTCCAGTCCTGTCCCCCCCCAGACTCTGGACACCCCAGGACAGACCCCCCCCCCAGAACCAGGATTATGGACATGTGATTTGGTCTCATGCTACTTTCCCATTGTGGAGTCACCTGTAGTTTAAAACCAGGCTACTGTTCATAAAAGAGGCATTGTTTTTTTAGCAATATGGGATGGGATACTAGTGGTTAGGTTGCATCAGTGTAGAGAAGCAGAATTCTTGGAGAAAAAATCAGAGGAAGATTCATTTTGATCATAACGCAGTTTTTTAGACAGAATGGAATAGTTGTTATTAGCATAAGAAAGAGGAGGATAAGTACCTGGAATAACAGGATCTATATCAGATTTTTGTTCGATAGAGTTCTGAGAGAGCTTCTACTTCTGCTCTGGGGGAACATTAAAAACCTACATATATTAGGGTACGATAACCGAAACTGAATTATCATATAAAATAGGTGCTGGAATCTTTTTCATGCCACCCCCTACTGGACAGCCCTCCCCCCTGCTGGACAGCCCCGCCCCCCTGCTGGATAGCCCACCCCCCATAAGTGAGTTAGAACAGGAATTTAGATGAGGGCTTCAAATGTTAAGGGGTCTGGTTTAATTGGTTATAATTGGGTGAGGTTTGGAATGGTTTTAAAGTGGGATGCCTGGTGGAAAATGTGGGGTTGGTGTCTTAGAAGTTGAGAGGTGGGTAGGCCTGATTGGTGGTCAAGTTGTGGATGGGTTGCCTATGTGTATTGAAAAAATGGTGGGGGACTGGAAAGGAGTTCATAGTGGCTAAATTGAAGTGGGAGCTTGGAATTGTAAAAGGGCTTGAGTTTGGATTTTTTTAGTGAGAGTGGAAATGGCCCTGGAATAGCTGTTTTGATTTTGGTGGGTTGGCCAAGGGATTTCTATAGTGCATCGAAAAAGAGTCACTAGCAGGGCTTGGTTTGGTGTGAAATTCAGTCAAACGGTTGTGGGAACCATCATGGAAGCAGGTACCAAATACAGACCAGAGCTAGTCTCCTCTACCGTGAAGACCCTTCATGGAAACACTTCAAGAACACCAGGTCTCCTGTTGCATCTTTGTCCATATCAAACAATCCCTATTTTCATAGGCCCAAACAGACCTCCCTTTGCCACCTTGTGGGGGAAATGTGGGAACTCCAGCATGAAATAGGCCCTCAGAATAGAACTACCTCTTTGGAATTGCATCAAACAGATTGTTTGCAGCCTTTAAAACTCAACTTGGCAGTGATCATCCTCCTCCAATGAGTGCTACATGAGATGAGGGAATTATGGAAGGAATTTCATCTAAAACAGCCAAAAACAGACATTGAATTTCCATCACAATAGGCTGATCCGGTTCAGACGACATGTGCAGAGGATGAGGATGATCTGGTTCGGAAAACTTGTGAAGTGGATGAGGAAAAAGAAGAATTACCGAACAAATATTATGTGATACATGTTCATTAAAATATGCCAGACAATTCCAAACCAATGTTTTCAGTTGAATTGAGACTTTGTACCACCTGTTATGCATGTTTTATGGAAATATGGATGAGAGGTAGCGCTGACAGGAGATATAGTTTCGGAATGAGAAAATAGGAAAAATTATAGAGCTAACCATTCAACGTTTCTCTAAGGAGGAGTAACCGCCGCAGGGTGTCGTCCTGGAGCAAGGCCAAATCACAGCGTGACCGCGGCGTGGTTGCGACGTGACCGTGGCGTGACCATGGCATGACCGAGGCATGACCGCGGCATGACCGCAGCGTGACCACAACGTGATGGCCCGGTCCAGCGACATCCCCCCTGTGTGGACACACCTCCCCCCTATCTGGACACCCCATTCCCTGTCTGGACACCCCCTACTATCCCAAATCTAGAATCCCACCCCCCAACCCCAGCCCCCTGCACCAGCCACCCCCCAGCCACCTGCTACCCCCAGCACCCCTACCACCCCCCAATCCCACCTCCACCCCCCCCCCCCCCCCCGCAGCCCACCACCACCAGGTGTGGTTATAAATCTTCTATGACTGTAGATTTCATAGGCAATATCAGGTCCCATGGAAATCAGAGTACATAATGCTACCACAAATATTATCATAATGGAATTTACACCTAAATTGAATATCATCATCAGCAATGGGTTTTTGTGTTGAAGAAAATTTAAAGTGTTTTACTAGGAGTACATTGGAAATTTTGAGAGATTCAAACATGTGTCTATTTTTAATATTTAATATTTAACCATTTTGAGATAAGTAAGAAAATTTATTTGGTCTATATCTAACAATTTCAATGCCTAAGGTTTTATTAGCTATTCCTAAGTCTTTCACTTCAAACGTACCATTATTTTGTGATTTTAAAATAATTATGAGGCTCATGTTCTTACAAATTGTAATCATGTCATCAACATAAATCATCAGATTTCATGTAGTAAGACAATAAACAAAACATTGGAATTATGATTTGAAATAGAGTAACCAGATTTTATAGCATCGTGCTCACTATCCATAGGTGGTGAAATAGTTATACCTGGTGCCTGTGAAGTATCTATGGGATGTTTTATGATATTTTCCAGATCTGGACAGCACTGTATTTTCTCTATAGAGACATTCATAACATGCATGGGCTTAGGTTCCTGGACAGCCCTCTTGCACCCCCTTTCAACCCCTGGACAGCCCCCTTGAACACCCCCCTGCACCCCCCCATGCACCCCTTATTCCCCCATGCCCCCCCTGCACCCCACTGGACAGCCCCCATCCCCCAACTGGACAGCCCCACTGGACAGCCCCACTGGACACCCCCTGCACCCCCTGGACAGCCCACCCCACCCAGCCAGACACCCCTCCCCCCTACTTGGACATCCCCTCCCCCTGCTGGACACCCCTCCCCCTGCTGGTTGCAGGTGTTGGGGGGATGGTGCGGGCAGATTTGAAGGTGGCAGGGGGGTTGTTGCGGGATGGAATGCCGATATCAGCGGGCTGAAATGAAGGTGGAAGGGGGGATGGTGTGGGCTGGATGTGGCTGGAGTAGGGACAAATCACGATGTGACTGCGGCGTGACTGCGGCGTGACCGCGGCGTGACCGCGGCGTGACCGCGGCGTGACCGCGGCGTGACCGCGGCGTGACCGCGGCGTGACCGCGGCGTGACCGCGGCGTGACCGCGGCGTGACCGCGGCGTGACCGCGGCGTGACCGCGGCGTGACCGCTGCGTGTTGGCTCGATCCAGCGACAACCGCAGGGCAGCATCTTCCAGCCAGGAGCGAAGGGAGTGGGAGGAGGCTGGAATGCGGGTGGAAGGGTGTTGTTGAAGGTGTTGGGGGGATGGTGATGGCTGATTCGATGGTGGTGGGGGGAGGGGGGGGGGGCTGTGGCGGGCTGGAATGCTGGTGGCAGTGGGATGAATTGAATGTGGATGGGGGATGGTGTGGGATGGATGTGGCTGGTGCAGGGCAAAATCACGGCGTGACTGCGGCATGACCGCGGCGTGTTGGCCCGATCCAGCGACATTCGCAGGGAAATATCTTCCGTCCAGGAGCGAAGGGAGTGGGAGGAGGCTGGAATGCGGGTGGAAGGGGGCTGGTTGCAGGTGTTGGAGGGATGGTGCGGGCTGATTCGAAGGTGGGGGGGGGGCTGTTACAGGCTGGAATGCTGGTGGCAGCGGGCTGAAATGAAGGTGGAAGGGGGCTGCTGTGGGCTGGATGTGGCTGGAGCAGGGAAAAATCACGGCGTGACCGCAGCGTGACCGCGGAGTGACAACGGTGTGACCGCGGCGTGACCACGGCGTGACCGCGGTGTGGCCACGGCGTGACCGCAGCGTGACCGCAGCGTGTTGGCCCGATCCAGCGACATCCGCAGGGCATCATCTTCCGGCCAGGAGCGAAGGGAGTGGGAGGAGGCTGGAATGCGGGTGGAAGGGGGCTGGTTGCAGGTGTTGGGGGGATGGTGTGGGATGATTCGAAGGTGGTGGGGGGGGGGGGGCTGTTACGGGCTCGAATGCTGGTGGCAGCGTGCTGAAATGAAGGTGGAAGGGGGCTGGTGTGGGCTGGATGTGGCTGGAGCAGGGAAAAATCATGGCGTGACCGCGGCGTGACAGTCGCGTGACCGCGGAGTGACTGAGGCGTGACCGCAGCGTGTTGGCCCAATCCAACGACATACGCGGGGCAACATCTTCAGACCAGGAGCGAAGGGAGCGGGAGGAGGATGGAATGCTGGTTGAAAGGGGCTGATTGTAGGTATTGGGGGGATGGTGTGGGCTGATTCGAAGGCGGCAGGGTGGGTGTTGTGGGCAGGGGGGGATGTTCAGACATAAATACACCGACCGAGATGCTCGGATAAACCAAGACTCCATTGCTCAGATAGAGGCGATCTAGCAATACTTCCGCATGCAGTAACTATCAGAAGGTTATAATCATAGATGAAATGGTTCAAGTTAACCAGACACAGTATGAGAATTTTAATGTAAAACAACCAAATGAAGGGGTCGTGCAATGACACAAATGGGAAGAGTGAGAATATCGGATTGATCATCGGATAGAGTACACTACACTTAGAGGAAAGAATATGCGCTGTGAGAATACAATATGCAATGGTGGATCATCGGATGGTCCAATAAAATTGTACGCTAAGTAGACACCCTATGATCAGATGATTCAGGTATAACATACCCGATAGTATAAAAGTTGAAATACTATGATATGAATCTAAATACACAAGAGTTAGAGCACCAAAAAAAATGAAACTACGGATGATCATGTGATAGTAATACAATCGAGCTGAGTAATAAATACAATAAAGCATCTAATAATCATATAAATCCCTTGAATGTATAGAGAATAGTTGATGTTCAATGTATAAATAATGATATGTTAGATTTGGATGCATGGAGAAATTAAATTGCATAAGATAAAATTACATTTTTCATTAAGAGAATATTTTGAGAAGCACATTTACAATTTTGTAATTTGAATAAATAATTCAGAGTACATAAAACAAAAATCATGATGGAATAAGTTATTACATTCCATTAGGTACAATGATGACATTGATATAGTACCTGAGTCAGTTGTTTGGGATCTTGCACCAGAAGAAGCACCCTATAAGCAGACAAACGGTAATGTCAAATTGAATGAATACTCATATAATGAACATAGGTGGCTGAAAGAATAAAAATGGAATAAACCATACCCAAATCTTGAACTCATTGTCTTCGATGGTGGTGGATTGCACCGGTCTTATCATAAGAAACCACCTATAAGAAAATAGTGGGAAAAGAAATGAGATATAACAACTTCTTATATATATTTGATTAGTGTGTCAAATGTAGACAGAAAAAAAAGGACACATTTTACACGATTTAGGTTATTATACAAATTTCCCAAAGATTAAATCATCTTAAAAAATGAAGAAAAATAGATTCTTGAAGCTACTAGATTGAACAACCTTTAATTACAGGACATACCTGACTATAGAGACTTTGAGAGAGATTCCCATGAAAAAATAATATGGACCATCCTCAATCAGGATCATTCCTAAAACCGATGAAGAGTGTAGCCCTTAACTTCTGAAATGCCATAAACTACTTAATAACTAGACAATACATAACTAAATATTAGAATAATACATGAATGATTGAAGAAAGGGAAAGGAAAAAAAGGCATAAACACTTACATAAAACTGTATGGTTCCAAGTGTAGAAGTAATGAAAATAGATGACATGAGAACTCATCCAGCCATTCAGAAATTTGCATCACTGGCATGAATGATAAACCATCATTATCATCTTCCGGGTAGCTATATGTAACAATTCTCAAATGAAACTGAAGTTTTCTTCTCCATGTAAAAGCACATATATCATGTTTTTTTATGAATGCTAGTTATTACATTGGAAAATATGGAACCAATAAATTTCATGGTTGCCAATGTTTTAGGAGGATCATTGGCATCCATACCAAGCAAGGAATTGGATAATGAAATTGTCAAGAGATCAATATATGCATCAGAAACAACAGAATCATCTAACTTTGCATAAGAATTAGACAAGGAAGAGAAGAAATATGATCTCCCAAAAAAGGCCACTCATGTTACATGAGTTTTCAACTAGTGATTGGTTGTAATATATGATAAGCTACATGGCTACGATTTCCAATGTATGGTTTTAAAATAACATGCAAAACTCATTCAACTCTTAGATAATTGAATATGGAAGAAGTATTAGTTGGTGCTTATACATGGAAGTGATAGATTATTTATATATTAAATCTGAATGTGTGAATATATTATAGAGGAGATCCAAACCTAGAAATATTGATTTAAATATTGGCATCTCTAATGATTTTGACACTCTTATCTATGATTTCACTTTTTAAGTACTTGACAGTTTTGGTTTCTCAACCATATTTATTAATCTTATTCAATAACTTATCTACAAATCAAGACTCTCTTTCATTATTAATGCGTCTCACAAAAGATACTTCTGTCATACCTAATGGGTGAGATAGGGGGATCCTCCCTTATCTTTTTTTATTTGGAATTATCAACCCATACTCAAACTGATGATACATAGAATTCTTATCACCTCCCAAGGTTTGAGAAAATTTATACAACTCCGTGAACTAGGAAGAATATTATATAATTCATATGCTTACATACATAAAAACTTGCCTCAGCGTCGTAAGAGAGGAGTCAGGGAGGAGGCGTCGGGGAGGAGGCGTCTGGGAGGAGGGTCGCTTTGAGGAGGAGGGTCGCGGCGAGGATCCGTCGGAAGAGCTGAGTCGAGGAGGAGGGTTACTGTGAGGAGGTGTCGGGGGGGGGGTCGCATCGGGAAGGAGTGTCGCAGCGAGGAGACTTCGGGGAGGAGGGCGTGGCGAGGAGGTCGCGGTGCGGAGGCATCTAGGAGAAGAAGGGCGCGGCGAGGAGTCATCGGGAAGGAGGAGGGCGCGGCGAGGAGGCGTCGGGGAGGAGGAGGGCGCGGCGAGAGGGCAGAGGAGGCGCCCGATGATAATTGGGAGAAAAAAATGGGTTATGATTTAGCCACGGAGAGGGATATGAATCGTGGCGGTAGAGATATCATGAACCCTGGAAAAATCTCCCCAATCCACATTGCGTGTAGACATAAAGGAATGTTTGGTCTCTCTACTCAAAATCCAATGGCCTTTTCTATAAATATATATTATATTTCAACTTATTCTTTGATGTCTTCATGAACTCATGGATGAACTTTTACTTCTCTATCATTTATGGCCCAACAAGAGAATTCTTTACGGTCTATTTGGGGAACAATGGTGGCCTGAAGGTACTTTCATAGATAGCCTCATGATGATAAATAGTGATAGTAGAATGGAAGCTATTATTTAAAAAAAGTCTATCCGGGGAATGCAATTTTCATAGCTGTAGATGAAGTCTACTACACAAGCCCTTAGTATATAATCAAGTACCTCTATAGTGAGCTAGGTGTTCCCATTTGTCTAGGGTTGGAAGGTTGTACTCATATTTATCTAGCTCATAGTTATCACATATAGGCCCCTCCAAAGCCATAATGTGAACCATATATCTGGGTTTGATAGAATATATGAGGGTAACCCATAATGGAAAACAATCTACTATTTTACGACTTTCCCAAACACTCCTCTAGACATTACTCCAGGATATAAAGGAATTTCAAGATCTCCATAAGTTGGTCAATTATAAAATAGATGGGGTCATGGGCTCTTGATGTAAATTAACACCATGTACTAATGTAGATGGAAATTCAATTCCATTTCCACTCTAGTATCACTAGGGGTTGTTAAAAATCAACTCGAACCTGGATCTTTGTCTTCACCTACTGACATGTGAAGCATCAAGAGATGAAATCAGCCTTGTTTTGTGTCATAATAGCCCACAAAAATTTCCAATGAAGTATTATGTACATATTCCACACCTAAGGATGTATAGAAAATGGGTTGTGTGAAACTCTATAATCACATACTCTAACATCATTACTAGGACCACAATCCATCCCTATAAAATTAAGATACCATTCCCTTATTCAAAAAATCTTTTGGGTGAATCTGCGAAGGATATCTAGTCACATAATAACTCATAGTAGGTGTAACCTAAAATGTAATATCTCAAATGATGGATAATTAAAGGAGTCATCACCCTCAACTGAATAAAATATTCACCCACAATCCCAACAAGTGTTCATGTCATGGTACAAAATCGCTCAAGTTCCTCCTAAGTTAAATGAGCAATGGACTTCCTTCTAATGGAATCTAATACAATTTTTTAAATTCAATGAGTATATAATATCTCAAATTCATTGATCTATAATAATTACAACATGAAAAAGTTTCTCATGTTCATGTCCCTATATGTGAATACATCCCCGGGACTCTGATGGTCTAATTAAATATCAATTTGATCACGCATAAGACAATTCTTCCAAATCGTCTAAGTTAAGACTAATAATACTAGATCTAGATAACAATTCATGTTTTTCTACTCATGGGGTACTAATTTCCTTGACCCATATGTAATAAAATTATATATCTGCATCAACATCCAACCAATCACTTTTCTAAAGTCAGAACCATAAACTAAGTACTCCATGATCTCCTTAGATAGTCTAAAAATATGATCACTCATTAAGCTGAACTTCAATCCCATGAAGGATCTCTGGTACTGTTTAGTCTAGGAAAACTTCTTCCTATTCCACATATGGGAGGTCAAATGAATTACAATCCTTGCGATGTGTGCCAAAAATCACTTATAGTACCCTAGAAATCCATGAATACTATGTACCTTTTACATAATATTGGCGGTGCTAAGAGGGCTCGACCAGGAGGGGTCCGGTCACCGGAGGTGGACTAGACAACAAGGAGGTGCGCCGGAAGCGTGCGCGCAGGGAGGTGGGGCACCGGAGGCGTGCGCGCAGGGAGGGGAGGTCGCGGCTGGCGAGGGAGCACAAGGGAGGGGAGGTCGTCCGCCACGGGGAATCGTCGGAGAGGTGCTGCTGGTGAGGGTAGCATCGGGAAGGAGGGTCACGGCGAGGAGGTGTCGGGGAGGAGGGCGTGGCGAGGAGGGCACGGCGAGGAGGCGTTGGGGAGGAGGAGGGCGCGGCGTGGAGGCGTCGTGAAGGAGGAGGGCGTGACGAGGAGGAGGGCTCGTGGAGGAGGAAACGCGAGGCATGGAGGAAGCCCGAGGGATTGGGGGAAAAAACGGAATCGTGCGATTTAGCCACGGATTGGAAAAAAATCTGTGGCAGTATGAAACCTATAGCCACGGACCTATAAAATCGTGGCTATAGGTATGTGGCTATAGCCCAAATTTGTAGTAGTGAGTGGTGATCCAGACCATGAGACAGTAGAGGTTTGGCTAGAGACAGTGGTTTTCCTTATCAAGTTTGTGCAGATGCCAACATATAAGAGAGTGGATTTGGCAGCCAACCTTTTTCGTGGAGCA
This sequence comes from Viscum album, assembly GCA_963277665.1. Taxonomy (NCBI): domain Eukaryota; kingdom Viridiplantae; phylum Streptophyta; class Magnoliopsida; order Santalales; family Viscaceae; genus Viscum; species Viscum album. The sequence goes on along the minus strand of OY728123.1, from coordinate 28,694,952 downwards.
GCTTGGCATTGGTGGATTCTGGTGACACAGCTTCTTGATGAGTCGTTGCTTTCATGGGGAGAATTTCAGTTGTTGTTTCGTGAGTAGTTTTTCCCATCCTGCTTGTACTCCATTCGGATTCAAGAGCTCTTGCAGTTTCAGTAGGGAGGGACGACGGTGGACGAGTACGATTCGAGTTTTGTAGACCGTGCACGATTTTACCCGGACTTGGTCCATGATGACAACTCTCGAGCGCAGAAGTTTGAGCAGGGTCACCGCTGAGGGATTCGTGATGTCATAGTACCCTTGGTCATTTCCACATATGTCGGGGTGCTAGAGCAGGAACTGGTGATAGAGAGGTTCCTGTCACATTCTAGAGTTGGTGGTGGCAGCATGCATGACTGAGCCGAGACTTCTGCTGTAGCTAGCAGGCGCCAGACGACAGAACCTCGATGGAGGTGGCCTTCCCACATCTGATTTCAGAGATGTGGTCATACACTACAGTGCGCCATAGGGCACCAGGGCAGCCCAGAGAGTGTTGGTGTTATGCTTATGACAGGAGAGATCACTTGGCACGAGACTGCCTGGCCCGAGTTGCTGAGTGCTTCGGGCAGGCAGCAGGCGCACCACCACGGCAGAGGCGGCGCCGTGATCGGAATTTTCTCGAGAGGTGGTGCTAGTAGAGGAGAGGGAGGAGCTGGTAGTGGGGGTTGAATTTACAAGATCTTCCCATCAACACTAGGCAGTCCACGCCAGGATTTGGGAGATGACAGTTGGGACCGCAGATAGCCACGATCATTGGATGTCTACAATCCTACAGAGCATGAAGTGATAAGAGGTACGCTCTACATCTCTTCTACTTCTTGCAATGGAACTGATAGACTCTGTGTGTGTGTAATTCATTCCTCCCTGATCCATGCTTGAGGTGTTACCATGGTGGAGATGGGCATCGGTGTAACCCTGTGTTGGTATGATAAAAGGCGGGAGACCTTTTTCTCTAGTCGATGGTGTTGACTCCTTCTCTCCCCGAGCGTGTAAGAGTGTACTGGTCATGGGACATCGACTATGAATCTTGTGTGACCAGATATCCTTGGGTGATTCACCATATTGATATTCTGAAGGAGGGAATCATCAGGCCTTGTCCCATGCCCAAGCGGTGATTCCTATCGTGGCATACGACGTAGAGTTTTGACCGGGGAGGTGAGCTACCCTCGAGGTCCTTCGGACCGTTTTTGACTATGAAAGGGGATGGAGAGGTTCCCTACCGCCTTACCTTAACCCCAGAGGAAGGTTTGGGTGCATGACGTCTCCCACGCGACTTACCTGAGGAGATGTGTACTTGCCCCTATGTACATCATCGTCGAGGGCAGACCTCGTGTGGGACAAATCAATCCTTTGATCTATGTACGGTAACACAGAGCTGTGTGTGGGTTCTTCTGGGTATGGGAAAGCCGTGTGTGGGCTTAGTACCATGTGTTTCTCCCTAGTTTTTCTTTTCAGGGATGAATAAAATGAAGGAGGTATTGATGTAAGAACTCAGTTTTTTCTGTGAATGACTTTGGAATATTCATGATGATATTCTAGAGCAGCGCCTTCAGACTGCGTGCGATTTTGTGCCCCGGTGTGGCCGGAATTAAATTTTCAGTGCGTTCACACTAGAAATGAAAAATAAATGGGATAACTCCTAAATGGACTTCCGAATCAGAGATCCAAGTGTACGGATGGGTCTAGAAATGGGGTGATTACCCTAGGAATGATATAAAACTTGTCGGCACGGGATATTTGGACCCCTCGATCGCTTCCAGAATGTGAAACGGATATATTAAATAATTAATTTATTTTCTTAAGGGTGAAACTCATGTATCTCATAAATGGTGTCTCGGATTAGAAAACTGAGGGTACCGTTGAGTTCATAGTGTACATTTTACCCTATGAGGGGTGTATGTTTCACGGGCGCGGGCCATTTGTGAAAGATGGCCCAGGGGTGTTTTCGTAATTTGGCAGCCTCGGGCGGTAAGTTTAATAAAATTCGAAAGGGGTCTCAGATTAAAATTCTGAGACCATAGTTTTTCTAGAGAGGTGGTGTTTACCCTTGGGGAGGCTTAACATCGACCCTGTCGAGTGTTTCGTAAGTGGGTCATTATGGGAATTTAATTAATTAAGCTTTTAATTAATTTTCCCTTAAATAAACAAACATACCTCTCCCTCCTCCTCCCCCTCTCATCCTCTAGCGGAAGGCATCAACACAAGGAGCTCTCCTTCAAGATCCTCCTCCCATCTCCATCCTCTCCAAGGCGTGGAGGCCGGCGGATTGTCACAAAGCTTCAGGCGAAGCCCCACGAGGTAGGGTTTTGTTGCGTTTTTCTTTCCCGCACCTACTTTGAGATCGTTTAAATGAATCAATTCTCTGTTTGTTCCTCAATCAAATCCCATGGTAGTGTATTATTAATTCTTCCCTTTTCAACACAATTTTCGTTTTGTCAATCGTATTTCAGAGGAGTTCGTAGACATTCTCCGAAGATTGCGGGAATTTTAGGAGATTTGAGTGTTTTCCGGCGAGGTACAGGCGGCGGCGCGGCGTTTCTGGGGAAGTGGTCCCGGCGGTGCGGGCTAGGGAGCTCATAGGTCACGGCAGAAAAGGTCCCTTGGCAGCGGAGGTCGGCACGACGGGCGTCAGGCGGGGTGGCAGGGGCTTCGTGTGCCGGTCGCAGCGGTCGTCGGTGGCTGGCGTCAGCGGGGCTCGACGCGGGGGAATGGACGACCTTTGGCGGACCGTTGTTGGAGATGACGGGGGGTCTTTGGAGCCTGGCTGGCAGACAGGACCCGCGATTGCAGGTCCGTTTTGGAGGAGCCGGACCGGCCAAGCCGGTTCGGGCGGATCGGGGTGGTCCGCGTGGTGGACCGTGGACCACCGGTCCTGGGTGGGGGTGAGCAGGCCGAACCGGCCCGACCCCCGTTTCGGTCCGATAAAAACACTAAAACGCTCCTAAAATGAAGTCCGGGTGTTGGATTTGTGTTCCTTTAGCGACGAAATGTTCCATGAAACGGGGAGAGCTATTTGAGATGGTTTTGTGAATTTTTAATTCCCGAAACGAAGGGCCTCGGAGGCGCGACACGTATTTAAGTGAATTGACATTTTCCAAGGAATTTTGTTTTGGACGGAGCGGACGCGTTCGACATCCATTTTGAGCACTGTCAGTGGCGTTGGGACTCTGGCGCCGGGGTGAAACATTCTAGGTGGTTTTGGGCGTTGAATATGGAGGTGAGGATGGGCCCCACGACCCGTATTTTGAGCTACGTGCAACTTTTAGCGACTTTTTCCTTGGATGTCCGTTCGGGGCATGCGAGCAGTCGATGTTGGGTGTTTTTACAAGGGCATCGTGTTGGAGCAGTATTCCCGCTGTAATTCCGCATGATGGTGTGGGCCCCGTGAGAGCCATTTGGTCGTTGATGGTGATTTTCCATCTTTATCACCGGTTGTCTATTTTGGAAAAGGGATTAGTCCATCTTGTATGCGTTTTTGAGTGGATTGCAACGGTGTGATCCGTTCATTGTGTTTTGTGACCGGGATTCGGGTCCCACGAAGCACTGCTCGTGTGCGGTGCGTTGGAATGTACATTTTTCTCTGGATATCCATTTCACTCAAGTGATTAGTTCTTTTGACGTGTTTTCTTGTGGGAATCGCAATGGTATGATGCGCCTAACTATTTTCGGGGCCGAGGCTGGGGATCAAGGGACGTTGTTCGGGCGTGAGGCAGTGTTGGTGACTTTTATGTCCGATATCCATTTGAGGTGAGTGAGTAGTCTATCTCGTGTGTAATTCCGTGAGGATTACAATGGTGCGATACATTTGGTTGTGCGGAGCCTCATATGCGATCTTATTAAATGTGGAAATGTGAACGTGCCCCGGGGGCGGTTCTTCTACTGTGTCTGTAGAGGACCCTTGGCGTGTGATCGCATGCACTCCCGTGTGAGTGAAGTAAAGCTTGAATAGATGTGGTGGGCTGTACCCCAGTCATTGAGGCAGAAAGTTGAAGATGTTACGTCGCGCCTTCACGTTGACGTTGGGTGTCGGGTGCACGATATCCCTTGGGCTGAAAGTGAGGTATACTCTAGGAGTATATGGGAGTGCTTAGAGGTCCGTGTGGTTTGTACCTGAGACGTTTGTTCGCTTGGTTGGGGTTAACTTGGGGCCACATGTCGTGTGGGCCCCAAAAGCATGTCGAGCACTTCTTTGTGCACATTTACCACTCACGACGTAGAGGGTGCCTCTGTGCTCATTTGATTAACCAGCAGGGTTGAGTGGTCTCCCCCTGGTTTCATTTTCGATGGATAGGCTGGCAGCGGTGCTAGTGACACCCAGTGACGGAACCAGAACTGAACCTCTTTTGGGTGAGTTGTTCTGGAGTTGGGTGCTTGCGCGATACCCACACCGTGTTCGGATGTCCAGTGTTGTTACCTCCAGTGGAGATGGCTAGAGCAGTTCTGAGTTTTACCCTCCAGCGAGGCTGGGCAGTGGGTTACTCTTTGACTTCTTTGGGTCTAGCCTCAACCAGGGTTAGGCAGTGGGTTTTTCATTGACTTCTAGGGTCTACCCTCTAGCAGTTACTGTGCATTGGGTCACCCAACGCACTTAGGGTCTATCCTACAGCAGAGACTGGGCAGTGGGTCACCTGACAACCTCTTAGGGTCTACCCTCCAGCATGGATGGGCAATGGGTCGCTTGTCGTCTAGTTCCAGGTCTACCCTCTAGCAAGGCTGGGCAGTGGGTCGCCTGTCGACTTATTCCAGGTCTACCCTCCAGTGGGGCTGGGATATGGGTATCCTGATGATGTATTAAGGTCTACCCTACATCGGGGCTGGGCGGTGGGTCTCCTGATGATGTATTAGGGTCTACCCTCCAGCAGGACTAGGCAGTGGGTCACCCGATATCTGGTTATGAATTACCCTCCAGCCGGGCTGGGCAGTGGGACACCTGTTGGCATTCCAAGCTCAGTCCTTTCTACTTGGCTAGTCTGTGGCTTTCCTCCGTGATTACTAGAATTGGACCTTTGGTTATAGGGGTTAGTGTCGTGACGACATTGACATTGAGAAGACCTCTCGACTGGAGGGCAGTGACAAGGGGTGGTTTGACTTTCCCTAGAACTCTCAAGTACGAGGAGAACTTTCTCCAAAAAGACGCGTTATTGTGACACGATCTAAAACCGTGCGGGTGAGTCAGTGCCACCCAAAGAGGATAGTGTCAAGGTGCGGTGATTGAGCCCCTTGGCTAGCGGTTAGGGGCAGACGTGCGGGATGCTAGGCATCGATGGAGTTTACTTCTGGGACCGTTGGCTACTCATTTTCTTGGGCTGATCTATGGGGCGGAGATCCCCTTACGATGTTGTTCAGGGTTCTTGATGAGCATACGAATATGTATATACCTTGTTCCAGAACACACTTCTTGGGTTTGGTTACTCTCCTTCCAGGAGAGGCGACGACGCGTGGGGTATGCCACATGCTTTCTGTGTCTATCTTCTAGTGGATGGGCAAGTTTTCTCTCCTACTATATGTAGCAAAGACTCGACGAGAAGTTCATCTTCTCGCCATTTCCAACTCCTTGTGCCTGGAAGAGTCTTCCTCCTTTCTCTTGTTGGGTTGAGCTAGACTCTCTACTGTTACTCTTACTGCCTTTTCAGTTGTACTCCTCTATTATTCTTGTTCTCTTTACTGTTCACCTTTCGGTACCTTCTTTGTTTCTCCCTTGAGCCATTGGGGTATCCTAGTAAGTATTTTTATACTCACCCCAGCTTGGGCATTGCCCGGACATGGTGTGCCCTTGCAGACGACAGATAGGTTGGATGTGACATCAGAGGAGCTTAGGATTTCAGGCGCTCGGACCGCATGCAGTGGTCGTGGTTAGGTCCCAGGTGGGGGACCCCATCCGGCAATTTTTCTTTTGTTTACCTGTTTCCGGGTTGTGGCACCTTTTCTAGTTGGGCGCATGTTTTTTTCCTTTTCATTTTCAGTTACCTTCAGCTTGTACTTTGTACTTTTAGAGGTCGATGCACATTGTGGTTTATATATAGTAGTTTCACTTTTCCATTACTTGTCTCTTCTTTTACACTGCACTGTTTCATTGAGTGTTCTGTGTGTGTGTGTAGAGGTACTTAGGCAAAGGCCTCCCCGAGTTGTTGTGCCTTCGACGCTGGTCGCCAGCCCCTGGCCTAGGGAGGCGGGATTTGGGTAGTTGCGGCTCGATCCATGGTAGTGTCGGGTCATGAAATTTCATGTGGGAAAAAATAAATGTAAAAATATCTTAAATATAAAATAAGGCTCCACTTTTTATGTATCTCCTCGAATGAGTGGAGTCGATGCACATAAGAAAGAGTATTCCAAAATAAGAATTTTTTTTAAAACATTTGGCATACCTTTTTTCTTCTGAGTTTTTTTCATATAATGATGATGGGGAAGAAGACATCGACGTCATGATGCGCAATGCAGAGAAGACAATCGTTCTAATAATGTGTTGTGAAATTGATCTATAGCCTATTAAAACCACGAAGCATTTCGAAACCAGAAATGTAAGATCTATCATAGGCGAACACATCGTTGAGAAAGAGAGTGTCCAATTTCTGTATGATGATGATACAGAAAAATGGAAATACAAATACAGGAGAAATAAAAAATGTAATGGACACAATTTAGAGCCAAAACCCCATCTCATTTCATTAACATATCCAAATATTTATAGAGTACTTGAGATGTGATCTAGAAGTGAGAATATTAAAGGTTGGCCATTAAGAGGGGAATTAGTTGGGAATTGAGGAGTCATTATTATTTTCATACTTAATAAATCCATTAATAACATTTCATAAAAAAATCCATTTCATGAAATTCAATAATAGATCTTTAATAATTTATTTTAAAATTAAACCCTTTAAATGTTTTAAAAAAACTGTTTTATAATAAATGCAATTTTAATGAAATATAGATATTATATTAACTATATGAGTAGAACTGATCATTATAAAAATATATATTTATATAAATATATTTATAATATATGAATTTAATTTAATTAATTTTTTAGTAGTATTAAATCTAAATAAATAAAATGGATTAACATTATGCACATAAAATTTGTTTTTTGAAAGCTATATTTTTAAGCATAAATAAAAACATATAAAAACATTAAAATTGATGATGAAAATGAAATTAATTATATTTTTATCAATAAAATAAGTCCAATGCCACATTAATACAATCATAAATATATAATTTAACATTTAAGTTTCTTTATTTAATAAAAATAAATGATATTACTTGTACAATCAATAATTTTCACTATTAATGTATATTTTACCATTTTCAAAATGTCCAAAAATTAAAACCAAAATTATTTTTTATATCAAAATGAATGAAATTTGGTTAATTTTATAAAATATAAATTTTATAATTTCAAAAAAAATTGTTAATCATATTTTTTCTATAAAAAATTAAAATCACTTTTCAAGTAAGAAACTTTTTCTTAGAATAATAAAATTTATTGAAGGTTTAATACTAATTCATTTTGAATTTATTGATAATTTTTTTATTACAAACATCATATATATTTCAAAAAATTCCAATAATTTTCACACCAACCAATTTAACAACATGGTTAAATTGTATTATTAAAAAATAATATTTTATGGTTCATTTATGCTCACGGTTCCATGTTGTATATGATATTCAATATAGAGTTCTTTTAAAAATCTCATTGTGTTATAAATAAATAATTATAAGTGACAATGTAGTGTTTTTTTGGAATTCCTGGAATATTATTATGTTATTTTTGAACACGATAACTCCAAATAGGTGATTAAATGGTTACCCTTACCAATATAGAAATGGAAAAACATTAACAAGGATTTCATTGATGGACTCACCAAGGAGCCTAATAGATATACTTACATTTGGGTTATAGTTTATCAATATAAAATGTCCTGTTAAATAATTTCATTCAAAAATGATATAACACACAAATATGGTAAAATAAACATTAATGAATTTTTCAATTTTCTGAAACTACCCAACTTAGTAGTATGTGAAAAATAAAATGGTAACAATGATATTTTATAGAATATAAAAGAAATGATTGAATATAATTTTTAAAATTATAACTATATATCACCGTGTGTAATATATTCATTTAAATGTATTCTGAATACAATAGATTATTCGTTGATATCATTCTCTATATATTTCATGGTAAGATAGTATCAACACCTTCGTCTAGTGTAATTATAATATAATAATAGAATTAATTAAAGTAAACAAATTGATCCTTTCAATTCCATATTTCAAAAAAATGGTATAACTCAAACGTGTAGTGATATAGATGGAGAAAAAAATATAATGTGAGTTGAGTTTGTTGGCGAAATATTTGAGAATGTTAGTTCCATTCAACGACACAACAATGTAATATAGAGTAAAAATGTTATTTTTATAATTAATGGGGATATAAATATATATGTTAAAAATTATATTATTAGAAATAAAAAATTGTAAAATGATATGAGATTTTGATTGAAGGGGAGGCTAATAATAAGATATATTGGTCCCTATGAGATTCTTGACCTTTCAGGATAATAGCATATCATCTGGTGATTCCACAAAACATTGAAAAATTATGTTATTTGTTTAATGTATCACTTATAAGGAAGTAAAAACCCAATCATTGACATTTATATAACTCAAATTCTTCACTAAAAAAGAATTATAATTATTACATAGAACAACTAGTGTGGATTCTATATTTATGAGATAATGTGTTTTAGAAAAGCACTGCCCATATTTTCAATGATTTGAGGTGAAAAAAAATTACATAATATTCATGGGAACATAAGGACATAATGTTATAGAAGAATCCCAATTTTTTATTTTGGGAAATATTGTTTTGAAGGAGAAATTCATTTTTGCGGTAGAATGTAACACCTAATATTTAAAAATGAATCTGTTCTTAAAAAATAGATATATTTGACTTCTTTCAATGAACACAACATCAAATGTAACTGAAAAATTAATTATTATAATAAAAATTGAATTATATTTCATGAAAAATTTGTGAATCATATTTAGTAAATCAATTATGTTATTATAATAAGAACAACATTAAATATTAGTTCTTGAATAGAAATGTATTCTATATAATCAATTTTTTTAATATGATTTATTTAAAATATAATGTATCATATATTTATTGGTAATCATATGGAAATTTAATTTTTATAGTTTTATAAAAATTAATAATCAATAATAAATTGATTATGAAATGGTAATAAGTTGTGATAAATTTTGTTGAAAAATTATATATTCTTCTGAAAACTATATATTTTATAGCTGTAATGTATTTTTTCATAACAAATTATATTAATAATATTGGATAAATTATTTTAATGAAATGTGTACATAATATATACAATAACATAAATTATAATCTGTATATTAGTATTTTCCAATCATTTAATGTGAATAAAATAATTTTCATGCTTCGAACTAAATTTTTTTAATGGCTTTTAAATGTTATGACTATTGATATTAAAATTAATTTCCCCCACCTATTTGAATTTATTCAATTAAATTTTAATCCAAAATTGGATCCATTTTAGAAAGTATTAAGTAATAATTTCGGAAATTGGTTTTCTCACATTTGATTTTTTACTATGGTTAAAATATTCTCATTATGATATATGTTAAAATTATTAATGATTGTGTTAAACTAAAGGAAAATGATTCATATATCCCTAAAAATCTAATACTTTATAAGTTGAGATTTCATAGACTGTAACTTTTCATATAATTTATATATTGGCAATTTTAGGTCATGGGCCATAAAAAATAACCATTCTAAATGGTTCATGAATCATTCTCTACAAAACATTAAGGGAATTATTAATCTGTACGGGTTTAGTGACTTGCAACTAAGAATAAAATTAAGCATGAAGTAATTATTTCTCTATATTATATAATAATAGAGTCATATATGGGGAGAGAAATGATAAAAAATAATCCTTGTAAACACTCCTTATGAGAGAGAAAACAATGACTACAAAAGTCACAAAAGAGGCAAAACAATCAATGACATCAAATTAAACCCCCAGTACCTCATCATCAAAACCTGATGTAAAAATTGAATGAAATAAAAAACTGGTCACCTCCATATCTTAAGGTCTATATAATCATCTATACACACAAAATTTGGGTGGTTCTTTCCATTTTCCTAGATCTAATATAACAAAAAGTACAAATAATTGATTGTCATGTTATGTTTTCAGAATCCAATTAAAATTGGATCTCACTGAGCATTTTATAAGAAATATAAAATCGATAAAAAACATTTTTCAATTTTAAATATATATATAATTAAAATAATTTATCAGTTTATTTTAAAATTGGATTTAAAAAAATAAAATGGATTTTATTAAATTGGATTCAATGTATATTTCCATCAAATTATGAAGATAAATAAAATAATCAATAAATAAGAATAATCAATTATATAAAAAAATGAATGAGTAGGGAATTTGATAATCAATGACATGTATAAATAAAATTCAATCATTTTCAACCAATATTCTTGGTAATAAAGAATGATGTTAGTTCTAATCAAAAGGTTCTACTACATAATAGTGATATATGGTTCTAGGTGTGCACAGACTCCATAAATCTAGATTCCTTTGAGGAATATTGTGGAATACTAATGATTAAACTCCCTACCCTTAATATATTTTAGTTATATTTTTATCACCAATCCTCAACTAGATATTTTTCTACATAGCATGCATATCCTTCCTCTTATCTACCTTGGATCTCATGTTCTCCAAGGTAATCAACCATACATGGGGATATCACTCAATTCAATGAATCCTAAATCATTCATTTAATAAATCCATTATTATAAAAATTCAATTTTTCAAATCATTAGATATAAGTTAAAAAAATTACATCAAATGTGATTTATTGAAATATCATGACATTAAAATAAATTCATTTTATTTCACATCCTATAAAATGACATGAATTCCTTCAGAAAAGAAATAATTAAATTCAAACTTCAAATAAATCATTTCTATTTATGTTTATTTTTTCTAAAATAAAATATTTTTCTCAAATCTATACTCTAATGAATTTCATCACACGCACACCATGACATTTCAAATCACTTTCTACGAGTCTCAGTTATAGATTTAGTAATAAATTTTCAGAAAAAATTAAATTTAAAAAATATCAATGGATTCAATTGATAATGTTTTCCTTAAAAAACAACCTTACTCAAGGTTAATAAAAAACCACATGTGATCGACCAAAAAATAGTCATGGAGTAGAAAATTATCAAAGGATAATCCTAGAGACACAATCCATCAATTTAAAATCAATATGAATCAATGAAAATATAATTCAACGGACCTTAAGATAAAAGATAGAGTGTTTTTCAATAGAGGATCCAAGATAATATTGACATTTAGAATATCAGAAGAGATACAAAACCCAACCAAAATGAATGAACTATGTGAAAATAAGGATTGAATTTCCAAAAAAACATTATAGATCATAAAAGGTGATTATTTTTGAATGGAAATTGGGATAGTTGATATATAATTTATATAGGATTTGAAAAAGGAAAGGTTATGATATTAAATGGCTAAATATCAGATCCTCCAATGTCCATGGCTAGAAATTGGACCCCAATGGATACATTGTGGCCCATGGATGAATGTCATTACCACTGTATGTATCAAAATCAAGAAATTTTTATTTTTCTAGTCAGTAAGTGGGTTTCCAATAGGAATTCCCACTACCCATCCTCCAATTGGCTGATCGATGGCCCTCATGTAGTTTTTCTGCTACATGAGCATGACCGCTCTAAATCGAAATGGCCTATTTAATAGACAACCCACTAAATAAGAGACAAAACATACCACATGACCTTATAAAAACATCAATAAGGGTAAAAATTAGGATGTAGATCATAAATATATGAAATTATTGAAAAAATGAAATAGACAATAAATGAAGTGGAACATGAAAAAAATGATGTCCATACCTGAATTTTGGGAAATACATGTCCCTATATCCCAAATGTAAAAGGCTTACACCACTAAAATGTCTCTTATTATGAATACCTCGAATAAAGTTGATTCCACATTTCTCCCGTCAAAGCTACATAATCATATTTGTAGGAGAAGAAAAATAATTCATATGAATAACATGAACTATGTGGATTTACATTTCCAAATGAATCATTCTCATATAAAAAATAATATTATCTTACGTCTTAGTCATCGATGAATCAGGTTTTATGAAAAGGTCCTCCTAGATTTAGCTATGATATGGGTAAGGGATTCATTTAATACATTCTGATACACAAAACACATTTTGGATTTATATCGTCTGACATGGTGATGTTTAATGGTAGGAATCCATGCCATTTTGGTGAATAGAATCAATTGGTCACATGTATAAGGGTTCTAATGTTCCCTATTTTCCTAGACATATGTTACCAAACTTATATAAAACTATCCCCCATTATGTCACCATCCCCGAAATCTAAAGGACATCAAAAATATTTAGCATAAGATTTATACAATCTTTATTAAATTTCAATTCTCTGTTGAATCATAATATTTATTTTTCTCATCAATTAGGATATATTAGATCCATTCATGGAAAATTCAAAAAATAGGGGCCATCATAGTGGAGATCAATAAGGAAATTTATATAATTCTTTAATGTGATCCATCATGATCGAAGGATTGTAACTCAACTTTACTGGAATGGTTATTCGATGCTCTTCTAGAGTTAAGATCCCATGACTATTGAATTTACTCTACAATATATGTAGCTCATCCCATCTATCCATGTATATGAGAATTATATTCCATTCAAATATTCACATACGATCTGGTCAACCATTGGAGTCCTCTTTAAAATTTAGAACATAATTACATATCCTTATCATAATATAAGGAAGAAAAAAATTGAGGATATCTCAAAATATCCTATACAAATAATTTTCCCTAGTATTTGACATTGGTTATAACTCAAATAGAAATAAAATGAGATTACTTGGTCAGTCGTTCACCCACTAACCAAAACATATTATTCCCTTGAGTTGTAAATGGAAAAAAACCAAAAATTCCATAAATATAATTTCCCACTTCCACGTCAGTATAATAAATGGATGAGTATGTTCATAAAGATTATGATGTTCATATTTAATTTTATACAAAATATAAAAAAAAATAAATATCTCATTTCATATTGGGACACAAATAAAAAAGGTTCATATCATAATTTTTTAAGGATCCAGAGTGTATACCCACTAGGAATGATGACACTCCCCCATCATAGTGTTCCTAACATAGAATATAATAACAAAATACTTCCAAAAGAATATGATACAATCCTATGATAGATATCATTCAGTGATTTCCTCCACTTAATATAATGAATCCCTAATTCTATGGAACTCATCCTAAAGTTGTTGTTTATAAATAATAATCCCATTAAGTGCAGATTTAAATTTAAAACTCAATAAAATAAACCTTGTTTCAAACCTCATAATACCAAATGTATTCATGCGAAGATATCCATAATATACCACATATAAAAAAGGCTTATTTATGGAATGTTCTAAAATTTTATTTCTTAAATAATCAATAATGACATTCAACTAACCATGGTCATGGACAATGTAAATAATACTTCATTTCAATTACTACTCCAGTCACCTCTTTCCAATATTAAAATATTTTTAAATAATATTTGATTCCAAATTTTATGACTATATAATATGATAACCCTATAATCAAAAAGATATTGTAAAAAATATTCATAGATTGCATCATATAATTTTTATTATTATCTTATTAGGGATAATAATGTCCCTGAGGTTGAATGTGATTGGAATGATAATCCACCAACTAATCACCATATAGAATAACATAGGATAACCCAAAACTTGATGCATAATATAATAACATATTGGTATGATTTATATCTGGAAGATTAAACACTAGGGATGAATTAAAATGACACACATCTACTCAAAAAAATCATAAAATATCAAATCCCAATCAATCATTACTCATTTCGTTGTTGGATAGATTAATGCTGACAAAAACAATGATAAATCCTTTCACAAAAAAGTGATAATACTCAGATAATCCCACAGATATCCAAATATCAAATTCCTTATATGGTTCCTCCATGTTTATAATAGATTTCATCATATTAGGATCAAGTAAAATAACATGCTTAGAAACCAAATTTCAAAATAATATTACCTCTTGAATCAAGAAGTATCATTTTTAAAGATATCAATTATGTATTTGATTTATAAGTATATCAATAAATACTCTCAAAATACCCGTGTGACCCCCATCAGTATTTTTGTGAACCATGAAGTCATCCAAGAAAACCTCTAAAAAAATGTGGGGTTCTTTTGGGTTTTTTTCATAAATTCCCCAAACTGAGTAGGGGACTAGTCAATCCCAAAGGATTAAAATTATACTCATAGTGTCCATTCCATCTCTTCAAAGCAGAAATATTGATATCAAAATCCATTACCATATGATAGTTAGAACCGAAATGAAGATAAATATTTGAGATCCACTTCACCCCATTCATCCAGTCAAAACATAAACAATTTATGAAATGGATAACTATTCATGACCATTACCCAATTGAGCTTTATATAATCAACACAAACTAAAAGTGAATCCTAAAATTTAGAATAAAAGGTACGAGTTTATCATAAGGAGGAAAACTATATCAAAATAAGTCTTTTGAAATCATATAATCTACCATTTCCTTTTTCTTAAACTAATTTTCCTTCAATTGGTTAGAATGAATAGAAATAGGATGGTTACCTACTATAGTGTTCTTAGAGAAATCTAACTCCCTCGCTTGTGGGAATTCATAAAGGATGGAAGTGGAAACATTGGGAAACACAATAGATACTATATAATATTCATTATATTAATAAAAATACTTTTATACATAGGAAAACATAGATATATTCCTACCCATATCTAGAAAATAAGGTCCATCTTGAATCCACCATAGGTTTCATTCTCCCATAAAAACAAGGAACACCCCATTTGGGGATGTATTGGAGACATGTTGAAGATATCTATTGATATGAGATCGATGAGTGATAAAAAAACCATAAAATAAATTACATTTATAGTATATATACCCACAATAAAAAAATTCACATTCAGTAAATATTTCTGATAAAGAAAAATAAAAAGTGGATTTGATGCACTGATCTCTCTTAATCCAGCGATGAATTTATATCTCCCTCTCTTAAGGAATGAAATCCAAAATAAGACTCATGAATTCTAGTATATGTGTATAAATGTTGTAAAGAGATCCATAAATATCAAATAAATTATTCACTAACTATTTTTTAATAGAAATGGGACATCTCATGGTATATTGGGAAACATCATCTTCAATTGGGAGTATTATATTTTGATATGAATATTTTCATGTGATGCATGTGGATAGAACCCCACTAATCACTAAGTGTCTTACTACACCATATATCCAAACAATAATATAGACCATTTAATACTATGTAATTTGAAATTGATTTGGAAGAAAATCAAGTTATCTAAATTTTCACATGTGTTATAAATCTTTTGTGTCTCTATACAAGTTCTCATTGAGATCCCAACTATGCCTCTTTGGATATAATTACTTGGAAATTTGAAATATATTGTAGAATATTTTGAATAATTATTCATCTAAGATCTACAACCATAGTTCCCACAAATATATTAATCATGCTTACACTTACAATTATATGGAAGACTCGAGATATAACATGGAGTTGGAGGAACTCATAACAGACCCAATTTATTAGTAATGTCAAGATATGGATTAAATAATTTATCCTGATCAACAGTATATTTATAGTGATATTTAATTGAATAACATATGATGAAATATCTTCTCAATTATATATCTCATACCAATGACCCATAATATTCCCCTTCCATACAAATTCAGATGAGAAATGAACCAACTAGAAAAAATGATTTCTATACAAAGTCATTTTCTTCTAATTTTCTAAAATACATAGAAAATATATTTACATAGAAAATATATCAATTCTATATATAACTACCCCATGATAAGATCCCTGATGTCCTATCATTAAAAAACTATATCATTTTAGCTAGAACTGTAGAGTCTCACCAACTTATTCTAGGATCTTCATGTATTAAGATAGATATTTCAAATTGAATAAATATGGACTCCTGGAAAACTCAAAGAGATTCTTATCCATCATAAAGCAATTTTATTCCCCAAAATGATCATTGGAAGACTATAATGTTACTAGTTTCTTTTAATGAATGTTCTGAGAATAATCATTGATATAATCACTTATATGTCAAACCATTGTATCCTAAAAAATGGAAATATGAAGCATCATATCCCAGAGAAAAATAGAAATATAAAAAAACCTCTATAATTTTCTGATTATATATAGTTCTCTATATTCATTCATTCCTAGAAGATCCCTCTTAAGGTCTATTAAAATAATTTCTTTGTGTAATGGTACTATAAAATATCAATAAAAAATGAAATAAAAGGAAATGAACATGTGACAATAAATACTATCAATCATAATAAATCCATGAAATTTTTTTGATAAAATATTTTGGAAATGGCAAGGATTATATCCAAAAACTTCTCAAGGGATCTTTTCCAAACAAGTCAGGGTCACTTAAGGATAGGTATAAGGAGATACGGTCGATCTCTCTCTCATAACCTTCCACTTATATGTCAAAAATCCCATCTCTCATCATCCAAGACATCCCAAACTACATATTGACACGGATAAAGTGACATGACCACCATATATACCAATTTATCTTGATATAAACTAAAACCCTACTAATAGGATATCAAAAATAATTTCATATGAAATATGATAAATATAAACTATCATTACACATTTTGAAATAAATTATGGAATGTAAATCATTAAAAAATTCCAATGAAAAAATGTTTTAAGAAAAAATATAATAGAAATTATAAAACTGGTTTGAATGTGAATTTATAAAACATCAATAAAATAGTAGAATCAATATCAAAACATGCATGAATAATAATCTCTATCACAATAGACATTAATATTTAATTTGTTAAATACTAGTATGTGTAAATCATTAAACATCTCATTCATTTTCACTTCAGTAGATGGCATCAAATTATTTCTTAAAATGAATCATTATAATGAAATATTGTTATTCTTTAAATCTAAACCTTATTTATCTGCCATTTTCAATTGTATTTCATCCCAAGAAAACCATGAAATTTAAAATAATTATTAATTTTTCTCAATTAAAAAATAGAAATTATTTCTAAATCCACTAAAATTAATCAGTATAAATGGATTAAATTGTTAGTTATTTACATATAAAACCACCTACCTTAATAAAAATAAAAAAAAACCACAAGGGATGAACCTATAGTGATTCTGAAGGTGAGTAATGATAAAAAAATCATATAATCACAATCCATAATGTTATGATATGTATCAATTAATGGAATGAATATTCACCGATCATGCAGTTGGTGATAGATAAGGACATGACAATCAATGTCAAAATAGATATTACACATTCCATAAGAGATCCAATGCACCAACTGATAATTTAGTCCATTATAAAACATGGTTGGGTGTTCCAAAATTGTCACTTTAGAGCATAGAAAGAGATTAAAGGAAAATAAAATTTAAGAGAGGTGATTTAGAAATAATCAATGTATTTAAAATGAATGGTTTTGATATTTAACTAATGAATATCATATCGGTTGATTTCATCAGTTACACATTGACCTCCCCCAACAGTTAAGTGATACATGAAAAAACTTTCATGATAACCCTAAGTCTTAGTGGATATCTATCTAGATTATATCATCTTCCATGTTAGATTCCTATAAGAATTCCCACAATCTAGCCACCCATTTGTTCTCTAGTGGCCTCATTGACTATTCAATGGGGATCCTATAAATTTTACAATAATAAGAGCATACCAAATATTTAGTGAGAGGACCCAGCTACCTCTTATCTAGAAAACTAAAAACAATCACTCTCCCAGAAAACTATAAAAACTCTAATGTGGGGAAAACACCAAGTAAGACACATTTATAATAACTGAATGGTAGAAAAAATTCCAATCATCCAAAAAATAAAGTAAATATTTAATACATTTTGGTTAATACAAAAATTTGATTACATGAAGTTATATTTTTTTCCACATGTGTATGAATATTCCTTTATATTATTTTAACCATAAGGGAATTTATAAGGGTTCCACTCCTCTAACATATAATAAAGAACCACTTATTATCACTTTTCCAAAACACTTGAGTACTATAACTCAACCAATACAAACACAAATTACAAATTAAATCTTATATATAGATCTTAGATTTTTTTATTCCCAAATAACACATCCAATAACCCCTAAAATATGGTTAGAAAATATATTATCCAAACAATATTTATAAATTAATTACATCCTATTAATAGTTTAATACTTCATAAATTAAATATAAATATTAATTAACCACATTAAAATACTTAAATATTTATTTATTACATATTTAATTTTTTTAATATTAATGGAAAAATCTATTTTTGACCTCATATTAATCTTATATAAAATGTCAATTATGCTTGTGCATATGTACGTACTACCACCTCCATGAAGTGATATTTTTAATTTAACATTATAACATCTCACTGATGGTGAAATATATATATATTTTAGCATATAATATATTAGTTATACATTTATTATTATATTATAATAAATTAATTCTTACCTTTATTAATTTACATCTATCGAATAATGGAGTAATCACACATGCATATGTGTATACTGTGGTCTTCATGAAGTAATGTGATTATTTTTTCATAAAAAATGTACACATATGGTACAAAATGTGTTTATTAAAAAAAATTATATTTCTGACATGATATTGATTCTGTAACTATACACAATGTTCAAAGACTAGAATCATTAAAATGAATCAATCATGGAAAAAATTGTTTTACAACTAGATATTTATTTTAATGTAGAATAATTAATAAATATGTAACTATAAAGTGTAATGGAATAATATATATTAATAATAACAATAATATGGTTTTATTATTTATTTATAATGTGTCTAAATTTATTATGTAGGTTGAATAACTGTGTGTGATGAAATTTAGGACATGATGTAATGACATATATTTCAATCTCACATTTATCATTCTTTTTCATTTTTCAATTTGTAGGGAAAAAATATATTCTCTTTAGTTCATAAATATCATCTATTTTAATCTCGTTTGGTTATGTAATGGTTTGTTAGCTATTATTTAATTTTTTATACATGTATATATTTAAAATGAAGAAAAATATTTTTATAAGAATAGATAACCTTTTTTATCATTTTGGTTTTGGAATCATTTTCATTCATGTTTTTTTCAATATTTTCTATGAATTTTAGTTCTTTTACAAAAATAATATTATTTTTCCATGTTCATAAATATCATTATTTTTATGAAATGTATAAAATATTAATCTCTATACCAATATCCTATGATTTTTATATTTATTTTTAATGTGTGAAAATATGATTTCTCATGTTCTTTGAATTAATGGATTTTCATAAAATGACATATAATATTTTTTTCAACACAAAATACAACATGAATGGTTTTTAAATAAAAATTATATTCCAATAATTGTGGATATATTTTGTTTTATAAATAATTTAATTTGAAAGGATGTTTTCTCTTGCTTCACAATGCATATTTCTAATAATTTTATAAATTATCAATTCATCTATACCAATATCCTATGATTTTTATGATTACAAAAGTATATAAATTTATTATAATGTAATCTTTCATTCATGGAATGGCATATGATGTTTATGTTTTATTAATTTTTTCTTGAAACTTTTTTTTACCATATAATAATTATGTTGTCATCAATAAATAAGGTTTTCATTGTGTTTTGTAACACATATGTGTGGTTTTCATTCTGTGATAGGTTTGTCCATAATTATTCTATCCTCTAATTCATTGTGAAAGTAATGATATCTTAAGTGAAAATATAAAGTTGAATTAGGATTGGAAACAATCCAAAATGGGGATATATCTATTATTTTGTGGGAATATTTAGTGAACTCAATTAGAATTGGGTCTCAATCCATGATGACTATCTTATTACTGACACCTGAATAAGGAAATTATTTTTTGTTCTTATCTGAATTACAAATATATATGTATTATTCTAATTATATAATATCATTTCTTATAATTGATTATTGATTATTGTTCACTCATACTTCTTATTTCATCATATATGCCAAATCCTGCTTCTAAGAATGATTATTTATGATCTATGACATGTAAGGAATGTTTTTATAAGTTATTATCTTGTTTTAATAAAATTTATATTATATTATGATTTATTTAGAACATTAATTTATATCTACTATATTTACCCATGTGGAGTACCTATGATGGACCCTTCTTACATCTCATCTTTAACAGGTTATAAAAAATGTATTTATCTAGAATATGTCTATGATGGTTAATGTTTGAGTTTAAATTTATAATATATAGTGAAGATCTATGGTGAAATAAAAAAATTATATATATACACATATATGTTTTAAGGGGTCTAATTTTTTATGTACATTAGACATGTATTATTGTGATATTTCTAGAATATTCTTCTAAAATTATATAATATTTTTGTATATAATGTTTGGTTCATTATATTCTTCTCATCCAACTCAACACACAGGATAAAATCCCTTATAAATATAAAACATATTCATCATCATTCACTCCTAGATGAGAGTTACTAAACTTCTATATGTCATATTTTATAATTTTCTCTCTTTTACTAGTTATGTATCGATCATTCTTCTTCATAAATTTAATATTATAAAATCATATAATTATATATATATATATATATAATTATTTTATATACATTTTCTACTAAAATCATGATGGGTTGATCCTACAACTTATTCTCTATAATTTCATTCTATCGGTATCATCCAATGATCATTGATATTACTTCTTCCTTAAGGTTTTTTTCATTAAATTTTCATAATAGCTATTAATTTATATTTTCCCTTTTTACCTCAGTTTAATAAATCTGAATTTTTATGTTTTTATGGAAATGAAAATTTCTTCTTGATTTTTTTCCATAAATAACCCATGTTATTCAGTCACTAATTCTATATGGATATCAAATAAAAGTCCTATGATATTATGTCTCTTGTTTCTTTATGAAATTATAATATCTTTTATGATTTCAAAATATGATTTAGAATATATTTCCATTCACATTTATAAGCATAACATGATCTTAATCTTCTCAAGCATGAATATCAACATTATTATATAAAAACATGAATACTAATTTATTTTTAATGTCCAAATAAATAAATGGTCATTTGAAACATATTCTAATTTATTTCATAAAAATTTATTTATTCAGAAGGTGATAATTTATTTTATTATTCAAAAATATAACCGTTTAGAAAATGAACTGAATTTTAGGCAGTCTTTCATTTTCAATTCCAAACCAAAAATTGAAATCATATTTTTTTTATATTTTCAAGAATGTTGTAGAATTATATTAGTGTATTGTTTATATTATGATGTTATATGTAATTTATTTTTATTAAAAATTCACATCAGATGTTATTTTACAAGAGAAGTTAATAATTATAATATATATTATTACTCTATAGAACCCTTTCTATTACTCGAATGTAGTTGCTTATGACACTTATTATAGTATTATAAATATTCTATTTTTTACTAGATACCAGTTTATAATAATAATATCATCAGTATCACATTATTTTTTTAAAGGTAATAGTATGTTTCCCTTATATATTACAAGTTTACACATCAAGAGTCAGTAATAACAATTTTTAAGTCCACAATTTTCCATTTTTAGTATATCACTTGTTTAAATTAGACTAATATGATATTATAATCATAAGTGTTTTTTCTGATTTTAAATTTCACAATTCACCAATTATTTTCAAAACAAGTTACATTTATCTCAAGGAATATCGAAACATAAATAATCATCACAAATAGATATAAATATATTTCAAAAAAGGTATAATTTTTCAAAATGTCTTAATAATTATTCCTAAAATATCATAGAACATGATATCTCAAAAATATTTACTTAAATAAGTCCTAAAACCATTTAAATTAAACCTTATATCTCAATAAACCCAATAATTATAAGTATCCATTCTTAAGAATTACATAATATAGAGAATTATTTATGAATATAATTATATACATTTCGAAAATAATCTTTCCATTTTAGAGTTTTATAAAATTAGGACATAGTTTATACATATCAACCAACAAGAATACAATGTGGGTAATACTAAAACCTAATTAATTTCCTTTATAAGATGATTTTTTTAATAAAATATGAATTCATTTAATGAAAATTATTCACAATATTAATTTTCAATTATTTCTCACTATCCATCCATAAACACTAAAAACAATTTATAACTTTATATGAGGGAAAAAATATCATTAAGGGACATATAAAGAAATAATGAATTAATAAGACCAGTAATAATTAAAAATATGTGAAATCATTTTCACAAATCAATACTTCACACTATTAATGGATCAAATAGATAAATTGTGAAAACATGATATTTCCCTAAAACAGAAAAAAACATAAATAAAGCATTTGTGCAACATGGGGAATTAAAAGAACAATATTATATCCTTAGTGGGTACCATATGATTTGTAACAGTCACATGTACCATACATTATAAACCTCAAGGCTACCTTATAATTTAACCATCCTAGGTACCATATGGTGTATCTATCCCTATTACACTTGTAGTAACCATATTTCTGACCTCCAACAAAAAAAATAACCAAATCATTATAGGGAGAAATAGTTCACACACATAATCATGAAATATTCCCAATAACTATAGTATTATCATAATGAAATAGTACTCTCATCCTAAAATATACATTTGAATTTTTTAAATAAATTAAAAGATTTATTTTAATGAAATCTACCTTACCTCGGGTTCAACTTACATAAAAGATGTTAAAATGTCATATATAATAGTTTAATTGTTGTTATTAATAAATTAATGATCCATATTCCTATATATAATTATTTATATTATAATAATATAAAATCATTCTACAAATAGGATTAGACATGAAGGCGGTAATGTAAATTGAATGTGTATCTCGCATGATGGCATTAAATTTACCCATCATAGACGGTGTTCTCATTTAAGAATAAAATTGAAAAAGTAAGGGTTTGATAATTATTTTTACCATCCTCATGATAATAATTAATTATATATAATAAAAAATAATTTTCATTCCACATTGATAAATAAATGGGAAGAGACAATAAGAAATATAAATAAAATAAAAGGGAAATAAAAGAAAATCAATGAATATTTTACCTCTCGAATTATGCTCATTTAGATCCTCCTTGAGGATCCATATTTTTTCATTAGGTGGTACTAGTAGGTCTTGGACGTGGGGAAGATGCTAGGGAATGGAATTGTGAATAAATAAAATAGTATATAATCGATTGAGGTTGGAGGAGAAGAGGTGGGGTGCGGTGATATTTACAGAAGAAGATAATGGTGTTTTCTCCGTATTTTATTCATTAGATTATTATTTTGTATGAAGAAAATGAATAGGTAGAGAATTATTAGTAAATATATTAAAATAATTTAGGTGATTTCATGATTTGGATTATTACATTATAAATGACTAAATGAATAATTTATTTAATGTTTAATGTATATATACTGTTGGCCCCAAAATGTGTCTGGAGGAATAGAAGACAAAAAGCGGAAGCCATGAACCTAGAGGTTGACTTGCGAAGCCCCTTCGTGGAGCCCCGTCACATGGTGGATCTTATAGATCCCTATAGACCTGCAGCTGGCATAATGCATGGGCCCCCTATGCGGCCGCCTTAGATTAAAATTACGGGAGCCTCCACGATTCGAAAGACATTTGAAAATCCACCTCAGAGTGAAGAGATTGGAGGCTCTGTGAATCGAAAGTCATTTGGGAAGCCTCCATAGAGTAAATAGACGAGAGGATCCATGGTTACAACAATGCGTCATGCACCATCGTGTCGAGATATCCCTACTTCGCACCACCTTCAGCCTATAAATATCATGCTTCCCCCAAGCCCAATGGTTGGATATTCCGACCATTCACCTCCTCGGCTCTCAAATCAACAAGAACTTTTTTATTTATGGAAAATGAGCTCTTCTAAGTACATGAGAATTGTGAGGTGCCCTTACATTAGCTCAAACACAACCCCTCTCAATGTATTTCTCCCCTTCATGGAGCCCATACGCCACCACGAAGGAGAGAGATCCTCAAGGGGACTCAGGTATTCACCAAGAACGCATGCTTCACGATGTACCCTCTATAAACATGTGAAACCCAGGATAATGTAGGGTAACTGTGCTTCGTGAAGCACAATACTTCACAGTGCTATCCATTGCAAGGTACCATTTCTTTGAGAAGTCCTACTTTTCGAAATCCTTTCAACATCACAAAGCACTCTCCATACGCACCAATGCCCTATTCCTAGGCTATGAAACCACACTTCGAAAATAATACCCCCTCATGAAGTCCCTCTTTTATATGGAACACCAGAGCATCATAAGGATTTTTCCTATGATCCCACTTCTTTTGAAAACCCTTCTTTAATACTACCCTCCATGTTTGTACAAAGTAATTTCAAGGTACATTGCGTGGTATTTCACATTGTGTTTCTTAGTTTTATGCTGCTTCCCATAGGCACACTAATTTTTATTGCTTCATCACATAACCACACTAACATTTTCCCCTCAGCGGATCACTCCACAACACCCCAACGCCAAAGCATTTCTGGTGCCATCCCATAACCATGGGTGAAAGCATTCAATTTATGTATGTACTAGGGGTGTAGAGTTAACCCGCCTCGTCTGAGCTGTAGTATGGTAAAACACCAAGCATCATCGAACCCAAAACATGACATTAAACTTTGGAATCACCCCATAAATCATATGATGGGTGCCCAGTCTCAAAAATTCTCTGTGTTTTCTCGTGCCCACGGGAGTGAGAACTTCCTCACATGGAATGAGATCCATTATGCTGGTGTGGAACCTGTTCAAGGAGAAGGTAAACCATCATGTAATAACCCCTAAACTTTCTTGAAGGTGGAAACACCCTTGCTATTCCATTATTCTTCCATGACAAAGACCAAATGAGAGATGGGAACCTAGACCATATTTATCCATTCCCTCTCCCAACGAGCATTGTATCCATTGAGAATCCATCCAAGTGTAAGTCCCAATCTCTATGTCTCTGGGATGCTAACAATTCATAAGACCGTGTTTCCTCCATTGGATACTAAACACACATAATCCCATGTTTCCACTTTGGGTTGTTAAGCATTTGTAATCCCTAATCCCCATCCCAATGACGTACCATTCACGATGTGATCATCGGTTCATTTCTTCATATTGTTTCTCACCCCATGCAGGAGTCACGTGGGCTTAGATTAATCATTGACCATGAAATCATACATGGTCCACCCTAGAGCGTAACCCTTAATCCATCATCAAAACAATGTGGGATATGATCCATGCTATGGCATTGTATGTGGGAAGCCTCCTTGAGGTTCAAGCCCAACACCTACATGACCTGACCCCTACATATTGATTCACCATCATCCTGCATGAAGTTAAACTTCATCTATCACACCGAACTACATGGACTTTGATCCTTTTCAAGGCATGGTAACTAGTAATACTCTTTGTGGTTCAAGCCCAACACATACTTTCCCTAACCCCATCACGTCATTTCACCTACATCTTGCATGATGTTTAACTTTAGCCACTATCCGGACTTCAAGGACTATGATCCTTGTCAAGGAAAGGTACATTTGAAGCCTCTCTAAGGTTCAATCCCCACACCCATCTATCCCGACCACTTCACATTAGTCCATCCTCTTCCTGAATGATGGTAAATTGTTCTCAACCTTTTCATCCTACATTACATTAAATTGTTACCATTAAAACTATGGGGTCTATTATTCATTCCAAGGTGAGGTGTGTAGAAATCCTCCCAATGATCCAACCCAAACTGATGGTTAGTCATTGTGTTTCCCACTCGATGGTAAGCTGTTGTGTCTTCCAGTCAACAGTAATCCATCATGTTCCCCAATTTGCAGTAATCCATTGTACCTCATCCAATGGTAATCCATTTCTAGCCCCACACGATGGTAATCCATAGTAGGATTATCTTCGTGGGTTTAATCCCTGTCACCAAGACATGGTACGTAGGAAGTCTCCCTGAGGTTCCACCCCAAACACTGGTAAGCTTCGGTGTCCCCCTCGTTGGGACTCAAAATTCTAGTCTTCCCCTCTATCATTATACCATCCAATGATTTTAACAATGTTTGAGGCCTAGTATACCGTAGGGTCAATGTCGTATGTGTAAACCAAGATTCTATACCCCCATCCTGAACTACATGGACTTTGATTCCCTTCCTCGGGGATATGTAGGAATCCTCCCTCTGTTTCAAGCACATCACTCATGTATCATCCTAGTCTTTTCCTTGATCCTATGTGTTTCTAGAAGGTCATTCCCCATCCCAGAGGTTCTACATCCTCTACATTCTATACATGCATCCATCCTCATGGGTCACCTCCTCAGGTGTCACATTGCCATGATGAACTATGCTTACATTGATTCCCTACCACAAGGATACGTAGGAAGTCCCTTCTAGGATTAATCCCAACATCAACATCTCCCTCACAAGGATTCCATCGACACTCAACAATCCAAATACATCCTGGTTCCTACTCGGGCCCCCACATCCCTGTAATATCATGTCACCATCTTTCTCGCTGCTCATACCAGTTATCTGGTAACAAACTATGTATTATCCCCAACATCATTGATTCCTCCTGGGGTTGCACCCATATGATCCACTAATGTCATTGTTATAATTTGTATGATCCATCTACATTAGACGTTAAACTCACTACATATACTTTTTTAAACATGGAATGATATGGAAAACCTTAGGGACATGCATATGGCATATAGTTCCCATCATTCCACATGGGATGGCTTGGGATTCTACACCCTTGAGAATGCCAATCATAAGGAGATGAATCCCAAACGTGCCAGTGTTCTAGTGACTAGACACTCCAGCAATGTCCAACATGACTACTCCCAAGACCGAAGTTTTATTCCAATGCTGGAACCCTTGGAATTTCTTGATAGATTTAGTGTAATTAACCAGAGTCTATGAATACATGGCACTGGGAATAATTTCATGAACAATGTATTAATATATGAAGGAGACCCAGTCTAGGAAACAAGTTCTGAGGAGGAATCCACGGAATGAGTAACTATCATCCAATCATCTCGTTCAAATCATAGAGAAAATTTCCCTGAATAAGTGATGGATGTCTCCCGCTTATGGAAAGTAGAAATGTGGGGAAACATATGTGCATCCGTTGAAACAAAAGAATTTACACCCCAGTGAAAGCGTCAGAAACAAAAATAGTGAACCCGATGTGAAGTTATTCTCCTCAATGTGGAGATTAGTAGTGCATGAGACATCAATGGATTGATGTGTCACCAGATAAATGTATCTGGTGTCCTGTACCACCAAGAATATAGTGGGTCTACCATGAAACTCACTAGAAATTGGGGCATTTTAACATTGGACATCCCGGTATGCGACATTGTAAGTGTGGATCCTTCTTACCAACCAGGGGAGACGTAATGACGTTGGGGTACAAGACGCCAATTTCCCACATTCAACACTAATGTTTTAATCAATTTGATTTTCAAGGCCAAGTATCTTTTAGAGGAAACCAATCACCGCCCACCTACTAATGTAGGGGCAGGGGTAAATTCAACACCGCAATCCAGTGTGGCCTCATCTCCCCCATTGTAGGATCCACATCTATTGCTATTGGGCACCCACGCCACATCTCCCGATATAAAATCATTCATTGAATGGTGATAAATGTATTCATTATATGCTACAATGAATAGGGGATTATCCCATCTTAGTATATGGCCTGATAAGACATAGAGGCTTTGAGGCATCACCACCAACACCGCCCCCATGTGTCGGGTAGGGAGACACTGCTCCCCACTCCGACATATAATCATTTAGGGAGCCTCTTCCCAATATTCTTAGATGAATCCCTCCCCTACGCCAATGAGGTGATGGATTTTTAGGCTATCCTGGACATAATCCTATTCTAGGGGATCACAAGAAGGGATCCCACCTAGCTACATCAACACCACCACTCATCCACAAGGGCTGAGGATCCGGTGAGCTATGTACCTATGCCATCTTCCCCGAACCGATTAAACCCACCCCAGCATTGATCAAAGGATGAGGGGGATGCTTGTCAAGGAGAATCAATGTCAATGAGTACTTTGGGACATGCCACCATTGATGTATACCATAAGTCCCATGTTCAGTCTAAGGAGGGGAACTAATATGCCCATCCCAGATCAAGGCCCCAACCACCCCACATGTATGCTGGGTCAACTGTCCTTGTTGCTGAAATGAGTAGCACCTGTTGCAGGCCGACCCACGACAATGACACCCGGTACGAAGGTCCACACTTTACCATCACCAATGAGAGTCCATGTTTGTCCTACTCCCATGCTCGGCATGGAGGTCTTCCACATGCCTTCTTAAATCCGAACGAGGTTCCTTCTCGCTGCATGGACAACCAATACAGAATACACTTCTGCACCTATGACCTCAGGTATGAAGCCACCCCTCTCATCACAGGTCGACGATGTGATGAAACTAAATGTATGGATAACTGTCAGCAGGGGGTCTTCCCCCTGTCCTTACAACATCCGACGATTGTCCTCCTCATCCCAACAATTAGATAATTCAAGGTTTTCCTTGCTTCATAGTCACCGATTTTGGATGTCATACCCATTTTCTACTTGACCAATGCGACAAACCTCCATGAACTGACACTGCCAAAGGAAATAAGCAATGAGTCCCTACCCATGATTCAATCTACTCCAGCACTTCCCATGGATGTTCCCTCCATGCGTCAGTTGGTGGACATAGAGGTCCTCCCTGTGGTCCCTTTGGAATTTTTTTCAGGTGCTTCTCTTACACTGTCTCACCTAGGCGGAACTCCTCTACGCACCAATATCAATTTGGCCAAATTTTCATCCCAAGACAAAAACATACCATGTCCTGAAGAGACATCCAGGGGTACATGGGTGGGTCGCTGATTCCATAAGAAGAGCGTTGAGAAGATTGATCATACGGTTAAGCATGTGTTCTTCTCATATTATGTGGTGGAATGGGATTAGATAGTGGAACCCTCACCACGATCTTCTGTGTAGAGATATGGGGAAGGAATGTGATGTATAAGCCTCATCCATCTAGAATGTGTGGTACACTGGATTCCCGCCTCCCTCCACAGATAAAACTAGGAGGATGAAGATTTGGACCTTTCTCAATGACTGGTTGTGAAGTCATCCTTATCATCAATAGTTTCATTCTCTACCTCATCTAGAGATCATGGATTGTTGTTATGGGGATCAGTAGAGGTTTAACAACAACATGGACTACAGTCAATGACATTATTCCTTGTACTAGAAGCCCTGGGCACCAACCCATCTTACCAAGATTTAGTGGCTCAGTCATCACATTAATTGCATGAAAGCCTGAGATGTAGTGGCATGTCAGCCTATTCTCCATTTTCTTGTCTACCATCCCAGTGATCTTATTCAATGCCGCTACCTTTCCCCCATACACCCATTATTAATTAGTGGGGAAACCAAGGACCATATCTCCGGTATGGGAAAAGGAGATTTTGGGACATCCTTGTAGTGGATGATTTCCCAGAAATGTTCTGGCTGATTGTGGCCATGAACATCAGTGTGTTAGGATCACTTATCGAGGATGAAGTCGTGTTCTATCTCCGAATCCTATGGGTGAGACACTTTCTTCACTGTTTTTAGTGAGTGTCATACCCCAAGATTCAGGAACACTTTGAAGAAATATGCCTGCATTGATGCATGGTTGACTTAGCTTCACTACCTGTGGCCAATTGCAATGAGTCGCCTGGTCGCCACCGGACCATCCAACAATGATGAATTCATCGGTTTAAAGATATCTGTATAATTATCAAGGAGTCTCCCCCCCCCCACATTCAGGTGCATGGTTTGGGGAAGTATGTTTCCCTACATTTCAGTTCTATCTGGCACCAACCTGACATTCCAAGAAATATCGAGGATATGCCTCCATGTAGAGCCGTGGTGAACATGGAAGACCAACTAAAGGGAGATCATGAGAAAGTTATCCTTAATGATTTCATACACCATGAGGGAGTATCACACCAATTGGATCGGTTTGGAAGGATCACCCTCTAGAAAAGAAATTTTTAAGTCTTCCCATACTTACTGAGTCATTAACCCTCATTCGGAATCCCAATAATGGAGAATAACATCTTGGGGTCATCAAACCTTCTGTCCCATCTAACTTAGTTCAAAAGGAATAGAATGATCTCGAAAAGTTCGTATTACATCCACAGCTTTTGGATCACAAGAAGATGTTTGATTACCTTATTTTTGAATGTTCCGTAGAGCGGCCTCCAGAAAACAGTGATCCTCGGTCGGGATAGCAGGGGTAGGTACAACATCCACCGGACGAGTTTCCCTCAAGTTTCCCTGATCATCCTACCCATGTAGACAGGATACAGGTTTGGACATATGGAAAAAGGGCACAATATGTGTCAACAAATCCACCTAGGAGGCATGATAATCCCTGATACCCAGCTCAGGTTCCCATTTCCACACCACCGGTCATCCCACCAGCTGCTCCACGACCCATTGGGCCTTCTTATAGTGTTGAAAAACACTCCCACACACACCTGGTTAGGGATCCAATTCTAGACTAGAACCCATGCCCAGATGATTTCTTGGAAGCACTCATCGCTCACCTTGAGGTGTAGAAAAATTTGAAAGTGGTGGTCCAGCCTTATGGAACGCCATATCTGGCATGGGTAGATGATATATAAGTTCCCATGGGTTTTGCAAACCCCACTATATCCCATTTTAATGGGATGAGAAACCCAATGTAGTAGATAGCCCCTTCATATCATGGATTGGACCCATGTTGGTAACCCTAACACAACAGGAGGCCATCAAAATCCGATGATTCGTACAGACATTAGATGTTTCTGAATTTTTTTATTACCACCACTTACCCATCTGTTGAGTCGCTGACTGGGATGATCTATATAGCCAATTTCTCTATCAGTTCAGTTATATCCCCTAGAAGATGAGTATTGCAGTCCACTACAAGTGTAATCAGAGGCTTGATGAGGATGTCGCGGACTTTGTATCTTGGTGGAAATGCAACACCTACTCCTTGGATATGTCGCTGACTTAGATATCTATGATGAAATTATGTGTGGAAAATTCCAAGAATAAATTGGTCCCCTCTCACATTACCCATAATTACCCCATGGGATTCTGAGACTTCTCTAATAAGTCCCAGCATCTGGAGGAAGCCTTATAGCAGGCCAAGCAGGCACATTCAATGTTTCCTGCAATTCCTGCAAGAAGGTTATCTAAGGCTGATCCTACCACAGTGGCACATATATAGGTCTCTATGCACCTGGATTTATTTCCAATGGAGCCACCTCCACAACCCCGCAGGGGCCCTCCACCTCAGGCGCAACCTCTGGCCCAGTAGCGCCTACCATAGAATCGGTAGGCACCCCCATATAACACGCCGCCACCACCCTGGTGGGATAAACAGATTCCACCTCCTCAATAGTCTCTTCTAGACCCTCATCAGGGCCATGATCCTATATACACATTCCATGAAATGAAAAATATACCAACTCATTAAATGAGGCTCAAGTCCCTTGTTATTTTTGATGTTCCTTGGAACATGGACTTCTACATTTCTCTGAATGAAGGAGGCCTAAAAGGAGGATCTTATTGATTTCCCCAATTACTTCCCCTGTCACCAGATCCTAGCGAACACCCTCAAACAATTCTATGTGTTTAATAATTTCTTCAAGACTATGATGATAGAAACATAGTGATTATAGGCCCAGCTAAGATACAAGTGGAATGTGTATTCGTGAAGCCATATAGTGGCAGTGACAATGAAGGTGAGTGGAATCATGTTTCTAACCATGGGTCCAAAAATTATGACGACTAGATGGTTCATAAGGCAGTCTCACATGCCCTTGGTTTTATCTTTACAAATTTGTATTGACCTTATCATTTAGAAGACGTAGAGTCACCCACATCTAGTACTTCCACATCAACATATCAGCCTTCCTCTTCCTATAAGAGCAAGCATTAGTGACGTAAGGGAAAACGAAGTCCCCTTCTAATGGCTTTGTCATCATATACTCTTGGAATCTTGATTCCCCTGGAGATGGAAATTCCCTCTAGAATCCATCCAATAGTGGAGGATTCTTCATCTACGATCAAAGGTATGCCTCAGTCAACATCATGGTGTGGGTAAACCCTTACATGATTTCTAAAAATGAGGAGTGCCAAAAGGATCCTCTGAACATTACGTGACATCACTAGTATCAATGAATCTATGGCTATATAGAATATCGGAGTGCCTTGTTAAGTACATCCATCCAGGTATTGCATGGCACCGAAACTAGACATATGGCCTAGTGCAAAGCTCATCATGCGCATCCTTCTCAGCGAAAGTCACCAGGTCTTCCTTCACTGCCATTTTTGTTACATGATCAGGTGAAGCCGCATCACCATGCCATGATCATCCATTTCTGTTACAGACCAGACATAGTCATCTAACCCACATCCAGAAGTCACTTCACAAGCTTCAACTAGAGAGCAACGATACATTCCCAACACTAGTCAGCTGCCAGTTTAGCTGGAGGGGCTAGTCATTCCCCCTGTTGTAGAGAATCCTCTTATAAGAAAAGTTAACAGTTTTCATGGATGTATAATGTCCTTATGCATATTTCCATAATTTATTTGAGGATATCCATCATAGATGGCCTTCTCCTATCAGCGGATATGCATGAATCCATCACTGTATATTTAATAAGCCCCCTCTAGTTCGAGACAGAGGTAGCTGCAGCAGTAGCCTACAACGCTGAGGTAGTCGATAGTGTTAAATTTCATGCCATTATCTCATTTTTTGGAGAATATAAAGGCTATCACATACAATGGAACATTCTATAAATGTATATTATTGGCCACTTCAATGGCATGGAGACTCATTTTTTTCTTTTAGACACAGGCTCTGGGATCCAACT
Organism: Viscum album; assembly: GCA_963277665.1. Taxonomy (NCBI): domain Eukaryota; kingdom Viridiplantae; phylum Streptophyta; class Magnoliopsida; order Santalales; family Viscaceae; genus Viscum; species Viscum album. The sequence goes on along the minus strand of OY728123.1, from coordinate 28,661,546 downwards.
AATCCAGACCTGGACAATCTGAATGATTGGGCTATCTGTGATGACCAGAGTCCCTATGACATGAAAATTCAATGTTGGCATAGGACAAAATAGACACAGATCTGTAGGATCCACCTAACGACCTTGTTCGGTGGCCAATTTTCTAGCACTGACTTCATGGTTATATCATAGGACATCGCCTACAATGAATTTATGGATAGATTATGCCTCCATTTACATGTGGTAGTTCTTTCCTCGTATCACCAGTGCCTTATGTACTCCCTTAATGGTCGAGTGGGCATACACCAAGGTGGTGTCTCTCTATTTGCCTCTATTGAATCTCGCTACTTGGATGCCTACTAATACATGATTAATGAATGACGGATTTAGGCCAATGAGGATGGACATTCAATGACCGTGACCAACTCATGTACTGAAATGAATGATGCCTAAATTTTCCAGATCCACCAATGGGAGGATATTACTGTAGATATGGGGCATTACTTCATTGTTTATGGAACAAGGTGGAGGCACATTACGAGGTCTATGGGACGCTAGAAGATAAGTTTTTATTCCTAAACAAATCAAGATCAGGTGATCCCAGAGCCCCCTACCCCCATAAGTTATTGGTACAACCACCCCATGGAAATGACATTACGTCATACATGCTTGTTTCTCCAGGCTGGGATAAACTCGTTAAAGCTGATGCACCACTATTTCTTGGATATCATCAAGTGTGGACCATTGGGCTGAAGGCCAGATGGGGTCGGGTTGACAACATCCATTGATATGGTTTCAAAAACAGATGAGTCCCTGGATGGAGTGTCTATGGCCACTCAGGTTGGCACCAGTCTCCCATCAGGAACTTTTGACACAGAGGAAAATCCTATTGAAAAATATCCATCCTCAATAAGTTAATAAGAGGATTTATAGTATTCTCCTCCTTATTTTGAAGAGGGTGTATCCACCACTGTTGATGAATAAGAAATAGTTAACCTCGTTAGCGAAACAGATCTAAAACCCACATTGACCAGTGTCGCTACGCCCATCGACGAGTAACAAAAATAGGTGGAATTTTTGAAAAAACATCATGATTTGTTTTCTTGGAGTTATGACTAGATTCCAGGATGTGATCCGCATGTATCTGTCCAGTGCCTTAGTCTTACAACAAATCACCATGGATTCAAATATCCTCTTAGGAAGATGAACCTTTCTCATGGTGCCATAGTCGAGTTTGATTTTGATAGGATCATCAGATCCATCTTCGTCATAGAGGTCTAGTACCCCCGATGGCTATCCAACACTATGCCTGTAATGAATAAGAACATACCAATCAGTCTCTGCATTGACTTCTGGGATCCCAACCATCACAGTCTGAATGATGATTTCCCCCTTCCCATGATGGAGTTATTGATTGATGCCACCACTGGGTACTAGACCCCCTCATTCATAGATGTGTATTCCAGATATAACATGGTCTAAATGGTTCACATGGATGATGAGTCTACAACCTTAAAAGCTCCACAATGTATATTATGCTACTAGGTTATGCCCTTTAGTATAATGAATGTAGGGGCCACCTATCAGCTTGCCATGCATGATATATCTAATCTGATCCTTGAGACATTGGCGGAATGCTTTGTGGATGACGTAGTGATCAAATCTCTCCAGCATCAGGACCATCTCTAATATCTTTATCAATTATTCGGCTTCCTCCATTCTCTCCACCGAATGATAAACCCATTGAAATGTGCCTTTGGGGTTACCATTGGAATGTTTTTTTGGCATCGTTTTCTGATATAAGGGCATCACGATTGGCCTAGATAAGATCAAGGATATCAGCCATATGCCTCCCCTGAGCAACATTGAGAAGCTTCGAGGCCTTCAATCCAACTTGGCATATATACGCCGATTCATCGTGAATTTGGCTGGCAAGTGTAATCCCTTTCATCTGATCATGATGAAAGGAAATGTTATATTAGTGGGACAAATAATGTCAGACTACTTTTGATGAAATGAAGCTGTATCTACTCTAGCCTCTGGTCCAAATGCCACATATCTCTAGAAAGCCACTGGTACTCTATGTGACCACCCTGGAAAAATCTCTTGGTGCCCTTCTCACCCAGAAGAACAATGAGGGAACAGATAACAGTCTATAATATCTCAACTGCATTATCCTTGATACGGAGACCTGACACTCCCATATCAGGAGGAGATTCCTTGTGTGGGTATTCACAGTAATGAAATTGCAAAATTACATGTCACACTATAGGGTATAACAAGTGTCCCGAGTGGATTTTCTGAAGCACATTATGAACCACCCCATGTTGTCTGGTCGTCTAGCCCGTTGGGATGTGATCCTCTAGCAGTTTGACCTCAGGTTTTCCCCTTATAAAGATATTAAGGGGAACTATCGGCAGACATCCATGCCACTCTACAGCTCCCACAGGCCAGTCTCTAGACCTTGATTTTCTGGATGACTCAATCCTGTCAGTAGACCAAGTCATTCCACATTAGAAAATTCACATTTATGGCGTTTCAAGGAGACCTACCGACAGAAGGGTCGATGAACCTAGACTCAACAGAGTGGTCTTGGGTATTGTCATCATCACCCCAACAAAATCAATTTTTCTATATTAATTATAGTTGTTAGAAAGTTGTGCCAATAATGATGCAGAGTTCCAGGCCCTTATCACTGGCCTTGAGTTATCCCTTGAGATTAATGTTCCCCCTTGCATATGAAAGGGGAATCTCAACTAGTCATTAAGAAGATCAATGGTGACGATGTCGTCGGGAATCCAGAGCTCGTACAACTATTGGAATGTATCATCCAGTTGATGTCCCAGTTCCCTTATCGACAAGATGTTACTCATGTCCCGCGTTCGTCGAACGGTCGAGCTGAGGACATGGTAGTCCTAGTTGAATCTCTTATAGAGTCTAATAAGGATAATTTAATTATCCACTTCACACACTAGAGAGTCTTCACCCCTTCAGTCCATATGGCAATTCTATCCCACAGTTAAGTCACCTTACTGGTGGTGCCTCCTTGTTAGGAGATCAATGTCCCTCTACTGTAATGATGGAAGTGACTCACGGCTGGAGGACCCCATTTTTTCAGTACCTACAACACATTAATCTCCCAGTATATCAAGCCAAGCTCAAGTGAATATGATTCCGCACACTACAATTTAACCTCTAGAGTGGTCTCGGTCATTTGTTGATCCTCTAAAAGCACAGTTTTGATAGTGTTCTCCATTATTGCATTCAAATAGTTGAGATTTCTCAGGTGATGAAATTGTTACATGTTGGTTCCTACTAGGCTAATCATATTAGGATAAAATTATCTCACCAGATCATGTGGTTGGGGTATTTCTGGCCCTCCATGATCTGTGATATCCTTTAGTCTTCCAAGAGGTTTCCTACATGCCAAATTCATGCCAGCTTTGGGCATCGACTACCAAAGCCTCTCCACACTACCCAATACTATTGTCCCTTTGCGGTCTGGGGATTCGAGTTTGTGGGACCATATCAGCTAATGACATATCGCTGGTGAAGGTTGATTCTGACCTCTATATATTTCATTTCCATGTGGGAAAAGGAAATTCCTCTAAATGAGGTCAAGTCTAATTTTACCATTTAATTTGAGAGCTCCAACATCATTTACCTATTTGGAGTACCTTACTCCATCCTCACCGATAATGTAACCAACATCCAGAAAGCCGATTTGAATATGTTGTATGCCAAGTACAACATTCGTTCTAACCATACCTCATTCTATCAAGCTCAAGAAGATGAGCAGATCAAGCAGTTCCAAAAACTACTTATATCACCCTGTGGAAAATGCTTGGTCATAACAAGAAGAGTTGACCAGACAAACTCCCCAACTCCCTCTAGTCCAATTGAACAACGACTCGTAATTACACATAGGTGACCCCATATTCCCCAGTGAATGGAACTAAGTCTATCCTTCCAATAGAGATTCAATTTCCTTCATTACGCACACCTATCTATGATAAGAAAGCACCAGATATAGTAGATGAAATGTGTCTGGCTGAATTATTACCACATGACTAGAACATGATTCATTCACTAAACAATCTAGAAAGGTCTCAGAACAATATAGATAGTGCTTTCAACAAGAAATTTCAACTACTTTTTTTATTTCAAGGAGAAATAGTTTTGGACCTGAGAACACTAATGATGACTAATAAGAAACCACCCAAGATGGTGCCCAATTTGGAAGGACATTACATAATTCACATGGTTTACCCCAACTGTGCATACACTTTTGTCACTATGGATATCAAGTGTATAACTCCTCCAACTAATGCCAAAATCCACAAGAAATATTTTTCTGAGTTAGGGATTGTCCTGCATGACCTTAACTTGTTGCATCCAACATGACACAAAACTTCTTTAACACCCCACATGACAATAAAGTACACAATTTTTTGAGCTCTATGACCATAAACTAAGATCTATACGGTCCTACATGTCCTCAAACTGATCTGTCTTATCCACATGATGTTAAAATGTGTGATTTATCAGGACTGAAGGATGTAAATCAATTCATCATTCATCCCCACGTCACGATGTTAAACTACATGGAACCTCCAAGAACTGTATATGGAATGATTCCCATCCTCATGGGATATGTGGGAACCCTCAAAGACCTTGTCTTGAGCCCATCCCCTAGAATCTTCTCATTGACTATCCATCTTGGGTTTAGTTTCCTTGGACGATCCCACATGGTGTATTGTAGGATTCCTTTTCCCCACTCATGTCAGGATTACAATAATAACACCATATACCCCTCCTCATTTTATTATCCTCCCATGTCCTCCCCACTTGACATTAAACTGCATGGCCCTTTATGAACTATGTATGGCATGATTGTTATCCTCATGGGATATGTTGGAACACAAGGACATTTTGTCCACTGACCCATCCCTAAAATTCAAGAGATCCCCTTAGTTCCAAACACATAGTGTGGTGCTTGATTTCACCATCATTCATGTTGAGTTCATCATGACCTCACTATGTATCCCTCTCCCTGATGATCATTACCTGTTTCCTCATCTTGCATGATGTTAAACTACATTTCCACAATCATGCTTCACACACACCCTTTATTTGGGTCTTCATTATCTTCCACATCTAAAAAGACCCTCGAACGACATAAGTTATAGGACCAAGGGATCTCCTACCATTTCAGGCCAACGTCCTTGAGGATCTCGAATGAAAATTTGATACAATTCCCATGATTCAAATATGGTCAGTAGTCGACACTCAATTTTTATTCCCATTTCAGGTCACACGATATGGATGTTGAGTTTTGAGCATTGTGAAAAGCTATCCTTCGACGTTATCACCACCCCCATATGTTCCAAATATTGGGTTCAATGATTCATCTTCTCTTATTACCCCTTCAAACATTATTTTTCATAAGGAATTAGTTTAGTATGGATGTCAGACCCTTATATGTTGGGGATAACCGTATCACATTCCATTTTTCCTACACTATGCATTGCTCACATGGGAATATGATCTTTATTAAGGCACTACCCTCATAAAGGGTCATGTGTCTATGGTCCGAGCACTATGACCTTAAAATATGATCACCCTCATTCTAGTCCTGCATGAAATTACACTGAAAATTGGTCAGGACTTCCCATCTCAGGCCAAGCCATAGGTCCCTCAACCTTATTAGGCCCCCCAACTCAGTTTCTCACTATGGATTGTGCGGTGTGGTGTGGAATATTTCTCGTCATTCATGTCGGGATATTTTTTTCTATGCCACATACATCCCTTTAAGACACCCCTCTATCATTTTCCTTGCCGCAAGGCGTTAAAGTGTGCAGGTCCCACCATTCTTCACGTGTCCCATCATTTGGGTTTTCTCCATAATTCACATCATGAAGGAACCACAGACACCATAGATGTTTGGAAAAAGGTATTTCCTACCATTTCGGGCCAACTTTCTCGAAGATCTTGAGTGAAAAATTTATACAGGTCTTGTGTTGCGAATATGGTCAGTGGATGACACTCAATTGTTTTCCCCATACCTAGTCAATCAATATAGGTACTGTGTTGTGAACATGATCAAAAGTTATCCCTGATAATCATTGTCATCATCTAGTCTCCCGCATAGTAGTCACAGTGATTCACACTTTATTACCATTTTTCCCGTTCTCATGAAATTAAACTGGGCATCTATGGTTCGAGCTCTATGACTATATACTAAGATCAGCAACATCCTCCCTCTAAGATGGTAAAATGTAAACTAGCTGTGAATTTTCATTAGTCTCCAAACCACATGCCCCTCATCCATTTTGGGCCCCTATCAAAGTTATCAATATGAATTGTATGTTTTTTATGGTATTTTGTCCTCATTCACTTTGGATTACAATTCGGGTCATACACATCCCTCATTGAGATACCTTGACCCTCTCTACATCCTTTCCTCAAGACGTAAAACTATATAGCATCCTCCTGAACTATGTGTGGCTTGATTCCCACCATTATGGGATATGTAGGACCGCTAGAACCATTAGCCTTCGGTTCTAGAACCATTTATTAGTAACCTCCATACCTTCCTCGCCCCCCTGTCCTGAGTTCCCCGCAGAGAGGGGCTTCCAGTGTGGTATGGGATTATTCCCTCAATTTACATCAAGTTTGTAACAACAATGACACATACCCCTTTCTCCTGAGTTCTCTTCATTACCATGACCTATAATCATTATTCTTGAGTATAATTCTCTTAATTTGGTCCCCCAACCCTCTTTGGCAGTTCGCCAATGGGCCCTATAGAACTACGGTTCAGGACCCATAGTGTTGGATTCTACATGACATGTTATCACCCCTTTTCATGATTCATGTCTGCCTTCATTTAGGATTTCACCGTCTTTCACATCCAAAAAGGACACCCAATGGTACATATGTCTGGCCTCAGGTCACTCATACTATTATAGGCCAACGTCTTCGAGGACCATGAGTAAAGAATCAACACATGTCCCACGTTGCGAATATGGTCAGTGGTTGAAACTCATTTTTTGTTCAAATTTCAAGTCACGTGATATGAACGGTATTTTTTGAACAGTGTCCATAGTTATCCAAAATATCCACACCGCCTTCAACAATCCATAAATATTAGTTGCATGATTCATATCATTTTCCATTCCATCATGTCGAAGTGTAATTTCAACACTCTTGGTGTTATCCCTCAGTCTGTGTTTGAACATTAGGAGAACAATGCCACAGTAAGGTTTCATTCAGGGCTCGGCACCGATTTCACCTTTTCATGTATTCCACGTGTTTCAAAGACCTTATCCACCATAGTTTCCGACACCGAGTGTTACTCATGTGGGCTTAGGGATTTGGTCGAGGTTTATGCCCATTTGGAAGAGTCTTATCTCTCTATGGTCTGAGCACGATGACATTAAAATGTGATCTTTCTATGTATTTTCCATAAGGCGTAAGAACCACGCCCTTAGAACTATGTATAGCTTCATTTCCATCCTCATGGGATACGTAGGAATGCGCGGGAATTTCATCTTCAGGTCCAAATCAGGTACTACTAGTTACCTTTTATCTTCGTCCTTTTGGTCTAGTCTTTGATATTATTGTGTGGTGGGGAGTGTCTAAGATTATGTCCTCACCCACATCTAGTTTGTAATAGTCATACCATGTACTCCTCTTCTAGGAGATATTATCTCATTCCTGTTGTCCTACATGACATTAAACATCACTCTTAGAACTACATATGTTATTATTCCAATCCTCCTGGGATACATTGGAGCACCTAGAAATTTCTTCTTCGGGTATAGACACAAATTCTCTGACATATTATGGCCCCTTTTAATGAGGTTTCTTCCACATATTTGTGTGTGGTGGGGTGTGGACCTCAACCTCATTCAAATTGGGTATTATTTATCATGCCATGTACATTCCCTTCAAATCCTTGTTTCTTCTGTGTGTGTCCATGCCATATGACCTTAAACTATGATTCATGGTACCAAATGATTTTAAATAGTCGTGTCTTTATTTTAAGATGTTAAAATTCATTTATTGGTCCTATAACACCACCCTAAACTATGACCTCATTGTCTTGGTCACACGACGAAAAACAGAACTACATTGTGATGTCCTCACTCAAGGGGACATCATGTTTGGTAATGGTTATCCACCAAACCATTTGTCAATGCCTACATATGGATTGATAACTGTAGCGATTCCTAGATTCTCAATCCTTGGTTTATTGATTCAAAAAAACACACACATACCTCCTAAAGGAGAAACAATATCTATAAAATTGTGTTTCTTTTGGTGTGTGGGTTGGACCCCCTCAACTGTATTGTCACATGCATTGGTACACTACCATGCCACTTCTAGAACTATGTATTTCTCGATCCCAATCATAATGGGGTATGTAGGAAAGCCCATGCACTTTTCATTGGGCATAGCCCGACTTTCATTCTCGGCCCCTCGACCTAAAACCTCTTCCGAGATCACATAGTGTGATATGGACTCCTACCATTCTTATTGACATTGTGTTTTTCAATATCTGAACTATGTGTCTCTCACCCTCCTTTCTATATATGGTCCAAGAACTAAGACTATTAAACTAATTTCCAACTGCCTTTGTCGCAGGACACCAAACTATGCGACATTTTTCAGAACTATGTGTGGCTTGATTCCCATATTCATGGGATACGTTAGAACACCTAGACATTCCGTCTACTAGTCCAGCCCGAGAAATTTTAAATCCTGTCTAATTTTCATCCCCTTGGCCCGATCTCCGTTGGAGGAATGTGGTGTGGAGAATACCTATTGGGCTCTCATATGCATCCATTTTTGGTACAGCCACACCATGTTTATTCCTTGTATCTCCCAAGGTTTGTCCGATTTCTATAACCCTAAACTAAGTCCTCCCTATGGGAACTATGCATTGGGTTTGACTAGGTTTCCAATCAGTGAGAATTTCATTAAATCAGGTCCCCTTTTAACAGTTCACCCTAGGACCTTATGTAAGGTGGGTGTGACCCTAGGAACATTTTCCTTAGTATGTGATTAAACTCCCTCTATTTGATGCATATTATTATATCACTAAAATGGATCATGAAAAAGATCCAAAAGTGTGTAATTTTAAAATGGGAATTCCCTCGTTTCATGTCCAAACATCATGAGCCCTTTATTTGGATACCCATCCTCTTCCATGTCTAAAGGGACCCTCTTTACATCTTGGTATCATGCCACATTGGATCACATACTTTATTTGGCCAACAAACATAAAGGCATCTTCCAAAATTTGTGACAAGTCCATTTTTTCAACCATGTTCATCGGTCTACCCTCATTTTTCCTTCCCATTCCAAGCACACACGAATCATATATCAATTTTTTAATATGGTCAGATGTTATCCTTTATCTTCACGCCACTATCATTGTGAAACATAACTCGTTCATTTGATTAACATATTTACACTACCTTATGATTATGTGGAATCCCGACACACTTGGTTCTATTCACCATGTGCATGTATGTGTATTAATAAGGAGGGTCAATAATAGTGGAACGTCACTCGCCTAGTTTGCCATTTCCCATAATTTGTGCCTTACTATTCCAAAATAATTTCATCACTACTCCTTGTTTCCCACATCTAGAACCACTCACATGGGCTTAGTATTGTGGTGGGTCATGTACTGGTGCAGCTATTCCACATAGGCCCTTCATCCCAAACAATGTTGAATTGTGTTTCCAAAACTATGTACAGCTTGATTCCTATCCTCATGGGGAACGTAGGAATGCTTGGTAACTTTTCCCCGATCCTAGACAAACATTCACTTTTGGTTGCTTGACCTAAAAAAAATCCCCCAGGGATATGTGGTGTGGTGCAAAACTCTTAAGTCCTCAATCACAATTAGTTTATAGCTATCGTGTCATGTACTCCACTTTTGGATCTCTCCCTTTACCCACCATCCTATCGTATGATTTTAAACTACATGAGTCCATGTGTCTACAATGTGTGACACTAAACAACGGTTATACCCTAATTAAGATAAGTATACATCATGTAAATCCTGGGATGCGTGAGTTTCCTCGTCAGAGAGGATTCTCCCAACCAAAATTGGTCTCTGACCGTGTCATGTTTTAAGAAATATGTCTGGCTTGATTCTTATTCTCATGTGATACATAGCGACGTCTAGGCCTTTCTCCTCAGGCCCAACCCTGGGGTCATTATCCCATCTAGTACCCTGTCCTGAATATTGGTCCACACATTATGACATTAAAACAATGTGCGTCATCCTCACCATATGATGCTTAAACTACATTATATCATCCAAATTGGTTTGACATAAAAATTACAAGGCATTCTAGGTCCTTATCAGAAATGACTTATTTAGAAGTATGATTGATCCATGATTAGACTGATGAGCCCACCTTATGTGTTTTCTCCACAGTGGAATAATTTCAAGAGTTTTATCCTCTATTCAATCAACCCATCACTCCACCCTCCATGTCCTGCATACCCCTTATTCGAATCCTCATCCTATTTTACGTCTGAAGGAACCCACTAACAAAAGGTATGCTTGGCCTATGTATCACCAAATGTCTCAGGACAATGATCAGGAAGACTAATGGATGAAATTTTTAGTCAAGCCCCATGTTTCATGCATGCTAAATAGTTATCTCTAATTTGTTATCCCCATTTTAGGATGAATGAAAAGGGATACTATGTTTTGAACAAGGTCATCAGTTATCCTTTATTATCATGACACCCCAACAGTGTTTTGAATTTAAGGAATCATGATTAAATATTTCCACTCCCCTGTGTTCGGATTTATTCTGACACCCCTGGCATTACCCTGCTCATGCAATATAGCACATTGGAAAAATTGAAATTTAACTTTTCTGATAACATTTTCCTCCAGTCAGGTCTCACTCATTCTTCATGGAAAATTGGTTTGGTTGTTCAAACCCTGGATGCCTGATTCATTCTCGACACCATCATGTTCTGATGGAATGACGAAGTAGTCATCCATTTGTTCTCACATCATGGATGACCGATGTGAGCATAGAGATTGATTGCTGGATGTTTCACGAATTTGATGGACATGATGTAGGACAAAAAAAACAGATCCCATGCATGCATCTAACATAAAAAATCAAAGCACGAATGTATATTTAAATATTTAAACGCATTACAACACCCGAGGATTGACCCCTACCATGGATGAGTTGATCTCTTTGATAGAGTATTCCAACTCCACCACTATCTGTCTTGTGGTGTCCAAGATTTATTATCACATTTTTATTTCACTGTACTCCTCAGTTGCGATGGGTCTTAGTTCATCAGCCACTATATGGGATTGCTCCTCATTAACGAAGTAGTCATCCCATGTGATGGGGCTTAGTTCACATTTTAGGCTTCCTAGAGCCTCTTGATGTTCACTGATTTCCCTCATTCCCATATCATATAGAGGCTATGATCATGATCATGAGTGTTCTATGCCTTGAGGTCTCGAATGAGCATATGAGGATGCGGGGAAGCCACTCCCCCAGTGCACAGCTCCTGTTTCTGAGAAAAAAGCCTCCCCATATAGTATATCCCTTTCATTTGAGGAGTCGACTCAGTGAATCACTTAATTAGTCTCCATGACCAAAAACGTATGATCTTCCTCGCCTCTTCGTTAGAGGTCATCTTGTCTCGGCTTTCGGGGTCGGCATGTTTGTATGCGAGAAACACCTCTAGGAACTCATCTACAGGTTCTTAATTTTGTTTCTGATCAGGTATTTCAGGACCCATGTTGTCTGATTGATCCTCGTCGTCGGATCCCACCTAAATTATTTCAGGATCTGTCCTGCTGAAGGTCCCACCAGTGATCGAAAGCATTTCAGCTTGGTCGGTTCAAATTTCCTCTTCCATGACCACCATCATTCCTCGGGAAAGGGAATAACTAGGAGCTCCAACCTACCTCTCCAAGTAAGACAATGCCATTGGAAGAAATGTGCATATAAGAGGCACATAAACATCAGTTAACCTGATCAATGAATGAAAATTATGTATTCTGTGAATAATACTTAGAGAGATCAAATAGATGGGCTCTCTCAAATGTTCAGGCCTTCAGAACCCTGAGGCATGGTCCCCCATATATTTTTGGGAAGTAAGAAGCCTCTAATAGGACCACCCTAGGTGTTGCGGCCCCACCAGGTATGTTGATCATCATAGATATGGATGTGGGTCCTGAATTTCCTGAATCCGCATATACTATCAATACGGAGTGATATTTGTAAATGAGGGCCTCCTACAAAGTTCAGTTTTTAGTTGAGAAGTCATAAACTACCCATATGTATACTATGGGGAAGTGGTTTAAGGATTACCTCAAGGGCCTCTACATACCCTTCCAACACAGGGTCTGAGTTTCCGATCTAACCCTCCTCCCGACGGCTCCCTCCCCTGGACTCTTCCCCCCAAGAGGACTTGTTTAACTCTTCTGGGAGAGGGAAGCACTCTCTCAATTTGAATACCGACAACTACAGAGGGGCTGTTATATAGAGAAGAATTTTTTTTAACCATATTGGATGAAGAGCACCCAAGAAATGGACAAAGTCCTCCCTCTTAGAAAGGTACTACTCCTTCCCCCCGCCTCAGATACTAAAAATTCAGCCCTCACTGGACTGATCCTTGGAAAAACCATCTCAAGATGGTTCAAGTGGTTCCACATCAAGGATATATTTAGGAATTGTCTATCGACATCCCAAATGTCCCATGATTCTTGGTAGATGTAATTTTTAGGAATATCTATGTGGAACATCCACATTTGTAGAGCTTAGGTGAATATACTACAGAATCCTCATAGCGGCCTCCCCTCCGGATGACTCTGCTCCTCTGGGACCACCGAGTCCACTTCTGATGACTACCTATTGACTGGTGTGGGTGACACCACCACTATATCCCTATCACCATGAAATTTTATCATCTCCTTCTAGCCCCGACCTCAAGGTTGATGAGGCACCCTATCATTGGAACAGACTTTTTGTTGCTTTAGCATCTCCCCCGAGTGGGCCAACTCCCATATCTTGGTGTACTCCTTCACCAGCCCATAGACATCTATAAGTAGAGGCAGCTTGTTCCGTATCTTCCCATCCTACTATGTGAACATGAGCTACATATTCCTAAACACACACAGTTGATCCTTATGGCGCAGTACAAAAATAGGCCCATGAGATCATCTGTTGCATGCACCAAAATTGTGTTTCCAAATAGTGCAAGGTGTACGGCTCATTGAGAGACTCGCGGTCAACCCATGACACCAGTAATCCACCCCAAAAGGACAATAGATAGGAATCATTCTCCTCTGTTCCCTAGATTTCATCGGTGAACATTATTCCCAACAATATGAACAGGAGGAAGATGAACATGTCCACCTTCAATATATGTTTCAGTACTGACTGTGGGCTCATCTTGGTCGGGAATCTCTGCACTGCCTTCAGAATGGATGGGAAGAAATTCAATAATTGAGTGGAAATTGGGTTTGAATATTCATTGATTCTCCAACTATGTGCTGATATCCACCCATGTAGAAGGTGGAATGGCCCCCATATCCTCTGTGTCTTCTTCCCATCACTAATGTTCTAGAATACCTTATACAGTTTGGCGAGAATTGGGATCCTTAGGTTGATTCGTCCCCCTGTCGCCAATGCTGATGCCATGATGAACATGCTCGATCACACACCCATGTTTGTGTCCGTCATAGGAAGAATCTAGCCCCAGATAAGAGATGAAATGAATGCATCCTTCGTAACCACTAGTTACTACTCAATACTGACGTTTAATCCCCATGTCTTCAACTGGATATCCTCTAAGAGTGTCCAATAGGAGTGCTCCTTACATTGCTGAATCCCCATTGGGGAGGTTCGAGTCCTCATGGGAAACTGTCCATCTTCAAGGAAATTTAGGAACATCTTGAACCACAACATGAAATGTATGTCCCTCACCGATTTCTTTTCCTCTCCCAGCACTAGGTCCATCAATGCCTTTTCCAACAGTCACATCTGTTTCGAGTCATCCCTTGTATTCATGAAAGGAAAGAACTCCTCATACATTTCCCCGAGTGTCGGGACCCCTGAGATCTGGTGATAGTCCTTGAAGCTGATACCAACCTTCCCATGGTGATGATGGAAGGTATTGGTCCTTATCAACCACCTATTTTGAAAATCCATCATCATCTACATTGGCTAGAAGATGTGAAATTGTGAGTTTCAAGCCACCTCATATAGTCCCACTCACCTCATCTCCACCACGAACTCCTCGCATGAGGAACCTACCTAGTAGGCCCATGCCCAGTCGTCCATGATGTTTCCGCCCTCACACAATTCCCACTCATTTGTCCACCCCTTCTTCATGATCCCTGAGGCCGCCTTGTGTGGTATAGTGGGGGAGGTGTCTCAAGCTGGAATTCCTTCCAGTTGATATTGTTGACATGGTTGTATTGAGAATCAGTGTTGACGGGTGAAAAATCCTCCAATGTATGGCCGTCAACCAACCTGAACTTCTAGCACTTGCACGATGTACTCATGAACTAGTAGGTTTGCTCATCTCTACTCGCTTCAGTAACACAAAACTGAGTTTCTGCGGCGCAACCCTTAATCGGCGCTAAAAAAAGTGCGGATAAATGGGGGCCTTTATCAGCAACAAAAAAGCACTGTTAAAGGGTAATTTTAAAAAGCACTAAAAAGGTTTTGTTAAAAGTGACCCTTTATCAAGTCTTTTTTTAGCGCTGATAAAGTCCCCCCTTTATTAGCGCTTTTTTAGCAATACTAAAGGGCTTCCCTTTATTAGTGCTTTTTTTAGTAGCGCCGATAAAGGGGGGACTTTATTAGCTATTTTTCCTAGCACTAATAAAGTTTATATTTCAAAAAAAAATCATGAAAATTAATATATTGGTATATATGTACATTCATACTAATGTAAATATAATATATATTTTTTAAATATGTTTTAGATAAGTATAAATAGACTATAACATTCAATATATTATAAATTTATAGAAAATTACTTCAAATGTTTTTAATTTTTTTATTAATTAATAATTTTATAATTATTATTGATTAATAATCAATTAATGACAATTTGAAGACACAAAAAATCCAAAAAATTAATAAAATATATAAAATAAGATAAAAATGTAACTCAAACTTCAAACGAACATAAATTTTGATTTGGGTGTAAATTTGAGCTCTACATCATATCAAATCGAATCTTGAGAGGTGCTCTACGCGCTAGTGTCATAAGAGAAACTTTTGTCACAATTAACGTGGCACAAAAGACCCATAAGTCCTCTAAAACTGAGTTTTTTGTCGGTATAACATGATTTTTTATCATTCAAATAGGTATAACTTCTGATCTACATGTCCTCTAGGCCTATACATACATATCATATAAAATATTGTTTCAATTACATCTATTTAACTAGTTTTGGAGTAGAAATCAATTTTTGGATTGGAAGTTATGGTTGTTTTGACATTCTATGGATTTTCAAATACATACATATATTTGTTTATTCATATATATATATATCTGTGTGTTTATATGTGTGTGTTGTATTTATATATGTATGTATTTATTTATAAACACACATAAAAACATATTTTATAAATGATTTTAAAACTAATCATATAAATATATATTAATATAAAACTAAATATACAGATAAAAAGTTTTGACAAAATATATATATATATATAAACAAATATAAATATAAATTAATATACAAATAAATAATTATATTTTTATTAATAGAACAAAATATATTTATATTAATATGAATCTATATTAATATACAAATAAATAAATATATATATATAATATATGAATTATTATATATGTATTAATATAAATAAATATATTTATATCAATATCAATCTATATTAATATATGAATATATATATATATATTAATATATGAATAAATATATATGTATTAATATAACCAAATATATTTATATTAATATGAATCTATATTAATATTCGAATAAATATAACTATATATATAAATAAATACATACATATATCATTAAATAGAGAGAAAAAACTATATTGCGTAGTGGTAAAGGTGCAAGAATGCAAGGGGGGAGGTCTCAAGTTCGAGTTCGGGTGGAAGAAGGGAGGTGCGCCCGAGCATATGGGGGATGCGCATCCAAGGGTAGTGTTTGGGAGTGTGGGAGGGGTCCTACAAGCGCTGATAAGGGGGGTTGAGTACTGTTAATAGCCCCCCCCCACATTATAAATTCATTTTATTTTTTTCTTTTATTAGCAATTAAGAAAACACAGATAAAAGAACCATTTTATCCGTGATTTTTTTAGCGCTGATAAAATGGACCTTTATCCCTGCTTTATTGAGCACTGATAAAAGAGACCCCCTTTTTGTCTTGATTAGTCGCTCTTTTTTAGTGCAGTTAGTGCACTTTTCTAGCACTAATAAAGGCCATATTTTTAGTAGTGCTTTAGGAATGAAAACATCATCCGGGAGACAGAATCCATACATAGATAGTGTTTTTCATAGTTGGTAGTTCTTCTGACCCTCTGATAGCATCACCACTAGAGAATCATGATCTAAATGGCTCCATGTCTATTCAATTACACCCAGGTAACTTTCCATTTAATCCCTCCGAGAAGCATCCTCATGGACCCCCTGTAAGCCTCTCAAAGATCCATTCGGTCTTGAAAATATTTTAAATTTTTTATTGGATCACGGGGATCGATCGAAAATCTCTCTTACAAAGATCAATTGTAGAGATGGTTCATGGAGCCATATCATAGACCTAATAAACACAACCAGTGGAGTGAACCCTCACGGAGTTGAAGGACATGTTGTGAACCGCGAAGTAGAAAGGCCCAATTCATAGAGATAAATCACAGAGCGTGCCGAGCTTCATGAATCGAGAGCACAATTTCCAAAACATAGAGATGAGGATGGAAAAAAGAGAGTTTATCCTCACTTATTTATAGGTGACGACTCCATTTTTCTTCATGGTGCATCCAGCTTCAGTGAGAATCACATATCTCTCAATCCGCGTGTCACATCTCTTCATTGAAAACATTATTTGTGAGCTTTTTGTGTTATTGGCTTAAAGATTTTAGCAACGGTCCCTTAGACTTGGTCCCTCATTTTATCCTCGGCTCCAAGTATGAGGGGGGGGGAATTTTATGGTTCCAAATTGTGTCCTAAGGAAAATAAAAAACAAAGAGAAAGCCAAGACCCTAGAGGAATCCTTGTGAATCCCCTTTGCGAAGCCCCTTACCATGACGGCTCTTGCGGAGCCCCGCAGGCCCATGGTCGGCGCAAAGCATAGGCCCTATCTATGGTCTACACAGTGTAAAATGATGGGAGGCTCTATGATCTAACATATGATTGTGAATTCATTGCAATTTAAAGAGACGGGATGCTCCAAAAAAACGAAAGAAGATTGCGAAGCCACCATAGAGTAAAGATATGGGAGGCTCCACGGTTAGGAAAAAATTCCACATGGATTTACAACAAGCTATCCTTGATTTGTGCCACCTATTACCTTTAAATATCGATATAACCTCGAGTCCAAATGATTGATATTATGACCTTTCACCTTATAATCTCTCAAACATTGATGCACTAATTCCTATGTGGAAAATAATCTTTTCTGGGAACTTGAGAATTGTGAAGTTCCCTTGTTTTAGATCAAACACAACCCCACTTCATGTAGTGTTTCCCTTCATGGATCCCACAGTCTACCACACAAGAGGGAGATCCAGAAGGGGACTATAGTCTCCTTAAAGCACACATGCTTTGTGAAGTACCCTCTATTCACATGTGAACCCCATTATAAGGTAGGGTCCCTCTGCTTTGCGAAGCACATTGGTTCATAGTGCTATGCTTTGAATTGTACCCTTTATTCGCAAAGTCCTACTATGTGAAAGCCGATCCATTTTGTGATTCACCTTCCATATGCACCTTTTCCATATGCCAAGGATAGGTGACCACAATTAGTGAATCATACCCCTTTGAAAATCCCCTCTATTATATAGAGCACCAGAGCTTTATAAGGTCTTTTCTTATAAACCCACTTGCTTCACAAACCCTTCTGCTGTACGACCCTCCATGATTGTACGAAGAAATTTAAAGGTCCATTGGGTGGTGATTCATGTTGTGTTACCTATCATTATGCTTCTTCTCATATACACGGTAATGGCTATTACTTCTTGGCATAAACACACTATCATAGACCCCTCAGTGGATCACACCACAACACCCCCAACACCACAACATTGATGGTTCCATAACTTCACAAAGGTTTTAGGCATTCTGATTATTAATTACATGGGGTGTAGAGTGAACCCGGCTTACCTGAGTTGCAGGATGTTAAACTACCAAGTACCATCATCCCATCACATGATATTAAACTATGGCCTAGCCTCGTTAATCATACATGGGGTGCCCTATTTCGGACATTATATACATTCGCTCGTCTCCATGAGATTGAGATCTTCCCCCCATGGAATGAGATCCTATCTTCTTTAGTGGTGCATGTCCATGTTGAAGGGAAACCATGTTAGTGTAGGCCCCTAGCCTTTCTTGCAAGAGGCAACACCCCTTGTCCTTATTTTTTCTTCAGTTCCAAAGTCCGTAAAAGAGATGGTCATGGGGACATTTGTTATCACATCCCTCTCCCTCAGAGCTTTGTCTCCATAGAGCCTCCATCCTAGAGTAAGTCCCGATCTCAATATCCTTATGATTCTAACCATGTGTAAGCCCCTATCTTCTCACTGGGTTGTTAACCTCACATAAGACCCTCTTTCTTCTTTGTGCGGCTAACCATGTGTAAACCACACCCAACTTCCCATGGACACACCTTTCGCAATGTGATTGTAATGTCTCTATTGCCTTTTGTTTCTCACACTGAGCATGACTCATGTGGGCATAAAGTTATCGTTGACCATGAAATACTTCTTGGTCCACCCTAGAGCTTATGACACAATCCCCCATCCAAACTACGTCGAATTTGATCCTTGACATGGAAATCTATTTAGGAAGTCTCTCTGAGGTCCAAGCCCAACACCTACATGACCCAAGCCCCTTCTCGTTGGTTCACCTACATCTTGAATGACGTTAAACTATATCCCTCACACCCAAAAACCTGAAATTTTATCCTTTCAAAGGCAAGGAATGCATAAACCCTCACTGATGCACAAGCACATCACATAATTTTCTTGACTCCTACACATCGGTACACCTTTTTCACGTATGATGTTAAAATATATCCATCATTAGAACTATGTGGACTTTGATATTTTTCAAGGAAAGGTACATTGGAATCCTCCCTATGGCTCAACCCCCACACCCTTCCGCCCACACCACATCAAGTCAGTTCATCCTCATCCTACATGACGTTAAATTGTATGCCCCCTTTTCTTCTTTCATGACGTTAAAATGTACCCATTTGAACTATGTGGTATTGGATCCTTGCAAAGGAATGGTACGTAGAAAACCTCCCTGAGGAGAAACCCCAACTGATGGTATGTCATTGTGTTCCCCAACTGACGTTAAGATGTTGTGTCTCCAAATCAATGGTAAGTCTTTGTGTTCCCTAATCCGAGGTAAGACATTTTACCCCATCTAGCGGTTAGTCATTGTCATCCCCACACCACGGTAATATGTTGTATGATGAACTAAGTGGGTTTGAGCATTATATCCTAGACATGGTACATAGGAAGCCTCTCTAAGGTTCAAACCCAAACACTAGTAAACTTCCGTGTCCCCCTCGTTGGGACTCACATTTATTTTCCTCCCCTCGAGCGTCATACCAACCAGGTTTTCAAACCACACATAAGCCCCAGTATACTATCAAATTGATATCCAATGTGTATTCCCTAATTCTATACCCTCATCCTGAACTATGTGTACACTGATTCCCTACCTCAAGGATACATAGGGAACCTCCCTAAGGATCTTGACCATCACACATGTCTCATCTTGGTATTTACCTAGGGCATATTTGTTTCTGGAAGTTCATTCCCTATCCAAGGGAATATACTTCCTATAGATTCTATCCATGTGTCCATCCTCATGGGTCGCCTCCTCAGGTGTCCAATCACCCCAATGAACTATGGAGACTTTTATTCCTTGCCACGGGGATATGTAGGGTGTCTCTATGAGGCTCAAGCCTAATATCACAGTCTCTCATATGACGATTCCATCTCACTCTTCATCCACTCTCAACAGTTCATATCTTTCCATGTTCTTACCCGGGCCGCCACCTCCCAGTGAGATCATGTCACCTACATTCTCGTAGCTCCTAGTAGTAATCGTGTAACTAACAATGAATTAGCCCCAAAATTAGTGATTTCTCCTAGGGTTTCACCCATATAATCCACTCTCATCAGTGTCTGGACCATTCTGATTCGTCTCTTCTTGACATTAAAATAGTGCCATTCCATGTGTTAAACATGGGAAACTGAGGAAAACCGAAGACACATGCCTATGGAATATAATTCTCTACATTAGACATGGTATGAATCAGGATCTCTATCCTTAGAGAAGCCCTTTCATAATGATAACAAATCCAGATATGCCAGTGTTCCAACGTCCAGACACGCTAGCGATTTCCAACATTATTACCCCCGAACCGAAGGTTACTTCCCTGGATGGACCCCTTGGAATGGCCTGAAAAATGAAGCATAATTAACTAGAATCCACGAAGACATGGAACTATTATTAGTTTCAGAAAAAATGTCTTAGGTATAAGAGGGAGACCCTAACTAAGCCACGAGTTCTGAGGAGCAATCCACAAAAGGAGCAACTAACATCCCATCATCTCATTTCAATCAAGGATAAAACATCTCTGAAAAAAAGACAGATTCATCCCACATTTGGAAAGATGGAATGAAGGGAAACAACCATGCATCCATTGAAATAGATGATTGTGCACCCTAGAAAATTCATTAGAAACAAATACATAAAATTATGATTTCACTATTCACATAAAATTCTACAATTTCATAAAAAACCAATTAGCTCAAATTAACCATATTTCTAAAAGTAGAATTATAAACTGAACTCCATTTTATGAAAATAATTTTCAAAATATGTGAAAATTAGTGTTTATTTTAAATCAACATTTATTAAATAATTGAAAATTTTAAAATTATAATTTATCTTCTAATTCCGTCAAAATTTTATTAAAGTCTCATAAAATTTTCATATAATCATAGGAAAATAAAATATTAATTTATGAATATAATTTATAATAATAAATTTTATTTTAAATCATTAAATTAATTATAATATTGTAAATAAACTTATATATTTCATAAAAGGATCATCACTAAAATTACCACTTCAAAAAAAATTTATTTACATATTCCATGATATATATATATCATATTTTTCATACAAAGACACAATATTTTTATTTTATACTTTTAGTGGTGAGGTTACTATTCTGTTAGTATGGATGTTTTTATTTTTATAAATACCACTTATTTAATTATACATTTAAAATGAATTTTACTATTTAATTTTAGAAATAAAAAATATTATTTTCTGAATACCTATGCTGTTATATTTTCCCCACCTTATAGAAATTATGTTCCCACAATTTTTAACATATTAAACAAGGGAGGATTAGTTTCCCATATAAAATATTTAGATTCCAATGTTTCTTTTTCAACAATGAGGTTTCTCTACAAAACCTTAACATAGTGAATTATCATATTCCTCAAAATAAGCTCTCAACGATTAATAATCTTAATATTTTTCTACTAAAAAAATATGTTCCCATTCATCTGATCTAATTCTTGCCTCAAAAATTCTGATGAATCTTGAACATACATTTTCATCCTCAAACCATAAAAATTATGTCTTTGAGTTAAACATGGATGTAAGGATTCTCAAAAGGAAACTAATAAATCATTATCCATGATTTCATAAAATCTAATGAATTGTGGAATTTATGTTACATTATTACCAATACCTATAACAGTTTTACAAGTTGATATTTTAAGGAAACCCTGATCACCAACCTCAGAAACAAAGGCCATTTCCTCATATTATATGAATAATGTTTCTCATACCCTAAAATTTTCTGATGTGTTGCTGGATTATCTTCATATTCCCTACCAAAACCACTTATAATTTTTGCCACATTAACATCCATTCCAAAAATATTCCCAAATTGAAGGATTTTGACACTTCATTCAATATAATTCTTCAAAAGATTACACTTGCATACATGAATTAAAACTATTATTATAAGAAGATAAACTAAATAAAGATTTTTTTTCTAACATCCATATTAATCCATATAATGAGATCGAATCGTATTCTATAATATCTGATTTTTCAATATGATGGTCCATCTTATTGGGGATAAAAGGATAAATTGAAATTTAACACAGTTTACAAAGACATATGGAGGCCATTCCAAAAGATAAGGGTGAACCAATATAACTGTAACAACTCATAATTTACATTTATTGTTTTTAATTATTTTATTGAATTTTTTCAAGACTACTCTCTAAGAAGGCGTGTGATTCTGAGACCCAGTATGTCTGGAACAATAGTTAAAAAGTGTTCAACATTAAATAGAACATAGAAACGATTTCCATTAAAAATTAGAGAATATTAAAAACATGTTCCGGTATCAAAACTCCATGTGCACCATTGTGTTTAGAGTAGTAATTTTATCATAGGCAAGGCCTATCATTGACTGGAACAAGTTGACTATGAAAGTTCGTTTTTGGACATATTGGTAATTGATATTTTAATACAAATATTTTATTTTGACACAATGACTCTTTTTTCTTTTTATTTTGTTTTTTTTGGATTCCAGTTTCATCACTTTAACGATGTAATTCACATGAGACAAGGGGAGGTATGTTCTATAGATAACAATGAAAGATCCAGTAGATCATATATTGTTGAGCCAAAGGAGTATGATGACCTCATCGACGATAGAAACACAGTCATTATTGTCAAAAGTTGATCCAAAATCAAGGTAGGTATTGGGTATTAATTTTATTAATTCAATGTTATTTATTTCCAATGATGAACATGAATCAATCAATGAACAGATTGATTCCTAGGTCATGCGAATTATGGGATTGGTATTTTATTTTTAGGTTGATTATCAAGGATTATATTATAAATATATTTTAATTATTTCATCTGAATTCATAATTCTAACATGAATGGATCTAGGTTGACATGAATACGTACAAGATTCTTTCATTGGAGATTCTTGTGAATTTATTTCTCTCCCCCAATTTCTTTTCTTCTCCATTCTTCATGGGATATAAAGGGAGGAATGTTTCACCTTCGATCCTAGGTGAATCAATATGAGATCAATGATAAAACATCATTATGTGGTATAAAAGGTGAGACATTAGAAACATGGAATGATTCAGCCCTGATGGATGCATATGTAGGCACCCAGAAAAGAAGCTTCATTTGGTCTAGGAAAATGGATGAATGACACGGATAGTCCAGGTGTAATGAGAGGTAGACAATGGGATGATTGCGGAACCACCGGTGGGGGATGTAGAATGTGGCCCGGTGGGCCGTATAATAGAAAGGAATGTTGGGTGCATACAATGGTGGCAGGATGACTGCATGGGATGTAGTGGCACCCTGACACTGGGCAGGGCACACAGTTAGGGTAGACGACATGTGGAGAACAAATTCATCCCACATACAGTGGGCCAGACTATGAGAGTTGGGTCATGCTAGTGGCTTGGTGGGATAACGGCCTAATGGGACCAGGTGGGTTGGGTCAACAATACTGGGATTGGTCGGCCATTAGGTCAGGTATATTTGGGACTGGTCGGGATCGCACTAGACCCGTGTCAGACCATTTCACTAAAATGACCATAACATTCAAACCATGTCTCCATTTGGATATTCATTTAAGGAATTGGGAACCATGAATAAAGAGAAAACTTTTGAGATACTCTAATTTGTATTGTATTAACTGTGGAAAAAACCTAATGAGTTAAGGAGTGAGTTCTCCTGGAACGATCGCGCTATGAGAAAAATGCAGTAGATGGTTTGGACCTTTAGACAATGTGATCTTCTGATTCTCCATGACTCATCAATATTGAGTGTCTCATTGGTACTAAATGTCTTGTCAAAAATGATTGTTTCATGGTGACTAACTGTATCCTTATGAATGAGTACCTTTTCAGGACTGAGTGTCATACTTCCATTACGTATCTCATATTGTGTATTTATCTTATCAATACTTGGTGTTTTGTGGAATTTGTTAGATAATCTTGTTTTTGTGTAATATATACATATACCTATTTGAGCTAACTATTTATATTTTTTTGTATACATCATTTATTTATTTTTTGTATAGATCATGTATTTACGTGTGCTATTTCTTTGTGGTTTCAGGGTGTCATACTAAGTATTGCTTTACTCACCCCTACATAGTATTTTCTCACATGTTCCTTGTCTTTTGAAGATGATTGATGCTTTGATGAATTTCTACAGGGATCAGGACAAGGTGGTTCTTATAAAGACCAAAAACTCGAGGTGTGGTCTAATAGCTTCGGACAACAATCATAAACCATTCCCTTTATTTGGGGTTTTCTGGGGATGAATTTCAGTAACATGTGCATTCACATTCTAGATTATTTTTTAGGTCGGATTATATTCGATCAAAATCATTTTCTAGTTTTCAACTATTGTACTATATTTTTGGTATCTTAGAGGAATTCATTCTTTTTTACATTGTGTTTCCCATTTTAGTATTTTTTGGCTTCGAGGTGTGTGGGTATGTATAAGAACACTGGAAAATTCTTCCCATTTCTGAGATATTTCTATTTGGTGATAGTCACTAGCCCCTAGCCAATTTAAAGTGGGAATGGGGTAATTACAGAATGGGCCTCTCTATGCTGGGTCATGATGGAGTTTTGTCAAAGGAGTCTGGTTATACAAAAATGACCAATAGTCTATATGATTAGATTGGGACAATAGTGTACTATTTTTCGTGTTTAGGTTTTATGCCATAGAATATAGAGTTGGTGTGGTGGTCAACCTATCCATATGCCTATATTTTGAAATTTTATTTTGGTCCCAGTACATGAAAACCCTAGTTATATGGAAAACAATGTTACATGCATTATATAAGATTTGGGTGTGTTATCAGCTCCCTCTGGAGTACGCCCACCCAGTATACTCAATTGACATTGGTGAGTCTTTTTCTTTTTAAGGATGCCTCCACACATACCCCGATCTTGGATTATTTTTCATTATCAAAAGGATGATCATACTAGTGAAGAGGCATTAGTACCAGGGAATGTAGAAAATATTGTAACTTCTAGTTGTTTACTAGCTATACCACCACCCTTCGAGAAACTGTTATTATCAGCATTACCATATTAGAATTCACGCTGACTGGGCACATTGCATGATATTTAGAGGAAATTATCCCCCATATATTGGCATACGATGGACTCCATGAATATGAAGGATAGGATGGAGGTCAATACACATGTATTCCACCTTTTGAGGATGCCTTCGGATGAGATGGAAGTCCTTGCTGCGAGTCTTATTCAAGCCTCAATGGGGATATTATAATGCTTAGTGACCGAGACACATAATGAGAAGACTCCCTATTGGGAATACATTTATTTTCACTTCATTGGTGATTTCTTTCTGGGTACGATATGCTCAGTGTGTATATGGGACCTTCTGCATCATCAATAGGTTACTTAGATAGTGGTGGAGTACTCTATTATATTTATTGATCTTTCTCAATACTCCATCGATATAGTACCCATACCGATCTTCAGTACAAAAAACTGTAACCATATATTACACCTAGAAATAGGGTATCTCAGATATCCATTACCATTCTACATAAGATAGTGTTGTTTATAGAGCTCTACTAGTGGAGATATTTATAAACGTGTAGACACTGGTATTAGGAGCCACCACCAAGAACTATGTAGCCGAGTCTTCATAAGTAGTTAGCCGAAATTAGTCACAGTATATAGGGAAGGTTATAAAATATATGTGGCTACCCCAAGACATGTGATCAGTGTTTTGGGGCTCCCATGGTAGAGTGAGTCAGTATAACAACATGTTATGTTATTCATGCGGCCGTTAGAGACATCCAGCTTGAGATTTCCCAAGACACCATACACAAACTAGTATATGGTTGAGGGAATGCTGAGGTAGAGCTGGTGGTAGGAGAAGGGTGTTTATCAGGGAGGAAGATGTGGCTGAGGAGTGGGTAGTGAAATAGGAGGTGGGGGGAGGTTTGACGTATTACCACTACCTCCCCTGGTGGAAGAAGATTGGCTCTAGGAGCTGGTGGGGAGGGATGGGACAAACCTCAGGTGATGGAGGCTTATAACCATAAGTCTCCAGGGATGTTTATAGGTAGACCTGTGTCTCTTCCACCTATGTTTTAATTTTTAAATATGTAGTTTCCATTCATTCATTTCATGACACAACCCTTGTTCGAGGCATGAAAAATATAGTGGAATGATTGACTCAAACCATACAATTGGAGACACCTGTAGGAGTGGATTTTATGATCAAAAACTACTACCAATAATGTGGCCATAATAGTGTAGGAAACAGTTCTTTTTTTGATCTTTTTGTAGTGCTGTCGAGGCCTTATAATATCATTCTTGGGGTAGACTGTTTATCCACATTGCGTGATCAGATTGACTATTTTTAGAGTAGTGTGTGGTGTGTCTGCAGTAATGGCACTTGGTTTTCCTTTTTTTTTTGTGAGATGGAAACCCAGTAATTTTTGTATGGACTCAAACATAAGAGGATGTATCCTGTCAATCATCATGTAGCTAGACTGACCCTCGGTGTAGAGGATGATTTGAGTCCACAGTTTATTATAGTGGTGGCAGAGTATGAGGAAATATTTCTTGAGAATATTATAGGAATTCTTCCCCACAAGGTGGTAGACTTATTCATTGATATATACCCTTTTATGGAATAATTGTTTAAAACTACATATCAGATGGCTCCCATAGAGCTTCTTGAGCTGAGGGTGTAGTTGGAAGACTTGTAACGGAAAGCCTTTGTGAAACCTATTATTTCACCTTGGGCTGCCACAATTTTGTTTTCCAAGAAGGTAGACAGGAGGTTCAGTATATGTATGGAAATCCATCGAGTGATGAAGGGTACCATGAAGAATAAGTGTCCACTACTATGGATCGACAACCTTTTAGATTAGTTGAAATGAACGTGGTGGTTCTTCATGATTTTCCTTAGATCTGTCTATCCTCAGATACAAGTATGGGATGAGGATATACCGAAGACATCATTAAGGTGTCAGTATAGACATTATGAAAACATGGTCATTCCATTTTTCATGATGAAGGTGGATGAAATTTTTATGGGACACATGAACAATATCTTTTTTCCATACATAGACCGGTTCATGGTGGTATACAATTATTAAATTAAAGTGTACTCAACATCCGCAAATAAGAACACAATACAATTGAGGATGGCCCTAGACACACTCAGAGAGAACCACAATTTTGAGAAGCCCTAAAAGTTTCAGTTATGTATATGATAGGTCCTTTTTGGTACACTCCATTTCAAAGGATGTAGTTGTGGTGGATCCAGTGAATATTATGGAATTTCATTCTTGGGAGCCACCCAATAGTGTTACCGAGGTGCAGAGTTTACTTGGTTTGGATGGGTACTATAATAAGTTTTTACCCATCTTTTCAAGAGTATTTTCACCCCTGATATCTTTTACAAGAAAGGTGTATCCTTTTGTGTGGAAGGAGAATCTATAGGAGGGGTTTATGCAGTGAAGGCATATTATGATGAGGGCTCCCATTTTGAGATTTTCAGAGGAGGGTTTTGAGTATGTATTACTATTTAATGCATCAGAAATAGGGCTTAGTTGTCTAGAATTTTAGGGGAATCTAGTGATTTCCTATGGTTCATGATATTTGATACCAAATGAGTAGAACTATGTGACCCATGATCATATTTTATTAGCGGTAGTCTCCTCATTGAAGACGTTTTGGAACCATATGATGGGCGAACAATTTATCATCTACTCTAAACATAAGAGCCTTAAGAATATCATATCTCAAAAGGATATGAACATGAGACCAATGTGATGGCCTAATCTCTTATAGGAATATGACATTGTGATTTGATATATTCTTGGGAAAGGGAATGTGGTGGTATATGCTCTTAGTAGGAGATTGAGTTCAAAGTTACTGAATAAGGCCTTAGATCAGTTAGCCTAACTATAAATATAGTTTGAGGATGGTGATGGAATAGAGTACTTCCAGTAGATGGTCGTCACCCCTCCACTCTTACAGTGAGTTAGGGATGCACAGTTTAGAGATACGAACTATAAGACATTGGGTAATCTGATGTCTATAGGGAATGCCCCTGAGGCATATTAGAAAGGTGGGGAGCACATCAATATTTTCAGAGGACATGATGTGGTACCGATGGTGATACGGTTGGAGTTCATGATGGTTTTCATTACATCCCCTATGATGGTACATCTAGGTGTTTACAATTTTTACTAGGACCTCCAACGTCATTTATTGTGATCAGGTATGTTGAAGGAAGTTACAAATATTTTCTATCAAAGCCTCACATGTCTATAAAGAAACATTGAGAACCTTGTTCCAACTAGTTTGACTCAACCCCATGAGGTTCCAGAGTGGATTTTGGATAAGATACCAGTGGAAATTGTGAACGGTTTTCCACATATGTGGAAGGGGATGATACCATCTAGGTGGTCATTGATTGATTCACCAATTCTTCCCACTTCCTAGGGATTCGAGAGAAGAGTTATGTAGTGATATTCATATTCATCTATGTGTAGGAGATATTTCAAATCCATGGATCCCCATAGATAATAGTCTCATATCATGAATCAATCATTACATCCCAATGTTGGAAGGGATTGTAGGAGTCATTTGGGACTCAACTTCACTTGAACAAATATTTTCACCCATAGAAAAATGGAAAAGCTGAGTGGATCATATTAGTTCTTATTGGAAATGATACATGCTTTCATCTTAGATTTTTTCCATAGATGGGAGGATCACCAGCCTATGGCGATGTTTGAGTCAAAAATAGCATCCATTCCCCAATCGGTCGGGCTTCATTCTGGGCCTCATATGCGTGAACCTACTAGTCACCACTTTGCTTGTCATAACCAGGGAAGTGAGCACTCATGGGCACAGAGTTGGTGTAGTTTACTATAGATAAGTTGATGTTCATATAGGATTTTTTGAAGACTAAAAAAAGGTATAAAATTTCTTATTCTGATCATTGAAAGAGCCCTATCAAGTTTAATGAGGGACCCTTTTGTTTTTTCAGGTCACTCCTCGATGAGGGATATAATGATTTGGCTAGGGTGACAAGCTATCTCTGGGGTTCATCGATCCCTTCCAGATACAAAATAGAGTTGGTGAGGTGGAGTACTACCTAGCTCTACCTCCACAATTAGATATGTTTTCTGGAATATTCCACATTTTACAACTGAGGAGATACGTGGATGATCCATCACACATCATTCACTAGGGTGAGATGGACATTGAAGATGGGGTGACTTTTGAGGAGTACCAGCTGGAGTTCGACAATTGAAATGATAGGATCCTTCATGGGGGTCAATTTTTCTAGTGTTCATTTAGTGGAAACTTGAGAATCTCTAATAGTGACTATTGTAGTTGGAGGCTCAGATTCATGCTCAATACCCTCTTTTGATTCTATATCATTTAGTTTTAGCTTTAGGGGACATAAATCCCTATGGGGGGGAGAATGTAACATCTATACCATTCCACATATAATTTTTAAATATTATATGGAATTATTTTGGGACTATGTGCTAATATGGAATGCAATTATGAGGCCTGGTGTGCCCACAATTTTTTTTTTGAAAAATGATAATCATTAAAGAGAATGCATGGGAGGTTTCCCTGAAAAATGTGGAAAATATTCCAAATGGGTGTACGGATCATAAATATAACGGCACCGTTTCATTCACTGTAGGGAAATTTCCTTAGTCGGTTCTTAACATCGATCGATGGTGGTCAGACATAAACGCTAGTTTTTAGACATATCGGTAATGAAATATTTTATTAAAATATTTTATTTCGATATAGTGAATCATTTTAATTTTATTAGAGTCATTTAATAAAACCGGTAAATTAATATAACCATATAATTCCACTGATACATAGAGAAGGTAGTTCTCTCTAAAATGATGATATATTGAGTGGATCATAGATCCTTTCCGCAGAGGAGTTGGAGGATATCATCGACAATGAAAACCAAATCCTTCTCTTCCATGATTGATCCAAACTCGAGGCGAGGAATTTGTTTTAATATGATTCATTCCCCACTACTTTTTTCCTATAAAGAATGTGAATCAATCGACGAATGTATTGATTCATGAGTCATGCGTATTGTGAGATTGGGGTATTATTTTTGGGTTGATTATCAGGTCTTATTTTTTATTGATTTGAATAATTTCATTTTTTTTATTAATTCTAAAATTAATGAATCTAGGATGACATGAATGGGGAAATGATCAATTATTTTGGTGTTCCTGTGAATTTATTTCTCTCCCACAATTTATATTGTTCTTCATTCTTTAGGGGATATGAACAAACGATCATTTCACCTTCTATCTATGGTGAAACGATGCAAGATAGAATATATGACCTCGTGATGACATTGAGAAGGAGAGTTAGTGACAACATGGAATGATTCAGTTAAGATGGAGGTGCACAGAGGCACTCATAGAGGCGGCTCGAGTGGGTCCATGAAAACAGCAGCACGATGGGGCCATTCCAAGAAAAATGTAAAGTGGATGGTAGGCTACTGGAGGTAGAGGCAGAACCCTTCCCGAAAAGGCCGCATAAATGAACAAGTCATATGGTGGGTCGATGATGGGGGCATGGAATGTCATAGGTTTAACATGGCCCGACGAGGCTATGTAGGAGCCAGTAGAGGCGTTGAGTCTTTGGGTAGGTAGGGTGTGTGGGGTGCACATAGTGGAAGAAGACCGACCACATTGGTAGCGATGACACCAGATGGAGAACACAATTTGGTTGGAAAAAGTGTGTATAATGTAGAAGGCCTTCATATAGAAGTCTGGACTTGGAGATCTGGGCCATAGAAGTGGTTTGGGGTTCTAGGAAGAGAAACCCAATAGGATGGGCTGGACCCCATCTGACAGTTACACTAAAATGACCATAACATTCAAACTATGTGTCTGTTGGATGCTCATTTTGTGGGTTTGGGAACCCTACGATGAGAAGGTAATTTTGAAATAATATATATTAGTTTTTTTGGATGTGTACAAATGACTTAATGGAATTAATTGTGATTTATCTGGGATAAAGCTTGATATGAGAGGAATCATGTGGCGGGATATGATCTTGAGACAATATGACTCATTAAGACTAAGTTTCTCATCAGGAATGAGTGTCTCATCATGATTTAGTGTCTCATTCACATCGCGTGTCTCATTGGGACTGGGTGTTTCATGAGGATTGATTGTCGTAATGGAACTACATGTCTCATAGACACTAAGTGTCTTATCAATTCTAGGTGTTCTGTTGATTATGTTAGATAAGCAAAATTTTCAAATTATTGACTTATAACTATGTGAGGTGACTACGTATATTCACTGTGTTATACTTAATGTATTTTATTTAGGAATAATTGTGGTATACTTCATGTATTTCTCTGTGGTATTCCTTTGTTGTTTCATATTGTCCTACTGAGTATTGTTTGACTCACTCCTACATTGTCTTTTCTCGCACATGTTGTGTCATATACAGTTGATCAATGCTTTGATGGAGTACTAATTAGACCAATACCTAGTGGTGATTAGAGAGTCTAAATAGTCGAGGTGTGCTCTTATGTCTTTTGGAAATATTTCCATTACCTTTCCCATCAGGTAAGGTTTTCCACGAATGAGTTATACTTTCCAAACTCCTTTTTTGGGTGGGCTTGTATTCTATTTTTATCATATTATAGTTTCATAATATATTAATTTTTTGTTGAAATCATAGTGGCTTGCATTCTTGTTTACATGTTTTTTTACATTTACAAATTTCTAGAATGGATATGTGATCATGTGTACCGGTATAGTGGAAAATGCCTCCCATTTTTGGGATATGCCTTCTCGGTTCCAGTCGCGAGTCCCTATATTGTTGGAGGCAAGTTTAGGGTTTTCAGGGAACACGACCCAATTGGATGGGTTGTGAAAATCACATTCAGATATAATATAGAGAGAAACTTCATATAACATGATAATATCCTTGAGAGAGAGTCATGAAAGCTGATCTAGGGAATGAGTATATCAAATATGAAGAAAATACATAGATTTGGTCATATGATCAATAATAGGACATTAAAAACTATTACCTAAATTTTTTATTGTTATTCCCACCATGATTTCCATGGATATATTATTCAATTTCCACTAGGGAACTAAAAAATGTAGAAGCATCATCGTTGGTAGTTTTCACTCTACATTAACCTATTGACTTGTCAAACATTCCACATTAAAATATACATGATCTATTTTCATTCCGTCCCACCAGTAATACACTTGAAGGTATATGTACATCTTAGTGCTTCCTTGTTGAACTAAAAATAAGGAAATACGAGCTTCACATAATAATTATTTCCTTATATGGGACTCACAATGAAACCCTTAATGACTTTCCAAATATAAATAAAAAATATTTATCAATATCAAGTTCATGAAACATACATTTATTATTAAATTCTACCATTTTCACTAACTCACATTCTTCCTTTTGTTCTTGCATAATACTATCAGAGAGAGATGACTACACAAAAATTATATAATTAATAACATTTTCATGTTCTAAATGTGAATTTGTTAATGTAGACTGATGTTTTTAAATGAATTTTTTTTTTCTAATTTGTTTTGTTTTCATAGACGGTAATTTATCAAGAAATTATATTCCACTACCAATTGATTTCTTCTTAACTGCATCATATTCAAATAATTCTAAGGAAAATATTATTCAAACTTTTATGGTCAGCACATATATCACATTTTAATTCATATAAATGATGCCAACAAATTTTTAATGTGAAAACCATAGTTTTGAATTAAAAATCATGAGTTGGGTAATTTACTTAATAAAGTTTCTATTTTTTTAAAGCATGAGCAATTAACTGATCATTATAAAAAAATACAAAACCATATCCCTTCAATGAAGCAAAATTGTTGATGAAAAATCACCATTTCATGAAGGCATGGATAAAACTGGACCATTCACCAATCATAATATTAGTTATGAAATAAAAACTTCATAGTCTCTTATCCACATAAATTAATCCCATTTTTTTGTTAACGTAGTTAGCAGGAAAGATAATTGTTAAAAGATTTCAAAATTCTATTGTTAATATCCTAATATTACAAGAAACCTAAAAATATTAAAAACATTTGTAGGTTGTTTCCATACACCAATAACATTTTTTGTAAGGGAAAAATATTATTCCATCCTTATTTAAAATGTTTCCACGAAAAGAAACACATTTTTTCCAAAAAACACAGTTTCTAACATTCCCATATAACTTATTTTAAATAATTATGCATAGAAAAATCCTTATATATTTTTCATGATCTGCATAAATATTTTATTTAACCAAAATATAATAATTAAAAACAATAAAATAAATATCCACATATTCAAGGATGATTCTATTCAATATATCCATAAATAAAGCAGGATAACTTTTCAAACATAACAAGAAAGTCATAATTCCCATAAATAGTATAGAAATCTATTTTTAGGATATCAACCTTCTTCAGCTTTAGCTGATGGTACCCATTTCGTAAATTATTCATGAAAAATAATTCTCTCTTTATATATTCTCAAAAAATTAATCAATATGTTGAAATAGATACTTATTATTAACTGTAATGTTATTCAAGTCTCTATAATAAATTAAAAGTCTCATGGAACCATCTTTCTTTTTAATGGAAAAATAGGATCACCACATAGTGAAGATATGAGATAAATGAAAGCATTAACAAGAAACTCCTAAAAATATATTTTTCAATTATATATGTTCTGATTGATCCATTCAATATAGCAGGTTCGACATTTTATTATCATCATAAACTAAGTCAATAGTACATTTATCTTCTAGATTAGGTATTAAACCGAAAAACTCACCATGAAAAACATTCAGGTATTCTCTTACCAATGAAACATCATTAATATGAAGAGTTCCCTTGTATTAAATTTGATGTTCAGGAAAAATTTCATTTCCATATTTAAAGAGTTTCCCAGCTATCTA
Source organism: Viscum album (assembly GCA_963277665.1). Taxonomy (NCBI): domain Eukaryota; kingdom Viridiplantae; phylum Streptophyta; class Magnoliopsida; order Santalales; family Viscaceae; genus Viscum; species Viscum album. The sequence goes on along the minus strand of OY728123.1, from coordinate 28,627,220 downwards.
ATATGTTATCAATTGTACGGGTTTATTCTTGTATATGAAATGAAAAAATATTTGAAAAAACCACTTTGGATCTACAATCAGAGTTATCATGCTAATAAGATATCCAACCCATACCCATAATTAGATCAAACACTAATATGGGTAATACACTAGGTACTGCAGGTAGAGTGTTTCCATAGAAAACAAATGGAATATTATTATAATTCATTTATTCCTTTGTATTTACCTCAATGTTTTTACCCTATGTTCAGATTTCATTTCGTAATGTTAATATTTTAATTTAACAAAAACAATTTCACAAATAATCGAATGTGTAGAACCTATATGAAAAAATAGATTTGAAAAATATCAGTAAACAAACAATGTACCTGACACAACAAAATTGGATTGTATGACACATAATTAAGTAGTCACAATGTATTTTAATACACCATTATACATATAGTTTAAATAATTACCATTATTTAGATATTATTAGTGAATTTATTTTCATAATTACCCATCTCACCACATTTATAATAGTTTATAGTTTTCCTAATAGAAACATACAAACATTAATATCATTTTAATTTGAACATCGGGAAATATTTCAAATTGTAAAAATAGAATTCACTTCATGGATTGCTAAATCATTCCTTAGGTTTCCTTTTACCATACATTCCTTAAATTTGAAACTTAATATTCATACCTTTATATTTCTTTGATTGACTATTAAACTTTTCATTCCATCTGGAACACTTTTTCTGGATATTGAAGTAGAACATGTGATCATCTAAAAGCTCCATTTCAACCATCTCAACACATCAATCATGTGTCTCATAACATTTTAATACATGGGAATAAAAAATAACCTATGTATATTGAATTCAATCCTGAGTAAAAACAGTTGATTTTACTTTCCAGATATTGATGATGATTTGGACCATAAAATTCCAGTCTGGTGATGTTTCCCATATAAATGGTCACTAAATATTCCACCATGTATTTGAATTCAAGGAATTAATTTTCCATTATATGTAGAAACACATTAGGAAAAAAAATTCAAATAAAATATTTTTAAATTCTTACCATTCCAAATCCTCAATTTCATCCCTACCACTGATATTCTTGTCCATTGACCACTATTGGTCAGTATTATCATCAAAATGGTAAATAAAAAGACTAATACATTTATTATCTATATACCCAATAAAATATAATATACTTTCAAGGCCTTAAATCCACCCTTCATCAGCTACTAGTTTTGAAGATAAACTAAAATTAGTTGTGTTTTTTCTCATAAAATGTTCCACTATTATCATGCTCCTTTGTGGTAGCTCCAGTTGTTAACATACATTGATTCCGCTCACATTAATATCTTTCCTCAACAAATACATCACTATCCAAAACATATCAGTTTATATTCCCATGATTATGGGTTGCTATTTTAGAAATATATCATCCTTTACTTTTTGTACTATATCATCATCCAGGTTTCTTCTATAGAAAATCTTTCTGAACAGACTTTAATTAAATAAATAAACATGGTAATAATAAAATTATATATCATTTAAAAATATATATATTGTAAAAATCATTTATTTTATTGTATTAACCTCATCCAAACAATGGGGGTTTTCTAATCCTTATTATGATCCCAACTATAAAGACCCTACATTAAACATTACATAAGTATATATTTTTAAAATTTATTTTCATATATTCCCAAAAAATATTTTAATCTCAGTGTTTTAGAGAATTAGTAAATAATTCATACATATAACCCCATAAGAAAAAATGTGGTTACATCAGAAACAATATCTATTTATTCCATAATAGAATTTTATTAATAAAAAATTCATCTGTTTCACGGAAAAGACTTAAAATATTCATCTTGGGTTACTATTTCACATAGACATCATGAAACTATGAAAAAAAATATAAAACATGTGATAAGATTAAAATGCTCAATATGAGCCATAAAATGAAGGAAATAAATAGTTATTTTATTAATATTTATAATAATACAAAATTATTTTCTATAATAAATACATCTCACAATTAAAGAATCTTATGCATACTTTGGGAAAACATGATATTTTAATAAAACATAAAAACATTAACAAACCATTTAGGTAACATGGGAAATTAATTATTTAATATTGTAGTTATTATGAACAAAATATGTTTTGAAACCATCACTACAATCTTTCATTGTAACCCTCACAAAAACGAAAAAATTATAACCCTCGTGGATTCCTTTTGATGGGACCACCATAGTTACACTTTGAGTAACCATAAGGATGAACTCCAAAATTAAACATAAAAAATTAATTATAGGAAGATATATGTCCCAAATTTCCTTATAATAAATTCCCAATAACTAGAAAATATTCATAAAATAAGAATACAATCATCATATAATCATTCCTTTAAATTTGGTAAAAAAATAAATTCAAAAGTGGTTTTCTAAGAGATGATTCTTACCTTGAGTTCGTCTTAATTAAAACATGTTCAAAACTACTATATGATGGATTTAAGAGTGTTATTTGTATATTATTGAACCATATTCATATTTATAATTCTTAAAATGATCTTATTTTAAATTTTACCATCTATTTAATAGTAATATATTGTTATTCTCATTATTTATGGTGTATTTATTTCATAGTTTCCATGGTTGGTCCTTTGTGGGGTTTCTTTTAGAACATATGAGAAATTCCTAAACTATAAATAAATTGAATTAATATATTTCTATAATTTTAAATGATACCATATGTAATTTCTTATGATATAAGTATTTTTCATAATATAAAACAATAATGAAAATCATCTCGTTTATTTGAGAGTTTTTTATGAGCATCATAAAATTATAACATTTTATCAAAAATCATGTTTATATTTGGTTCTAGGTAATTATATAACATATAATATACATAATAAAATCTCACATAACCATGAAAATTATTTTATTGACCAATCTTTTGAGGGTAATGAAAAATGAAAGTGTATCATCCATGGTGGTAGAAATCGACACCTAACAAATGATTTTACCTTTTTTAAAATAAAATTGAGCGAAGACGGTGTTTGATGATTAATTCATCCATAAATATGATAAAATTATATTATATATTGTATGATAGGTTTATCATGTGTCTTGGATAAGGTTATTTGAAGATAAAAACTGAAAAGAAAAGAAACTAAAAGGAATACTAAATAAAATGTTAGAGGATTTTACCACGTGAATTCTTCTCATGGGGATCACCCTTAAGGCCCTTGGTTTTTTCCTTATTGGTGAGGCCAGTAGATCATGAAAGTGAGGAACATGATTTGTAATGAAATATGATATAAATTAAAAAAGTTAAAAGGAATTTATGTGTGATGAAAAGAGCTAGTGAGGGGTGGTATTTATAGTGGATAAGAGGGGATTTCCCACTATTTTATTCATTATTTTATTATTTTGGATCACGAGTATGAATAGGTAAATCATTATTAATAAATATATTCAAATAATTATGGGGGGTTTGAGATTATGGTGGTTTCATCATAAATAAATCAAGTATTAGTGTATTTAACTTATAATATATATATACCTCAAATTATCATATTTCACTATTAAACAAAAATTGTACTATTTCAGAAAAATACCAAAAAATCATCATGACCATTTGTTAAAATTTTGAATTAATAATGGAACTCCATTTTATGAAAATATTTTTCTAAATTTTATAAATTTAATTTCTAATTAAAATCATTATTTATTTTAATTATACAAGTTTTAAAATTGTAACTGAGGTTATAAAACATTAAAAATTAATTAAGGTCTCATAAAATTTTATTATAATCACAAGACAAAAAATATTAATTTATAAATATATTTTATGATAAAAAAATTATATCTTAAAACATATAAATAATTATAGATGTATAAAGAATAATTTATGTTTCAAAAAATTACCCACACTAAATTTATCACTTACAAAACATTTATTTACCATTTTCACATTAGGAATATATCATACATTCACATTTTAGATACGTGAATTTTATTTATACTATAATAGATGAGGTTATATTTCTATTTGTAAAGAATCCTTAATTTATTTAAATACAACTTATTTCATTATACTTTTGAAAAAAAATACTATTTAATTTTAGAATGGATATAAATTAAGTACCTAGGTTATTAAACCCATCATACAAGTGATTTTATTTTAAAAATATAACATCCATAATTCTTAATAAATCATTTCATGGTTTCTTAATAACATCGACTAGTTTTTCTACATAAAACATATACAAACATCAACCGCTTCTATTATCATAATTGTTCAAACACATTACAAGCATGTATAACTTCTAGTTATTCCCACTCATCTACTAAATATTTTTAATAGTACAGATCTATATTAAGTCACATTTAATTTTATTCCTTCATGGAAAACTGAATAAATATCTGATTTCATAGAAGATACCTAGAATCTCTCCCACTTGTAATTATATTCCAATATATTTAAATCTCTTTTCCAAGAAATATATTTGTATCCTCTATGTAATTTTATGGGAGGATTAATTCTTCATCACCCATCACTAAAAAAAATAATGGAATTATCATTGAAAAAATACAACAAACATAATCATTTGGGTACTTGAATCTCCATAATTTTTTCAATTTATACAACTACCTAATAAAAATATATTTCAAATGGTATTTAGTTGTTCAGTGTTTCCACCTAATATTGAAAATGAAAAAAAAAATTATTTCTAAACAGGATAATCCTTATCATCTCTTCATCTTCAATGAATGAAAATATTTATCTTCCTCCATTTTATTACTCTATCATTTTTTCCCATTATTGTGAATGTAGTGACCTAACCTCCTAAGATCAGAGTTGGTGTCTAAGACAATTAAATTATCATGATTACAATGAATCAACTCCTGAAATATCTAAGAGTTTTGTAGTCTGGGTAAAATAGATACCAACATGATTCTTGTATTAAAAATAAATACAATAATTACAACATAACTTATTTTAATTCATGGATTATAAATTTATTCTATTTAATGTATCATTTCATATAATTCCTATTAAACTTCTAGGATTCCTCAATTAATGAAATAAATTATGGTTACTTTAAATTCTCAGTAAGGGAAAGGTATTGTATAATCAATAATGATTAAATTACCATCATCAATAGAGAAGGGAATAAAATAAACACATATTCCCTTAAATTAATAAACTAAATGTATATTCAGAATTTCAATGTAAATATTGGAAAACACACAGACTTTAAATTAAATTGATTAGGAATAATCAATATTCAAAGTTATGAAATATAAAACACATTTAAATTAATTAGTAATCTGAGATTTAAATGAAACTATATTTATACCAATGTAAATTCTCGTGGATAAATAGTTATTGGGTCACAATGAGGGAAATGATTAATTATTGGACAACATGTTTCAATGGTAAATGGTACCATTACCATCATAACCATTCATAATATGGTTTATCATATCTATTAAAAATTTATATAAAGTTATCCAAATGATTCATCTCATGATACCACTGATGCATCTAGGTGATATCTATATCTAGGCCACACCAGTTTTCAACCTTTCTAATGGATTCCCCATATAAGAAATAATTAATATAATAATGTTCCTTATCAAATATCTTTATGGAGTAGAAGTTATATATTTATCAATATTAAAATATTTAATGAAATAAATGTGAAGTACACACCATATGTAAAAGTATTATATGGTTCATAGAAAAAATATACATGATTAATGAAATAGAAAATTATTGTAAATTCAATGTACAATGATGAAATGAAATTGAAAATTTCAGGGTGGTAATAAAGTAATCAAGTAAGTAAATTTCAATAAATTCTATGGGAAAATAAATCATAACCCATCATGAAAAATAACAATGATGGTATAAGTGAAAAATAATCCAAGTGGAGTAAGGATAGTGGGTTGTTGTCATAGATGAATAAAAATACAATAAAATATAATTTAAAATAATTATCGGAGAAAATATTAATTTTTATTTTGTTTTTTTTTAAACAAATTTCATTGAAATGCGTATAAAAAATGATTTCATTAAAATTAAATTGTTTATACATGAATAATAATATTGGAAAAAATAATGAAATGTAGTTTCTAATATTGTATTCAATTTAAAAATAAATTATCTTTTTTTATGGTAAAAATTTTACAAAACTAGCTTGTGTGGAAATTAAAAAGGGGATTCCATTAAAAATATTTATAGAATAAAAAATAGGTAAAAATATATTTCATAAATCATTTTGTAAAGGTTACATTTTTTTGATTTTTTTAGAAAACTGGGTTTTTAGAAGAAAATCGGTTCTCTTTCCAATGTGAGAAATGATGAAGATTTTTAAAAAAACATTTTCTGCAATATTTTAGGTACCAAATATTAGAAAAATTGTACAATTACTTGATGAGGGAAATGAATTACTCAGGGAGAATAAAATTAAAGGTTTTATTAGAAAATGAAGAAATATGTTCCTCTGATGAAACATAATGTGTAAAGAATATCAAAAAAAATTATAATCTAAGTAAACCATTGAAAAGATTATAATGATGATGTGGGAATTAATCAACAAGTCGATTCTAATTATCAACTATAAATCAACATAAATAAGTATAAATAATAAATTAATAATGAAAGTCATTATTAGAATAATCATAGAATATTAATGAAAATGAGGAATTAATATAATCCGATGCAAATCATCTGGGATATGAAATTTCCTTCCCACTTAGGGATCATTTATCTAATATCCCATTAGAGGAAATTTCTCAAATTGAATCTAAAAATTCTATAAATAATGAATAAATTTTGATACTAAATGTAAATTTGGAAGAATGTAGACAATATATAATAAGTTTGGTTCATAATAAAAGATTTATTGTTTAATTAGAATGTTATCAATCATAAAAGGAACTGATATTTCAATGATATTCATTAAGAACAATCATGAGGAAAATAATATTTAAACATTCCAGTGTGTCTCATGCCACGTTGAAACATTTTAATCACAATCACCATGAATGAATGAAATTAAATTAAACATAGAATATAATGAGAATAATTATATTTATGATATAACTTTTCAAAGGGTAGTATATATACCGTATAAAATAAATGAGTGGTGAAAATGGTCTATGCCTCATGAAAGGAAATGTTAGTCAAGAATCCCTTACCTTATGTTTCCTTTTAGGTGAATGTGATTTAACCTCACGTGTAATGGTTTTAAACCTGTAAATAACTTATAAAAGAACTATTCAATTAATTATTATAACATATATTTTTATTTTATAATATCTTATTTCTTATTTATTAACAACATTTCATTACTTTCACTATTTTGGGTGTCAATTGCCTAGATTTTCGAGTATGTGTGGAATTTCATTTTTCATCTAAATTTCATCACGATTCGTCATATAAATAATTTTAACCATGATTCAAATAAATTATATATCAATTATATATTTATTAATTATTATACGTAATATTTGGACATATGAAATGAAATATACCATTCATGGAGAAGGGTGGTTGTACATATGCAGTAATAGTACTTTCATTTTTTTATATTTAAATAGGAGGAAACATAAACGATATATATTTATATTTATAATAATATTATAATTTTAGTTTCATATTTATCTCATATATTTCACATAGGTTTAATAAATACACCAATTATAATTTCCATGTATTTAGTGAACGAATCATATAACTTCGAGCAGGTTTTAGTCCACATTTCCACAAATTATGTCATCATATTCTCAAAAAATATAAATCAAAAATCTATGGGTTTTAAAAAAATCATATAAGAATAATTACTTTTTAAATATCATATATATCATATTAAACAACATTTTTATTATAATAGCCATCGACGAGAGGTGGTAAAAGAATAAAAGATTGACATCATTTTTTGATGTGGTAGTTCTCTATAGAAATAAATAGTAAGTTACTTACCTAGATGATAGATATGTGTGTAAGTGTTTCTATAACCCTTAGAAACATTAACCCGTATTTTAATCAGTATACTAAGGTTATTATTGTAGAGACTCTATTTTTTCCTTATAATATATTGAATCACATCAAAATATATTTCTATTTCTATGTGATGAGATTGCATGTGATTATGAGGCCCAGTGTGTCCATAATTAATTCTATTTAAATAGTAAATAAATGTTATATTAAGTGTGTCTTCTTAATTAATGAAAATAGGATAACCCTTAATTTTTTGATCAGATTGGAAATCTAGGACCACAATGTTCTTCTTGAACAAGGTTTTTACCTTAGGCGTTACATAAAATGTGTTGGTGTGGGATGTATGGACCCCTATCTAGTTGGATATTCATTTATGTGAATTAAATAAATAAATAATTGATTAATTAATTTCCATTTTACCGAACAAAAAAATTATAAACAGTTTTTTGGGATAATTTTCCAAATTTCACTCATAATTCCCCAATTAAACGGTGAGAGATCCTCCCCTTCTATATTAGATACAATTGAAAAACCTATGGATCAAGGAAAATTGAAGAAATATGAACACATGAACATTATCCTATCATTTTTTGGGTGCGTTCTTCACCAAAAATCAACCCAAATTAATGTAGGACTCATTATATATGTGTTTTCCCCCTTATAATTAAAAAATTGAGTAGATAGTTAATCTTCCTTCAAACTACACCTTTGCTAACCTTTTCATGTTCCGAATTACTGAAATTTAATTAATTTTTTATTTATTCATCTAACCTAGGTGCCCTATTATCAATCGCCAGCTAGAATACTTGATTGGTGAGGTTAGAACCCATGTTATAGTTATTTTCTCCAATATTTCATCATTTTCTTCACCATTTCAATCCTTTTGGTTTTTGGTTCAATAGTTTTCAGATGACCCAAGATCAATCTGGGGTTCATATTTTTGACGAATCGACAAAAGGTCAAAGATTAAAGAAAAAGATCATAGATCTGAGTTCATTATGACTCAAGGATGCCCAATCTTACAATTTTCTTATCAAGAACATAGATGATTAATGATTGGAGGCATATGGAATTAAATTCCATAGCATTCCCAAAAATTAATATGATTCACGGGGAGAAAAATATGAAATCCAACATCCTCATGTAGATCTGAGATTTTAAAATAGAATAAAGGTGGAATCCAAGGAAGTTAAAGATAGTTCAATGTTTGGATGATGTTGGGAAGGAATATGGGAAAATACCATCTACACAACCTTTAATATGAAGAACGAATGGATTTTATCCTACATTAATGGTGGAACTCAGGTTTGGGAAAATGTGAGGATAACATGACATGTAGAGATACATCAAATTCCATGTACACCTTTCCCGATTTGACAACTTGGTTGATGGGTCAGACAAGCCGGAACTCTGTGTATGAAAACACATACATGGGTTAATGGGAGACATCCCATGTGGACCAACACATTGTGTACCAATATACATGGAAAAGGGGTCTGAATACACAGAAAAGGCTAGTATACATGTCCTTATCCCTAGATAGGTGGAACACATCATGTAGTCCACCTATAGAGTGTTTACCCCTACATGGATGGCACTACTGTACCAACCAAAGACATGACCAGGTAGTGAAGAAGGGCCAAACCCCATGGGGCCCCCCTCACAAGCCATGTACAACATGATCTCTCTTAATAAAATATCGAATGTATGTATCTTCTTTGTTTGAACTTGGATTTTAGTTTTTGAGAATCCAATAACATGTCTTTTTCCATGTAAAACATGGAGGTTCCCTCATATGAATCTTTTTAAATATAATATAATATTTTCTATATTTTCTACGCAATGAGGGGACGACTGATGAGTGAATAAATCATACAGAATCTCTAGATTATCGTGGATGTAACACTACAGATGGGCAGTGCAGTGGCATTCCCTGAAGACTGTATCAACCATACCCTCTAGTAGGGCTGGGTAGTAGTATTTCACAAAGATAGTATCAGGATACCCACCCCTATCTTGTATTTGTAGTAGCCTTACCTAAATTATTAATGATGTTTTTCCTCTAGCTGGGATGTGTAGTTTTATTATCCGATGATATATTCTGGAATACCATCCAGCTAAGTTGGGCAGTGGATTTCCCCAATGATCACTCTGAGTTACCATCTAGTTAGATTGGGAAGTGGAGTTCCACGACGTTATATACATTCCCTCTAGCTGGGATGGGTATTGGAATTCCCTAATTACATCCTCTAATCATAACCATTTATCTGGGTGGGTTAGTGTAAATCCCTAATGACTCACATGGCTTACCACTAGTAGGAATGGGTAGTGGTTTTCAGGAAACCTTCCAACTGGATGTGTATTGGAGTTACTCTGTGACTATAAGTGTAGGACCCACCTACTATACTGGGGAATTTGAGAATTCATTGAATTTTTGTCCCCTCGAGTATGCATCATAGTGGTCAGACATTATTTGAAATATAGTTTGGACTCACAAGTAAGATGGAAACATTCCCCACTGATACATGTCCTCGTGATGTGACCTAAAACTATGTGGGTGAGTCAATACCACAAAAAGAGGATTGTATCAAGGTGTGATGATTGAGTCCTATATAATTTTTTGTTCTAGGAAAACTCCAAATATATTGTTCATCATAGATGGATTTACCTTGGAACTATTATCAACACTTCTTATTGGACTGGGGTGTGAGATGGAGATCCACTTACTCTCTCATTTGGACTACTTTGACAAATAATATATATATATATATATATATATATCCTATTTTAGTAACCACTCCATGGGTATTGTGACCCCACTTCCATGATAGGTGAAGACACATAGGGTATTCTATATGCCTTCCATTTTTAGCTACTCATGGTTGTATGATTCCACTATATTGATACAGGTTGCAACGTATCGATGAGAATTCCATATTCTAAGCATGTTGAGATCATAGTGATTGGATGATTCCACTTAAAATCTCTTTTTGGGATGATCTATACTCCCTTATTATACCTTGTTTTATCTATTTCTTCCATCTTTAATTTTATCTCTTATGATCCCCTTCACATTTTCAGGGAATTCGATTTTTTATGTATATTCTCACCCATGGATGGGAATTTCCCAACATATTCCATGTGTTTTCTAGATGGTGGATAGGATGATCATGACTTCATAGGATCATAGGGATAAAGGGTTCTTGGACTACATACTGTGGTCGTAGCATTGGATACATGAGCTGGGCTCTCTCAAATATTTACACTTCTCCAGTTTTTTCTAGTTTATGATATATTTATAGTTTTTGAATTTATTGTTTCCCTTTTACTTTTTAGTATACACTACCATACTACATTCAATTTAGTGGCTCATACATATTTTATTTATTTAACACAGTGTTTCATCCATTATTTATTTCCCTATTCACATTTGTGGTGATATTGAAATGTGTGTGTCTACAGGTTCAAAAAAAAATTCCTCCTCAAGTTAGGTATTTATTCTACCGATGTTACCACCCCCTATCATATGGAGGCTGGATTGGGGGTAGTTATGGTTTGATCTTTGTCTTGATTCGAGCTGTGAGATATTATAATCTGAGGTGAAAGTATCCTTGGGATGTTGTATGAATTTTCCCAAAAAATATATTTAGTTGGGTTTAGTGAAACAATATGAACATTTCTTGATTACGGATTTCAGGCTAGAGAGTCTAGTCATTGTTTTCTAACCAACATAACCATTCACACGGACCTTTAATACCTCATTTTTTACTTAGTATGTAATGAAATTTATTGTATGGATCAATTGTACATGCATTATATAGGATTGAGTCTTTGAATTTATTCCTTGATTAATATCCCCATAATTGTTCATACATATATATAGGCTCATATGACTACAATATTCGTCAATAACTTTTAGGATGTTGCAGCGACAACATCTCTCCAGGAAACCATATATGGTTCATTATGAAATCCATTTGATCTTTGAGGCATGAATTCAAGTTCCATCATGCAATCTCATTCCTATAGGTGGGATAGTAGTAGGACATCCACCTATTGAGAATAAAATCTCCGCAATAGAGCATGGAGAGGACATACAACGTATGAGAACACTATAGGAGTTACAACATCATAGTTAGCTGACGTTCCACAGTGAGCCATACCATCAACCAGGAAAGGATAGTCTAGAGTTAGTGTTTTATAACTTCAGGATTTTTTGGACCCCAATAGATCAGATGGTGGATTTGGTAGCCTTCTGTTTCCATGGATTGGTTGGGTATTCATGGATCTTAGTTACACTAATGAATTATGTGTTAATACTCTCATGTAATGACTTCAAATAAAAGTTTTGTGAAGAGTCCTACCCTTATTTCTTATGTTCTAATTTGATTCAGAATATTGTAGAGAACCAATGAAGAGGGATGATAGTGGTTGTGTATGAAGCTAGGTTTAAAGAAAAAACATGTTACTCTCTCAACATGATCCAAATTGGATACTTCCCACCACATTTTTTTGGCATGGACTCCAAAGAGAGATATGAGCCAGCGTGGTTCCCTTGTGCATCTGCGGATATATTGGTGTGATGCAGTGGTAAATAGTGACAAAAATATATATGATAAAGGGACATCATATATCTGGAGCTGGAATTTGGAGTAATAGAGATGATTCATCTATACTAAATGGCAGGAGCTATATATCTTCAAATTGGAGTCCCTTCCCTGAGAATGCTTTGTCACATGGTCTTATGAAGTGATGATAACACATAGGACTAGAGTAGCCCATATAGGGGTGTTTCATTACTTGTGACATGAAAGGTAACATTGAATGGTACAACCCAACCAGATAGAACAATCAACCCAAGAGGATAGCTGGTGCACAATGACAGTTCAGATTGCATTGTGATTTGAGATCTCCCAGGAAAGGAAAGGTTGGTCTCTAAGGATGTTAAGATTTCATAGGAGTCGGATAAGATGTAGGTGGAGGGAATCGCACTGAGATACCTCCACCACCACCACCATTAGGCCCATGTCTAGCTCATGAAGTCGGCGTCTGATATAGTAGATAACTACATTCTTTGGATGTCTATGATCCTGCAGATCACAAGATGATTTATGGTATGATTTCTTATATGTATAATATTTATTTAGTATAAGTAGACACAAGATCCAATAACTCTTCATCTTGATACATATAATATAAGAGTTCTATTTCCTAGTAGAGGTTATAGGAAAAATTCTTTTTCTTGAGGATCCCACAATAAATGCATATTCCATGTCTTTCATCTACTGTAGTGTGAGATATTACTTAGGGATAGAGTTTCACATGTGAATTCTTGACTTCATGATGGAAATTTTGATGACATCGTGGGAATGGATTAGATTTCCATGGTCTGAGCCCAGATTTATTGTCACCACAGTGCAGTTAGATTCCAACACACTCAGGGGATGATGTTTTTCGATCCTTATGGGAGGGACCTCATAGCAGGCTCATTCAATGACTTTTTCTAGAGGTTTTAACCTATCACACATTAGTTAGTGAATTTAATCATTGTGGTCATATACAATTCATGAATCTTTGTTTATTTAGTTGTGGAGGAATATATGGACATCTTCCCCATAGAAGTTTCAAAACTACCTTTGAGTTGGGAGATGGTGTTTTTCCTTGATTTACAAACTAGGACTTCCCTAATTTATTCTGTGGCATATTGGATAGAACCTACTGATCTTTGGGAACTATGATTGTAGTTGGAGAACATCCTTGTGATAGGTATCATCAGAACTAGTGTGCCCCCTGGGTGGCACCAGTTCTATTAATGAAAAAGGTAGATGGTAGCTGAATGATTTGTGTGGATTATCATCACCAGAACAGGGAGTTCATAAAGAATAGGTACCCCTTTATATTGATTGAAGTCCTCATTGATCATTATTAAAGTGCAAAATTGTTCTCCAAGATAATTCTGAAGTCCTGCTACCACCATTTGTGGGTTAATGAGGCCAATATTCCAATGTTTTCATTCCTATGATTCTATTGACATAATGAGTTCCTATTGAACCACTTTAGTGTCACAAATGAACACACCATCTATAGATCTTTGATGAACCCGTTTTTTCTCCCTTACATAGACTGTTTTTGTAGAGACCCGTATCCTGACGTACATTGACATTACATTACTTTGGCGGAATACTTAGTAAATAACAAAAAACACACACACACAAGGATCATAATAGTTTAGTGTCTTTGGAAACTCGGAACGTAATCTTCTAATCGTGGTGAAAGATCTTCAATATCTCCCATAAAGATATTCCCTTTTTTTACCTAAAACCTTTCTTTATATGCAGGGGAAAAGAAAACATAAAAGGGTGAGCTCAAATGCTCAGTAAGGGTAAACAAAAGAAAAATCAATCACATCATATTCATAAGAACATAACTTTTGGAAATCTTAACCTGTAAAAGAGATCATAATTTCATAACATGGGATAAATCATAGTAGTGAAATGAAATCCCAATAATCATAACTTAAAACATGAAACTTTGTGGCATACACACATAATCATAGAGAACCATTTCTTTTTTGTCAAGACTCATTGCCAAGACTATCTTAGTGGACAAAGTCCCCTTCTGAATCGAGTAACCCTCGTTTCAGTCCTGTTTCACTGAACCGGTATAACCTACCATTTCAGCCATGTCTATCTCATGAGATATAAAATCTTTTCCCAATGCATTGGAGGGAGATATAGGTCCCACCCATCTTATAATTAATCCTTTCTTATGTGTGCCACATAATCATAAACCATACATCATTTCATAAACCATGTAAAAAAATGAGATTCTTAAACAACATGACATCATAAAACAATCCATATAAGATAAATGAATTCACAAAAATATTTCCATCACAACATAATCAAATCCATGTAATAATAGGGATAAAAACAGAACCCTTTTATTATCTTAGATGGAAAATAATTTTGATAAAATACTTGAAGTCCATTCTTGAGGAAAATATCCTTTCTACTTCAAAAATATTTTTCCTTTCATAACATGTCATACGACCTTAAAATAAATGAATTTGATTAAAAATAAACTTGAAAACTTGTAAAGGAAGCTTCTTGGAAATAATGTTTTAAAAATCCATTCTTTCCGTATAAGTTAAAAAAAACATTCTTCTCGTACTTTTGTTGGAAAAGTCAAAAAGTACCTCGTATGAAAAACGACAAAAGATTCCTTTCATATCTTTTACTAAAAACTCACCAAAGGTTAAAATTGGA
This sequence comes from Viscum album, assembly GCA_963277665.1. Taxonomy (NCBI): domain Eukaryota; kingdom Viridiplantae; phylum Streptophyta; class Magnoliopsida; order Santalales; family Viscaceae; genus Viscum; species Viscum album. The sequence continues at coordinate 28,611,931 of OY728123.1, read as the reverse complement.
TTAAAACAATTGTAGGTGGATTGAAATAATATTACATATTGAGGAAACATGGATGTGGATGATAAAATACACCCCAGTAAATACCAAAGTATAAACAATCTCGGATAAAAATGAGATTGTGATAATTCCCTTACCTTAGGTCCGACTTGCTTTGTAAGTGTCCGAACCTCCTGTATAATGATTTAAATCATGTTATTGACATATTCCAGAATCATATTAATTGTTATTATATCATATATGGTCCACTTATGACTTTATATTACCCGTTCTTTTGTAAATTCATGTTAAACTAGCATTTTGGGTAAAATCGTCTCATTTGTCGTTCGTGTTTTTAACTTGTAATTATTCATGTGATTACTTAGATCATGATTACTTAATTCCATAATATAAAACATGATATATATATATATATTCAGAATATAAATATATAATAAATCAGTAAATGGAAAGAAATACACTGTTCATGGAGACGGTAGTCCGTACGTACGCATGAACGCTGTTTTCGTTTCCTTATTGAATTGAATGGAATTAAGTAGATGACATACATATAAATATAAATAATTCCAGTATCATTATTAGGTCATATATTTCATTATTACTTATTATATATACTTTATAATCATTCATGAATGGTTAATCATTTAGAATGAATCTCATCGCGTCGTGGAGATGGTAGTCCGTACGTACGCACGAGCGATGATATCATTTCCATAATTATTGAATTGAATTAGAGTGGATGATACAATATATCAGAATCAATATAACTTTATAATAGTCTTATACGGTCATTATTTACACCTTTATACTGATCCATGTAAGGTGGTGGTGGAAAATAGATTTCACCACGGCGTGGAGACGGTATTTCCTACGTACGCACGCGCAGTGATTTCATTTTTCTGTAGGATGGATAGAAGGTGAATTAGGGTTGTTTCATATTTATAATAACATATCAGTATGTAAGTAATACTGATGTTATTACTTTATCATGAAACAACTAAAGAAGAAGAAGTTGAAGAAGAAGGAAATTGAAAAGATAGGTAATGGATATTACCTCTTCTTTGGAACGCCTCTTTGAATCCTCCACTTAGGGAACTAAGATTTGTCTTTGAAGAAGACCAGGACCTCTAGGATTATTCTAGGGAAGTGGAGAAGGGATTTTGGCAAGGTTTGGACGAGCTTGAGTTCTCAATTTGGTGTGAGGAGGAGGGGGAGGAGGTGCCCTTTTATAAGGGAGGAGAGGGTCACCTTAGGAATATCTCAAAATATTATTTTATATTAAAGTCAAAATCATTTTATAATTGTTCCAAAGGGTCTTATTTCGAAGATAAAGTGGGGAAGGGTCGAAATAATATCAACCAATAGTATTTAGACAAGTTTAGGGTATTATTTTAACCTTATCAATTAGATTTAACTCGAAGTTAAATAATTTAACTCTTACCGTGTCTTTTTGTTTTCTTTCACTATATGGTTAATACACTTACTATAACATGCCAAACGAACCCCAAATTGTTTATTATTAATATATATATCCTTATCTACGTCATTTGGCCGAACCTTAGATTTTTAGGAATAAAATAACAATTAGTAATATAATATTTGATTTAAAAACTATTTTGTGTCAATTTTGACACTATTTGATATATGATTTTTATGAAAGTCATAACAGAATTATATGTTCGAACCAAGTTGATTAAATCAACACTAATATATCATAGTAACCTAGAAAATTAGTGGAATTCATAAAAAGTCTCGAATTACATTCATTTGAGCATTTATAACATCAATTATGTTAATATTTCCTTAAAAGGGTAATTACTGCATCATCATTGTGTCATAAATAAATTAAATTATTTAATGTCTAAAAATTATAAATAAAATACCATTATGTATTAAATCTTTTTCAGCTTTCTAATGAATATTTATAGTCGAATTTATCTTATGTATAACCCCATATTAAAAATTATTTATTTATTAAACTTTGATTTTAACTATTTTAACCCTTCTTTAAATAAATTAATAATAAATGTCATAATCTAATCCAAGTGGGATTAAATGATAATATTTTACACTTAAGGTTTTTTTTGGTCGAGATACACTTGTCCAATAGAATTAGGACATGTGTTAGGGTAATATTAATATCATTCTTACCCTTAATTACCCTATTTACTTTTAACCGTGGTAAATAAAACTAAAAAGTTACTATTCACCAAAAAAAAATTTCATCTCATTGAACCACATTTTACTTACTGACATCAACCGTGTCTCTCGGATTTTTGAGATTCCATTCACAGAAGTGGTAAAATTATGTTTTATGAAAAATTCAGTTTTTTAACTACCACTTAGTAGTTTCACTATTCATCAAAAATTGATGTTTTTCAGAACAATGCCAAAATTTCATCCTATGCTATATTTCATATTCCGAATTCAAAAATGAAGTCTATTTTATCAAATTCATAACATAGAAGTTGCATTAATTAATTTTATAATTGAATCCCGATGTTAAAACAAATACCGTGTTTTTAAGAAACAATATCTATCAAAAGATTGACACTTGATTATGTCTGGTTTGAATGTGAAATTATAACCAATGACCATCATTGTATTAAATTGTAAAAATATATTCTAAATATACTTTAAATCCACTCAAATTAATAATTTATCACTATTAATTATTTCGATTAAAAAAGTTGTTTTTAATTATAATTTAGTAATTTTCACTATTCATCAGAATATGAAAGTTATCCGAAAAGTACCAAAATTTCACCTTAGGCTAAATTCGATACTCCGAATCCAAAAATGAAGTCCATTTTGAGAGCTAAATTTTCTAAAATTTAAAAAGTGGTTATTACTATTCATAACGGCTAGTTTTAATAATATTTTAATAGCATATCGTTGTTTCGTGAAACTCAGTATTGCGTACTACACACGCTATCGAGGAAGGTTGCGATTGCGTGTAATGCAAGGAAAGTCAAGGATGCGTGTTGTGCAAGCACATTTTGGTGTAGCGTACAACACAAGACAATAATAAAATTAAAAAGAATATTTTTCATAAAATCTCAGGCTGTTACATTCTACCCCCCTTAAAATGAATTTCGCCTTCGAAATTCGTCGGGGTTATAAATGGTTTACTATTCGAAAGTTTCTTTAATAGAAACCCACATCGTAAAAAGGAATATCAAAACAAATCTTTACAAACAAAAGTATGAAACGTAACGGTTACCCAAATAAACCAATCACTGGGTTTCCACATAGGTGAAAATATGGATATGGAAGAGAAATCTAACCATCATGTTCTGATGGAGAGTGGTAGAGAACATGGCTATGGAAAAGCCAGTAATCACAAATCCATAGATTTGTGATGATATAAGGTATCATCTGATTCATCAGGTATAAGATCACTAGGACAACATTTTTGGTTTTCAAGATCGTTTCCCTAAAGTTAAAGAATTTAAATTAGAATAAATACTTTCTTTATTTTGCTACAATCTCACTGTTGTTCATGCCTTGAACAATTTCCACTTCATCTCTTAAATAAATGAAGTTGAATTTGTTATTCGTGAAGTGTTAGCAGATCATGTGATAGAATGACGGGTCATTCCATCTCTCTCAAACAAAAGGTTAGAAAAAATTATATACATAAGTCGATCTATAGGGAGATTAATCACATATAGTTCCTAAAATGGACTTATACTTCATATATCATACTGCTTAATAAAATAAAACTAGTTTCTACTAAACAGGGACTTCCTGTAGGCCAGTGGTAGGCGATAAAGGCCAGTCGCACTTCAGTTGTGGGTTCGATTCCCACATCCTTGTCCGACACGATGGGCTGTCGCCCGTCCTGCAGGTTGTACTTTTTCTAAAACTATATTACTATAACATCCCATCAATAATATCGAGAAAACTTCTATCCTTAAACAATACTAACTTATGTCCAACATAATCCATTCCAATCTTTAGGCATATCCATAATACTACAGTCCACTCTCATAACATAGTGAAAACGATTACCAGAGATTTAATACCATCGTTGATCCCCATATATCATAAGATATGTTTTGTTGGTCACATTCCATACATTCAAAGTCCTTAATCATGTATTCTATTGAATACCTTAGTGAAAACATGAATGCAGTTTAAAGTTAACACTTTCCACATACCAAAATCCTCAAAATTCTATATACTCAAACCATGATATCACTTAGTCCTTATATCAATCATGAGCTCATGAATACTATTAAACATTTCATTTTCTCGTTTTCCCTTCATTATGCGCATATCATCTTATTTCCAAAAAATATCTCAATCACTTTGAATACCACATCAATAAATATTTCAATACTCAATGATACAACATTATTTTGGAATCCCATTACATAAACACTTAATCATTTCACCACATCGTTGTCATATTCAACATTTCCAATAGTGATCGCATGTGACTTCCCTTTTTTCCTTTGCCTTCAGTGGTTGCTCATGTTGATCATCACTAACCCTTGGATTAGGGCATTTATTAGCATAATGCCCCATTTCCCTGCACTTGAAGCATTGAATTGTTGGTGGTGCGTTTTCTGCAGTGTTTGCTTTATTCACAACATTATAAACCCTTTTTCCATTACTTCGACACTCAGCCGCTCGATGACCTTCTTTTCCACACTTAAAACATTTTCTAGTCCCTTTAAGACAATCTACACCATGCTTCCTTCCACACTTTGTGCATAAGGAAACATTCATCTTCTTTTCACCATTATTCTGAGATTTCTCCTTGAACTCCATCTTTCGTTTCTTGTCAAAACCATGAGATGGATATGTAACACCAACTTCCATTTCTACCTTGATAGCACAACGCACAATTTCTTCATAGCTACTGATGTCTCTTATAGCTAATTCCCTTCGAAGACTTGGTTTTAAGCCACTGAAAAATCGATCAACTTTACTTTCAGGTTGGATGATAATGCCAGATGCATACCTTGCAAGTCTTGTAAAAATCGCTTCGTATATACCAACAAGATTCATCATCATTTTGCTTTATTTCATGAAACTCCTTCTCCATCTTTTTTCGAAGAATACGAGGGAAGTACTTATTGAAAAATAAGTTCTTGAACTCGTCCCATTCCATGGACTCAATTTCATCTCTTTGCCTTGTATTCTTGATAAGATTCCACCATTGATCAGCTTCACCTTCCAAACGATATACTGCTTAGATGACTTTATCATGTTCAGAACATTGAAGAACTGAAAATATCTTATCAGTGGTACTGATCCATTGTTCAGCAACAAGTGGATCAGAAGACCCACTGAAAGAAGGTGGACGTTGCCTCATGAAGGACTCAATAGAATATTGTTCCCTTCTCTGCTCATTTGGAAGTCCAGTATGATTCATAGCTTGTGTAAGTATAGCAATAAGATTTTGCACTCCATCTCCCATAACATTTGTTTGTTCAGGAGGACAATCATTTCATTGTCCATTGCATTGATCAACACGGTTCCTTCGGGTTCCAGCCATCGTCTAAAACCCAAAAAGAATAGTGTGAGAGGCAAAAATAATGCTAGGGAAAACAACATAATAAAGGGGGAGTAACTTCAATATCTAACATCTTATGTTTAATTATTTGATCGTTAGCGTAATTCTAGTACTATAACCTATACGTATACTTATCCTTAGGGACATCCCTAGACATACCATAGAAATATCTCTAGGGATCTCACTAACGTTTTCGCATCCTAGTTTCCAAAGGTCGACTAAACCTTTCCTCTGATACCAACTGTAGAGACCCGTATCCTGACGTACATTGACATTACATTACTTTGGCGGAATACTTAGTACATAACAAAAACACACACACAAGGATCGTAATAGTTTAGTGTCTTTGGAAACTCGGAACATAATCTTCTAATCGTGGTGAAAGATCTTCAATATCTACCATAAAGATCTTCCCTTTTTTAACCTAAAACCGTTCTTTATATCCTGGGGAAAAGAAAACATAAAAGGGTGAGCTCAAATGCTCAGTAAGGGTAAACAAAAGAAAAATCAATCACATCATATTCATAAGAACATAACTTTTGGAAATCTTAACCTGCAAAAGAGAGCATAATTTCATAACATGGGATAAATCATAGTAGTGAAATGAAATACCAATAATCATAACATAAAACATGAAAATTTGTGTCATACACACATAATCATAGAGAATCATTTCTTGTTAGTCAAGACTCATTGCCAAGACTATCTTAGTGGACAAAGTCCCTTTCTGAATCGAGTAACCCTCGTTTCAGTCCTGTTTCACTGAACCGGTATAACCTACCATTTCAGCCATTTCTATCTCATGAGATATAAAATCTTTACCCAATGCATTGGAGGGAGGTATAGGTCCCACCCATCTTATAATGAATCCTTTCTTATGTGTGCCACATAATCATAAACCATACATCATTGCATAAACCATGTAAAAAAATGGGATTCTTAATCAACATGACATCATAAAACAATCCATATAAGATAAAGGAATTCACAAAAATATTTCCATCACATCATAATCAAATCCATGTAATAATAGGGATAAAAACAGAACCCTTTTATTATCTTAGCTGGAAAATAATTCTGATAAAATACTTGAAGTCCATTCTTGAGGAAAATATCCTTTCTACTTCAAAAACATTTTTCCTTTCACAACATGTCATATGACCTTAAAATAAAAGAAGTTGATTAAAAATAAACTTGAAAACTTGTAAAGGAAGCTTCTTTGAAATAATGTTTTAAAAATCCATTCTTGCCGTATAAGTTAAAAAAAACATTCTTCTCGTACTTTTGTCGGAAAAGTCAAAAAGTACCTCGTATGAAAAACGACAAAAGATTCCTTTCATATCTTTTACTAAAAACTCACCAAAGGTTAAAATTGGATTAAAAAAATTGTAGGTGGATGGAAATAATATTACATATTGAGGAAACATGGATGTGGATGATAAAATAAACCCCAGAAAATACCAATGTATAAACAATCTCGGATAAAAATGAGATTGTGATAATTCCCTTACCTTAGGTCCGACTTGCTTTGTAAGTGTCCGAACATCCTTTATAATGATTTAAATCATGTTATTGACTTATTCCAGAATCATATTCATTGTTATTATATCATATATGGTCCACTTATGACTTTATATTACCCTTTCTTTTGTAAATTCATGTTAAAGTAGCATTTTGGGTAAAATAGTCTCATTTGTCGTTCGTGTTTTTAACTTGTAATTATTCATGTGATTACTTAGATCATGATTACTTAATTCCAGAATATAAAACATTATATATATATATATATATATTCAGAATATACATATATAATAAATCAGTAAATGGAAAGAAATACACTGTTCATGGAGACGGTAGTCCGTACGTACGCATGAACACTGTTTTCGTTTCCTTATTGAATTGAATGGAATTAAGTAGATGACATACATATAAATATAAATAATTACAGTATCATTATTAGGTCATATATTTCATTAGTACTTATTATATATACTTTATAATCATTCATGAATGGTTAATCATTGAGAATGAATCTCATCGCGTCGTGGAGACGGTAGTCCGTACGTACGCACGAGCGATGATATCATTTCCATAATTATTGAATTGAATTAGAGTGGATGATACAATATATCAGAATCAATATCACTTTATAATAGTAATATATGGTCATTATTTACACCATTATACTGATCCAAGTAAGGTGGTGGTGGAAAATAGATTTCACCACGGCGTGGAGACGGTATTCCGTACGTACGCACACGCGGTGATTTCATTTTTCCGTAGGATGGATAGAAGGTGAATTAGGGTTGTTTCATATTTATAATAACATATCAGTATGTAAGTAATACTGATGTTATTACTTTATCATGAAACAACTAAATAAGAAGAAGTTGAAGAAGAAGGAAATTGAAAAGATAGGTAATGGATATTACCTCTTCTTTGGAACGCCTCTTTGAATACTCCACTTAGGGAACTAATATTGGTCTTTGAAGAAGACCAGGACCTCTAGGATTATTCTAGGGAAGTGTAGAAGGGATTTTGGCAGGGGTTGGCCGAGCTTGAGTGCTCAATTTGGTGTGAGGAGGAGGGGGAGGAGGTGCCCTTTTATAAGGGAGGAGAGGGGCACCTTAGGAATATCTCAAAATATTATTTTATATTAAAGTCAAAATCGGTTTATAATGGTTCCAAAGGGTCTTATTTCGAAGATAAAGTGGGGATGGGTCGAAATACTATCAACCAATAGGATTTAGACAAGTTGAGGGTATTATTTTAACCTTATCAATTAGATTTAACTCTAAGTTAAATAATTTAACTCTTACCGTGTCTTTTTGTTTTCTTTCACTATATGGTTAATACACTTACTATAACATGCCAAACGAACCCCAAATTGTTTATTATTAATATATATATCCTTATCTAAGTCATTTGGACGAACCTTAGTTTTTAGGAATAAAATAACAATTAGTAATATAATATTTGATTTAAAAACTATTTTGTGTCAATTTTGACACTATTTGATATATGATTTTTATGAAAGTCATAACAGAATTATATGTTCGAACCAAGTTGATTAAAGCAACACTAATATATCATAGTAACCTATAAAATTAGTGTAATTCATAAAAAGTCTCATATTACATTCATTTGAGCATTTATAACATCAATTATGTTAATATTTCTTTAAAAGGGTAATTACTGCATCATCATTATGTCATAAATAAATTAAATTATTTATTGTCTAAAAATTATAAATAAAATACCATTATGTAGGAAATATTTTTAGATTTCTAATGAATATTTATAGTCGAATTTATCTTATGTATAACCCCATATTAAAAATTATTTACTTATTAAACTTTGATTTTAACTATTTTAACCCTTCTTTAAATAAATTAATAATAAATGTCCTAATCTAATCCAAGTGGGCTTAAATGATAATATTTTACACTTAAGGTTGTTTTTGGTCGAGATACACTTGTCCAATAGAATTAGGACATGTGTTAGGGTAATATTAATATCATTCATCCCCTTAATTACCCTTTTTACTTTTAACAGTGGTAAATAAAACTAAAAAGTTACTATTCACCAAAAATTATTTTCATCTCATTGAACCACATTTTACTTACTGACATCAACCGTGTCTCTCGGATTTTTGAGATTCCATTCACAGAAGCGGTAAAATTATGTTTTATGAAAAATTCAGTTTTTTAACTACCACTTAGTAGTTTCACTATTCATCAAAAATTGATGTTTTCCAGAACAATGCCAAAATTTCATCCTATGCTATATTTCATATTCCGAATTCAAAAATGAAGTCTATTTTACCAAATTCATAACATAGAAGTTGCATTAATTAATTTTATAATTAAATCCCGCTGTTAAAACAAATAGCGTGTTTTTAAGAAACAATATCTATCAAAAGATTGACACTTGATTATGTCTGGTTTGAATGTGAAATTATAACCAATGACCAACATTGTATTAAATTGAAAAAATATATTCTAAATATACTTTAAAACCACTCAAATTAATAATTTATCACTATTAATTATTTCGATTAAAAAAGTTGTTTTTAATTATAATTTAGTAATTTTCACTATTCATCAGAATATGAAAGTTATCCGAAAAGTACCAAAATTTCACCTTAGGCTAAATTCGATACTCCAAATCCAAAAATGAAGTCCATTTTGAGAGCTAAATTTTCTAAAATTTAAAAAGTGGTTATTACTATTCATAACGGCTAGTTTTAATAATATTTTAATAGCATATCGTTGTTTCGTGAAACTCAGTATTGCGTACTACACACGCTATCGAGGAAGGTTGCGATTGCGTGTAATGCAAGGCAAGTCAAGGATGCGTGTTGTGCAAGATCCTTTTGGTGTAGTGTACAACACAAGACATTAATAAAATTAAAAAGAATATTTTTCATAAAATCTCCGGCTGTTACAATTTTCTTGTTTTCCTCATAGATGACATACTCATGTAATCTATAACAGAGATGTGTCATATAGAACACTTGGGGATTCTTCTTCATTAACTTCGAGAACACAATTTTTATGGAAATCTCTCGAAGTGATATATCTAGACACATGAGATCCACATTTTTTGGAATGTCATTTCTGAACATCTTTCAGACATTGATAAATGAATGATTTATGTAGTTCAGGATTGGTAGCCACATGAGAATGTGCCAGGTGTTTAGAGTATTCATGGAATGGAATTTAACTACACATGGTTTGTGGATAACTTCATTATAATTGTATCCCCTTTGACTACCCTGAGAAATATTGGAAATTTTTTTACCTAGTATGACAAGTTTTAGAAGGCAATTGAGGAGTTTAGGTAACGGCTGAAGAGCACTCTACTGTTGAGACTACTGGTGGAAGGCATGGAGTTCATTGTGTAAAGTAATTCCTCAAGAACTATACATGGTTGCAGGTTGACATAGAGATATGAATTTACCTCATATGGGTTGAGGTAGTTGAGGCCCCATGAGAATAAATATGTGAATCATAACCTAGATTATAAATTGATATTATTCTCAATATGGATTTGGAGACACTACCTTCCGGGTGAGTACTTTGTGGTTTACTCAGACCACCAGAGACTTAAATATGGATTCACTCAGGGTTACATGATCCTGAAACTGTGACGCTAGTTGGAGTTCATAAATGACATTGAATTCAAGATATTCTATACTCTAGGAAAGGGAAACATTGTTGTAGTTTCGATTATTAGGAAATCCTAGGCACTCTTAGTTCACAATATTTTTTATAGTTAGCGTCTCTGTGGATGGCCCTGGAGGAGTATAAGGGTACGATTTTTCTTTAGTTAATGATGCCAAATCCTTCACTCCTCAAGCGTGTGGTACATTAAATGTAGAGATTCATCTTCTTTTAAGTATTGGAAGATCAGATATCCCTAGGAAATTTACAGGATGAATATTTTGAAGGATGGAATGACAGCATCTTATGAGAGGGGAAAAAAGTGGTTCTTGTCATGATGTCAGAGGAGGTGAGGTAGGCGTTCCACGAATCTCTCCTAGTTAGATATCATGATGTTGGAAATATGTATAGAGACCACTAGTTGATGTTTTTGTGGCATGAAATGAGACAAATAATAGCTACTTTCATCTTACAGTGCCTCACTTGTTAATAAGGACAGCTGATCACAAATTTATCATAGGTTTGTTACGGCACCCTGGGATCATAGAGTTAAAGTGGAATGACATATCATGGTAATTATCTATAGGGATTAGGCAAATAGTTAAGGGACATGAATCCATATTGGTTATAGTTTAATGAATCAAAAGTCATCACACTTCCTTTCAATTAGGGAGTAGAGCACGGTGGATATTTTTTGGAATTTTCACATTTGAGTGACTATTTTACTTCCGAAGGTTCCCTCAACAAATTTATCATATCGTTACACACATTTTATGTCATAATGGTTGAGAATCTTGTAGGAGTCATTAGGGACCCAAATATTTATGGGTAAAAACATTCACCCCCCAGATTGATGGGAAACCTGAGCACACTATCATGGATTAGGATGTTTTGATGAGGGCTTACATGTTGGATATTGGCCTGAGCAAAGAGGATCAACTTCCCTTCATTTTGTTTTCATACAAAAATAGCTACCACTCTATCATCAACATGGAACCTTTTGAGTCCCTATAGTGGAGACCATGCAGGTCAACATTGTGTTGGATAGATATTGGTGAGTCATCTCTTGTGGGATTAGATTTGGTGTAGGTGACAATGAATAAAGTTCAGGGCATTTATGAGTGGATGAGGACAACCCATAGTTGAAAAAAATCTTAGGATGAACATTGTCATAGTTTATTATAGTTATATAAGGGAGACCATGTAATCTCAAATGTCCCCCCACAATAAGCAATGTGGATGTTCGAACAATTAGGCAATCTATTCTTGTGGTTCATATGGCCGTTCATGATCAAAAAATGATTGGAGAAGTTTTTTTCTACCTCACCCTATCCCCACAACTAGTGAAAGTGCATGATGTATTCCATGTATAGTTGTAGAGTAAATATGGGAATTAATCTACACAAATCATTGATTGGTGAGAGATGTACACCGCAGATATAGCCACCTTTTAAGAGAACCCAGTGGTGATCAAGGACTGATAAGAGAAACCCATTCTAGGAAAGACCATCCCATTTTTTCACATGATGTTGAAGCATGGAAATGTGAAACAGAGTTCATAGGATTTAGAGAGCTAGATGCAGGTTGAGTATCGTGAGTTTTTTCCCTAATTATTCTTTTAGGTGATGAAATTTTTAAAGGAGGAAAGGATTTATAGACCTAGTTTTTGAATTATTTAAATTTTAAATTTTTTAAAATATACTACTTGAGATAGGAACTAAGATGACATGTGGTTATGAGGCCCCATTTTCCTAGAAATAATTTTACAAAAATATTAAATATATTTTATATTGTGTGAGAGTAGTTAATTAATAAATATCATATAACTCCTAAATTATTGATCATATCAGATATTCAAGATCAACATTGTGTCTGGAACATCATTCTTACCTTCATCATATCATAAAATGATTCAGTGTAGGACATCTAGATTCCTCACTAATTAGTGGTGCATTTAAGTGAATTAATTAATTTTTTAATTAATTTATTTTTGAAATAATTTAATTTTTAAAAATAGGTTGTTATCTAGAATTCGAAAAGGATGGATAAAAATTCACCCATCCTAGGGAGAATTATCCTCTGATTCCATGTTTGTGATGATAAAAAAACCTTCTAGATCGAGGTGAATCAATGCACGACAAACGATTAAGCTTTTTTGGACAGGTTTGTAAGCGTGTTCTTCACCAAAGGTCAATCCATACTAAGGTATGACTAGTAATATGGTTATTTTGTCCTTTTAATTAATAGATTCAGTAGGATTCTAATAAACCTCCAATCTAACCCATTTTTAACCATTTCATGACCCTGAGTATTAAAATTTAATTAATTTCTTATTTGTCCACTTTCCCTGGGTGCCTCTTCATGATTAGTAGCCATGAACGGTTGTATGGTGAGGTTTAAAATCATATTTTGGTGCCTTTATCATTTATTTATTCATGTTAAACATAGTTTCAATCCTTTTGGTTCCTATTTTGATAGATACTGGGTGACCTGGGCTCGATTGTGTGCCCAAAGTTGTGTCATATTGATGAAAAGTACATGATTTTATGAGCACAACATAGATCATTGCTTTTCATGACTCAATTATATTTGATCTGACTTTTTGAGATTATGAAATCATATGATTAATGATCAATGGTTTGGAAATTCATTTCCAAAACCATTGTATTAAATAAGCATATTCAAAATCGGTAATCGATGTGATCAAAAATCCATTCACAGATCCACAATTTTATAGCAGAATCATGATAGAATCCACAGCCGTTAACGCCAACTCGAAACATGGATGAAGACAGTGAAAAAGTCTGGATATTCTAGAAATATATTGTCTACATACCACGTATTATAAACAAGACATGGTGTTTATCCTCCTTCAGTGGCAGTTCTAGGGTTTTCTAAAATATAAGTAACACACTATTTGTAGACATAACTCACATGATTTATACCCCTTCCCAGATTAGACAACCCATGTGACGGGTCACATGGGTGGGGACTCTATGTAAGAAAACATAGACACAGTTACACCAATCAGAAGGCATCCTGTGTGGACCAACATTCCATTTACAGAAGTACACATACATTGGGGTTGTGTACAAGGTAATGACTAGGAGACACTGTCCGTGCCCCAGATAGGTTGGACATGCCGTCATGTCCACCTACACGGAGTGTACCCCGAATTGAATAGGACATATGTACATAATATATAAACAACTAGGAAGTGAAAAGGGTCCACATGTTGTGTGGGTCCACTCACACTCATGGTACAACTTGATCACTCCCATGCGAACTTATAACAATCGTATCCCTTTCATTTAAACATGGATTTTGGACCAAGAGAAGAAAATCATGAATTTATTTCCACATATAATGTGGTGGTTCCCATAGATGTTGATTTCAATATATGATATGAAATGTTCCATGTTTGGAATGTGTAGAGGAGACACCCAAATAACGTATCAATCATCCAGAATCACCATTGCATCTAGAATGTTACCCTCCAGCTGGGATGGGAAATGGTTTTACAAGAAAATATAATCGGACGTACCCTATATCTGGGATGGGAAGCAGAATTCCCTGAAAATATTACTGTTCAAACCCTACAAAAAGTTTGGGTAGTTACCATCCCCAATGATAGTACTAGTCATTCCCTCTAGATGGGTTGTGCAGTGAAATTCCCCAATGATCATTTTTACTACCCACTATTAGGACCAGGCAGTGCAGTCCCTCGTTGTTCTACTTTGACCCTCTAGCTTGAATGGGTTTTGTAATTTATTGATGAAAACTTCTCGGAATATCCCTCTATCTTGAATGGGAATTGGAGTTCTCTGGTTACTCACCAGGCATAGCCTCTAGTAGGACTAGGTTGTGGTGTTCCTCAATGACATTTTAGAGTATAACCCTCCACCCAGGCTAGGAAGAGGAGTTACAAGATGACTATTAGTGTAGAACCCTATTTTCATAATATGGTATGAGGTTACTCTTATAATTATCATTCCCTCTACTATGAACCATAGTGATGAGATTTGGTTTATCATAGCAATGAACATACAGTGAAGTGAGAAATTTTCCCAACTAAGACGTGTCCATCTGATGCGACCTAAAACTATATGGGTGAGTTTGTTCAACCCAGTGGGAAGAGTATCAAGATGTGGTGACTGATTACCATAAACTTTTGTGTTCTTGGTGGAGTGTGTTCTTAAGGGAAGCGTAGATTTATTTACATTGGATCTTTTGGCGACTATTCTTCTTGGATTGAGATGTGAGATGGAGATTACCATACTCTCTTGTTTGGGGCACTTTGAATGAGCTTATAAATATATATATATATATATATATATATCATATTTCAATACCCAATACACTGTTATATTTACTCCACTTCTAGGAGAGGCGACGGTCCATAGGGTATTCCATGTTCTTTCTATGTTCATCTTCTCATGGTTGGATGAGTCCACTCTTCCTCTATTGGAAGAGAAGACTCGATGAGAATTTCATATTATCACCATGTCGTCCTCCTTCTATTTTTAGCATATCACTTTCACTATACGATTGGGATGAGATGTATTCTATTACTATTACTTGTTATATATATTGTTTCAGTCTATATTTATATCTCTTTCTTCTCCCCCTTCACCTTTTCAGGGCATACCACTGGGTATGTATATACTCACCCCAGCATGGGATTTTCCCATCATGTTTCATGTATTTTCTAGATGGCAGATAGGTTGATCATGACATTAAAATATCTTGGGGATATATGGATCATAAATCATATATAGTGTTCATAACATGTGATACATGAGTTGGGATCTCTTATCTTATTACTCTTTTCTATTTTTGTCATGTTGGGACATATTTCTAATTTGGGATTGAATTTTTCGCATTTTACGTTCCAGTATACACTCCCATAAATCATTTTTTACTATTCCATGCATATTAATTTTATTTATATAACATTTTCATCCTTTATTTTATTATTTCTGCACTTTTTCATTAAGTAGGATATGTGCATGTGTACAATTTCATAGGCTATGCCCTCCCCATGTTAGTTATACATTTAACAATTTTTGCCACCCCGGTCTTATGGAGGCATGCTTGCGGTAGTTTCTACTCAACATCTGAAATGGTGTGGGACATAAAAATTATATAATAACGGAATAATAATATTTGAGGGTTGAAGAATGGAAATAAAACAAAAGTTCTTGAGGAAGTATGTTTCCACTTATTATAGTAACTCCATTTTTTCACCAAAGGGCTTCCTTAGGTGGATTTATCCTCATGTTGAGGAAACTCGTATTAGGGTAGGGATTTTGGAAACTTATATTGGTACTTATTTCTCTATACATAGTGGATTGAGATATGTGAGGGATTCAGAGGTGTGAGAGCCATTTTATAGTGGTGTAGGAGTTTAATTCAAACAAATTTGAAAATTAAATTTCACCCACGTTTCTCTTATGCTATGTTGCTCCCATTTTGGAAAAAAACTATATCCAGGATTTTATATGGTATAAATATGACCCTAAAACAACTTCTTTTTTAAATTTCTATGTCATTCTTGACCATAATATTATGATTTATTCCCTTGTTAGGCTATTTTTTCTCTTAATCGATTTAATTAATTTTAATGAACTTCACTTTGGTTTTTGGTAAAAAAACTTTATTAACCATATTAGATGTTGTGCAATTTGATTCTTCCAAATATTGAATTTATTTTAACAACTTCTAGCCACACAATTGGATGAGATTAATTTAAACATAATTCCTCAAATTGGGAAGCAATACGGGTTTGAAATTAAAAAATGTTTACATGTTTGAGATGTGTGGGTATAAAATATGAATGTAAATATGATTCAAATAAATTAAATTATATTAATTTATATAAAATTGATCTAATATTACTTGAAACAATTATAAATATAATTATCCTTTTTAGTAAATTACATTACAAATTGTTTTTAAATTAAAATTAATTATTTATCATTATTTTCTAAAAAAATGAAAAAGTTGATAAAAATAACAAAATTCTCCCTTGATAAATTTTGATTTCTATATTTCCAAAAATGATATCTAGTTTATATATAATATTTATTAAATATCCAAAGGTTCACAACTAAATGTTGGTAAAATTTCCATTAAAAAACATTCAATTTTATTAGAAATATTGGGTTTGTTCTAATATTATGGTTATTAAATATACTGGATTAATGTGAGAAACATTTTATTCAATATATAATATATATATTAAATTTATATTAGTCTCTAATTTTAATTAATTTAATTTATAATATAAAAAATATATGTTTTCATAAAAATAATTTTCTATAAAATCAACCCCTATATATTTAACTACTACTTCTATTTATTTATAGTTTATTTGTTACTAGTGAATTAATTTTATAATTGTGTACAACTTATATTTTACAGCACTATTTAAAAAAATTCATAATAGATAATTTAACATCTACTTTATTTCTAATCTAATTATGAAATAAATATTTTAATAATATATTATTGTTCAGTAAAACATGGTCTAACATGTAACGCAAGATGTCTAACAAGGTCATTCATACATGTAAGGAAAACTGACCTAGTTTTTGATTGTATTGAATGATATATCCAAGATTGAGTTTATTTAAAATTGTAATTTAATATTAATGTCTTATAATATTATATTCCCTTACATGCTTGGTGTTTCATTCCATACACACTCTCAAATACAACATTATTTCATTAGAATATTGTTTCATTACATTTCCCCCATATTAAATAAATTGCATCATCACGATATAAACATGATCTTGGTAATATTTTTTTTTTGATATTTTATATGTCTAAATCTCACCTCATGATAATAGTTTGATACAAATTCTTCTAGAAAAGAGATAATAGGATATAAAAAGGTCATGTGGACTAACATATATCTAGTAATATATATTGAAGAACCTTACTGGAAAGTTGATATATATACATGGAGGAAAAGATTTAATAATTATATGGTTTGATTTAAGTCATCAATCACAATAAAGTGAATGGTGATGGTAATTTTTATGGCCTCAAAACTATTGATCATGGATGATTGAAAAAACTAGCAGTTCAAAAAAAGGTGTTTTGACAACAACAATTATTCATTTTTTTAATGATAATTATTTATTTTTCTACATATGTAAATATGTAAATATACTTGCCTGATATATTTCTACAAAAAAAAACATTATTTTCTAGTTGTGCTTAAATTAATTTCAAATTCTACCATTACTTCCACTAATGGAAATTGAATAGTAAACTTTTTATTCCAAATGCACTAATATACATTATTAATGGATCATGAGGACAATAATAGAGTGAAAATTCTAACAATTTTTCTCTACCTATTCTATAATGAAAATATGGTTAACAAATTAATCTATAATGTTACACTATTGGTTCATAATTAATATATATTCATTATATTATTTAATTAAAAATTGTAATAAAATCATGAACACAACACGTTTTCTAGAGGTAGGCCTGAAACCCTTATCGTCCATATGTCATGTGTTCAGGTCCCACAACCGTTCTAGATTTGAGGGGTTTTGACCCAGAATATTGGTTTTCCAATAATAATAAAACATTAATATAATTCCCCAAATAAATATTTCAGGAATCATTGAAATAAGGTTATTAAATATATAACATTTTAACTAATCTTTTCAATGAAACCACAGAAAATAAATACATTATCCATTTTATTTCCATATAGGTCCTTCTTTGGTATTAAGTTAATCATAGGCCATTCATTTTCATTATCTATTCAAATCCCCAATAATATATTGTAATTTAAATGGAAATTTTCATAAGCATATCCCCCATTAGTGTTAGACAATGTTAACAGTAAGGCTTGATGTTTTGTACCATGTTATACTTGAGTCAGGCCCAACACACCATGACAGAGTTGTTACACCAAGTTACATCTATTCCAGAACCACATCCACCTATAGTATCTAGATATAAATTTATTTCTAGGAACAACCACATAGACTCTACCTTAACTAAATTATATGTTGTTCTTCTATACATATCCTCTTCTTCTACATCAAGGTTTTGATCTCTAACATATGTTTTCTAAATAATGTTCTTAAGGTTTCTACTAACCATCCCATGATATCAACTATAGATATCTTACCCTAGAATCTTGGATCCCATGTTTACCTTCATTACATTGTCATGATAACATGGAATCAGATCTCAAAGAACCAAATATTTCAGTATTGTTGGCACCCCAGATATATGTATGACTCTTTTATTACAAATAAATCCACTAATTAAAACATTTTTTCATTAATGGATATTAATTATTTCCCCTCTATCGTATCCTTTCATATAATTCATAGTACACATCATGGAATCATAGGTATGGGAAATTAAAAAAGGAGAGTTGGAATGATTAGTAAGGGTTAAGTATAATAGATTAAATAATGAATATATGATATTAATGGATATGGAATGGTAAAAACTGAACATACACTCCATAAAATAAATAAACTAAATGGATAGATAGTATGAAAAGGCAAATAACTGGAAACACATTAAATTTATTTTAAAGAGTTAAGGCCTAATCAATATAAGAAATTACAAAAATGTAAATTCATGCCATATAACAATAAAATGTTAATTAAATGAATCCAAGGATTGTTTTGAAAGAAAAATATCATGGATAAATAGTAACATCCTTTGAATGGGGGATGTAATTGATTATTGGATTCCATGTTTCCTAGGTACATGGAAACCTTACCACCAATACCTTTCGCAAGACAGTTTAGCATATCATGTAAAAAACCTTCTAATATAAGCCAACCTGCTCATCCCATGAGAATAATGATGAATAGAGAGGATATCTATAACCATGACATAATCATGTCACACATGTCCATATCATTCCTCATATATTGAATCATTGATTTAACAATGTGCCTTATAAAATAACTGTATACAGTAGAAGTTATAGAATTATCAATATTTCTTGAGTTAATAAAATTATTTTCATAGAAACACCTTATGTAAACATATTATATGATATAGGGAATAAATAAATAAATGAAGATTGATATGTATAATTTTTGGGAATTCAATGTTCACATATCATTAGAATTGAATAATTTATGAGGAATAATGTATAAATCATTGAAGGGAATGTCTATATTATCATTAATGAAATGAATACTAAACCAACTATAGAAATAATGGGGATGGAGTAAATAAAAAAATCCCATGTGGTGTCAGGATAAAGGTTTGTTGTCATTGATTAATAAAAAAACTATAAAAGATATTTTAAGATCATTTTTTTTGGAAAATAACATTTTTATTTTGAAAAAATATTGGAAGATAATTTTCATTTATAATAAATTTTAGAAGTTCTTTCATTAATAATTAATCTTTTAATCTTGTAATGGAAGGGGTGATGAAATGATGGTGGGTAATTCCATACAAGGGGTACAAGGTAAAAACAACATTGCTTTATATCGTATAAATTTTAGAAAAGTACACATTTTAGAAAAATGTAAGGATATTTCTGTGATATGATTTTTCAAATACAAAAATGGGTAATAATTACTTAATAAATAATTTTTTAAAGCTAACCCAAATTTTGGATTTTTCTGAATCTTTTTTCTGAATAAAATAGTTTTTTTAATTAAAGAGAGAAATGAAGTAATATTTTCTTAAAAAATAATAAAAAACTAATGCATAATGGAGTTGGAAAACAGTACTATTAATTGATAAAGGTTATGAATATCCATAGGAAAAATTAACTATTTTCTTAGATAATAATAAAATAATTTCATTTTCTGAAAGTTAAGGTGTAAAAAATCATTATAAAAATGAGATTGTAATGTAAACGTGTGAAATTATTATAACATAAGAGGGACAATCTGTCAATGCATATATTATTTGTATCATCTATAAAACCACATATAGAAGTGGAAATACATCAAAATATATT
Organism: Viscum album; assembly: GCA_963277665.1. NCBI lineage: Eukaryota > Viridiplantae > Streptophyta > Magnoliopsida > Santalales > Viscaceae > Viscum > Viscum album. The sequence goes on along the minus strand of OY728123.1, from coordinate 28,591,266 downwards.
CAAGGCCATTATACGAATAATCATATAATATTAATAACAATAAGGATGTAATTTATCCCAATGGAAATTAGTCCGGTTATGAAATTTATTTTACACTTGGGAAACATTCAACTAAAATTCCCTTAGAATAAATAATTAAAATTGAAACAAAAAATCCAGTAAAGAATGGAAAAATCAAAATATTACAATTAAATATTATTGTATGTACATCATATATAATATATTAGTCTCAAAAAAATAATTTGATTTAATCAAGACAATGTTATCAATCACAAAATAAACTGAGATTGGAATGATAATTAATATGAAAAATCTTCGAGAAAATAATATTTAATCATACCAAAGTGTAACATAACAATTTGAATCATTTAAATCATAATCCCCATGATGGAATGAAATTAAATGAAACTTATTATACAATATTTTAATATTTTGAATAATGATTTTATTATTAAATGGGTAGTATATATATAATATAAATTATAAATGTGCTGAAAATGGTGTATTTCTCATAGATTGAAAAGTGATAAAAGAATCGCTTACCTTGTATTTCCTTTCTAGTGAAGATCCTTTCACCTCATGTATAATGGTTTAAAAAATTAACTATCTTATAAATTAAAAATACATATATTTATAAAATATTATATTATTTCTTCATAATATATTATTACCCAATTTTTAATAACCTTTAACTTCTTTCACTATTTTGAGTGTTAATTGCCATGTTTTTTGTGTATGCTTTGACATACTATTTTTTATTCAGAATTATATCACGATTTAAACATATATAGAATATAAATATTCAATTAAATATCATATATATATATATAATATATGTATTTATAATAATCTATTATTCTATGAGATATGAAATGAAATGCACCATTCATGGAGACGGTATGTCGTACGTACGCATGAATGCTACATTAATATTTTTACATATTGATAATTAAGAATCATAAATTATATATTTATGATATTTTATTAGAATAATGGTATAATATTTATCTCATATATTTAACATAGTACTAATAAACCAATTTATTATACCTTCCATGTATAGTGTAAATGAATAACATCGCGTTGGGGAGGCGATTGTCCACACTTCTGCAAACAATGTAATCGTGTTCCCAGAAAATGGAATGAATAATTATATGTCTAATATGAAAATTATAGAATAAAATATAAAATATAAATGTCATATATATATCATATATGAATAGTGTCTCCATCATAATTACTTACCCTGACAGGTGCTAAAGGAAAAAAACAAACGATGTCGTTTTGTAAGCTAGTAGTGTGCCATACATAAAAACAGATTGTTTGTTACCCATAAGATGCTAGTGTGTGTATGTGCAGAAAGAAACCATAGAATAAAAAAATAAATTTATATTTTTTATACTAATATTTTATATTATATGCCGATAATAATATTTTATGGGGTGTTTAATTAAAATAAACAAAAGAGATTGAGGAAGGGTGTTGCCTCTTATTTGGGCAACTCCTTTTGGTTTTCACCCAATGGATTCCATGGATGGATTTTTTCTCAAGGTGTGGATTCTAGGTTGAGAATATGAATATTGGGAGATTTTTTGGGCATATTCTGGTCGACACAAATTCTATTGAGATGTTTGAGGGATTTGGTGGGGTGAGTGCATTTCTAAACTGGAGTGGTATTCTTGTATATTTTTTATATTTGAATTCCACAAATGTTTTCCTTATGAAAATTGGATCCAATAATGGAAGAAAATTTATAAAACAGAGTATATGGTCTAAATATTTTCATAAAATATATTTTATAAAAGTTTCAAGGTCATTGTTTCCCTTATCTTTATGGTTTAATCCCTTGTAAACCTAATATTTCTCTTAATCATTGTAAATAATTTTATCAATTTCACTAATCCTTTGCGTAAAAACTAATCTCACCATATTATAAATTAAAAATTATTATGATTCCAAATATGGAATCCATTTTTCCATGTTTCATTTATATAATTTGAATCATTTTATTTAATTTTACTCTCATTGATAGGATGACAATACATGTTTTGAATGTAAAAAAATATTAAAATATCAGATGTGTTAATATCAAATTTCACTGATAAATTGATTCCAATGGAATAAATTATATTAAATAATAAAACATTTCTCTAATTTTAATTTAACTCCAATTTATAATATATTATAACCCTATAAATTTATTATAATAAAAACTTATATGAATTATATTTCTTAATTTTTCACTATTCATTATGAAATGAAATACTTTAGAAAAATACCAAAAAATTACCTTAACTTAATTATATTGTTTTAATTTAAAAAATTAATATTATTTTTAAATATAATATTTATAAATGTTTCATAAAAAAAATTGTAATAGGATATCCATTAAAACTGGTAAATGTGCCTTTAAAAAATTGATGGGTTTTTTTCGAAATATTTGGTTTGTTATTATCATATTCTATTCAAATATTTTGGTTAAATGTCAAATTTATTTGATTTAATAATATATATATATATATTATTATTATTATTATTCTCTAAATTTAATTAATTTTACTTATTAGTATAAAACACCTTATTGGGCATAAAAATGGATTTCTATAAAAACATTCCAATCATATTAAATTTTTTCCTATATTATTTTATAAATAATTTGTATTTAATTATTATATTAATTTTATTTAAAATTTTAATTTAATAATTTATTTATTTATATTCATAACCATTAATTTATTTTCTTGGTTATATCATATTATATTATGTAATTATATTTTTAATAATAATTTGTTTATCGATAAAACTCTGTTATGATTATAGAGAAAACTATCAGATCGGATTGTTCTTGTATATCAGGAAAGATAAATATGTTTTTCTATTAATTTGAAGCCATATTATTGATTTAATTAATTTAAAAAATTATTTATTTCATAAATTCTCAAGATATTATATTCCATTTCACTTTTGGCGTTTCACGTCATACAGGCTATCGAATATAATATTCATACTTTAGTATTTTGTGTATTTATATTGTGTATAATTAGATTCTATATTAGATAAGTGTGAAACCACTATTATCAATGAAAAAAACCCTCAATTAATAATATTTATGTTTTTTTTCATCCATTATAATTTTGGAAATCAAGAGTGATGAGTCTAGAAAACAATATTGTATATATATATATTCCATATTTTTATACCAAATTTGACAACACATATTAAGGGACATAAGAAGTTATATTTCAATAAATTGTATTATCCTACTCTCAAAATAAAAAAAACAACATAAAAAATTTATTTGTAGAAATGTATTTCCCGTATATTTAAACAGTTTTTATTTAACAATATCACCAACATTTATTGAAAACAAAATCCAAATGAAAAATTGAACATCAAACCTAAAATAATCAATTATATAAATTAAATTTAGTATTCTAAAATAATTTACAAATAAAAAATTCGTAAAGATTCACTATCATTCCCCCCCTCAAGAGATGATAACTAATTTCATTAATTTCATTTTAATACCTTTAGAAATAATCTACATAACCTTATTCAACACCTGAAATATGATATCAATTAATATATTTCATGTAATTTTTTTCCATGTAGAAAACATGATAACAATTGCAATTCTCCACCAAAAATAAGTCATGGTTACCAATAAAAAAATTAAAATTTATTACATCATGTTATTTAGTTTGTTTAATTAATTTATCTTAAAATAATAGTTTTAATTATGGGAATAAGGTGATATTCCCATAGCTCTATAATGTTATAAAAGTTGTGGGTATTTTAATCTTGTAAAAAAACACTTTTGTGTAGATTGAATACATCATGAACTCAATATGAATATATCATATTTTATTTCAAAATATGTGGTTATTTGTGAAATATGTTATTTTTGTAACATAATATTTCTATTTGAGTTGGTAAATGAATTAAAATATTGAGAAATAAGGAAAATTCACTTTTCCTAGGTGGATTCATCATCATAGATATGACTATATTAGATATAAAAATTGATAAGCACCCTCTTTAGAAAAGTTTAGGATTATTAATGTGTGTAATATAATTTCTTATTAGGTAATTTTTAGTGTATTTTGTAAAATATTCCTTCCTTTTATTCAATAATAATTATTATTTTCAAAGAAGACATACTATGCACTTGTTGAATTCCATGACTGTTTTCAAATTCCACATTTCTATTCAGTAACCTTTTTATTTCACTGATTTTATGAAAGATTATAATACTTTATAAGTATTTTAAACCAAAATAATATGTAATTACAATTATTTATTACTTTTAATTTTTTTATTTCATATTTATTCTATTGTAAGTTAACATTGTTCATTTATTCAATTAACCCATGATATACCCATTTTAACCATAAAAGTAGAATATAATATATGTAGGGGTAAGATAATCTTATGATTTCATCATTTCATTTAATGGGGTTATTTTTCTTAGCTATCTTATTTCATTTACTAATAATGGATGAATTTTCATCTATTCTAACTAACTATTTGATTTGTTATAGTTTTTTCATCACACGTGAATATCAATTTTTGGTGATTAGAAATGACCAGTAATCATAATTATTTATACCACATTTGTTTCATTACTCCTATATTATTTCTTGAATACCATATATAATCTTATAATATAGATTGAAATAATTATATGAAAAATGCTTTTGTATTACTGGATTACTATTTAATGAAAATCTGGACTCATTAAATATAGACTATTTATAAACATTATACATTGAATGTTATTCAAACATGGAATGGAAATGAGTTATAACCTCCAATGGAACTAATATTAGTAATAAAATATTATTCTATTTCATTTATGTGATTCTAGGCTAGATTTAAAAACATTTACACTATGTTGTTTCATAATAAGTACCAAACTATTTTAGGAAACATTTATAGATATTTTATTCATGGATGATATTCCATCAACCAATAAAGATTGCGGGAGTGTTATAGTATTACATTCCACACATATTTTTCTAAATTTTAAATTCAATCATATACTATGCATTAAAATTGAATAAGAAAAAATGGATTTTATATATAATAGATTTCTATAATTGAATATCTTTTATTTAAAATATATCCAATGTATCTATTTATATTATATATAGTAATTATTTTTAAATTTATTAATTTTTTCAAAAACAATTATTGATTACCATATGAATTCACAAAATATTGATCATCCTACCTGAGTGTCTTCATGATATCTTATATTCACAAACACATAAATTGACTTTATTCTATGAATTTACCTGTGGTCTTCATGATATTTCACACATTCATCATATTATAATTTTAATATATTTATTCGAACTACATTTATCATAAATTTATATTTTATTGAATTATATGTATATATATTACATTCAATTATTAAACCTATAGTTCAATATCATTGACATTAAAAGAGATAATGAGTAGTTTTTTGTGTGTCATGGTTCACATTAATAACGATTTTTCACTAAAATCCTTTTCATAAATATTTTATTATTGATATTCATTAAATAACGAAAATATATAATTATATTAGGAAAAAATATTTCCTTCTTTTAAATAAGTTTTATGATAGTGTTATATTTATTAATGTTTATAACTAATAAATTTTATATCATGTAGATTCTAAATCCATCAATGAATTTTAACTATATAGACTATTGATATATAATACTTTTTCTATGAAATAATTTATAGGAACATTCATCAAATAATCCTTGATAATAGAATAAAAAACTATATGGGGAAATAAATTTTGATATTCATCACAACATGATGATTGTATGATCTTGCGGTTTTTTGTGAGGTATGAGCCTCATTACCTTCAATTTAAATGTATAGTACTGAGAAATTATGAATGATTGAATAGTTCATAAGAGTGTCTAGGGTTTTTGGGGATTGTCCATAGCCTGAATCCTAGGTTTTTAGAAAATAAAGTTGGGCTATATGGTAAGTATAATGCTTGTAACAATGCCATATAGTTTGAGTAAATCATGTGTCATTTCAAAGACCAGTACAGGGATGCATGATTTGAGGAATCTATGAAACTATGGCTAAAACCACATTCATGACTCCACAAATTCCTAACATAGAAAAAAAATACATTCTTGGAACATGGTTTCGTAGTCCATACACAAGATCAATGTGAGTTACCCCTTGAGGCATATAAAGGTTATTTATTGGAATATAGTTTGGCCAATCATGCAACTGAACCACGAAACAAAATTAAAATGGATGAAATATATATTTTTCACTTAGTTATTTTCTGTTTTTAAAACCATCATTCCGCATTTTTTTCAATGCCCTAAAACCCCCACATTTTTAGATTTATGCCATGGAATCATGTTGGGTTCAATGATATCATCATCATTTGACATCATATTCAAGATCTGTTTGTCTCGTCGGTTCAAAATCAGGGAGTTATTCATTCCACTAGAGTAATTCTATTTTTTATTTCATATCTATTGAGTTTTTGTTCTGAAAAATTACATGATCTAATTCCAATGTAATCATATATTATTCAAATTTCATATAATCCAGATCATGTTAACATATAATACTAGATGAGTGTTCAACCATAGGTACTGTCTTGGTGGTACACACCCTTCACATAATGTTTTATTGTTTATATATATTGTCATCATGGTTTAGTACACTATATGATAATGAATTTCTACATAATTTAATTTAATTTAATGATTAAATTGATTGAATCTTGGTTATGTTTCTAATATAGTAGTGTCATACAGTTACACATCATACACCTCACATAGAGAAACCCATGGTGTTTATTATTAATTATTTTTATTTGGCCACCAGTGGGGTGTATTTATCATAAAATTATATTAATGAGAATTGAATTAGTTATTGGATTATTTTTATGTATGATTTTAATTAAAATACTTTTCATTTAATGGTGATATTTTTAATTGAAAAAACATAGAATAGGTTGAATGAATCATTGGTGTGAGTAATATTAATATTGGTTAGGAAATTTGATTATTAATTGATAATGGTAACAGATGCCTTGGAAATTTCTACTCTTCAGATCTAGATTCCATTGGATTTTAAAGAAATTTATACTTTATTGATCTGATTATGTTAGTTGATTCATGATACATTTATACCACTAGGAACTCAATTCTATGGAAATTTGTGGACATTTCTACTCCATTGACCAAGTTTACATTCAATTACATGGAAATTACTACTACATGGATATAACATTCACTGAGTTTCCTTAGACAAGCTATGAAACATGCTCCATGGGTTCTAACCAAATATTTATGTTGTTACCATCAAAATAATACATGGAAACAAGGATAATTCCTTGGCCATTAATACCTTCAATCCTCCCCATTTAGAAATAACATATTAATATATGGATTGATCAATTTGCATTTCATTCTCTGGATTTTTATTTATCTCTGTGTAATGTGTCGTTGATTATAGTTTCCAATTTTTTATGGGTGCATGATTATTGTTCATTGGGATCCATGTTTGTCTTGATAGAATTATATCATTTTTTAATGTTTATTATATTAGTATTAATCCTTCGATATAAAAAGTAATTCCATATTTTATATTCATAGACTAGATTTGTTATATACACAATTGGTGTTGGCTTATTGGGTGTTACCTCACACCCTGTTTGGGCCTCCGTATGGTACTTATAAATCGTTCAAGGATGCAGGTAAGGACTAAATTGTGTTCCCACCTTATGATTCATGAGTGAGTATACCAAGAGTATGGGATCACAAAACATGGCTATGACGATGCTGCAAGCTTGAGATAATTCCTTACGGATCATTTTATTCAACTGATACATATAATTAATGTGATTGATGTTTCCATATATTTTCATCAATATTTAATACATACATGACATGACCATCATATTTTATTTGACACGTCTATTGGTTTGACCTTAATTCAATTCCATTAGATATTATATTCCCGCTTCTTATTTTTTTCTCATAATTCCTCTATTTTTTATATAATTATTCTATTAATAAAAAATTTGATCATAATATTATAACCTCTCAATATAAACCATTATACCCGATCTTCTAATTGATATCCACTAGATTATGAGGACACATGATTGAGTCCATTTGACCCAACAACTCGGGGAACCGTTTAGTGGATTATGGGTTTGGGATGTTATAAATTATTATCAGATCTATTTCTTTTGAAGATTTTCTATTCAGAAAATATATATAGGATATTCGGATATTTTGGAAATTGATTGTGATCTATTCCTGGTAATAACTAAAACACATATAGGGAGTAAAATATTTTTTGTTGTTGTGAATTATTATTCTTTTTTTAATATTGTAGTTGATTTGATTCCACCATTTCATGGTGCACATGATATGTTATATTATTATATTAATGGTTGAGTAATTTCATTTTATCCTTCAATAGTTATGGTATGGATGAATGGATCATGCATAAATTTATTAGACTTATAGGATTCAAGATCTATAAATATTCCTTGCCATATAGGAGGCAGTGAATAACATCATTAAATTATAATGATTACCTTTCATGATATAATTGACAATTGGACATGGATTTGTGCCAAAATTTAGGTATACTTTTGCCTCATAATGTACATGTTATAACATGAATATTCGTTCCATCTTAGGGTATTTAAAACACTATAAGATGTTAATTATGGTATATTGAGTAATGATCCATTAAACATGTGGACCAGAAAGTTTTATGGTTCTGATTAATTGAACACCATATTTTAGTTTATATGGTGTACATTCCATTATACGATGTAAGTAGTGATCCATTTTGATCTTCCACTCTAAGATAAGTGTAATATAAATAAGTATTTTAAATAAATTTAAATTTGGAAATGTAATGTTCAATGCTAAATAGAGTATTTAATTTCTATTTTTAGTCAATATAATGGGACTCCTATTCTGAAATATGGAACTTGACCATGGCATTGAATTATATTATACATTGATTCTCATGATTTTTATGATATCATCAATTACCCATTCATTCATTTACTATAAAAAATAATGGTGTGTATTTTTATAATAATGATTTGAACAATCCTTTGTATGTAACTTTGATTTCCTCATTATCTAACTTTTTTTGGATATTTTTATGCAATGGTATGTACATTCTTCTAGGAATACATCTAGTAATATTCAAAGATAGTGAATATAGCCATTATTTTGAAGTTGTGGGCCTTGATCTTATTGTATTACCTCATATTTTTCAATTGATGTACCTATATTATAATTGGATATGGGTTTTCATGCCCTATTCAATGATGGTTTACTGTGGATTTTTCACACCTTTCATAGAGACCATCATCCAACATGATCAATAGAAGAGAAGAAACATGTTTTCCAGCATTATTATCCACCGACATTTTCAATAGATGGTGGTACCCATGATTTTAAGATGTGGAATGACACTAATTTTACTATTTTTTAGAATCTGGGGACACCTACTGATAGAAGACTGATTCTCAAAACATATATGTATTGGGGAGAATCCAAGAGTTATTAGGATGTTATAATCAAGGCTCATGGGTTTGACGTTTTTGATTGTATGGATTTCTAATATAGGTTTTACAATTACATATTTCATGTGACTCAAAGGGATGAGCGTAGTTGTGTGGATATGTGTCTAGATCAGGGTGATATGTTCACAATGGTGTATTCAAAATTATTTATAGAGCTTTAGTGCATTATGATTGTGTGTTATGATGATGATTTTTGAAAGGATATGTGCTTATAGAATGTTCTGAATAATTATATAAGGTTACAATAGATTTTTTTCGTAGATTATTATTATTGAGATATTGAATCTGGATCTGGTTAATGAATAGAAATTGAGGGAAGATAGACGTCCAATGCATGATAGTGAAACTTATTGACCCAATGGTTCAGAGAAAATATTCTGGAAATCACCATTTTAACTCTTCTCATATGTAAATACTTGAAAGGGTGAGAGTATTACGATTTTTTTCTCTATCTTCATTGTTATAGATAAGGAAATTTGTGGAGTTAGTGTGATAAAGGCCAAAGAAAGTATTGAGCATGCATCCAGATGGTCCATGTACAATGATTCTATAGGATCTCTCATCCATCAGTTATTGGAAGGGGATTGACATTGGGATTTGGTAGGTGAGTAGGATTACAAACTCTTTATTAGGATGAGAGCAAGAGTAGTGATGGTCATTTATGTTATGGTGATGGTCATGTATGAGGCATCCATGCACTTATTTTCCTATGACAGTGGAGTGTGACTTCATTGGGTAGTTGGGTTGTGTCACATTGTTTCAATTCAGGAAAAATATATTCATTATAGCCTACACCCATGGAGTAGATCATTATATACTCTTTTTTTAGTGGTATAATCTATTGAACCTCTACTCATGTATCCGATCATTTTTAATACATTTTCTTCTCATCGCTTCTTATGTAATACCATGGTAGAGACACTTGAGTTTATCCTTCAACTATTGATTGTTTTATGAAACATTATTCCCCATTTTTAATCATATATGGGGATATATGAAAGTGAAAAGGATTCCTTTTTAAGATAACTCAGTGTTTAATAATGAGGAATCTTTTTTCGAATGAGATGGTTGGGATTGATGTCAGATATGGGGTGTAATATATAGTTTCACATCAAGAATATGTCAACTATTCTCACCAATGGTTTTCCATCATGTATTCATTGGGTGGGGTTTTTATTCAAAATTGTTAATGATATTACTAGGAAGGTAGAGTTAGAGAAGAGAATCCAAGGATGGGTGGGATGAAAACACAAATTACTAGTTTATATCTAGATGTCAATGGAATTTTATAGAATGAGTATTCTTTAGTAGTGGATTGATTGAGGTTCATTTACAAAGAAAATATTTATGGAAACCCTTCTATAATAGAGGAATATTATCCCATCAATTGAGTTCTAGGAGTTGCATTGGAATTCATTACACCAAATAGGATGTCTTTACAGCGTTCTAGTATTTTAAGAAGAAAATATAAGACATAGATAACAAAGGGTTTATGTAATGTCTCGTATTTTTTGTGTATTACTTTTAAAAATTATGTGGAATTATTTAGAGACCGTGCGCAAAAACGACACATCATTCTGAGGCCCAGTGAGCCCGGAAGGGTGGTTTAAACATTTTTTAAGTTACGTGAGTCGAAACATGTGCGCAGTAATTGTAGTTTACAAACGGATTCCCGAATTAAAAAACTGAGGTCACTGTTGCATCTGAGGTGAGGACTTTACCAATGAAGGAGCCTTACCTCAACCGGCACGGGTCAAGGGATAATGTTAATTTTAGGACGTTTTAAGTAAAATAAAACAAAATAAATTCTCAAGTTTATTTTATTTATTTTATGGAAACTTCCATTGTAGCGCGGCGACATGGCAGCTGTTTCTGTCATTAATGTCATGTCATAATGACTCAAAAACAGCAACTCTGACTCATTAGTTTCATAGCATGATGGGATGTCAAATATCATTCCCTTTTTATTAGGATAATTAATGTTTGCTCATTAGTGATGATCGAGAAAAATATCTGGAGAATCCGTGGAGCATTGCAGTAAATACTCAGCGACGAATGATGACGGATTGAAGCAGTGAATCGCGGTGCCAATGAAGTTGAAGGATCTATACAATGATAGAAGTGCGACCCTTTAATCAATGATCGATCCTTCCATAAAGGTAGGGGATTTTTATTTAGTTTCTTTTTCCTCGCATTTGATTTAAACGACAAACACAGATCGACCACGAACAAGTTGATTCGCGGATTCGTACGTTCTTGCGGGAGGGATTTCTTTTGGATGATTATGGGGGAATGAATCGATATTGATTCTTTTTATTTCGCTCTGTTTAATCCTATTAACAAGCTCAGATAAACACTGTGATGAATGATTTTGTAGATTCGTTCCTCAATTTGTTCGATTGGTTTTCCTTCACCCTTTTCTTCTCACACGTTATTCGCATTCTTCTCATTCTTTATGGGGCAATGATCAATAGATCATTGTGCTCCCATATTGCAAAGAAATGATCCCAAACCAGATATCCGACATCACAACGACCCTACGGAGGAGCGATGGCCAGGACAGACGAAGAATCGGCTCGGATCAGAAGAGGCCATTGTTTGAGCATTCTCAGTGCAAGAAGATAAAAACATGTTTTCGGGGCCGATCGGAGGTCCAGAAACACCAGAAGTAGCTTCACGGCACCGGGGCGACCAAAACCTGGGAGTCTTGTGGTGATCAGATGGCCGGATTGACTAACGAAGCATCACCGGATGCACATTGGCAGAGTTCCATGTTTTTGGAAATTTCCAGAATACATTGTGTGTACCTCCGAAGAACACGTTGTGTAGTAATGGAGGGGAAGGTTAGGGTTTCGTGGGTTAGAGGAGAATCACATGACATTTGACCCTGGTCACACAGCGTGTTGGACTTTCCCCGAATCTCGGCGTGTAGTTTGGGATATACCCAGACACAGGTTGGACTACAAGGCTTCGGGCGACATGGTGTATAAAACACGGAAGAGGTGGAAATGTGGAACTCGGCTTGTATCTAGGGGGTACATGGACACGAGATGTAGTACATGACCGCGTACACCATCACATGGCCTGGCAAGGCTAGTAACGCGGGACACCCCGTGTACCGATTACACATTTTTGAGTACATGGGTTGATTACTATGTACGGGCACATGGCTAGCATACACAGAGCTGACCCCAGTCACTCAGACACGGTGTGTAAACCATACTACATGCCGTGTACTCAGTTTTTCTACAAAATCAGCCTTATGACACGGGCTGTTGTACACATGCAGTACCCGGGGTCTGACAACACAGCGTGTAACTTTTCTACCCAGAATGTACTTTTTGGAAAACGGAATGTTCTTCTTGTTCACCGCATCTTGGACCTATTTCTTTTGGGTTAGTGCCCATTATTCTTGTTCCCATGAAGGTTAGGCCTCGTTTCCTTTTATATGTGTATGATCCCTTTAGTAGGACTTTCGTTGATAGAGTCAGTCATCCATCCAAGAGGCCCGGATCGAGATCCTCTATCCATTAATGACCTTAGGTAGAGTCCAGTATCGACGTGACCAACTCCACTGGGCGTCGATCCTCTTCCTATAAGGTGAATTCTGGATGAGTCTATGTATCTTCCATGGACTTGGCAGTGATCCTCATCTATGTATCATGATCTTTCTCATTCAAGAGTGTGTCTACCGTAATGAGTGCGTCTATCTACTTTAACAATATCACTCAAGAGTGTGTCTCCTATAATGAGGGTAAATACCTCTCGTTACACTTCCCCATGAATAGTACTTCTCAGATGGACGTCATTAGAGCTATAATACTTGTGGAGTGTGTTCTCCTGGAATGAGTGCTTTGTGGAATCTTAGAATTGATCCCCTAGATGGGGGTTTGCTGTTGTGTGACTTGTCTCTAGACTATGGGACTTGGTTTTGAGTATATCTATTTTATGAAATATGTTCTGTATACATATAATGTGCAAAGATGACTGTATATTTACATTGTTTACTGCTTTGTGGTTTTGGGGATCCTCTACTTGTTATTGTTATACTCACCCTTGCATGGGCTTTTCCCGCATGTGTCGTGTCTTGTGCAGACGAGCAACATTCTGACAGAGTACAGGGTGGAGCAGGATAGGACCGAGATTTCTGAGTTCCCTATAGGCCGAGGCATTCCTATGGCTACGAGCGGCAGTCCTAGTACCTTTTGTGATTATATGTTGGACTTTGCAGTTTTCAGACCTTTATTTTGGTGGGATTGTATTATGGCCTAGTTTACATTCAGTACTTTACCTTCCGTCATACTCTGTTGGTTGGGTTTTGTTGTATGAATTCATTTTGTTCCTTAGTGTTTTTACATTTAAACTTCTGTGGGCTTGGTATTATGTGAGTGTGTACAGGTACTTATTCAATGCCTCCCATGATTAGTAATATCCCTACTCGGTGCTAGTCAGTAGCCCCTGGCCTATTAGAGGCAGGTTTGGAGAGTCATGGTGTGTAGCCCATTAGGAAGGGTTGTGAAAGAGTGGTACTATTTCATAGGTTCTACCTTAGGACCAAGTGTCAGTGAGATTGGGTTGGGGCATCATTGTTAAGTGTTTTGAGTTTGGATTTCAGGCCAGAGACTCTAGTGTTGGTGCGGCGGAAAACGTATCCATACACCAGGACTCTGATAACCTACATTTCAACTCGGTAGACAAAGACACTGGTTTCGGGGAAATAAAATAATGGTACATGCATCATATTGGAATGGGTTTTGTTTTCCATATCCTGTGTGTCAGCTATCTAGATATACTCATTGACCATGGTTCATCTCGTTTCAATACAAGATTCCTCCATGACACATACCCACTAGGATTCAGCAGCGTGATCATGAGGACGACCCCCTCGGTGATGAGGCATCTATATAGGGACCAATCCCCCAGGAGATGCCACCAAGTGGTGCACCTGCTATGCCACCACCCGTGGAGCAGCCCGATGTACCTGCGTTACCGACCGACGAGGAGTGCATGCTTTGCGTGCTCCATGAGTTCCAGAGATAGAGACCCCTCAGGTTCCGAGACGAGCCTGATCCTCTGGAGGCTGAGAAATGGCTTGATGCGCTGACCAGAGTTTTTCATCTAGTGAGGACACCAGCACACCAGATGGAGATCCTAGGACCGAGCCATCTTTTAGGGTTTGGGTGGACAATGGTGGAGTCTGACCACACAAACTCATGAAGAGGAGACTCTTTCATAGATGGAGTTCGAGTGACTCTTCATGGAGGAGTTATATCTGGTTATGCAGAGAGAAGTACGAATCCAAGAGATTCTCTAGCTCTAGCAGGGTAGTATGATAGTAGTTGACTATTCATCAATGTTCGCCAACCTCACTCGGTACTCGATAGATATGGTCAGGGATCAATACATCAGAGATCGGACCATAGAGCGAGGTCTATGGTGGGAAATCCAAGCTTCTGTCTGCCTCTATGCATATCGACTTATGTTGGAGTGCTCGAGCAGGCCTTGGTGATTGAGAGTTTCTTGGCAGAGCAGAGACAACCAAAAAAAGTCAGCAGCAGGCAGACATGTGTGGAGGCAGTGGCAGCAGGGAGCGGACATCAAACACATGGATTTGGATGCGGGAGGAATCATATGGGGACCCATGATAGAGGATCAAAAGTGCATGGATCTCAGTCTGGATCCAGTCAGCCTAGGGAGAAGCAATGCTATGAGTGCGACGATAGGGGATATCACGCTAGAGATTCCCTGACCCATCAAACTACTGACAGGGATGCAGTGTATAGACCACCGAGGCATAGGCATGGAGTGGAGCAGACATAAACGCTAGGTGGTAGACGCGGCAGAGGATCAGGGAGAGATGAAGTTGGTTGCATACATTTCTACTTACTTCCACCACTACCCCCTGGAGGGCCGCACTAGGCTCAGGGAGCTGGTGGACATGGATAGTGACAACTACATGCGGTCGAGGCAGATGACCCACGGGCTTGAGGGATTATTAGAGGTATGGTATGTGTCTTATCTACCTTAGTTTCTGTACTTATAAACATAGGTCTCAGTCATTACTTCATAGACACATGTCTTGTATGGAGCCTCGAGATTTCGGTAGAACCGTGGACTAGATCATTACGCTTGGAGACACCTACAAGAGGAGACTCGACAATCACAGAGCTTTGCAGGTAGTGTTATCTTACCCTTGGAGGCGAGAGTTTCAGTTGGATCCTCTTGGTGGTAGCGTCGAGGCCTTTCGACGTCATTCTTGGTATGGAATGGTTATCTTCAGTCCATGCCCAGATTGACTGTTTTAGGCGAAGAGTGTGGTGTGTCCGCCGTGATGGAATGAGGTTTTCCTTTGTTAGAGAAAGGGAAACCCAAGAAGCATAGAATGAGCTTATGTATAGGAGGGTACATCAAATCGCTCATGATTTGGATATACTTTCCCTTGATGCAGTGGATGTTGTGAGCTCCCAGTTCCCAGTAGTAGTGGAAGAGTATATGGATGTCTTTCCCGAATATGTATTAGGATTACCTCCCCACAAGGAAAACGACTTCTGCATCGACATACACCATGGGACGACACTGATTTTCTCATCAGTAAATCGGATGGCTCCCACAGAGCTTCGTGAGCGGAGGATCAGTTGGAGGATTTTCAGAGAAAGGGTTTTGTGAGGCCCAATGTTTCACCCTGGGCGACCCCAGACTTGTTTTCCAAGAAGGCAGACGGGAGTCTGAGGTTTTTCATGGAGTACCGGCACCTGAACCAGGTGATGGTGAAGAAGAAGTATCCACTACCCAGGATCGATGACCTCTTCAATCAGCTGAGATGGGAATAGTGGTTCTCGAAGGTGGACCTTCGATCAGGCTATCATCAGTTATGAGTACGGGGTGAGGATATACCGAAGACGGTTTTCAAATGCTATTACGGTCACTATTATTACTTGGTGATGCCTTTCGGAATGACAAACACCCATTTAGTGTTCATGGGACTAATGAACGTGATTTCCTAGCCATACATGGACCAGTTCATAGTGGTCTTCATCGAAGACATCCTTGTCCACTCGGCATCATAATGGGAGCATGCGAGACACCTGCAGATGGTACTAGGTGTACTTCGGGAGCACAAGCATTATGGAAATATCTCAAAGTGCCAGTTATGGATTCAGGAGGACTACTTTCTGGGACGTGTCATCTCAGAATATGGAGTAGATGTATACCTAGCCATGGTGGAGGTTGTGTTATCATAGGAGCCACCTCGGAGCATGACGGAGGTGCAGAGCTTCCTTGGATTGGCAGGATATTACAGGAGATTCATTCTTGACTTCTCCCAGATATCAGCACCGATGAAATCCATGACCAAGAAGGGGGAACCCTTCGTATGGACGGTGAAGTTCAAGAGAGCTTTCGATCATTTGAGACAGATTTTGATGATTTCCCATGTCTTGAGATTGCTAGATGAGGGTGTTGAGTACATAGTTTTCTGCGTCGCATCAGGGACCGGGTTCGGCTACGACTGGATGTAGAGGCAGGCAGTGGTTGCTTATAGTTTGCGCCATCTTAGGCCACATGAGCAGAACTATGCAACACATGATCTCGAGTTGGCTGTGGTAGTCTTCGCATTGATGATGTGGCGACACTACCTTATGGGAGAGCAGTTCATCGTCTACTCTGACCAGAAGAGCCTCAGGTACATCATTTCATAGAAGGATCGGAATCTGAGACAGAGGCATTGGATAGATTGGCTCTAGGACTAGGAATTTGAGATCATCTATACATACAGGAAGGGGAACAAGGTGGTAGATACTCTGAGTAGAAGATCGATCCCACAACTATTGAGTTAGGTGACAGAGCAGTTATCCATGTTGTAGTTGACCTTCGTGGATAGGGATTATTCCATCTACATACAGTCCATGGTTGTCACCCATCCACTCTTACAACGGGTTATGGAGGCATATCTAGGAGATGTTGACTATCTAGATTAACTTTCTTAGTTATCAACAAGACATTATCCTGATGGATATTCACAAGGTGGGGAGAACATACTTCTTTTTAGAGGACTCACTTTTGTACGGGTGGAATTGTAGGAGGAGGTCCTAAGGGAGTTTCATACATCTCCCTTAGCGGTACATCCTGGAGTGGTAAAGATGTACCAGGATCTCTGATGACAATTCTGGTGGTCAGGCATGAAGAAGGAAGTAGAAGAGTTCGTTTCTCGATGCCTTACATGCCAGCTAGTGAAGGCCGAGCACCATGTTCTAGCGGGATTAGCTCACCCCCTAGAAGTTCCAAAGTGGAAGTGGGATATAATATCGATGGACTTCGTGACACAATTAACATAGACGTCCAGGGGCTACGATTCCATCTGGGTGGTCATAGACTGACTCACCATGTTTGACCACTTCCTAGCTATCATGGAGTAGAGTTACATAGAGAGCATGTCACACCTCTGCATGCAAGAGACTGTTTGGCTTCATCGATTCCCCTGGAAAATAGTCTCAGACTGAGACACAGGTTTCACATCCTAGATATGGAAGGGATTGCAGGAGTATTTTGGGACTCAGCTACGCTTGAGAACATCATTTCATCCCCATACAGATGGTCAGACGGAGAAGACCACTTAGGTTCTGTAGGATATGTTGCGAGACTGTCTATTGGACTTTGGTCACAGTTGGGAGGACCACCTACCATTGGTGGATTTTTCATACAACAACATCTACAACTCCACCATTAGTATGGCACCGTTCAAGGCCTTCTATGGGAGACCCTAACAGTCATTGCATTGCGGGACCGACCATGGAGAGTCTGCAGTCATGGTTCCAATGTTTGTGTGAGCTACCACTAAGAAGTTTAAGTCTTCTAGGAGCAGATGAAGACTACCCAGAGGTGGCATAAGTCTTATGCTGACAGATGATGAAGACCTCTGCAGTTTGAAGAGGGAGACCTTGTCTTTCTTCGGGTCTCACCTCGACAAGGGTTATATAGATTCGGATGAGGCGAAAAGCTATCTCCGAGGTTCGTCAGACCTTTCCTGATAATATGTAGAGTTGTCGACGTAGAATACCTCCTAGGTCCACCACCATAGTTACATCAGGTGCATGATGTCTTCCACGTTTCGTAGTTGAGGAGGTACGTGCATGACCCATCGCACGTCATCGACTGGGGCGAGCTGGACATGGAGGATGGAGTGACCTTTGCTGAGCATCCTGTGGAGATCGAGGATCAGCAAGAGAGGATCCTTCGAGTGTGATCTATTCCCTTGGTGCACGTCTAGTGGAAGCTTGGGAATCTTCAGGAGTGCACGTGGGACGGGGAGGCCCAGGTCTGTGCCCAGTATCAACATCCTTTTGATTTTCCTTTGTTTTGGCTTTTCTGGGACGTAAAGCCCCATGGTGGTGAGAATGTAATATCTCCTATTTTCCATGTATTATTTTTAAATATTATATGGAATTATATAGATACCAGGTGTGAAAACGGCACATCATTCCAAGGCCCAGTGAGCCCGTAAGGGTGGTTTGACCTTTTTTTAAGGTATGTGAGTTGGCACTTGTGTGCGGTAGTTTCAGTTTCCAAAAAGATGCCCGGATTAAAAATCCGAGGGCACCAATACGTCCAGGGAGATGACTTTACCTAATAATGAGCCTAACCTCGACCGCTGCTGGTCAAGGGAAAGAGTTAATTTTCAGCTGTTTTAAGAAAAATCAAAAAAAATAAATTTGAAAGTTTATTTTATTTCTTTTATGGAAAGATCCGCTGTAGCGCGACAATGGGGTAGATGTTTCAGTCATTAATATCATTTCATAATGACACATAAATAGCAACGCTGACTCATTAATGCCGCAACGTGATGGGATGCCAAATACCATTCCATTTCTATTAGGATAATCGATTTTTTCTCATTGGCAATGATTGATAAAAAGGTCTTGAAAATCAGCGAATCATTGTAGTAAATTCTAAGCGACGGATGACAACGAATCAAAGCAGTGAATCGTGGTACCAACGACGTTGAAGGATCTCGATGGCGATAGTAGCGTGACCCTTTCTTCAATGATTGATCCTTCCTTAAAGTTAGGGGGTTTTTATTTAATTTTCTTTTCCACACATTTGATTTAAATGACGAACGCGGATCAACCACGAATAAGTTGTTTTGCAGATTTCATACTTTCTTACATGAGGGATTTCTGTGGGATGATTATGGGGGAATTAATTCATATTGATTTTTGTGGTTGATTTCTAATCCATTTAAGAATACTAAGGGGAGCAGATCATCACCATGAAGAACGAAGTCAGAGGTTCGTTCCTCAATTTGATCGATTGGTTTTACTTCCCCCATTTCTTCTCATGCGTTCTTCGCGTTCTTCACATTCTTCACAGGGCGACAAAAAATGGATTGTTGAGCCCACATATTGCAACGCAAAAATACCTTACTGGATATCTGACATCACAATGACTCTACAGAAGTTTGAAGTCCATGATGGACAACGAATCAGATCAGATCAGAAGAGGTCTTTCATCAATAATTCTTCGCACAAGAAGAACAAAACATGTTTTCAGGGATGATCGGAGGTACGGAAACACCAGAAGAATCTTTTCGGTGCTGGTGTGACCAAAACACTATAGTTTCGTGGTGATTGGACGACCAGATCATGAATGGAGCATCACCTAAAGTGCAACTACAGTGGTTCGCATTTCTATAATTTTCCAGAATACATGACATGTTCCTTTGAAGAGCACGCTGTGTAGTACTGGCAGTGGAGGATAGGGTTTCGAGGGTCAGAGAGGAATCAAATGACGTGTGACCCTGGTCACACAGCGTGTTAGAGTTTCCCCAAAGCTCGATGTTTATTTTGGGAAGTACACGAACACGAGATGGACTACATGACTTCAGGCGACACGGTGTGTACAGCATGGCAGTGGCGGCTACGTGGAACTCAGTGTGTATCCAAGGGGTACTCAGAAACGGGATGGAGTACACGACCATGTACTCCATCACATGGCCAGGAAAGGCCAGTAACTCAGGCCACCCCTTGTACCGATTACATGGGTGGGAGTACATGGGTTGATGACCGTGTACATGCACATGGCTAGCGTACACGGAGCCAACCGCAGTCACTCAGACACGACATGCACACCATACTACATGTCGTGTACTCAGTTTTTCTACATGACCAGCCTTACGACACGGGTAGTACACGGGGTCAGATAACACGGCGTGTAACTTTTATACACACCGTGTACTTTTTGAAAATGGAATGGTCCTCTTGTTCACCGCATGTTGGAAATCATTTGTTTCGGTTAGTTACATTTCCTCTCATTCCCCGGAATGTCAAGCATCATTTCCATTTATAGGAGTATGATACCTTCAGCAGGACTTTCTGTGATAGAGTCAGGTATCCATCTGAGAGGCCCGGATCGAGATCCACTATCCATTCTAGATGCTAAGTAGAGTCGGGCATCGACATGACCAACTCCTCCAAGCATCGATCCTCTACCTAGCAGGTAAATTCTGGATGATTCGTAGTATCCATCATTTCCCTGGTAGTGATCCTCATCTGTGTATCATGATCTTTCCCACTATAGAGTGTGTCTCCTGTAATGAGTGCATCTATATACCATAACCTTCTCACTCAAGATTGTGTCTCCCATAATGAGCGCAAATACCTCTAGTGATGATTCCCAACAAAAAATACTTCTCGGACAGACATCAAGAGATCTATAAGACTCATGGAGTGTGTTCTACCAGAACGAGTGCTTCATGGAATCTTCGAACTGAAACCATAGCTGGGGGTATGCGGTTGTGTGACTTTTCTCTAGACTACGGGTCTGGGTTTTGAGTGTATCTGGTTTGTGCTATATGTTTTGTAGACATATATTGTGCATAGATGACTATACCATTATATTGTGTACTGCCTTTTGGTTTTCGGGGTCCTCTACTGAGTATTGATATACTCACCCCTACACGGGCTTTGCCAGCATGTGTCGTGTCTTGTGCAAACAAGCAACCTTTTGATAGAGTCCAGGGCGGACCAGGACATGACCAAGCATTCTGAGTTCCCTACAGGCCAAGCCGTTCCTATGGCTACAAGAAGCAGTCCTAGTAATTTTTGGGTTTACATGCTGGAATTTTTAGTTTTCATACTTTTATTTTGGTCGGATTGTTTCTTGCCCAGTTTACATTCTGTACTTTGGCTTTCATCGTACTCTGTTGGTTGGTTTTAGTTGTATGCATGCATTTTGTTCCTTAGTGTTTTTACATTTCATCTTTTTTGGCTTGGAGATGTGTGCACGTGTACATGCACTTAGGAAATGCCTCCCATGATTCGTAATATTCCATCTCGGTGCTAGTCACCAGCCCTTGGCCTATTGGAAGAGCACTTTAGGAGTCACATAGTGGGCCCCAATGGGATGGGTCTTAATAGTTTATTCGACTCAATTCATATCATTGGGATTCATATGTCCTTTTCTCTCTGAAGGATGGCGTAAAACTAAAGATATGTGTGTAATACCAAGAATTAAACTAGTTGATGGTTTATAACTAGTTTTCCATCCCATGGATATTTGATCACTTCTACCATCTCAGTGGACCTCGAGTATTCCCAATGACTGATATGGGATCTGGATATCATCATGTGTGGGTTCATTCATCATATATACAGTATAAATCTTATCATATCTAGTATGAACTATATAAGTATCTAGTTATTTCATTCAGCCTTATTAATGCACCTATAGTCTTTATGGCACTGATTATCTAGGTTTTCCATCCATATATGGAATTATTTTTACTATTATTTGATCATGATATCTTGGTGTTTTCTTTCAATTAACACAACAATTCCAAAAAACATCTATATAATATTGTATACAATCAGAAAACAACTTTTATATACAATGATAAAAAAATACAATATTATTCTAGTAATTTTTACTTCATGGATCATATTATCTTAGATAAAATAGAATTAGTTGATTGAGGGAAGAATAAATCCATTGTTGCATTGGAGAAGTACAAGATAAAAATTGATATATATAGTATCTTCTTGATATATTGATATTATAGGTGTTTTATAAAGTACTTATCATACCATGAATGACCTCTGATATTCTTGAATAAGATGGGTGTGGTGATTGTATATTCACATTTTGGAGAGATATCCTTTTTGGAGCTAAAATGAAGATTGAATTCAGTGCTGATATGGATTTAACTAGAGCTGGGAAAAATCTATACAATTAATTGTTATGAATAATATATTGGTAAATAAGTAGTTCAGATGTAGGATGAGAGATTAGTAGAGTTCATGTGTTGATTTTGATTTTTAATGGGAGGAAATACCAAACAAATTATCTAAAATTAGTCGATGATGTTCTTGGATTACACTGTTGTAGGAATTATTTTCATGTAGAGTGTTTTGTTGATTATATGAAAAACATAAGCCTCATATATATTTTTACAATGTGTTATTTGAATTTGAGTTAATGAAGGTTGTTTGTATACATATAGTCTGTTGAATTCAAACATTCATATATGCCAATAAATGTATATACATTTTACAATGAATAGAGTAAGAGGATTCCAATAAAGGTAGTTTAGGAGGAAAACAATAATTGTTTTTATGGCCATATTTTTAGAGATTGACTTTTAGTGGTAAAAATGTCTCAGTTATTATTTTATCTCATCCTTGGAAGTATCTTTCACACTTCATGATAGTGTATGGATGAGACACTAATATAATGCTCAGTTCCAAGTCCGATGAGAGATTATGGTAGGAGAGGGACCACCTCCTAGTTATACTATTTGAGAGGATGATATTATTTATATACATGGATGATTATGGGTTCTAGAAGCCAAACACAAAAAGATGATGCCGAAATTTATTTCCTCCATTTGGGATGTTCATCCAAATGCTACAAGATATATCGTGACTTATGACCTCAATACAAGAATATATGGACTAAATAAGTGGTGTCTTGTTTTATTGAGAGGTGTTCCACCTGTTAGGATGTGAAGGAGGAAATCCAATGACCAAATATAATTTTAAAGTAGTTACCTATTCCGTTGTGGCAATGTGATGACGTTAGGATGTATTCTGTGATCGGGTTACCAAGGTCACATAGAGTTAGTGATGTTTTATGTGAAATTTTGGACATTATCATTGAGGTCACCCAATTAATGCCAATTTGGGAGACCTTTTCTGCTGATTTTTGTGGATGAAATTGTATCTTTTTTATTCTGTTCCTTTAAAGGGTGCCTCACTTAATTGTATTGATTCAGAAACTCTTTTATCATATTGGATTGGAAAATTAAACAGATGGAATGTGTAACATAGGTTCTTCTATTTATGTAATTCCTCCCTCAATCTATTGGTCATTAAAAGTGCACTATATAGGTACAATAAGACATTCTTATTCCTTGAGTCCTTAATTTTGGGGCTCTTAGTAGAGGATTATACCCCTAAATGAATTCACCGATAATAATAACTATCAAGAGGTTTTACATAAGTCACCTTATTATTCTTTTTATGGTAGGCCATGAAGATCACCTCTCTGGTGGCTAGAGACAGGACATGTATTTTTGTTCATACCTCAACTTAAATGGGCGACATTGAAGAAATTACGGTTGATTATAAAGTGGATGCATGCAACACATTTCAGATATAAAACTAATAATGATTGAATTCGACAACCTATATATTTCATTGTTGGTGATAGGGTATATTAACATCTCTCACCAAGGTTGCGATACAAATTTATTATGATATAGGGAATGATTTAAGAGTGATATGTATTTCAATTTGAGATTCATGAGAATTTATTCCAACATAATATTAGTTTTAGTTACATCAAATATTCCATAACATCGAAGACATCTTCCTTGCATCTCATACACACTATTATAACAAAGACATCTATATTACTATTTATTTGTAAAAGGTTGATCTAGAAGTTGGTGTGTCCTTAGAGGAACATCAAATATGTATCTTTGATAGATAAAGAAGGATAACTAATGCCGATAAATTCCTTTATTATAAATAAAATCATATCCCAATAATTAATATGATTTGACATGATAGAGATAGTCCCAAATATGTTATCATTTTCCAAATATATTCTATAATGATTTTTGATAAACCATGATGGTGAAATTCATGGATGAATTGTTATAAGAGGGACAATTATGTGATCCATGGTTTTATTAAGGTACATATATATATAATTTATTATTAAATTCATGGTTTTGATATATATATACAATGACTACCTAATGAAGTCACGAGTGTTTTCAGGGTGTTAGTTTCTTGTACGGTTCCCCGAGCTGTGTTATTGGAAAGGGTACCAAGGCAACATGGTTAATAGATTTTATGTACCCAATCCACATAGTTTGACTAAAATCTGTGTGGAATTTCATAGAATAGATAAGGGTCTCTTGATTTGAGGAAAGTGTGTAACCATGGCCCCATCCCCATGTGAGACGCCTACAATTATTAGTTTAGTAAAATCACATGATTTATTTTTGGCTTCCAAAAATGTGTGAATGGACCATGTGAGGTCTCTATTGTGGAAGACAAAGCAGAATGATTGACCCATGGTTTGTCCAATTATGTGAACAAACCATGAATCCTGGATAAATAGGGGGATATGTTTGTCTTTCCTGAAAATAATTTATCTTTTTATACCCTTCAGTCCTCTTTTGTCGGAAATTCTGAATAATCCCTTTGTTTTTAGGGATCCTCGATTGAATCATGCTAGTTTCCATGATATAATCATTTTCTAAATTATAGTTCATGTTTTGTTTCATCATAATGGAATTATGATTTTGAGTTATTAATTCCACTTGATTAATTCTTCATTTATCTTTTTGTCATTGGAGTTTTTTATGTGCATGATGATATACGTTATTTCAACAGTAATCATCCATTCTTCTAAATTCATCCAATATGGCATGAGTTAGGAGCCGATCAGGGATGATTATTCAACAACGGGTATAAACTAGGTGAATTATACCCATAAAATAATTTATTGTGATTTATTAACATTTTTGTGGTTATTTATTCCATATGGTCAAGAGTTTTTGTTATGATTAATGAAATATATGGACTATGTTTATTTAAACAAGTCTTTATTACCTTCTTATAGTTGTTTTATGTTTGGATATGGTACACATCATCCCAAACCACCCATGGGGTGTGTTCATACCTTTTTCTGATAAGGCTACACATGGTATGTTCTGAGCCTGACCTAATATTTTTTATAATTGAACTTGTTATAGGGTTTTTCTTATTTTCATGTGAATACATATGATTAAATGGTTAAATTATTAAATTGGGTAATGTGAAACGGGTTTGATGAACTCAAGGTATGTGAGAGATAATGATATAGATTGTTAAATGAGATGATTAATTAATAATGGTAGCAAGTTACTTATACATTTATGCTCCTTGGATCCTTATTCCATTAGATTCCATATAAATTTATACTCCATGGATTCTGATTACCGTACTGGATCTATAAGTCATTTTAATTACTAGAATCATGATTTTCATAGGATCCCATTGAATGATATACACCAAGGATCCAATTTAATTTTGGATCCAAATATATTACTACTCCATTGATCCAAATTTCAGGGACTCACCTTGGAAAATCATTCTTGATATTCTTTTTGGGTTCCACCCATGTATATACTGAATTTCCATCGAGATGATCCATTGAATTGATGAAGAGGCCATGGTTATTTACACCATGGATCTGTCCCTTTCAATCCAAAAACATAATTATACAAAATATTCATATGTTGATTCTTTCTCAGGATTTAAAATTTTCTTTTTGTCATGGTTGCACGATTATATATTCCCCGTTGTGTATGGGTTATTGAATATTATTCATTGGGATCCAGGGTTGACTAGAATATATCACTTATTCATTTTACACTTAACTATTATTATTATTATACTCTTGATCTATTTCACAATACTTCATTTTCTATACATTCAATGGATTTTTTAGACACACATTTACTAGTGGCCTACTAAGTGTTGTGTCACACCCAATTCGTGCCATGGTTTTGTACATGGATATAAAACATGGATGTGGGTACGGACTGGGTAATGTGAACCATTTCAATGCTTGATTGATTTTGCAAGTAGTAGTGGAGATAATGGTTCTTCTCTTCTGGTGACGCTAGATAAATATGGTTCTTTTATGTACTTTTTGATCCTTTGATACATGTTCAATATGGGATTATCTTTTCCATATATGGCCTACAATTTTTTATTGATAAATTCCATGATAATTATTTTCTATTTCTCAATACTTTCGGTATGATGTTTTTTAATTATTTTATGTGTTATTATTTTTCCACTCTAACATTTATATGCTTCTACAATTGATTGGTATTTTTGTACCATTATGATACACATTATTCATGATGTTACGTTCTCTACCATGTACTACATGAGAACCTAAATACTAGTCCAAAACGTATGGTGTATAGCAGGAACACTTGAACAAATACAATCAATCCACTCAGGGAAACATTCGAGGGATCCTAGGTCAGGACGTTTCAATAGGGTTCATCAACGAAATCATTTCAAAAAAGTTAAAAAAAAAATACACCGGATTGCAATAATTTTGTTGTGTGTATTACATCTCATTTTTTATTTTTATAAAATCATGTTATTTCCTTTCCTAATTTTTTTAGCACTGTGAATAAACACTCTATTTAATATACTATATGATAAAAAACATTTTATCAGAGGTATTTTAAAATTCACTTAAAAAAATAAATATCAAACTATTTAAATAAAGACACATGATCAAAAAAAATTATTATCTATAAATATGAAATAATGTTCTCCACTTGCACATAAGATACAACCTCGACTATGTAATCACTTAAGAATGAGGGTGAATTAGTTCTGACATACATTTACTAGATTATGGATATATTTATGTATTTAAATGTATAAATTTATCTCTATATTTGATTTATGGTTATAAATTACACTATAAATTAGTCTACTTATCTCCGACAATTTATTTAATAACTAAACTACATAATGTATGAAAACTAATGTGTAACAGAGTAATTGAACAATGTTCATCCCCATCATAAGAACCTGACTATTTTTTCAAATAATTTATTAACCCTGAGTCAATTATTTTTTCCTAATTATCATATTTTAAATAAAATATTGAGCTGGAAATTTTATCATGAAGTTACAGTCAATCCCATTCATAAATAATATCCCAATACTCAACTTAGTATCGCACATAAATTATAATGCCTCAAATTGTCTTTAGTTATTATGATTGGAATTAAAAAACCCCAAACAACATTTTAATATAGATATCTATTCTACTTATGACTTCACTACATCAATACAATAAATTATTTTTCCACAAAATAGACATTGACTATAATAATATGTTCAAAAAAACCATATTTCAACTTAGTAACTATCAATATCCAAACTCCAATGTATTTTGATGAATATGATCACTATATTTGATAAACTCTCAAGACAAAAAATAGCATCAAAAAAATTTTCATCTTAATCTTTGTATTGTTACAATAACCCAATAATCAATAATATAATTAGTTTTTTATCATTTATCTCAATTTTTTCCTCTATAAGTTTCCAATTATTGAAATTTATAGTACAATTTTTTAAAGGTATTCAATTTCATCCCCGTTTTCAATAACTTAATATATAAAATAAAATAAATATAATTTGATTCATCTTATTGAATTATTCATAGAACATTCATCATCTTGAACTCTATGAAATAATCAATATTTTTTCACCTTATCTCAAATGATTATTTTCATTATTATTCCAATATTATATCATATTGTATCAAAAAATTTATTTTTAATATAATTTATATATATATAAATATATAATTCTAGAATCACAATAAAATGATCTTAAAATTTTATTTACTAAACATAATTATATAGTTTCACTCTCATGATATCAGATATTCTATTTACCTCAATGACATGCCTCTACTAAAATAGTTAATATATAATTCATCTAACTTATCTCTTTCTTCCCCAACAAATCAATTTATATTTAACTCCACACAATGAATGGGATATTTATTTAGAAATTTATTCCATAAGTAAGATACAATAAATCAATATAAAATTGTATAATAAGGTTATCGATAAAAAATGTTCCATTTTTTGACTTAATTATTCATTGTGTAAAAATCACAATTAAAATTTCAAAAGTATCCTCATAAAAGATATTAATTCAAGGGTTTAAACAAAATATTATAATATTCTTATCAATCATGATTATTATATTTCTCATAATAAATCATCAATTACAATTCCTTAGTTATTTTAATATAGTAAAAGAATTAATGACAAGACCAAATGAACCATTTCTCCAATGAAATAATTTCATCTAAAATTAAGAATTATATATTTCTTCCGAAATAGAAAATATTCACAAAGGAGATATATTTTATGAAGACGTCCAATTACCCTTAAAAATATCATTAATAATACATGAAATATTTGGATTTTAAAATAGAATGAGTTATTTTTTAGGTGTAATATTACACTTATTATGTTTTGTGTACATCATTTCCCTTGAAAAATTTACCGTTATAAGGTATAAAATAAGAGTATGTGTCACATGTGAAATCTAACATATCTCTTTCAAACACTATTTATTACCATTATAATGTGGGATTTATATCTTCTAAATTACATATAAATTTTCAATTATTTATACAAGTGATTTTCATAAACAAATACCTCAACTATGTTTCATAATAATTTCATGGATTTTTTCTCTACTATATCGATCATATTTTAAAAATAATTCTTGAATTTCCTTCACCCTCTTCTTTATTCATAGTATTCCAAACTATTCCTTAGTATGTTTATCTATCATAACTTATAACAACAATACTAACTATTTTACATAATACTATTCTCCTTCTATTATATTTTTTTATTTTTTATTGATTAATATATTAATAATATTTTGATTTCATTACAATTTTTGATAATCTATCATATTGGTTTTTATTGGATAGCAACTCCACTTTTCATACCCCATAATATTTTTTATCATATTTAACTTCTTTTTTTTAATTACTATTCCAAAATCACCCAATTCTCCAAGACATACAAATTTACATCATAATTATATATAAATATAATATATACAAAATATAATGTACTTCATTTCTTTAACCTCAAATATAGGAATTTAAATGTCTGAGAGAGTATGGAATTCCATATGATATGTCACATGGATGGAATCCTTCTTTGATATATTTAAAATTATACGAAATAGAATCATCTAGAATAAAAAATTCCATGATGTATATCATGTTTCTTTAAAGAGTTCCATTTGGAATGAAAATTTATATCAGTTAAATATAGATATGTTTTAAAACAACAAAGAGAGGTGAATATGTGGTAAAATTTGTGGGAGCTCTCACCCTCAGATAAGGATTCTAGGTTTGATATGGCCAAGCCATACTATATCGGTTTCAACCTCCTCCCTCCCAGTGGTACTATGTCCACAACTTTTCCTATTCGCGGCCCAAGGTGTCCCATTTTCTATCGAAACTCTATGGATGTGAGGATTAATCATAACTTAACATTTTCATATTTGGTTTTAGATATACCCAATAAATCTACGTTTGTGATGCAAGATCCATAGCGTGTTGCTGCTACCTATGTCCCTATGGTTGCACTGATGTCTTACACCTAGGACTATTCTCACTGGATCTCAGATATACAGGAAATATCTAGTGATGTGATGTAAATAATGGCCTTCCCACTTCCAATTCAAGATCTTCATTCCAGATATGAATACGAGAAACATAGATCTATTGATGTTGTGAATCCAAACCATGGTAATTTTTAGATTCCACCATGGATGAAGGATAATGTGCTACTGCGAGATGATAGGGTGTATTCAATTTTATCCAATGGTAAGGACTATCCTTCTTATTCTTATGATGATTAATTAATCTATGGTTAATGGAATTAGTTCTAGGGTTATGTTCATGGATTCACGTCCTTGTAAAGTAATCCATAAGGTCTCAACAAATCACATTGAACTAATCTTGCAGCGCTTGTTGAGAGATTCAAAATTGTAAAAAAAATATTTGATTACAGACATTGTTTTATCTAATGGAGAAAACCCAAGGAATTTTTATGATTTGATTCTCTAAACCATTATTTTATGGGGGGGGGTTCTATTTTGAAATGAGTATCTCTTGTTATGGGATTTTTTCATGGACTCTTTCCTTAATATGACTTAAATCTTCATGAATAAGGAAGGTGTACCCTCAGTGTGAACCCTATTTAGCACTATATAAATGAATGGTCATTATAATTTAATGTTTTGCATGAAATAAAATAATTCTATCATATTTGGGTTCATCTTCATGATCTCAATTGGGTGTTTTGAAATATAATTATTTTATATGATAACACTACATCTATTGGGACTCCGTTTCCATTAGATTAAGAGACAAAATATATTCAATTTGGTTGCATCCCCAAGATGTTGGTCTAGGATGACCTATTATCACCCTTGATTTACAAGGTAACACTCTCTACCATTTTTGATATCAATATAATTGATGTTGAGTATGAAAAAAATCCTATTTTTTGTAATGAATATATAGATGTTGGAAACTCATTGGAGACATGTTGGAAGAATGTTTAATTTGATTCCTGGGGAGTGAGGGTTCATCCAAAAAAACTCTACTAAAGGAATTCAAGAATGGAAGATGCAGCCTTGTCAAATCCCATCATTCGTGTTGGTGATACACTAAAGGATCCAATTCTCTATGTGGTCGATGTGATGTTTTTTGGGAAATCTATCCCACATGGGTCTCAGCTAAAAGGCAAAGATTTTGTGTTTTATGTGTCCCCAGAGAGAGATCACATGGGATTGTTAGATCCTCAGGATGATTTTATTAAAGTTCTTCCTTCATCTAGGGAAATCCCTCCACAATATCTAACAATACATAATCTAGTTTAAGTCTTACACTAGACTGATGCACCTCAACATGGTGATTTTCACCATAAAATCCCAAATCTCATTCAATATTCTGAATTATCTAGGAAATGGGGGAATGTTTCGGAGGATGAAAGGGGAAATTTTACCCCTATAAAGGCTTCAAGTAGTGGTGGGCCCGCGTCTTTCAAGTATATAGACAGGATTGGTAAGGAAAATATTACAGATGGTGATGGTTTCACCTATTCTCCCTCCATGAGATGACCACTAAAGTATTATTCCAACGTTCCTTGTAATGTGTCATGAAGACAATCTTTAAATACTCCCATGAAGGTGGAAAAATAAATTATTTTGATTTTTAATCAGGATATTTCTCAATCTAAGTGGGTGGCTATTAGTGACTCTGATAATTGGAATGATATGTCATACTATGATATCTGGACCATATGTTAGGTGGTTGGGGAAAATTCTTTGTGTTTGATCATGTTCGACACAAATATGAACATTTTATTTTTTTTAATGAATCTTCAGATTATTTTCTTTTAGATGGACTTTTTGACTTACAATTATCAATATTCATAAAATACTCATCATATATTATTGTCTAAAAATATAATATTATGTGGATAAAAAAATTAATGAAATTTTTCTCAGTTTATTTATGATGAATCTGAGGAATATTAATTAGAATTCATATATATAAAAATTGGTGTGGAAGAATAATATGTTATTGATAATTAGAGGTAGGTGGAAAGATAATAAAATCATTATGATTCCAATGTTTCATGGGATGATGAACATTTAGATAATGGGATTCAATCTATGACTCAATGTTGGAGGAGAGAGATTTATTTCATCCAGAATTAAACAATGGTTTTAATTATGTTATTTATAAAACCCATGTAATCAATAAGTAAAATGAAACTACTCTACTCTATTGGATTTATCTAAATACATTTGATGGGTATACTATGGGTTAATCATTTTGAAAAAACGTTAATGATTAATTTGAATAGGTTAGCACGAATATGGAATGTGAATATAAATATTGGCCAAATAATCATAATGTAGATACTTAAAATGTTGTATTTAAAAATTAAACATATTAACATGGAATAAACAATAATTACATGATATGTTTTCTACATAAAATTTATTTTTTGATCAAATGATTTTAGGTATATGAATTTTTATCACTAGTGAGAATGTTGTAGTCTAATAGTTTTTTTCATTGAGGTAACAGCAGACATAATTTACATTTACTATCAAAATTTTATGTATATAGAATTCATGATTTAAATTATAAAAGTATATTTACATATAAAAATTACAGTATTTCTTCATATAGATGATGAGGAAATTTTTTATAGGATATAAAATTCAATATATGTATTGATGAACGAATCATGTGATGTATATGCATGTAATGAATTTTATCTATGTTTGTTATGTCCAAAATGGTAGGTGTCAATTTTTTCTTGTATATTAAAATCTCAAATTATGAGAAGCTCAATGTAATGTTTTACATGGGGGACATCATCATTGTTGTTGGAATGCATAATTTTATTAAATGGTTATATAATATAATTCATTATGAATTTTTGAAGTCAATGATTTTGTATTTAACTAATATTTATGTGCTATTTGTACAAAAACCTATCTCAAATCCATCTCACATGTGATATAAAAAATATATCTATTAAATAAATTTGAAATAGATTAATCAAACACCCGATTATGTTAAATAATAATTTTTGATAATCTAAAAAAATATAAACATGAGATAGTGTGGAAAAAACATCTTATAGATTTATTATAGGAAATTTATTAAAACACATTTATAAGGTTGGAAATCTATTATTTTGTGTTCCAATAAGGATTGTTTATGATTTATCCAATTTAATTTCGTTGCCTCATTGTGAAAAAAATAATAAGGAACCTTCCTTGACATCGAATAATGGATTTTTAAAATATTTAATATTATAGATTTTGATTTAGTGGCTTATTGAGATGTTGACTCAACGAGATATATAGTTGATCGAGAACCCTTAGATGATGGTTAATTATTAAATATATTAAATAATAAATTTTAAAAATAAAAATAATTAATTGAATTCATTGAGATGAATTGAGGAATTTAATATTTCAAACATTAAGCCTGATACCAAACAGAAGTGGATGAAGTTGTAGATTGAAGATCATCGAGAAGCGTTGGGACATGATGTGATTACTTAGTATTATAAAAATGGAGAAATTTAATTGATATAAAATATTATATATTATTCTTTCATGAAACATATATATTTATTTATCACATTATTGTAACCATGTTATATAGGATATTAAGAATTTGTTGCGATTATTTCTCAAATTAAAGTGATATATATCATTATAATGGTGTTAGATATCATGTATTTGGGATTCATCGGCTAAAACTAAGAGTTTATACATATCAATACAAATCAAATGGTTTGTAATTTACCCTCTTATTTTCATTTTATTGGTTTATCATGATATTTTTGGTTTATTATCATGCATGGTATTTAGGAATACAACATTAAAGATGATCTATTGTAACATAAAAGTTGGTGTTACCATGAAAATCTTCATTAAAATTTCCAAATTGAAATATTATGTTTTTTTATTAAATCTACATTAAACTCACGTTGTCCTATAGAATATATAAATAACATTTTCCTATATTGAAAAAATATCATCATCCTGATATATCCATCAAAGTGGATTTTTTTAGAAAACAATATCTTTTGAATTTTTTTTATCAAAGGGGGATATTTATGGAATACTAAATCTAAAAATTGATATAATATTCATGCGGATAAATTTTGTGTTCGATCTATAATGATAACTAATTTATATGCATGTTGAAAAAGAAGTAATATTCTAGGATTGAGGTGTAGTGGTGGTTATTTAGTGGGAATTAACATATAAGCCTCTACAATATAGGGTAAGTTCTTTACTGATCATGGACATGTGATGATGGATATAATAATTAATTTAAAAAAATTAGAAGATTATTTCATCCTTTGGTTTTAAAGTAATATTTTATCTCTAGTGAAGTAATTTATTTTATTTGTGGATTGTTGAAACATTTGGTAATGCTTTAAAGGTGGTTTTATGCAAAAAAATACCATTAAATAGCCATACTTGGATCATCATTAATAGAGTCCCAGTGTTTCATATTTTAAAGGTAATCACTATAACACTCAAAAAATATATGATGTTGCGTAGAAGTGATGAATCTCAAGTATTAATGGGAACGCCATGATAATTTCATTTTTCATTGTGTATAATAGAAAATGAAATCCATTATTGATTTTTCTACTAATGAAAAAATGCATGACACCATCTAAGGTAATAGAGAAGTATTTAATAAAACTACCTTGAAACACTGCAATAAATTAAAATATTTAACTCTTTATGGTGATAAATCATGTATTACTCTCTGTAAGAGATTATTGAAATGGAACATGTCTGGTTTTTAGGATAAAACAATTGTGGAAGAAAATCATCATTCCATAGCGCATGATTTTACACATTGATATATGATAAATAAAGAATTTAATGTAAATATTCAAGCTAGGAATTATTAATGGGATATGGTGGTAATAATTTAATTAGTAAAAATGGAATTCTATGGTGATAATTTACTCACGAAACATATATACAGTAATTTTAATGTAATATAATGTTAAGGTGGTTAATATTTAATTTTTTTTAGTAAAATTGAAATTTCTCAACATGAATGATAGAAGGATTATTGTTTAAGAAAATATTTTGATGATAAATTATAGAATATTATTATAATTAAAAAATAAATGGATAGTGGGTTGTAAGTTAATATCTATGATATTGTGTGTGAGTTATTATATAATGGGTAAACATTGGAGATCACGTTTTAGTAGTAGTTTTTTTCTATACAAAATTTTTTATGTCATGTATATAATATCTTATCAAATATAAAACACATGGATATATTGTGACACTTCACAAATTGAAATTAATGTATTATTGACCAAAAATTCATTATTTTACATAATTTATACCATTTTTTTATATTTTTTATTAGAAGATAGTAAAGGACAAGGACATTGGATTTGAAGTGGTATTTCATTAATTATTGTAGTAGAAAATATATAGTGCAATTATATTTATTCATATAAACATAATATTTATATTTACTCCTTATATGTATCTTTATACATATAAAACTAAAAAAATATAGGTGTTCAAACTATTTTAATTTATATATTCTGTTTGTGTAGTCATACTAGTTTTCTGAGGGATTAAGAGTGTTTTGAGAACATGATAATAAAATATAATTTTTTTATTCAAGAATAGAATTTGAAACATGATAAATGACCACCACTATAGGGTGTATTTTAGGACCTCAAATTAAAATAGTTCTCTTATATTATGTTTTTTAAAATTGAAATAATGAGTGATATGTGTTCATCCAATACAACTATTTATTATGAAATTATTTTTCCTTAAAAATATATTATAATTATATTGTTTTCTAATTCAGTTTTTTAAAAATAATTCTCATGTTTTTATAGGGATATTGGATGTATTTTTATTTATATATCGTTATATTATATGGAAATGATTTATGTTATGTATTCTTGGTGATAGGATCCAACACCTTTCCTTTTAGATGTGTTCCTAGGTAGTTACTCTCGATAAAAAACCCAACAAGTTAGGGTTTTAGTGGGATGGGTCATGTAAAACAATAACTATAGATTTAATGGATAATCACACTATGAAAATTATAATTACCAATTAATATTTAGTGATATTGGTATATTATAATTTTTTTATCGGGATACCAATTAAAATATAAATCATGTTTATAGATTATTATTATAAAAAATCCTGTAATGTAAAAAAATTATTTTTCTTTGATGAATAGATCATTTTAATTTCTATTTAGTTCCTTATTTTTTACTGAATATGAAGGCCTGGGTATGCTTCAAATAAACTAAGTGTCTTTAGGGATTTTTTAAGAGCATAGAGCCCTATATTTTGGAATAATTAACTCAAACACCTGATTAATAAAATATGTGTAGCTCAGTATAAATGATCATGTCAAACAATGTATAACGTTTTAGTGAACGGAACTGGTACCCATTGTATTTCTTGACCATGTTCTCCAGGCCGCATGGACATGGAATTTTTCCCATACTTGTGGCTAAGTGTTTCATCATGGGAAGTGAATAGTTAGAAAAATATTGTAGCCATCCCATGTGATGGGTCTGTTTAGGTAGTTTAGGGTGCTTATTTTGTGAACTAGTTGGCCAATCAAGTGTGCAAACCATGAAACTTTTTATTTCATAGGGAAAACAAAATTTTACTATACTTATTTAAAATAACTCAGCCCTCCATATTTTTCTCTATAGTGGATAGTAAAAACCATATTCCACTCGTAGTTGTATCTTCTCAAATGGAATCAACCTAGGATCATAGAAAACATATTCATCCAACCACCTAATAAAAAACCATTCATCATGTTGTGTTACACTAAAAAAGTTACTCATTTCTCTTACACCTTTCGTCAATCTTCTTCCTATCAAGGATGCTACTTTCGTGTAATCATTAAAGAATTATTTTTGGGGACTTTTTCTTTTTCCATTTTCTATTTATTGAGACAAAACTAATTCCTACTCCTATGTGAGGGATATATTATAGGCATAATGTAGTTTCTCTATTAATTATCCATAAATTTCCTTCTTATTATAAATATTCCTGATTAGTGTATTCCATTTTCATAGGGTATTTCTATTTATATTAATATTCTACAATTTTTTTCCAAGTTATATAATATTAATTTTTTTAAACCTATTGACATCATTTAATATTGATACCTCATTTTTTACCTCCCCATGAAGGGTGAATTCCTTCTTCTGCCTTTAGTGACCTATTCAGGATATATATTAGTCATATTTCGAGAGTGTATAACATGAAATATGTTAAGGAATTTTTTTATTACCATTAAATTAACCATTAAATTTTTGTATTGAAAATATATTTATTTACAGATATAACTTGTCCTTAATAATTTTACGTTATCTTATAATTGGTTTCATGTAATTATTATCCTTTTCATGTATGATGATGTATCATGTAAGGATCCTAATGATTTTTAATTTTATTGAGTATTACATGGCCTATGTTTTTCTATGAGTATAAATCAAATGAGTTTAAGGTGCCTACTACTTTTGGTCCTTTTTCAAATTTATAGGAATTTTCAAACATGATTCCTCATCAGATTCCCAGGTGAAACACTTGAGAACACTAAGGATCCTATTATAATTCATTGATCCAATATTCACAGGAGATACCCACCATATAATTTATTCCTTATCATATTTGGTTAATTACTATTCATTTTATTGCTGATTCGAAATAAGTTGGAGGAAAGAGGATGGGCCCGTAAGGGGTGGAGAGCAGTAGGAGCTTCCTCGGAGGATAGGGTTTGTCTGTCATTGATCCTCCATTATCCCCCTATCGGAATTCCTAGTAAGTGTATTTAAGAGTTAGGCTATGCGTTGTGTGAGGTGTCAACCTCTCTTGGTCTTGCATACTTGATAGGCCGCTGAAGCTCTGTCGACGAAGATCGTCGTTCAGTCTCATCTGATGATTCGATTTGCAGGTCATCGCTCCCACACCCACGACATCCTTGAAACTTCTCTGATGGATCCACACCCTTTATTTCTTCTTGTTTGGGTTCAGTAGGGACATCATATTCTCTTGGGTCAGTATGAGGTCGTTGTTGCATTCTCAAAAAAAACGTGGTACCAATGGTGTCTGCTTCTCATTCGGGTTCACAGTGGCTTGTCGGGTTTTCCTGACTCTTAGGTTTCTACGTGGCAGTGGGCGAGTGGTTGTGGTGATTCCCTTTGAGATTTCGGTTTTTTATATAGTACAGATCGGGTTCCTATTTCTTCCAATGGCGCTGTTGGAGGTGGAGAGGGGCTTCACGGTGGCCCCTTCTAATCGATCAAGTGTTCTGGCTTTGGTGGTCGGTGACGATAGGGTTTGGTTCCCTATGGCCTAGGAGGTTATATTGGTCTATAGGGGCATGGATTGAGGTTGTTGGGTGTTGTGCGAACATGCGGGGAAGCATTGGTGGTTCTCGACGGGTTCCTTTGTTATTAGCAGGTCTGGCCTTGTGTAGAATTTTATAACAGATTTGTTTTTCCTTCTTTTGGAGAAAGTCCTGTCTAGGACTATTAGGCTCATGAACTGCCCTCTTTGGTATTATTTGATATAATTTTTTCATCCTGGTTTCTTGTTTGGTTATCACTAACCCAAAAAGTGATTGATTTGAAAAAAAAATAATGTTTCAGTTAGTTAGTATTGGTGATTCACCAATTTATTTTCTGGATAATAGAATTCCTTGGATACACTCCATGGACTCTTCTTGATGTCTTCAGAATGACAACACCATAGATTTTCCACATCAGGACCATTCAGGGATAGACCATTATTTAGAAGGATGACCTCCATATAATCATTTTAATCATTTATAGTGGAATTAACTTCGTTATCCTTGGAATTAAACTCACACCCTTATATATAGGTTGTATTCATTTTCACTATGAGTTCACTTAACCCTAAGGTCATGGAGGCCTTAGTTTCATATTATATCCTTCTGTACTACTATCATAATTATTACACAATTTTACCTAGTATATTCTAGTAGAAATACCCTTTATAATAATTAAATTAATACATGTTAAATGAAATAATCTTATGTGACTAAAGAATGTATGAGTTGTATATTTTTTAATTATTTACCCTTATATATATCAGAATGTATAGTTTAATTATTTACATATCAGATTATGTGAATGAAGTTTGTTTTCATAGGACATACCAAGGATTATCTAACCCACATTCATGGTGAACACTATGTCTCCTATGAATGGGTAGTTGTATATATTTCATTATTACAATTGATATATTTTCAACGATTGGTGATGAAAATGAAATTTGGTAGTTGTTATTATTTATTGATATTTTTTATTGTCTTGATACAAAAGGTGTCATTATAAAATACCTAATTTTATGAACATAAGGATTCAAATTCCATGCGTATTCCAAGACACATAGATACATTTCATTGAGTGATTGGTTTGTGTTGCATATGACTGTTTAGTGAGGCATGGTGGTCATAGATGCATGTTTTACTGATTTATTCTTTAGGGAAGGTATTTTGGTTCTTCAAAATTTTATCATCAATATAAATGGTGTTTTACCATATATTTTCTTTTTAGCATCTTAAATACCAAATTTTACCCTTGTAAACTAAATAAACTATTTACATGAGCAGAGATTTAACGGCGATGTCAGGAGTACTAATTGTAATTTATAAAAATTATGGTACTGTATAAATTGAAATGAGTAATTCATCAAATATATTCATCATATATAACCTATCACATTCTGATATTGAACATAAGAGGGTATGCTTCCAATTACTCGGGTGTTGATCTTAGATAAAATCTGTTTGGGCCTTTATAAGATGAGAATAAAAATCCATTAAATTGATCATTTTGTTATGTATATATGCATAAAAGGTAATAGACAATAAATAATAAATTATAAATGATGTGGATGACTATAATGAAAAGGCCAAGTGAAATTTAATTATTTTTTTCCTCCATGAACGACAATTTACCATCCCATATATGAGAACCTCTATGATTGAAAATGTGAACGCCTACCAATACCTTGAACTGATACCTTGGTAGTCGAAACATTATTCCTTGGGTAGGGATCCCATAAATATCTCGTTCCAATATGAGAATTTTGGTTGTTAGATACAGAGTCTGTTTTCATTTCAATTGGGAACACATTCCATTCTTTTATCGAATCATGATCAATGTTGTGTTCTTAGAATTTGTATAGCTCTGCCACCATGACATCCCCAAATTGAATAATAGGAGGGCGTTAATGATCATACTCTAACAATGGTGGGGGCCCAACCACCAATGTATCCTCGTGTAGTTTCACATATAGAAACACATTAAATTCTTGAAATATGAAGAGACACTCAGCCTCATGAGATATGTCTACACTTAATGTATTCTATACAGGTTGATCCATTACCTACACATCTAATTTCTGATAATGCATATTATTTTTAAGAGTGTTGTCCTACCATATTCTCAGGGGATGGTGGTCCTTATTCAATAGAGTCATGTATAGAATCCATTTTACTAATCATTGAACATCTAGGAATGCTTTCTTATAGGATGATCAATCAAGCCACTTACATCCTATGTGATTTATCCGTGGTATATTGGAATGTGATTACCTAGGCTAGTTATTACCATGTAATGGTCTCAGTAGATTTTCAAACATACTTGTATGATTAAATTTTCCTTAAGAAGATATGATATGACCGAGTTAGATTGTTCTTACACATTGATCATGGTTTTTTGTCTATCATAGAAATGAAGTTTGTTTCCCAGATCATCAATGTTTCTCAACACTTCTATTTTGTGATCAGAAATCAAAAGACAGATGTTTCATGTATAGGTTACTATGTGAATTCCTATCCCTAATTAATTTATTTTTCCCATATAACATTTCTTATTTCATGAAACATATTTTTATCAATGAAAAAAAACATTACAGAAGAAGGAGATAGTAATGGGAATATAGTGTTAATGTAGAGATATGCATGTAGTTATTCCATAAAATGGAATCATGTAATTATTGTTTCTTATTACAATATTTTTTTTACATAGAATCATTATTGGTGGAGTGTTACATTCCCTCATTGTGGACGATAAGGTTTTGTGAATCCATGTTGAAATAGAATCCCACTAATGGTCCGTCCTTGTGGCCAAATGGGTGATATTCAAATGTATTTCTTGAAATTTCTATATATATCATGTAGAATGGTACCCAAAAAATATCCTCCTTTAGAATAAGTTTCATTGATTCCATTATAGTCATGAAGTAGTAGTATCATATTCATGATGTTTTAGGAGGAGTTTATGGTCGAGGACGAATGACTGAGGATTTTTAGTTCAAATAGACTCGACCACCTCTAGGTGGTCAAGATATAGTTAGGGTTTTTGGATTATCCTAGAAACCTTAATTACTTCCAATAGCCATGTATTAGAGTGGATGAAAATATATTATACAAGGTAACTTTATAGTATCCTCTATTTTTATTTCTTCTTTATTCTGTAT
Source organism: Viscum album (assembly GCA_963277665.1). NCBI lineage: Eukaryota > Viridiplantae > Streptophyta > Magnoliopsida > Santalales > Viscaceae > Viscum > Viscum album. The sequence continues at coordinate 28,549,452 of OY728123.1, read as the reverse complement.
AGCTGTCTCGCCCTCAGATTTCTCATTATGGGTTGTGGAAGGAATTGGGCTTGAAATTATGTCATTTTGTGAATTGATGTACCTATATACACCTTTTGGTATATTATTAGATGGTGTAATGTATTGTAAATAATACCCAATTATATAATTAATTATCATTTCTTATGGGATCTCTTCATCCTTGAGATAGTGGGCTTCGATGGCATTTTTTGTGATGAATTATTTGGCCCCATTTTATTCTTATCTATTCTAAAATCACTTCCAAGGGTCCTTTATGTTAGTAGATGGATATAATTATCTTATAAAGGTTTAGTGGGATTCCCATGAATGAATTTTTGGACTATATCATCTTGGGATGGGAGGAGTGATGTCCCAGATTGTCATCTTTTTTTATGAATAATTATATGGTGCGTCAGGTATATTTTTCTATGGTTGTAGTTTTTTTAACAACGTCTTCATAGATATATTATTATAAGTACAAACAAGGATTTAGGGATTGTTTTTATTATCGATATCTTTCAGTTACTATCTTTAATATATACTCTAGTATATATGATTAGACCGAATGAGCTCTAGGACCTAAAGTTTTTGTTACATGTTTTTAAATGTAAGGGTTTTATCTGAACACATATCTCACATTAGGGTTCAACAGTCCTTTTCTCCAAGATGGTGCAGGGAACCCGATGGATATTCATGGATTAATGATTCTTGATCCAAATTTTGATTATGAACTTCAATCATTTTCCTCAAATATATGATATCATTTATCATCTATATGGAGGTAGTGTGTTCGTCATGATTGACTAGATGTTGGGCTATCATCAGGTTGGAGTACGGTCTTCAAACACATCGGGAAAAGATTTCCAATGTCATTATGGATTACATGTGTATCTGGTTATGTTTTTTCAATATTATGATTGCACCATCAATGTTCATGGACTTCATCAATAGTATTTTCCACACATACATGGATTTCTTCATTGTGTGTTTTTTTAATAAATATTTTTTTATTATCATACATGAATCACCCAGGATTAAAATATTTAGATTGTATTGATAAAACAGAGTGAGAATCTGTTATATTATTATCTCATAATGTTCTAATTTTTTGTGGATAGGTTTCACATTGTGGGTCATATTATCCTGAAATCATAATTATCAATTGAGCTTGGGAAAGTGAGTTCATCTATTTCCTAGGAGAATACCATGAACATGTTTGATATATGATGTTTTAGGGGAATATATAGTAATTAAATTCATTATACATAGTACCAATATGACCTTTTAGAAACTATTACTAAGCACACACTAATTTTTGTGGAGTTATTATCGTATTAAAAGTGAATCATTTCAATTTAGAAGCTGAATAGAAGGTTTACATTGGAACTAATATTGAATCATAAAACACCTTGCACATTCCATAAATTATTCTATAATGCATCATACATTAGGGTTGGTGTATCAATGATGTATTTGGATAGAGTAATTTTATATGTGTCTTAGATTATGATACATCAAGAGAATAATTAATCTACTCAAATCATTGATCATATAGTAGTTATAGAAGCCATGAATTTCTGGAGGTATTATTTAATGTTATAGTGCATAGTGGTGTATGAAGACTAAAAAATCATCAAATATATCCATATTCAGAATGAGTTGGATATCAAAAAGATATTTTTCAAATAAGTTCATTATTTTTAATGTGATCCTTCCTATAGTCATGAGAAGCGAAATTTGGTAGACGATGTGCTGATCTTGAATAATCAAGAACCATCCATTGAGAAAGCCAATGATAAAGGAATTTTGAAGGAAACATATTCTATGGATCCAATAAAATTTCCAGTGATTCACTACTATAAATATATTTTTAGCCTTATTAGTTACCTCTTCACTTATAGATAGGGCAAAGAAACGATAGTCTTTAGATCCTAAATTTTAGGTCCTACTATAAGTTATTTCTAGAGAGGACCCTCATCTGGATTGGTTTGACTATGGATATAAAATCCAATGTATAAATGGGAATATCATGGTTCCTATATACATGCACAATGACATCTTGAGAGAATCCCATTATTAATAATGGGATTTTAACCCATGTATCTTAGTGAAGTATCATGATATGTGTTTCCCTTATTTATGTTCTAGGATTAAATGATAGATCACATGTTTTATCTCTAGGCATTCAATCAATCAATAGATAAAGGCACAACCCCAATGGCCCACTAGCTTTTCCCAACACATACCTTTCCTGAAGAGGAAATAATATGACATCACGATTGATATAATTACATATTTACTATGGTAAGCTAGAGGTGTAAATGTTGATGGGGTAGTTATCGATCAACTGAGGAAGGAATCCCAATTATTTGTTATCAATGTGACTTTTATAGTAGAAGGTCTAGAATGAATTTTTCTCAATGAGACGATATTTCTATACATGTTCCATCATGCTATAATTTTATTGTGGGTGAATCATATCAAATTGAGGTTATCGGAGGTGTTTCAGAAATAAGATTTTATATAGGTGCTTCTTAGTACAAAAATTCACCCATAGAATAATGTGCCATTAGAATAAACTATCAAATTTTTGGAGGACATTCTATGACCATGTGTCCTTGTTTTATGTGTTATTTGTTTAAAATATAATTTTCCTTATTTTTTAGGGTTATTTTTTCTTATATGGTAGTCCAGGTTGTTAAACTCTGTGATAGATATATGCATTATAGGGGGTGATTATAGGTCATAATCTCATATAGGAGACATTGGATAAAGGGATGTTAATCATAAAGAATATAATGACTTATCATTTGATAAATATGTTTTATCTCAATCACCATAAATTATATACAAAGTTTGAGGTTAGGGATCATTTTATTATGTAGGTATCACAATGATTGGTGATAGAGTGATGTGGAGGAATGAGATCTTTTCACCTTTTTTCAACCCCTTCGAGATCATAGTTAGAGTTATGATAGTATAATATATGCTTCTTTTACATTAGAGGTATTGTTCTATACATTACAAATTTCATGTTTCATATAATTTTCAATGCAATTCCAACCCATCCAATACATTTAATCCCAATGATGTCGAATTCAATGTTGATAATTCTTTTGAGGTGTATCATATAAGTATCCTTGATCCATGCATGAAGTATCTCTGATTGACGTGTGTCCCTCTAGTATGAGTGCTATGGAAACATGGATATGTGCAGGGTGATTCATTTGAAACCTAGTTTATAAAAACCCTACATCCTCGTCCACACTGTTATAGAAATCTATGTTCAGTGTTTCAGAGAAATGAAATTTTCTATACAACATTCCCTAATCATGCATCCCAAAAAGCATGGAAGTGTGTTTTTTCATAGAATTGTGACATAGTCTTTTTTCATGTTTTATTCTTGGTTACCCAAACCATGCGCCAATCATGTTGGAGTAGTCTATTTTGACTATATATGGAACACAATTGCAGCATGATTTGGATAACCCAGCAATGGAACCATCTGGCCAAACTTCTAGGCACCACATTTCATATAGGAAAACAATATTTATCCCTTAATAATTTATAATACCTTGAAGACCAGTCCTCTTATCTCTACCATAAAGCAACAACCATGCCTATATTTTATTGGAATCTCCACCAATTTCATCAATATAAGATTCTAGATAACTTCACTATCCAGCAGTAGAATTGAGATATGTTCATCTCATTTGATTCCTCTTGGTAAGTTCATCATTCATCTGCTAGATTTAGTGGTATCTCTTCCTATCAAATATTATTTTTCAATTCTTGATCATATTACCTATTTCTAGGGATTTCTTCTTCCCTTACATTTTGATTTGATCATGGGGAAACTAATTACGGATACTAGATGGGGAATCTATTACATGTATAGGGTAGGACTTATATGAATTATACCTAATAAACTCAAGGTTTATAAAATAATTCCATTTTCTTCATTATAGTTTCACTTTATGTTTCTCCAAATATTCACATTCTAAAATTTTTAATTGTCTATGTCATATTATAATACCAATTTGACAACTATTAATAACAATATAGGTTAATATCTCATTTTTACCACCATTTGTAGGTTATATTCATCTTGATTACTTCCCTGATCCCTGTTGGGTTTACTGAAGAAACCATTTAGGGTTTTTACTTGATCTTCGGTAAGGTTTTTGTTCCATACAAATTTGATGAAAAAATGAATTGTTAAAATGAATTTAAATTTATTTATTGATATAACATGGGTTTAACATTTAGAATATATTTTATCATCGGTTGCATGTTCTTATATTACATTTCATGTCTGGTGAAGGCTAATGGAATGAACATAATATATTTATATTTTCATAAGTATTACATATAATACTATGTAATAGGTATATGAATGAAACTATTATATGGTCCCTACTTCGTTTGAAAAAATTTCATCATTATAGGAGACATAAAACATGATGCCAACATTGATTCCTAATTGAATTACATGATAACTTGGATGGAACCATTTTTATTCGATGTGTTGATTAACATGGTAGATAACGACCCTTGAATTTGGTCCTTTTATTATTATGTGATTTATTGATTGATGTACTGGCTATTCAACTATCTTTTTCCTAGATATTATAATTACTTGGATTCAATACATGAATTCATCATGTTGTCCTCAAACACATTGATCAATGGATTCATGTGGCGACCTAACCCCAAAAGCATTGATCTGGTGCCTACTACCATTACATTCACATTTTATTAAAGAAAATCACATATAAAATGGTAAAATAGTTTTGTTGTCTTGGTCGAATAGAAACATACAATGGTCTTGTATTACAAATATATTCATAAATTACAACATATTTTTTTTTGAATAATATATTTATTCTATCTAGTGTATATTGGTATATAATTATCGGTACACATCAGGGATACCATGGTTAATGAGACACTATAAGGGTGAGGTAAATTGATCATTATGGGTATCTATACTGGAATAAATATTGAATCAATTATTCTAGTCATTATGGAATGAAAATATTTGAACAGAACATAAATGTATTCAATAATGTAATAAACAGGTTCATAAAAAGTATGACAAGGTAAATAATTGAAAACAAATTCCATTTAAATCAATAAACTAAGAATGATGTCAATCCATAGGTTTTTTCATAGTTAAAATATCATAGATAGTAAATACTAAATAAAAATAATTAAATTCATAATTATTAGTCGTAATGTATGAGGAAAATGAAAACATACACCATCAAGACATTTCACAAGATAGTTTATAACTACATGTAGAAACCCGTTAAATTTTCGCAACAAATTTTCATCATGATTACCTTTCGATGAATTGGGGGGATATTTATATATCCTAGGGCCCACCATCCAATTTCTGTCTAATTAATTCATTATATAATGAAAAATCATTTTAATTAATGAAAAATGGGATTTATTATCAAATATCTGTATTGAGTAGAAGATATAGATTTATCAATATTTCAACAATTAATCACTTAACATTGAAGGTGAATTCAATAATTAATATTAGTAAATAGTTTATGAAATAAAAATATCTATGATAAATGGTATGTATAATTAGGTGAAATTTAATGTCTAATGATCATTGGAAAGTGAAAATTTCAATGGGACTATTAAAATTATTCAAGGAAGTGAAAAGAAGAACAATAATTTGGAAAATCAATTAAAATAAATATTGGAGAAGAATAAGAATGGTATCAACAAAAAAATATCCCATGTAGCCTAAATGAAAGGATTGTTTTCCATAATTAATTGAAATACTTTGAGAAGATATTTTTAAAAACTCTTTTGAGGAAAATATCCATTTATTATGAAATTATTTTGAAAATAATTTTCTTTGAAAATAACTTCTAAATACTTTTTAATTAATATTTAACATATTAAATATGAAATGTATTATTTGATGAAATGATGGAAGGAAAATCTGTATATCATGAATAATGTTAAAAAAGATTATTTTGTCACGGTAAGAAGGATATAAGAGTAGTTTTTTCATAAAAAGAAAAAAAATTCCTTTTAAATTATCTGTAAAATAAGAAATGGTAAAAAATTCCTTTAATAAATAGTTATGGGAATTTTAGATAAATTTTGGAAAATATTTTTATAAAATTATGTTTTTAGTGAAAACAGATTTTAGAACGATGATAGAAATGAAGTAGTATTTTGATATAAAAACATCCAAAAAGTTTTTAGTACCGATGATTAAAAATGTTAATATTAAGTTTAAAAATTCAAAAATTATAATTAAATAATAAAATTAATTGTTTTATATAAAAATTACCATATTAATTTCATTAATTTATTTTTTGAATAATCTCCCTCGATTAGAATGTGATTGTGTAATAAATACTAAAAATGATCATAATATTGAAGTGAGAATTAATCAATGAATTGACTATGTGAATCATCAATAAATCCAAATATAATAATTGTAAATAAATAAATTGATATTCAATGTAACTATATGTGTAATCATATAATATTAATGAAAACCATGAATCTATATAACCCAATGAAAATGAATTGAGTTTTGAAATGTCATTAAGACATATTAAAACTAAGTTCAAAACCTCTTGGATGAAATAACTCAAATTGAAACTAAAAATTCCTTGAATAATTAAATATTAATTATATTAAATTTCATAGGGGTAGTAAATACATAATTTTAAATAATATGGGTGTTTAACATTCCCATATGCCTCAATGAAATCAAATTGAGACGAAATCCATTCCAGTGAATTTTATTTTTGGTGAACATACATTAACCTCATGTTTTATTGGATTAATCCTGTTATTAACATATAAAATATAAAATAAAACAATTTTTAAATTTAAAATTTAACTTTTTGTAATATATTAAAACCCATTTGTCAAAAATCATTCATTATTTTCACAATTTTGGTTGTTAATATACCAACTTTTTTAGTATGTTTTGTCTTGTTATTTTCTTATTCTTCTGAATATCATGATTTAATCATCTAATATATTTAAAATATAATTTAGGTATCATTTATATTTGTTTTTAATTTCTTTATAATAATCCATAAAATATAGAGATAGAAATGAAATGCACAGTTTATAGAGACAGTGGGGAATTTGTTGGCATGAACGTTGTTATCATTTCCTTATCATGTTAAAAGAATGAAAAGTAAATAGTATATATGTATCATATAATTTTAATAAAATATTTGTTTCAAATATATCAAATATTTTTAATAAATATATCCTTTATATTTTCGAACAATTTAAATCACTTTGTGGAGGTGGTAGTCGACATGTCCACAGACGATGTCATCGTATTCCAAAAAAGGAAAACATGAAGGTTTCTATTAAATGAAAATTAAATCTGAATATAGACATAATATATATTATACATATCATATATAAACTATAAATCCCTCATTATTACCGACCATAAAATATTGTAATGTAATAATAAACGGCATTGGTGCATGAGGTGGTAGTCTATCATATAAAAGAATGATGATAATGTATCCCATATGATTGAAGTGTGTGATTTTTTAGGAGAGAATAATATAATAGAAACATCTATGTAAATTTAAGATACATATTTTATTATATAATCATTATATAAAAATAATTTATCACGTGGGGATGTAAATTAAACAAAAGTGATTGTTAAATAATGATTCCACTTATTCTGGTAACTTCTTTTGGTTTATACAAAATCATACTTGGATGGATTTCTACATAAATTTTTGCTGCATAGATTATTTTAGGTAGTTAGAGTAACGTTTTTTGATAGATTTGATAGGATCTAAATGGAATGATAAATGTTAACAAGTGGTAATGGTGAGTGAATTGTTTAGTATATGAATAAAATTCATCCTAAATTTTTAAAGATTGAATTCCACACACATTATTTCCACGAAATGTGGCAGTAATAATGCAAAAATTGATATAAGGGAGTTAATAATATAAATATTTACAGAAAAAGTATTCTGAAGAAGATTCTATGTCATTATGTCCCTTAAGTATAATGTTTAGTCAATTGTATTACTAATTTTCCAATTAATCACTATAATTATGTTCAATTTCATTCACTATTATTTTTGTTGACCAAACTAAATATACCTTTTTAGGCATAATACATTATGATAATTCCAAATTTGAAATCAAATTTTATATATTTCAATAATATATATGGCTGATACTAATTAAAAATTATTCCAATGCATGGGACGACAAAGAAGGATTTTAAAGTAAAAAATTTCAAATTATTGAAAATATATTACATCAAAACTAAATGTGAAATTACTTCACATGAAATAAAATAGACTGAATTAAATAAAAATTAAAACAAAATATAATATAATTTATCTAAAAAAAATATTTTATGAAAAAACAGTTCTCAAATAAAATTCTGTATTTTCACTTTTCATTAATAGATTATAATTTTATGAATAATTCTAAAAATTAACCCTAAAATAATTTTGACATTCCAATCTCAAAAATTATGTATACTTTTATGAATAGTATTATTTAATGGCGTCAATTTTATTAATAAAATTCACACCATTAAATGTTTGTGAAACATCCATTAATTTTTTTTTATACTTAATATTGGATTTGTTCATATATTATTCCAATATAATCTATTAGATTAGTTTAAAACAGATTTTATTGAATGTAGAAAATATTTTTTAAACTAATATCATTATATAATAGTTGTTAATTTATTTCATTGGTATAAAACAAAATTTTAATCATAAAAATATTTAATTTATATTCAACTGGTTTCTATATTAATTTTTAAATAATTTTCACAAGTTATTTCATTTTATATTTTTATAAATGACATATTTTTATTATGTAGTTAATTATATTAATTTATTCCATTTCAATGGTTAGCTTTTATTTTATTATATTTTATAATAATATTGTTTTGGTAAAAACAAGTCTTTCGAGTAACACAAGATATCAATAAAACTCATTGTTGAGTGAAATGCAAGAAAGATCTAGATTTCATCAACTACAAGCTATATAATGTATAAAATTATTTTAGTATATTAAATATACAATAATTTATTGATAGGTTATAATAATTTTTACTTTTGTCTTTTTGTGTCACACACTGTCTCGAATGAAAATTTACACTTTTTAGAATTTTAGTTATTTTACATTATACCCACCTAAAATAAATTTTATCCTCATAATTGATACTCAATATTGGGAATAAATTGTATTATATTTAATAATTCCTTCATTTAAATATCACATCGTGAGAATGGGTGGTATGACATCATCTTGAAAAGAGAGATTGGGAAGTACCAAAGTCATATGGGACAATACATACCAAGGTATCCAAGTGGGAGACCTTCAGTGGAATGTGATGATATGGACATAGAGGAAAAGCGTAAATAAATATTGAGTATTATTGAAGTCATTGATAAAAAAATTAATTTTAATGGAATATTATGGGTCTCAATCCCATAAAACAATGATGATTAAAATAGACATAGGTTTAATTAAAATTAAGGAATTATGACAAACTTTTATTTCTAGATAATTTTCTAAAGGATGTGTGATTATTTTATTACCTTCGAATATATGGAAATATAATTAATTGAAATAATTGTACTTCATAAAGAAATTTTTCATCTTTTTTTTCCTTTTATATATTTCCAATTCATCATGTTCTTTATGAAATGGATATTCCAAAATTAACACTCATGCCTTCTGAGCTAATGTACTTTTACCCTATCGTAAGACCCATAATAGAGTAAAATTTCATTCAATTTATCTCTAACAATTCTTTAAATAAAATATGGATAATAGATGAATCTCTAAACCCATAAAAGTTACACTATCATTTAATCACTAATACATATTTGTAAAATTATTTACCTAAAAACAATGATATTTTTACCTAGATATTTCAGAGGTTAGTAGTTGTAATCAAATCCGTATCATCCATTGATCATGGGTTCATGTACTGACAAGGACTCGAACAGTCACCCAAACTTTGCTAAACGGGTCAAGTGTTACTACCATAGGCGCACCTCCCTGAACTCCAAAGGCTGCCGACTAGTAGAGAGGGTCTTATAGGTTTATTTTGGAGGCTATACCCTCTAGGATTATAACAGGGGTACTAGTACGAGTATAAAAATAAATATGCAGCGGAATAAATGACCAAGCAGACTTGAACCAGGCCCACAGAGTAGAAACACTTTCAATATCGATAAACAACAGAAGCAATAAATATAAACGATAGCAGCTGAAAGTAAACACAACTTCGAGATAATCACTTGTAACTACCACAGAACACAAGCATACATCCCAATCAGGTCATACATATCCATATGTAAAGGATCTAATGGCTAACCAACTGTAGCAACAAAACAAGTAATCATGATGATACAAGAAAGTAAGAAAAACAGAGTAACTCCAGCTAGGAAAGACCTCAAGGTCCATACCATCTCCATTCAACAACTAATGTTGCCCATCTCCTAAAGTTGGCTTATTTCCTGCACGTAAAACCGGAAAGTCTGCACGTGTCTCAAAGGGCACGTGCAGGGTGTGAGATAAATCTAAGTAGAAAACCACCCAATGGTGCGTACCTAATATAATTGATTAAGAAGGCATGAAATATAAGGGAAAAAACTAAATAGTACGATGCAAAAATAAACATAAACTCCACTTGTGTTTAGTATCCACCGTGAAGTGTCACCTGCTTCGGCAAACGCAGGAATCTCCGTCTTCTAACCCGGCACCATCTGCCCACTAACACCATGTGTCTCAAGTACAAATGTCCCAAAGGCTCGCCCAACACTAGTAACCCAGAGGAACAGTGATTCCTATCCTCAAATAAGTAACTAGTGGGACAATGATGCCTTCCCCCAATAACATAACTAGAGGAACATCAATGTCTACCCTCAAATAATGAACATAGAGGGAATGTGATCATTGCACAAAAATAACGGCAAGCCTCTGCACCTAACTGGAGAGCCTCAATGCTATCACCAAAGGCTCCTAAACTTCCATGTGTCTTCCTACGACGGGAACCCCCAAAACAAAGTACCTAAACCGCAACTAATAGGGGCCTCTACATACACGAGTGTTCAGAAAACCCTCATCACGGAGTCTATCTATGTGCACACTACTCAAAGTTATAAGTGAGTGGTAATACCTAAATAAAGTACCCAAACCACAATGTCTCTGATAACTCTTGTCCATGCGACCATGCCGCTCAAGTATGACAGCCTCGCCATCAAAGTAAACTATGCCATGCCCAACCTACCAGTCAACGTACCTCAATCAGACAACCTTGATGCCCAATTCCCTGGATAGAACCACCCAATATATCCCGAGATAAGCCCAACATGTGATCGGCATCACTCAAGAATATCTGGGCCATTCCCAATACAACCCAAAGGTTCTAGCACATGCAATTAAGCAATTACATATATACATATTTTTAATAGAATACATAAACTGGAAAAACCATCTAAAATGTTGAAAATCACTAAGCTATTGTTGTCCCATACTAGAAATAAGGGTTTTAAGGAACCAAAAATTCATATATGGTTCAATAAACCACACTCAACAATTTAAACAATACAAAATTTTTTTAACCATTTTGGAAGTCCCCAGCCGAAATGCCCCGGTGAGAAACGACCACTCACCCGACCCCGCTCCCGCAAAATAGGTAATAGTGCATACCCAATGGAAGCCCATAGGACTAATAACAATTAAACAAGAAATAACAGATACTAAAGGGACACACTCAAAATACCCTAAAACGCACCATAGGCCGTGCCACCCAACAATCTACGAAAACACAATAGAAGGTATGCACCACCTACCTGACACTCGCATGATAAAAATCCTCTATTAACAACATACAATTTGGTCTAAAATGTGGTAGATCTACAAAAGAATCAAAACTGCTCAAACCCCTATAAATCATTCTAGAACAGAAAATCCTGGAACATGGATCAAGTGGAATGAAGGCCATATCTAGGGGGTTCCAATGGATTAAATAGTATTTGAATCTGACATCAGATGATGAAAAGGGAGATAATTAAAGTCCCGGCAGGCTCTCCCTGCTCAAAACCATCGAGGGGATGAGGTTCTTCCTCAATACGATTCTACTTCGCGTTTTAGAGAAAAAAATCAAATACACAGTGTGTATCATTTTACTGTTCATATGAAGGCTGAAATTGTATTGTAGACTAGCCGATTGACTACACGACATGTACCCAGGGGTACACGACGTGTAAATCTTCAGTCGGACAATATCCCCAACACGCCATGTATACCCCCATACATGGCCCATCTATAGGGTGTGTACAAATAGTACATGACTTGTAATTTCTAAAAATAGTTTACCCCACCAACATGCCTCCACACACTCAAGGGTATATGACGTGTCTATAACTCCACATTGTGTAAAAGGAAATTCACACACATTCTTCACACGACATGTACTCGGTGAGCACATGGTAATTACTTGCCCAACCCATACATGGCGTGTACCTTAGGGTACACGACATGTAGTCTGGAAATTCCATGAAAATCCCATATTTTCCCAGTTTCCTCAGGAACAAGTCAATAATTTAAACAGTGTCGGGATTTTGACATGTTCTAAAAACGTGGGTTCTTACAATCTCCCCACCTTAACATAGATCATCCTCGAGCTAGCAAAGGAAACCCGGAGATGGCACCAAACATACCACCCCGATTAAAATAACCCTAACTTCCCACATTTCGAAGGTTCTAGATAAAATCCTCAAGGGGGCTCCATACCTTTGGTTTTTCATAACTCAGTCACAACCCAAAAAAACTAAAAACAAGCAAAGGATTACTAACATGTTTTCCAGATGCATGGTCCTCTCATTATGCATTATCTCCCATGTACCTCATTGGTGTTATCATGTCGTTCCCAACACCCAACGTATCTCGCAGCGCATCGGTTCTCCACCTCCATGAGGTCCTGCATCCCATGGATGCTCAAAATAAAACAAGATTTCATGCACCTCATGTAACCTACATCCTCGATGCCTTGATGCCCACAAAACCTCATATAACCGGAATCCTAGATACCCCGATTCCCATGGAACCTCATACATACATTAATATATATATTTAATGCACCTGATATGGTGCCAATACCACTATCCATAAACTATTCAATCCACAAGAATCCCATGCACCTCGTGCACTCAAAACGGACATTCATTAGCAGGTCATTCCAAAAAGATAAATGAGAAAGTCATAGGCACACTCACGTTGTACCTCTAATCATCATCGGCTCACCAGTCTGCTCAGCCTCTGTAGATCCACGGTGTGCACTAGGCCTGAAGTATGGATTATGGAGGCTTGAACTACCTACGGTGATATTCCAGGCACCAAACATTGACCCCTCATCTAGATCATGTTGTCTCTGTCAAGTCCTCCATGTGTAGTTGAACATCGGCCACCCTCTCCTAGTGTCGAACCTGAACCAACTCCAAATTCCCCATATCTATCCTGGTCCCTGCCTGCTGGCTGTCTGATAATGCTTCCCGCAAAACCTCTCAAGATGCCCAACCTGTCCACATGCTCGGCACTCCATTGGAGGCCAATCTCCCTGAGTCCGAACATGTCCTAGCTGTCCACACTGAAAAGAAAATCACTAAAAAACTACTATGAGGTTGTCTAGCTGGGTCCTTATCCTCACTTCCCTACTGGAACAAATCCTTTCCTTGCATCCTACAGCATGAACCATCACCAGAAACTGTTCCCCGGCTAACCTGGGGAATATCCCTCTGGTTTCCCTCTCCTATGAGCGCCTGATTCACCGCCTTTGAGAATGAACCCAGCCTGAAGATATTCACCTGGATCCTAAGGGTGTGTTGTAAGCCCTCCTCAAAGCACCACACCCTTTCTGTGGTATTTCTTATCATACCAGGTTCAATGTGAGATAGGTCAATGAAAGTAGTTGCATAGTCCATGATGGACAAGTCTCCCTACTGAAGACTCAAGAACTCCCCAGCTCTCTCGGCTCTTAGTGTCTCTGGGTAGAAGTGCTCAATGAACATTTGCTCAAAGTCCACCCATGCTAGTCCTTAATGACTAAGGGCATGAACCTGCACATCCTACCAACATTTTGCTGGTTCTCTTAGCATGTACGTTTCCAGCTTGCCCCTACACCCTGAAGGTGTCTCGAGTTGCTTGAAGATCATCTGCATGATCTCTATCCAGTTCTTAGCCACCTATGGACCACCCTCACCTTGAAAAAGTTTTGGGTGTTTCGACGGGAATTCATGCGTCCGATATTCCATAGAAGGTTCTATACTATGTGCACCACTGTCGATCCCATATAAGACACATACTAGGATAGATTAGAGCTACTCGTCGAGCCTTGGTCCAAATGCTTCCAAACTCAGCTGCTGCCCTGCCTGCACTAAATCCTAAACCTGATCATGTCCCTGAGCCTGTACCTACGACTCGTGCCCTGCCTGCACTAGATTCTAAGCATAATCCTGCACCTTCGGCACTATATCTTCTCCTTCCTGTCGTTCCATTGGGATGTATATGAGGAACCCGCTGAATACCATAAATGGTCAGACATATCATATATATATATATATATTCAATGCAGTTAAGGAAAGCAGTAAAGAGGTAGCATAAAACAACTACCTTTACTATTACCCACCGCAACCATTCCCCATGGAATCCCAACCTTGTGGCCTCTTTACCCGCCCATAACAGATCCATGTATCAAAAGAACCTCGGGACATGCCCATCCTGACAACTAACGTCACCTAAAACCGATGACCTAGTCACCCAATATTGGTGATCAAAATCACCTCAACTATAGTATTTTCCTATCACATTCAATTCTTCTAAAATATAATCATGACATAACACATTGAAAAAAACAATCAATTCTATCTGTAATTTCACGTATGGACATTCCAAAAGAATATGAAGCATGGAAATTGACATTTTTTACATGGTAATATCATATAAAAAAGAATATGTGCTGTTATCAAATTGAAATACCCAAAAAATGTGCCTACCAAAATCCAAGAAATAAACCTTTCCATGCCTGGCCAAGGACCAATTATCCCTTACTGTTTTGGGTCAAGGGTCACATATCACAATTAATAATATCACACCCCAAGTGATCCACCGAGGTGAAAATCATATAAACTGTAATCTGAGAGAAAGAAAAACCTCAATTCCCACCCAAGGAAACTTCGTCCATCCCCTGTACCTGGGGCTATAGGCACCAAAGCACTTGCTAGGAACCCAGCTCCAGTAACAACAAGTCTCCAGTATACCATATCCGAAATAGTAATAATAGAATAAATAAAAAGAGATGTCTCAATCTCATTATTTTTCCGCAAGACAATGCTACTAAATCCCTCTCAAGAACTCCTCTAATACCACTTTGTAATGACCTGGACCCAAATAGCCACCTGAAAAGTTCTAAATGGGTCGGTTGTTACTAACATAGGCACACCTCCGCGAACACCAAAGGCTGCCAACTAGCAGCGAGGGGTTTATAGGTCTAGTGGGGAGGCTATACCCTCTCAGATGATAACGACAGTAGTAGTCCGAGTATAATAATAAATATGTAATAGAATAAAAAACTCAACAGACTTGAACCAGAACCGTAGAGCAGAAACACATTCAATATCTATAAATAGAAAAAGCAATAAATATAAAAAATAGCGGCAGAAATTAAACAAAACTGCATGCTAATCACTTGTAACTATCACTAAACTACAAACATGCATCCAAAGAAGGTCATACATATCTATATGTAATGGAACCGATGGATAACCAACTGTAGCTACAAAACAAGTAAGTATTCTAATATAATAAATTAATAAAAACAATGTAACTCCACCTAGGAAATACCTCAAAGTCGATACCCTCTCCATGAAACAACTAATGCGGCCCAGCTCCTGAAACTGGCCTCTTTCCTTCATGTAAAACCATAAAGTCTACACATATCCCGAAGGGCCCGTGTAGGGTGTGAGATGATTCTTTGTAGGATACCACCCAACGGTGCGTACCTAATATAACTGTTTAAGCATGAAGATAATATAGGGAAAAAAATAAATAGTACGATGCACAAATAAAATAAAACTCTACCGGTTCTCAGCAGCCACCATGAAGTGTCACCTTCTTCGGCCAATACCAGAATCTCTGTCATATAACCCAGCACCATGTGCCCATGACATAGTGTGTCTCAGGTATAGAAGTCTCGAAGTCATGCCCAACTGTAGTAACACATAGGAATAGTGATTCATTTCCTTGAATAAGTAACCAGAGGGACAACGATGTCTTCCCTCAACAACGTAACCAGAGGAAAAATGACATCTGCCCTCAAATAAAGTACCTGGAGGGACAAAAATGTCTAAACTCAAATAATCATGAG
Source organism: Viscum album (assembly GCA_963277665.1). Classification (NCBI taxonomy): domain Eukaryota; kingdom Viridiplantae; phylum Streptophyta; class Magnoliopsida; order Santalales; family Viscaceae; genus Viscum; species Viscum album. The sequence goes on along the minus strand of OY728123.1, from coordinate 28,533,011 downwards.
CCTCTAACCCCATCCCAATAGCCTAAATGCTACCCCCTGAAGGCTCCTCAACCTCCCCATGGCTACTTACAACAAGCAACCGAAAACGAAAAGTACCTAAACCACAACTAATGGGGGCTTCTACCCACACGAGTGGTCAAAACCAACTCATCCTATAGTCTCTCTATGTGAACACTACTCATAGTTCTGGGTGAGCGGTAATAAAAAAAATAGTACCCAAGCCCCAACGTCTCTGATACCTCGTGTCCCTGCGACCATGCCGCTCAAGTCTGACAGCCTCTCCATCAAAGTAAACTCGTAGATGACCAACCTCACAGTCACTCTTCCTCAATCCAATGTCCATGACACCCAATATCATGGTTAGAACCACCAAATTTAACCCAGTCCTAGCCCAAGCATTGATCAGCATCATTCAAGAATATCTGGCCAATTCCCTACACAACCCTAAAGTTTCTAGCACATGCAGTTCAACAATTACATATATACATATTTTTAACATAACACATAAATAGGAAAAACCATCTAAATAGTTGAAAATAACTAAGAATGTGATGTCCCATATTAGCCCTGGGGTTTTTATGGTCTCCAAAAATTCATATCTGGTTCAACAAAACATACTCGACAGTTTAATCAATACATGACAGGTTTTAACCATTTTGGCCATCCCCTGCCAAAATACCCTGGTGAGCAATGTCCACTTGCCTATCCCTGCTCAAGATAAACATGAAACAGGGAAAACCCAAAGGCATCTCAAAAGTCAGATAAAAATTAAAGAAGCAATAACAGATAATATAGGGTCACACTCAAAATACCTGAAAACACGCAATAGGACGCACCAACCAAAAGTCTATGAAAACACAAAATAAGGTATGCACCGCCAACCTGAGACTCGTACAATGACACTCATACGATAATAGCCTCCAATTTTCTCTAAAATTCAGTATATCTACAAATGAATAAAAACCTCTCAAACCCCTATAACTCGTTCTAGGAGAGAAATCAACAAAAACAGATTAAGAGGAATATATGCCTTACTGAGGGGGTTCCAACAGAATAAACGGTGTTTGAATCCGGCATCGGACGAATAAACAGAAGATATTTGAAGTCCCAGCTGGGTCTCCCTGCTCAAACCCATCGAGGGTTTGCGGTTCTCCCTCAATACGAGGCTACTGCCTATTTTAGCGAAAAAAAAGAAAATACACAACATGTAAATTAAGTACACGATGTGTATCATTTTACTATTCGTATGAAGGTAGAAATTCCACCGTAGACATGCCAACTAACTACAGGGCGTGTACCTAGGGATACACGGCATGTATTTCTTCACCCGAATGACACCCCCAGCACACCGTGTATATCCCCATACACGGACCATCCACTAGGCATGTACAGATAATTCACATCATGTACTAGCTAAAAACATTTTAACTATCCCGCAGACCTACATGCAATGTATGTCCTCCACATTGTCAACGGTACATGGTGTCTCTATAACTACACGTGGTGTAGTAAGAAATTACTACATAGTCCTCACACAGCATGTACTCGACGAGCACACAGTAGGTACTCACCCAACCAATACACAGTGTGTACCTTAGGGTACATGGCGTGTAGTCGGGAAATTTCTAGAACATCCCAGATTTTCCTAGTTTCTTCCAGAATAAGTCAAAAATTTAAACATGGTCTAGATTTTGACCCGTTCTAAAAACTCGAGTTCTTACAGTTCAATTCCCACAACATTGTTGGACATGATGAGTTGTCACATGAAACAGATGTTACCATTTTTTAAAACCATATTAATATAATTTCAAAAATAAATATGATGGACATCCTTGAAACATAATCATTAAATTGTCATTTTAATATTATTATCAAAAGAATAGAAATACAAAAATACTCTATCAATTTAGTTGAACATAAGTACTTATTTATTCTAGAGTTCTTCATTTTGAAGAGGTCATTGACATGGGTAATTACTAGGTTTCCAGCATTTAAGGAAATGAAATATAATATGATCCTTAAAATGATTATCATTTCCTTCTATCGTACTCTTTATATTTCCTCATAAATTCATTAAATTATTCCTACTTTCCGATGCATAATGAATTTAACTATTCCAATGAGATACTTTATTAGGCACCTCTTTCCACATTTCATGTATGATAGAAATCTACCATCCCTTTCTCTTTATAATCCACCACTCAAGCTATTAGAATCCTCCATCATTCTCTTATTTGATTATTTTCGGAGATGGATAAGGTAGGTGTAGTAAATCATATTATTGGAAAACTAGTTAGGGTTAAATATTAAATTTTTCACCCCTATAAACACCACATTTGGTTTCTCATTTTGACCATCTTTTACTTCATGTTCAATATTGTCATGAATCCTTCGGGATCCATGAAATTATTAAATAAAGAAATCATACTGTCAGTAATAATGTTCATATTGAGAAAATTTTATAATCATTTATAATATATCTAAATTATGACAAGTGTTTTTCATTCTAAAATATCATAGGTTTAAACTATTATATTCCTTGAAATTATCTTTTCAGATTCCTTATAAAGGTTTTCATTGAAAATGTTAATTTTCATTAGAATATCCCATGAGATTTTCAAATCCGGTGTAATGTAATTCCCATTGTCATTTTAATAGTTACATTCAGGTCATGCTTGACACTACCTTCTCGGAGTTCTTACACATAGGATGATATGTTATAGAACTATATCTACTTATAGTATCATTATTGAGACATATTTCTAGGATGTCCCACAAATTCATTACATTTCCATAATTCTAGGATGTTCTTCTACTATTATTCCCAAATTCTATTTTAGTTTTAGGTTCCCAAAACAATGTTTTTGAAATCTATTTTACAAGGATTCTAGCAAACATGTTTAGATACCAAATATAGTGACCTTACCCCCAAAATACTAGGGTCAGTGCCTAATACCATTAAATTGGCATAATATATAGGTAAATTACATCCCAAAGGACTGAAAGTTTTAGGATACATTATAATCTAGATCGATGCATGTGTCTCATTTTACAAATTGGTACACAAATTAAAATATTATTGTTTTTCTATAATAAATTTCTTCCATATAGAGTATCCTTGAATATCATTCTTTCTATAATTAGGGAATCCTGAGGAAAGGAAAAATAATACTGATGAGCTCAAATTATTAGTAAGGGTAGGAAAAGGGGAACAAATAACAAATCAATGATCATAATAATTATTTATTGATATGTATATGAACACACATTCTATATATTCAATAATCATTGAAATAAGTGATTAAATAATTTTGCAAGATAAATAACTGAAAAAATTACATTTAAATAATCTAATTGAAAATGAAATGAATATATATATTTATTTTCATAGTGAAGTTATCATGAATAATATACATTGAATCAAATTGATTTCAATGCATAATTATTAGACATTGTTTTTGAGGCACACGAAAACCAATATCTGCAGGTCCTTTCAGGATATGGTTTAGAACTATAGGTAGAACATTGTTTAATTTTAACAAAATATTTGTCAATTGTGAAAATGATGATGAATTGAGAGGTTATATATATTATGGTCTCCACTCATCACTACTTGTACAAATCAACTCTAATATATAAAATATTTAATTTGAATAATAAAAAATGAACTGTATCGAAAAATATCTATATTTATTTGATGATATAAATTTGTTAGTATTTCCCTAATTAAAAAAATAAACATCAAAGTAAACACAACATTTAAAAATTATATATGGTTTATGAAATAAACATATCCATGATAAATTATATGGATAATTAAGGGAAATTTATTTTCCAATGATTGTAAGAAAGGTAATATTTCATGGAGAATATAAAAAGGAACCAAGGAAGTGAATATCAATACAATCCTTAAGAAAATAAATCATAACACTTATATATGAATAATTAGGATGGTTACAATACAACATATAAGATTTATATTAAATATAACGTTTCTTTCCAATGCGGAATGAAAATGCTATAAAATTATTTTTATAAACAATATTAGGGAAATTATTAATTTTATTCATAATTTTTCAGAAATACATCAAATTGAAAATAAATTTTCTGAAAATATTATTCAACAAGTATCCTATTAAAAATAAAATTAATCATCAATTTAATGAGATGAAAAAAAATTAGAACATGTTGTAAAAGGTAAAATCAATATTCTCTTTTCATGGTAAAATGGATATAAATATTCCTTGATCTAAAAGAGAGAGTAATATTAATTTGAAAAAAAAAGTAAAATAATAAATACTAAAATTTCATTAATAAATAATATTTTAATAGTTATGAAAATTTGGAAAATATTTTTATAAAACATTAATTTGAGAGAAAATAAGTTTTTGATAGAAGAGTGAAATGATGTCTGATCTTCATAAAAACAATTATAAACCATTTTGAGTAAAAACTAGTTTGAAAATTGTACTATCACATGAAAATAGTCATGAATAAAAATATTATATGTATATTAATGATTTTATTAAAAAATCATGTAAATTACTTTAATATATTTTAATAATAATCAATATCTATTACAATTAAATTGTTAAATAAATCCCTAAAATGAACATAATATTGATGTATGAATTAATCATTGAATTAATTATGTCTATCAACATTAAATAAAAAATGTTAAAATCATTAATATATAGTCAATTTCATTATATATAAAATCATATACTAAAAACAATAATGAGTAATTCATATAACCCAATGAAATGGATTTGAGTTATAATTTGTTTTACTACATTGTAGCATTATGATAAAATATACTTATATGAAATAATTTAAAATGTTACTAATTATAAAATGATTAATTAATGATTAAGGATATTAAATTTCATAATGGAATTATATATAGTATATAAAACATACTAGGTGTATAAAATTACAATTAGACTCAATGAAATGAAATTAAGAAGAAATACATTACCTGGTATTTACATTTGGGTGAAATTCCGTTAACATCATATATAATTGTTTCATAGAAGTTATTTGTTGGACTCCTCTTTTTTTAATGCTCACAAATCATGTAAATACTGTAAATTATACCAATCATGTTCAAGTCTTATAAATCATGATTACTAGTGTTATATTATGTTTGATTATGATTATAATTTCCCTTAATCCATTCTGTGTGTTTTATTTATTAAGATAGATGGCGTACATTTTACTATGCTTGTTATACCATATCTCTACCCAAACAGTCTCACCATTTAGTCTCAAAATTAGAAAATTTCATGTAATCATTTCCTTAACACTGTAACAAGATACTGGTTCATAAAATTGCAATAGACTAGACACTGTAATGATGTTATCAGTTCTATATTGCACATGAGCCTTATCCCAGTTGGTGGGGACTCTTTAACTGCATCCAGAAGACCCAGGATAAAATCCAGGCGGCGGCTAATTTCTAGGTACTGTATCAGTACTATAATAGGTAATAAAGTAGGAACTATGCAGAACTATAGCAGGTACTATAGTGGGGACTGTAGCAGACACGGTTTTCAATGTAGCATTAGGGAATATTCCCTCGTTTGGGCCTTCAGGCCTACAAGTTGGTCCCCAAGTCCTTTAAGGCCTTCCGGCCACCCTAGTCTTCATGTCAGTATAGCCTTCGGGACACCACAAGGCCTTCAGTCCACCTTTGGTGCAGATGCAATCCAGACAACCTACAAAGGAACAAACATCATAAGGAGGAGGATCAAGGAGCTTTAACCATAGTAGAAGCTAAACCGGTTGGAAGAATTAGAGTGTATGGCACCTGCCATTGGGAAAAGCCTGTGCATGCATGGGAAAGCCTAACTGAATACCCATGCAAAGGTGGAGACCAAATTTAACGATGAAGATGTTGGGGAGGAGCAGTTCCAAGTAGTTAGTCAAGGTTGTATGTAATGTTTGAAGCCTACGGGCAATGAATTCATCTAAGGAATATGGGGCATGTAATTCTTACACCTACGGGCCCTATAAGGGTTCCAACTCACCCCTAGAAAGGTGGATTATAAAAAATCAATAAAAATGAAGGCCTTCTGGACATTTGAGGAAGGAGGTTCTATAATTTTCAAAGGACCTGACACCATATCATTGATACTAGTTCAAAATTTGGCAAAGGACCTGACACTATTGCCTTTCAATCAGCTCCAGAATTATCAAATGACTAGAAACCATTTTTGTGCTATAATTTCTGTGACATAGTGAAAAACACCATAAAAAGAAATAGTCTTTAGTCGATTCTTTAGACTCATAGTAAATATGGAATTACTTCAATCTCACCACCAATTATGACACCATTCTTTAACAACTTTTTTGTATTTCTACATTAAATCTCAATATTTATTCCAATGGATATATTTTAGTCTTTTAATGAAACATACATAATTAATGATATTTTTTACACACGACACCTGATTGTATGAGTTCCGAGGATTTGATATTGTTCTCCTTCTCAACCAAAACATAAACACATGGTGGTTAAATATAAGGTGGCGTAGGAGCTGAAAAATTGAATACATGTGAATTGATGACAGAAAGTGTTGCTAGATTTAACACAAATGCATGTAAGGAAAAACAAAAGAACACACATGTAAATATCATTTTCAGTTATCTATATTAAAATGGATCAAGACATCGAACATCCTTGAATAAACAACACAAAAGAAGATATTAAGGGAAACTAGTTGATCTAGAATCCAGATCACAAAAACTCAAGACACCGTTTTTGAGTCTCCCTTTAGAAGAGGACTTGAACATTAAATTTTCTACATCCCAGACGTCCATATCTACATAGAACAGTACACATATCATTCTTAGTCCATTATTAATATATTATACTATATTGGGTATAGTTTTATTAATCTTTAAATATGTGGGTGATTATGTACTTAAAACACACACTATCTCCTACATTGAATTGGAGGATACATGATATCCTCACAAAAAATATATTCATACACAATTTGTCACCCATGTATAATAGAGGAAGAGTTGTTATGTGAACTGGATGGTGTATTTTAAACGTATGACTATGGTAGTGGTCAAGCGATCTAGATAGCTCTATATACGGTTTTATCACTAAATCCAGAATGTGAATGAAATAATTATATATATATTTTGTGGTGGCAGGTGATCCCCAAGTGGAGTAGATTAGGTCATGGGCTGATAATGAACAATGTGTTTTTATCCATAGGGTTTTCAAAATTTAATTTACTATGTTTTAACTCATATTTCGAAAACCTATGTGTCACATTGATAGTTATTCATGGATAGTATTTATAAATTTTTTAATATAGAATCTTAGTTTCAAATGTTATATCTATATTTCATATTGTTATACTTTAGAAATAAGAAATCATCTGAGAAAATATTGGAATATTCAAAATATTATAAATTCACTAATTTCATTAACTGACCTATTTTTTCAATTTTGGTGATCTACAAATAAATTTTTTAATAGGAATTTTTATGGAACTCAATTCACCCCCGACTGGAGAATCCTTCTCCGACAAAAAATTGGTATCTATGGTTTTTTTAAACTCCAATTTGAAATGGTTTCATATCATTTTCAAATCCTTTCAATTTGGATTTTGTTTGGTTTTAATGATATATACATTTCCATTAGTTCTAATTTTCAAGGTCATTAAATTATAGCCTTTATTAATTATTATATATTATATAACAGAAGGTGTTTATTCCAACAAACCACGATATAATAACAGAACAAATTATTATCAATGGAAGATTAAAATTAAAATCCACATAGAATGTTTGGGCATTGACATGTGGACAGTAATTGATTGTAAATATGAAATTCCAGAAACTCTATGAACAACACGGAGGGAAGCTAAATAAGATTCTTACAATAATAATTTTAAATCTATGAATGCCTTGTTTTCAGGTTTAGGGGATAAATAATTTAATATAAATTCTTCATGTAAACCATCTTATGAAATTTTGGACAATTTATCTGTCTCACATAAAGGATCTACTAATGTTAATGATATGAGACTTAATAATGATAAATTTAAGATGAAGCCCGATGAAACTATTTATGATATGTCTCTCAAGTTTAATGAAATAGTCAACACAATGATCTCTCTTGAAAATCAAGTGGGATCCAAATAACAAATACTGTTGCTACTCTAATTTCTACTATAAAGATGCAGCAAATGAACCTCAATATCAATAGACAATCCAGTGACATCATTAAGTTTCACGCCACTGAGAGGATTAGTAAATTGGTTATGTATGAGGAAGTGATAAAGGTAAACAAAGTGGAATTATATGAACTAATCTGAAAGGCTATATATTTATACACAACTACTTACAAAAATATTGAAAATGAAAGGATACTAACACATTATGACATTACAAGTAATGATGATTCACTATCATGCAGTTATGAGGAAATGGATCAATTAACTAGATGTATTTTGGTGATTCATAGGTGAAATTAATTCTCCCAGAAGCCTATATACAAAGTAATGAATGCTAAAAATGTAAATTGGAAGAAGGATTGTAAAGGGAAATATAAATAAAATGAAATAATCTATTATGAATGTGAGAGGAAAGGAAATGTAAAATATTACAATAAAAAGATATAGTATAAGAATAATAATTATGAAAATGATATAATGTACAAAAATGAAATATATGAAACATGTAGTGCATCTGAAGACACCTAATGTGACTCAGAATCATGACATGATGACAGGGTAGTTAATGAAAATATGTTATTATTGAAAAAAAAAACATCATAGGTAACCCTTGAGATTCCTATAAAAAATTTGTATTATTCTTGAGATGAATGTGATTATGAAAATATTAATAGTGACTAAGTATTGGAATACTTAAAAATTATTGAAGTTTCATGAAATGAATTAAAAGATAAATATAATGTTATAAAGAAATAACATGATCTTAATTCTACTATTAAATATGATCATAATAAAGAAAAGGAAAATAATGATCAATTACTTAAAGGGGAAAATAAACATAAATTATCTAATGAGAATTTGAAAAAAGGACCTATAATAATTTTCCAATGGTAATAGAACTCTAACAAAGATGATTGGTAAACATGTATCTCTTAGTTATATTACTAGTATACGATACAGACCTAGATATAGGAATAAAGCTAAAATTCTGTTCATAACGAAATGTGGAAAATTTGTTTTCATATCCAAAAATATGCTAGTTCTAGACATGGGATACCATCACTTCTTCTAGTTATTTAGGACAAATAAATTACAATTTTCATATATTTTAAAACCTATGTATAGGAAAATTGTGAAGAAAGTGTAGGATCCCAAAGCTCTTATTACTAGTGTCATTGGACCCAAACAAATTTGGTAACCAGAATATTCTATTGATTAATTATTTTTTAGTAATCTATTTGAATAGATCCTATAGAAGTATATGGTACATGGATATTCTATGTCTAAGAAACATGAGAAAAGATTACTCCTACTTCGGGAATCTCATAAAGATTGACAATGGACATGTCATATTTGGTGAAAATTGAAATCTAAAAATAATTGGCCTTATCCAGATTGGTAACTCTAACTCATTTTTAATTTCTAAAGTACATTCTATTAATGTATTTAAATAAAATATTCTTAGTATTTCAAAATTATTTTATGATGGCTTTTATGTTAAATTAGAAAATTATTATTACAATGTTTTAAATTCTATAAATGATTTAGTTTTTTCTGCTTGTAGAAATAAAATTGTTTATTCGTTAAACATAGAATCTTTAGTATCTCAAAATGTTTTTGTTTTTATGGTCTTTAACAATGTGCCTTACCTTGTAATAGAGGAATATGACATTGTAATATACAATCCCTTAGAATGGTTATTAGAAAATTCTTAGTCAAAGAAAAACTCAAATATTTGTTTTCAAATGAAAAATTATTTAATCCTTGTCAAAAGGGTAAACCATAGAAAATATCTTTCAAAATAAAGTAATAAGTTTCAACTTCTCAACCACATGAGTTGGTTACCAATGAATTATTTGAACCATCTTTATTTTCTTGTATTAATGGGACATGCTATATCTATGTTCTTGTAGATTACTATTCTAGAGATACTTGGAAGTTTTTCAGCACATAAATGTGTAACTTGTCCTCATTTCAAAGTGTATTATTGAAAAATAAAAAACCAAAGTGGTCTTATAATTAAATAAATAAGAAGTTCCCTTGTCCATTTGTTTGAAAACCAAGAGTTTGATTCTTTTATCTTACAAAATGGCTACATTTCTAACTTCAATGCACCTAGGGCACCTCAAAAAAATGGTTGTGTATTATTAATAAACATAACCTTATAAGAAATAGAAATAACCATTCTTAATGAATATCACCAATATTTTTAATTTTGGGATGAAACTATTAATGTATATTGATATATTATTAATAGTGTCTTAATCCATCAAATTCATAGGAAAACTCCGTTTGAATTGTGGAAAAATTGGAAACCTAATGTTAATTACTTCAACGTTTTTTGTTGAAAAGTGTATATTGTCAATACTATGGACAATATTTAAAAATTTACATCCAAAGAAGATGATGTATTTTATTGTTTAATGAGTCTCTAGTAAATCTTATAAAATCGTTATCAAAAGTGCCAAATGTGTTGAATATTTTGTAAATGTAAAATTTGATGAAATATATACACATGAACCTATAACCTCCCTATAAAATATTGATGATGGTGTGTGAAAAATACAAATAAATTTTAATTCGTTTGACCTTACTATCAAGGAATCCTTAAAATCATCCTAATATATAAATTATCAAGATTTTATTCATGATGAACCTCAACCTATTAAAGAACCTAAAATATCTATCACTTCTTTTTCTAGACATGCAATAAAAATTATGAACCATCCCTTAGATGCTATTTTTGGAGTCATAGATAATGGAACTCAAACTAGAGATTTTATATGAAATCGGGATGAATGTTAAGATTTCTTATGACTACTTGAGCTTAAGAACATCAATGAGGCAATCAATGATGAATTTTTGGTGATGGATATGCAAGAAGAGAAAAATATATTTGAAAGCAATAATTTCTAGAGACTAGTCAATATAACCAAACACACCATGACTATTGGCACTAAATGGGTGTTTATAAATAATGTATATGAATCTATAAATTTTATAAGAATAAATTCAAGATTGATTGCATAAGGTTTTATTAAAGAAGAAGGATTTGACTATGAGGACACATTTTCACCAGTTTCGAGACTTCGATACATTAGAATATTTCTTGATTATGCAACACATCTAAATTTCAAGCTATATAAAATGGTTGAATTAATGTGAATTCCTAAATGGGTATATTGTTAGAGATTATTTTTGATGAAGATCCCCTGGTTTTAAAAATCCTAATTTCTGAAATAATATATTTAAATTAAAAAAATCTTTATATGGTTTAAATAAAGTTCCAATATCTTTTTATGATAGACAATGTAGTTTTATTATTTCTAATGGTTTGAAAAAAGTAATAGATGATAGTACTCCATTTATAAAAATTATTTCAAAAGATGTTCCAGTTGTTCCAATCTATGTTAATGATATTATTTTTGGATCTTCTAAAAATTATTTATGTGGTGATTTTCATTGATGCTGTGAAATGAATTTGAAATGTGTTTTATGGGTGAATTAAAATTAATTATTGGATTTCAAATCATTCAAAAAAAATAATGGATTATTTTGAATCAATGAAATTATACTAATGATCTTCTAAAAGGATATGGTTTGTATTGTACTAAAAGTACTGATACTCTTATGAAAACCACCCGTAAATTATATCATAATGGGAATTGTAAATCAGTTGATCAAACAATGTATAGTTGAATGATTGGGAGTTCACTAGACTTAACTACTAGGATTTCTGATATTATGATTAGTGTGTGCATTTCTTCTTATTTTCAGGAAAATCATAAAGGGTCAAATCTTCTTGCTGTTAAAATAATTTTCAAATACATCACACATTATACCAATTTTGGACTATTCTATAATATAGTAAAATCATTCAATTTATTTGGCTATTTAGATGCTGATTTTAGCAGTTTGAATTTATATAGAAAAATCAAATTTGGAACAACTCGCATTTTCGGAAATTCAATTATATCATGGTGTTGTAAAATTTAAATTTTTGTGGTCTTATCTACTTCTGAAGAAAAATAAATAGATTCTAGTAGTTTTTTGTGATCATATTTTGTTGATGAAACGCACTTTTAGATATTATGGATATAAATTTATACATTTCCATATAAATTTTGATAACATAAGTACTATTAACATTTCTACGAATATTTTTTCTCGTTGAAGAGAACAACAAATTGTTGTAATACATCACTTTTTGAGACATCATTATCAAAAGGGTGATATTACTTTTGAACTCATTATCAATTAACATCATCATACTGTCATTTTAACTAAGCCATTAAATTTTTAAATAATGAGTTATATCATAAATGAAGTAGGAATGATCATACTTGAGTGACTAGTTTATTTTCTATCAATTAATTTATCTCATGTTTAATGTATCCTCTTACTATCTCATAGTTGTTTTCTCTCAGTTGTTGTCTCATTTCTACTATCTCACTACTTATAGTGTCAACATTTAGAGTCACACAATTATGTTGAAATTATGACTAACTGTTCTGGTCTCAGCATTAGGGAATATATTTTTTGTAAATTTTTTCCCATACAATTTTATTAATTATTTTATTTCTTTTATGTCATGTTTTTTGTGTTTTGAAACATTTAAACTCCTTTAATTAATAAAACATGTCTTCTATATTCTCACATCACTCGTACCCTCTAATCCCAATGCCATGATCTTTTCTCTCAGGATGAACTTATTTATTAAGCCCATGGTTAATGTCCAGGATGGAGAATCCATCTTCATCCTCTCCTAGAAAACATCAGACATAAAAAAACCAAAAAGGCTCTAATTACCTTGCACAATAAAACGTTAAACCATTGTCTTGAGGATCGTAAAGTCATGCCAGAGAAATTAATTTGTCTGAAGATGCTCCTATAAAATATTCTTCTTATTTTCAAAATATAGTAAGATCATTGATAGTTATAGTGGTTTATAAAATTGAAAATTCATATCGATCCAATGAAACTTTTTTTAATTTTTTCAGTATGATAAGTTCCCTTTCAACTATGAATATGGGTTTTTGGTTAGAAGCTGGGTGAATGGATAGAGATTTACCTTTCCTTTGAGGTTGTGGGATTATTTCTTAGGAATAATTAATTAAGGGAATTTTTAGTGCCATAAATAGTTCCTCCACCTCAATGTGACATATTATGTTCAGAATTGGCCTTCAATGAGTTGACTAGAAATTAAAAAGAAAACAAGGCTTATTATAGATGAATTTGATGGAGATACTAGATTTTTTATGTTTATCCAACGCCTAATATGTAAAATGAAAAAAAGACTTTTATAATATCATGTATCAATATGTATTTTTGATACATCATTTGAATAATGGTCACAATATCAATTTTTAACAGAACATTATCCTTCACATATGTGACATTATTATTAAAACATCAAAGTGATCCTTTATTTTCTATTAAATTACTATCTATAAATTGATCTTAGATAATGGTGTGGTTGGTAAGAATGTGGAAGTAGTTTAAAATTGTGATTTTTTAAATATAATGATTTATGTAGACAAATAAAGATCAATAGGAATCTATGGTTTAGATCATGGGTTGAAGAAAATGAGAGGCATTATGAGGATTTAAATCCTATTGAGCCCCCTTCTAGACCTACGAATGTCACATAGCTTGGTTTAGAATTAGATGATCTTGTGGAATGCATAGATAATGGAATAGATGTTGATAGACCGATATGAGAAAATGATATTGATGAAAGTGATGTAATTAGGGGAGAATATCATTAACCTCATGATATACCATTTAGATAATCTAATATCTCTAAAGGTGATGATATTTCTAGAAAATAATGTGAAGTTGTTGATTTGAGTAAAGATGTAGAAGATGAAAATTATCATATGAAAGAGCACACTGGTATCAAGGAATAGAAAAAAGAGTATGAATAAACTGATGTGATTTTATCTACTGAAAAAAGAATGGAGTAATATTTTCAGTTATCTAGATGGATGGAAAAATATAATATAGAAGATGGTGTGAACACTGGTCAAGAGACTGAGTCTCTCACTCCTAAATGAGTTGCATCTATTGAGGGGGAGAAAACCCTATATTGGAATGGATTGAAGTGACAAATCCTATTTCCTCACATTCTATGGATACCTTTTATATGTTTATAAGGTATTTTTATTTTGACATGTCTCCAATATTCTTTGTTCAAGGATTGGTTCATTCAACTTTGTTTGAGTTGAAACTAGTCTCTGAAGGTATGCCACCTAAGGTATTAGAAACAATTTCAGTTCCTTCTCCTAAACCTACTCAAGAAACTCTTAGTTATCTAACTCAACCAGATCCAAATATATTTGGTGATAATTTTTCGTTTGGTTTTGAGAACCTTATAAAATGTCAACATGCTCATATGACCAATCTTAGTGAAAAGGATGCTGCATTATTTCTAGAGAAAATTATATGGCAGATCAAACCCAAGATACTTACTGAAATTTAGGATGTCTAGATTGAGAATAACCAGTTGAGTAAGGAGGTGAAATCATTGAAATCAATTTTTGAGGTAATTAGTAGAAGTATTTCATGATACTCAAGTGTAATTTGCTCATCATAGTGAGGATGGAGATGATTAGATCCAACACAAGGTTATATCTGTGATTCAACAAAACATGATTACTATGTATGAAAATGTTGTTGAGAACAACACCAAAATAGTGAACACGATGTTTGGGATTGTTTATAGAATCAATAGTCTAACCAATTAATTTTAGTTATTTTTGAAGTCTATTCTAAATCATCATAATGCTACATCATCAGTAGTTTCTACTCCATCTACTTATTCTAAGGAATTTCATTATTTGGACACTGAAATTATAAGATCAGTGGTTTGAGATAAAATTTAGGATTATTTGAGTGGTACTGATCATAAGAGTCTCTCTACTAACATTATGAACTGTGAACATTTTCATGACTTGGTAATAGTACACTAAATAATTTCCACTAATTCTCATAAAAAATCAATAAGAAAGTGGATTACTACTTCATGAGGAACAATTCTAAGAATGAGTTGAAAACCAATTCAATTATCTAGAAGGGAATTTAATGTGGACTCTTATTACTCAAGATTTAAAACATTGAGTTCACAAGATAAAGGACATCACACCTACATTAGAGAAATTCATCGAAAATAAAGATGAACTTGAAATGGCCATATGCTATGGTGGTGAAATCATCATAGATTCAATCAGACTATTGAAAACATATTTTGATGTTCAGAGCTCAACCATTGTGGCTCTTAAAGCATCTCCTTTGAGACCTAGCCTAATTCCTTCCACCTATCCTTCTACCTCCACTGTATTTTCCCCTACTATAATGTCGGTTTCTTAGGCATTGAGCGAGATCAAACATGTTAGTGTGGAACAACTGTTGCCTCGGTCTTCCACCAGAACACCCCATAACCCTTCTATAATTGATGGAGTTCTATTACCTTCCCTTAAAAATTCTTTTACCATGTCCACTTATGCACCTTCTTCTCCTAGTCCTACTATCTCCGACAAGGATAAAGAGACAACTGTAAAATATGAAAAGATGTGAAGGATAATTTTTGATATGGATGTAATGTATTCAATTTTTTAAAATTCCCCTGAAATCTTTAATTTTATTAAATGAAAAATGTTCTGTATTTTTTATTCAATTACCAGTTTAATTTAGTGTTTTTTTTCTTATTCACTTTTTGATAATATCAAAATAAAGATAACTAAGAACTGAATTTTCGACATTTATGGGAATAGAATATTTATTAGAGAATAATGACATTTATTTTATTGGTTAAATATATTCTCTAATACCTTTGAATGATAGAAATATGATAATTCCATTAAAAATTGTATGGCTAAAAAATTCAAATATTTGTGATCATCAAAAAGGGGGAGATTGTTGGACTCCTCTTGTTTTAATGATAAAATATAATATAAATCATAAAAATCATGTAAATCATGTTTATGTATTATAAATCATGATTAATATTGTCTTATAATATATATTTTTTATTATGATTAACCTTACTCAATTATGTCAGTACCAATTCTTATGACATATAGAAGATATTTGACTAAGTATGTGACATTGTATCTCTTCCAAGACAGTCTCACCGATTATTCTATAAATCAGAAAAGTATGTGACATTGTTTCCCTAACACCATAACCAGATACCAGTTACAAAAATTATAAAGGACCGGACACTATAACCATTATATCGATTCTAGAATTTGAAAATGACCAGGAACTATAACCTTGCTAGCAGTTCTTGAATTCGCACAGGACACGACATTGTAACCTTGATACCAGTAACAAAATATTCCAAGGACTTGGGACTATTTCTGTGATACAATTTTTATGACACAGTAACAAGACAAAATTATAAGACAGAGTCCCAAGTCAATGATCCTAACTCACCAAGACAATGTCACTTATTATTTCTCACCACCAACTAGGAAAACATTACTTAAAAATGTATTATCTCTTTATTTATTAAATGTAAAAGTTGATTCTAATTGTTATTTTGGTGACATTTATTGAAACTGACATAATTAATGATCTGTTATAGACATGATACCTAATATAATGAGGTATGTGGTGTGGATATCATACTAATATCTTTTTTTAAAACAAACACCTGAATATTAAATACATGGTGGTGCATGATCTGGAAATGTGAATAGATGTAAAGTGTCAACTGAAAGAGACATTAGAGTGAACACACATGCGTGCAAAAAAATAGAGAAAAAAACATGAATAACTATCATTTTATATAAGATTTATTAATTTTTTATCAAAACATAGAACATTGTTGTTGAAACAACTCAATAGAAGATAAGATGAGTAACTAGGTGAACAAGAAACCAGAACACAGAACACACGACACACTGTATTTGAGCCAACTTTCAATAGGGTACCAAAAAATAAAATATGAAAAATCCTATAATTCTAGAGCTAGATAGAATAACACACTGATCATTCCTAATCCCTTCTTAATATATTATACTTTTTTGTATACAATTTTATTTATCTTGCAACAAGTGTGTGTGTCTATTCTAAAAACATACACTTTCTCTTTCACTGAACTGGATGACACAAGATATCCTCACACAAATATATAATTACACCATTTTGAGCCAAATATAATTGTTTATGTTGTCCTATGTGTCTTTGCTTCTGTATTCACAATGTATAACTATGGTAGAGTTTAGGTGACCTAGATAACTATATTTTCTTTTGTAAACCAAGATACATGGTGTGTATTAAATATATATATATATATATATATATATATATATATATATATATTCCTGGTTCTAGGTGATTACCAAGTAGAGTGGATTAGGTCTTGTAGTAATACAGAACCATTTTTTTAATCCACTATGTTTTCGAATTTATTTTACACTATTGTAACTCATATTTCAGAACACTATTTTTAACTTTGATAGTTAGTCTTGGATAATATTTTTAGTATTTTCGATTCAGTAGATTAGTTTTAAAACATATATAAATATTTCATATTTTTATAATTGATAAATGATCAAATATTTAAGAATTAATATGAATAGTTATACTATTATAAATTCATTACTTTGATTAACTTTCTTGGTTTGTCATTGAAATTAGGATTCTTCAAATATAGTTTTAAAGATAGATTTTTCTAGGAACTCAATTGAACTTCCTCTTGACCGTCTTAAACCGAAAAACATTATTAAATTATAATATAACCATACATGTATGTATAAGATCATATATCAACTTATTATAATGTCTTATATCTAGTTTCATGACAGGTTTTTGTGTTTTAAATATTTTCCAGTGCTAATTGCCTTGTTTTAGGAGTATGTTTTTATTTCTAATTTTGGTTCATATCACATCAATAATTTTTTCCTAATATAAATTATGTGAAACATGATATAATTATCATATATTTCAATATATATGTATTTATAGAAAATAATAAAATTTGTAGATAGGATGGAAATGCACGGGTTACGGAGACGATATGTCATTCATTTCTAGGGATGTTTTTTTCATTTTCATGTCATATTATAAGAATGAAAAGAAAATAGTAAAAGTAATATTATAATGATAGTATATTATTTGTATCATATATATCACATATTATTATTAAAAAATTATTTATAAGTTATTTGTAATGTGGTAGTGTATTACATTTTATTCATGATACAGTAATCCACACGTCCACAATTGATGTTATCCTATTCCAACAAAATGAAAATCATTATTTTATGTTTTATATAATAATTTAAGAAGAATAAATTATTTATAAAAATTTTATATATTACATATAAAATTTTAATCCATCATTATTTCCATCCATGAATGGTGGTAATCTAAAAACAAACACTATCGGTTCATGAGGTGGTAGTTCATCAAACACATAAGAAATGATTGAATATCACATTTTATGGAAGTTTTTTTAAGTGTATTTGTATATATTTTACATTAAGATATCTTTTTATATTTAAAATAATTTTTTTATTACAAATTCAGGATATAATAATAATTAAATGGGTGGATAAAAAAAAGAATCAAAAGTGGTTGTTGAAAATTGTTACCACATATTCGAGAAACTCGTTTTTGGTTTATACGAAAGGACATATTCATTTGGATTTATTCTCAAACTGAGGATTCTAGGATTATGGGAAAAATTTCCTTAGGTTATTTTTGTAAAGTTTAGATGAGGAAATAATCTTTAGAAATGTGAATAAGTATTAGGGGATTGTTCCATTTTCATAGGAGGAGAGTGTCATTATTCTAAAAGTTGTTATGTAGGAATTCCATGCATGTTTTATCCATTTTATGTCGATCAAAGAACGAAATTATATTTATTAAAGGGATTATTTCATTTTAAAATTTCCATGAAATGGATCATTGAACATTTTCTAGGTCATCCTGGCCCTTATGTTAATATTTTTTCCCCTGTATAGCTAATTTTTCACATAATACCTGTAAATATTTTTAAAGAATTTCACTAATATTTTTTTCGTAAAAAATTATTTGAACATGTTAAACATTAAAAAATATATTTATTAAAAATGTGGCGTCAATTTTTCTTAATCCCAATGACATAATTAGATGTATTAATTTAAATATTAATCATGCATATTGGATGATAAAGACGGTTTTTAAACTAAAAATGTTCAAAATATTGAAACATTTTTATTACCAATGTCAATTGGAAATTAATTCCAACTACCTAAATTAGAATTAATTAAATATAATTAAAAAATTCAAAAATAATTTAACTACATGAATAAATTAAATGTAAAAATATTTTTCTATTAAATTTTAATATTTTTCACTATTCATCAGAAAATTCTACTTCCTATGAAAATACAAAAAATTCACTCTATAATAATTTTTACATTACTATTTAAAAATTATTTTTTTTGAAAAATAAAATTTATTAAATTTTCATTATTTTGTTTTAAAATACATGCACCATTAAATGGTGGTAAAATGATCTTCATAAAATATTGTTCTTTATTGGTAATATTTTGTGTGTTCTTATATGATGCCTTTAAATTTTAGTTAATTAATATAAAAAATATTTTATATAATTTAAAAAATAGATTTTTAATTAATATTATTTTGTGTTTATAATTAATTTACTATATAATGATTACAATCCTCTGTAGGCATAAAAATATTTTATTAATTTTCAATTGGTTTTTATGATAATTTTTAATTAATTTGTAACTGATGAATTAATTTATTTTTTTATAAAAGGTATACTTCAGTAAGTTAGATAATAATATTCCTAACTTCTAATTTAATTTATAGGGAATTTCATATTATATTAATTAATAATAATTTAATAATATCATAGTGTTTAGTAAAACTCAATCTTATGTGTAACACAAGACGTCGAAGAAGCTCGTTGGTGTTTGAGATGACTTGATGATCAATATTATGTGAATTAAAAGCTATATAATGTATTTATTTTATATAAAATATTAAATATACCATTATGTATTGAGTTTTTATATACCTTTCTACATTGGGTGTTGTATGCCATACACGCTATCGAAAAAAAGTTAATCATTTAGAATTTTAAGGGTGTGACAATTCACACCATTGGGCCTAGTTATTAATTTATTGATAATACTATTGATGATATATATCTAATTTGGTAGACTCTTTTATAGTTTGATACCTTAGGATTTCAATTTTTTTACACTCATACCCTTATAACTATAGTGAATGATTTTTGACTTTTAGTTGGCACCATGGATACTCGTTCATTATTGTATTAATTTTTTTTATCCATGTTTACAATTATTATTTAGTAAAAATTGTATGGATAGTAATTAAATGAATACATGTTTCGAGAGATCTCTATATGAGGGTTTAGTAGGCATGGGCTATTTATTTTTTAGTTCTTTAGATATATATGTGTGTGTACACTATACAGTTCATATTAATAAAATGGATTTGTATATAAGTAATTGGAGGTCGATAAATGATATTTATCACACACCCAATCAGTATCTCTTTTAGTAACCATGTATATTATATGGTAATATGTGCGAAAAAATTGAAGAATCTTGCTTTTGGAAACTGACATTTCTACAATAAGATGGGATCGTGGTAGAAGATGACCGAACATGTTCCCATGAATTTTTGGAAATTTTTCCCTTTTACAATATTATATAAATCATTTAATTTTTCTTATTATAACTTCCTGGTATTTCAGTTTTCCTTTGTAGAGAAAAGTCATCGTATTTTATTATGATACTATTATATGCATTTGAGTCAATCATTTATCACATTTACAGTTTTTCATTCTACTTATACCATTATTAATTATTGTTATAATTAACCTATTTATTGACGATTATCATTGAAAATATTCTGTTAGACCTGATTTCATATCCCCCATGGACTTAACCTGGGTCCTCACTACTATTCGGAAGCCTCTACCATACATGGAGGCATCTTTGAGGCCTTGTGGACAACTAGGTTTGTTACACTTGATTGAACCTAGTCCACTATGTCACATGTAATGATATTTAAATTTTCGTGAAACATGTAATTAAATATTTAAAATCATTATTATATATTTTAATTATTATGTTTGATAATAAAATTCAATAAATACAATTTTAAAAATTTCATTTATTGGAATGATAAATAGATATTATTTATTGGATAATCATTAAATGTATAGTATTAATGAATGATTGTTTTTTAAAAAATATTTGAAGAATTTATAATATTATATTGATTAAATTATTATGAAAAATATATATATTCCATGGTTCTTTAAAACATTTACCAATATGAAATCATTAGAAAATTAAATGGTAAATTTTATTATAATATTAATGAAGGTGTGTCACCTTTATTTTTATAATATATGAATAATTTGGGAATTTGATTAATTTTTTCAATTCTTTTTGAGAAATTTTTAAACAAACTTGCATCTAAATTTTCAATGAAGAGGTATCATTTCTATAATTTTTCTAACAAGATTTCTTTTTTGTGTGATTAAGTTAATTTTAAACATGTATATAAAAATAAATGTGATTGATATTTTTATTGTTATAACACTTAATTAAAATAGTATGAAATAATATGACCACAAATAACAGTATAAAATAAATTAAACTATGATTAAAGATGAGTTGGCATTAGTGAAACTTATAAGGCATTATTTTTTTACTCCAAAATCTTATATTACTTTTTAACTCTATTGATATAAATTTAATAAAATTTCAATAATCATAATAATTACAATATAATTTTCATCAAATATAAATAATATTATAAATTTAATGAATTGAATAAAATAATTTAGAAAAATATATCATCATGTCATAGTGAAATATTAATTTTTCTTTATAAATGTTATTTCAAATAAAATAATTTTTGAATACTCACATGGATTTAATTTTTTTATGAATATTTTGATTTTATTCTTACAAAATTAAGTTCTAAATAATGAAAAAATAAATAATTATCAAATTATATTCAATTTAAATATTATTCCCTATATTATTTCTAAATATTATGGTTTTATTTGTTAGAAATATTTTATACTATTTTATATAATTTTGAGACAAATTTATCCAATGAATCATTATATTGTATTATTAAATATTTATGTCAGACATTACTATTAATAAAGAAACATTTAATGTTATATTATTAATGTAACTATTTACTTTTTTTTGAATTTGTATCCCATTTTTAGTACTTTTATATAACAATATCACCTCACATAAAGTGAATTACAGGTGGTTGGTTTTAAATAAAATTTATGGTAATAATAAAAAATATGTTTTATCATTAGAATAACCAATATTTTTTAAATATTTTTTTTGATCACAATATGTAAAAAACATTGATTTTTTAGTTATCTAGATGAAAAATATTTCACGATTTTAATATAATAATCACATTTTTTAGAATTTTTTTTCCATTTAATAAACTAATTTTAAATATATATTTGATAAGAAAAAAATATATTTTTAAAACAATATAATGATTCTAGAATATAATTATTATTAATTTATTATGTCAATATTCTTATATTACCGATGGATTTAATTTATTTAAAAGAAACAACATGATCATATAATGAAAAACCATACTGGTTTCTCTAAAATAGATTAAATAATGAATTTATATATTTTCAATGATGAAAATACGGTTTATGAAAGTAGAAATTGATTTTGGTTAATTTAACCAATAATATATTTTGATTTCATACCATTCAATGTATTATTTATTCAATTCTAATTGGTTTATAATTGGGCTACTACTAACGTTGGTCGATTTGGAATTTTATATTTAAATATCAATAAAAATATATATATGAATGATTTTACAAATTTTTCATCAAAATCATAGCAATTATTTAGTGATGTATATCTTAATGAAAAATAAGGATCCTTCATAAATTTTATAGATAATATAATAGATAAATATGGTGATTTCTCGTAATGATGATCATTTTATTTGAGTCATCATTTTCATTTAATGTTTTAATGTGTCTTATTGGTGATAGGAAAATAGTAAGAGCGGTATGAATCTTCACTAATTATTTGGAAATGTTAAACCATAAATGAAATAAAAAATTATATATAAGATGGAATAATATTCATTATGTATTTTCTCATTACAACATGTGTTCTTTTTTATTCTTATTTTTAACATATAAATATATTTAATTATTTATTTCTGTATCATATTCCTATGTAATATTACTAATATTTCATTTTTATACCTAAATGATATCCATTTTTTGTCTCAAAATTTTCAAATTTCAATATATATGTGTGTCTATATATCTATATAAATTCAACCTCCAAATACAAATATTTCACATGTTACTTAAAAGGTATATCAATTTTTATATTATTTCTCTAAATCTATGATTTTAATAAGTTATATGTTGTATATATATATATATATTATGTGATGTTTGTGTTTTTTTGTTATATATTATTTATTTATTTATTTATTTAGATTCTATTGTAGAAATTGGATTCTCTATATGGTTATTTTCCATCATCATAAAGAATTATAAAAATATTCTTTATGGTATCCAATTTAATATACATTTTAAAATTAAGGAAAAGAAATGGAATGTTTCTTTGTGATCTTTTGTAAATTTGTTATCGTAATAGATTTTTGATATATATTAATTATTCAATATAATTTGAATGTTCATTATAATGACCCAATTATGCCTATATTTGTTTTTTATTTCCTTTATTTCAAGATTGATCATTCGAAAACAATATAACCACTATAATTTCCGAAATTGATAGATTTTTTAAATATTTAGTGGGATTATGGGTTATTTTGAGAACCATTTTTGGTAAAGTAATTCTCAAAAGATGAACACCTATATAATGTTATATGTATTATTTTATAGGGACACTATTTTCTTAAGAGAGCCTTAATAGTATGGAAGAGGTAACTTGGAATGGTTGGGGAAATAGTAAGCCTCTTCTATATAAACCATCAAGATAGTTGTATCATTTTAATTGGAATGATAATAGACTTTCTCCCTCATATTTTTAGATGGGGAGAAACTTCTACCTCCCTGTTTGGTTTACATTAGCCAGAAACCCCATCCCCCATTCCTCTATTGATTACATCACGTAATAGGTGGTTTATATGGATATTTTTTATAATTACAATGTAATTCCTTTACATTGTGATCTCTATGTATCCACTCCTCCTTATTTAATTTCTTCATTCTCTTTAAAGGGGTTTTGAAGAAGATTCCACATAAACATTGTAGATTCCAAAAAAATTATATGGATTTTTCTCTTCCTATGAAGAGGGTGTCCAATGTTGATAACTAAATTAGTTATATTCTCTTTTATATTATATAGAATCATTCCTTGTTTTTTCCATGGTATTTTCATTATATTTAATTATTCTAATGGGGTGAATGGGGGATTGAGTTTTTTATTTTGATTAGTGTCTACTTGAGGTTGAGTTAGAGATGGTTTCTTCCCTATTTCTTGACAAATCAATAATCAATAGACTGTTGGTTAGTATTTAGAAGTTATTTACCTGAAGCAAATAATTGTTTAAATAATATTAAATTTTTTAATTTTTCAATTTTGATTAATCCGAATGAATTTTGTCCTCTTTAGAGTGTTCAATTACTAGTGGAATTTTGATGTGATTGGATAGACAATGGGAATCCTAGACAGAGCTCAAGGTTTAGAGAATTAACTTGATAAACATCATATGATGTGTTTTGTAATGTGTTTATTACCCTACGGATTATACATTATATTATGATTCATGTGATATTTGAGGTCGCTACACTATGGTAAAACGGACATATTAATTTTGTTAATCAATTAATTAATATTTGTTTACATGAATGACTTGAAAATGGTTCTAGATCCATGAGGGGTCTCTGATGCTTTTTGGACTCTCTTTATATTTGATTTTCAAGGACCTGATTATAATGGTTCTACTTGATGTTTATATACCCTAGGGGTTTTTAATTTAATAAAAATTTATAATGTTGTTTCCCATGAGTTGGAGCACTAGATACATATATGTTGAAGTGAATGGTGTTTAGGGATGGATGTCCAAGTGGATTGACCTAAAATTTCCTTGATATGTCATATGTAATTAGGCTATGTGATATTACATTGTGTTGTGTATTCCTTACCCATTAATATGTAATTTATGTATTCTGGAGACCATGATGAGTTATAAAATAGGTTTATAATTTTTAACAACCAAGAATAGTCTTTACGGGAGTGAGATTGTGGAAATTCCCCTTGTAAGATATTAAAAAAGTTTTCAAAGAGTCCTCTAGGAGAACTTTGTGGTGTAGAGTGACATTATTCAATTTTTTATATGGAATTTCACTGAAGAGACAATAGAGGGATTAAAACAACCTTTTGAGGGGTCCTAGCGATGATAAAACCTAGAATACACTAGTGGGCTTACAATTACTGTGATACAATACCAATAAGGATGAAATAATAATGGGTAGTGATGATCATAAACATTACCTTCAAAAATATGTATATACTTGGAGTCAATATGTATATGACATGTTTAGTCAGTCATATAGAATATAAAGGGGGTTTCATATTATGAATTCTATATTTCCACCCATTTTTTATATTTATATATAAATATTGATTTTATATAGGGTATACACCCTTGGAGAAATATTCATAGAAAATAATATCTACATTTGTATTGGTGTAATAAAACCCTTTGGGAATTCTTTGATTATGAATATAAAACCACTCTAATAGATGTTCTGTGAT
The DNA here is from genome assembly GCA_963277665.1 of Viscum album. Taxonomy (NCBI): domain Eukaryota; kingdom Viridiplantae; phylum Streptophyta; class Magnoliopsida; order Santalales; family Viscaceae; genus Viscum; species Viscum album. The sequence goes on along the minus strand of OY728123.1, from coordinate 28,507,003 downwards.
AAAAAAAACTCTCTTTATGTGTGAGTTTCTAATACTACAATTGGAATATTCATGAATTTTGATCAAGGATTTTATTGGTTTCATGATAGGTATATTTCATTATATATGTGTGTTTTCAGAGCATGTGGGGTCTTAATGGTATACTATAGAGTCTCCCACACAACTAGGGATCATATGTTTGGAAAAAAGGAATCCTCAGGTAGTGATATTAGGAGGAGGAATTCCAATTTTATTTATACTATATATTATAGTGAGTTTAGTCCTTTGAGTGGAATCATTATATACTAGCGAGGATGATCACATGGTTACGTTGATTGGTATGGTCATTTGGAATTGATTTAAGACAATATGGAACATTCCAATTTATAAATAGTTGATTAGTGGAGTTGAACTATAGACCGATGGCGGTTTAATTATTTAAATTCAAAATTTACTTATTTTACTATTTTGGGCATGTGTAAGTTCATATCATGACATTTAATTTCTATGAAGAGGAATATATTGGTCTTTGCCTATTGACATTTCTACTCACATACTAACCAGAACACCATTGCAATTTTCTAAATGGTAATAACTCACTTATTACAGGTCTAGTCTTTGTTGATGCATGGTATTTATTAGTTAATAAATAGTAGATCTGTGTGTATTTGGATATTGGGACAAAATAAAGTTTGGAGGGTATTGAATCCCACAATTAAATAATTTAATATGTTCTTTATTTTTTTATATTATGGTCCTCATGGTAAGTTAATGTTTAATTTTACTATATCCTTCCTCATCGATGTATTTTTTATGAATTGTTTGTTATATTGTTTCTCAAAAATAATTATTTTTTCCATTATGGTTGATTTATGGTTGTTTATTTTAAATTTTCAACATCAATAATTGGCTTATAGTCTCTATAAATATCTATATAAGACCCTCAGAAGTAGTTTTTGGACTCCACCATATGAAAAGGTATGGATAAGGTGAAATGGAACCACTAATCTTTTTACAATTCAATGTGAGAATGGGGGAGGGGAACTTTTCATGTTCAGTAACATATAGTTTTTTCAGTTTTTCTTATGCTTTACAAGAGATATTTGAATGTATTGGGCATATGATGAAAATATAAATTTTCTATCATGAATGTCTTTTGTGGTTGAATTTCTATGTTACAGAAGGTGTGGAACTAATTTTCATATCTTATATTGTTAAGATTATTATTTATTCAAATTCACATGAAACAATTTTCATTTTGGATTTATGGTTTTGATTTATTATTTATTTGATTCTTAACTACTTAGTTCAGATGATTCTCATGAATCATTATTAGGAACTCAAGATTTGAAAACATGCAGGGAATTTATTTATTTATTATTTTCACAAAACAATTTGTTCAAATATTTAATGTGTCAACTATATCATAGAAATAATTTTCATGCATAATTTCTTGGTGTTTTGGAAGTATATATATAACTATTTATTATTACATGCCTTATTCTAATAGAATGTCATGTGTATATACTATGAAAATATCACTGATGATGATAATGATGTAGTATAATATACATGGAGGCTCAGTGATCTAATTAGGTTGACGTGGCTATCATATTTCATTATGATAAACCCTTATGGGTCATAAATATTATGGATTAGTTACACAATGTTCCAAAAACAATATATGTGTTGTAAACCCCGTATAGGTTGGAATTTCATTATATATAAATAAAACATGTGACTATGATTCATTGAATACATATAATCTAGGGTTCATGTCGTTGAATACTTATAAATGTATGTTTCAAGAAGGTAAGAAAATTATTGAGGGGGAAATAATGTTAGAGGATTCATTATGAGAGTCAATACCCTAGTAGGAAGGTGATTCACATCATGTGACATTGGGGTTATATACTAGAAATGCATATTTGGGGGATTAAAAAATATGTATTTCGTGGATTTTTAATGATTTGATTGATTATAACTCATGATTTTGGGCCTTTTATGAGACATGGAATCTATACCTAGCATGGAGACACAGTGAACTTAGAGGCAGGAAGTAGTGTTTTGGTCAGTCGATTTGTATTTATTCTTACTAGGGTAACTCGGTTGTGAGGGGGTACCCATGTTTATTTTCACATAATGTATGGGGCCTAGGGATAATTTTTTTATGGAATGGTTTTATCCGTTGTGTTGTATAACATGGTATATTATATATGTGTGGATAATCCTATAAATATTTTCCATTGGCAAGGGGCACTGTGAATTCTAGTGAGCTAATAGCGAGGTTGGGTTTCAAAGAAGGTCCTATTTATTGCTTCACATTATTAGTTTTTGAATTGAATCAAGAATTATAATATAGATAGATGATAAATTTATTTGGAATGACTCTAGTTACTTAGTGTTTGTTTGATTGACCTTTGTATAAGTGATGTTTTCATAGTTTAGATGTGGAACTATAGAGCTCCGAGTGTGGTGGAACTGACATGTTATAAGAGAATCATCAAGGTATTGTAAAGGTGAGAAGGATAATATTACAGGGATCATGGATAGTAATTTATAATAATTTACGACTCATTAAGTTGTGAGAAAATAATTATTGATTTCAAAATATTGGATCACATTCCCATTAATTTTACAACAAATTGAGGTGGTATATTCCCATCATCATTTATGCGTACAAAATTTTGTGATGAGTGACTGAACATTTGTGATTAGAGGATATATGGGTTGATGAAAAGAATAAGGGAATAGTTTCCTCGAGCCTAATATGAGAATTGCAGGTTTGGCCTCATTAAAGAATATTGGTATGATAAGTTTATGGAATTTGGGTAGGCAATGTAGATACTTATTTCTTATGAGGAGTGATGAGAATATGATCTTGAGAAACATATTAGTGGAGTACTAGGAATTATATAAGGTAAGATATATATTGTATATTAGACCATTTATTAATTTAACGATTGATTTATAATATTATTTTGTAATTTTTATCAACTAATGATTCATATGGTTCCCCTTTACGAGTGGGAACAACCAAGTCTATCCACCGTGATTAGTGACCAATGAGATAAAATATATATGTATCTTCTTTTTGAAATAGAGATGTGTTGAAATTAAATATTTTATTTAGAGGATAAAGATTTAATCTATGGTTATATTATCCTTGTGAGAGAGGGATCATTGATGCATGTGACTGATCATTGGATGGTTATTTAAGAATATAAATTTTGGTGATAAAATTTTTCTGATGCCTGCAATTTTTTAGGGAAAAATATTACGAGACTAGATATGAATGTTGGAGGATTATGAGTATAAACATTTTACAATAGATAGTTTAAGAGAATTTGAATTTTTTATATTGGAAATCTGTTTCTGCTAGGGTTGTGTAATGATGGTGAGTTAGGAAAATGTGTGTTTTGACAATGGAATTTTTTACAAGAGATATAATGGGATTAAGTGAGTATTTTTATATTTTCATGGAATCCCTATAAACTAAATGAATATTAAATTGGTTTTTTGATTGTTTATCAACAGTTTATGATTGGAATTATCGGTCATGTTTTGCTGAGGGGGTTTAACCTCCCCAGTTTCATTTATTCGTAAACTGTGTAATTGGAACTGAGCTAGGAAACAAATTTGAGATAAGGGTTTGGTGTTTTATTATTTTTTAGGGACATTGGGAAGGATATACATGTTATTAATTATATATGGTCTAGTAACCCTTTCATATATTTCATTTTTTGTATATGATAGGTCGGTTTTTTATACCAGGATGGAAATTTCAATGAAATTCCAATGAATACCATCTCACAATGTAGATAAGAGTATGCATCCTTTTTGGTTCAAAATATGAAATTTAGAATATATATGAATGTGTGAAAAAATTTCTTATGAATTTTTATATGTGGTATATAAATAACCATTCCAAAGATGGAATAAATCAAAATTACGATTCAATAGAAATTTCCATTAGATTGTAGATAATTTGGTTCTAAATTACATGTGTAAGATATGGATTATGGTGGGGAGAATAATGGGAAAAAATAAAAAATCAAATGGAGAGAGCATGAATATTTCATGGAAAAATGAATGATTAAATATTTTATCCTTAATTTTTTATTTAATTTGATATTTATATTATGATTTTGTTGTTTTAGTTCTATGAATTCAATGTTTCATTAAAGTTTTTTATTGAAAATTTGTGAATGTAACTCAACAATCAACATATGAATTAATTTTTGAGGTAAGTTCAGATATGTGATTTTAGAATCATTGTGAATTCTTAGGTATGGTAGTTATTATGGTGTGGAATTTTTAAACCCCCCCACAACCAGAATATGATGTAAAATTGACTGTGTTTTTTAATTTTCATTTGGAGGATGTTTCAAATAGAAAAATGAGTGTTGGAATGGATTTATTAGAGGTAAAACACGTAGAACATGATTTATTTAGCACGTTATATGACCTAGATAATTTTTGGAGTGGCTGAAGAATGTGGAAGAGTAAACTTGGGATGGATGAAGTTGTAACATGCCACTAGGGGAGGCAAAAACTAGCCATGACAGAACTGTTGGCTAGTCGATCTCCCAGTACCATCTTCCTAGATGGGATTTTTTGGTTTTTTAATTAGTGATTTTACACTTTGAGTTTTTATAATGGGGATGCCCTCATTACCAACTTGTCAGATCACATGTGAAGGTAAGCCCCACCCCTTCCTTTATCCTAATCCTACCTTAGAAGGGGTGGTCTCTGTGGTTTTTTTCAACATTACAATACAATTTTTTATTTTTGGTTAACTTAATAAATCATATCCTCTTTAATTATTTATTTATTAATGCTCTATATTTGATTTTAATTTTTATCCCCTATGTCATTGTATAATTGTACAATTATGTGGGGTCTACAATCATCTATGTACCTGAACATCTGGTTACACCATCTGCATGAGGGGGCTTGTCAAATAGATTATGGTGTCTGGTGAAATAAATCAATAAATTTATTTTCATTGAATTAAATTAATTCTTTTCTTGAATGGGTTTTTATGGTATATTTGGCATAGTGTAGCAATGTGGTTTTGATGGGGATGACTGAAAAATGATTTTTTGAAGAATATCTTTTTTATGTGTGATGAGTTTCAAAAAGTTATTTAAATAATGGATCTAATTGTAAAATTAATTTAATTTTTTTGATTAATTAATTAACATTTTGTGGAATCACTAAGGTCCTCACATGTGTTGATGATTCCCAATGGAATTGAGATGAAAATTGACAAACTTATGTGAGACTAGAAAAAGATAATAGTTTAGAGAAATAAGTATGAATCATTAGAATGATGTGGATGGTTCAATGTATATATTGGTTTGGTTAATTCATGATTATATGAGGAATTTTTGTAATAATGTTTCCCCAATCATATGAAATCTATGTACTAAATTTAAAAAATTGATAATTAAAATAACAAACCTAGAATGAATTATACATATTGAATAGGACATAATAGTCCCTAAATACTAGCTTATATTTTAGTGGTTATTGATGGTATAGTAAATTAATGATATGGGTATACAACTCAAGAAGGGGTGAATTGAGTTTCAAATTAAAACAGATGTTTAAAAAAATTTAAAATCCTAAATCCATGAATTTCATAAAACATCCATGTTAAAAAAATAGTAGTATTATATAATTTATTATTTGGAATAGAGTCTCAAGAGATTTTTCACAACTCAATTAAAATATAATTTTAAAATGATATGACTTTTTAAAGGTATAAACTTATTCAAAATAATTTTATATAAAATAGTAATAAGAGATAATTATTATAGTTATATTTTTTTTTGTCAATTTTTAAAAATTAAAATATATTTGACTAAAAACAATGTAAAAATATATTAAACACATAGTGGAAATTTAAAAATGGTTTAATCTCAATATGGTACGTAATCCCCTAAATATATAGCAATCTAGAATTTTCATGAAGATTATTATGAACTAAACTATTCCAAATCATATATACAGTTTAACAAACAACATCTCACAATGATTTCCAGGACCAAAGCCTCTCAGACAATTATATGTGAGATGAAACACAAGCACATGTCTCGCCCAACCTCTTCTAAAATATAATATTGAAATAAAATATAGAAAATTTATGTACAGTTTCATGCACTCTAGAGTTTATTATGGAGGAAATTGTTTTAAAAATATACGGAGTAATGATAAACACAACTCAATGGTAAATCATAGACATAAAAAAGAAAAATATTAAAGATACGAAAATGTAATATTTCTTAATTAGAATGGGATATGTTACTCAGGAGTCTTGGAAAATCTTGGTGAGAATATTCCCAATGGTTTTAAATGACATTGCATTAAAATAGAGTATTGTATACACTATAAAAAATCAATTGTTCTTTTTAGTTCTCTATTAACTATATCATTTTCAGTATTTCATCTGTTTACCATACCCACACAAAATGTTTTACATATTCATGAGGACTCTGATGAATATAAAATATTTTAAGAAATACATTATCCATTGAGAAATAATAATATTACATTAATCTAGATCCTCATATTATGAAATAATTATGGAAAGAATGACTTTTTCTGTAAGTCTTATATTGAGTTGTTTATGAAAATCCACATGCTTCTCTATACTAATATTTTTGGAATGTATCCACAAGAGAATTATTATTATTTTGGATATTCGTGGAAGATACACTATTAGTATATGTCCTGATAACAACATTTTGAATAGACTATAGTATCTTTTGGTAGTAGATCACGATTTTTAGATGTCTTAACAATAGAACCATCGTGGTGATAGAAGTAGAAGGCATTGATGGTTGAATAACTTTGACATTGATCATGATGGTGGTATCATTTTTTGAATATATCATTAGCATTATTTTATCCTTGACAGTAGTATAATTAAATGATAGAGCATCTGGTGGTATGATAGTTTATGGTAGAAATGTATATTAGTCATAGTAACAAATGCATAGAAAGACCATGTGATTGTAGTATCTCTTAGTGGTTGCTTCACTAAATTTTAGTAAAATATTATGGTAGAACATTTAAAAATTGGTATTAAACTATTAGTAGCATTATTTAACCAAAGTAATATCCTTGTAAGTAATGGTAGATTCATACTTATCCACTTTTCAAATTTTAGAAAAAAATAGTTTACCACCACGAAATATTAAAATCATTAACTATATAAAAACATGATTTGCGGGAATTAGAAATGGAGAATCTAAAACATTTTCCCCTTTAGATGATCACATATCATGGAATTTATAAATCTTTTGTAATACTAGATATATAAATAACCCATAATATTGAATAGAATAAATTATTCTTAGCTTAATTAATCTATGTAATTCATATATGTCTATTTAATCGACAAGTCTACAATGGTGATTATTTATTTTATTAATGATATGAAATTCCATTCAAGTTTAACACATTTTGTATTATCGAAACTTCAATAATAATTATGAATACAGAAAACTATTATCAAAAGAATGAATTAAAAGTGAGTATTTTCATTATCCATAAAATGATACATATTACAAAAAAGTAAGGATAAACACAAAAGAAATTCACATCCAAATATTGGTCAGAATCTGAGGAGGATTCCACCTCAGGAATAGAGGTAGGATCTAATATCTCCTTGACATTTGTATAAATATTATGAATATAGACGAAGTATACAAAATGGAATGATTATTATTGTCCGTGAATTATAAAAAATGGAATCAAGATATGAATAATTTTTTTATAACCCATCCACCATGATCAATTTCCATAATAGAATCCAATTTCCCATTAATAAAAATCTCTAATAATAGGGAAAAATTTTAACTAGGCTACCTGATCCTTTAAGGTTGTGGTCACTAGAGGGATTCAAAAATTCATATACTGGAATTAAAAATAAGAATTCATCTCATTGTTAGATTGAATCCATGAAAGGTAATATAGAGTATGTTTATTTATAGTTTACATATCACTCCTAAATTCATTACATCATTATCTAAACAATTTATAAATTTTATAATCATATGATTTTATTTTATAAGTTTATTCATCACTACCACAAAAACAGTTTTTCGGAGCGCCCCCCCCCCCCCCTTTATCAGCGCTAACGAAAAAGAGCTGATAAAGGGGGGGTGCCTTTATCAGCGCTCAAAAAAGCGCTGATCAAGGGTGCCTTTATCAGCGCTTTTTTAAAAGCGCTGATAAAGGGTCAGCTTCAATTTTTTTTTTAAATATATTAATATATTAATATATGAATATAGTTCTCTTGATATATAAATATAATATACAAATTTTAAATATATTTTAGATAACTATAAATGTACATTTACACTTATTTTACATAATATATAAGATATTTAGTGAAAATGGATTCTTAAAAAATTAAAAAAATATTTTTAATTAATAATTTGCTAATAATTATGGAGTAATAGTCATTTAATAACAATTTGAAGACTAAAATAATTAAAAAAATTTAAAAAAGATCCAAAATATGTTGAAAACGCAACTCAAACTTCAAACGACCATAACTTTTGATCCGGGTGTCCGTTTGAGCTCTACCACATATCAAATCGAAGCATGCGACGGGATCTACGTCGCTATGACCTGGGGAATCCCCGGTCAAAGGATTTGTGAGGCCAAAAGCGGCCCATAATTCCTCCAAAACTGAGTTTTTAGTCGGGGTACCCCGAGTTTTTAACATTTTGTGGATTTTCACCCTCGTTTAAGGGGGTATTATTGGATATTTTTGGTGGGGTATGAATTTATTCCAAGGTATTACATTCATATTGATATTATTTCTTTAAAAGTTCATCATTTTTTATAATGCACTGCTATTTATAATCAAATATATAACAATATATTCATATTTTTTAAATATTCACACCAAAAAATTTAATTATAAATATAAATAATAAAATATATTTACATATAAAATATATTAGCTTTATCTAAATAATAACTAACATCCATTTTATTTAAAATAAAATGAATATTTATATACCTATATATAAATCTAACTATATATATATATATTAATCTAACTATATATATATATTAATCTAACTATATATATATTAATATAACTACATATATATATATATGTATTACAATAAATATATTTATTAATATCACCATAAATATATATATTAATATCACTATATATATATTAATATAACTATATAAATACATATTCATATAACTATATATATGTTAATATAACAATATATATGTTAATATAACTATATATATGTTAATATAACTATATATATATTAATATAAATATATATTACAATACGAATGAATATAACTAAATATATATTGATATAGATATAGATATATATTAATACCACTATATATATATATATTATTATTATATATATTATAATATAACTATATATATATATTAATATAAATATATATTACTATACGAATAAATATAACATAATATATAAATATATATATATATTGATATCATGAATTGGAAAGCAAATAAAAATAAAGTAGTGGTAAGGGCTTAGGCACATAGGGGGGGAGGTCTCGAGTTCAAATCCTGGTGGAGGTAGGGGTGCGCGCGCATGGGGAATATTGGAGCAAGCACTGTTAAAGGGTGGAGGGGGTGCATGGGGTGCTTGGGGTGCTGTATAAGGGCTGAAAAGTGCTGTAAAAGGGGCGGTTCAAGCACTATAAAGCCCCCACCGATTGACAGTATTTTTAATTTTTTTTTTAATTTTTTTAAATTTTTTTAAAATTTTTTAACTTTTATCAGCGCTTTTTTAAAAGCACTGATAAAAGGGTCCTTTCTCAGTGCTAAAACGAAAGCACGGATAAAGGGGACCCCCCCTTTATCTACGCTGGCTTTATCATCACTTTTTCTAGCGCTGATAAAGGACATTTTTAGCACTGATAAAGGCCGTATTTGTAGTAGTGCATGATGATACAAATTACTATAATGAAAAGATGAAAATATATACTCTCTAACATATGTTTTTCCCAAATTAAAATCAACTAAGGTGGGGGAAGATGGTGGAGAACTAGAATTGGATTCCCCTTCTACAAGATAGTGACTCCAATCAATACCGAAGACATATAAACTTCTCAAAAAAATTTCCCTTCAATTATTATATGATGAATTGAACTTCATTAATTTGATCGTACAAAATTTTGTTAATAGTTCCATGTTCTTTAATTATTATTATTACATATGTATTGATGTGATAAATGACCAAAATGAATAATCACCGGGTATCAGTTTTATAGTGTTCGGATTCCTAAGGTGGTTGGAATCTAGGAATTCTATTGAGATATAATAACAAAACATCCCTAACGTAATCCAAAACCAAATTTGCCACATACAATTGGTGAGGAGTATGAGATATAGGGGGAGATTAAGTCCTCCATTGGTTAGGTATGAAATCCACGTCATTTACTACATCCTAATTGTGTTCACCTAAAAAATAAAAATGTATTCTTTTTTCTTGATCAATCATTTCAATCGAGTATATCCTTGTATATTTCTCAGAAAATGATATGTATGGTCTCCCATTATAATTTGGAATACCCATGTCCTCACCATTACCACTATAATCATCACTACAACCATTATATCCATTTTTGTAAGGATATAAAATAGATAGAAGGTTTGATCTTGGACATGAATCCCCATAGATGTTGGTTCATCATTACCTTCATTAATGGAAACTGGCACATCCCAATTAACATTATTCATGGATAGACAACACGTACGAGTAAAGATGGACTTTACAATCTTGAGTTGACTCAACTAATTTAGAAGCACATTGAGATGGGTCAGAATGTATATATGTATATCCATTATCATCATCATTATATCCATATGAAACTTCAATTACTTTTTATGGATTCTCAAAATTATAACTCTCTAACTGGGATTCTTTTTACACTTTTGTTTCCATAGATTCATCACATTCATAATGAATGAATAAATTTTTATAGGATAAAGAGGATGGATGGTCAGTTTGTACGAAACATTAATACCATTGACCACATCATGTGGAAATCCAACATCTATATAAATAATAGAAACTACTCTCTAATATCATAAAAATCCATACTAGAAGCAAGAAAAACATCTTCAGTAGGGGAATACACCACCACATCCTGAGGTTCTAACTGAGGGTTAAAAAATTCTCTTGGTGTTATATTCTGATCAATATGGATGAATATGTCATGCATATTATCATTGTCCTCTACCCTATTCCAAAACCACGTGTTCATGTTTACCACCATGCATTAATTGTTTTCTTTAATGAATCAAAACCCCCAAAAACATTTTATCCTCACTTCAACTTCAAGAGAAATTAATATGGATTCTAACAAGGGAGTAATCATTATAAGAAAATTTTTATTGTTATAAATAGAGTATGGTTTAAAAAGATCCAACATATATACTATTAGTGTAAGAACCTGGATCGTCTTTTCAGGTTTGTTTTTCCTTTTTCTAGAGATATTGAGAAAAATGAATTTTTTTGAAATTTCAGAAGTACACGCCTTGTACTTTTCTGAGTACACGCCATGTACACTTTCCTAGGTCGAAGCTGTATGTTGGCCATGTTCAGGCCACACACATGGTGTGTAAGGCTGAGGTGGAGGCCGGTTAATTTGGAGTACGGAAAATTTAAGTACACGCCGTGTACTTTTTTTTTTCATTAAACTGACCGGGGTCACGTCTAACCCCCAGTTTCGTCTTCTTCTTCTTCAGTTTTCGTCTGTCTGAGAGTGACCATACGTCCGGATCTTTGACGAGCTCCCGCCTCACCATCCGTTCTCCGATTCAAGCATAGTTAATTGAGTTGGAATCACAACGGTGAGTTCTTCCTTCTGCTGTATCCTTGTTTCTTGATTCCTCCTCGTTTCAAAGTTATTGTGGTATGAACGTTTACTGCGTTTTCTCAGATCTACGTCATTCTAAGGGGAATCTATCATCGATGTTCACATATATCGATCTCCTAGGATCGAGGTAGGTGGTCTATGCCTTTCTATAGAATGTTGATGAGTATTAATTGAAAATTCCACCAATACCCGTGAACGGGGTATTGCGTGTTTCCGGTTTTTCCCATGTTGTTTTCCTGATTTTCTTATTTTCTTTAGTAGAGGTTATTTCTTGTGAGCAGAGTAGTTGTTTTTGATCTCAGGTTGCTTTGTCATGCTTGTTTTGCATGTTGGGGGGTTTTCCCAGTTGTCATACCTTGTTGTAGGATAGTGGAACTGTCTCTTTTGTTATTACTGTTGAGCCTTAGTTGATAGCCAAGTAGTTCTTGAGGTTTACTTGGACGATGCATGCGCATTGATCATGATTAGTTATACTCAGGACTGTGAGAACCTAGAGTAGTAGACCAAAGGGAGAATTGATAGAAGGGATTCTCCATAGTGTCTTTTAATTGCGATTTGAGACTATAGGGGGAATTTATGTTGAGTGCTTCCCCAGAGAGTCTGTAGATCCTCAACGCGGGCCACAAGGGGAATTGATGTTGAGAGATTTCCCAGAGAACCTTTAGAATGATATGAGACTATAGGGGGAATTGATGGTGAGTGATTCCCTAGAGAGTCTGCTTAATTATGTAGATGAACTAGAGGGGTGAGACTGTGTGTGCCTCCTAGAGGGTTTCTTGTACTATAGGTTGAACCATTGGGGGTATAATGTGAGATCTATCCAGAGGGTTACCTATTTTCTTCTTGTTGTTGGTTGCTTACTTGTGTACTTTACTTGTTAGAACTGTGGATTGTAGCTTCTTGTGATTTCCTGTTTACTACTTCTTGTTTATTTACTGCCATGTATTCATTGACTATTAGGCACAAATATTTGGGTGATTGACTACTGGGATTGTAGCTCACACCCTTTTGGGTCATGTTTTTGTGCCCAAGAAGACTATGTTGCTGCAGGTATAGATAAGGGAAAACATCCTTCTACTTCAGGTTCTTCATTGCGCTGGAGCTGGGGAGCATGGGGCCAAGCGATGGATCGTGATGCTTAGGAGTTTTTTTATTTTTCACTTGGGTTCAGTTGTATTCCTGCACGTTGTTGTGTTTTCTACATTCCATAGATACTTGTACCTGGTGCATTATTTTCATCGTTGTTATATTTTTTCATTGCTTCTGCTATTTGTTTTCTGTGGTTATGCATGTTGTTTACTGCTCCCCCTCTTTATTATTGTTTCCTTATCTTGTATACCTTACCTAATGAGGGAATAGTTTCCCCACTGACTCACCAAGTCCCTCACTTCTAGTCGGCAGCCTCTCGAGTTTGGGGAAACGCGCTTGAGGTCATGTGGTGCACCGGGTACGGGGCACCACTGGAGGGGCTCCGGATTCAGGTTGGTACAAAGTGGTATCAGAGGATTTCATTCTCTTTTCTTACTGTTTGGAGACTTTAGCCAGGGATTGGATGGATTCAGTACATGGTATTAAGCTTTACCCAGAAGTAGCTAACCCGTGTACAGGGAAATTCCATAATACCGCGTTAATTGTAGTTTTCTGGTTATGAGATTTTATAGTTGATCTAATTTAACCTAGAGTGATTCACATGACTTGTGCGGTTATTGTTTTGACATTTCGGTTCTATTTCTGTCGCATCACGATTATATGATGGTATTACATCTCATTCATCATATAGGAACATGTAGAAATAACATGTCATGCATTATTGCCTTGCCATCTAGGGTGCATTAGCGATTGCATGCTATTCTGATAGGCTCATTGTATATTATGCATGTTGTGTGATAGATGCATGATAGATTCTCTATTGTTGTGTTAGAAAACTACTGTTTTGTTCCTTGCATAAACTGAATGCCAAAATTTTGGTTCTTGAGGTGTTATGGGCCCTCACGGATCGTAATTGTGCATCTTTTTCCCTTGTTTTTAGTGTTTCAGGAATTCTGCACAGTTTCTGAGCTACTTCCCAGAAAAATCCAGAATACACGGTGTGTACTTTTTGGATACACGCTGTGTAGTTTTCAGGCCGTGTCACTGACCGTGTGAGCAGAACACGGTGACGTGGGAGTAACATCGGGAACACGCCGTGTACCATTGTTACACGTCATGTGAGTTCGGAGACGTGTACCCAGCCGTGTCACTATCAACACGGGCCGGGGAAGCTCGGGTAGAACACGCCGTGACCATAGGGAACACGCCGTGTAGTCTTTGTCGAGGTACTCGGCCGTGTCATGAACAACACGGGCTGGCGTTACCTTACTTTCCACACGTCGTGTTGTTCGGAACACACCATGTAGTCTGGTCCAGGTACCCGTCTGTGTCACGAACAACATGGCCCGGCGTGACCTTCTTTTCCACAAAACGTGTTTGTTCGGAACATGATGTGTAGTCTTTCCCAGGTACCCGGACATGTCACGAACAACAAGGGAAGGTGTCGCCTTCTCCAATACATTCCGTGTTTGTTTGGAGCACGCCGTGTATGGTCTAGCCGTGTAGATGGTCGTGTACTCAACAACACAGACCGCCGAAGCCTTGCCAGTGCACGCCGTGATTGTTTTGAACATGCCGTGTAGTCTCGGGTTGAGTCGGAACGTGTGGGTAAGCCGTGTAAGGAGACTCGGGTAGGGGAATACTTTTCAAGTACACGCCATGTGTGGGGGTAAACACGCCATGTAGTTTGAAGTGTACACGACTTGTATGGTGAGAGTACACACCCATGTCAGTGGTTTAAGAGGACACGCCGTGTAGTTTTATACACGCCGTGTAGTCGTGTTTTTAAATCTTTTGTGTTTTTCGTCCCATGTTCCCGTTTTGTACTCTTTTGTTCTCTGTCATTATTTTCTTGATCTAAGGTGTGTTTTGATCTTTCAGAGCTTTTACTCCAAGACGTCCTCCAGTCGTACGTCTATCATTAGGCAGTGATTAGATGCCGGACTGGGCTGATCAAGGACTTCATGTCGATCCCCCAGCCGAGCCAGCCTTGGCCCCGGTTGTTGTACCAGTCGCGGACACTGATGCACAGTTCATGGAAGGTTTCATGAGGATGATGCAGGCCTTCCAGGGAGCACTGCCTCCTGCCTCATCTATGGTAGACTTGACGTGGGTTTTCCAGCATCAGCATCCTCCCACGTTCGCGGGGCAGGGAGGACCTCAGGCTTCAGAGTCATGGCTGGAAGCCAAGATGACTATCTTCGAGCATCTAGAGATGCCTACAGAGTGGCAGGTCAAGCTCTCCTCCTACATTCTCCGAGACTCCTCCAAGAGGTGGTGGGACGTGATCTCACAGGCGGGTCAGCAAAAGGCTATGGCTTGGGAGGAGTTCCAGCGCGTGTTCTATGACTACTTCTACCCGGAGACCCTGATGGCCGATCGATCCCGGGTGTTCATGAGCTTAGAGCAGGGTACTCTATCTGTCATGGAGTATTCTTCTCGTTTCACTTAGCTACAACGTTTTACACCCCTTCAGGATGGGAGTGGGGTGTTCTTGGCGTGGAACTTTGAGGATGGACTCAGGCGGGAGATCCGCTCGAAGGTGAACATCTTCCAGCTAACTTACATTATTTCCATCGTCAACTAGGAACTGATTGCAGAGCTGAATCTGAGAGACTCCGGAGATCCGATCCAGGGAGGTTCTACTTCCAGAGTTAGCCTTCCTCCAGATGACAACATGAAGCACTGTAGGGAGATTACACATGAGGATTAGAGGAAGCGAGACACATCATCAGGCAACCAGGTGACGTGCTACCAGTGTGGCCGGATGGGGCACATGAGGCCACAGTTCCAGAGAGACCCCGTGGAATACCGATCTTGTGGCAAGATGGGTCACATACTACGTTTTTTCTAGGTTTTCTCACCAGCAGCAGGTGACTGGGGTTCTTCCATGACTCCTCGTTCAGGAGTAACCCCACCAGTCTCTCACCAGTCAGGGAACTGGATTTCTTCCGGCCGTTCGGGCCGAGGTGGAGGTTGAGGCTGTGGTGGTCAGCCACTAGTCCCTCGGCACCAGCAGGGAGGTTCAGCTCATAGTGGTCAGTCAGGGGCACAGGGCCGCAGTGCAGGCCAGTCATTCATCGTGGAGTAGACTTATCATGAGCTGGATCATGACCATTATACTTTTCAAGGTACGATTTTAATAGCCTCAGTTTTATCTTCATCCCTTTTAGATACTGGAGATACGCATAGTTTTATCTCTATTTTCGTTTTGGAGTGCCTTGGACTCTACATCTTATATTCTGCTGACTCGTTGACACTAGACACACCTTTGGGAACGAGGACATCTAGTGTACGGCGGTGTAGAGAGTTCCCTCTAGAGTTTGAAGATTATATCTTCTTATGGGATCTCAATGTCCTAGAGATTACAGGCTATGATATCATTCTCGGCATGGACTAGTTCATTCCCTTCCAGGTGGTCATTGACTGTTATCGCTGCAGAGTCAGTTTCATTTCACCAGAAGGCGAATCTTTCCTTCACAGAGGCGAATGGGACGTTCAGGCGAGTTGGGTGGGACTTGAGCATCTTGGGCTAGGACGGGTGACAACCCAGATTACTATCCTTTACCTGGATGATCAGGGGACTCCACAGTTGGACTTTCCACTAGTGGTGGATTGCTTCAGTGATGTCTTTCCAGAGGAATTTTCGAGTATTCCTCCGGAGCGTGAGGTAGATTTCTCTATTGAGCTCGTGCCAGGAGCAAAACCAGTGTCCATTCCACCATATATGATGGCCACACCTGAGTTGCACGAGCTCAAGAAGCAATTAGTGGAGCTACAGGCCAAGGGTTTCATCTGACCAAGTACTTCTTCTTGGGGTTCACCTTTTCTGTTTGTAAAGAAGGCAGACGGTACCCTTCGGCTTTGTGTGGATTATCCGAATCTGAACCAGTGGATGGTCAAGAACCGATATCTATTGCCGAGGATTTATGACCTCTTTTATCAGCTTTGTTGAGCCCGAGTGTTCTCTAAGATCGACTTGAGGTTCGGTTATCATCAGTTGCACGTTTGACCATCTGATATACCTCTAACAGCCTTCATTAGTAGGTATGGTCTATAAGAGTATACATTCATGCCTTTCGGACTCGCGAATGCACCTGCAGTTTTCATGGAACTGATGAAGCAGGTGATCCATCCTTACTTGGACTCCTTCGTCGTGGTCTTCGTGGACGATATCTTGGTGTACTCTCACACTCGACATGACCATGACCCACATCTTGAGATCGTTCTGAGTAAACTGAGAGAGCATCGTCTTTATGCTAAACTCTCGAAGTGCCACTTATGGATGGATCAGATTCACTTTTGGGTCACGTCATCTCAGAGGCAGGAGTATCTGTGGACCCAGAGAAAGTTAGAGCTATAGTTTCATGGGAGAAGACGAAGAACTTTTTTGAGGTACAGAGCTTTCTTGGGCTGGCTGGATACTACAAACGCTTCATTCAGGTCTTTTCTCGTCTAGCAGCACCTTTGACAGGTCTAACCAAGAAGGGGGAGAAGTTCATATGGTCAGATTCTTGTGAGTCAGCCTTTCAAGAGCTGAAATGGAGGTTCACATCAGCACTGATACTAGTCTTGCCAGAGCCAGGAAAAAGCTACACTGTTGACTATGATGATTTAGGTATCGGGCTGGGAGTTGTGCTTATGCAATGAAATGGAGTCGTTGAGTATGGGTCTCGGTAGCTAAGGCCACATGAGAGGTACTACCCTACGCTCGATCTGGAGTTGGCAGCTATTTTTCATGCCTTGCGCTATTAGAGACACTATCTTCTGGGAGATCACTTTGTGGTCTTCACTGACCACAAGAGTCTCAAGTATATCTTCACTCAACATGATCTGAATCTGAGGTAGCGCAGGTGGGTTGAGTATCTACAGTATTCTGACATCGAGCTTGCCTATACGCTGGGAATGGGCAACGCTTTGGCAGACACGTTGAGTAGGAGAACTCAGATTCAGCCAGTTTATGAGGCCAGTAGTGAGTGGAAGCTGATGGCTCTATTCTCCGAGATGCATCTAGAGGTGCACGACAGACGGGGAAAAACCTTTGTATCGTCATTATCTGTTACCTCCAAGCTACTTGATCAGGTACGGATGAGGCAGCTATCAGACTCGGAAGGCTTATTCTTGCAGGAGACTATGTCAGGAGGGGACCCTCTTCCTGGATGGACAGTGGGAGAGGGTAAGATCTTGCATTTCAAAGGATGCGTATGGGTGCCAGCATACATGCGCGAGGAGATGATGAAGTATTTCCATTCCTCAGTTTGGGCCGTTCATCATCGCGTCGCCATGATGTTTCAGGATCTTCATCGCCAGTACTGGTGGCCAAGTATGAAGAAGGATGTTGCTGGCTTTGTCATGAGATGTTCAACTTGTCAGAAGGTGAATGCAGAGCATCAGCTACTAGCATACCTTTTACAGCAGTTACCAATTATGGAGTGGAAGTGGAATGATGTTGCGTTGGACTTCGTGACCGGGTTGCCGAGATCACCCCGTGGGTACGATGCTGTTTGGGTTGTCATCGACAGACTTGCGAAGGTTGCTTATTTCTTGCTGATCAAGGATACCTTCAGTTTCAATGGTCTGGGATGACTTTACATTAGAGAGATCGTTCATCGGCATGGATTTCCGTGCTCTATTGTTTCAGACATAGATGCACGATTTAACTCTCGGTTCTGGCAGGGACTTCAGAAGGCCTTGGGTACACAGGTACTTTTGAGTATAGCTTACCATCCCCAGACAGATGGCCAGTCCGAGCGCACGATCCAGGTTCTTGATGATATCCTCTGGGATTTCATCCTTGACATTGGTGATACATGGGAGAAGTATATCCCTTGGGTGAATTTCACCTACAACAATAATTTTCAGGCGACCATTTCAGATAGCACCATACGAGGCTTTTTACGGTAGGCCATGCTGATCACCCTTATGCTGGTTGGAGGTAGGAGAGGAAAATTGGCTGGGACCTCATCTTCTACAGGAGACTTCAGAGCAGATAGAGCTGATTCAGAAGAGGATGGATACAGCGCAGTCTCGACAGAAGTCTTATGATGATCAGCAGAGACGACCTCTAGTGTTCGAGGTTGGTGATCAGGTTTTCCTATGTGTCGCACCGAGTTTGGGACACAAAAGGATTCAGAGACAGGGTAATCTTTTACCGTGGTACGTCGGGCCATTTGAGGTCTTAGAGAGAGTGGGGCTGGTCACCTATCGGTTGCAGCTACCTCAGGGGTATCGGGCCATGCACGACGTCTTCCACTTCTCTCAACTCTGACGATACTTTTTGGACCCTTCTCACGTATTTCATCCCGAGGAAGTCGAGCAGGAAGCGGATGCGTCGTTCGAGGAGCATCCTATCCAGATTGTCGATAGTAGTATGAAGGTTCTCTGTTGGCGGTCTGTTCTTCTGGTGCTTGTGCTATGGCAGCACGGGCGAGTACAGGACGAGACCTGGGAGAGGGAGGCTGATGTACGATCGCAATGGCCGGAGCTGTTTGGGGTTTCTTCTTCTCTGACTCATTAGGGAAATTTGGGGATGAATTCCTTTAAGTGGGGAAGTTTGTAAGAACCCATATCTTCTTTTTAGGTACGTTTTTCCTTTTTCTGGAGATTTATTTAGAAAAATGAATTTTTTGGAAATTTCAGAAGTACACGCCGTGTACATTCTGAGTACACTCTGTGTACTCTTCCCTAGCTCGAAGACGTGTGCTGGCCGTGTCTAGGGCACACACATAGGGTGTAAGGATGAGGTTGAGGCCGGTTAATTTGGAATACGTAAAATTGAAGTACAGGCCGTGTACTTTCTTTTTTTTATTAAATGGACCAGGGTCACGTCTAACCCCCAGTTTCGTCTTCTTCTTCAGTTTTTGTCTGTCTGAGAGCGACCATACGGACGGATCTTCGATGAGCTCCCTCCAAGACATCTGTTCTCTAATTCAAGCATGGTCGATTGCGTTGGAATCGCAGCAGTGAGTTCTTCCTTCTGCCTCAGACTTGTTTCTTGATTCCTCCTCGTTTCCAAGTTATCATGGGATGAATGTTTTGTGCGTTTTCTCAGATCTACGTCATTCTATGGGGAATCTGTCATCGAGGTTCACGTATATCAATCTCCAATGATCGAGGTAGTTGGTTTGTGCCTTTATGTAAATAGTTGATGAGTATTATGTGCAAATTCCAGCAATACTCGTGAACGGCATATTGCGTGTTTCCATTTTTTCCCTTGATTTTTGGCTGCTATGCTTTTTTTCTTTAGTAGAGATTACTACTTGTGAGTAGAGTAATTGTTTTTGTGCTCAGGTTTCTTTTCCATGCTTGTTTTGCCTGTTGGGCGTTTTTCCAGTTTCCATACTTTTATTATTACTGTTGAGCCTTAGTTGTTAGCCAAGTATTTCATGTGGTTTACTTGGACGATGCACTCGCACTGAGCATGTTTAGTTATACTCAGGATTGTGAGAACATAGAGTAGTAGACCAAAGGGAGAATTGACGGAAGGGATTCTCCAGAGTGTAATTTAATTACGATGTTAGACTATAGGGGGAATTGACATTGAGTGATTCCCCAGAGAGTCTGTAGATCCTCGACGCGAGCCACAAGGGTAATTGACGTTGAGTACTTCCCCAGAGAGCCTTTAGCACGATATGAGACTATAGGGGGAATTGACGGTGATTACTTCCATAGAGAGTCTGCTTAATTACGTAGCTGAACCAGAGGGGCGAGACTATGCGTGCCTCCCATAGGGTTGCTAGTACTATAGGTTGAACCATTGGGGGAAGGTTCTGAGAGCTACCCATAGGGTTACCTGTTTTCTTATTGTTGCTGGTTTCTTACTTGTGTATTTTATTTGTTAGAACTGTGGTTTGTAGCTACTTGTGCTTTCCTGTTTACTGCTTCTTGATTATTTACTATCATGTATTCATTGACTGTCAGACACAAATCATTGGGTGATTTCCTACTGGGATTGAATCTCACACCCTGTTTGGGCCATGTTTTTGGGCCCAATATGACTATATTGCTGAAGATATAGATAAGGGAAAACACCCTTCTACTTCAGGATCATGACTGCACTTGAGCTGGGGAGCATGGGACTGAGCCGTGGCTCGCGATGCTGAGGAGCATTCATTGTTTTTCTTTTTCACTTGGTTTCAGTTGTATTCCAGCACATTGTTGTGTTTGATGCATTCCATAGATACTTGTACCTACTGCATTATTGTCATCATTGTTATATATCTTCATTGCTTCCGTTGTTTGGTTTCTGTTGTTATGCATGTTGTTTACTACTTCCACTATTTATTGTTGTTTCCTTATCTTTTATACCTTACCAAATGAGGGAATAGTTTCCCCACTGACTCACCAAGGCCCATACATCTAGTCGGCAACGTATGGAATTTGGGGAAACAAGCTTGAGGTCATGTGGCACACCGGGTACGAGGCACCAGTGGAGGGGCTCCGGATTCTGGTCATTAAAATTAGATGTCTAAAAAGGATAATAATATTACATATTTTATTAATAAATAATAAAAATTTATCTTGATACATTATTATAGAAAAGTACCTCTAACTATGAGTAAGAATATGTTGAATAAAAATAAATAAAAAACTATTCACTCCATTATTTCCCAAAAAACTAGAATTTGAATGATTTTGTCCTCATTATCTCCTAAAAACAACCTCAATAAAAAATAAACACGATTTGGAAATGACCATTTTATTGTCCACATTTATTAAATCATGAGAAATTTCCATGCATCTATGACATTTCTATGATGAAAAAACATGAACTCTTTCATCTAACACTATCTTGATAACATTTTAATTTTTGTCAATATCATACTCTACATAGAGAAATTAATCTTAAAACAGAATTGATAGATTGGTAGATCATTATTCAAGAAAAATTTTTCTTATCATTGGTCCTTAATTAAAATAAAAACGAGTGACTTGTTCATTAAAAACCGTCTGACATCAATTTACTATTCATTGATGACAACATGTGATGTACCATATGAATCCTTTGTCACTACAGGTCAACTAGATTATCATACTGGCTTTTTGAAAGGATGCGTCTCATCTGGCTAAGTAGATATATATTTCACAAACACCACTTATTAAATGGATTGAAAGAGGTTGTTTCAATGAATATAAGGGCATGAGTGAAAGGGATAGGTATTGAAGGGAGATCATGCATGAAGGATATCACTAAAACCATATTTAGATAAATCTTCCATTTACGGATTTCAATATTTGAAAGCAGTTATTAATCAAATGTAATATATACAATTGAATTCAATAAAAAAGATATTAATTTTTAGTATGTAATTATATGGATAATGAATGATAAATCATGCTGTAGTAGGTCACAAATATATTATGTAATGGTATAATGAAATACTAAATACAAATAGAATCATATTAATTGTAAAATTATAATGTCATCATATCTACGGTAGCATACAAGGGACTCATACCAATGATGGATCCTCATAGAAGATAGAGTCACATTATAATAGAAAATGGTACAAATCTTACAATAGTATAGATAATGGAAAATTATAATGGATTCATAGACAGTGGTATATAACAACAGTAGAAAATATAATGGTAGGTTATACATTGTTTTATTATACTAGATAAATTCTTTACAAGATGTAACATTACATTAACAACGAAATACTAATTAATCTATACCATTCCATGTTCATATTTGATATCATCTATTCTCTCAATGTTGTATGTGTTGGTGAAAAATAAATCATTTTTAATTAATATACCTATAAATACATGAGTTATATTAATTGTTTGAAAAGAATATATCACAAAATAATGATATTTATAAATATCTCTAAATATCTATTTTCTGAGAATGAGATAAAAAATTTGTATGTGTATTTATTACAATTAGGTTATAATAACATTTAAGAAAATTTAAAAATTAATATCCATAGTCTAGTAAATTTTGTTTCATCCAAAAAATATTTATATAGAAACATCATATAGATATGTACCCAAATTCAAAAGTGGATAATTCCAAAGTGTTCTGTTTCTTATTACACGATGAGATTATGACTTTCCTAAAAAGTGACATTTTCTAGAGGTAGGTTTTCTATCTATATTACAACCACCAAATTATTAATCTAAATATAATATTAAACCAATTTATATAACTCCATGATAATATTTTTTTATATTGGTTATATTATAAAGAAATTAAAAAACAAATTTAAAAGAAATTAATTCTTAATATTTTTCATTATTTTTTAAAACAAGAACACTTAATAATAGAAAAATATTGTATCAGGTTTAATAGATGTAATATCTAGTAATATTACAATAATAACATTAAAAGATGTTTGGAAAACTATATTTCCAGTTTCATCAAGATACAAATTAATAGTTGTTTTTATTGGACTGTAACTACTCATATTATTATCTATAAAATAAAATTTCAAAATTTATTTGGTGTACAAGATTTGATTTAAAAAATCCATCTTTAATTTTTAAAATATTAAACCCAAAATATAATCTATTTTAACCCGATTACTCATTTCAAATTCCCATTGAATATTTTTTTTAAATATTATAAAGTGAGTTTCTTAGTGAGATTAAAGTAAAATCAATTGTATGGATTTTTACACCAAAAAAATATTTAAAATATGTTTAATAAATATGTTAGGGTCATCTCTTCCATTGTTAAAACCTTTTCAGATTCAAATATAATTGATCATATCATACCAATCTCAAAGATATTTTTTAAAATCAGATAAATCTATTTGTAATTTGAAATGTAATTTGTAAAATGATGGTTTTGAAATCACAATGGTTGTTACAAAAACAATCCTAAATGATATAAAAATTAATGAATGAAAATTTTAAATCCATTTAACATATTTGAAAATTAAAAAGTGTGACATCTACAGGAAACATCTTGGTGGATTAATGTCTATCAACAAGTGCAATGATTTCCATATAGTCAATACCCCCTGAATATATCATTAAAAAATAATATTTCAATATTTGTTACTCTATTTCCTAAATCATCAATTTAGTTTAAAACTACCCATTTTTTCATTAGTTTGGTATTACATGATTATATAAACTAGTTCTCATACAATATTAAACTAAAGAAAATTTAATAATTTTTTTATATCCTTTACACTAAAATTATCCCTAATAACATCATTGATGTTCTTATGATCATGATGTTTCAATAAATCATGATGATCACCTTTTTTTCTTATATATTCTCATGTCTACATTATCTTATATAGATAAATAAATATATAATATTATGGATGATATCTATGAGTCACAAAAGCTCTAGAAATGGAACTTTTTAACACCACATTCTCATCTACAAGTTTGGGTTCGTGTAGTTTCAATATAACTATGAATTATCTTTTCAAAAGGCTGGGAAGAATTGTCACAATCCTTAGAACTTATGTCCATATTGGAAATATGATATTAGAGATTCAATAAAGGTAAATTAGGCTCATATGGAACCATCTCAATAACCATTAATTGTAAATGTTCTTTTATAATATTATTTACTTTTTTATACACCTGGTATTATTTTCTAGACATACAGTATTCACAAAAAATTCCTTCATCACTCGTGGAATTAAATTTTCCTAAATCCCCATTTTATTGACTCTAAATTATTTAAAACCAAAATATATTTTATAATTAACCATATTTTGTATATCATTCCCTAATTCAGATGGGGTTTTCATGAAATGTGGTATAACTAAAATTCTTTTAATTAAAATTGATGGTGTATTCATAGTTTCATCCAACATGTAAACTAGAAAATCGTTCACATTGATAAGGTTTTGGTAATTATCTAGAAGAGTAACAATTCATATTTCTATAATACCATTCTATTCTGCAGTCTTGTGAGTATATGAAATGTGATTATAGAAATTTTTTGAACATAAATATTCAAATTATTTATTTTCATCCTCTCGATCATTGTCACATCATAATGTTTTAATTATATGTCCATATTGATTTTCTACATATTTATAAAATCGATATAAATAGTAATTATATTCACTTCATTGTGATTGGATAAAATATGGATTTATGCCTTTAAAATCATCCATGATAACATAATAACAATGTATTTCTATTGAATGAAACATTATAAAGGGTATAAAAAAGAAATTCCAACCAATGCTAATGATTGATAATTTAAAATTTTATTATTTTATTTTATGTATATTATGTATTGGTTTCTTTTTTTAAGTGTATTGAAGACATTATTTGTTTGGAATTTTAGGTTTCGAAAATCCCTAAATAAACATTTCCTAAATATAATTCTATGCTTTTTTGTATTTTAATGGAATACTCCCCTATGAAAATTAAAATATTATTTTTAAATGGCATTGAAACAAGAAATATTTTTAGAAATTACATAATGTAAATCAATGTCATAAAAATTATCATTTAGAATAGAAATAAAAAATTAAAAAAAAATTCGAATAAAAAATTGGACAACAAATATTTTAAAAATTATTGTATTATCCACAAAAACTCAACTGAGATATTCTATGAAGATTATACTTTATTCCATATACAAATAATAAATTAGAAATGACAACTATATTAGAGTTACATACTTCGCCAACCATAATTATCATCCCTGTCGATTTTTTTATAAAAAACTACATATACAAAATCAATATTGAATGGATTATTGATGCTCGAGTAGTCCATAGAGATATTTTTGGCACATTTATTTTCCAAAAAAATATATTTTATACTAGTAATTTTCTAGAATATTTACTAAAACAATATTTAAAACAAAATTGATTATAATACCTTAATTTTATTAGGATCAAAAATGTTACTAATAAGAGATTTAGAAATACTTAGTTATATATCATGATTCCTAAATTTTTTCATTAGACTTCAATAAATGAAAACCATATTAGGTTCTATAGAATACTAATTTTTTATATATATAATTACTATATCTTGGAAAAGATATATTAATTAATTCTCGACTATCATAGTAGGTATCTAATTACTTTTTAATATATTGGAGTAGTATTAATAACAAGAATTCAACCCATTAATTTCTTAAATTTTTTAAAATATTATATACACCATTTTAATTTTTATATTTGACATATTAATATCCTTATATTTCTTTAATTTCTATTCATTTTTTCCTTTTAAAAAATTATTTTTATGATGAGATGACAAATAATCCTCCTTCGTTAATCTTTTATAATTTTTTTATCATTAAATATTTATTGTAGAAAATTATAAAATTAAATAATTACAAACTATACATAGCTTCATAAATATTTTCATCATCAAAATATTTGGAAATGTTTGAAGTAGGAGAATGAAAATTATTTGATACCTCAGATTTGATTTTCATGAAACACATAATTGAACTATCATTTTTGTCTTCCAATAACATGTTTTCAATGCTTGATCTTTCCTCCAATGTGCTCCATGTTACTTTTATAGACATTATATACCTCTTTTCATCCACCTTATACTATTTATTACATTTCATCTTTGAATATTCTAATTTTATGTTTCTATTTCTCTTTAACTCATAGAAAGTTTTATTATTTTCTTAATAATATATTTTCAACTCCATTATATAATCACTTTTATCAGACATACATATGTAATTTTACTTCTTGATGAATTTATTCATGTTATAAAGTATATTAATGTTTCTAGGTAAACTTTATGTTTGTACATAAATAAATAATGATCCATCATCACCGTAAGATTCATCATTGATCCTTTCTTATATTCCCTAAATTTGATGTCTTGAAAGATATTTTGTATACTTTTTTTCCTTACAATTTTCCTTTTCACTTTTATTTCATCCTTATATAACATGAGTTTCCAGTAAGATATTTAACTATTAACTTACCTATGTAACATTATACACATAAGGAAACTGAGGATCATAAAATTCATGTCAATGTTAGTATAAACATGTTTCATAAAAAATATATCATATTTTATAGAATAAGTATTAAAATTAATTTCATTAAAAAATATCTCATTCTTGAAAAATAGCCCATTTATCCTAAAAATCCATTTCAGTACTAAAATAAGATATTCTATATAATTACTCAACTCAAAAAATAACATATAACAAATTCATAGCATTATAATGAAAATTGTAGGATGACATAACAGAATCACTCCAATTACTTCAAGTAACGTTCGGTAATTCATAGTTAGCAATGATAATAGTCAATATAGAAATCCACATACTTACTAATAGAATTTTCATCTTAATATAACATTGAGAATAATTATTTCCATTACAATTTGGAGACCAAATATAGGAATTTTTTCATGTAGGTTGTAATCCATAAAGATTTAAATTTAGTTAAAATTTATATATATTTATATATTTATATATATTAAACAACCTCAATGTTAAAATCCAATTTGAAACCTATTTATAAAAAAAAAATTTTCAGAGTAGACAACTAAAGAGGGGGATTAATTTATTTTCCAATTAAAATAATCCATTTAAAGTAAATTTTAAAACATAAAATCCCTCTATTTTATAAAAAAGTTATTTTAAAAAACATTTGTATTATATAATTATATATTTGGAAAGATTATCAAATTCTTTATCATAGCTAGTATGAAATATTATCACAAAATACTTTAAATTTTGATACTAATCTACTATTAGAAAACAACAAACATAAATAATGAGTTAGAGATAACTATTAAAGTTACGTTTTTTATTTATTTAAGGAAAGTGAATGAGTTTTTATTTGAAACAAATAACAAAATTGTTAAATCACCCATATGATTTTTTACCAGGGGTTCAATCTAATACTGATACTTAATCTCTTCCACTTGGAAATAACCTACATTCAAGTAGTTTATAATGAAATAAAAGGATCCATAACATATATAATGAGTTACAATTAATTGATGAAAAATATGTCTATGGAAAACTCCTCTTCCACCACTATACATGGGATGAAAACAAATAATGTTTACACCTAACCTCTCAACAGAAATTCATTGGAATATAGACTAAGAAAAAGGAGAGTCTATGCCATGAAATTATTTTTTAGAACATTATACTATGTTTTATGGATATAATGAGTAATTATAGACATATATCAATGGAAAATATTGCATATAATTTAAAAATATAAGATATGAAAAATATATTCCATCTTAAACCAAAATGTGTTTAGTTTCTTATGGGTCTTTGAAAATAATTTTAATATAAATCTATGAAAATTTCACATAAAATTCTATAAAATAAAATATTTCATATATTTTATAAATTCATTTAATATTTTTTTTTCATTGAATCTTTTTCACTCATTCATTTATTAAAAATATCTATACAACATTTTTTTCACAGGAGTGGAATCTTTTGAATATAAAATAATATAGAAGATACCATTATCCATTAGAAACTAATTAGAAAATAATATGGAACCACATACCGATCATTATATATGTAAAGAATGAATTTATATTTACAAATATGGTTTACATTTTTAGATTAATTATACATAGATCAACATTTATCTATCTAATAATAAATAAATTATTTATTTATTGGAGAAATTATTTGAAATTAATTTTGGATATCCATGCTAGATCTACTAGAAGTAGATGCCTTTTTAGAAGAATAGTTAACTAAAGATATTATCCTTTAGTGGTAGATCACTAGAGGTAGAATCATCTGTGATAGATAAGTTAATGT
This sequence comes from Viscum album, assembly GCA_963277665.1. Lineage (NCBI taxonomy): Eukaryota > Viridiplantae > Streptophyta > Magnoliopsida > Santalales > Viscaceae > Viscum > Viscum album. Next base: position 28,478,310 of record OY728123.1, on the reverse strand, counting down.
AATAACATAATTGAATTAGCAGTTAAAGAACATAGTGGTATCATTATCAAGATATAAATCCTTCGTACGGTATCACCATTAATTTGTATTTGAATATGTAGCTTTTACATGATGGTAAAATCATGCCATGGTATAAGATACTAGTGGTTGGTCCTTTTATGATATATGAATATAACAGTAACATTATCAATTGTGTATAAATTCATGGGACATTAGTAGTTCTTAGTTGTAAATACAATCAAGGGTAGAAAAACCTGATAGTATCTCATAAGAGATACATTATTGAACTAGATGTAGTAATATTTTGTAAATTATGATCATTATAAATAGTGGTGGATCCATAATTATTCACTTTTCGTAATTTATCCATAAAATATTATAATATCATAAAATATTTAAATAATTAAAAATATACCACCATGATTTATGAATGTTAAAATAATTAAGTTCTTGACATCAATGATTGTAATTCTATTCCTTGAGATTCATGTATCTTTTTTGAGGTTTAATTAATTAAAATAAAATTACAATGTGGACTAATAATAAAATCATTAGACACCTCTTGTTTGAGGATAATGGATTCTTGGGATGGATGGGTAGTTCTTTCCAATATGAGTACTGTGATTTTCTATATGGCATTATGCAAGGGAATATGACCAAATGGTGAGGGGTCATACCCTATTCCGTTGTGATGATTTTAAAAGATTAAAAAATAGGTTTCTGTTTCAAATAAATCTAGTGTAAAATGGATGGGAGTGATACTAAGGTCACTCTACATGTTTGAATTTCCCAAGACACTCGTGAGACATTGAAAAGACCTTGGGTGTACCAACTGATTTCACACAAATAAGGTTATGGTATTTTACAAAAGAGACATTAAATTTATAGGGGAACTCTTCTATGGTGTAATAACTATATTGAGACCATGGGATCCCTGAGGCTACCCCAGATATATCAATACAAATTGAGAGGATACATATAAAAATGAGTAGTATTATTATAGGTTTTCCAATAAAACATGGGAAAATTATTAAATCTAGAAACAACTATGGAATGTTTGGTTGGGCTCTTAGGAAACAAATTCCCTTTTTGGGATTGGTTAGGTACATTTATACCATTGATAATTATATATTTATATTTTATTGGTTACATACCCTCAAAAATACCATTTTATGAATTGGTTTTCACTCCCTTATTTTTGAAGTAATTTCTCAGGGGTTTCTAAATTATAATGAATTGAAAACACCGAGAATGGATAGTTAAATGAAACTAATAAAAACTCCCTAGTATGGATGTTTTTTATATGACTGGTGGGAGTGAAATATATTTAATATTTTTTATATTGGTTCTAGTCAGAGTATTTATCTTAAAACATTATAATTGATGGGAATTATGGGGTCCTTGGATAGTGTGGTTGAGTCTCCGGCACATGTGGTGCACAACTATTGGGAATCATTGAATATTAAGAAGAGGTATTCCCCAGGTTGTGACAACTAGACAGATCATTCCCAGTGTATCTACAAAATATACCATAGTAATTTTATCTCTTAATTTGGGATAATTTTATATTGGAGTGAAATAACCCTCGATATATAAGGGTTGACATAGTCACAATTATATTCATAGAGACATTCTTTCCCATGACATTGTATGTATTTATGATTAAGGATGAGGACATGAGGATCGATGTTGGATCATTTATTTTATTTTTCAAGTTATTTATTTTTTATTCTAAATATTTCACATGAAGATAACATATAATTTTATATAATATTACATGACCACATTAGTGTTTCCTTTGTCTGTTTTTTACTCACTATATTCCCTTTAAACCATTTATCTTTCACACCTAAAAATACATAACATTTTTTAAGGTCTATATTCATCTAATGAACAAAATTTATTATACAAAATAGATCATATTAGATTGGATTTTTTGATAAAAATAAGATGTGTCTTGGAGAAAAAATGGATCCCCTGTTCACTTATTATATTCAGGTATTTCAATTTTTATATATGGAATTCTAGGTGGGATTTGAGTGAGGTCGAATGACTGTATAATAAATCACCCTTTTTTATTATTGATTGTTTTATTCCATTGTTTTCCTGTAATCATTTTATTTAATTCTATATTTTTTGTCTTATAATATATCTACTATTTTGACTCAGACCATGGGGATATAGTATCATCACTGTACCACCATATACCCCCTACTACTTGATGATAACATTTATTATATAAGGTGTCTTGCATGAGGTCACAATTCCCACCATTCTCTTATCTATTCATAGTGAGTTAGATGAGGATATTATAAACATGTTGATTGACATTGAAAATTCATTATGAACAATAATAAGATTGAGTTAATTTAAAATATACATGGTATTATCATATGTTGATAATATATTAGTGGTCCCAATGTTGTCTAGGATTATGTTCTATGATGACAACAGAGACGATTATATGAATGGTCATGAATAATAAAATTACAAGTGGTTCGAAAAATGATATTATTTCATTGAAGCTGAACAATATTTGTTGAATTAATGGAAGTCCTTGCAGTGTGGAAATCAGAGATACTGGAGAAACAATTTCATAGAAAGGATGAATGGGTGTAAGGAACTCATTAGATAGTCTATGTAATATATTAATACCATAAAATTACATTTTCATATATAAAATAGTAAACAATATATTTTATATGTTAAAAACTTATTGTGAATATTTTATGTAGTATTAATGTTTTTTATGTGTTGATAAATCAGGATTTTATCATTTTATTAATGTTTTATATTTTTATTTAAGTGTGAGATGTACTAGATAACATCAGGATTAATGTAAGTAGGGTTTTTATCAAATATTGGTACAATGGTTTCATAAAAATATTTTTAATTTATTCCATAATATAACATGTATTGGGAATAATTTGTCAATGAATTTTTATCTTCGAGAAAACTTATTTATCTTGATAAAATTACGATATGATGAAAATGTACCCACTACCACCTAGGGATATAATTTAAAAAATTTGATTAATTTTTTTTGGAATATTTTTTAAATATAATTGATATGGTTATTAATAATTTCATTATTATCTATTATCATAAAAATGGTTATGTTTCATTTCCACTACAATTTGTTTTGTACTATAGAATGCTATTTTGATAAAATAAATTTTTTTGAGGATTGAAAAATTTTCTTATATTAATTATGTCTAAAATAAAAATATTAATCATTTATACAAATCCAAATAGAATTAATAATCAACTTTAGACCATAATGGTGTTTTGTAAGTGTTTGTAAATAAATTTCATTCAGTAAATTTTTATAATTAATTTTTTTTATAATTAATTAAAAAAATTATGTAATTTAAATGTTTAATTCCAATGAAAATTGTAATCCTCGACTTACTCAATGTATTAAAATTTACATAATGTACATATTATAATATTATACATTGTTGAGAAATAATTATTGTATAACATATTCCGAAATTGAATATGAGGATTATGAATCATAAACCACGCTATTATTAACATATATTTTTTTATCAAATATGTAATCTCACTAACGTTTTTAAAGGGATTTTTTAATGGATATTTATGGGTTTATATATGTGTAGATTAACATGAGATGGGAAAAAATATGAAAAATATTCTTTTCAAATTATTTGTAAAATGACTATCGTGTTATATATTAAATGATTTTTGTACTAGATTTAATTTCAAATATTATATAACTAATATTTAGAGGATTCATATTATTTCATTAATTTCCATTCGTAATGTTAACATGTAATCTCATATGATAAATTTCATACATTTATACCATACAAACACTAGCTGTGAAGATGATCTAATCAATTAATTTCAGATTCAATGATGATATTGTAGATATTTTTATATAATTTAATAAATGATTTATCCTTGTTTATTTTGGATAAAAAATCATGGCCCTATAAAGGTAAATAATTAATTGTGTTACCATACCTAGATAAGTGGTTAGTGATGTTAATATTTATTTTAGTGATTGGTATGTGATACACTAATCCTCATAAAAGACTAATGTTTGATGTATTTATTTGTCTTATTTATCATTTAACCATATACATAATTACATAATAGTGAACAAAAATCATTTAAATTGTATATGTATTGTTGTATCTTTATTTCTTAGGAAAAGATATTATATTATTATGTTTGATATATATGGAACATAAAGTTGACATACATATGATGATACTTTTTTTATGGTGATAATGTGAGATCCCATTATAGTTTGAGTGTTACTAACACATTGATATAGGTCATTCCATTAATATATTTTTACAATAAAAAATCATTATTTTTTTCTACATTACAATTCCTAATAATTTTACACATAATGGAAGTAAAAATGATGATAATATTTTAAAATATGTGTAAAAAGTTTTTTGACCACAATGATTTTTTTATATAATGATTGTCGATCGATTTCCCAAAAAATTGTTTTCGATACAGTTTCACAAGTTACTAGAGATGAGGTGATATTGGGTGAAAATACATCAAGATTATAAAAATTTAAGGAAATTGTGGGATTGATAGAAATATATAGTAATGAAAAAATGATAATTTTGTCCACTAAATCATTATTAATTTAAAAGTAAACAACATCATATTAAATGTCACAATATTTTTTTATAGATAATTATCTACTTTATATTATAATTTATCTCAATTATTTTTTTAAAAACTAAAATCTTTCATTGTCGATTATAACATATAAAATTATTCTTTAAATCATTTTTGTAAAACATTTTGAAATTTTATAATATTTATCATTTCATCATATTTGGTTTAATATTATCAATTATTAATACATTTTTTCACATTTATCATAATTTTAGTTGTTTTTAATGATTAATAATGTAATTTTTATGAAATAACAATCAATTTGTGGATTATTGTCAAATTTCGTTAATTATAAAATGGTTTCGTAGTCAAATAACGGAAGTATAAGGTTATGATTTAGTATCTCTTACCAGTGACATTAATTCTCACTTTTCAATTAGTATCATGTTTTTATCTAGTCAGATATAATGAAATAATTCTCCACAATAATTTTTGATGCACTCAACCCATGTAACTCCCTATGAAGATGTATTATTTTAATTTAATCTAATTGATTTTTTCAAATTTCATATTTAATGTTTTCATAAAATGTCTTCATGAAATGAGTTATTTATATTCAATGTTAATTATATTCAATAAAAATAAATGTGTAGATCTTGTGAGAATATGTTCTAGTGGTCCATTTCATCAATGATTGGTTAATAGTTTTCCATACAACATTTAATAAGTACTATTATTATAAAATATGTTTCAAAATTGAAATATCATTTCTGTTCAATTTACTTATCATATAGTTCCCAATATCCAACATAATATCAATAACACATTATAAGACACTTCATCAATAACCATTACAATTTATAAGAGTAGTATGAATCAAATATAAATTCTACATAATTTTTTTACAATAACATGTATATTAATCTAGAATTCATATATGGTATGTTTCATTTAGTTAGATTCTAGTAAACTAACCCAATATTAATGTTGGGTAACCCAAAGTCACCAGTTCTAAAGGTAAATATAGAGAATAAAAAACACGAAATTTTTTAAAAAGAGTTGTGAAATTAATATTTATTTAATCTCAAATAACATAAAACATGTCAATTATTGATGGGACAATTTTGTTCTCAATTAACCTCATGATAATATTTTTTCCGCATGAATTTATATAGATTCAAAAAATGGTACCCAAACTCATATCTCATGCATCTTATACCATCAAGTGTTAATTGATAACAAGAAAACATAACTTTACAAAAATTATAGCATTCATGTAACACCATGGGATTTAAAAAGTGGGATTCATTTCTTGATAAATAGTCTACATGAAACACTGATATTTAATGACTTAAGAAATATATGTCCCTAGATAGAATTTTTTACATGCATCCTTGAATATAAATGAACATTAACGTAGTATTCCCATCTGTTAAATTGAATAGTACCAATACGAGTATGTTATTTTTTAAATTATATGTTTTAAACATGAATAAAATACAATAAATTGTTATCTATTAATTATAAAATACAATAAAAATAATTTGACTCAAAAATATGTGCAATCTAAAGAATAATCTATAATTATATAAAGGCTATTTCATTGTACTTTCCATACATATATTAAAATTTATTATTAACACTATTATAAAATTATTTAAAAAAATGAAATTCATTTCTGAATTCAATGTATAAATTCTATATTTAGGTTATATTTCTTTTGATATTTCAGAAAATATTGATTTTTTATAGAATAGTAAAAATATTTTTTATTTAAAATGACATTAATTTTAAAAAATTTATTTACTTTAAAAGTTATATTATTTTTTAGATATTATTAAATATAGAATAATAGTTATTTTTCTATAATAAATCCACTAAATTACATTTTAATTAAATTGAAATAGTTTTTTAGTATAAATTTATTTTTGGTTTTGATACAGAGTTTTAGTGAAATATTTTTAAACATTCATAATGTTTACCTATTTTAATTGATTAAAATATCCCTTACAAAAGATAGAGTTAAATATAATCTATATATTATATATCTTTATTTTTTAATTTAATGTAATATAATAATTAATCTTGGTCATACAGTTAACATGAAATATTTTTTGTTCAAAAATAAAATTCATGGAAACGTGCTTTTGTGTCCCATCGGTGGGTATAATATTACAATAAATTCACATACATAAATGAGTGAAATTTATAAAAATTGAATAAATACCATGATTTATAATAATTTTTTTATATAAAAATATCATCTTATTTTTTTGTCATAGTGAATAGTGAAAATAGGAAAAATCTTTTACTACAGTTCAGGTAAAATCGTATTGTCTGTGGTTGAATTAAAATTTAAATTTTAAATTTATAAAAAATATTTAATAAAATATACTCTAAAAAAATTGTTATAATGTTATATTTAATTATTTATAATTATACATTTTTATAAACATCCCATTAGATAAATTATAGTTTCACTTATCCTTTAAAAATATTACAATTTTTCCACTCACCTCACATATAAATGGTCACCCCCTCTCCAATCCTCTTCACACATTAAACCCCTTTTGTCCAATAAATTACCAAATATCTTCCCTAATTCCATAACCACATCCTATAATCTGTTTTAATCATATATGTATCCTACGAAGGCTTTTACTACTAACTTATGGGGGATATCCAAAGAGGAGGTATCATGCAATACCGAGAATTATTATTTCATTTCTTCTTCTATCTAATTAAAATAATTTTATATTATGATGATATAAAATATTAGTACCTCCAATATAATGATATTTTATTTTTTCAATTTCTTAAAATATATCTACATCCCCATTCATGAAATAGAGAAATAAATTACCATTCCTGTGTATGGAGGACTACCACCTCACAAACCAATGTGATTTTCCTTTCAGAATCTCTTATAATAGCATGTTATAATGATTGATTTAAATTATATATATTATATTTTAAAAATAATTATATTACTATTTTTTTATATCCAATATACCATCTTAATTTCAATTCCATGTTGGAGACTATATCATCAATTCATTCTGCGGCGTACTACCACCTTGTGTAGAGATGCAATTCGTTTGTCACTTATGCAATACATGGTAGGTAATGAAGATATATTTAATGAATATATGTGATATATTTTAAAATTTTGATATTCATTATATATTTACCTTTTTGAGATGATAATAAATCAAAGTATTTCTCATCTTTATACTCACTGAAAAATAATAATGTCGTTCATGTGTACGTGTGGACTACAACCTCTACCATGTCAAGTGAGTATTTTTTTTCATCACCAAATTAAATATATGACACATATAAATATCTTTTAATATTTAATAATTTAGTTATGATATGATGATAATTATGTAAGGATAGAGTAATACATACATTTTGTTCTTAATTATCATTGGAAAATGGAATTACTACTCATGTGTGAGTATGACCAATGAACACTATGATTGTATCATAGTTTATTTTTCAAAAATATTATTCATTTTTAATTTAAAATTAATAATTTATGAATAAATATTTTATTTATTTATTATTATCCTTTTTATTTTGAAATATATCCACTTTGTATACATTCTACACATTGTATCCATTTTCAAGTACAAAACCGGTCATCTTAAAAACAACCAAGCTGGACATACCAGATTATATATTAAAAAATGTCATTAAAAAAATAAAACACTAGATTTATATGTAAGGTATTAGTCATATAAAATATTAATTGGAAATAAAAATATGTATATTTTTTTAATTATATAGTTGTTAAAGGGAATAAATGGAAATCCTTTACAGGGGGTAAGGAAATTCATCTCAATTTTCATTCATTCATCCATATTTTAATGTCATGAAATTAATTTATTTTTTATGGTCTATATACTACACTTTTTTGTTTGTTATCATGAATAATTTTTATATCACACTATTTATGTTCGAATTTGAATTATTTAATCCAAGTGTATTTGAGATTAATCTTACCTTGTGGTAATGAATTTCATAACTCATTTTCTTTTTATGGGTCTCTATTAATTCGTACATACATTTTTTATTAAATAATGTTTTATATAATGAACATATCTAATATTTTGTGTTATGAAGACATTTTTAATAGTGTTTACATATAATACAATAAATTTATTTACTAATTTTATCTCACATCAATGATATGATCAATATATGGGTCGCTCATCTCAAATTGTCTTCTTTAGGAAATGTGTTACTTTATGCACTTAAATTATTTTATTAAGTGTACATAATTCCCCGATGGCATGTTATATCAAGAAACTATATATGTTAATGATATTTAAAATATCACATGATATCATTTTTTCATCATTCTTAGGATTTAGGAGTTACCAAATTAGTATGGCTTCATAAGGAAATACCATTTATTTTCATGATTGTATATGTTAAAGGTTCATTGAGAGAAAAAAATGATATAATTTTATTGAATCATGTCTATTTTCCTCTCCTATAGTTATGAATTTTTTTCTCATGTTTAATTTCCATTTTAACCCATATTAATTGAATATATATCAAGAATACCCTATATAATGGAAATGGATCTAGTAGCATTATTTTATATTGTGAATATTTCTATTACATATCAATGATTAATAAATTATTTTAAACAATTTCTTTTATAAAAATAAAATATATCTCAAATCCATTTTACATAATCTGTGAATTTATTTCAATAAATTTCTATCAACTATTAAATTTTTAATATTTTTCTTTGTGGTTGTTTTCGACTCCCTTTGTGAAATAGCTGAAAATAATTTTTAGTTTAATGTTTAAACATGATCAACTTTTACATATATATTATATGTTATTTTACATAGTAATTTTTTTTATTTGTTACAAATTTTATGTTTATCAAAAACTATTTGGACAATATTTAGTGAATTTTTAGTTTCTAAATGTTTTTTAATTTTGGAAAAATGGTTTTTTCCTCATGATATTTTTAATGTTCCTTTTGTGATATTTCCCTTCATCAATGATTATAAAACATGGTGTTACATAAAATCTACTATTGTGATGTGGTAATGATAACATATTTCTTATCCCTTTGTATTGGATATGATATTGGAATGGAACATTTTTATTATTTAAGGGTGGATCACACAATTAAAGATCAGTTATTGTTGATTTGTAAAAAAATGAGCTCATTAATGATACGTAAACCTTATTAAATATCCTAGGAGTGCATGAAACGAACTTGTTGGGAATGATATACCATATTTTATGGTTGTTCCCATATAGCACCGTGTGATGGTGATGTAGAGTATAAAATGGGAGTTAATAGATATTTCTCTAATGAATTGCGTGCTAACCATTTTTGTTGGTGTAAATAAGGAGGGTATTATTAAAGGGGTCCCACCTAGATTTAACTAGGCTATAGTTATTTCTTACATGAGTATAAAATGGGTTATGAATATTATTTTCCATGATACCATTACATTTTTGTTATTCAATCTATGGTAGATAAATTTTTAAATAATCGAGACTAATTTCACATGGCTCATGATTATTGATTCTTATTACTATTTCCTTGGATTAAGGTTTATGTCTAGGTCTTGTATTTTTATCTAGGATTATTCGTATGACTAATCATATTTTATGCTCTTGCACTATTATTATATCATTATTCCCTAATGTGCATCATATTCTCACTAGTGATATTCAGTTAATAATTATTATATTTACCCTTATTTAGAATAGGATCTCATTATTCTATTTTTTCGTTTTCCCCATGTTATCAAGAATGATATTAAATTAATTTTACCTAGTAGGGTTTCATACATATTTTGATGAGGGCTTAATGTGAAATAATAAGATCTAGGTTAAGTGGGAGATATGACCATTTAAAAACATGGGTATTGTTGGTGCAATATATTATCATACTTTTCTAAAAAAAAACTAATTTTAAATATTATTAGTCACACCAATCATCTTTTCACACAATTATGTTGTAGTTTTCAGATACTGAAACATGGTTTACCTTTATCACTATCAAAAAAATTGTATTGATTAAGATTTTATCACTAGATCCATGAGAGTGGTTTTAATGATCTTTTAGGAAGTATCAGAGGTAGAGTTTATATATCATTAGATATTATGTTTTATTCATGTGACGTTATCTTAAGTATTAATGATAACCTCATAAGTTTATATATTGAAGGTTTATCATATGTTAAATGGTAATAATAACCATTATTCCTTACATTTTCATTGATTATTAAGGTTATTTATAAGGTCGATCATCATATTTATGGGAAATTTTATGTATATAATTTTAGATAAATTTAAATCCAAATGGTTGGGTTAAAACCCATAAAATATAGAAAAATAAGGGGTCTTAAACACATAACTAAAGGGCTACAAGGTTGAAATGTTTACCACTATCTTATGTGACGTCCTATTTATTATAACATCATTATTTATATTTAAAATTTTCATATATAATGATAATGTTTAATTTTAGAAAATATGATTTATCATTTTCATAATTACGAGATTGAAAAGAGATTTGGTAAATATGTGCCTAATGATATATTAGAAAATGATCACTATATTGGGAAAACAACTTACAATGTGCTAACAATTTTGTTTTTGTTTAATGTATATGGATATAATGAGTATCTTGTTAATAATTTTATTGTTATGTGATCCATTATGAATTTTATTTATACAGAACCCATGGTTTCAAGTATGTACCCCTTTCATTATGATCTTTAAATATATAAATCATATGGTTGAGGTTTGAGAGAGTTTGGAGAAATATTGAAGTTTTATGTGGATTTTATAAGTGTGCATGATTGGTGCACAATTTTTCGAAATAGTGAAACACCTATATAAAATCTTTCACAATGAGATATGGGCTTCAGAGAAGGCACATAAGAAGGGAATAGATTTCCAAAATGTGTGGAAGCCTTGTAGAAATCATGTTTTTGAGAAAGCGGTCTTTAGAATGATTAGTGCATGGTTTGGAAAATCACCAAGGAAATCATGTGAGGTTCATCCTTAAGGTAGTGTCTTGCATATGGTTAGTACATACTTTTTCTAACTGTGAGTCTAACCGTTCATGGGTTAAATTTGATATCCAAAATCTTATATCTCGTAATTTTTGGCCTCTAAGGCTATATTGTTTCCTAATATACAACCCTATCACAATATTCTATCTTCTAAAATGCTGAGGAAGCCTCTCTCATTGATTTGGATTCAATCCAAAGGCTTCTCTAGGTGATTTAAATATGGATTGTTATAGTAAGTCATCATTCTTGAAAGTTCTTGGTGTTTTTTCATATATCTTGTTCCATATATCTCCAGGTTTCATAAATATTTTTCCAATTTGGAATGATCTAAGATTGAAGATTAAAAATATAATTAGTTTTGTGATGATTGTGTAGTGTGTGTTAATATTCAATGTGATGGATAAGGGTGTATGTTACCCCTTCAAAAGATTGGGATGGATATGGGCACAATGTACACGCATATAAGATGTTCACAAAGTGATGGATTAGTGAAATAATGAATTCCCACACATGTTTATAGGGAGTTATAGGTTTCATGATTGGTTGGTTTAGTTGATATGTATAAGGTAATGAGTTATTCCAAATGATGGGATTGATATAATAGTTTTAGTGAATTGTTCTTTAGTTTCCATTGTTTTTTATATTGTTTTCCAAAAATATTTTGTTATGTAACTTGTTTATAATGTGAAATAAATTTTTAGAAATTATATTATATAATATATTTTACCTAAATGTTTTAACATGTTCTATATGTGTAGAAATAGTAGGAACATCATTTTGGGAAATCCTAACGAGTTTCATTACCCACCGTTACTTTTTCAAATTTGTTCTTCTATTGATATCATTCATAAAGATGTAGGAAAAAGTAATGGATCACCCTAATATAGTGGTTATTAGTGATACATGGTGTCTTGAACCATGTTGGGACATCATCTAGGCCGAAGCCTAAACTGGTTTATGGCATGGACCAAAGGGTGTTATTGATCCCCATGAGCTGGGAACAAGTGCGCGAGTGTCAATAATTCAACATGGGAACTATTTAAATCAATTTATAAACATAAATAGACAAAAATATCAATAAACAGAAACTAAAAATTGATAACCAGAAAATATATAAAAAGTTTCCATATTTGAGTAATGGAGTTTTTAGAAAAACCAAAGAGTCTAAAACCAAAAAGGAAATAGAAACTATCTCAAGAACCACAACATGTTGAGAGGAACAACACCCTCAAGCTACCACCACAATGTATCACTAAGGAGAACCTCTAGAAATCTGAACAACCTTCACCAAAATTCCTTCCTGTTCTTATGTCAACCATTACCAAATCTACAAACACCCAAAAGTGTATGTAGGGTGTGAGCCTAAACCCACTATATTTCCACCCAACAATAGATTCCATGCCATAAAATTATAAGAAAAATAACATTCCAGTTTTTTAAATTAAATAGTGGAATCATTTTAAGGAAAAAATATTTTAAATAAAATGAATTCGATAAAAAAACATGCTTTATTTTTAAATATTAATCAATGAATATCATATGACGCTGGTAAGTGTGATTTAACCTATGATAAACAGTTACGGGAGAACCCTCTAGGAAAAAACATGCAATGGGTCACTTGGTACCTTGTATCTTAGTAAAACATGGCATATAAGCCAAAACTAACTGCTTTCTCATCCACGAGACACTAGGGGGGACACACCAATGACATAGTGGTTTCTAATAGTAATAAATATTTAGTTTATTTTTTCATCATTAATCTATCTAACAAAAACCCAGTATATACCTCTTCTGTATCACTAAAATACTAGTTCTAGTCCACCAACATAATTACTGATGCATCCCTTTATGCTCAAAAAGTATCACATTTCACATAACACATGATATTCACAAACAGAAGCCAGCAAATGAAAAATATAGTCAATATTTCACCACATTAACACCAAAATGAATTTATAAAATCATATTCACACCAAAACCATTTCCAAATATGATTCACATCACATGAAAATTTTAATAAACCATTTGTATGAATTATATGGCACCCAAAGGTAAAAATTAGGAATTTCCATGTGATATAGACCCAATTTTATATAAAACCCAATTTAAATAAAAATTCATACTAGTGTTTTTAAAACCCACATTAAATGAACACATAATAATCATAGGACACTCCAAATTATTCATGAAATAACAATCATTTATTCAAATACTGGTTAAGCACAAAATCACATACCATGGGTTTAGAAATTCCTAAAATCTTGTGTGAAACTCTGATCGAACTCAAAACATGAGAGTAAAATAACAATTTCATGATCGAGTCCTAAAAATGGAACTCTACCCTCTAGAAAAGTGGAACAACAATCATTTTATAGAAAACCCATGATTGGAGAAAGAAAACAAGGTAGAAACTCACTTAATTAATGAATCGTGAAGATTTCCCACAAAACACACCTCAAAAATGGATATCCAAGGATGAAAGAGGGATAAATAATGGTTTTATGTATGAATATTGTGATTGGGGAAGAAGATGGTCTGTTTTGTGTTATGTCTATAAAGTGAAAAAAAAGGAACAACATGCATTTTTAATGACATTGAATGGCCACATGGTAAGTTCGTAGGGTTTGTGAAATGGTGTGGCTACCATGGGGTTTCAACTATCTGCCAAGGAAACTGCAAACAGTTTGACTGCCTGATTTATAGACCGTTCTCTAACCATGTGATAGAGTCCTGTCCATAAACCCCACATGGTCACACAATTACCTTAGATGGGTGAACATTTACTACTAATCACACACCAACCATGGGATAAGGTATTCCCACACAAAACATATTATATTACTCCATAAAATAAAAATAAATATAAGGGAAAATTTTATACCAATAATGAATAAAAATACCTCAAAATAAAATCACGATTTTGACAATTCTCACCACCATGAAAACATTCTGTCCTCAGAAAGTCACCATGAAACTCTATCAAAAAACATGAACATATACTCTTCTCAAAAAACATCTTCCATTCCCAATTAACTTTCACATATTAACCGTTCCTCCAAAAGATATAGTCCAATGGAATATACTTCTAATGAAGCACATTATCTTTTAAATTCACTAAATGTATTGGCCCTTCAGTCACATATAAATTGGGATCCAACTCCAACTCTTCCTAATTCAAAAAATGTTATAGGTCTCAATTATACTTTTTCAATTGAGAGCCAAGGAATTAGTCATGGATTTATGTCTACCAAGAGGGAAAATATGACATGTATTCCAACATTCCAATAATATCAATAATTTCAAAAGGTCCAATATATAATGGTGTTGTCTTTCCAAACAGTCTGAAACAATGATGATCCAAACATGGTTCCACTTTTAAGAACACTCGGTCACCCTTATAAAACTTATGATCTCGGTGCCTCAGATCATCATAAGATTTTTGGAGGCTCTATGATTCAATCACTAAAATATAATCATCTTGACTTTCTTAAATGTCTCTTTCACAAGGCATGCCCCAATAGTGAGGTCTCACTAACTACATCCCAACATGATGGGGACTAACAAGGAAGATGATAAGGAACCTCAAAAGGATCCATTAAAATTAATGATATCTAACTACTATTATAGGAAAATATGAAAAATCCAAAATGGCTATCCCATAATCCCCCAAAAATCCAAGATGCTTGAACAATTCATGTCTTCCATAATTGAATATTCCCACTATGTTTAACCATCCATTTGAGGATGGTATATTATACTCATCTTGATCTAATACCCCAATCTATTTTAAAGGAATTCTACGAAGTAAGAGGTAAAACAGGGTACTATATCTGAAAAAATCACCGATAGAACACCATGAATTCTTACCACCTCTTAAACATACAATAATCCTAGCTCATCCACATTTGGTGAATCATTAATCAAAATGAACTGGGTTGATTTGGTCAAATGGTAATTTACCACCCTAATTGATTTACTTCCATGAGGTGTATGATTAAATAAAATAATTAAATCCATGGGGTCCTTGTCCAACATCCCAGAAGTAATGGGTGACATAGGGAGAAAATAGGAGGGCCTTTGATGCTCTGTATTCACCTAATATCATGTATATTATCTCAGTAAAAATTTGGCTATATGTCGCCACATTCCTCCCCACCCGAACTGATGATGAACATCACAATATATCATGGTTGTCCTAGGATTAATGGACCACAAATACTGGTGGTTATCCCACACCACCACCATCCTAAGAGATAACAACACCATAAAACAGACCACAATACTAAGAACATTTCTGGGAGAAAATGTTCAATCACAAGATGCCTCCCCACCATGAAGAAAATACATAGAATACTAGTACATCTCATCTGTAGGATTCTCCCTTGTATGGTTCACTATAAGGGAAGGATCATACAAAAGACTAGCTAAGAAAACACCTTTTCTTTGTATCTTGGAAAAGAGCCCAATCAAAGTCCACTCATAAATAGAATTATTCAATACCTGCACTTGCACCCTTAATCTCATGTTCTCCCCCACAATATTCTACATTCTTTCGGTATAGACAATTTCGATGTAAAACCCCTGGAAATATTCAAACCAATTGAATTGCCTTAGTTTCAAATCCTTTTGGGATAAAATGTTTTCTAAACATTTATTATTATATTACACTAAAAAATTCTCACAAAAAAAGATAATGATTGCATGTCATCAAGTTAAGAATCATCGCTTCTAACTCCAATACATGAGTTCAGAAGTTCTTGTCATGTGGTTAGATTTGCCAAGATCCATATGCCACCTCATGATCATCTTTCATGATCACATATCTATGAACCATACCTAAACCATTTCAATGTACCACATACCCCTCTACCCACTCTAGAAAAATTAAAACAGGAATGATAGTCAACCACTACTTCATATCCTCAAAAGACGTTTGTCATTTTGGGATCCATTCAAACATCACCCCTTTCCAAGTGAGTGTTTTCATGGATGAAGAATCCCATGTTAAATTATGAACATATCACCTGTAATAATCTAGTGGTTAAAGGAATCACATGATTGAAAACAAATTCTGATGCTTCTCCTATGACGCAACTACATTGATTTACTTGGGTTCTATTGAAATCACACTCCCTGATATCACATGGCCTAAAAAATCACTTCCCTAATCCAGAAAATACACTTTGAAAACATTTTATATAGATAGTGATCCTGAAAACTTCCCATCATGATTCGAACATGATTCTGATGCTCTTCCTCAATTCCATAATAAACTAGTATTTCATCCATGAATACTACAATGATCTATTCGATATACTGGGGGAACAACGTATTCATGATTTCCACATAGAACGCCAGAGCATTCATCAATTTGAAAGGCATTACCATGAACTCTAATTGGTTGTAACTACTTAGGAATTCCATTTATGGAATATTCACTAACTTCACCCTAACTTTGTGGTAACTATAAAACATTTTTATCATGGAGAACCACTTTTACACTTTATTCCAAATAAACAAGTCATCAATTCAGGGTCAAGTATTCCTTTTCTTGTTGGTTACATTATTAAACATCTTGTAACTAACAGAAAATTAGGGATATCCATCAGGATTCTACCTAATCAAAATTGAGGAGACCTAAGGATATGTACTCTGGATAAAGAACATTTTGGGTTTCAAAACATTCAAGTTTACCATTAATTCTCTTAGCACGGTGGGGGCCATACTATATGTTGGAATAGATATAGGTTATTTCCCATCAAACAAATCAATCAAGAACTCAACATCCAATTCTGGGATTAAACCTAAAAAGCCATCTAGATATAGCTTAGTGAATAAATCCACTATAATAGGTAATCCACCCTCTACGGTACATCCATCATCCACCTCCACGATATGAAATAAAAAAACTATATTTCCCAATTCTGAGAGTGTTGGTCCATCACAATGCAACTGAGGATCCCATTACAATAAAAAATCAATGGCACTCCCAATAGGTGCCACAAATCATACCTGATGATTATAAGAATCAATGTGTGAATGGAAGTGCACTATCCAATCAATGCCAAGGATTACCTAAAAAATGTCCATATTCATGACCAGTAGCTCCCATTCTAGCTCAAACCCTAACATAGAGAGTGCATATGATGGGAACCTGAGACCGTGTTCTTGCTTGTTACCAAATTAAGATAGAAAATCCACTTCAAAATAAAAATTATATTTTTTTATATTTCAATATGTTCACAAGGGAGGAATTTATAAAACAAACAAAATAACCAATATCAAATAAAATACCATATATAGGATATTCAATCATAATTTTACCTCAAACAATTGTGGTACATGCATCTAGTCCCTCTTATGCTTGATCTTCAACATGGAGATTCCTGGTCTCTACAGAAGTCTGAAAACAACCCTTTCCCTATGGCCCTAAACTAAACTGACTCTAGGAAGATGATGACCCAGTTCTACCACCCTAACTACCAAAACCAAGATCCCACAGTCCTAGTTAGTTCTAACTGATATGGCATTCCCCTGGAAGTTGTAGATTCTGCACCACTATGGTTGGGTTCATCGCCTTGCAAGAACCTTTACGGTTCCCCATGACTCCACAATGATGTAATGTCTTTGGAGGATATGTAAACATAGTTCAGATTTTCACTTTAATCCAACAGTTATGGGATACTACCAAACCAGCATAAGAGGCCATAGATGAAGATGATGCAGATGGATATACTAAACTATCACTCCCCAGTTTCCCTTATTCATATCACTTGCTCTTCTTCCCATATGAAATATTGATGTCCATTGTAGACATAGCACTAAAGGAACCAGACCAACCATTGAAATCAATCTCAAACATAAAATATCAATCATACAATATATCATAAGTGTTTAAATTGAAGATAAAGACATGATAATAAATCTCTAGTTTCAAACCCCTTTCGAACCTCGGAGCCTTTTTGTGCTAATTGGAATCTATTTCTAGAGAATATTGAACTACATTAGAAAAATGGATTGCATACTCCATTACTGATTAGTCCCCATGAAAATGGTTTCAAACCACCAATGACTTGGCATTTTCTAGGACCTTAGGGAAATAGTGGTCATTGAATACTACGTTGATGTCTTTCTAACTCATTTTCTCATTCTTCCCCTTTTGGATCACGGGGTCCCTCAACCTTCAACGATGACATTATATCATAAACAAGTCTCACTTTACCAAGACATCCTTAGGAGTTTCATGTAATTAAAAAATGTTCCCAATATTTTTAATATGTTTCTCTGCTTCATGAGGTTTTGTAATACCTTGAAAATAATGAGTTTTATTTAAAAACTCTAGGTTTTTGTCCTTCCTAGGACTGGATTCAGCTACCCTAACAAGAGAAAGTCTAGGTATCACTCTATATCATAGTTCCTAAAAACCTCGAACAAAAGCTTCTACTAACCTCTGATCATTCAGTGAGGTATAAACCTCTCCAACCTCTTCCCTCAGTTGTACATGAAGGATCCGTGGTGTAATTTTTTTTACAAAAAGTAAAAAACATAAGAAAAAAAATCATACAAAAACTCTAAAAAATTTTAACAATAAAAAAATACAAATAAACCAAACTCATCATGACAACATAAAGACCTGAACACATAATACCAATCCAATTTCTATGTAAAGTCTTTAGCCTAAATGTCTAACCTAGAGGAGAAGTCAAACAATAATACCAACATCCCAGGGTTGCTCAATGTCTGTCACAGGGAGTGTTGGCTAGGAACCCCATTTTCCACCACAACACTGAGCCCTGATAATACTATCTCTATACTATCAAGACCCATTCCAAATAACATCACCCAGAGAGAATAACCTTCGCGTGATAAAATTTTGTAATGAACCATGTTGGGTCATAATCTGAACTGGTGTCTGACCCAGTTTATGGCATGGCCCAAAGGGCATTCATGATCCCCACAAGCAGGAAAACAATTTCTTGGGTATCAATAATGCAACATGGGAATGATTTACTTGAAATTAGAAACATAAAATGACCAACATTTTAATAAACTAAAATATAACATTTATAACCAAACAAGCCATAAACAATTTCATGATTTGAGTTAAGTTAATTATACAATATCCAAAAATGATACTGCAAAATATGAATCAGAAACTATCTCAAGAACCACTACATAGAGAGTGTAGAAAAATCATCAAAACACCTACACAACGCTTTAATGAGGAGAGCCACTATCAACCAAAACTACAATCATCAATATCATTTCCATTTCATATGTTGAACATTACCAAGTCTACATACAAATAATTTGTTAACATGGGTGTGTGCCTAATCCTAGAAGGATTCCACCAAATAATATATTCCATTCTATAAATATTATAAGTTAAATAACATGAATGATTTATAAATGAATGGGTGGGAATTTTTAAATAAAAAAACATTTAAGGAATACAATTTTAAGATAAATCATACCTTCTTTTGAAATAAACAACAATGAATACCCTATTCCAACGTTAAGTGTGATATGTCCAAGGGGAACTAGTAATGGGAGAAATCTCTATGTCCTATCTATAAATGGGACACTATGTAACTCATATCACAACGAATCATGGTTTATAAACCATGAATATCAACGTTATCTTTTATGATCAACTAGGAGGGGACACTTAAATGGACTAGTAGTCTCCAATCTTTATCAATATTTTGATATTATTTTCATCTTCAATCTCGTTATGTGATACTGGACTGATCCAACTTCCATATCACTAGCATACTTGTCCTACACTACCCACCTAGTTATCGGGGCTTCCCTTTTGTGCTCAAACAACTACCAAATTATACATGACACACCACTTTAACATACACATCCCATGAAAAGAAAAATACACACAATATTCCATCACATGAGTACACAAATTTCCTTTTTAAAACCATACTCACACCAAATACATTTAAAAATAATATTTTCATCACATTCATAATTTAATAAACCATTTACATAATTAATAAAACAACCTCAATGTGCACAAAAAGTCATTACATGTGAAATACACACATTTTAATATAACAACCCTATTTCTCACAAAATTCATCTAAAATTATTTCATAAAAAACATTTACACCACACTTAATAATCAAATGATAGTAGAAAATATTCTATAAAAATATTCAATTCATCGAATAATTATCATGCATGGGATCACCATCTTGGTTGTAGAAATTCCCAATGTCCATTTCAAAACCCCAACTATAAAAAAAACACACCAAAAATAATAAACATCGAACCCTAAAAATTTATTTTAAACCCAAATTTTCAATATTTTGACAAAAAAAACCTACTCACTGGAAAAGAGGAACCCAAAATAAATCAGATGAAAATCCTATATTGGAGGATGAGAAAAATGGAGAAACTCACTTGCATTAAAAAATTGGAGATCTCCCACTATATCCACCTCAAAATTTGATATTCAAGGAAGCAAGATGAATGAATGGTGGATTATATGGCTAAAAATCCCAAGTGGAGAAGAAGAGGAGTGTATTTAGGTTTAAAAGAAGGTAAAATAGTTAAAATTTGTAATTTCATTGACCTAGACTAGATGCATGGTTAGTCTACACAATTTTTTCAAACTATGTGATGATCATATGTTTAACACTGTCTACTCAGGACATGCCTCAAGGATATCCCACATGGTTTACAAAAAATGCTCTAACCATGTGATAATCCTATATCTAACAACCTCACATGGCCACATAGTTACCTCGGTAGGGCACACAATTACTATTAATTGTGTGGTAACTGCACTCTAAGGTCCAAGAACCCAATAGTTATGATTGTAATCCAAAAAAAATTAAATCTAAAAGAAAAAGGAAGACCTAAAATTAATAAAAAAAATACCTCAAATGAAAACCATAGATGTGAAACTTGTTCTATTTACTAGAGTTGGATAATAGAGGTTGTTGAAGATTTAGGAATTATAGTTATCTCTGAGTTTTTTTGGGATAAATATTCTTACTAAATGAACTTAGTTTTGTGTAGTATCATGTTATGGTACTTTTCGTATATGGTTTGATAATTGGAATTCATTGTTTTCCTTCAATTTTATCATGAATCATGTAATGGTTTATTTAACTATGGATTGTTTAATTGTTTTTTTTTCAAAGGAAAAACTATCCTCTAATTATAAATGAATCCCTTTATATTTATTGTAATCTTTTTTCATCTTGGGGATGTCTCTTATGAACATGTAATGTGATTCCATACTCAAAAGTGAATGAGGATGGGAGATATGTTACATATTCTATCATTTAGTTCAATGTAGGACTAACAAGTGGTCATCTGTTTTCAATATCTTGGAGTTGGAATTCATCCTAGTATATTAATTGTGTCAGGTTGAAATAATGGATAAGGATTGTCTTGAACTGAAATGTACATCATAAAAAGAAATATATTACATTTTTACCAAGAACATAAATTTTCTAGGGATATGGGTACATAAGTGTTTTGGAGACACATATCGAATTTGGAATCTCGTAGTCATGGTTTTATCCAAAGAGACATGAATGACATGAATTATTGAAATGAATTCACACTGGGATTTCATATTTCATTTTGAGTAAGGATTTGGTGTAATGTGTTTATTTTTGAAAAGTGATGATTTTTTTTTCAAATGTGAAATTTTAAAAAGAGTATTATTATTATATTTTGATAATGATTTTATTTTCAAAATAATGTGATATTTTTCCGAAATAGTTGAACATAGAAAAAGAGTTATTTTGTAATGAAATGTTTTGATATTGTGTTATGATTTAATTTTAAATGCTACACCGTCATTTAATATAGAGGTATCCTTATAGCATTTTTTGTTCTTCTAGAAAATACCACCAGGTAGCCATCACAGAATCCAAATAAAAGAATATTCTGATAATTTGGTTGCTTCCCAAGCCATTGGTTAACCAAGAGCTAGTTTAATGTATTTCCCGTGAATATCAGGTTGTGGAATGTAGGAATAGGAGGGATGATCCATGTAAAGTGGATCATTCCATCTAATTCTGTTTGAAAATCCACCCCTATTTTTGGGTTATTATGAACTCCAAAATGGAGAGGAGTGGATGTATATGATGATTCATATGTTTAGTTTCATCATCACATAAGAAGATTTGAATGTCCAGATAGATAAATATATTCTATAATATCATTCATGTCGGTGGTTGGATTTATCTATTCAATCTAAATTAGAAAACAGATTATCATGGGAGATTTGTAGGAATTGTTTACCATTAAATTCTTTCCTCATATGTTTAGAATTCAAATAAAGGAGGATTTTATCATATTTAAGTAGTAAAATAATTTTTGAATAGATTATGTAGATAATATCATGAATTTAGTGAACTATTTATCTGAAGTTGCTGCTAGTGTTTCCTTAATGGAACACATCATTGAATCGGGACTGAGGTAGGAGATTTACTCAATGATTTTTGTGCTATATATTATTGATTATATGGTGATGGTCAATATAGAAATGGTATCAAAAAGGGACATATCATGAACTATATGAAGAGGAAGTATGTTGATACCCAGGGGATATGGTGGGAACTCAAATGTTTGGAGAATGAAAATGATGTTCATATTTCCAAGGTGTGAGTGTAAATCCATACTAGAGGTTAAGATTTGTAAGCCATCATCCATGACTGAATATGAAAGATTAATGTTTCCAATGTAGTTTTATAGGCCATATAAAGCTAGTGTGTATGGAACAACCAAGAGAATTCCACAACATCAATCATATGGTACATCTTCAACGCTATTGTCATAGTGCTCTAAGGATAGGATTCCAAGACACTTCACACATTTCATAGGAAACATAAAATTTGATGGGAAGATGGTAGTAGAATCAATATTTTAAGCATGACAGATCATTATTTAGTGATTCCACCAATACCTAGAATCCTCACATAATGCAATCTCAACAGGGCAATAAAGATCAACGTATAGTGTGGAAGATATTATATGGAGTTAGTTAGGTTATTGTGGATGATCATTATGGACCAACTATAGTGTGAGGTAAAATTATTTTGAATTCTTCCATTATGTAATTTTTTTTGATATGGATACATTTGATTCCATTATTTATTCTTAGATAATGATTGGCTGAGTTTAAAAGTTGATTTGATGCCTTCTACGATAATACTTCAAAATCCTCTTGTACAAAGAGAGTGTGAGGCTGTTTGGTCTATGTATTTTTCTATAATTAATGATGGAATCATGCTAAAATGGGATTTCTATGTTATTTAGATGGTTGTATATGATATAATCCTAGGATTGGAGATGTTGAAAATTTTTAAGGATCACATAGACTATTATACATGAATCTTCAGTTTTACCATTAAATATAGAGTTGAGAATCTCTTTTGATGAGACTGAAGTGGAAGGGTAGGTGCAATGGGAAAATTGGAACCAGTAGTTGGAACGATGGCAAACCGGTTGGTTGTTTTATCTTTGACATCAATGGTTAATATTGAGAGTAACAATTTTCTAGCATTAGTCAATTAGTTTCCTAATGATTTTCCAAAAAATTCCTCAGTGTTACCCCCAATAAGGGATATAGAGTTTACGATTGATCTCATCTTGGGGAAAGTTTATATATCCCTTTATTCATAAATACTTTTAAAAAATGAATTATGTGAATTGATTGTGCAGTTTGATAAACTAGAATAAAAATAATTCATTCAATCAAGTAATCTCTCAGGGAAGTATGGGTCTTGTTTGTCAAAATGTAGGATGGAACTCTTCAATTGTGTGTTGATTATCATAATTTTAACCCTGATATGATAAAGAAAATGGATCAAATTCAATACATTGATGATATCTCTGATTAATTGTGGGGATCTCAGTAGTTCTCTAAGATTTACATTTGATCAGGATATCATTAATTGCGGGATCAGAAGATGGATATTCCAAAGATATCATGTAAAAGCAGATATGCACTTAATGAGTATTTTGTTATGACTTTAGGTCTTATGAATTCAATAGTAGTATTTATATCATTTTTGAAACATATATCTTAGTGATATCTAGATTCTTCTTTACTATTGTTTGTGAAGGAAATATTAGGGTATTCAAGGAGAAGGTCTATTCATGAGAAACACTTGGTGACAGTGATCGGAATCGTGAGGGATCATTATTTGTATTCCAATATATCAAATTGTATATTTTTGATTCAATAGGAACTCTTTATTTCCAATTTAATCTCTAATAAAATATGTTCTTTGATTATATAATTGATAGAAACTCTAATCTCTTAGAAACCAGAAATGTATGTCTTCATGATATGGAGTTTCCTAAGATGATCTTTTTATTACTAAATCATGGTTTGTGACTTATCATGACTTGATTTGGTTATAATAGTCACGACCAAGATGAATGTTCCATTTTATTGGAATTAATAATTCTAGAAATCATTTCACGAGATAATGGTTTTCCATATGTCATCACTAATATGGATTTCTCTATAATTAGAATAAGTTTACATGTTGTATTTTTATTCATCATTATCTAGGTATTTATGTGTTATCGTGAAGGGGGATAATGATGTTTCTTATGTCATAACACAGTTTCAGGTTCTTGAGAGGAACAACCCAACACCTGATATGGATCCTATTATAATATTTTATTCATCAATGACATGGTGTTATTATATCATTGGTGAAAAATTTACAATGTTTTCATATCATAAGATCTTGAAGCCTAATTTATCACAACATGATTTGAATCTAAGAAAAAGATGATGGATAGAGTATCTAAATTTTTTTGAGGTTTACTTGATGTATAAATCAGGTAGTAGAAAATCAGATGAAGATTCATTTAGAATAATTTCACTAACTCAGATAGAAAATAGAAACATCAAATGAGTGGAAGTTGATGTCGATCCAAGACAACATGTTTTTGTTATTTGAAGACCGAAGTGATATTGTGGTTTTCTATCTATTTTCATTTTTTCTTGTTTTTTTTATCATGGCTAAAGAGGCCCATATATCTGATGTGGATTGTGTGGAAATGAGGTCAAAAATCAATGGCGGGGAGACCATTTAGGGATAATAGATGGATGAGAGTTCAGTGTTGTTGTTCAAAAATCAAATAGTCGTATCTATTTCATGTTAGGTAAAACTTCTTTATGCTTAACACCATTCAAAATTGGCTGAAAATAATGTAATAAAAATGATTTCTAAGGCATTGAAAGGAAATATTTTGTAGAATAATATTAAATGTAATGTTTATGAGTTTGTTTTGAGATGCTTAATGTGTCCACACGTTAAGGAAGAGGATCATTATCTAGTAGGAATGTTGCAGTATTTACCAATTCCAATTCATAAAATAAAGTAAATAGAACTGAATCTTTTAACTGGTCACCGAATAAATATTCATAAATATTTTTTATATGGATGATTGTGGATCTGCTCAAATTTTGGCTTATTTAATTCATATTTTTGAATCTATTATGGTGGAGGAATTATCCCAAATCTATATCTTAGAAGTGGTAAAGAGGCATGGAATACCATTTTCAATCATATGATAAATAGATTGGATGTTAATGTCTCTTTTATATAAATCCTCACATAAATACCTTAGAAATATGTTTAATATGAGTATGGTGTATTTTTCTCATATAGACAATGATTCAAAGGTTTTATGACATGTTCTAGTCTTGTTAAATGGATTTCGGAGGATCATGGGAAGATCACATTCCATTAGTGGAATTATCAAACAACAATAGCTATCTTGCCATGATACAAATGGATCCTTCTGAATTATGGTATGGGAATCATTATCATTATTCACATTGTTGGGTGGAAACATGTGATACTACTCTTATTTGGATAATCCCTATCCACAATACAATGTAAACGATTCATTTTACCAGGAAATAGATAGAGACAGATCAGAGTCTTCAGAATTATTATGTGGGCCATTATTGTAAGATCCCAAGAAAATAAAGAATATTAAATTTTAATATTTATTAATTTTTATGAATTAAATATTAATTTTAAATTAAAGGGGATTTTATATTCAATGGTGTACTTGACAAGCAACAACGAGTTTCTTTGAAATCTTACATTGTAGACGAATAATTTAATATTATTATTTTAAATGGTAGTTAACACGTAGTCATTGTATTTTTAGGAATTAATATAACTAACTAAAATATGATAATATATTTTTGTTAAATGTTTTCACATTCATCCAATAAAATTCTGTGGATTAAAATGTAAATGAATCTAATTTTAAGAATAATTTACATTAAAAGGACGATTTACCACCTTTTGAGGTCGAACCCTCTTTGAATCTATTTTTGGTAGTTTTTATATGTTCTATATGACAAAATTAAATTATTCTTTAGATTCTTGAAATCATAGTTTACTTTGGATATATTTTTGTTATTTTTCTGATAAAGTTCATTTTTTAATGAATTGTGAAAAATACTGTATTTTAAATCAAAAGTAGCTTTTAATCTAATTTATTTATATGGTTAGATTATCATTTTAGTTGGTTATAAAGTTTAATTAGAATATAGTTCTACCATTTCATTCAATTTTAGACATTTTAATTAATTTCAATTTGAAATTGGACATAAACAAGTGTCAATCTATTGGTATTTATTATTTCATAAAAACACGTTATTTGTTTTAGTAGCTTGAATTAATATAAAATTAATTTTTTCCACTTCTGTGTTTTGGATTTGGAAAAATCGATTCGATATATGGAATTAGTACGTCCATATTGTGAAAATAGTTAACTTTTATTTTTAGACATTATAAATATTTACTTCAGTATATATTTTATTTACCATGATTAAAGGGTAAATATAGTAAATGAGGGTAAAATATAATATTATAATAATATTAAATTACCCTAAAATATGTTCTAATCCTTTTGGCTGATACATATCCGAAAATGGGAATCATTGGGAATAATTTGGGACACCATGGAGCCACAAGGGATTAATCATGACACTTTATATTAACTAATTTAAAGTAATGACAAAAATGAGAAAACCAAATATCTTTTAGTAAATAAATTTTTACATGGGGTTATATAAGTTATATTTTTAAATATAAATATTACATTTAAATATAGAAATATTTACTACATCATGGTATTTTTTTTATAATTTTTGGACATCAAATAAATTAAAATATTCATGAAACAATAATGATGAAATATTTACCTCATTAATAAATGATTTAAATAAATAAGATTATAAATATTAAAAAAATATCTAAAACCTATCCAATTTTTATTGGATTAATTTATATAGACCAATAGTCATCTTAACTTTGATAATAACTAATTTTTGACCTTTTGAAACTGAAAATGAGGTTATAATAAAATATTTGTTTCAAACGTTCCTATAGAGCCCCTCTTCTCCCTTATAAAATCCCTCACTACTAACCCATTTATCACACTTCTAAAGCCTTTTTATTTTTGAAATATCAGCTAAAATAAGCTCCCCACATCCCTCTCTTCATCCTAGTATCATTACCTTAGGAATAAAACACTTCAATAATCCCATTTGGTTCAAACCATGGGGAGTTACCCGATTTAAAGGAAACATCTTCTCTTAGTTCTTTTGTTTTATTTTACTTCTCCAACCCCTAAAATATTTTTATTACATTATTATATAACAAAAAAATATCATAAATATACTAGTATGTTTTTATGAGGATTATTTGAACTACACTTACACACAGATCCATTTAATGTGTAAAGAACACAATGTTTCTGTAGATGGAAAACTCACGCCTCACGAAACGATGATTATTCAATTAACTCCTACCGCCTTTCATGGTGGGCATTATGATAGAACTATATTAATATACGATATATTCTATATTTATTTTTTCTTTATTATTATTTATTTTTCATTTATTTCATACCTTTATGGTTTCCATAATGGGTAAACGCAATAATATCATTTTAAAAAGTGCAGACTACCGCCCCCTTAAAGTGATGTGACTCATTAATGACTTATGTGGGATGTATAGATTATGGAGTTAATGATATTATATATTATATTATAATTTAATTATAATATACCTATGTATAATTAAATTTTCATTCCATTAAATATTAAATATAAAAGAAAGTAGTGTTCATGCGTACGTATGGCTTACCATCCTCATGAACGGTGCATTTCATTTCTTATCTACAAATGTTATGTACTAATATAAATAAATTTATATATTGGATATATATGATATATATTATACCTAAATAATTAATATCCTTCTGGAGATAATTGAGTATTGAACACATGGACAAATTTTCATTATAATAAGTTCATTTTTAACTCAAATTATGAACATCGACAAAATGTTAGATATGAACTCAAATATTTAACTAACTGTTATTTCATGGTAATAAGTGACATAAACGTAATATTAAACATTAAAATGGTTATTAATCAAGTAGAAATTAACTTAATTTTATTATTCATGATGAACAAGTAACATATGAGTCAAGTTGGGCACGAGGTTAGATATTTCTTATCTCACTTTTAATTCCGTTAGATTTCCATTGTTCACCACTTATTTATTGCATGTGGTGT
The DNA here is from genome assembly GCA_963277665.1 of Viscum album. Classification (NCBI taxonomy): domain Eukaryota; kingdom Viridiplantae; phylum Streptophyta; class Magnoliopsida; order Santalales; family Viscaceae; genus Viscum; species Viscum album. Next base: position 28,449,030 of record OY728123.1, on the reverse strand, counting down.
ATTGTGTACTTTCATTTGATATATAATATAATGATTCTATTTATATTAATTTTATTTTGTGATTAATTTGGTTGTTATTAAATTTTTCTTATATGACTCGATTGATTGTAATGCAGTAAGGGTTTTTTCTTCATTTCTAATTTTTGTCCAATTTTCATTAAGTTGTTATGCCCTTTTAATTTCAATTATAAAAGTTGGGGTATGGTTTCACACCTCACCTATACTGCCCTATTTATGTTTGAATAATTGGAGACCCCTTTCTCTCTAATAAAATTCCTCCCATGTATACCTGTTACTATTCTGAAATTCAGAAAGGAATTTCCCTCTCCTCATTTACATTAAAAAAATTCTTTTTTATCATTAATATAAATTACATTACATTTGTTGGAAAAATATCTAAATTACCTTCCATACATTACATGTCATGTAAATATGTTGAGACACCCCTTTCTATCTCATCAAACATTTTTATGAGTTCTTATGTCACGTCGTTATGCTGCACGAATTGCACCGCATTTTTTCAAGCCAAAGTCATTGTATAGTGAATACCATGTCAATTTCACTATCAAGGGTATTCACAATTATGCACATTTAATTACTGTTTAATGATTTTTAAGTATTTATTCCACATTATTTTATCATGGAATAAATAATTATGTTGATTCATTCAATGTTTTATGGTCCATGTGGCACGTTTATGCATGAAATAAAATGTTTAAGAAGGGTGCGCCCTGATAGCTCTCCAATGAATTGGGTAATGTATAGTATCATGATACATTATGTGAAATGGGTGTTTACTCATACTAATACAAGTACAATGAGGTTTTACTCCTTCTTCATGTGAAATGAAGGTTTACTCATACTCTATGTGCAATGAGCCTTGGCTCATGCTAATTCCTTGTTATGTGTTGTTTCCACTTTTTCATGTTATGATTATAATTCTTTATCGTGCCTTTAAGTTTATGCTACCATTGTGATCTATTGATATGACTATTATATAACATGCATTGTATTCCTCATGTTATTCCATTTTTATTCCCATGCTAGGCTTTATAGGTCGCCATTTTCTTATGCATGTCCTCAGGTAATCCCATGCAATGCTATGTATGAGGGAATGTAGTGGTCTTGTAAGGGATGTTTTCAATAAAGATGTTTTATTTCATGTTTTAAGTTTTTATGTATTGAACCTAATCTCCAAAGACACTAATCCTCTCAAACTTCTATGTTATATCATGAGAATTCTATGTAATAAATCATTTGTAAGTTTGTAATAAAAATAAGGGTTGTCATAGTTGGTATCAGAGGATAGGTTTAGTTATTTTTGGGATTAGGATCAGAAAGCCCAATTAATTACTTATATACAAGACTATGTATTATAAAAACATCTCTATGTATTGGTGATAATTGAGTAAGTGGTTTACCTATAAAATGAATCCATGTCTGGATAAGAGCAGTACTATCTTAATGTATTAGGATGAAAATGAAAGGTAAAAGAAAACCATTACGGTTAAAACATGTTAGGATTTTTTTTATTTATAAAAATGAAAACATGAAGACCATGTGAAAACACATCACATCGGATAAAGATGTGGGAATATAACCCATAACCAAAGTGTTATTGGGTTTTATCTCATACCACTGGCCTACGTGAAGTCCCTGGTTAGTAGGACTTAATCTTTTTAGTTAAATGATTTTTTTGATCAAGAATAATTTGATTTTGGGAGCTTCTGTTTTTTCCAAATGGATATCCTTAGTATAGTAAAATTATTTGGTTATTAAATGATAAAGGGTTTTTTTGGAAGATGTTTTCTCTTTTGGAATACTATATGACTAAGGAAAATAAAATACTACAGGATTTCAATTTTTGAGGAATGGTTGAAATTTTTATTTTATAAGAAACTATGTATTTTTTGTGGACATATGGTAAATTGGGTTATTTATGGAAAATTATTAACCTACCATAAAGAATATTGGAAGAGGTTAATTACACTTCATTACGAGAATTTAAGAGTAGTTGATGATATTTAGAGATAAATGTTATGATTTATTATGGAAGACTATGTGATTAAATAATTTTGAGTTTTGGGTTTCAATATTTGTTTGGAGTATTTTGAAGAATATTAAGGACGATTTTCTATTGAATGGTATTTCTGGAACGTTGGGTACTTTTTGTTGAATTTTGGATAATATTAGTAGTATATCTTTTTATAAATGATCATCCTTTTTCGGGATTATATGGTGTCGTACTAACCATTTTGGTTTTAGTTGATGTCTAAAGACAAGGGAAATATATATTTCTTCTTTGTGAGTTTTTTGATTCTCTAGAAGAAGATTCTTGTTCTTTTGATGTTACCAAGTCTTTTTGAATGCTCATTTTTTAGAGAAAGGATTAGTTTTTAGTAGAAACTTATTAATGGAAAAAACTCTACCTAAATTTTAGTATATTACCTTTAGTTATTATTCTATGTAGTAAATGAATTACTAGAAATTATGAAAAGGAACGTAAAATAAAAACATTGTTGGTTTACGTTTTCTACTAGGTGATCAAAGACTGTTTAATACATCATAAATTTGTGATTTATTTGTGGTTAACTTACTCCTCATCATATTTTCTATAACTCTCCATCAGAACATGACCATTTGTTTTCTCTTACATATTCGTGTTTTCCTACATGGAATCCTAGTATCGGTTAACTTGGGTGACCCTTGTACTTCTCTTTCTTTCTTTTAAAGTGATAGTTTTACTGACTATTTTTCCGATGTGGGACATTCAATGAAGATTCCAAGCCCAATTTTAAAATTGCGAGGATGAAATATCCATAAGGGGGGAATAATGTAACATCCCATGAAAATAATGAATATTACATTTTCATATTTATTAATTTTTTTGAATTAAATATTAATTTTACTTTAAAGGGGATTCTATATTCAATGGCATACCTGACACGCAACAATGAGTTTCTTTAAAATCTTACGTTGCACTCTAATAATTTAATATTATTAAATTTAATGGTAGTTAAAACCTAGCCATTGTATTGGGAGGAATTAATATAAATAACTAAAATATAATAATATATGTTTGTTAAATGTTTTCACATTCATCCAATAAAATCCATAGGCTTAAAATATAAATGAATCTAATTTTAAGCATAATTTACTTTAAATGGTCGATTTACCGTCTTTTGATTGCAGACCCTCTTTAAATATATTTTTGGTCATATTTATATGTTCTATTTGACAAAATAAAATTCTTCTTTAGATTATGGACATAAAAAATTACTTTACGTAATTTTTTTGTTTTTTTTTCTGATAAAGTTCATTTTTTAATTAATTTTGAAAAATATTGTATTTCAATTCAAAAGTACCTTTTTAATATAACTTATTTATATAGATAGATTATCTTTTTATTTAGTTATAAAGTTTAATTACAATATATTTTGACCATTTAATTAAATTTTTCACATTGGAATTAATGTCACTTTGAAATTGGACATAAACATGGGTCAATCTTTTGATAGTTATTAATTCTTTAAAACACTCTTTTTATTTTAGCTGTGGGAATTAATTTTAAATTAATTTCTACCATTTCATTGTTTTGAATTTGGAAAAATGGATTCTATATTTGGAATCAGTTGGTCCAAATTTTTTAAATAGGAAAATAATATTTTTATACATTTTAAATATTTATTTTAGTAAATATTTTATTTACCATGATTAAGGGGAAAATATAGTAAATAAGGGTAAAATATAATTTTATAATAATATTAAATTACCCTAAAATATGCCCTAATCCTATTGGATAATACATATCCGACCTTGGTAATCCATGAGTTGAATTTGGGACCCCATTGAGCCACATTGGAGTAATAAGGACACTTTATATTAATTATTTTAAAGTAAAGTCAAAAATGAGATAACCAAATATCTTTTAGTAAATAAATTTTTTCATGGGGTTATATAAGTATTATTTTTGACTATAAATAATATTTTGAAGGATAAAAACCTTTAATACATCATTTTATTTGTTTAATAATTTTTGTACATCAAATAAATTAAAATATTTATGAAACAATAATGATGCAATATTTACCTCATTAATAAATTATTTAAATAAATAAGATTATAAATATTAAAAAAATATAAAAAACCTATCCAATTATTATTGGATTAATTTATTTCGACCATGAGTCATCTTAAATTTTATATTAACTAATACTTGACATTTTGAAACCGAAAATGAGGTTACAATAAAATAATTTTTTTAAACTTTCCTATAGAGCCCATCCTCTCCCTTATAAAAAGCCCTCACTTATAACCCCATTCTCACACATATCAAGCCTTTGTATCGTACAAAATCTGCCCAAATAATCTCCCAAAATCCATTTATTCATCTTAGAATCCTTAACTTAGGAAAAAAACACTTCAATAAACCCATTGGTTCAAACCAAGGGGAGTTACTCGATTTAAAGGTAACGCCATCCCTTAAGTTCTTTTGTTCAATTTTAATTCTCCAAGCCCTTAAACTATTTTTGTTATATTATTTTATAACAACACTAGAATACTAAATATACTATGATGCTATAATGAGGATTATTATAACTACACTTACACACACCTCCATCTAATGGGTAAAGAACATAATGTTTCTGTGGATGGAAAACTCACGCCTCACGAAATGATGATTGTTTAAATAAATGCTACCACCTCTCATGGTGGCCATTATGATAGAAAAATAATTATATATTATATATATTATGTTTTTTTCTTTATTATTCTTTATTTTTCATTTATAGCATACCTTTATGGTTTCTGTAATGGGTAAACGTGATAATTTCATTTTAGGAAATGCGGACTAACGCCTCCTCAAAGTGATGTAACTCGTTAATGCCTTATGTGGAATGTATAAAGTATAGATTTAATGATATTATATATGATATTATACCCTAATTATAATATAACTATTTAACATTAAATTTTCATTCCATTAAATATTAAATAGAAATGAAAGTAGTGTTGATGCGTACGTACGACTTACCATCTCTAGGAACGGTGCATTTCATTTCATATCTCCAAATGTTATATACTAATATAAATACATGTATATACTGGATATATATGATATATATGATAAATAAATGATTAATATCATTCTGGATATAATTGTTTATTGACCACATGGAAAAATAGTAATTATAACAAGTTTATTTTTAACTCAAATTCTGAACATCGACAAAATGTCTGATATGAACTCAAATAATTAACTACCTGTTATTGCAAGGTAATAAGTGATATAAAAGAAATAATAAACATTGTATAGTTTTTTAAGAAAGTATAATTTATCCTAATTTTTTTTCAATAAGAACAACTAACATACAAGTAAAGTAGGGCACGAGGTTAAAGATTTCTTATCTAACATTTAATTCAGTGAGATTTCCATTGTTCACCACTCATTTATTGAATGTTGTGTATTATGTACTTCAATTTTATATATATTATCATTATTATATTTATATTCATGGTATTATGTGATTCATTTAGTGGTTATTAATTTTTTCTCATATCACTTGATTGATTACATCTTTGTAAGGGTTTTTTCTTCTTTTCTCATTTTAGTCCAATTTTATTTAATTTCTTATGGCCTTTTAATTTCAATTATAAATGTTGGGGTATGGTTTCACACCTCGCCTATACGTCCCTATTTATGTTTTAATAATGGGAGTCCCATTTCCCTCTCATTAAATGCCTCCCATGTACACACATTACTATGCAGAAATTTTGAAAGGAATTTGGCTCTTCTCATTTACATTCAAGAAATTATTTTGTATCATCAATCTAAATTCCATTACATTTGTTGGACGTGTATCTAAATGAACCACCTTAATTTCCATGTCATGTAAATATGATGAGACACCCTTTTCTCTCTCACCAACCATTTTTATGAGTTCTTATGTAACTCCATTATGAAGCCCAAAATGTTCCGCATTTTTTCAAGCCAATTTCACTGTGTAGTGAATACCATGTCCATTTCTCTATCAAGGGTATTATCCTTTATGAAAATTTAAGTTTTGTTTAAAATGGTTCATGTATTTTATTCCCACATTCTTTTATCATGGAATAACTAATTATATTGAATGATTCAATGTTTTATAATCCATGTGGCACACTTATGCAAGAAATGAAATGTTTAAGAAGGGTGCGCCCTAATAGCGCTCCAATGCATTGGATAAAGTATAGTATTATGATACGTTATGTACACTGGTTTTTTACTCATACTAATACAAGTGAAACGAGGTTTTACTCATGCTTCATGTGCAATGTGGTTTTACTAATGCTCTTTGTGCAATAAGCCTTGGCTCATGCTAATTCCATTTTATGTGTTGTTCCAACATTTTCAAGTTATGATTATCATGATTTATCATGCCTTTAAGTTTATGCTTCCCTTGTTCACTATTGAGAATCATATTTTATAACATGTATTGTATTCGACATGTAATTCCATGTTTATTCCATTACTGGGCTTTATAGCTCACCCTTTTCTTATGCATGTCCTCAGGTTATCCCATGCAATGCAATATACGAGGGAATATAGTGGCATGTTAAGGATGTTTTCAATAAGGATGTTGTATTTCATGTTTTATGTTATTATGTAAGGATCATAATCCACAATGAAACTAAACTTCTTAATCTTCTATGTTGTGTCAAGTAATTTTTATGTAATATATCTTGTAAATGTTTTGTAATAAGAATCAGTGTTGCCATAATTGTCGATGACTACTCACATTCATGGTGAGTGATCATTTGTTCATTAGATTAACTCTTTGGTTTGGAAATTGAAATTTGGGAATAAGGGTTGTTATCTCCTCATTATATAATACCTTTTTATATAAATGAATATGTTGGATATGTGGTATATTAGTTGAAATTTTCACCACAGTTTAGTGAGGTGATTAATCTTTTTCACATATCCATATTAAGCAATTATCATCCTTATCTGGGACATGTGATTCATTCGGATCATGTAGACCTAAATATAGATGCTTCATTGGTGTGTATGCCACTATATATTGGGGATAGTCAAGAAGAATTCATGCATGGAAAAAACATTGATATAGAGAGGGTATTATGGAAACATGTAAAATTCAGGAAGATAATTGTGAATTTGATAAATAGATGAATGAGAAATTTATAGAAAAATTTCAATGTATGAATAGTTTTCTACTTTCTAGGGATATATTTTCCAATGGTGGGAAGAATTTAGCACCCCTAATTTTAGTTATATGGCCTTTTCATTATGCTATTTAATTATGTAATCTCTATGGGTGATGATTGGATGATTTTGGAGATCTTTAAAAAAATGTGATTTTATATGGGTCCATCTTTGGTTCACTATTTGTGAAAACTATGAATCTCCATTATAAAATAGTGAACAATGATATAGGGGCTAAAGGGAAGGAACATGGATGGGGTACAGTTTCTCAAAACCGTTTGAAGGAATATATGAAACCATTCATTTTGAAATTGTGGGATTGTGAAATATTGATTAATGGATTGGAAGGCATGAAAGAAAACTATGTGAGGTCCATCCTAAAGGATGTGGATTTAAAATAGTTAGTGCATGATTTGCCTAACCATGCATGGGTTAAAAGAGAGATACAAAAATTATCGTTCTCACACGTTTAGACCTCTAATTCAACAATTATTCATCCTATTTGGGCCTAACATAATATTATCTCTTCCCAATGGTCATGGAAGCTTCTACCATCAATATATATGATATATTATGGATTCCCGTGAATATTATAAGCTTTATTATTATGGTAAGTCATCTTTTATGAAAATTAATTGTTCTTTTTCATTGATAAACTTCTCTATCTCTCCCGGTTTCTTTGAAATATATATTTTGTCGATAAATATCTTAATGGTGATGCCAAATATGATTATTGTTGGTTTTTTATGATATTTAATGTGATATATGGTGGGTTTTTGGAGATTTATAAAGGATCTATAGGCATTTGGATGTTGTTCCTTTTTTCTCCATAAATCACGAGGTAGGTGGATTCACCCCCAACTCCGCTATTCAGAATATGCTGGTTTGATTTCAAATTCCGGGGATTGATTCAAATTTCATATAAATACACTATGAAATGATTGAAAAAACCCACTTCAGTTATGGTTTGTGGAAATTGGTAAATTTAGTCTTTTTATGGAGAGAGATTTTGGAAAAAAATATATTAAATTGTAATTTTTAAATAATTGATTTTATCCCTATATGTGAAGCTGGTTTTCCAAAAAAAACATGTTATATTGAAATGGAATTGGAACACATGGGTTGGAATCATTTCTTGGAGTGTGATCTTATACATTTTGATAGATACCAAGGTGAAATACACAAATCAAAAAGTTGGGACGGATATATGCATGATGTACTCCCATTAACGTGGTTCATTAAGTGGAGATTAGCTTAAAGGATGAATCATCACTAACCTGTATAGAGAGTTATAGGTTTCAATCATGGTTGAATGTTTGGATATTTAGAATGAAATGGGTTATGAAAAAATGTGGAATTGATAAAATAATTATAATGCATTGTTTGGGTGATTTTGTGGAATTATATATTGTTTAAAAAACTGTTTTATTAAGGGACTTGATTATATTATGATTTAAACTATTTATAAATTTTTTTTATATAAAATGTTTTATGTAAATGCGATAACATGTTCTTACTGTTGGATTTTTGGAGTTATATTTTTCTTTTGGTTTTGTTGTTTTCATAGTCTTCCTCAGGTGTACTTGGTTTTTTGTAGTAATCCATTAGGGTGCTTCTTGTAGTTGTTTTGATAATTAAAATATTTAGTTGTACTTAATTGTTATCATGCATCATTTAGTGGTTTATTTTTAAATTTATTTTTTATTTGTTGTTTTTTCAATAGGAAAATCTTCCCCCAATTGTAAATAAATCACTTAGAATTTATTTCCAACTTTTTGAATCTTGAAAATTTCACTTAAGTCCATGTAATGTTATTCCTCCTTCTCAAGAAATTTAGGAGGGAAGGGAAGCTCTAATTTTAGTTATTAATTTATTGAAGAAATATCTTGAATACCCATCATTTGAAAAAAAAAATTATATGTTGGTTAAAGGATGAGACTCGACTAATCTTGTATGTATATTTCATTATTCTCATGGTAAATATGGTAAATAAAATATGAAACTCATGGATATGTTTCATGGACCAAATTTTTTTATTACCATCATTTATGATGACAAAATTATTCATTTAATCAACTATTTGGATTATGTTTTTTGGGGTTATTAACATTCTCTTGGTCATTTCCTTTCTGGTGACCAACGACCTTTGCCACAATCCACCATTGATTGTGCATTACACTTTTATTCCATGTCCATATCATCACTTCAAAAAAATGATTCTCTACATGGGAAAATAGTTATTCATTATTCTAAATATAAGTCCCTAGCCTTAAACCTTAATTAATATTGAATTAAATGAATAATTCACATTGAGGATCTTTTCACGGCTTAGAGTTTTAGAGAATTATGTCATAACTATTACATCTCAAAAGATTACAAAGTAGACACTTCTACTAAGTTTCCATAAAATAAAAACTCTTAAAAAGAAACATGTTTGGTTCCATGTTTTAGATAGCATGACTTTCCCTTGATCCCATCCTTGACCCTATTCCACATTAATTCCTGTGAAAAACATTTAGAAAAAACTCCGGGTGAGCATAAAAATCTCAGTAAGGGATAAACCAAAAATGAAAACTGTTAGTTTTTAAAAATAACAAGTAAACCATGTATACTTTATCAAAGTAATAATATTAACCTTTATGAAGTAGTAAAAAACACTTCAATGAATAAAAGATCATTACTTACCATTTTGTAACCAAAAGATTTCTATAAAACCCATATAAAGAACACATAACATAAAATGGTAACATGGGACATTAACATACTTAAATAGAAAAACCAAACGGTCTACTTCCACACATACTTAATGAAATAGCCATACGGCCGACTTCCATACCCAATGCATTGGAGGTTATTACGTAACCACCTGTCCGGGTATTCACGGCACCACCCGTCATATGGTTTATCACGTAACCACCCATAAAATGTCCAAGTACCATCCTTACACATAAAATATTTAAAATATAAACATTTCAATAACAACATTTCAATTGCAATCACAATAAGTAATTCCAAGATATTGAATTAAGTAATCCATTTTCAAAAACCATTTAAAAGAGATTTTTGAATCAAAGTGACCCATACCACTTTTAAGCTTTTAATGGAATTATAATTTTAAAACATTAATGTCCATATAAATTAATACTGAAAAATATTATGAAAACATAGACATTAAAGATAATGATTTATAATAATGAATCATTAAAAAAATTAAAATGATATTTTTGTTAAAGTGTTTTTTAAAAAATGAGAGACTCTTGAATACAAATAATTGTAGAATAAAATGTAATCAATGTTTTATAATATCATGAGAATAAAGGGAATAAGGATATAATATTTCAGAGGACAACATACACACCATATAAGAGTGAATTGGTTCATAACAACAATGAAGTCTCAATGGAAATGTAAATTGAGATGAAATCCATTACAAAGATGGTATCCTTAAATTAAGGATAAATCAATCACACAATTATTTGTGAGAAATATAAATACACCCAATATAAGAGGATATTAATTGTGAAAAAATCAGAGGTCATTCACACATAATCTTGGAAAAACAAAACCAATGAAATAGATATTTAACTCAATGAAATGAGATTGAGTTATGATTTCCCATACAAGTTCGTAAGAATTTATCAATGAGATGATTATGTGTAGAAATACTATATCCACAAAAAGGTTTGTGGAAATAAAAAAATAGATATTAAACACATAATCTTCGCATAACAAAATCAAGAAGAAGAGGTTTAACCCAATGAATTGAAAGTGGGTTAAGAAGTTCCCTTACAGAAATCCGACAGCCTAACGACATCACTTTAAAATTCCGAAAATGGGTTGAAGAGAGAGAAAATGGTTTCTCATCACTTGGACATAAAATTTACATAAACAAGGATATATAAGAACATATCCCAACATAATAGTATGTGAATTAAAAGACATAACAAAAGAAGTCCTTTTAAAAGAGGAGGGTGAAAGGTCCCCTTACCGACTTGGGTATCTTTCAAAACATACACCCCATGAATGAAGGAAAATACAACATTGATGTAAATACTAATAAACTAAAGGAAATTACACAAAGATTAGAATAATGGGAAGTACATATACCACTAAAATAAAATTGTGGCAAATGTAGCATAAATCTCACGGGAATAAAAGCGAGATGAAAAATCCCTTACGAAAACTCGGCAGCCTAACGACGCCACTTAAAACATCCAAAAATGGATTGATAAGAAAAAATAGGGTCTCTCACCATATTAACATAAAATTTGCAGCTAGAGGATATGGTTGGAACTCAAATGCTTGGAGAATGAAAATGAGGTTCATATTTACAAGGTGGGAGTGTAAATCAAAACTAGAGCTTAAGATTTGTAAACCATCATCCATGACTGAATATAAAAGATTAATGTTTCCAATGTAGTTTTATAGGCCATATAAAGCTAGTGTGTATTGAACAACCAAGATAATTCCACAACATCAATAATATGGTACATCTTCAATGCTATTGTCATATTGCTCTAAGGATAGGTTTCCAAGACACTTCACACATTTCATAGGAAACATAAAATTTGATTGGATGATGGTAGTAGAATCAATATTTTTAGCAGGATAGATAATTCATTAGTGATTCCACCAATACCTAGAATCCTCACACAATGCAATCTCAACAGGGCAATAAAGAGCAATGTATAGTGTGGAAGATATTATATGGAGTTGGTTAGGTTATTGTGGATGATCATTATGGACCATCTATGGTGTGAGGTAAAATTATTTTGAATTCCGCCATTATGTAATATTTTTTATTTGATATGGATACATTTCATTCATTTATTTATTCTTAGAATAATGATTGGATGAGTTTAAAATTTGATTTGATGCCTTCTACGATTATTCTTCAAAATCCTCTTGTACAAAGAGAGTGCGGGGCCTTTTGGTCTATATATTTTTCTATAATTAATGATAGAATCATGCTAAAATGGGATTTCTATGTTATTTATAAAGTTTTATATGATATAATCCAAGGATTGGAGATGTTGAAAATGTTTAAGGATCACATGGACTATTATACATGAAGATTCAGTTTTACCATTAAATATAGAGTTGAGAATCTATTTTGATGAGACTGAAGTGGAAGGCTAGGTGCAATGGGAAAGTTGGAACCAATAGTTGGAACGATGAAAAACCGGTTGGTTGTTTTATCTTTGACATCAAATGGTTAATATTGAGAGTAACAATTTTCTAGCATTATTCAATTAGTTTCCTAATGATTTTCCAAAAAATTCCTCAGTGTTACGCCCAATAAAAGATATAGTGTTTACGATTGATCTCATCTTGGGGAAAGTTTCTATATCCCTTTATTCATAAATACTTTTAAAAAATGAATTATGTGAATTGATTGTGCAGTTTGATAAACTATAATAAAAATAATTCATTCAATCAAGTAATCTCTCAGGGCAGCATGGGTCTTGTTTGTCAAAAAGGAGGATGGAACTCTTCAATTGTGTGTGGATTATCATTATTGTAACCCTTATATGATAAAGAAAATGGATCAATTTCAATACATTGATGATATCTCTGATTAATTGTGGGGATCTCAGTGGTTCTCTAATATTTACATTTGATCAGGATATCACTAATTGCAGGATCAGAAGATGGATATTCCAAAGATATCATGTAAAAGCATATATAGACTTAATGAGTATTTTGTTATGACTTTAGGTATTATGAATTCAATAGTAGTATTTATATCATTTTTGAAACATTTATCTTAGTTATATCTAGATTCTTCTTTACTAATGTTTGTGAAGGAAGTATTAGTGTATTCAAGGAAAAGGTCTATGCATGAGCAACAGTTGGTGACAGTGTTCGGAATCGTGAGGGATCATTATTTGTATTCCAATATATGAAATTATATATTTTTGATTCAATAGGAACTCTTTATATTCAATTTAATCTCTAAAAAATGTGTTCTTTGATTATATAAATGATAGAAACTCTAATCTCTTAGAAACCCGAAATGTATGTCTTCATGACATGGAGTTTCCTTAGATGAACTATTTATTACTGAAGCATGGTTTGTGACTTATCATGACTTGATTTGGTTATAATAGTCATGACCATGATGAATGTTCCATTTTATTGGAATTAATAATTCTAGAAATCATTTCCCGAGATAATGGTTTTCCATATGTCAGCGCTAATCTACATTTCTCTAGAATCAGAATAAGTTTACATGGTGTATTTTTATTCATCATTATCTAGGTATTTATGTGCTATCATGAAGGTGGATAATGATGTTTCTTATGGCATAACACAGTTTCATGTTCTTGAGAGGAACTGCCCAACACCTGATATGGATCCTATTACAATATTTTATTCATCAATGACATGGTGTTATTATATCATTGGTGAAAAATTTACAATGTTTTCATTTCATAAGATCTTGAAGCCTAATTTCTCACAGCATGATTTGAATCTAAGAAAAAGATCATGGATAAAGTATCTAAATTTTTTTGAGGTTTATTTGATGTATAAATCAAGTAGTATAAAATCAGATGAAGATTAATTTAGAATAATTTCACTAACACGTATAGAAAATAGAAACATCAAATGAGTGGAAGTTGGTGTCGATCCAAGACAACATGTTCTTGTTATTTGAAGACAGAAGTGATATTGTGTTTTTCTATCTATTTTCATTTTTTCTTGATTTTTTTATCATGGCTAAAGAGGCCCATATATCTGATGTGGATTGTGTGGAAATTAGGTCAAAACTCAATGGTGGCGAGACCATTTGGGATAATAGATGGATGAGAGTTCATTGTTGTGGTTCAAAAATCAAATAGTCGTAGCTATTGCATGTTAGGTAAAACTTCGTTATGATTAACACCATTCAAAATTGGCTGAAAATCATGTAATAAAAATGATTTCTAAGGCATTGAAAGGAAATCTTTTGTAGAATAATATTAAAAGTAATTTTGAAGAGTTTGTTTTGGTCTTCTTATTGTGTCCGCACATTAAGGAGGAGGATGATTATCTAGTAGGAATGTTACAGTATTTACCAATTCCAATTTGTAAAATAAAGTAAATAGTACGGAATCTTTTAACTGGTCACTGAATAAATATTCATAAATATTTTTTATATGGGTGATTGTGGATCTGATAAAATTTCGTCTTATTTAATTCATATTTTTGAATCTATTATGGTGGAGGAATTATCCCAAATCTATATATTAGAAGTGGTAAAGAGGCATGAAATACCATTTTCAATAATATGATACATATATTGGATGTTAATGTCTCGTTTATGTAAATCCTCACATAAATCCCTTAGAAATATGTTTAATATGAGTATGGTGTATTGTCCTCATACAGACAATGATTCAAATGTTTTATGACATGTTCTAGGCTTGTGAAATAGATTTTGGAGGATCATAGGAAGATCACATTCCATTAGTGGAATTATCAAACAACAATAGCTATCATGCCATGATACAAATGGATCCTTCTGAACTATTTTATGGGAATCATTATCGTTATTCACATTGTTGGGTGGAAACATGTGAGACTACTCATATTGGGATAATCCCTATCCACAATACAATGTAAACGATTAATTTTACCAGGAAATAGATAGAGACAGATCAGAGTCTTCAGAATTATTATGTGGGCCATTATTGTAAGATCCCAAGAAAATAATGAATATTAAATTTTCATATTTATTAATTTTTTTGAATAAAATATTAATTTTAAATTAATGGGGATTCTATATTCAATGGTGTACTTGACACGCAACAACGAGTTTCTTTGAAATCTTACATTGTAGACGAATAATTTAATATTATTATTTTAAATGGTCGTTAACACCTAGTCATTGTATTTTTAGGAATTAAAATAACTAACGAAAATATGATAATATATTTTTGTTAAATGTTTTCACATTCATCCAATAAAATTATGTGGATTAAAATGTAAATGAATTTAATTTTAAGCATAATTTACATTAAAAGAACGATTTACCACCTTTTGAGGTCGAACCCTCTTTGAATATATTTTTTTTTTCATTTTTATATATTCTATATGAAAAAATTAAATTATTCTTTAGATTATTGACATCATAGTTTACTTTGGTTATATTTTTGTTATTTTTCTGATAATGTTCTTTTTTAATGAATTGTGAAAAATACTGTATTTTAATTCACAAGTAGCTTTTAATCTAATTTATTTATATGGTTAGATTATCATTTTAATTGGCTATAAAGTTTAATTAGAATATATTTATACCATGTCATTAAATTTTGGTCATTTTAATTAATTTCAATTTGAAATTGGACATAAACAAGTTTCAATCTATTGATATTTATTATTTCCTAAAAACACACTTTTTGTTTTAACAGCTTGATTTTATATAAAATTAATTTTTTCCACTTCTCTGTTTTGGATATGGAAAAATGGATTCGATATATGGAATTAGTAGGTCCATATTGTGTAAATAGTTAACTTTTATTTTTAGACATTTTAAATATTTACTTCTGTATATATTTTATTTACCATGATTAAAGGGTAAATATAGTAAATGAGGGTAAAATATAATATTATAATAATATTAAATTACCCTAAAATATGTTCTAATCCTTTTTTCTGATAAATATCCAAAAATGGGAATCACTGGGTATAATTTGGGACCCCATGGAGCCACATGGGATTAATAATGACACTTTATATTAATTAATTTAATGTAATGAAAAAAATGAGAAAACCAAATATCTTTTAGTAAATAAATTTTTACATGGGTTTATATAAGTTATATTTTTAAATATAAATATTAATTTTAAATATAGAAATATTTAATTCATCATGGTAATTTTTTTATAATTTTTAGACATCAAATAAATTAAAATATTCATGAAACAATAATGATGAAATATTTACCTCATTAATAAATTATTTAAATAAATGAGATTATAAATATTAAAACAATATCTAAAACCTATCCAATTTTTATTGGATTCATTTATATAGACCAATTGTCATCTTAAATTTGATATTAACGAATTGTTGACCTTTTTAAACTAAAAATGACGTTATAATAAAATATTTGTTTCAAACATTCCTATAGAGACCCTCTTCTCCCTTATAAAATCCCTCACTACTAACCGATTTATCACACTTCTCAAGCCTTTTTATTTTTGAAATATCAGCTAAAATAAGTTCCCAACATCCCTATCTTCATCCTAGTATCATTACCTTAGGCATAAAACACTTTAAGAATCCAATTTGGTTCAAACCATGGGGAGTTACCCGATTTAAAGGTAACATCTTCTCTTAGTTCTTTTGTATTATTTTACTTCTCCAACCCCCTAAATTCTTTTTATTACATTATTTTATAACAAAAAATGTATCATAAATATACTAGTAAGTTTTTATAAGGATTATTTGAACTAAACTTCCACACAGATCCATTTAATGGGTAAAGAACATAATGTTTCTGTGGATGGAAAACTCACGCCTTACGAAACGATGATTATTCAATTAACTCCTTCCACCTTTCATGGTGGACATTATGATAGAACTATATTAATATATGATATATAATATGTTTATTTTTTCTTAATTATTATTTATTTTTCATTTATATCATACCTTTTTGGTTTCCATAATGGGTAAATGCGATAATTTCATTTTAAAAATTGCGGACTACCGCCCCCTCAAAGTGATGTAACTCGTTAATGAATTATGTGGGATGTATAGATGATGGAGTTAATGATATTATATATTATATTATAATTTAATTACAATATACCTATGTATAATTAAATATTCATTCCATTAAATATTAAATATAAAATAAATTAGCGTTCATGCGTACTTATGGCTTACCGTCCTCATGAACGGTGCATTTCATTTCTTATCTACAAATGTTGTGTACTAATATAAATAAATGTATATAATAGATATATATGATATATATGATACCTAAATCATTAATATCCTTCTGTATATAATTGAGTATTGACCACATGGACAAATTGTCATTATAATAAGTTCATTTTTAACTCAAATTCTGAACATCGACAAAATGTCAGATATGAACTCAAATATTTAACTAACTGTTATTTCATGGTAATAAGTGACATAAAAGTAATATTAAACATTAAAAAGGTTATTAATCAAGTATAAATTAACTTAATATTATTATTCATGAAGAACAAGTAACATACGAGTCAAGTTGGTCCTGAGGTTAGAGATTTCTTATCTCACTTTTAATTCCGTGAGATTTCTATTGTTCACCACTAATTTATTGCATGTGGTGTACTGTGTACTGCCATTTGATATATACTATAATGATTCTATTTATATTAATTTTATTTTTTTAATCATTTGGTTGTTATTAAATTTTTCTCATACGACTCGATTGATTGTAACGGGGTAAGGGTTTTTTCTTCATTTTTCATTTTTGTGATATTTTCATAAAGATGTTATGCCCTTTTAATTTAAATTATAAAAGTTGGGGTATGGATTCACACCTCACCTATACTTCCCTATTTATGTTTGAATAATTGGAGACCCCATTCTCTCTAATTAAATTCCCCTCATGTACACCTGTTACTATTCTAAAATTCAGAAAGGAATTTCCCTCTCCTCATTTACATTCAAAAATTCTTTTGTATCATTAATATAAATTCCATTACATTTGTTAGGAATGTCTCTAAATTACCTTCCATACTTTACATGTCATGTAAATATGATGAGACACCTCTTTCTATCTCATCAACCATTTTTATGAGTTCTTATGTCACGTCGTTATACTGCAAGAATTGCACTACGTTTTTCCAAGCCAAAGTCATTGTATAGTGAATACCTATGTCAATTTCACTATCAAGGGTATTCCCCATTATGAATATTTAATTACTTTTTAATTATTTTAAAGTATTTATTCCACATTCTTTTATCGTGGAATAAATAATTATGTTGATTTATTCAATGTTTTATGGTCCATGTGGCACACTTATGCATGAAATAAAATGTTTAAGAAGGGTGCGCCCTGATAGCTCTCCAATGAATTGGGTAATGTATAGTATCATGATACATTATGTGAAATGGGTGTTTACTCATGCTAGTACAAGTACAATTAGTTTTTACTCGTGCTTCATGTGCAATGAAGGATTACTCATACTCTATGTGCAATGAGCCTTGGCTCATGCTAATTCCTTGTTATGTGTTGTTTACACTTTTGCATGTTATGATTATCATTATTTATCATGCCTTTAAGTTTATGCTACCATTGTGATCCATTGATATGACTATTGTCTAACATGCATTGTATTCCTCATGTTATTCCATTTTTATTCCCATTCTAGGCTTTATAGCTCACCATTTTCTTATGCATGTCCTCAGGTTATCCCATTCAATGCTATGTACGAGGGAATGTAGTGGTCATGTAAGGGATGTTTTCAATAAAGATGTTGTATTTCATGTTTTAAGTTGTTATGTATTGATCCTAATCTCCAAAGACACTAATCCTCTCAAACTTCTATGTTATATCATGCGAATTCTATGTAATAAATCATGTGTAAGTTTGTAATAAAAAAAAGGGTTGTCATAGTTGGTATCAGAGGATAGGTTTAGTTATTTTTGGGATTAGGATCAGAAAACCCAATTAATTCCTTAGATACAAGACTATGTATTATAAAAACATATCTATGTATTTGTGATAATTGATTATGTGATTTACCTATAAAATGCATCCATGTCTGGATAAGAGAAGTACTATCTTAATGTGTTGGGATGAAAATCAAAGGTATAAGAAAACCATTACGGTTAAAACATGTTAGGATTTTTTTGATTTATAAAAAGGAAAAAATGAAGACCATGTGAAAACACATCACATCGGATAAAGCTGTGGGAATCGAACCCATAACCAAAGTGTGATTGGGTTTTATTTCATACCACTGGCCTACGTGAAGTCCCTGGTTAGTATGACATAATATTTTTAGTTAAATGATTTTTTTGATAAAGAATAAGTTGATTTTGGGAACTTCTATTTTTTCTAAATGGATATCCTTAGTATAGTAAAATGATTTGGTGATTAAATGATAAAGGGTTTTTTTGGAAGATGTTTTCTCTTTTGGAATACTATATGACTATGGAAAATAGAATACTACAGGATTTCAATTGTTGAGGAATGGTTGAAATTTTTATTTTATAAGAAACTATGTATTTATTGTGGACATACGGTAATTTGGGTTATTTATGGAAAATTGTTAACCTACCATAGAGAATATTGGAATAGGTTAATTACACATCATTACGAGACTTTAAGAGTAGTCGATGATATTTAGAGATAAATGTTATGATTTATTGTGGAAGACTATGTGATTAAATCATTTTGAGTTTTGGGTTTCAATATTCGGTTGGAGTATTTTGAAGAATATTAAAGATGATTTTCTATTGAATGGTCTTTCTGGAACTTTGGGTACTTTTTGTTGAATTTTGGATAATAATAGTAGTATATATTTTTATAAATGATCATCCTTTTTCGGGATTATATGGCGTCGTACTAACCATTTTTGTTTTAGTTGATGTCTAAAGACAAGGGAAATATATATTCCTTATTTGTGGATTTTGGGATTCTCTAGATGAAGATTCTTGTTCTTTTGATGTTACCAAGTCTTTTTGAATGCTCATTTTTTAGAGAAAGGATTAGTTTTTAGTAGAAACTTATTAATGGAAAAAACTCTACCTAAAGTTTAGTATATTACCTTTTGTTCTTATTCTATGTAGTAAATGAATTCCTAGAAATTATGAAAAGGAACGTAAAACAAAAACATTGTTGGTTTACGCTTTCTACTAGGTGATCAAAGACTGTTTAATACATCATAAGTTTGTGATTTGTTTGTGGTTAGCTTACTCCTAATCATGTTTTCTATAACTCTCTATCAGAACTTGACCATTTGTTTTCTCTTCCATATTCTTGTTTTCTTACATGGAATGATAGTATCGGTTAACTTGGGTGACCTTTGTACTTCTATTTCTTTTTTTAAAGTGATAGTTTTACTGACTATTTTTCCGATGTGGGACTTTCAATGAAGATTCCAAGCCCAATTTTAAAATTGCGAGGATGAAATTTCCAAAAGGGGGGAATAATGTAACATCCCATGAAAATAATGAATATTACATTTTCATATTTATTAATTTTTTTGAATTAAATATTAATTTTTACATTAAAGGGGATTCTATATTCAATGGCATACCTGACACGCAACAATGAGTTTCTTTAAAATCTTACGTTGCACTCTAATAATTTAATATTATTATTTTTAATTATAGTTAAAACCTATCCATTGTATTGGTGGGAATTAATATAACTAACTAAAATATGATAATATATGTTTGTTAAATGTTTTCACATTCATCCAATAAAATCTGTAGGCTTAAAATATAAATGAATCTAATTTTAAGCATAATTTACTTTAAATGGTTGATTTACCGTCATTTGATGGCGAACCCTCTTTAAATATATTTTTGGTCATATTTATTTGTTCTATTTGAAAAAATAAAATTCTTCTTTTGATTCTCGACATAAAAAATTACTTTACGTAAAAACAAATTCTGATAAAGTTCATTTTCTAATTAATTTTGAAAAATATTGTATTTCAATTCAAAAGTACCTTTTTATTATAATTTATTTATATGGATAGATTATCTTTTTATTTGGTTATAAAGTGTAATTTAAATATATTTTGACCATTTAATTAAATTTTTCACATTGGAATTAATGTCACATTGAAATTGGACATAAACATGGGTCAATCTTTTGATAGTTATTATTTCTTAAAAACACTATTTTTATTTTAACAGTGGGAATTAATTTTAAATTAATTTATAACATTTCATTGTTTTGAATTTGGAAAAATGGATTCTATATTTGGAATCAGTTGGTCCAAATTTTTTAAATAGGAAAATATTATTTTTATACATTTTAAATATTTATTTTAGTAAATATTTTATTTACCATGATTAAGGGGAAAATATAGTAAATAAGGGTAAAATATAATATTATAATAATATTAAATTACCTTAAAATATTCCCTAATCCTATTGGATGATACATATCCGACCTTGGTAATCCATGAGTTGAATTTGGGACCCCATTGATCCACATTGGAGTAATAATGACACTTTATATTAATTATTTTAAAGTGAAGACACAAATGAGATAACCAAATATCTGTTAGTAAATAAATTTTTTCATGTGGTTATATAAGTATTATTTTTGACTATAAATAATATTTTGAAAGATAAAATGCTTTAATACATCATTTTATTCGGTTTATAATTTTTGTACATCAAATAAAATAAAATATTTATGAAACAATAATGATGTAATATTTACCTCATTAATAAATTATTTAAATAAATAAGATTATAAATATTAAAAAAATATAAAAAACCGATCAAATTATTATTGTATTAATTTATTTCGACCATGAGTCATTTTAAATTTTATATTAACAAATATTTGACATTTTGAAACCGAAAATGAGGTTATAATAAAATAAGTTTTTTAAACATTCCTATAGAGCCCATCCTCTCCCTTATAAAAATCCCTCACTTATAACCCCATTATCACCCTTATCAAGCCTTTGGATCATAAAATATCTGGCCAAATAATCTCCCAACATCCATTTATTCATTTTAGATTCCTTAAAGTAGGAAAAAACACTTCAAGAAACCCATTCGTTCAACCCAAGGGGAGTTACCCAATTTAAAGGTAATACCTTCCCTTAAGTTCTTTTGTTCAATTTTAATTTTCCAACCCCTTAAACTACTTTTATTATATTATTTTATAACAACACTAGAATAATAAATATAATACGATGTTATAATGCGGATTATTATAACTACACTTACACACACCTCCATCTAATGGGCAAAGAACATAATGTTTCTGTGGATGGAAAACTCAAAGCTCACGAAACGATGATTGTTTAATTAAATCTTACCGCCCCTCATGGTGGCCATTATGATGGAACAATATTTATATATTATATATATTATGTTTTTTTCCTTTATGATTCATTATTTTTCATTTATATAATACCTTTATGGTTTCCGTAATGGGTAAACGTGATAATTTCATTTTAGGAAATGCGGACTACCGCCTCCTCAAAGTGATGTGACTCATTAATGCCTTATGTGGGATGTATAAAAGATAGAGTTAATGATATTATATATGATATTATACTCTAATTATAATATACCTATTTAACATTAAATTTTCATTCCATTAAATATTAAATAGAAATGAAAGTAGTGTTGATGCGTACGTACGACTTACCATCTCTAGGAACGGTGCATTTCATTTCATATCTCAAAATGTTATGTACTAATATAAATACATGTATATACTGGATATATATGATATATATGATAAATAAATAATTAATATCATTCTGGATATAATGGTTTATTGACCACATGGAAAAATAGTAATTATAACAAGTTTATTTTTAACTCAAATTCTGAACATCGACAAAATGTCTGATATGAACTCAAATAATTAACTAACTATTATTGCAAGGTAATAAGTGATATAAAAGTAATAATAAACATTGTAAAGTTTTTGAATAAAGTATAATTTAACATAATTTTATTATTCAAGAATAACAACGAATATACAAGTAAAGTAGGGAACGAGGATAAGGATTTCTTATCTCACTTTTAATTCAGTGAGATTTCCATTGTTCACCACTCATTTATTGCATGTTGTGTATTATGTACTTAAATTTTATATATATTATCATTATTCTATTTATATTCATGGTATTATGTGATTAATTTGGTGGTTATTAATTTTTTCTCATATCACTCGATTGATTACATCTTTGTAAGGGTTTTTTCTTCCTTTCTCATTTTAGTCCAATTTTATTTAAGTTCTTATGAACTTTTAATTTCAATTATAAATATTGGGGTATGGTTTCACACCTCGCCTATACTTCCCTATTTACGTTTTAATAATGGGAGTCCCCTTTACCTCTCATTAAATGCCTCCCATGTACACACATTACTATGCAGAAATTATGAAAGGAATTTGGCTCTTCTCATTTACATTCAAGAAATTATTTTGTATCATAAATCTAAATTCCATTACATTTGTTGGACGTGTATCTAACTGAACCGCCTTAATTTACATGTCATGTAAATATGATGAGACACCCCTTTCTCTCTCATCAACCATTTTTATGAGTTCTTATGTAACACCATTATGCAGCCTAAATTGTTCCGCATTTTTTCAAGCCAATGTCACTGTGTAGTGAAAACCATGTCCATTTCTCTATCAAGGGTATTATCCTTTATTAAAATTTATATATTGTTTAAAATGTTTCAGGTATTTTTTTCCCACATTCTTTTATCATGTAATAACTAATTATATTGAATGATTCAATGTTTTATGATCCGTGCGGCACACATATGCATGAAATGAAATGTTTAAGAAGTGTGTGCCCTAATAGCACTCCAATGCATTGGATAAAGTATAGTATTATGATACGTTATGTACAATGGTTTTTTACTCATACTAATACAAGTGAAAAGTGGTTTTACTCATGCTTCATGTGCAATGAGGGTTTACTAATGCTCTTTGTGCAATAATCCTTGGCTCATGCTAATTCAATTTTAAGTGTTGTTCCAACATTTTCATGTTATGGTTATCATGATTTATCATGCCTTTATGTTTATACTTCCCTTGTTCACTATTTAGAATCATATTTTATAACATTTATTGTATTCTTCATGTAATTCCATGTTTATTCAATTACTGGGCTTTATAGCTCACCCTTTTCTTATGCATGTCCTTAGGTTATCCCATGCAATGCTATATACAAGGGAATATAGTGGCATGTAAAGGATGTTTTCAATAAGGATGTTGTATTTCATGTTTTAAGTTATTATGTAAGGATCCTAATCCACAATGACACTAAACTTCTCGATCTTCTATGTTGTTTCAAGTAAATTTTATGTAATATATCATGTATATGTTTTGTAATAAAAATAAAGGTTGTCATAATTGTCGATGACTAATCACATTCATGGTCAGTGATCATTTGTTCATTAGATTAACTCTTTGGTATGGAAATTGAAATTTTGGAATAAGGGTTGTTATCTCCTCATTATATAATACCTTTTGATATACATGAATATGTTGGAGATGTGGTATATCAGTTGAAATTTTCACCATAGTTTAGTGAGGTGATTAATCTTTTTCACATATCCATCTTAAGCAATTATCATCCTTATCTGGGACATGCGATTCATTGGGATCATGTAGACCTAAATATAGATGCTTCATTTGTGTGTATGCCACTATAGATTGGGGACAGTCAAGAAGAATTCATGCATGGAAAAATAATTGATATAGAGAGGGTATTATGGAAACATGTAAAATTCATGAAGATAATTGTGAATTTGATAAATAGATGAATGAGAAATTTATAGAACAATTTCAATGTATGAATAGTTTTCTACTTTCTAGGGATATAATGTCCAATGGTTGGAAGAATTTAGCACCCCTAATTTTAGTTATATGGCCATTTCATTATGCTCTTTAATTATGTAATCACTATGGGTGATGATTGGATGATTTTGGAGATCGTTAAAAAAATGTGATTTTATATGGGTCCATATTTGGTGCACTATTTGTGAAAAATATGAATCTCCTTTAGAAAATAGTGAATAATGAGACAAGGGCTAAAGGGAAGGAACATGGATGGGGAACAGTTTGTCAAACCCATTTGAAGGCCTATTTGAAACCATTAATTTTGAAATAGTGGGATTGTGAAATATTGATTAATGGTTTGGAAGGCATGAAAGAAAACTATGTGAGGTCCATCCTAAAGGAGGTGGATTTAAAATAGTTAGTTCATGATTTGTCTAACCATGCATGGGTTAAAAGCGAGATACAGAAATTATCGGTCTCACACGTTTAGACCTCTAATTCAACAATTATTCATCCTATTTGGGCCTAACATAATATTATATCTTCCAAATGGTCATGGAAGCTTCTCCCATCAATATATAGGTTATATTAAGGATTCCCTTAAATATTATAAGCTTAAATCTTATGGTAATTCATCTTTCAGGAAAATTAATGGTTCTTTTTCATAGATAAACTTCTCTATCTCTCCCGGTTTCTTTGAAATATATATTTTGTCGATAAATATTTTAAAGGTGATGCCAAATATGATTATTGTTGGTTTTTTATGATATTTAATGTGATATATGGTGGGTTTTTGGAGATTTATATAGGTTTTATAGGCATTTGGATGTTGTTCCTTTTTTCTCCATAAATCACGAGGTAGGTGGATTCAACCCCAACTCCACTATTCAGAATATGCTGGTATGATTTCAAATTTCAGGGATTGTTTAAAATTTCATATAAATACACTATTAAATGATTGAAAAAACTGCACTTGAGTTATGGTTTTTGGAAATTGGGGAATGTAGTCTTTTTATGGAGAGAGATTTTGGAAAAATGAAATTAAATTGTAATTTTTAAATAATTGATTTTCTCCCTTTATGTGAAGCTAGTTTTCCAAAAACAACATGCTATATTGAAATGGAATTGGAACACATGGGTTGGAATCATTGTTGGTAGTGTGATCTTATACATTTTGATAGATACCAAGGTGAAATACACAAATCAAAAAGTTGGGACGGATATATGCATGATGTACTCCCATTAACGTGGTTCATTAAGTGAAGATTAGATTAAAGGATGACTCATCACTAACATGTATAGAGAGTTATAGGTTTCAATCATGGTTGTATGTTTGGATATTTAGAATGGAATGGGTTATGAAAAAAAGTGGAATTAATAAAATAATTATACTGCGTTGTTTGGGTGATTTTGTGGAATTCTATATTGTTTAAACAACTGTTTTATTAAGGGACTTGATTATATTATGATTTAAACTATTTATAAATTTATTTCTATAAAATGTTTTACGTAAATGTGATAACATGTTCTATACTGTTGGATCTTTGGAGTTATATTTTTCTTTTGGTTTTTTTGTTTTCATAGTCTTCCTCAGGTGTACTTAGTTTTTTGTAGTAATCCATTATGCTGCTTCTTGTAGTTGTTTTGATAATTAAAATTTCTAGTTGTACTTAATTGTTATCATGCATCATTTAGTGGTTTATTTTTAAATTTATTTTTTATTTGTTGTTTTTTCAAAAGGAAAATCTTCCCCCAATTGTATATAAATCCCTTAGAATTTATTTCCATCTTTTGGAATCTTGAAAATGTCACTTATGTCCATGTAATGTTATTCCACCTTCTCATGAAATTGAGGAGGGAAGAGAAGCTCTAATTTTAGTTATTAATTTATCGAAGAAATATCTTGAATACCCATCATTTTGAAGAATTTTTTTTATATGTTGGTTAAAGAATGAGACTCGACTAATCTTTTATATATATTTCATTATTCTCATGGTAAATATGGTAAATAAAATATGAAACTCATGGAGATGTTTGATGGACGAAATGTTTTTATTACCATCATTTCTGATGACAAAATTATTCGTTTAATCAACTATTTGGTTTATGTGTTTTGGGGTTGTTAACATTCTCTTGGTCATTACCTTTCTGGTGACCAACGACCTTTGTCACAATCAACCGTTGATTGTGCATTACACTTTTATTCCATGTCCATATCATCACTTCAAAAAAATGATTCTCTACATGGGAAATTAGTTATTCATTATTCTAAATATAAGGCCCTAGCCTTAAACCTTAATTAATATTGAATTAAATGAATAATTCACATTGAGGATCTTTTCACTTCTTAGAGTTTTAGATAATTATGACATAAGTATTACATCTCAAAAGATTACAAATTAGACACTTATACTAAGTTTCCATAAAATAAAAACTCTTAAAAAGAAACATGTTTGGTTCCATGTTTTAGATAGCATGACTTTCCCTTGATCCCAATCTTGACCCTATTCCACATTAAGTCCTGTGAAAAACATTTCGAAAAAACTCCGGGTGAGCATAAAAATCTCAGTAAGGGATAAACCAAGAATGAAAACTGTTAGTTTTTAAAAACAACAAGTAAACCATGTATACTTTATCAAAGTAATAATTTTCATCTTTATGAAGTAGTAAAAAACTCTTCAATGAATAAAAGATCATTACTTACCCTTTTGTAACCAAATTTTACCATAAAACCCATATAAAGAACACATAACATAAAATGGTAACTTGGGACATTAACATACTTAAATGGAAAAACCAAACGGTCAACTTCCACACATACTTAATGAAATAGCCATACGGCCGACTTCCATACCCAATGCATTGGAGGTTATTACGTAACCACATGTCCGGGTATTCACGGCACCACCAGTCATATGGTTTATCATGTAACCACCCGTAAAATGTCCAAGTTCCATCCTTACACATAAAATATTGAAAATATAAACATTTCAATAACAACATTTCATTTTCAATCACAATAAGTAATTCCAAGATATTGAATTAAGTAATCCATTTTCAAAAACCATTTAAAAGAGATTTTTGAATCAAAGTGACCCATACCACTTTGAAGCTTTTAATGGAATTATAATTTTAAAACATTAATGTCTATATAAATTAATACTGAAACTATTATGAAAACATGGACATTAAAGATAAATATTTAGAATAATGAATCATTAAAAAAATTTAAATGATATTTTTGTTAAAGAGTTTTTAAAAAAATGAGAGACTCTTGAATAAAAATAATTACAGAATAACATGTAGTCCATGCTTTATAATATCATGAGAATAAATGGAATTGGGATATAATATGTCAATGGACAATGTACACACCATATAAGAGTGAATTGGTTCATAACAACAATAAAGTCTCAATGGAAATGTAAATTGAGATGAAATCCATTATAATGTTGGTATCATTAAATTAAGGATAAATCTATCACATAATTATGTGTGAGAAATATAAATACATCCAATATAAGAGGATATTAAGTGTGAATAAATCAGAGGTCATTCACACATAATCTTGGAAAAACAAAACCAATGACATAGATATTTAACTCAATTAAATGAGATTGAGTTATGATTTCCCATACAAGTTCGTAAGAATTTATCAATGAGATGATTATGTGTAGAAATACTATATCCACAAAAAGTTTTGTGGAAATTAAAAAATAGATATTAAACACATAATATTCGCATAACAAAATCAAGAAGTAGAGGTTTAACCCAATGAATTAAAAGTGGGTTAAGAAGTTCCCTTACAGAAATCCGACAGCCTAACGACATCACTTTATAATTCTGAAAATGAGTTGATGAGAGAGAAAATGGTTTCTCATCACTTAGAGATAAAATTTAAATAAATAAGGATATAGAAGAACATATCCCAACATAATAGTATGTGAATTAAATGACATAACAAAAGAAGTCCTTTAAAAAGAGGAGGGTGTAAGGGCCCCTTACCGACTTGGGTATCTTTCAAAACATAGACCCCATGAATTAAGGAGAATACAACATTGATGTAAATAATAATAAACGAAAGTATATTACACAAATATTAGAATAATGGGAAGTACATATACCACTCAAAGGAAATGGTGGCAAATGTAGCATAAATCTCACGGGAATAAAAGGGAGATGAAAAATCCCTTACGAAAACTCGGCAGCCTAACGACGCCACTTAAAACATCCAAAAATGGATTGATGTCAAAAAATAGGGTCTATCACCATATTAACATAAAATGTACAGCAATAGTAATATAAAAGAACATTCCACAACATAACAAAGAGGATCTTAAAAGAAGTGACATAAATGATAGTACTTAAAAAGAAAGAGGGAGGTTGGATATCTTATGAAAATTCGGCAGCCTAACGGCGCCAATCAAAACTTCCAAAATTGATTGATGAGAGAAAATAGGGTATCTCAACATATGAACATAAAATTACAGTAAGAGTAATATAAAAGGACATCCAAATCATAAGAAAGATGAGCTTAAAAGGAATGACATAGAAGAGTGTACATTAAAAGAAATAGAGGGGTCGGATCCCTTACCTCAACTCCGACTTGTCTTGATCGTTTCTTTATATTCCTGAATAATAAAATTTGGTCAATTTATAATTTCTAAAGGACCTCCTTTAAAGATTATTATTCAGTTAATATCACATATTATAATGTTATAATAATTTTTTTAATAATGTTAGATCATATCAGATGTTTTTGCCGATGTTTGGTACATGAGTAAAAAAAATGGATTTGTTTGAAAATGATTTCCTATGTAGTTATAAGTAAATAATTTATAGAATAGTATTAATTATTAAAATATCATTTATATCCAGTACATATTAATTTTATAAAATTTTTAGATAAAAAAATGATAACCACCGTTCGTGGAGACGGTATGTCGTACGTACGCATGAATGCTACTTTCATTTTTTTGTCATATTAATGGAATTAAATATAAATGAGTTATATGTATAGTATAATTCCATTATAATATATATGTTATATAGGTCACATATTTTCATTAATTTAATTCTTTAAACATTCCATGTTTTTCATTAACGAGTCACATCACTTGAGGGGGCGGTAGTCCGCACTTCCTCATATAAAATTATCGCATTTGCACAACATGAAAAAAATAAAGGTATGTTTTAAATACAAAAACAGAATCATATAGTAAACATAAATACCATATATATAATATATAAAATACAGTGTCATCATTATATCCACCTTTATATGTGTTAAAAGAGTGTTGAACAATCATCGTTTCGTGAGGTAGAAAATCGCCAACCACAGAAAAAATATGTTCTTTAACCGTTAGACGAAGGTGGGTGTAAGTGTAGCTCGAATCCTTCACGTAAAACATCCTAGTGTATTAAATATACTTTTGTTTTTAAAAAAATAAAAGAATAAAAAGAGTTTAGGGGGTTGGATAATCAAAATAAAACATAAGAACACAAGAGAAAACACTACCTATAAAACGGGCAACTCTCTTTGATTTAAGCTCAATGGCTTCCTTGGAAAGGATTCTGACCAAAGTGAGGCTTCAATGATGAAGAGAGGGATGTGGAGAGATGCAATGGGCAGGTTTTGGCCGTTCCAAAGGCTTGAGAGGTGTGTGTAAGGTGGTAGAGGTGGGGGCCTTTTATAATAGGAGAGGAGGGGAACTCTTGGAAAGTTATAAAAGTTTACTTTATTATAAAATGATTTTCGGATTTTAAAGGTCCCACAATGATATAATTCGAGGATAAGGTGATAAGGTATCTAAATCCACCCATCCAATAGGTTTTTGACAAGTTTAGGTCTTAGAGTATACATTATATTTTCATTTTATTTAAATCGTTAAATAATGAGGTAATCGTTGCATCATCATGGTGTCATAAATAATTTAATTTATTTAATGTCTAAATATAATAAAAAACTATCATGATGTAGTAAATCTTTGTATCTTTCTAATTACTATCTAAAGTAAAAAATATGACTTGTATAACCCCATTTAAAAATTGTTTTAGTAAAACAACTCATGTTTGTGACATTTTTACTTTTATTTTAAATAAAAGCCATTAATGTCATTATCTTACCCAAGTGGCTCCATGGGGTCCCAAAAATCGACCCATGGGTTGTCTTGGTCGGCCCTGACACATCCAATAAGAGTAGGACATGTGTGTAGGTCATTTCATATTATTAAAACATTATTTTTACCAAAACTACAATAATTATCTCTATTCGTGATTAAAAACATAAAAGTTACTATTCACCAAAAATTATTTTAATCCCATTGAAGCACATTTTAATTCCTAATGAAAACCATTTATGTCTGATTTTTGAAATTCAAAACACAGAGGTGGTAAAATTTCATTTAAATGAAAAAAAATCAGTTTCTTATGTACCACTTAGTGGTTTCACTATTCATCAAAAATTGATGTTTTCCAGAAAAAATTCAAAACATTACCCTAAGCTATCTTTGATATTCCGAATTCAAAAATGATTTCTATTTTAAAAAATTCAAAAGATATAAGTTAAATTAATTAATTTAATAATTAATTCCCGCTGTCAGAGCAAATAGCATGTTTTTATGAAATAATAAGTATCAAAAGATTGGCAATAGTTTAAGTCCAATTTCAATGTGAAATTAATTCCAACGACCACTATTGTATTAAATGGTAAAAATATATTCTAATTTCACTTTAAAACCAATTCATAAGATAATCTAATCATAAAAATAAATTTGATTAAAAATATGTTTTTAATTTAAATACAACATTTTCACTATTCATTAAATAATGATCTTTATCGGAAAAATACCAAAAAATTACACAAAGTAAATTATGAGGTCCCGATTCTAAAGAAGAATTTTATTTTTTCAAATATAACACATAAAATTGTAAAAAAGTGGATTTAAAAGAGGTTCTCCATCAAAAGGCGGTTAATCGACCTTTTAATGAATATTAGAAAGTTTACGCTTAAAATTGGATTAATTCGCATCTTTAATCCTCTATAATTTATTATAAAGAGTAAAAATATTTGACAAAAATATATAATCATTTTTTAGTTAGTTATTTTCATTCCCGCCATTACAACAACTAGGCGTTAACTACCATTTAAAATAATATTATTTTATTATTAGAGTGCAACGTAAGATTCAGAATAAACTCGTTGTTTCGTATTGGGTACGCCATCAAGAATAGCGTCCCCTTTAATGTAATATTAATATTTTATTCACAAATTTGGATAAATGTGAAAATTTCAAATTCTTTATTTAACTAGGGTGTTACATCCTTTCCCCCTTTTGGGAATTGTGTCCTCGTAATTTTAAAATTGTTCTTGGAAACCTCATTGAAAATCCCACATCAGAACAAGAGTCAGTAAACAAAATCACTTTAAAATAAAGAAAGAGAAGTACAAAGGTCATCAGAGTTAACCCATACAAGGATTAAATGTAAGAAAACATGGATATGGAGGGAAAAAGGGACCTGTTCTGAGGGAGAGTGATAGAAAACATGTTTAGGAGAAAGTTAAGCACAAGAAAATCACAAACTTGTGGTGGGTTAAATGGTATTCGATTTCGCAGTAGGAAAAGTTAATAGAAATTTTTTTTAAGTTACATTTCATTGTGGTGTTTATTTTTGATCTTAAGGAAACATATTTACTTGTCATGTTGACTTTCAACATTTACTAGATTTCTTAAACAAACTCATACTTTCCCCAAATGATGAGTATTTAGGAAGACTTGTTCACACTAAGAGTATTATAATCATCTTATAGAGAATCAAATAATCAACAAAAGAGGACAATATATTTCCCATGTCTTTAGACCCTTACAAAAACTAAAACCTAAATGGTTAGTATGAGATCAGATAATACCCAAAAGGATAAAAAATCTATTCTTTATATCCAAAATTTGTCAAACAGTACCCAAAGTTCACCAAAGACCATTCAATAAACAAAATTTTCCATAAAATTATTCAAAGTAAACCAAACTATGGTTGAAACCCAAATATTTGAAGGATTTAATCACAGAGTCTTCCAAGGTACAAAATAACACTTATCTCCAAATAACATCAGTTTCTCTTAAAGTCTCATATTGAAAAGTAATTAAACTAATCACATATCCTCCATGATAGGTTAATAATTTCCATAGATAACCCAAAGTCAACTTACTCTTAATTCATAAAATCATATAACTAAAAATAATAAGTTATACTAACTAGGGACTTCACGTAGTCAAGTGGTAGTCGATAAATACCAGTCACACTTTGGTTGTGGGTTCGATTCCCACATCTTTGTTCGACACGACGGTTTGTCACAAGGTCTATGTGTTGTCCTTTTTATAAAACTCCAAAAATAACTCTAACATGTTTTAACCTCAATAGTTTCCTTATACCTCTCATTTTCATCCGAATTCATTACGATCTGAAAATCTTAATTCTTGAAGTCTTATTTCACCACCACAAGATAAAATAAAATGATTCCCAAAATGAATAACACCATACCGTGATCATGGAGTCCACTCGGTTTCATCATCATCTTGTTCACGTAGGTAGACGTCCCATGCATTACTACAATGATTTATAGATCCTTCAAAATCATTTTCTTCCTCCATCCAAATACACCTTGTACAACATGGGTTATATGGGTGTTCACAGAAAAAAAGTTTTGGAAAATAATCATGTATGACATATAATTCCAAAACATCTGATGAAACATGATTTCTATAAAATAGTTGGACAGAATTTGAGTTGAAACTTTCTATTATTGGTCCTTTTAAAATACCATAAGTATGTGCTGAGAGACTATATTTTAAAAGAAAATATAAGTAGGTTTCGCAAGGGTCTCCTTCCTCAGCACCATTTTTTAAATCATAATATTCTTCAAATTCTTGTGATAAGGTAAAATATTTGAAAATACCTTGATAATTTTTGCCTTTCTTGAAAATATGAGAATATTGTGAAAATTTTATTTTTCTAAATACAACCCATGATCCACGATGATTGCGAGGTATAGTGGAGGTTTTTGATATCTCAAACAACTGCTTTCAAGTGAGTTGTATGGTAGAAAAATTTTCAAAATCATCTGAACATGACTTTGCAATAATTATTCCAAGCATGTCATCTGGAAGAGATAGGAATGTCATTTGATATCCTTCTCCTTCCATTCGTAACTGACTTTAATTGACCTGAAAAAAAGTTATAAAATAAGGATTTAATTGAAATAATAGATATAGGGACTAACCATGTGTCAAAAAAAACTCCTAATCCCTAAAGTTTTGAAAACCGACCATTGATACCAACTATAAGGCCCCATCCTTAAACCTTACTTAATAATGAATTAAATGAATAATTCACCTTGAGGATATTTTCATGCTTTAGAGTTTTAGAGAATTAGGACATAACAATTAAATCTCAAAATATTACAAAGTAGGCACTTATACAAAGTTTCCATAAAATAAAAACTCTTAAAAAGAAACATGTTTGGTTCCATGTTTTAGATAGCATGACTTTCCCTTGATCCCATCCTTGACCAAATTCCACATTAAGTCCTGTGAGAAACATTTCGAAAAAACATGGGGTGAGCATAAAAAGCTCAGTAAGGGATACACAAAGAATGAAAACTTTTAGTTTTTCAAAAAAACAAGTAAACCATGTATACTTTATCAAAGTAATAATTTTCACCTTTATGAAGTAGTAAAAACTCTTTAATTAATAAAATATCATTACATACCCTTTTGTAACCAAAAGATTACCATAAAACCCATATAAAGAACACATAACATAAAAAGGTAACTTGGGACATAAACATACTTAAATGGAATAACCAAACGGTCAACTTCAACACATACATAATGGAATAGCCATACAGTCTACTTCCATACCCATGGCATTGGAGGTTATAACGTAACCACCCGTCCTGGTACTCACGGTACCACCCGTCATATGGTTTATCACGTAACCACACAGAAAATGTCCAAGTACCATCATCACAAATAAAATATTGAAAATATAAACATTTTAATAACAACATTTCATTTTCAATCACAATAAGTAATTCTAAGATATTGAATTAAGCAATCCATTTTCAAAAACCATTTAAAAGAGAATTTTGAATCAAAGTGTCCCATACCACATTGAAGCTTTTAATGGAATTATAATTTGAAAAAATTAATGTCCATATAAATAAACACTGATAAATATTTTGAAAACATGGACATTAAAGATAATTATTTAGAATAATGAATCGTTAAAACTTTTAAAACGATATTTTTGTTAAAGAGTTTTTAACAAAATGAGAGACTCCTGAATACAAATAATTGAGGAATAATATGTAATCCTAGATTTATTATATCATTAGAATAAATGGATTGATGATATAATATGTAAAAGGATAGTATACACACCATATAAGAGTGATTTGGTTCATAACAACAATGAAGTCTCAATGGAAATGTAAATTGAGATGAAATCCATTATAAAGATGGTATCATTAAATTAAGGATAAATCTATCACATAATTATGTGTGAGAAAAATAAATACACCCAATATAAGTGGATATTAAGTGTGAAACAATCAGAGGTCATTCAAACATAATCTTGGAAAAACAAAACCAATGACATAGATCTTTAACTCATTGAAATGAGATTGAGTTATTATTTCCCATACAAGATCGTAAGAATTTATCAATGAGATTATTATGTGTAGAAATACTATATCCACAAAAAGGTTTGTGGAAATTAAAACTTAGAGATTCCACACATAATCTTGGAATAATGAAATCAAGAAGTAGAGGTTTAACCCAAAGAATTGACAGTGGGTTAAGAAGATCCCTTACAGAAATCCGACAGCCTAACGACGTCACTTTAAAATTCAGAAACTGAGTTGATGAGAGAGAAAATTGTATCTCATCACATGGACATAAAATTTAAATAAATAAGGATATATAAGAACATATCCAAACATAAGATTATCTGAATTAAAATACATAACAAAAGAAGTCATTTAAAAAGAGGAGGGTGAAAGGTCCCCTGACCGACTTGGGTATCTTTCAAAACATACACCCCATGAAATAAGGACAATACAACATTGATGTAAATACTCATAAACGAATTTATATTACAAAAATAAAATAATAATGGGAAGAAAATATACCATTAAAAGGAAATTGTGTCAAATGTAGCATAAATCTCACGGAAAGAAAAGTGAGATGAAAAATCCCTTATGAAAACTCGGCAGCATAACGGTGCAACGTAAAACATCCAAAAATGGAATGATGAGAAAAAATAGGGTCTCTCACCATATTAACATAAAACATACATCAGGGGGTACATAAAAGAAGATCCCCCAACATAACAAATAGGAGCTTAAAAGAAGTGACATAAATGAGAGTACTTAAAAAGAAAGAGAGATGTTGGATCTCTTACGAAAATTCGGCAGCCTAACGGCGCCAATCAAAACTTCCAAAATGGATTGATGAGAGAAAATAGGGTCTCTAAACATATGAAAATAAATGTACAGTAAGAGTAATATAAAATTGCATCCCAATCATAAGAATGATGAGATTAAAAAGAATGACATAAAAGAGTGTACTTTAAAAGAAAGAGAGGGGTCGAATCCCTTACCTCAAGTATGACTTGTCTTATTAGTTTCATTATATTCCTGAATAATAAACTTTGTTCAATTTATAATTGCTTAATGACCTCTTTTAAAGATTATTATTCAGTTCATATCACATATTATTATGTTATAATAATTGTTTAATAATGTTAGTTCATATCAGATATTTTTGCCGATGTTTGGTACATGAGTAAAAAAATGAACTTGTTTGAAAATGAATACCCATGTAGTAATATGTAAATCATTTTCAGAATAGTATTAATTATTAAAATATCATATATATCCAGTACATATTCATTTTATAATATTTGGAGATATAAAATGAAAACCACTGTTCATAGATACGGTAGGTCGTAGGTACGCATGAACGCTACTTTCATTTTTTATCATATTAATGGAATTAAAAATAAATGAGAGATATATATATATTATAATTACATTATAATATATATGTTATATAGGTCACATATGTTCTTTAATTTCATTCTTTATACATTCCATGTATTTCATTAACGATTCACATCACTTGAGGGGGCGGTAGTCCACACTTCCTCATATGAAATTATCGCATGTGAACAACATGAAAAAAATAAAGGTATGTTTTAAATATAAAATACAGAAGAAAATAGTAAACATAAATACCATATATATCATATATAAAATACAGTGACATCATAATGGCCACCTTTAAAGGTGTTAAATGAATATTGAACAATCATCGTTTCGTGAGGCAGAAAATTCCCAACCAGAGAAACAATATGTTCATTAACCATTAGACGAAGGTGTGTGTAAGTTTAGCTCGAATACATCACATAAAAACATCCTAGTATATTCAAGATACTGGTGTTTTTACAAAATTAAATAAAAAAAAGATTTTAGGGGGTTGGAGAAGCAAAATAAAACATAAGAACACAAGAGAAAACACTACCTTTAAAACATGTAACTCTCTTTGATTTAAGCTCAATGGCTTCCTTGGAAATGATTATGCCCAAAGTGAGGCTTCAATGATGAAGAGAGGGATGTGGAGAGATGAAATGGGCAGGGTATGGCCGAGCCAAAGGCTTTAGAGGTGTGTGTAAGGTGGTAGAGGTGGGGGCCTTTTATTAGAGGAGAGGAGGGGAACTCTTGGAAAGTTATAAAAGTTTACTTTATTATAAAATGATTTTCATATTTTAAAGGTCCCACATTGATATAATTCTAGGATAAGGTGATAAGGGTTCGAAATACACCCATCCAATAGGTTTTTTAAATGTTTCGGTCTTAGATTTTACATTATATTTTCATTTTATTTAAATCGTTAAATATTGAGGTAATCGTTGCACCATCATGGTGTCATAAATAATTTAATTTATTTAATGTCTAAAAATCATAAAAAAAATTCAGGATGTAGTAAATCATTATATATTTCTAATGAATATTTATATAAATAAAATTGGACTTTTATAACCCCATTTAAAAATTGTTTTAGTAAAACAACTCATGTTTGTGACATTTTTAGTTTTACTTTAATTAAATGCCATTAATGTCATTATCATACACAAGTGGATCCATGGGGTCCCAAAAATAGATCCATGGGTTGTATGGGTCGGACATGACACATCCAATAAGGGTAGGACATGTTTCTAGGTCATTTCATATTATTAAAACATTATTTTTACCTTAATCTACACTAATTATCTCTAATCGCGATTAAAAACATAAAAGTTACTATTCACCAAAAAATTATTTTAATGCCATTGAACCACATTTTCATTCCTAATGAAAACCATGTATGTCAGATTTTTGAAATTCAAATCACAGTGGTGGTAAAATTTCATTTAAACGAAAAAAATCAGTTTCTTAAGTACCACATAGCGGTTTCACTATTCATCAAAAATTGAAGTTTTTCAAAAAAAATACCAAAATGTCACCCTAAGCTATATTTGATATTAATAATTAATAAATTATGTCTATTTTAAAAAATTCTAAACATATAAGTTACATTAATTAATTTAATAATTAATTCCCGCTGTCAGAGCAAATAGCGTGTTTTTATGAAACAATAAGTATCACATGATTGACAATAGTTTAAGTCCAATTTCAAAGTGAAATTAATTCCAACGACCACTATTGGATTAAATGGTAAAAATATATTCTAATTTAACTTTAAAAACAATTCAAAAGATAATCTAATCTTATAAATGAATTAGATTAAAAAGGGATTTTTAATTAAAATACAACATTTTTCACTATTCATTAAAAAATGAACTTTTTCGGAAAAATACCAAAAATTTACACAAAGTAAATTTTGATGTCCCGATTCTAAAGAAGAATTTTATTTTGTCAAATATAACACATAAAATTGTCAAAAAGTGTATTTAAACGAGGTTCTCTATCAAAAGGCGATTAATCGACCTTTTAAAGAATATTAGAATGTTTACGCTTAAAATTGGATTCATTCACATTTTTTATCCTCTATCATTTATTGTAAAGAGTAAAAATATTTGACAAACATATATAATAATTTTGTAGTTATCTCTATTCATTCCCTCCATTACAACAGCTAGGTGTTAACTACCATTTAAAATAATATTATTTTATTATTAGAGTGCAACGAAAGATTCACAAGAAACTCGTTGTTACATATTGGGTACACCATCGAGCATAGAATCCCCTTTAAAGTAATATTAATATTTTATTCACAAATATGGATAAATGTGAAAATGTCATATTCTTTATTTACCTGGGGTGTTACACTGAATTACCATCTGAATTACCTTTTACTCTTATCAAGAGGATATTTTAGTAACCCATTTTATGATATGGGAATTCAATATAATTACATTTAACAGTCCAAAACATAATTATTGATATCTTGTTCAAATTAAGATGAATCTATTTATTAAATTAGGGAAAAGTAACACCATAATATATATAAAATCAGATTTTTCAGTGTTTTTTATTCTCCACACTGATCATAAATGAATTAAGAAATGTATTTCATTTTATTGCTTTTGGACCACATAACCTAGTGTATAATTGAATCATATTCTAATATGCATAGTTATTAAATTAGAAAGTGTGGATAATAGTAAGTGAATATGAAAATTAAAATTTATAAACAAGTATGAACTAATTAAATAGTAATATATTAATTATATAATTTAATACTCTTTAATAGAAAGAAAAATAAATGTTATATGAAAAAAACTATATTTTTCTAAAAGGAGATTTCCTCATTCTTTTTGTAGATTAATTAAACTAGATATTAATAAAAATAGAAAATATATTTTAAAAAATGGAATTGATTTTTTAAATTATCTAATCATGATTTTCTTAGTCGGATTTTTTAGTATTTTTATGAAAATTTTAATTTTCATTCAATAGTGAAAATAACGATATTTTTAAAAATATCAATCCTTTTCAACAAATTAATTAATTAAAAAATCCATATAATATTTTAATATGTTATACTAAATCATAATTATTTATTAGTCATATTTAATCCACATAATTAAATTTTAATAATTTTTATATATGATTTTAGTATAATTATAATTTCAGGTTAAAAAAATTATGTTTTCTAAAAAGTAATGTTAATGTCTATAATGTTTATAAATTTTACATAATTAAATACCCCACTATAAAATTATAATTTAAAATAAATTTTTATATTAAATTTATATATTTATTAAATTAAATTAAAATTAAAACTTTTTACTTCTCATTGAGTTAATAAATTGTCAGTTTTTCAAGAGAAGTACACTTCTTGAAAACCCATTTTTTGTTGTCTCTGCATCTTTAATTTTAAATTAATTTCATCTTCTTAGATGAATTAAATTTGGTAAAATGTATTAAATAATATTAATAATATTAATTCAATTTATTTAATATCATAAAATAAAATTTTACTCATAATTATCAGTCAA
This sequence comes from Viscum album, assembly GCA_963277665.1. NCBI lineage: Eukaryota > Viridiplantae > Streptophyta > Magnoliopsida > Santalales > Viscaceae > Viscum > Viscum album. Next base: position 28,408,768 of record OY728123.1, on the reverse strand, counting down.
AATAGATAAAATATTCTATGATGGTTATTGAAAAACTGATTTACAGAGGTTTAAACAAAAATCAAAACGGATTAAAATAAATAAAAACGTGTATGAAATATTTTTAATATATAATTATAAGATATAATGTATAAGGATTTATAAATTTATATTTTGGATTCCTTTTCATTGGGAAAAACATGGTTATCACTTTTTTCAAAAAAATTACAAATGTACCACTCAGCTCACTTATAAAATGCCACCACATATCCTCTCTTATTCACACCATAAAAACTTTTTATATTTGAAAATAACTTCCAAAATACATTCCTTAAAACTCTTCATATATCCTTTATGTCTTTATTTGTTCATAAAACCAATTTATGATAGATTTTGGTTCTAACATAATGTGGTTATCTGAAAGAAGACGTATTCTTCTTATCTGAGATTTTTACGATACTTCATCTTCCACCTCCATTAAATAATTATAATTTATTGTGATGTAATAAAAATAGTATATAAAATATAATAATATTTTATTAGGTTAATTTATTAACATAATTCTATATCATCTTCCTACAAATGGGAAATGTAATCTCGATTCATGTGTACTGTAGATTAATACCTCACAAAATAATGTTATTCGTTTTTCATCATCGCCTATCATGGAACGTAGTATTTATTTATTTAAAATATATATATGATATTTTGAATATAATTATAATCATATTATTATTATTTTCACATATTACCTCTTAAATTATATTTTGATTAGGAAGTAATAACGTGCCACAAATGACTGACCACCACCTTAGGAAACAATGAGATCTGTTTTTCAAAACCCAATTTTAATGAAAGGAAATAAAAATAATGAAATTTAAAATATATGATATATGATATAAATGATATAAATATTATATTAATTAAATATTTATTACTCTAAAAAGTTAATATGAAAGATTAATTCTTACCTTTACACACACAAAAATGATATGGTGTTCATTTGTATGTGTGGACTACCACGTCCACGAAGTGATTTGAATATTTTAACATCCCCAAAACAAATGGAAGAAATATTTATAAGTATATAAAAAAAAATTTTATTTATAATATTATTATCACTTTGTAACTATGAAATAATATTTCACTTCTATCAATAAATATTAGTGTAAAATAGAAATGTTTCTCATGCATACAGACATGCTACCGTCTCAAATATTTTAATGAAGTTATTTTTTCTTATAATACATTCATGATTGGATTTAAAATTATAATTGATGAATTTTTTTTATAATTTAATAATTATTACTGAATATAATTTTAATCGGAATCCACATTGACCAAGGTAAACTTAATAAATCTGTTTTGGAAAATTAAAATGAATGTCCACTAAACACATATTATGGTCTTAAAAGATTATGTTTTCAAATATATGATTAATTTAAATGTAATAAATGATATATTTATAAGTTATTATACAAAAAAAATTGTTCTTATGAAATAAAATAATTTATATAATTCTGTTTAACTATATTTAAATAACATACATGGAATTTCTGGACTCGATGTAAGGGACTTCGTCTCAATTTTACTTCATTGAGTCATATTTTAATTTTATATTATTAATTTCATTTATATGTTATGTATAATACCCATGATATATTTAATATCATGAAAACATCATAAATAATTTTATATCATATAATAATATGAATTATTTCAACAAAATGGGATTTGACAAGAAAGTTACCAATTTCAAAAATTATTTATGATAAAATCGACTTTCATTTCATGATTTTTTATGTTTAAGTTTATTTGGAATGATATTATTTGATATTATTTTATTAAAAAATCATCCGTTAATCCCCTATAGTAATTAATGTTAGTCACATTTTTTATTTCCATATACACCTATATTAATTAATTAAAAATCATGAATAATTTTTCTATGTGATATCGATATTGTATTTTTTATTTTTGATCAGCGATCCCTATCATCAAAATCAATATTTTATAATTTTTTAAAAATGTTATTTTCAAAACATAAATATAAGGCTCCCGCCTTAAACCTTACTTAATATTGAGTTATTACAAGATTACACATTAAGGATATTTTCAGGTTTAGAGTTTTAGAGAATTAGATCATAAAACTTGCATTACATTCCACATATAAACAAAGTGGTTACATAAAGATAGTATTCTTCATTCCCATCAATGGAAACACATTTAAAATAAAACATGGATTATTTATTGACACATCCTTGACTCTATCATCTTATCATGTACCATTCCCTTGACCTGTGAAAAACATTTCAAAAACTTGGGATGAGCATAAAAACTCAGTATGGGTTATAAAAAAACATGGAAAGGAAACACGAGTTCATATATACATAAGAATGAAATCATACTTTACCCATAAAACATAGGCACTTTAACATACCTCATAAAATCATGAATAAATCATAGAAATCATAAGACATAAAGGTAACTTGAGGCATTCATAACATTCTTACGTAGGGAGTAACCCTCTTGGTTACGTTTAGAATACCCATCACACTATATTCCCTAAAATCTATTCAGAGAAACCTTAACGTTTCACTCCTTTGCGTTACCCAATGCATTGGAGAGCTATAATGGGCTCACCCGCCATTAGTTTTTCACGGAACCACCCGTCTTCATAATAATGCCCAAGAACCATAACATAATCATATCACATAAAACATGCATAAAGGAAACATAACATTTCCACATTTCAATCACGAGATATCAATACAACACATTGATATAAAAACATTATGAAAACCATTTTCAATACCAAAATAAAATAAAAGTAAAACATGGTATTTATTTTTCTTTTAAAAAGAAGGTATGGCTTGTAGAGGAAGCCGAAACTCAAATAACGGTTACGACGGCGGAGAAGTCATTGTCGCCGCATACGTACGACAAAAACATTCCCTTTTGTCGTTTAGTAAACGCTTCGTATAAAAAAGATTCCTTTTGAATAAACGTAAAAGTCAAAGGGGTTTATACACCGTATAAAATAAAGTTTTGTATAAAATAAAATATGCCTCAATGAAAGGAGATTGAGACAAAGTCCCATATCTCGTATCCGACTTGACCCGACCGTTCTTTAATCTCCTGAATAATAAACTTGAGTTAATATCTACTTGCTTAAGAACCTTTTTCAAGTTCATTATTCCTTTTATACCATGTTATGAACATCATGAAATCTGTTAAGTTAACAATGTTCATTTTGTCGGTATTTGGTTCTTAAGTCAAAAATAGACTTCTTACACTTACATGTTGTTAATTTGGTCAAAGGTTCATTATATACACAATGGTATTCATGATGTAGATATCATATATGTCATATATATCCAGTACATACATGCATTTATAATATTACCTCACATTTAGAGGTAAGAAATGAAATGCACCGTTCATGGAGACGGTAAGCCGTACGTACGCATGAACGCTACTTCCATTTCTATTTCATATTTTCTGGAATGGAATCATAATGATATAAGAGTATATTATAATTCCAGTATAATAAAATATATAATATCATTAATTTTATCCTTTACACATCCCACATATGGTATTAACGAATCAAATCACATTCATGGGGCGGTAGTCCGCACTTCCTAAAATGATGATATCGTGTTTTACCCATAATGGAAACCATAAAGGTATGCCCAAAATAAAAAAAACAGAAGCTTAAGGAAAACATAAACATATTATATATCATATATAAAAATAGTGACATCATAATGGCCACCTTTGAAGGTGTTAAATGAGTGTTGAACAATCATCATTTCAGGAGGCAGAATTTCGCCATCCACGGAAACCGTATGTTCTTCAACCATTTGATGTAGTTGTGTGAGAGTGTAGCTCAAATAAATCTTATAACAACCTCCTAGTATATTTATGATACTGTTTTTGTTACAAAAGAAGTAAATAAAAATAGTTTAGGGGGTTGTAGAAGCAAAATAAAACAAATGAACATGAGAGAATGAATTACCTTTAAAAGTGAAACTCCTTTTGAGTTGAGCCTAAAGGCTTCCTTTGAAAGGATTATGCCCAAAGGGAATACTCTAGGATGAGGAGAGGGATATGGAGAGAGTAAATGGGCAGGGTTTGGCCGAGCCAAAGGCTTGAGGAGTGTGTGAAATGAGGTAGAGGTGGGGGCCTTTTATAAGAGGAGAGGAGGGGCACTTTTGGAAAGTAAAGAAATATTACTTTATTTGAAAATGTGGTTCGGTTTCAAAAGGTCCCAAATTGATATAATTCGTGGATAAGGTGATAAGGGTTCGAAATACACTCATCCAATTGGTTTTGGACATGTTTAGTTCATAGAGTTTACATTATCTTTCCATTCTATTTAAATCGTCAAATAATGATGTCATCGCTGCATCATTATTATGTCATAAATAATTTAATTTATTTAATGTCTAAAAATCATAAAAAAATACAATTATATAGGAAATCTTTTTAGATTTCCAATGACTATTTATAATCAAATTTCGGATGTGTATAACCGCACTTAAAAATTGTTTTCGTAAAACATATTATGTTTGTGTCATTTTCACTTTAACATTAAATAAAAAGTAATTTATGTCATTTCCCAACAAAAGTGGATACATGGGGTCCCCAAGTTGACCCATGGCATGTCATGTTCGCCCATGACACAACCAATGAGGTTGGGACATGTGTCTAGGTCATTTCATTTTATTAAAGTATTATTTATACCTTAAACTACCCTAATTACCACTAATCGTGATTAAGAACTTAATAAGTTACTATTCACCAAAAAAATTATTATAATCTCATTGAACCACATTTTACTTCTTAATGACAACCATTTATGTAGGATATTCAAAATTAAATACACATTAGTGGTAAACTTTCATTTAACTGAAAAATCAGTTTGCTTGAATATCACTTAGTGGTTTCACTATTCATCAAAAATAGAAGTTTTTCAGAAAATTACCAAAAATTCACCCTAAGATATATTTGATATTACGAATTCAAAAATGAAGTCTATTTTACAAAATTCAAATCATATAAGTCACATTAATTAATTTAATAATTAATTCCCGCTGCCAGAGCAAATAGCGTGTTTTTACAAAACAATAAGTATCAAAAGATTGACACCAGTTTAAGTCTAATTTCAAAGTGAAATTGATTCCAATGACCACCATTGGATAAAATGGTAAAAATATATTCTAATTCCACTTCAAAACCAATTCAAAACATAATCTATTCATATAAATAGATTATATTAAAAAGTAGTTTTGATGTAAAATGCAGTATTTTTCACTATTCATTAAAAAATGAACATTGTCAGAAAAATACCAAAAATTCACACAAGGTGAATTTTGATGTCCCAATCATAAAGAATAAGTTTATTTTGACAAAAATAGTTTATAAAATTGTCAAAATATAGATTCAAAAATGGTTTACCATCAAAAGGCAGTAAAACAATCTTTTAAGAATATTAGTTTATTCCATACCTAAGATTGTATTTATTTTCATTTTAAGCCACTATAACACTGTCTTAATCATTAATAGACATAGATAAAAATATCTATTATTCATTACTTACTTGCGATGTTACATCCTTCCCCCCTTTAGAAAATTGCGTCCCCGCAATTTATTTACTTATCGAATAAATGGGGGTACTTATCCCTCATTGCATTTTCAGATTCCCATGTTGCCTCTTCAATCATGTGGTTTTTCCACAAAACCTTTACCTGATGAATCACCTTATTCCGTAACACATGCTCCCTGTGGTCAAGAATCTGGACTGGTTGTTCCTCATAAGATAGGTTCTCTTCTAGCTGAACTACCTCTGGGCTCAAAACATGAGATGGATCTGGTATATACATTCTCAACATCGAAACGTGAAAAACATTGTGTACCTGAGATAAACTCGGAGGTAAAGCCACTCGGTATGCAACTGATCCAACTCTTTCCAGAATTTCGTATGGTCCAATAAACCTTGGACTCAGCTTTCCTTTCTTACCAAATCTCATCACACTTTTCCAAGGAGAAACCTTGAGAAAAACATGATCACCTACCTCGAAAGATAGATCCTTCCTCCGGTTATCCGCATAACTATTCTGCCTGCTCTGAGCTATTCTCATGTGTTTCTGAATCAGCTGAACTTTTTCTGCCATCTCTTCTACCAATTTTGGTCCCATCAACTTCCTTTCACCCACTTCATCCCAGAAAGCTGGAGTTCGACACCGCTTCCCATATAATGCCTGAAATGGTGCCATCTGTATACTAGAATGGAAACTGTTATTATATGAAAATTCAACCAAAGAAAGATGTTGGTCCCAACTTCCCTGATAATCCATAGAACAAGATCGTAGCATATCCTCCAATGTCTGAATTGTTCGTTCTGACTGCCCATCTGATTGAGGATGGAAAGCTGTACTAAAATTTAATTTAGTACCCAACGACTTCTGAAGGCCTTTCCAAAAGTTAGAAGTAAACCTTGGATCACGATCCGATACAATGGAGAGAGGAACTCCATGTAACCTGACTATCTCTTTAAGATACAAACGATAAAGTTGATCAAGAGAGAAAGTATCTCGTATAGCAAGGAAATGAGTAGATTTGGTCAAGCGATAAACAATATCCCAGATTGCATTATTACCTCGAGATGTCTTTGGTAATCCAACAACAAAGTCCATGGATATATTCTCCCATTTCCACTCTGGCACTGGTAAAGGCTGAAGCATCCCTTTCAGTAACTGCCGCTCTTCTTTAACCTACTGACAAGTCAAACACTTCAAAGTAAAATCAGCAATATCTATTTTCATTCCTATTCACCAGTAATACTCCTGCAGATCTCTATACATCTTAGTACTGCCCGGATGAACTGAAAACGGAGAACTATGAGCTTCACATAACAACTCTCTCTTCAACTGTGAATCACAAGGCACACACAATCTCTTCCCAAATCTCAAAACACAATCATTATCAATGTTGAATTCAGGAAACTTACCTTTTTGAACCAGCTCTACCCTTTTCTGCAACTCACTGTCTTGCTTCTGTGCTTGCTTGATTCTATCTGATAGAGATGATCTCACTGATACCTAAAACAAAACAGAAGGACTTCCTGCACCAACAACTTCTATGCCAAAGTTCATCAAATCGTTAACCAAAGGATCACGTTCCATCCACAACATTGTTAATGAAGCATTACTTTTTCGACTCAAAGCATCAACCACTTTATTTGATTTTCCCGGATGGTAATGAATTGTACAATCATAATCGTTGATTAATTCCAGCCATCTCCTTTGTCTCATGTTTAGCTCTTTCTGAGTGAATATATACTTTAAACTTTTGTGATCGGTATATATTTCACACTTTACTCCATACAAATGATGCCTCCAAATTTTTAAAGCAAAAACAACAGCAGCTAATTCCAAATCATGTGTAGGGTAATTTAACTCATGAGTTTTCAACTGTCGTGAAGCATAAGCAATTACCTGATCATTCTGCATTAGGACACAACCAAGTCCTTTCAATGAAGCATCATTGTATATAACAAACTCACCATTCCTGGAAGGTAGTGCCAAAACTGGAGCATTCACCAATCTTTTTTCAATTCCTGAAAACAATAATCACATTCTTTTGTCCAGATAAACTTAACACCCTTACGAGTTAGCTTAGTCATTGGACTAGATAACCGTGAAAAATTTCTAACAAACCTTCAGTAATAGCCCGCCAAACCAAGGAAGATACGAATCTCGGTTACATTTGTGGGTCTTGGCCATTCTTCCACAACTTTTTTTTGCAGGATCAATAGTTATTCCATCTTTAGAAACAAAGTGACCAAGGAACGAAATTTGTTGTAACCAAAACTCACACTTGCTGAATTTCCCATACAGTTTCTTTTCTTTTAAGGTTTGCAAGATAACCCTTAAATGTTTTTCATGATCCTCTTTACTTTTAGAAAACACCAAAATATCATCAATGAAAACCACCACAAACTTATCCAAGAACTCATGGAAAATTCTATTCATTAAGTCCATGAATACAGCAGGTGCATTGGTTATCCCAAAAGGCATTACTACAAATTCATAATGGCCATATCTCGTACAGAACGCGGTCTTCAGAATATCTGCCTCCTTTACCTTCAGCTGATGGTACCCTGATCTCAAGTCAATCTTTGAAAAAAACTGAGCTCCCTGGAGCTGATCAAACAAGTCATTGATATGAGGCAAAGGATATTTGTTCTTAACAGTGATATTATTCAAGGCTCTATAATCAATGCAAAGTCTCATAGAACCATCTTTCTTTTTAACAAATAAAATAGGAGCACCCCATGGTGATGTGATAGGTCTAATGAAACCTTTCACTAATAAATCTTGCAATTGCTCCTTCAAATCTAAAAGTTCAATTTGTGCCATTCGATAAGGGGGTTTTGAAATTGGCATAGCATCAGGAACTAAGTCAACAGTAAACTCAACTTCTCGATCTGGTATTATTCCAGGCAACTCATCAGGAAAAACATCAGGATACTCATTTACCACTGGAACATAATTAATCTGAACAGTTCCTTTATTTTCAACGATGTGTGCAAGGTAACATTCATTTCAATCTTTTACAAGTTTCTCGGCCTCTTGATATGTTATCAAAAGTAAGGGTTAATTCTTGTAAACGAACTAAAAGTCTTTCTGAAAAGAAACTTCTTTAGCTCTACAGTTAATCTTAGCATGGTAGATAGAGAGCCAATCCATACCCAGGATAACATCAAACTCTACTAGAGGTAGAACAAAAAGGTTTGCAAGTAGGTTCTTTCCATAGATAAGGATAGGACGATTCTTATAAATTCTTTTTGCCTCGAAACTTCCCCCAGGTGTTTTTACCAAAAGTTCAGGAGTCATTTCATGAGATGGTATTCCCATTTTACTAGAAAAGGTTTCAGAGATGAAAGAATGTGTAGACCCCGAATCAAACAACACACTGGCATAATCTGAAAAAACAAACAATGTACCTGATACAACTTCATTTGATGGCCCGAAATCTGCTGAAGTAGTTGCAAAGGATTTCACCACCCCTTTCTGCTTGTAGTCTAACTGCTTCCCATCACTCAAGCTCCTTGTCGGACACTCGTTTGCATAGTGACCCATCTCATTGCACTTAAAACACTTCACTAACTGTAAATCAAATTTGTTCTTACCTTTAGCTTGATCCTTTTCAGTGCAATCACGAGCCTTATGTCCCATCTTACCACATCGGTAGCACTTTCCAGAATTCATAAGACATTCCCCAGCATGCCTTTTTCCACATTTATCACAAACTGGAAACTTAGTTTTCTTACCATCAGACTTTTTTGAAGAATTCTTACCTTTCTCCTGCCACCTCGGTCTCTTCTTCTGCTGGTTGTTATAGAAAACTTGGTCATCGGCAAACTCCATTTCCACCTTCTCGGCACATCGAACAAGCTTTTCATAACTTTTAAACTCACGAGAAGCTAATGACCTTCGATATTTTGGATTTAATCCTGAGTTAAAATGATTGATTTTACTATCAAGGTCCCGGATAAAATTTGGAGCATACCTTGCCAATCGAGTGAACCTTTCTTCATAGGCAGCCACTGAGTCTTCCTCTTGCCTCAATTCCAAGAATTGCTTTTCCATCCTAAGTCGAACAGCCTTAGGAAAATACTTCTCAAGAAACATACCTTTGAATTCATCCCAGTCAAGAGCATCAATCTCATCGGCGTCCCTGATATTTTTAACAATAGACCACCACTGATCTCTTCACCCTCCAAACGGTAAATAGCAAGACTAACCTTTTGATTGTCTGAACACCCCATGACATCAAAAATCTTCTCCAGTGCTTTAATCAAACCTTCAGCTAGCACAAGGTCAGATGATCCTCTGAATGATGGTGGATGTTGCCTCATGAAATGTTCCACCACTGACATGTTCCTCTGCGGTTGGTCTGACTGATCTCGTGTATGGATACCACCACCATTTATCGCTTGAGTCAACTGCGCCATTACTGCAACAAACTGTTTACTTCCAATTCCGACCATCTCAAGATGCTAATTCGGAAGGTTATTTCCTTCTCTATGCCTTCCTAGCACTGCTTCCCTGTTTCCTCTGCGGAAAACCATTCTGAACAAACATGTCTTAGATGAAGCAACATGGTAATATTTAAATGCTATATCATTTCGAAAAAAAATATTTTTGGATAATCATTTAATAGAATTCTAACTCCTAAAGTTATCTAAACCGACCTTTGATACCAACTATAAGGCCCCCGCCTTAAACCTTACTTAATCTTGAGTTATTACAAGATTACACATTGAGTATCTTTTCAGGTTTAGAGTTTTAGAGAATTAGATCATAAAACTTACATTACATTCCACATATAAATAAAGTGGTTACAAAAAGATAGTATTCTTCATTCCCATCAATGGAAACAAATTTAAAATAAAACATGGATTATTTCTTGACACATCCTTGACTCTATCATCTTATCATGTACCTTTCCCTTGACCTGTGAAAAACATTTCAAAAACTTGGGATGAGCATAAAAACTCAGTATGGGTTATAAAAAAAACATGGAAAGGAAACATGAGTTCATATATACATAAGAATGAAATCATACTTTACCCATAAAACATAGGCACTTTAACATACCTCATAAAATCATGAATAAATGATAGAAATCATAAGACATAAAGGTAACTTGAGGCATTCATAACATTCTTACGTAGGGAGTAACCCTCTTGGTTACGTTTGGAATACCCATCAAAGTATATTCCCTAAAATCTCTTCGGAGAAACCTTAACGTTTCACTCCTTCGCGTTACTCAATGCATTGGAGAGCTATAACGGGCTCACCCGCCCTCAGTTTATCACGGAACCACCCGTCTTCATAATAATTCCCAAGAACCATAACATAATCATATCACATAAAACATGCATAAAGGAAACATAACATTTCCACATTTCAATCACGAGATATAAATACAACACATTGATATAAAAACTTTATGAAAACCATTTTCAATACCAAAATAAAAGAAAATTAAAACATGGTATTTATTTTTCTTTTAAAAAGAAGGTATGGCTTGTAGAGGAAGCCGAAACTCAAATAACGGTTACGACGGCGGAGAAGTCGTTGTCGCCGCATACGTATGACAAAAACATTCCCTTTTGTCGTTTAGTAAACGCTTCGTATAAAAAAGATTCCTTTTGAATAAACGTAAAAGTCATAGGGGTTTATACACCGTATAAAAGAAAGTTGTGTATAAAATAAAATATGCCTCAATGAAAGGAGATTGAGACAAAGTCCCATACCTCGTATCCGACTTGACCCGACCGTTCTTTAATCTCCTGAATAATAAACTTGAGTTATTATCTACTTGCCTAAGAACCTTTTTCAAGTTCATTATTCCTTTTATACCATGTTATGAACATCATGAAATCTGTTAAGTTAACAATGTTCATTTTGTCGGTATTTGGTTCTTAAGTCAAAAATAGACTTCTTACACTTACATGTTGTTAATTTGGTCAAAGGTTCATTATATCCAGAATGGTATTCATGATGTAGATATCATATATGTCATATATATCCATTACATACATGCATTTATAATATTACATCACATTTAGAGGTAAGAAATGAAATGCACCGTTCATGGAGACGGTAAGCCGTACGTACGCATGAACGCTACTTCCATTTCTATTTCATATTTTCTGGAATGGAATCATAATTATATAAGAGTATATTATAATTCCAGTATAATAACATATATAATATCATTAATTTTATCCTTTACACATCCCACATATGGTATTAACGAATCAAATCACTTTCAGGGGGCGGTAGTCTGCACTTCCTAAAATGAAGATATCGTGTTTTACCCATAATGGAAACCATAAAGGTATGCCCAAAATAAAAAAAAACAGAAGCTTAAGGGAAACATAAACATATTATATATCATATATAAAAATAGTGACATCATAATGGCCACCTTTGAAGGTGTTAAATGAGTGTTGAACAATCATCGTTTCGGGAGGCAGAATTTCGCCATCCACGGAAACCGTATGTTCTTCAACCATTTGATGTAGTTGTGTGAGAGTGTAGCTCAAATAAATCTTATAAAAAAAATCCTAGTATATTGATGATACTGGTGTTGTTACAAAAGAAGTAAATAAAAAGAGTTTAGGGGGTTGGAGAAGCAAAATAAAACAAATGAACATGAGAGAATGAATTACCTTTAAAAGTGTAACTCCTTTTGAGTTGAGCCTAAAGGCTTCCTTTGAAAGGATTCTGCCCAAAGGGAATCCTCTAGGATGAGTAGAGGGATGTGTAGAGAGTAAGTGGTCAGGGTTTGGCCGAGCCAAAGGCTTGAGGAGTGTGTGAAATGAGGTAGAGGTGGGGGCCTTTTATAAGAGGAGAGGAGGGGCACTTTTGGAAAGTAAAGAAATATTACTTTATTTGAAAATGTGTTTCGGTTTCAAAAGGTCCCACAATGATATAATTCGTGGATAAGGTGATAAGGGTTCGAAATCCACTCATCCAATTGGTTTTGGACATTTGTAGTTCATAGATTTTACATTATCTTTCCATTTTATTTAAATCGTCAAATAATGATGTCATCGCTGCATCATTATTATGTCATAAATAATTTAATTTATTAAATGTCTAAAAATCATAAACAAATACTATGATATAGGAAATCTTTTTAGCTTTCCAATTACTATTTATAATCAAATTTTGGACTTGTATAACCCCACTTAAAAATTGTTTTCGTAAAACATATTATGTTTGTGTCATTTTCACTTTAACATTAAATAAAAAGTAATTTATGTCATTTCCCAACAAAAGTGGATCCATGGCGTCCCCAAGTTGACCCATGGAATTTCATGGTCGGCCATGACACAACCAATGAGGTTGGGACATGTGTCTAGTTCATTTCATTTTATTAAAGTATTATTTATACCTTAAACTAACTTAATTACCACTAATCGTGATTAAGAACTTAATAACTTACTATTCACCAAAAAAATTATTATAATCTCATTGAACCAAATTTTACATCTTAATGACAACCATGTATGTCGGATTTTCAAAATTCAATATAAATTAGTGGTAAACTTTCATTTAACTGAAAAATCAGTTTGCTTGATTATCACTTAGTGGTTTCACTATTCATCAAAAATTGATGTTTTCCAGAAAATTACCAAAAATTCACCCTAAGCTATATTTGATATTCCGAATTCAAAAATAAAGTCTATTTTACAAAATTCAAATCATATAAGTCACATTAATTAATTTAATAATTAATTCCCACTGCCAGAGCAAATAGCGTGTATTTACAAAACAATAAGTATCAAAAGATTGACACCAGTTTAAGTCTAATTTCAAAGTGAAATTGATTCCAATGACCACCATTGGATAAAATGGTAAAAATATATTCTAATTTCACTTCAAAACCAATTCAAAACATAATCTAATCATATAAATAAATAAGATTAAAAAGTAGTTTTGATGTAAAATGCAGTATTTTTCACTATTCATTAAAAAATGAACATTGTCAGAAAAATACCAAAAATTCACACAAGGTAAATTTTGATGTCCCAATCATAAATAATAAGTTTATTTTGACAAACATAGTTTATAAAATTGTCAAAATATAGATTCAAAAATGGTTTGCCATCAAAAGGCAGTAAAACAATCTTTTAAGAATATTAGTGTATTCCATGCATAAGATTGTATTTATTTTCATTTTAAGCCGCTATAACACTATCTTAATCATTAATAGACATAGATAAAAATATCTATTATTCACTACTTACTTGGGATGTTACAATAAAATATTAAATAAATACATTTTACAAGATTTTTTATCTTATATTTATGTTATTAATAAATAGAATTTTAATAATAGTTTCCAAATAAGCCTCTTTTGACTCTATTCAAAAAATGATTGAAACAAACGATCATTTTAATGTTTTCTTTAGGAATGGAATTCAAAAACATGATTTAGAACATTATAATTAGCATATCCTTTAAATTATTCCTTGTTTTTTACAAAAGAAATTATTCTCATAAAATTTTGTGAAGTTTAAGTTTTCAATATTTTTTTACATCTACAACAATGTTATTTTATTAAAGAATGATTTATTGGACTTTCTGATGGTGTTCCCTTGAATTAATTGAACCTCAATTTATTTAAAATAAAATCTACTAGGGATATGGGGTAATAATACCATTTTTAAAATTCCTCTATATGGATTATGAAATTGTCATGGAATCTATTTATTTTTCACATGTCAATCAGGAAATGAAATAAAATTATTATTTTGATTTCAATGATGGAATTATTCTAAATATTTTATGTATGAATGGCACATAGACAATATTTATGTTTATGGGTGAACTAAAATCACATATGGTGTGCCTAATATACATTATATGAGTGCATCTAGATATCCCTTGGTGACCTAAATATACCTAATATCATTGGTTCACCAAGATAGCACTATAATTATTTGGGTAATGTTCCCTGTCAATAATGGAAATAAGGAGGTAGATATTTTAGGGTTTGATATATGGATTTAATAGGGTTAAGTTTATTTATAATATGGGTTTAAAATTGGACATGAATATTATGATCCAACATGCTAATATGTTTTTGTTATGATTTTTATTGGTTGTAAATGTTTCATTTGATCTTGATTTATATCACATGGATCCTTGTTATTGATTTTGATATCTCTTCTATTTGTTAATTATTTATTCCATGAAACAATTTTATTGATACAACTTTATGTGTATGAGTTCTTGTATGTTATACTAATAAAAATTCATTTTTTCATCATACTTTTATTCTCATTTTCTTATCACTAATGATGATGAATTAAGATGTAATACACTTACACATTCTGAGAAATTGATCCCATTGTTATTTATTCTCCTTTTTCCATTTATATCGAAAATGATGTTGATTGAATTGTCTAAAAAAGGATTTTATATGCATTATGAGGATGATATAATGTTAAATATTAAATATATGGATTTGTGGGAGATATGATGATGCAAAAATCGTATTTTTTATGTAATTATTTTTTCTAATTCTTTAAAACTCTAATATTAAATGGTCCTTGAGTATGTATGTAATAAAATATTCCCTATGTATGTAGTATGTTTTTGATGGAAAATATTTTTCCTTCTTCATTAATATCAAATGTGAAATTGAAATTTTTTTGTCACCAGATCTGGTAGTGCAGGATTGAGGATGTTATATTTTTCCTATGAATAGATAAAGTAAAAATATAAATCTTTAATATCATTAACAAAATTTGAATTAAAAAATTCCTCAAGAAATCATAATTGAAATAAATTATCTCATAGGCGTAAAAACTATTTTATTTAGCCTCTACCATTTGTAACCTCATGTGATGGGAAATCTCATCCACATTAATGACATCGAACAAATACTTATATTTTATGTCATTATATACCATTCCTAGTATCTTAAACCCCAAATTCAAATAAATCATTTTGAAAAATGTAATTAAATTTTGAAGCAATATTATGTATCATTATACCTATCATACAATAAAATATTTCCTTCTACATTAAATTATATATCATCATGTAAACCCATTATATAATAAACCATAAACATGAAATTATATATAAAGCTTTCCAATAGAGTCCACCAAGAGAAACTATACAACAAATTATTTAACAAAATATGATAGGTAAAACAAAAAAAATTATTAATAATATGTAGTGAGAAAATGAAAACCACCAAAATAATAATAATTAGACTAAATATTAAATGACCTCATATTAGGAAACCAAGATAGAATCAGTCATCTCATTAAAATATCTCAAATTATATGTATTAATGAGAACTGTAGGGTCTATGATTTTTAATTCACACTAAAGAAATAATTGAACACATAAAATATGAAATACTTAATTTAATTCTATAATAATAATACTTAACAATAATTTTTATTTTAATAATCACTATAAATCACATAAGGGCCTCACAAGTGGAAAAAGGTTACAATTTTCAACATATAAGTCATTGAATCATTATACAGCTAGTTTTTATAATAAATAATCAACAATAACATAAATTAAATTTCAATTTATTTCCCTAAATGTAATATAAAAATTTATAAAGGAATACAATTAAAATTTCCCTTACACCATACAAATCCACCTGAGAATATTGAAAGGATGATCTCATTTTTGATGCTCAACATCACCATATATATCCAATATGACATTTCACATGATATAATATTCATCAGAAACATTTATTAAAAATGAAAAAATGTGTTGATGCAATTTATTGTATAACTAGATTATCTAAGGACCCTATTTATAATCTTGAATCAACATATATGTCCATAATAACTATATATTAACTGAATGGTCAAAATTTAAACTCCCTAAAAATTTATAATTTTGTACCCTAGGGAAATCACAACATTTATAGACGAATATCATTATATAATTCCTAAAATAATATCATTTAATTATTAGGAAGTTATATTTTCCATTAATGTAAAATTAAAAAAATCTATAGAAATTTTAAAAAGACTTATAAAACAATTTTAATATTCATTAATTTTAAAAATGAAATCTTTTATTTCAAATTGTAATAAAATTACTTTTATATTATTTGATGGTTCTTAATAATATATTTTTTCCAATGATATTTTTTTATTATGTGGTTTGAATTTTTTTATAAATGAAAATTTTCATTTTACAAAAACTTTTACAATTTATGATCATATATAAAGGAATTAATAAACCATAGATAATTAGTTATGGGAATATAACCTAACATGATAACATTATAAATTCACATGGTAATTATATTATTCTACAATTTATTGAACATCTAAAGTGTTGGACTAAATTTTTTTGTGATAGTTACTTAAATTAAAAATTAAAAAAATATATAATATATTCCTATAAATAAATAAATGTAAAATTTGAAACCTACTAGATCTTTTCATATTTCATATTTCAGATTAAAATTTCTAATGGTAATGGAAATGTAAAAAATCATGTACCAGTAGTGTTATTCCCTCCCTAATTGATTTTAAGGTACTTACACACATCTATCTACATATATATCCAACAATGACAATTAATAGACACATTTTACTCATTATGAAGAGTAATAAACAATACTAAACCTAAAATATCCTTAAAATCTCCATCATGTGTAAACATAATCAAATATAAATATGTATTTTAGCGTGATGATGGATAATTAAAATCATATTCCAAATTCATTATTGACGAAGATGATGAGATCAATTTGGATCCAATATGTTATGTATAAGTTGAATCAATTATTTACGAATGAAAAAACATTAGCATTGATAAAACATAATGATATTACTTTCATATTTTTATTGCATCCATGAAGAATTAAAGGATTATGTGCTGTCAAAGGGTAATGTATCCATCATGAAAACCACATGTCACAAATGGGTTATTTAATTGTTGAAAAATTCCCATTTGTGAAAAATTATTATTAGAATATATATAATAGAAAGGAAAAAGTATTAAATTTTGGATGCATGTTCTGAAATAAGGTTATGAAATTGTTCTTGATTGACCTACGTGAAATAATTAAATAATTACATGTTATTATAGATAAATTATTTAGTTGTCCATAAAATAAAAATTCTATATTCAGAGAACTTAACATTAATATTGTGGCCATAATGGCTATGATAATGTATATTGATAGATATATGGATTCAGATATATATATGAAAGATACAATTCACAATAGGTTAAGGTTTCAATATATTAATGATATAAATCAAGTACCCTACTCACTCATACTCCTATATGAGAATTGAAGGTACTTTTATTAGTATATTAATATTTCTCATTAATCTATAAATTCCAACAAAACATATGCTTCCTCCACATTATCTAATTTCAAATTGATTTAATTTTTGTTTTTTTATTTATTAATGATTCCATACAACTAACTATGTAATATTATGAGCTCTATTTATGTTTTTATTAGGTAAATTAGGATTAGATATTTACTAGATATAATTTTATTTAATCATGGATATTGATTCACATGGTTATTTTTAAATCCTACACGATCATGCTGTATTAAGAACATTTAAAAGGCATATATGAATTTGTCATATTAAAATTAGGAATCAAGGATTTTTAACTTGGTTGATGATTAATACCCGACATGTTCATCTATGTTTATTTATAGAACAAATAAGCTAAATTTTTCCAAAATACTTCGTATTCTGTAGATAATTTTCTTGTCAATGGATTATATAATTATTTTCATAATTAGGGAACTGATAGATATTTTGTATATGTTATTAATAGAAGTGAAAATTTTATATTTCATTAGAGATTGATTTTGCATCAGTTACTATGTCTCTAACATATTATATCCTTGGGGTTTGAAGCTTATAACATTTAATATTATTTCACAATTACATTTATATAAGGATATATACACTAAACCCTTAAAAATAATTTATTATTTTAGGAATATTATTTTATATATTTATTTATTTTTGCCGCATTTTTTGATATATATTGGTTTTTATATACATATATATTGGTAAAATGTTTTCCAAAGTTTATATCATCTTAGTGATTTTTACCTCCACCTAAATATTTAGAGGTGGGACAAGTGTGGAACACAAAGACAATTCATTGATCTAGTTTTGTTATATTGTAGGGTTGATTCATGAAAAAATTCTAAATTTTTTTAATTAATGATTAGTTTGTAGAGTTGTAAATTGATTAATGGAAATATTGTTTTAATTAATTCTCTATGTGAATAATTTTACAATCAATCATTTTTCTTAAGGAATAATTTTTGTGTCTATGATGTCCTTATGCATGTTCTTTTTTTTGTTGGTGAGGATAGAAAGAGTAATTCCCTAATGATAACCATTATATCAATAAATTCATAAAAATAAGCTATCTGTTGTATCATGGATATTTTTAATATATTTTGGTATATGATACATTACCCAAACGTTTTATCCCTCATATATTATTCACTGGTATGTAAATGAGGGATTAAGTGTCTATGGGTAAAATGAATATAATTGAGTTCATCATAATATATGGGATGTTAACTAATTAAATAATAATAATGGATAATTATTATTATTATCGATTTCCAAGGTTGATTATGTAAATAAATAATTTTTGCTTTTAAACTATTAATATCATTTAGCAGCACATCATTACAAAAATAATTTATATTAATGTTTTGTCAAAAAAAGTTTTATGATAGATTATACATGTTTACTAAAAAATTATAATAACAATATTTATGAAGTTATTTTTAATCTGTTGTGATCATGGTTCTAGATGGTTATATAGATGATTAATGTTCCATATAATCAATATTATATTCCAAATGTGTTAGTACATCGTTTTATTTTGAAATTATTAATGATAAAATTTCATTTTGTTTATCAAGCATATTGTAGAATAATATGGATTCAAAAATAAAATATATGTTTTTTAATTTTATGTTCTTCCTTTAATTTATACAGTTCTCCCTCTTTTATAAATTATTTGTGAGATTTTTATTATCTTACACAATATCATGGAATAATAGATACCTAAAAACACATATTAGGGTTTATAGAATGTTGTAGTGAATAATCATTATGCGATAAATTTTAGAAATTAAATTCATTATGGTTTTTTTCTAGAATAAAGAAATTGTACATCTAAAAAATTGTAAGTTATATATAATTTGTATAAATCATGTAAATTATATCAATAATTAATACATAAATTCTTATAAAAAAATTATCATTAATAAAGTAATTTTCCACTATGTCACGCTTTCACTAAAATAGTCATAGTTTTGAAATTTATTTTCTAAAAAATTAAGTCTCATTATAATGAATAAATTAATATAATTTAAAATAAGAATGTAAAAAAGTTAATATATAATGAAAATAAATTATGATTTATCGAAAATATGTTCTATGATATAAGACCATTCAATTTTAATGGGTATAAAGATTTATTTAATGTTGAAATGATATATCCCCATTAAATCCTACATAAGCATCAATGGTAAAATCGTAATCTACAAGATGTAATATCAAAAAAAAATATAATTTTTCTAAATAGATTCCTTGATAGAATGGGAAAATCATGTAATATTAATAAAATATAATTTTCTCGGTCAATATATAAATTGGTGTGAATAATTAATAGAGTGGATATTTTTCTTCTAAAAATTTATTTTTTTAAAAGATTCTAATAAATGTCACAAAATTAATTTAATGTATTTATTTTTTTGTATTATATAAATAAATAATTCATATTAAACACAATTAATTAATTATCTATATATATATTCAAATGGGGCCTTGTTTTGGTAAAATATATATTTGGTAGTAAATATTTTATAAATTTCAAATCCCTGTTGAGTACTATTAAATGGATATTGAAAATTTTGTTAGAATTATCATTTTACAAGGACCTATGTATATATTATATGAAATATTTTTTTAGATACCTATCTCATGATAACAAAATTTATATAATATCTTAGTATCTGGTTATTTTAATAATATTTGTAAAAATATATTTTTTAATTTATATGTTATTACTTTAGATGTTATTTAGATATTGTATATTTTATTAGGGTTTCATAATAAAAAAATTTAGTTTTGTAAGAGTTATAAATTAAACTATGTGAAATATGTAATGTATGTTAATTCATTTTGATACATAAATTAAATAATTAGGATAATGTAAGCATCATAGGATTTAATTAAATGAATTTTCAAAATAATTATATACTATTGTAAACATTTTAAAACCCAAAAATTGAAACATTAGTTCTTCCATAGTTAACAAAAACAAATACCTTAACATTAAGTATATTTGAATTTGAATGTTATGTTCCATTAGGTAATATTTTTTAATACATTTTTCATATTTCCAACCCAAGTCAATTTGTTCCCATGAAAAATATTAAATGTAAGAAATATGTATTTCAATGGATATATCTATTATATTCAAAGAGGAATCATGTTATGAATTTATATTAAACTAATATTGGAAATATGATAGCTAATCTACTATGCACGTGGAATATATCATCTCAATTATGATATCTTATGTAGAAATATCCATGTGATGGGAAAATTACAAATGTTATACCCAATAATTTGGAAAATATATATTCTTCCAGTAGTAGTTTAATGACTTGATACAAAAATTTAGAAATGAGATTCATGATTTATCAATGTAAGGGATTCACATTGTTACTGAATCACATGAGGTGGAAAATTATTGATGTGTTATAAAACATAAACATTAGGAAATATATTATCATAAATGTTATAAAAATAATTTATATGAAATGAAAATAGAGTTTTTTATTTCAAATCCTAAAATAAATATTTAATATTAAATTAATATTAATAAATATAAAAATAAAGTATGGAATAAATAAAAAAACCAGATGTTTAACAATAGCATTTCTACTATGAAAAAACCTATAAATATCATTCTATAATTAACATAGCAAACTTCCACATTCCATCATTCTGAAAAAATAAATCCACATTGTAATAATTTTTACTTTTATGAATGATGATTACAATGTTATTATATATATAAATATATATCAGTTTTAGTTCCATATATGGTAATATAATATAATATAATACCAATGAAATACATAATGAATTTCAAAAAAGAATTATCATTTTATGTTGAACATTAAATTTAGAGATTAAATGTATCCTTACAAATTTAAATTCCATTAGTAGGATTATAATGGATGAAAAACGAAACCAGTAGAATAGGAAATTTTTGTCCTCACGATCTCCAAGAATAACAATACTTATTATACACATTTTAAAATATATACGAACAATTATAAACATATTCATCATTTTTGAAATTATTGAATATAATACCTTATGAGTATTATAGTAAATGATGAATGACGTAAATTTGAATTATTTATATAAATTATAAAAATCATATGAAAACTAGAATAAATTATAGCCCATTGTGAATCATAACATACCTATTAGAAAAACAACTAGGACACTCAAATGGTAAAATATAATATTTAGTATATTTTGAAATAGAAATATATGATATTTATATTGTATTAGAGCTAAATAAATGATTTAAACATGATATAATAGATATCTAATTCAATGTGACTATAATTTTACTTTTAGAATATATTTATATATTTTAAATAAATTTCAATGAAATGAACTATAATTTTATAATTATAAAATGACTTTATAAAAACAATATTTTTGTCAATAAATGGTAATATTATTGTATTAAATCACAAGGGATATTTCAGATTGGTTTAAATTAAATTAAAATATATAAATTTATAATTTTATTAAATAAAAAGTATAATTTTAAAATTTAGGCTCACATATTTGGAAATCAATTTGGGAAAAAAGGAAAAAAATTATTGAAATTATCATTTTCATATTAGATTTGGTTTATTTATTTTGTATTTTCTGAAAATGACGAATTTTGGTAAATAATGAAATATTTTAAAATATCTGTATAACATTATAAGTCAAATATATGATTATTTAAATCATTTATGATTCAAATATTATCTTAGAATAACATGCACCAATTAGAATACATTTTCTAAATTATTCATCATTATCGATAGCCTTGATAAAAATTAACCGACTAAGGAATATTATATTCAAAACCACCCATCACATTCTCTAATAAATACCACCAAACTCCCCTCATTTTTATTCACATTCAAAATACATTTTATATCCATATAACTACAAAAATCTATATGAAACTCTCTTTCTTAAATACTAGGTGTTCTTCCCTATCCAAAATACTATTCTAATGGTCCTAAAAGAGTAGTCCCAATGTAAAAAGTCCAAAATATGTGGTACCATTATAAATAAAAAACTTCTAAATACATTCTCATATTTACCTATTTTAAATTTATTCATCTGTTATTAAAATAATGACATCAACATCATAAATATATAAAAATATCATTATTTTAATGGTATTTCCTTTATCTAACTTCCATGGATTTAATTAAATAAATGAACACAACTCTCACATTTTATTTGGTTCACTGATTCCCAAAATATTGTATTCCATTTTTCGTCACTACCATCTTGGATGGTTGTAATACACAACTCTTAAGGAAAAATGATCTAAATAAGTATGTTGTATATTTTTTTAAATTTTTTAATTTATAATAAATTATGAAGTTAACATACACTAAATAAGTTCATCATGGATTGGAAAACCTACCAAAATTACGTAAATGTATAATAATTACAATTATGATCTTTGAATTGGGAACATTTATATATATTAATGGATATTAAAAATTTTCAATTTATTTTATGATAAAAAATTAAAACCCTACCCTTACACTTATGATCTTATAGAAATATTTCTTATGAACAAACATTATTATATGTAAATTTATGTTGAAATGTCACTAAAATAATCATAATTTTAATGAACATAAAAATGGAATCATAATTGAATAATTATAAATTATCACAACAGAATATTGATAAATTAAATATACTAGAAAAATGATTTTATGAAGGTAATTAATAATTTTAATTTGATAGTTATAGCTTAGTAAGAATATATGAAGCATATGATTTCATTAGTTTTGTGAACATTAAATTAACCATTATTTATATCAGGTAATTCTTATTATATCTAGACATAAATTTTTATATCTCTCTATTTTCTTTATTTATCAATTATCAATTATACAGACTAAATGTTGGTTTCTTCCTCTTCTGTGTGACCTAAATATGCAGCCATGTCACCTAAAAAACATACCTCCACCATCCAAAATCGTGATTCCCTCCTACTCGATCACTTTACCCATGTTTTTCCTCAAATATTCCCTCCTATTAATATTTCCATAAATTTTTCATGACACACTCAAACCTCACAATCTGATTGCATCTAGATTCCCATGTTTCTTTATCCTCACAGATCCAACTGAACCATCCTCATCACCTATGATTCTGCCTCACGGTGTTAACACCAACATAAAACTGTCCATTGTTCATCACCTATGATGACTGCTTCCTCATTTTTCTCCTTCAACAAGCCACACAACGTTCATCGCTTTTGGTTCCCAATGTCTTTATCCCCTAAAGATAGTCATCCTATGATTTCCCTTTCCTACAAAACCCAATTTTTGTTTCCACAAAATAAAATGACCCCAATATTCAATAACTAATAATCGTGTGGTAAGATTTTACTCTTGAAAAAAACCACCTAAATTTTTCTCATAATTGATTCACACGATCACCTTCAGTTCTCAATTTGGGTACATCAAATTAGATGTTACAACTAATTTATGTTGTAACAAAATATACAAACTACAAATCCACTCCCCAAAGGCGATTAATTTTTACTATAACTACAAAAAATAATATGTATTCCCTACTGTTATCCCCACATACATCATTGGTTGTTTATTTTAGGTAAAATATCTTCAAAAATACAAACAGTTCGCCCAATTACACACCCATGGAGGACTTATTTTCCTGCAAAAACCACATTGATCATGAACGGTACAAAAATCTATTATATCCAAGCTGTTTAAGAGGTAAAACAGTATGCATTTAATCTTAATATCCCCCATACTGGTTATTGTAGTTATAAAAAATAACTAACATGCTTCCATACTTTTTTAGTTAATATCTTTTTTAATTAATCAATATGAAACATCTAAAAAATATCCTTTCATTGTATATTCTTCATTAGCATTTTATCCATTGAATTTACAAGAAATATATATATATATATATATATATATATATTTCCCGACATTGGTATCAAAATAAAAAAATTTCGTCCATTATATATTTAATTCAATCTACCCTCGCTAAAACATATTATGGTTTCCATCCAAACCATTATAATTTAAAAAAAATAAATCCAATACAAAGATGTAGTCACTGTCACCATCAAGAGATGTAAGGTTGAAAAGGAGACTACATATGAGATAAAATAAAAGAGGTAGAATGTAACACTAAAAGTTTCCAATTATTCGATGATTTTTTTTATTAATTTACATTTTTATACATATACAGTCGATTAACCTTCAGACTTCGCTCTCCTCTATTCTACTACAACATATGAAGCAGTAAAAATTACTTCCAAATCGAACAGAGGATCACGCATACCATTTTCTCCTTTTTTTACCAATGGTGAGTTCAAC
The DNA here is from genome assembly GCA_963277665.1 of Viscum album. Classification (NCBI taxonomy): domain Eukaryota; kingdom Viridiplantae; phylum Streptophyta; class Magnoliopsida; order Santalales; family Viscaceae; genus Viscum; species Viscum album. The sequence goes on along the minus strand of OY728123.1, from coordinate 28,383,508 downwards.
GTTAGTTTACAAACAAAATCAAATTGAATTGATATATTAATTCAAAATATCAATGAGTAATTAACTTATTCTACTATTAAATTTATAGTTCCTAATGGCTATGGAACTTATTCACTAATATATATTAGAATAAGAAACATAAAAGGTTTCCATTACTATTTTAAATTTTTTTTAAATTATTATACGTTCTTTTCATTATTCCTATACAATTGTTTACATTATTTTAATTTACCACATATACTAGAAATTCACCACTGGACTATACGTAACTGTGTTATCTTAAAACATATAAACCACTATAAATAATTTTTACCACCAAAGGAGGAGCACACATGACATTTTAATCTATATCATCAAATTGGGAGTTCCATTACAATGTATCAATGGAATGAATTAGATTATTTCATTTACTATGATGTATTAGTGACTAATTAGTTTAATAATTTATTAAATCCACAATTCTTAAGAACTGTGCAACTTCATCAACAATATCATCCAAATGTTGTAAGAGAAAACAGATACCAAAATCAAATTCTGGATATTAATCCCCATTTAGTAAGGATGACATCAATGAATTCTTAAAAAATCATTCAGGTTATATATCCTTTCTAATGAACACATAGGTTTTTCTATATTACTTATGTTAGATTTAACAACTAAAGAAAACTTTCTCACTTACTCATCGCCTACCTCCATGCCAGAGTAAGCATGAGTCATTCCTTTACATATTTTTCAATTTTCATTGAATTTAATTTGTTTTATGGTCAATTTATAAAAAAATAATGACTTTATAATACAACTACTAAAAACAAATTTTATTTTTCCAACATTGTTATGCTATAAAAGTTTAACATGCATTCTTATTTATTTGTATATATATAGAAATAATCATGTTTTGGGTATTCAATAGTAATTTAAATGCAATTTATACCCAATAGAAAGAGCTATCATGTAAAATGACTCATGTCATTTCATAAATACATTTAAAAAGAAATGATGAAGTAAATTTTAAAAGACATCCTACATCTCATTTTTCAGGTATGCATATGTACACGTTGAAATATTAAAGTGTAATTTTTTTTCATGTATTAGCATTCTAACATTAGTAAATTCTATTGAAAAATGTACCAAACAACATAAACTATTAGAGAATATAGGTTACTGTAATATATTTACGTATCATTATACTAGAATTCCATTAATGAATCATTTCTTAAATTTATGATGACTTTTTATTAAGATCTTATTTTTATTAATTACTATCCTACATAAAATTTTAATAGTGTATATCCTTATAATGTTTTTTTGTATTGTGGTTCACACTACTGGATTGAAGAGAGAAATAAAAAATGCAGCAGTAATGAAAATCCATGATTTTCTCCATGCTTCTTCCTGGGTAAAATAACTTTTGAATTACTACAATCATGTCCTCAATACCATAGAACATTAGTCTTCAATCAAAACTCTGTAGAGGAAGAACATATCAGGAAAATTTTAATATTTAAAACTATATATTAACATTAATGTCGAGGGGTGGGAAGGTTGGTAGGTCAGCCAACAATGGTCGAGCTCCAAATATATTCAAATGGAATGGCCAAAACTACCATAACATAGGTAGTTTCTGTCCTCCTAAGGGTAAACCACCCTGTTTTTACAAATATAAATGTATGGTGATGGAAATGAGCCACACAACAGGGTTTGTAACCTTAGGTAAATTTGACATTTACAAGTAAACAGACTATTAAATAAAATATGTTCACTTTATTTTAAATTTATTTTAACAAGCATCTATGATAATACAAATTCAATCCCATCTATTCATTTTAATAATGTTGAGAACCAACAACATACTATTAATGAAAAAAATTCATTATCTCATCATTTAATAAGTGAAATGAATTTAATTGATCATCAAGAAATTAAATTTTTTATTTTTTGACTACATAAGTGAAGATAAAAAGATGCAACAACATTCAACTTGCCTACTACTTCTGGGATTTATATGCTTATTTTTGGTGACATTTAAGATCTCACCTGTGAAATATATATTTTTATTCAATGTGAATGTGGTGATTTAGAGTTAAATGATGAGCTTCACCACTTGTATCATATATTTTATTATCCCCTGATTTTCCCAGGAGTTCAATACAGATATGTTAACAATATATTACATCCTCCTAGACCATTCAGTATAAGTATAAAGTATCAAAAAAAATATAATGTGAGAGTACTTATCCTATCACTTTCAGTTCTGTTTCTAGGAAACATAATCATTATTTCATTCAAGAAGGATTTTTATATAATTAATTGTTTATTGTAATACATAGATAGAGTCTATGAGACTTTCCTTCATTCATATCATTCAAAATTTCAAAAGGGTTTTATTATACAATGGGTTGCAAGATGATTTTCTTCAAGGATATCATGATGGGTATTCATGTGGGAGGAGAATGATTTTACCTTATACATTTACTTGTGGTCCCAGGTATATAATTCATAATTACAAAGATACCATTTCAATATGTAATTTGGTTGGATATAAGAATTTATTTAAAGGTTTACATGCAATACACCAAGTACTAAAATTAGTTGATTTGTTACACATTACAATCATCGTCCATCATAATTCCTTCACATTGTATCAATAATTTTCAATTTTAATAATGTTCAGTTAATGAAATATTTATGTGATTGATGTTTATTTGGGAAGTAACGAGTAGGTATCCAACTTTATACCAACCACTCTTCATGTTTTACCTGTTTTATTTAATGGATCTTTTAGTCATCTGTGTCATTAATCTCAATATTTTCCATATAGTTGTTTATATAGTGGAATTTCAAAAACATGTCATGCCTTTTGTACATATTTTATTTTATCTATTTCAAGAAAATAAAATATGTTATTCGTCATTTATTGAAAATTTAGTTTTACTCATGTTCCAAATAATGTTGAATTTTCAAAAATTTATTAGGCTATGAAAATGTTTATCATATATGGGGGTGGTAGTTAGTTTAATCGTACATCAACTAGTATGAAGAGTAAAAAACGTACTAAATATTTCCCAAAACATTTCCTAAAAATACAAAATTTTATGATGATGGGTGTGTTGTATACCCACGAAGAAATGATGGATGCATGATCGTGAAAAATGGTGTTCGGTTGGATAATCAGTTTGTTGTACCATATAATCCTATATTGTTATTGAAGTACCATGAACATCACGTTATTAATGATTGAAATCAATAATCTTATACCAATTTTCTATTTCATAATATTAGAAATGGTTATGATTGTGTTACAACAACATTGTATTAGATAAACAAAATAGAGTTGTCAGACAAGAATGTATATAAGATTAAGATATATTATGATTTTTGGTAAATCAATCCTTCCATAAATTCATGGAGAATATATTCTTATGTTATATTCTATAGATATCATTTTGTAGAAAGGTTTTATTTCCATTTAATTGGACAAAATAGTGTTAACTATAGTGACACTGATAATTTTGAGGATTTATTTATTAACGGTAACATTTCTGAAACAATTTTTATGGCGTGGTTTGAAGATAACGGTGCATACTAGGAAAGTAGTTGTCTAACATATACATAATTTACCACATGATTTGTATTACAACATAACAAAAATAATTGAATCCATGAAAGAACGGGTTATATATTGTTCAACATTAATATGTTCCACAAACTACTGGGGAATTATATTACAAGTGGTTAATGCTCACAATGATCCGAGGTTCAATATAATATTAAAATATTAAAAATGTGAATAACATTACTCATGGTAAATGTTAGTAGGTGTGTTCTGCATTGGAACTACTAGCTTATGATTAGCAATTTATTGATCCAATAAAAGTTGTCTCAACATGGGATATTGGACAGTCTCTTTGACAACTATTTTCTAGCAAGTTTTTATCAAACAACATATGTTGTCCAGACATTGTGTTGCATGAATCCTCGAACATCTAATGTGAAGACATTATTTATGTAAAGAAACTGAGGAAAAAATGTATGTTATGTAATTGATGTTTTTTAATGACTTAATATATAATGTTTCTTCTTTCACATGAATATAGATCTCCAATTTATTACAAATAAAAAAACATAATTTGAAATTATATAATGAGTTAATTGTAATTATTTGTTACATTTAGAAGAGGTCCATGTTAATATAAATGAAATTTATAGATGGATACATAAAAATGGGTGTTGAGAAAGATTTACCACAACAATACATTATATATAATATTCCATTAACGCAAAAAATATTCAAAATACAGAATTATTTCTGAACATTAAATTATAGAATTATTATATATTATGGAAGACCACTATAATTATAAAATCAATGATTAATTTAGTTATGTTTTCAATCATAATTTTATCATATTATTCCTATGAATTTATCCTACTACATTACTGAATACATACTACACTCTCTCTAATGTATTCATTCAATAACTTCTTACTTATGAATTACTTCATTTTTTAAGGATTTGTAAGGAATTAAAATATTATAATAATACAACAACAGTATTTCTGAATTTATTTCATTTGACACTCATAAATCATCATAGACAAATGTATGGTTTTTTATTGAAATAGAGAACAATATTAAATGGAGTGGTAGATATCTTCATTCATATTCTCCAATTCGAGTTCTAAATTCTGAAATTGATTATCAATGAAATCAGTTAGTAGTTGATGAACTAAATTATAAGAGATAAATCCTGCATAATGAGTATTTAACATTCCATACTAAGCATTCTGATGAACAGAAAGTGGTGATGACTATCCTTATGTATTCATTAACATTACTTAATGGTGGATTCTTTTTCATGCATGGAAATGGAGGTATATGTAAGACATTAACTTCGAAAGTATTGACATCTCTTCTATGGTTAGAAGGTATAGTCGTCATACTAGTTGCGACCAATGAAATTTCATAATTACTCCAACCTGGTGGGAGGATTACACACTATAAATTTTGAAAACCAATATTAATTTTTAATAACACTTTTTTCAATATTTAGAAAGGGAATGATGTTTTTGATCTTCTTCAGTTAACAAAATTATTTATTTTTCATGAGGAACCTATGATTCATAAGTACTTTTTTAAAGATCATGATTATACCTTGAAAGATATAATGTAAGAAAAAATTGAAAACACTTCAAACTTAGCATTTGTTTGTATAAAAGTTTTGTTTGGTTCAGATTGCAGGAAAATACTTCATGTAGTACGTAGTGGTAAAAAACTGACATCGTTTTTTCATGTATATCTTTTTAATACTCGAGGAAACATTGTAATGATGAAATGGTGAAAAATAACATGATATTTCATTCCAATTCAACCACTAATTCAGATGAAGTTCATGAATTTTATAAATGGACTTTAGATATTGGTGAAGGTCACATTGGAGAGACTAATGATGGTGAATCAATAATTCAAATTCAGTTAGTTTATCTTATTTCTTTGACTACAGATCCAATTTCGGAAATTGTTGATCATTAATACTCTAATTTGAAGGGTAACTATACTGATTTCAATTATCTTAAAGATGGTTTTATCCTGATTCCAAATCATTATATTGTTGAATATGTAAATGTATATACAATGTAACTCACTTGTTCTGATGGAACAGATTATTTCATCTCAAATTTAGTTAAAATTACTTGTTTTGATATAGAAATTCTTTAAAACATTTAGTCATCCCATATGTTATACACAAAATTATACTCAAAATTGGGGTGCCCAATCATGTATCATCAAAATATAGATAAATCTATTTTTTTATGTAATTTAATTCGCTTAATTGTTACACACATGAGTGACCATGTCATCAGATAAAATTTTTATGTGGCCATAATTCTGGATGTCATGCATTCATTCCATGATTTAATATGACACACTCCAATTGCCGATGGACTTTAAAATTATAATGATGATAATATCCTTTGATTGTTTAGTATGTTATGACTATCAAATAAGTAAAGGCCAATCATGTCTTATGTTATGTTATATCTTTGAAAACCTATTCTTTTTCATTGTTAACAATATGTTGTTGTATTAAGAGTCACATAACCAATAGGTTTGAAAATAAAACTTGGTTACAATAATGCCACAGTCTGTGATTCCATTAATAATATTATCTACAAGTAAATATTTGATAAATTCTATTAGGTACCATTTAAATATAAATGTTTAAATATAAATGTTGGATTTTTATACTTAGATATCTAAAATTTCATTATTTTCATTATTTCAAAATATGTTCACTTTGTACACAAATTCAAATAGTACAGATTTTCAAACATTCTATAATCAATTACCCCATTGAATGAGATCACAAATAAGGGTGATGGGGAATTTAATATACAATAAAATGTTTTAAATTTTGGGGGAAACACATCATCTATGCTCTCTAATGATATTTATTCCATTGATTTGATTCTTAAAGATCAAAAAGATAGTTAACATTATAAATTAAAATTATTTTTTAGTAGTTTTATTTTATCAATTCACTATAAAACAACAATATAAAATTGATATTTATTTTTTTTCAATTTTACACATTCATTGAAAAATCATTATGCATGGAACAATGATAAAATTTAATTTTAGTATCCGTCAAATTATATCAAAATATAAAAAACTAATATGAAATGGATTGTGTTATTTTATAAAAAAATTCCAAATAGCTACAAATCATGGATGCTACATAGAAACTAGACAGTCTTGCTGAATATTATTCACATCAACAAGGCATGTATGGCCATGTGATGCACATCTACCACAATTCTATTTCAAAATTACCACTTTTTAAGTCATTAATCAGAGAAATCCTCTAGAGGAAAATTTAATTTGTACAACTTTATTATGTTTTATGTCAATGTTTCTAAATTTATTTTATTTTAATCATTACAACATCAAAAATGTAATGACTCTGCTACTATGTTTTTCATTAATTCCTAATTGTTTTCTATTACAATCATATTGAACATATTTAAAAATTTTAAAAATGTATGTGTCTTGGAAATAAATGAATCTTTAATTATATAACTTTCGTATCATTATTACCAATTTTAGAAATATTTTTACATTTACAATGCCCACATCCTCTTCAATCTTTGAGTAATTACAATTAAAGATGCATATTTTTTTAAAGAATAAAAGGTGGTCCATTATTTATTTACAGTATATGTGACTAGATATTTAGATTCAAAATTAATTTTTATTTAATTTCATAATGAGGGTTACTTGTGAACAATATTTTATGGGGTGACTATGCAAATGAATGGTCATGTTACTTGGAAGACAATATTGGTTCATCTACTATTTTAATATTACAGATTTTCAGAGTGAATAGATTGAATAATGTTATTTATAATAAGACAATACATTCTTTACCTTTCTTTTATTCATTACTTTTACAAATTATATAAAATTGTTCCCAATAATTTGATTTTCAAGAAACTTTTAGGCACTATTATAGTCATAACTACCATTAATCTGATAAAACCTCAATTCAAACTACATATTGTAGACGTAGAAATTTTTTGAAATGGGTGCTATAGATGATAAATTTATCTATGAATTTATTATAACTTATTCTATAGGAAATATATCACTAATGTATATATTTCAGTCTTTATATTCACATGAATTTTTCACTAATAAAATGTTGGTTGAAAATGGAATCTGAGTATCGTAGCCCATCACCAACATACCCATTTTATTCTTCTAGATCAATGATTTTTTGGGATAGTTAAAAGAATTCTAAAGTCAAAAAATATCAACATGTTTGTATATATCACAAATTTAGAAATTTATTTATGCACTATTTTGTATTGTAGAAACATGTACTCTATTATATAGAGTAATTATTATATTATCAATCACTCATAGCCTATAAAGTGTATAATTTATACTATGATAAAAAAAATCAAATCACCCACGATTGGTTCTATGAATCATGAAACTCTTGCATGAAAACATTAGACAACATCGATGGAAATATTTGGTTCATTAATTGAAAATTTTCCCCAAATTGCATTACACCCAGGTTTTTATTACCTATTTTAATAAAAATATTTATTTTCGTTTAATATTTTGATTGTGTTGAATTTTATTAATTTTTTATTTCACTTATTAATCAAACATATAAATCAATAGATTTTGGCTCTAGTTTCTTGTCATTAATTTCACCGACTCCTTTGTAGTGGATCTATTTGATAAAAAAGTCATGTAATTTTTAAGTAAAATAGATATAATTTTTAGAGATTATTTGACATATGAATATATAACTATTGACCATATTATATGACAAAATATGTTCACTTTATTTAAAACCACATTTATTTTCATTTTTATATAAGGATAATGATGAGTAAGTTTTTACTAAAGATTTTAATTTTTTCACATCAAAAAATGTTCTATTGTCAATTGAAGTATCAACATTGAATATTAAAAATTGACACTATTCAACATACCAAAACACATATAAGGTAATTTTAATTAGTGAAAATGATAAATACCACATCAATTTCAATGACATATTTACAGAAAATTTGATATTATATTTTAAATATTCTAAAATTCATTTATATTGGTAAACATCAATGCATTAAACTTATTATACTTTTTATAAAGGACCATCAGTGTAGTGGTTGTTCAAGAGTATATTGTAGGATTGAACAAAATCATGTACTATATTTTCAATTCTCATCATCATCATTTCCCGACATGTAAATCATATCTTATTGGAATATTTTTTTTATTGTTTCATCATAGGATCATCAGAGTGTTAGATCATTTCTACATAGTTCTAACATTGACTCGATATTTGTAACATCATCTATAGATTTTAAAAATATCATTTATTTATATTTTATCTTCCATACATGTTGTTTAACATTCCATTATTTTATTATGTGAATACAGTTTTAGTGACAACTACTATTTCATTTAACAATATTAAATATTTAGAAAAACCTATTTGATTAATTAATCAATAAAGATGTTTTAGATCAGGTTTGTTAACTATCTATGGATAGTATAGAACAAGGTAAGAAAAAAATATGGATATCCGAATAAAGGAATAAATAAATGAAAAAACTGAAAATAATGAATGATATTTTCTTCAGATATGAATGGTAATACTAAAGTAGGTAATTATTTAATTTATTTTCAAATATGTTATCATATTCAATAATATACTCAATTAGGGTATTATTCATTACAGTTTAAATTACCCAAAAATTAAATCAATTCTATACCACATTTTTATGGACACATATGTGTTCCATCCTTTCTATTTGAAAACTATGTTTTGCTACCTCATATATTAAATGATTCTCCTTCTTTATTGGTAAAAGGATTATATACAAAAACATAAACAAACATTGTGATAATTATGCTGGATAAGTTTTACAAATGATAGGAAACACTTCTTATTTTGAGGAACATATAATAACATGTAGGACAAAAATATATTTTTGATATATTTCATTACTACTAAACCTTATTTTATATATATTCTTCCAAAAAGGATCAATAACACTATAAAAAATATTGGATGTACCCCATATATCATTGTTGTTATATTAGGTTCACTGTACTCAAATTCATTGTCTGCATATTTGGAGTATAATTTTATAGCTATATTATGTACCAGTATTTTATATATTCCTTATATTCAACATAATAAATATCAATTATGGGTTTAGTTCCTGCATTCAATGTGAAAGGGTTTATTGTAACTTGGTTTGTGAGATATACAACTTCTCATAAGAGAAAAGATGTTAGGGAATGCATGAGTAGTAGAGTATTTTCTGTTTCCTAATTCATTACATTCATGTAACTATACAACATTTCAATTGTCATTCATGAATTTAAACAGTAGACCATGAAATTTTTTAAAACGAATCGACCCTATAAAATAAATGCTATATATTTCTTTCTTTTCATTTATTAAATTTTCCTTCTATATATTTAGCAGACGATTAAATAGTATTCATATTATCTAGATATTATTATATTAGGGATGTTGGAAAGTAAATTAATATTTATGTTCACAATATGTGGATCATAATTTCCCCACCACAATAAAAATTACTTTTACTATGGTAGGAGTGCGCATGAAACTCCATTAAAAAGTCATAATTAATGTTAGGGGACCATATGAGCTATAGTTGGATAATTTGTTAAACCAATCACACCATCAGTTATAGGAGGATTATTCCAATCTCATGGTGCCAGATTCTAGGAAATTATGGTGATGCATGCCCGGAAAAGAAATAATCAGGTAATGTAGTTGATATTTTGAGGTATGATATGTGTATTATTAATATTATCAATGACACTTATCAATATAGTTTTGGGCCACCCTTTTCTTATTGTATCATTAATTTAGGAGTTATAGGTACCACTAGATTCCCTTTCATTTCTCAATCTACTGGTGAATAATATTGGGGGTGATCATCTTCTCAAATACAGTTTCTTGTATTGTGAGTTTAATATAGGGTAATAATGGTTCTATATGTGTCCAAATAGAATTAATGTCTTCATACAACTTTTTATGTCTGGATATGATGGGTTTGAAATATATTTTAGTTGAAAAGGACATTTTAGTAACATCCACTAACCTTAAGTACATTTTTAATTCATGTATACCTATATTTTTCACAATTAATTTTTCCATCATATTGCAAAGAAGTTGAGATAAATTTCATTCCGTTTGATGATTATGTAAGAATGCACAATTTCTTACATTGAATCATAAATTAGGTAAAATTTTATTCTATGAAGTCAAATTTGAATTTTTTATAACTAATGCAACTTACTAATTAACTCCCAATTTCTATTGCAATAGTCTGAACTAGAGAAAACTATTTTTAAAATATTAAGTATGATCAATATTTTTGCATGGTCTCTATCCTCCATACAGGGTGATAAAGTAAAATGAAATTCAAGTTCGGAGAAATTCAATATTAGGGAAGACTTGACCAATGGAAAAATTTCATGCACTGGGTCATTATATTTTTTCTCAGTACATATTATCTCTTACTTGTATTTACTCTGAGTCCACATTCAATATTCTGGACTAGTTTTTGGGTATCCTTATTCCTCTTATAGACTTTCCTATCAGTTTGAAGTATCGTACAGAGATGCGTCTCTTCAAATACCTTATTTCCTAAATATAGAATTCATTATTTAGGGACAACTAAAAATAATTCAATCTGCGTTTGAAGATATAATATGAGATGAACTGACATATTGTCACTAACCCGGATCATGTCTACAATAGAATATTTGAAGGGATCCAATCAAAAAACACATGCCTATTCTAAAGGATTCCAACACTAACAGTTAAGATGCCAAAACATATGATGGAGCTGAAGAATTAACACCACTATACACATGATAAAATATTATTTTCTCTACAACAAAACAAATAACAATTTGGAATAGAAAAATTCAATGATGCTAATTATGTATAGATTTTATCTTCTATAATACAATGTCATTTATTAAAGTGTGTCTTATTCTCTAATAGGTTAGTTATTAGAGTGTATTTTATTGAGCAGTGAATGTCATATTTAATTTGAGCTATGTTTATTTCTTCAGACCATGCTTCTTGTTGAATGGAACATGTTTTTTATTTGATAATTGAGAAATTATTTAGAAAAGTGGACTATATGACCAAGAGAATGCATGACCAGGTACTACTTTTTAATATTTTATATGTTTACCTCAAGGTATATCTCCTCAACCTCCATGGACACTCTCGATAACTCACCATGGTTTGGCTTCATCATCCTATATGGGTTTCCCCTCTCCCTAGTAGTGTTGGGTTTTCTTCTTTGATTCCTCTCTCCCTTTCTATCTCCCACACAGGTTATAGGATTCCTCTGCCCAACTCCATGATGATCTCCCTATGGATTCCACTTTTCACTCTAGAATTAAGATCCACAACTCTTCTCTAGGTTATATCTAGAGGGATGTTCACACCAAGGGTTTGGGATTTCGATTTATTGGGAGAAGGTCTTCTATTCGTCTATTTTCATGATCTTCTAGGGATTTACTTCCATGTTCCATTTTTTGGGTTTCATTCCTTCATAGTTATGTTTAATTGTTATTTTTTTAGCTTTACTTTACGTTTTTTCTTGGTTATGATTAGTGTTTCATCCCCATTACGTTATCCTCGCTCTGAGTGGGTTTTTGATGTTTTTATGGGTTCCTTATTGCATTCTATTCAATTATTCTTGGGCTTGTTCGACAATGATGTTTCATTGCATTGTGGTTGTGGCATAGGTATGTATTTTTGATGTGATGATGATTAAAATGGAGATATTGATGCGATTATAGGATGGAACCTAGTCAATTTCATTCATGATCTAGCTTCTTCTATTACACTATTTTTAGGGAACATGTTCTTCTCGAGGGTGGTTCGAGATTATCATCTCACGAAATTGGATGGTTTTAGAAAATTATGACTATATTTCACTGATGGATCTATTTCATGGGGATGTTTAGGTTGGTCGCATTAGTGTGGTTGTCCAAGGAGGTCATTTCTGATGATTAATTTGTTTAGGATTTTTTCTTTTTTAATCGGTTTGTGGTTTCTTTTGTAGGAATTGGTGTTGGATTCCTCCAGTGATGACAACGGTGATGATGTTGGTGATGATATGTTTGTGGTTTAGAAATGTTGGAGGAGATGGGATGGTGATGATGGTTCCATGTGCTCTAGGATGGATTGTTAGTGTGATGGGTATTTCTAGGTAGTTGTGTGTCGGTATGAGTGATGGTTTTTGAATTTTAAATATATTAGATTTTTGGAAGGCGGTAATGGTGGTATAAGGATCTAATGTGTTTTTTATTTTGATATTTGGTTTTTATATGCTTTAATTTTCATGATGTCTTGTTTCAGGTTACTTTCGGTTAGGGTTCACACATACACATTAATTGTGTTAGTAGATAATACAAAAAATATGGATTGTAAGAGTATTTTTACCTCACAAATACACCTACATTACCAAACATTTCAATAGTGGAGAATTAGAAACGTTTATGATTCTTATAAAAAAATTACACAAACTCTGTTCAATGAAACATTTATATTTATTATATAATTTCATGTGTTACACTATGGAGTGTTTATAAATATTCTATATTATCTAAAATCACACGTTGTTATACGTAAAACCATTATGGTTCATTTATATTTTTAAATAAAACACCATTTATCAACATTTTAATGATTCTTTACTCTTTTCATTTAATCCTTTCCGATGTGAGTAAATTCCTACAATATTTCTATACTATAGTATTTAAATTATATGTTATTAAATATATTTTTTAGGGATAGTGATTCTATATTTGGATAGGAATTTACATAAATTCTATAATCCTTTATTCCCATGGAATATATAAGTTTTTTAAATTGGATATGCCTTAATATAATATAATGAAACTCAATTATTTTTTAAGGGATTTAGTATTCTTCTTTTAATTTATGACATCCTTTTTTTAAACCCTATGAATGTACATATTAGGATATGACAAGACGTCCAAAAACTATTCAACCCCCCCAATTTGTTGATTAATATTTTTATCTAACTAGATATATTTTGTTTGGCCTCTGTAGTTTAACAAGTTTGATATGTGATATTTTCTTGTATGTAATCCTCAACATAATAATATAAAGGAATGTTTTATGCTCTTTCAAAATTATTATGACTCCATGATTTACTATAATATACTTATCCCCCACATGATTATATATATATTATCTTATATATTTATGATACATGTCATATATCCTTACCCATTTGATAAACTTTATGTTTATACCCTTACTATGTCTTATTAAACACCCTTTAAATTTATATATTTCACCTATATACCCAATGTAGTACTAGATGATCATTGGGAGTTTTTATCAAATTTCGGATACTCGAATAATGATATTTTGGATTATATTTATTTGGATATTTGGTGTGTTTAATCTCCCAAAGCCTATAATCCACATGAGTTATTAGTACTTTTTATGGATTTTATATATAAAGTAATGTAATAATATGTTTAAGAGAATCGTGCTTCTATGATTATTCATAGAACATAGTCTAGTGATTTTTTGGGATTGGGATGAGAAACCATTAATGAATTCCCATGGGATATTTCTGCATATATGATAAAATCTAAAAAATTTAGCAAATTAATGTTTTTGTGGATTCCCATCATTGAAATACATGTCTGGATACTATATTTGGATACAGAATCGGGCCTAGAAACGCTTTGGGGTAATAACCCAAAGTGAATTTTATTGAGTTATATCTCTATATAATGTTGTTGTAGAGTAGGTATTATTATTATACACCTAGTTTGAAGCTCATGAGGGATATGATTTGGTTTATCAAAATGCTTGTATGGAACCATTGAAAAGTATTTTAATGTGTTCTCATAAATTGATCCAATTGAAAAAATGAAATAACATGAACCATGGAAAAATATAGTTTGTCATGAAATTAAATATTTCTCCTCATTGAATTATTATTCAACTACACTGATATTTCAATCTCAATTTTTATTACCATTGGAATATAATAAAATCGTTTTCAATTACAATATCCCTCATGAAACATAAAATTAAATCATGATAAGTAACAGATTAATAAAATCTATGAAGATTTTGATGTATAATTGACGAAGACAAAATTGGAAGCAGAAATCAGAAATCAAGATAAGAAAAATCCCTCCAGTAATTATATACGGTTCATGTTTAAATAATATAAAATTATATCCCAAACATAATTAAATAATAATTAAAATGATGATTAAGTGAAAACTAATATGAATTGTTCTAACTTCCATTAAATTTTATGCCCCTATACATAATATATCTTTTCCTCCCACTTGATGAATGAGTTCAATATTTTAGATAAGTCCTAGAAATTTCAACTCTAATTTTTTTTTGTCAAAATACCAATATGTTCAATGATTAGTTCATATGGTCCTTGTCCCCTGCCCACCACAATTCTACTAGTTATTTCGTCACTTTTTCTAAACATGGTCACAAAAAACATTCATTAAACTAGACCACATGATGTTATATATCCTCCTAATGGGATTAGTCATTGAATAAATTCCACTACCTTTGATAATAACTACTCTAATCAATTAGAATATAAAAATTACATGTAAACGTAGCTTCATCAACAAGAAAAATAAATCTTTATGTTTCTTATGTTGGGTTTGTTTCATTAATGATATTATATAACTAAAAAAATCCACCTCAAACTAAATACCCAACCTTTTCTTAGGCTTACATGTCTAGTTTTTCACTAATAAATATTTATCCTAAATTTTTTAAAAAATATGAACTACCTTAAAGTAAATCTTGGAGGTCTTGGGTTCCCATTTAATGATTGAAATATAAAAAAACCGAATACTCATAGAATTATTTAATGAATTACACTGAGAACATGTGGTTCACATATCAAGCCACCCAAAATCTTTACCATAAAAAGGTAAATTATCCTTGTAAACATTAAAAACATATATACATGTTTGATCAAAATCTAAATATCATTATCTCTTTGATATGTCTCAATTTTTACTCCGAAATCAAATCTCTATGGCTTAGATGGCATTAATGTATCTCGATCATGGAATAATCAAGTTGGGTTGAATCATCATTATAACAATAATTATATTTATTTAAAAAATTAACATGATTTATTACATAAAATAGAACATAATAAAACCCAGAAGATTGAGAGGTCAACTGTATTTAGGGCATAGGAACATTGCATGAAAACATAAGACATAAAATACAACTTTTTTATTGAAAATTTTTTCTACATGACCACAACATTTATTCATAAAAATCATTTCATGGGATAACCTGAGTACATACATAAGAAAAGGGTGAGATATACAGCCCATTAATAGAGTAAAAAATTCATAACATGACAAATAAAATAAATGTTAGGAAATAGAAATATCAATGGAGCACAAAAGAAACATGAACATAAAGTCATGATAGAGTGTGATTTCCATAACATTGAAATGTAGAAACAAAATAAAACATTGCATCATTAAGATAAATGAATCAGGTATACCCATTCCACAACATGGTGGAAAAAATTATTATTAATTAATTAGGAATACCACATCCCAACAAGATATATCATGATACTAAACATTACCCAATGCATTGGAGTGCTATCATGACACACCCTTCACAAACTTTTCAATCACATTCTTTTGGGTGCCACATAGATCATATAACATGGATTCATTCAACATCATAATTTATTCAAAAATATTTTAATTTTGAATAAATATATTTAATTATATAATAAATAAGTATATGTTCATAAAGGTTATTACCCTCGATAGATAAATGGGTATCTTATTCACTACACGATGATTTTGGCATGGAAAATCGTGGTTCAATTTTTGTAGAAAAACAACGTCACATGGGGATTCATAAAATGGGTTGATGAGATAGAAATGGGTCTCTAATAATTTATAATTTAAATGGGTTGAAATTTGATCATGTAGTATAATTATCCCAACATATGAAATTGAATTTGAGAAGAATAATATAAGATAAATTCTTGGAATAAATGAGGGGAGAGAAATCCCTTACAGAATTCTGGCATTGTAAAAGGTATTGTGGGTGGGATTAATAAGAGTGAAAGGGTTATCTCACCCTTAAAACATAATAAGAGAATTATGGGGAGGTTTGAAAACTAAACCCATCCTTTTTAATAGATAAATGAAAGGGAATAAAAATATATGAAATTTATTTAGAATTTGTTTTATAATATTATTAATAAAAACCATTGTTTAATAAAAAAGTATATATTTATAAATAATAAAATTTTTACCTAAAGAATTAATTTATCAAATTCATCAATTTTTAAGAAATAATAATCTCAAAAAGGAATTGGTGGAATAATTATTTAATTTATAATAATGGATTAATCAAAAAGTAAGTAATACCTTTCTATATAACCCCTTATAAAACTCGCGTAAGACCTAAGGGTTTGGTGTAAGATGGTGATAGACTCTTGGGGAGTCTTAGATAACATATCCTAGGTAGTAATCCATATTAACATGATCTTATCCCAATGGTTATTTCATCATGATTAATCTGTTAAATCTTGGATTGGGCTTGGTCAAGAGAGAATCCTAGTGACACTAACTCCTTTATGAGCTCTAACAAATGAGCTTCATATAGCCTTGCTCTTCTCGGTGAAGTCATCCTCTCCTTTGTCTGTGTCGAATGGTTTTTTAATCCTTATATTTATGTCTGTCTTGTGATCATCATTCAACAGCTATATTGTCTACGATAATTATACTTAATGGTCATTCAAACCCTATAATAATAATAAAAGGTTTCATGAGATTTCAATATCCATAAGAAATTAATAGAAATGTAATATTATTCATAAATTATCCAATCATTACGAACTTCTCCCCTTATTAAATTTTACCCTAGAAATTTCCTTTTTCCCACACTAAAATAGACGAGGGTAACTCTCCCTCAGCACTTCTTTTGATTTCCATGTTGCATCATTAAACATGTGGTTCTTCCACAAAACTTTTACTACGGAAATTGTCTTATTTTATAGAAATTATTTCTTTTGACCTAAGAAAATCACCAAATTCAACTCATCATAGAGGAAATTATCCAATGGTACCACCTCTAGATTGAGTACATGTGATGCGTTTTGTATTAACTTCGTTAAGAGTGTTACATGGAACACATCGTATATTTGAGACATGTTCAATGGGAGTGTAAGTTGATGGGCCACTTCCCCTATGTGATTAATGATCTAAAAAGGGCCGATGTACCATTGAATAATTTTTCCCTTCATCATTAACCTCATCACACTCTTCCATAGATATTTTTAGAAGAAATCCATACCTATAACATCATACACTAGGTATCATCGGCGTTTTCATCAAAGCTCTTTTATCGACACTGGTCATCTTTGATGTGATGCTAGATTGACATATCATTCTCCACCATTTCTTCGACCATTTCCGAACCTAATGTCTACATTCCCTAACTTAACCCATACATGTCAATGTTCTAACCCTCTTCCAATAAAGTGGTTCATATAGGGATATTTGGATTCATGAGTGGAAATTGTAGTTGTATGTGAACTCAACTAGAAGAAGATGTTGATATTATTCTCCTTTTATGTCCATTGAGCAAGATCTCAACATGCCGTCAGGTGTTTTGATAGACCAATCATATTGGACATAAGTTTGGGGATGATAAGATGTACTGAATTTAGATCAGTATTATGATCATATTGGACACTCTTCCACAACATAGTGATGAATCCTAGATCTCGATCGATCACAATCGATAGTGGTACTCCATGAAGCCTTACCACATCTCAGATGTATATCCATGCAATCTGATCTAATGTTAAATCCTCTCTAATTGTAATTAAGTGTGAAGTCTTTGTAAAACTATCCAAAACAACTTAGATATAATTTTTTTCATTGGATGTATTCAGAAGTCCGGTGATAATTTCCGTAGTGATGTTGTGTCATTTCAATGTTGGTATGGGTAATGGTTTCATCATACCCATAGAATTATGTCTCTCACCCTTCAAATGATGAAATACCAGGCACTTTTATTCATACTCAGTGATATCCTTCTTCATGTTATCCCACCAATAATACTCTTAGGGATCTTGGTACGTCTATGTGTTTCCCAAGTGAATGGTGAAATTAAAAATACGTGTAGAATCCAAAAAATATTTTTTAACACTGGATTTCATAGAACACATAGTCATGACCAAACTGTCAAAATTACTTCTTTATTAATAATGAACTCCAAATATTTCCCTTTTTGATAGTTAACACATTATTCTAAATACCCACATCATTGAATTGTGCATCCTTTAACCATTACTAAATATACTGATGAGCAATAATTTGTGAAAAGATTCATGATGTTTCATTTATTTATGATTCCCTTGTCAAAATTCATCAAATCTAAGAATATTGGATCCTGTTAATTTTCTTCAATGAAATATTTTCCAGGTCGGATCTACACAGAGTGTGTGCCTCTTTATTATCTTTCCCCAAATGGTAGTGAATTTAGAAGTTATAGTCTTTTATCTGCACTAACCTTCTTTGTTGGCACATATTTAACCCTTTTTGTGTGAATATATACTTGAGTTTTTTTATCCATATATATTTCACACTTTTACCCAAAGAAGTAATGTCATAAAATTTTCAAACCAAATATCACTATAGCCAACTCAAGATCAAGTGTTGTATAGTATATCTCATGAATATTCAATTTTCTAGAAGCAATGGAAATGACTTTGTCATTTTTCATCAACACATAGCCTAGAACATTATTAAAAGCATCATTGAATACCATGAAAAGTTTTCCAGTAGGAGCACAAGAATAGTGATAATCCTCCTTTTAAACTCCATGATTCTTTCTTTGAATACATTTAATCATGTAAAATTAAAACCCTTCCCAAATATCATGATAATTGGGTTTGAAAATCATGTGAATGTTTTCACAAGTCGAAGATAATATCCATCTTTCCCATGGATTTTATGGATACCTGTGACAAATGATGGCCTTATCCATCCATCAATTTCATTTTTCTTAGTGGGATCCAATGATATCTCATTGCTTGTGATGATATTCCCTAATAATGAGACTTCCTTAAAAAACACACAGTTTATATACTTTTCAGAGAGCTTCTCCTTTTTCAAGGTCTCTATTAATATTCTTAGAATCTCCTCATGCTCCTCATTGGGTATGGAGTATAATAGATTATCATATTTGAATATTTCAATAAATTTGACAATGTAATCACTAATGATTTTATTCATCATGTCCATGAAGATTTTTGGAGCACTATTTTATCTGAAAGGAATTAATATCAATTCATGGTGCTAGTACCTATATGAAGGCAATATTGGGGTTATTCTCCTTCTTCACCCTTACCTGGAAATATCCTGACCGTAGATCCAAAATGGAAAAGTATTGTTCTCCATGTAGCTGAATGAACATGTCATCAATTCATGGCCATGGATACATGTTCTTTATCGTTGTTTTATTGATATCACAATAACCAATGTGAAGCTACAATGACCCATCATTCTTCTTGATGAAGTGAACTAATGCACCCCATGGGGAGGAACTTAGGTATATAAACCTTTTTTTAGATTCTCCGATAGTTGTTTATTTAGCTCCTCATTCTCCACAACATCAATTCTAAATATATTATTTGATATTGGAAATTCCCCAGGTATGAGATCAATGAAGAATTCAATATATCTTCTAGGGGAAGACAAGGAAATTATTTAGGGAACACATCAGTGAATTTCATCACTCAAAGAATGTCTTCGAGTATGGTTCCTTCCATTGACTAAAACATTTGAGAATTATATGTATGCGTATAGGGAAGTAATATTCATTCTTGAGATTATGGTGTAAAATAAGATTCATGCCCATCCATTCAATTGTATTGAATTTGGGGTCGATTCACCATATTGATATTGATATATCTCTCATATAAATTTATGTGGGCTCTATATAGGGAATTCCAATCCAAGATATTAATTACATCAAATTCCAACAAAAAAAGTATGATGAGGTTCTCCAGGAAGTTCAATCAAAATATTGTGATAGGAGAGGAGTTATATTCATGTGATGTAATAATATCCCCATTATCCATTCTCACCAACATATCTACTTCTAGGATCTGGGGTGGGGTTTTTATTGTTCTAATAAACATTCTATATATAAAATAATTAATTGAATCACAATACAATAGTATGTTGTCTATTATTTAATGAGTAACTAGAGTACATATCACCACATCGTTTTCAAGATTCTCTTTGGTGGTAGTGATGTAAAAATCTATACCTTTCTACGTTGTAGGTTGTTGGTTTCCTTCGAAAACCCTTTCCTTGGGGAATTGGTTTGAAAAGCTTCATCTTTCTTTGTAGTTGTATCAATGAACAATGCATTGATTGTCGAATAGAGTGTTCCCCTCCTCTATCGCAGCAACATGCTTTATTCGGAAATCATTGGTCAGGTACCCTTCTCTTCCACACCTAAGTAATTTATGTCACTTCCATCAATTTATGGGATTCTTCTTTATACCCCATTGGCAAGTGGGGTGCTGGAATTTCATATCATCATTGGATTTATCCATCAGACTGCCAGAATTAAGGTCCACCTTCCACTTCATAACCCCATGATACCCCTGAGATTCACTAATCAACATTTTGACTTTTAAGGAACATCATAAAATTTCATTATAGTTGTCGATGTCACAGATATCTAGGTATTTCCATAGGATATTTTTTATCCCACCAAAGAATTGGTCACACTTCCATTCAGGGGTAACAACAATGATTGTGGTGTATCATGCAAGAATTGTGCATTTTTTCTCATATGCTCCAATAGATTCATTGTATTTTTTCATGAGGGAATGTAATTACCTTCCCACAATAAGTCAGAGGGTGCAAGGAAAATATTTATTTATTTTATTATGTAAATCCTTTCATTCCAATGCCTCAATATTTTCTTCAGGAATTGTATTTTTGATCAATGTCCACCATTGATTGGGTTCACCCGCCATACAATAAGAAGCTAGGAGATCATTCGCTACTTTAGAACATTGAAGGATGAAGAATATTTTCTCAATAGAGTTGATCCACTGCACTTTGATTGAGGGATCATATGATCACTTGAATGTTAGAGGCCTTTGTCTCATGAAGCTCTCGATTACCACTTGTTCTCTCTAGGGGGGGGGGGGGGTTGGACGTTCTTCATAACCTATTTTTTTATTCAAACATGAGTAAACTAAAATAATATAGTGAAATTTTATCGATTCCCAGTCCCATTGGATATGACATCTCATTAGAATAGTTGTCACATTGATCATCAGATCCATTTTTCACCAGATTCCTCCTTTTACCAACAATTTTATATAATAAAAAGAAAATTGGGGGTAACTATATAATACTATTAGTCACATAAAGGTGAATCCAATGAAAAAATGGATAATATATAAAATAAATATATTCCCTTAAATTATGAATTTCTAGGTTTTGATATATGATATCCTTGATCTACTTCCTAACCGATATTCTCAAGGTAATTTTATTATTCCCTTAATAATGGATTATAATGTGATTATTAATTTACTAAATAATTTCCCTTTAGAGTGTTGAACCAAGATTGTAGCAATGTTTGTTTTCATGCACCAATTCATGTTTGGGTTTATCACAAAGTTGTGTTTCAGGTTTTACCCCTAGATATATTTGTGCCAAATCCTCCACTACATGTTCGTATCAAGACATGGATGTAGTTAATGATGAAAACATTACTCTATACTCGCCAAAATTTAGGTATAATTTTCATATACTTATTCATATCAATATGGAATTAACTAGAATTTTATAACCCTAATCCCAACAATAACTAAACATATCCTTTGATACCAACTATAACAAACCTGCTCTTTATTATGCACATATACATGATTTATTGTATAAATTTTCACTTAACATAGCCTAGAATATCGAGTGGTATAGTGTATTTGTGTCTTAGGAAGATTACATGAAAACATAAGACATAAAATACAAATTCTTTATTGAAATTTTTTGTTACATGATCACAACATTCCTTCGTACATAGCATTTCATGGGATAACCTAAGTAAATACATAAGAAAAGGGTAAGCGATAAATCCTAGTAAATAAGGTATAACATGAAGAATAAATTAAATGTTCGGAAATATACTTATTAATGGAAGACAAGAGAAACATGAACATAGAGGAATGATATAACCTTATTATCCTAATATGGAAATGTGGAAAAAACATAAAAAACTACAACATTAACATAAAAGAATAAGGTATACCCATATACCGATATTGTGGAAAAAGTACTATAAAGGAAGAAGGTAAAACCCTATCCCATCATGACATATCATGATACAAAATATTACCTAATGTATTGGAGTGACATCAGTGAGCACCCATCATTAACATTTCCATCACATGATTATGGGTTCCACATAGATCATAAAACATGGATTCATTTAACAACATCATTTATTCCATGATAATTGCATGTGGAATACATATATGAAAGTATAAAATAAATTATTATATGTACATAAAGGTGAATATCCTTGATTGAGAAATGGGCCTAGTATTCCTTATATGATGATTTTTGTCATGAAAAATGCGGTACAATTTTGGCAATATAATGACATCACATGGGGATTCATAAAATGGGTTAATGATTGATAAAAGGTTCCCTCATTATTTAGATATAAAATGTTAAGTAAAAGGATCAGGTAAAATAATATCCCAATATATGAAATGGAATTTTAGATGCATAATATAAGAGAATTCATGAATGTAAATGAGGAGAGGGAAATCACTTACAGAAATTCAGCATGATAACGTGTGTACGTGGGAGGAATTAATGGGAGTGAAATAGGTATATCATTACTAAAATATAATAAGGGAATTATGGGGTAGGTTAAAAAAAACCCACCATTTTTAATTTAAAAATTAATGTGTATAACGATGTAAGTAAATTTGCACAAAAATTAGAATATAAGGAAAGTGAGGATCCCTTACATGGATTGTGATCCCAAATTCATGGGAGAGGCTTATTGAGAGCTTGGAGCACCATGAAAGGATTCTAGGGAAGGGAGGATAGAGCTGGGATGTGACCCAAGCATTTCGAGTGAATATTAGTGTGATCATGGGTGGGAGTTTATAGTATATGAGAGGGGAATTCTTGAATATTTCACAAACATAGGTTTAGGAATATATATAATTAAATATTCAAAACAAAAAACCCACCCATGGAATTTGGCCATGGTTTATTCTAAATAGGAGTTTAAATAATTATTTTATAAGTCCCATGGTGGAACATATTGCAATATTATCCTTGCTTATGTGGAGGTGTGTTACAATATTAAATAAATGAATTTAAAATTATAAAATAAATTATAAATTTTGGAGGATACAATAAGGCTTTATTAAATAAGTAAAATAAGTTTAAAATAAAATTATTTTAATAGGAAAACATATGTAAGGACAATATTACCCATTATTGTGTTTATTACATCATATTGGGGTCATTATGATGTCATATAAACAAATATTTTATTTAGACGCCATATAATTTTAACCAAAAAACTATATTGTCTCAAAAAATTATGAAAAAATCACCATTCTATAATTTTGACATCCAAATTTAAAAAATAATATTCATTTTATCTAATTAATAATCTAAATATATGAATTTTCACTTTTAATCTAAAAACTGACTTTTATTGAAAATCAATGGGTTTTGACAGAAATAGTTTTCAAAACATAATAAAAATTACATTTGAATTCTTAAAACATATATGATAATTTATCATTCATCATAGAAATTTTATATTTTTTTCTAAATATTAATTATTTAAAAAATTCATTAATTACTTAAAATAAATTCTTTAATAAAATAGACTTTTGTTTTGTCATATAAAAAATATAACTCTTATAAAAATAATTACCTAATCATTAACAGATAATGAATTGATATAATCATAAAATATATGAATTGTTTTTTTAATATTATTAATAAAATAACACTTTTCAATATAATAAGGTATATATTTATCCAAAGTACAATTTTTTCCTGAATATTCAATTTATCAAAATTTTCATTTTTAAGAAAGTCTTTTCCCATAAAATAATCTGTAGAATAATACTATTATCTATTAATAGGTATTAAACAATAAGTAACCAATAACTTGTTACATAACATATTATAAAACCCACATAAGACATAAAGGTATGGTGTGCGATGGGGACAGACTCTTGGGGTTGTTTGGATAACTTCACCTTAGTGGTAATCCTTATTTACATTAACTTCTCTTGTAGGTGATTCCATTCAAGGTTAACGTGTTGAATCTCAGATTAGGATTGGTCAATATATAATCCTAGTAAAGCTACCTCTTTTAGATGTTCTAAAAATGATCTTTGTACATCCTGAGTCTCCTGGATAAGGTCATCCACTCTTTTTTTGTGTCAAAAGGTTTTTTCACCTTATATTTATATCAGTTGTGTGATCATTATTAAATGAAAGTAATATCACTGGTAATGATACATAATGGTCATTTAAAAAGAATAATATTTAAAAAGTGTTCATGTGTTTTATTTACCCATAATACAATACATGTGATGGAATTTTATTCATAAATGTTTTGGTTGTTACAATCACCCCTGAATTGTTCTCAAATATCAACATCCCTAGCCATCTTCTCTCCATACGCTAATCTGGTAATAGGTTTAGCCATTATAATATAATCATTGAACTTTTATTGGGGGACATTTTAAATAATTTGTCAAAAGAATTATTTGGTGTTGGTCTAAAGCGATTAGCAATATGCAATCCCAAATATGGCATGGGCTTTACCTTATATTAATCTCCCTATATTAATTGCCATAAAAAGTCACTTCCTATATTCATTGACATTTCCAATCTATATATATTTGATGATTATTAAAGAATCCATATTTATTATTGGGTGACTATAATAATTATAATTGATTAATCTCAAGTGGTTAGGACACATCTTACTCAAAAATATAGATTCCCGAAACAACGATCCATAATCATATTTTCCAACTAATAATCAGAGTAATCCAACTATTTTTCAATAAAAGTTATAATCTCAACCATTGTGATTCATCATATTATCTAACCATGAGTTCATCATTTATAATCACATTTTTTTTTTCAATAACACACTGGTTCTATCTTTTGACCCTACTTCATCAACCAATTTTTGATGAAATACATTTACAATAGGACCAAATCACTTTTCAATTTCCCCTCACACTCAAAAATTTTCTTCATACACACATTGTCAGTTTAAAAAGAATAAAGACTGTTAAAAAATATCATATTGTCACATAGATTGACCATTTAGTAGGTTGATCTGAAGCATCATGGTATCTTAAAATAGATCAAAATGGTATGATGAAAAAGACATGTGGATACATAGGGTGAGCATGTGATAAGGAAATATGAGGCCGCGCAATCACTATACTGACCATGAGCCCTTTCTTATTATCAGTTTGTTATAAAAATTATCACATAATTCCTTTGGATATTTTTTTGGTATGGTCACTCAGAAAGAAATAACCACCTTCAGAGTAACTTTGTCATGACTATTACACAAACCATATATGGAAAATAAAAAAAATAAATGTTAAAATAAAATCTTGAAATTAAAAAAAACCAAGAGGTGAATATAAATAAAATTTATGTCAAAAAATCATAAATTATTAGTTGAAAATATAATAAAAACTAATTAAATTAACTAAACACAAAAACTAAAAAACAGATGCACTTGAAATATAAGAATATAATTTAAAATATAATAAATTCCCCTATATTGAATATTTTAGAATAAAAAAATCCCAACAACATGTTTTTGAATAATTTAGTGTTTTAATTATAGGTTAACCAAAAATAAATTTTTATGTGACTAAATATATATATTAGAATTTAAATTCAAGGTTATGTAAATACAATTTGTGGTGGAAAGATTCAATTTGGAATCCACCTTCAATTTCCCAACACATAATACATTTATTTTTATTAAATATTTATTTTGTAAAATTAAATAGTATAAAATAAATCTAAAAATTGAATAATTGAAATTCCCAATATAATTAATTTCATGTATATTTTCCCACATTTATTCAATCAAGTAGGAGTGTGATTACCCACATAAATTAAATGTTTTCAATTATAAATTGGTTAGTATATAAAATTTATTACCTACATTAAATTTTTTAGAAGATAAGTTATTAAACCTCAAAAGGATCCCAAATTAAAGGATAGACATATCTTTATTGAAATAAGTTAAAACACATATACTTTGATGGAAATAATAATTAGACAATCTGTTTGATTGGTAGAATTTCATAATTAGTCAATAGAGAATAAATATTTTACATAATAATAAAATATGGAAGGATAAAAGAACAAAAGAATAAGGAGTTGAACATTGATTAGTATTTTCAATTCATATTCCATTGTTATACATATTTTATAAATATAATTCAAAATAAAAATAAAAATGTTAACAATGATTGTAAAAATAATCAATGAATATTTTACCAATGTAATGTTTTTCAATAGGGTATCAATAATGATTCAAAACAATTAAATCCTTTAGGTAATATTGATAAATATACTCAATGTGGAAAAAAATCCTTCAAAGTTGATAAATAATTTCACCAAATTAATAATCCTTTTGATAAATGAAAGATAATATTTTTTTTAAAAAAATATAAAGGTTTTAATGGTTTTACATTGAAGAAATGATAAGTTTAGAAATTTCCTCCCCTAGAACTTAAGTGTTTAAAATTATCCTCATAACCCTCTACCTCATTTCCAATTCCTAAATTTCGTAATACATGGGTAAAAATAGACGAATTTAGAAAGCAATAATCAAAAAGAGGGTTTTCAAAAATTTATTTGAACCATTTTTTGAATCAATGAAACTCAAAATAAATATTCATTCCCAATTACTCTCATTATTGAAACTATAATCTCGACCAAAAAGATTTGATAAAAAAATGAAATACATGTAAGGCCTGAATGAAACTCTTCATAAATCATTCATGTTAATATTTATTAAATTTATTATTCTATTAAAATTATTCCTAAACTGTAGACACTAATCCATTTCTAACAACTTTTTTAATGTAATCTATTTTATGTTCCATGATGGTTTCTGGACTTATGATTTATTTTTGAGAATATCATACACTAGTATAAATGACTGGTACTTTGGGATTATGTTATCCACAATAGGAATACAAAACAAAAGACTAGTCCTATAAAAAATAAAAGATAAAAAATCCATATTTCTATTAGCCATCCCATTTTGGTTCCGATTTTATTCCAATTTACAATTTATTTTATGTTACATCCCGTCATTATAGAGGTGCACGATGAATAAAAATCATGTATTTTTTCATTAAAATTCAACTATCTATACCAATTAAAAGAAAACTAATTATAATTAATTTTGATTATTGTTTTATAATAGGTAATATCAAATTCCAACTGAGAATCAATCTTTTCAAAGGAAAAAAATCTAGTTTTTTCTCAAGAAAATTTTATCTATACACCATCAATAGTTCATTAATAAAATATATATATTAAAATTTCATTGATAGTTTCTAAAAGTAATATATTGATCATAAATTTTCTCCTCCACACAAAAAATCACACACTCAAAACTATTAAAATAATATGTATTTCTATATTTAGGAGGAAAATGAACATGAGAAATTATTATTCTTCCACCTTTTAATTATATTAATGTAATTATAAAATTAATATTTTTATAATTTCATCATTGTATGAAACACAATAAAATTTTTGATCTTATAGATTTTATAAATCATATTCATTCATAAACTTCAGAAATTAAATCTCAGTATTTCTAATTTCAATTTCTTCTAAATCTATATCTATGAATTGGTCCATGAGTTTCTATTTTTTATTTTGATAATATTTAAATCTAGTTTCATGTGAATCGTGTTTCTAGTGAAATATATATTATATTTCAATCAGAAACAATTTCCAAATTAATACTTCTCCATGTTTGGACTCATTAAATAATTAGTAATAATTTATATAATATAGGTGTTATGTTAGGTTATATGAACATTTCCATGATATATGCTTGAAAAAACAAAAAAAAAACGAAAAAAAACTCATTAACTTTTTTTTCTATCACCAATATTGATCCATTTTGATTGACACATAGAAAAAAATCATTTTTAACTTCACAGTAAAAAATTTAATGATCAATCTCAAAAAGAATAAAAATATATTTAGACAATTCAGGTGAATAAATATGATGACATAAACAAAGTTTTTGTATTATTTTTAATTTTTTTATATTGTATTCTTTAGACACTTACCCCACCATCCATAATAGTGAAACCAAAATTGTTATTATTGAAGTCCATGGAATGCTCTCAAAAATATAGTTTACAATTTTTTACATGTTAATTAACAGTGGAAGGAAGGGTTGATCCATATAGAAGGCTGAAAAATTTTTTTAAGGTACTATTTAATAATATTCACCCCAAATCATAAACTAAATAATGAAATATGACTAAGAATAGTGTTAATGATTGATATATTTAGTGACATTGAATTTTTAAGTAGTTAGTGATAACCAATTATAAAAAAATAATAACTTTTCAAATGGTAATTGAGATAATTAAAATGAGGAATCATAATAATAAAAATTATTATTTTGAAGAAATCATTTTAATAAAACCTGAAAACTATAAGGTCATCCAAAAAATGAACTCTCACTCACTCAAAAAATTTCACTAAAGTACTTCAACAGTTATGTATCATGATTTATTACGATAGGAAAAATGTTTTACCTTCTTTGAAATTACTCTTCTTTTATTGATACATCAATTAAATTCAAGATTGGATTTTTAATGATAAAATATAGGATGAGTAAGTATTAAAACTGATGAAGAAGAATAAAAAAGATTAAAATTGATTTATCAATCTAAGAAAAACATATCCCTACAAAAACAATTATAGTTCATGTACATAGAATTTGAATGAAGAAAATAAAAACATTAAAAAATAAATTAAAAATAAGATTAATATATAAGTAATTAGAAGTATTATCTCTCAATTTTAGTATTTTCTAACTCTACATAATATACAATTTTTTCTCCTAATTTTGATCTACCTCATGCTTTCATAAAAATAATATTTCTCTCGATTCGGGAGTTTCTAATTCAGTAGATTTCCCTATTTTTAAAATGATATCTTGTTTATTCCCCACCCAACCGAAATTTCCTTTTTTAGTTATTCAATACATTAAAACATTATCACAACCAAATTTCACTAGGTTATAATTATCCTACATGAAAAATCCACAATGAGGACGTTTTCACTGAAAATTATCCCATGCATGTGGGAAAACAATTCCCTTCAAAAAAAATTAAAAAAATCAATTGAACATAGCATTAGAAAAATTAAAAAATGAATTCTTCAATAACTAAGGATGAGATCACATTTTAAAGCATATTCAATTTTTATATGAAGATTCTCAGACTGAATAATCAAACATGACTCGAGCATCCTTAACTTTTTTTCTGTGATTAATTATGGATCCTTGATTTTTCACCATCATTGTAGTACCTTGACATAACTCCAAGAGGCCTCATGTGACACTTTATTTTTTCAACTTTCAATATCCCCAAATTGTTGTAACTTCTATGTAGTTTTTTGATAAACACTAATGGTTCATGAATTAACAACCTCACAGTTGTATCTAATAGAAGGCTGATGCCCCATTTAAATCAAGAAAAAAATTATACAAGTTCAATATAAAGTAATATCTTGGGCTCTCTTTGATCCCCCTCAAACTGTATTTTGTAATCCCATTTTCTCAACCTGTAATCCCCTCAACATTACTTGATCATGACCATAGATACGAAAGAAATATTAGTTTCTAATGAATTGATCTAAAAAATAATCATTATTTATCATCATATCTCTAAATAGGGATCTGAAAATATGTTCAAATTATTCATTATAATCTCTTAACAAACGCAGTGTGACTTCTTCAATCATGGAGCAACATCATTATTTATCCTTCGTTGGAATTGATCTGAAATACACAATATCAAATATGATATGGGATAGACATAATATAAGTATTTCTGTATTGATTACAAAAAAATGACATCTATAATTTTTATTGTACGCTTCAATAAACCCTCATTTAATCATTATTTAGGCACCCATAGTCAATCTCATGTGACTGTCAAAATTAAAGAATGTTCATCTTTTTTTTGTTTGTTTTCATCTTTCTCAATAAACACATTCTAGAAACCAAGGTCTAAAAAAATATTTTCTTATTTCCAATCTGGATTGTATAGAATTTCATCAATATTAAAGAGAATGTTGAATGTAAAGGGAATCCACATCAACTTAACTAAAGATCCTACTATACAATTGATTTTTTTCTTTGATTTAGTAATGATGTAGTTCAACACTATATAACTTATTCTTCATCCACATTATTCCGTATTACGTTAAATGTATATACTAATCACTATATGTTCTATCTTATAAGTCACAGGGCACCATCATCCCACTATGGTGGGTTATTATAGAATATGTACGGTTTTTGGAAAAGTTTCATGTGGTCACGTGTAGGTAGAATATATTGGTTAATATAATTCCTCACTCTTACTATACTGACATTGAGAGTTCTCTTATAGTCAGTTGACAAGGGACATAGAAAAATAATTCCATTGATAATTTATGTGGGTGTAAACTGTTTGTGTGGCTTATCTATCATCCTGAGTTATCTTCTTCATTGAAATTATGATGAATAGATATGAACAATTATAATAAAAATTATTAAATTAGAATTACAGAAAAACTAATAATAGAAAAATATTATGAATAAATATTATATTGTATAAAATTGAAATAATCACTAAAAATAATTAATATTTATAAACAAAAAGAATAAATACATACTTTTAAAATCAAAATTTATGAAATTGAATAATTAAAATAACGAATATTCAAATAATGAATAGTAGATAAATAAATTAAAAATAGGAGAATAATTATCATCATTATTATTAATTTACCAATTCAACTATAAATTAAAAATATTTATATGATTTTAATGTTGAATATACATTTTATCATTAAAGGAAATAGTTATCACAAGAAATTATTTTCCAAACAAACATTAATTTGAATGAAACATGAAAATTATTATTGTATAATATAATATAATAGTGTAATTTATAACTATATTGGATAGATGGAAGTTAATGTAAATGAATATGGATAAACTGTATTAAAACCAATAAATTGAAAATATATATTTTTTAAGTAATTAAAGAGTTATTCCTTCTAAATACAAAGTTATTATTTTTTTAACCTTATTAATTTAGGTATTCGAATCATTAACATTCATTTATTTCAGTGAATTATTAGAAATTTAAGGAAAAATGTCAACAACCATTGTAATTGGAAATATAATTTTTATAGAAACAATATAACGAATTTGATGAGATCTAATGTCAAAATGTTCACTGTAGACATTTAAAAACTATCTCATGTAATGAATAATAACAATAACCATGTGGAACGTCATCCTTCTCTCTTGAAATAGATTGTTACTATTTAATTTTCTTTAAAACAATGGTCCATCGCATTTTTCAAATCCACAGGTCCCATAATCATAGAACAATAGATAATTTCTTCTATGGTGATATTCTCTATCATAAAATGAAATACAGAAGGGAAATTAATTCTCTATGTATTCCCCATAAATCCGGAAACTGGACATTTATAAAAAAATACAATCCCAAGTAATAAATTGAATCAATAATGAAGAATAGACTCAAGTAAATTTTTTTAAAAAAACATTATTCCCCCACCAACTATTTATATAATGGTGGAGAGTTTATTCTATAGAATCAATCCATATGAAGCAATCCATTTGATATTTTGATGAAACCCAAATATTTTTTCCCCAATGTGCATCAATTAGAGTCATTAACCCATAATTTAAATTTGGGTGCTTCTTTAGTGGACTACATTTTTTCGTTGAAAATTTTGGTGATTAGTCATTTCTAGCAATGAATAAATTTTTTTGTGCCTTTAATTTTATATTTAAACAAAGTGTATTCAATTTTATCATTGTAATAGAGAGAAAATATAAAACTGTAATTTAATTTTGGAGGATAAATTTAATAAATTTCTTAATGTGATGAAAATATATGTTACAACAATTCAAAAACGTGCCTAGAATAATCCCAGTAATATACTCAATAGACCAATGAGATGTTTCATGTTAGAGTTGAAGGAAAAATGAGCTAATATATATGACATAGAGATGATTACTCTAATAAAATTAATAGGGAAAATAAAAGATAGATAAATCCTTAACTTATGGTTTAG
Organism: Viscum album; assembly: GCA_963277665.1. NCBI lineage: Eukaryota > Viridiplantae > Streptophyta > Magnoliopsida > Santalales > Viscaceae > Viscum > Viscum album. The sequence continues at coordinate 28,350,408 of OY728123.1, read as the reverse complement.
TATTTAAATTTTAAGGGGTATGATAATGGCACACTTCAAGGACCTAATCCATGTTTCTTCAAGGATGATCAATGAAAAAATTAATTGTTAACTATCGAGAAAACATATGCTTAATCAATAATATCTATATAGATGATCCATTAAAAGAATTTGTTAGATGTACGCTTTTTATTCCATAAAAATAGAGAACATATAATTTTATTCGAGCTTTGTAAAATTATTAATATCATTCATTTTCTGCATATCTCTTCAAACCCTAACATAATATATATGGGTTATCTTATTGGTGAAAAAACAAAGTGGATAACTTATTTCATATGATGTGTATAACTCTTCTCTATACAATATTTTTGTTATGAATAACCCTGAATACCTCATCAAACATAATTTCATGCGATTTAATATTATTGTCATAATGAATTGGATCTAATTATATGAACATGTTTTAACCGATGGGAGAATGAATTAACATTTTATAACAAATATCATCCTAGGGTTAAATTAATATTTAATAATGATGAATATTTAATAAATGACTCTTCTAAAGAATGTATTTTATATCCTAATAGGTAATATATTATTCGAATTATAGATAAAATGGAAAGGATAACATTTAATATAAAACCTAGTATAATGGAATATATTTTTCCCCAAAAAGTTTTTGAGTAATTTTCTAAATAGATATATTTTTTCAAATTATAATTATACATTGAGATCAACTCATATCCAAGAGTCACTTCCAAATGAATTCATTGAACTAGAATAAAAAAATACATGACTATAATAATTTTTTCATAAGGGTTTCATATGACCATGTAATTCACAATTGGGTGTGTTGATCCTCATTGTTAATAACATGATTTCGTTATTGTGGTTGTATATTGTTTATCATGATATAAAAAACACAATAATGATTAAATTCCAATTCCTATAAATTTAAAAAATGATTTATCTTACTTTTGGTTCTGTATATATATCATAATTGGATCTCCTTTGAAAATTTCTTCAATTGATGTTGAAAAAGAAACATAATCAAATGATATACTTCAGAAAAACGAATGACCCCTATGTGATCAAACTAATTCCATTTTCACACAAAAAAAATCTCATAATATTTTTGTGTACATGATTAATATAATCATTTGATATTTCATTAAAAATTTTATATTCATTTTTATCGATGATATTATTTTAATCCAAAAAATCAAGGAGGAACATAATGATTAGTTCTGTACTGTTATATTAGCTTTAGGAAAGTAAATTATAATTAAAATGTACTCTAATGTTAGTTATATAAATTTCCTCTCAAATTATTGTTGGGTTTTATCAACATTGATGTGAAATATGTGGATCACCTAATGAAAATGGAAATTGATGAACATCCCTGACTAACAGATATAATGGGGATCCATTTTTTCATCATATTAGTTATATGCACTCATTAATTTGATTGAAAATATTCATTATACTAAAACCAACTAAAAAATATATCATATGTGGGTTTGATGTTTTAAAGAATATTAAATGTGATGAGATATTCAAGAAGATGATAAAACAGATAATAACAATAGTGATTATTCATGTATTGTCTAATGTTTTCTGCTCATAAAAAATGAAATGTATTAGTATATTCCTATAAAAAATTATACATCCATGAGAAAAATATTATTCATAATCTATGGTTGGTTGTAGTAATGTTAAAATTTAATATTTGGAGGAATTTTACATATATATAAGTGTTTGACAAATATATAGATCATTTTACACTCCAAAATATATTCGTACAGAAGGAACTCACCATGCACTAATCAATGTTAAATGATTCTATCGTGTATTTGGAATGAAATATCAATTTAAATTATTGTATGATGAATAAAGTGTTATATTAGATAAGTATAAAATATTATTTAAATATAACCTGAATGGGGATTTACAAGGATGCAATACTCTTACAAAAATAAAATATAGAAATCATAATCGTAATGAAATAAACAAATGTATCCTTGTTGAAATTATTTATCAACTACTAATTCTTGAAAAGATTTAGAAATATCACATGGAAGGTGTGAAGATCCAAAATGGATTTATAGACTAAGATTCTGGATACCATAGAATTCAATATTGATTAAATATAGGTTAAAACATATGGGACAAAACAATGTGTACCATCCAAACCAAACATAAGTATGTATCTATTTATTAATACTCATAGCTCAAAATTCATTATCCACCAACGGAGTATGAAAATAAATAGAGAAATCCATCATAACTGTCGGTGGGATAATTGGAAAAATTATATCATTAAATATATATCATATATTTTATAATATTGAAAATTTATTAAAAAAAGGAAAAAATTAAAATTTTATGCTGGGGATATTTCACATATAATCAAATAAACTGGAGAAAATTCATTTTACTTTTTTTAGAGTTCATTTGGTGTGTACTAAAGTAAATAATGTCATCTGTATTATTGTAGATTATCATACAATGAATTATCACTTTACGAAAATTATGTGGTTCATATACCTTGATTGACATGAGAAAATATACATTATAGAAGTGGTGAAGCTACATATTTCACCACTATCGGTTGATTTAAATTTAGATGTTAGTTTTATCTATTTTGTTTATAAGTGTAATCAAAATTACATAAAAAACACTGTTAAACATTTGTATTCCCTATCATAAATAAAATTATAGAAAAAAATCATTGTCTTACAAATAAAGAAATTCATAGATACTACTCTATTGAATATAAAAATTTATGGACCAACATCCCACTTTAGGAATGTTCCGATACAAAAATAGCTTCCACTCAAGAATTTATATTGTACATTAAGAGGATGTTTATGATAATAAATTCATATAACTATCATTAAGGGATTTTTTTTTTAAGTTTAGGATTTTGGGAACTAAATTAAACGATGAAGTATAATAATAGTTTTCATCTATTTAGTAACACATATAACTAACATAGAGTCAGTGGTAGTGTTTAGAAAATAATAATCAGTAAAACCAAGAGTTTTTTGTTAAGAATACAATTTTCATTCAAATATTACAATGAATGAATGTTATTAGGATTAGAATGAAGGAAAATGTATGTTTTTAGTATAATGGCTCCATTCAGGTTTCTGATTATAACAATGAAATGGCCTTTCAACTAAAACTCCAACTAATCACGTCTTCAGTACCTGATTTGTTTTGTATTACCCACTTATAGAATTATATACCAAATAATTATCTTTCAAATAATCTAGTGGTGGTACATTTGGAGGATCATTATTCTTATATAGAGATGTTAGTTGAGATTTTGGATAATATAACCAAATTTCTATGAAATAATAAATTTATCCTATTCAATACACATTGATGGAACCACAACTGCAAAGAATATAGATGGGGTCCTACAAAATCAATGAAATAAAAGAATACTCACATTTTTTCATTTCATTTTTTGAAATGACAAATAAATGCTGAAATTTCATAAGGGGGAGGAATATAATGACCAATTCATTTATTAATGAAATTTCATATTGAATTATATACATGTGTTGCATTTAGTAAGAATGTGTAAAATAAAACAAAATGATGGTTCTTAATAATGATATACAATACAATTTATAAAATGGATTGATAAATAATGAAAAATAAAGTGTCCTAATGTGATGATAAACATCATGATAAAAATATTCATTAAAATTTAATAATAAATTATCATTAAATTGGAAAAAATAACTATTATGTTTTGTTTAATAATAAATCTATAATATAAATATTTCGATTAAATTTTAATTATTTAAAATGGGATATAAAACAACTAAAAACCTATATTTGAGGGCATGATGTATGTGTAATTTCAAATAAACCACTTTTATTTCTGGATATTATTTTACTATTAAATCATCATTTTATCAAACAATTATTTTTTGGTACTTTTATTATTTATATATATATATTCTTCATAGATATACCTGGATTAATATAAAATTTTCATTCTATATATAAATATTTATTTTTATCCCATATAAATTTCATTATTATGGAAAACCCGATTAAAGGTAAATTTAAAATTAATCTTCTCATTACATGCACCATGTGATATAAGGTTTATCAATATTAGATTTTATTTTTTTGATATTTTTTTTACATAAATACATTTTGATTCAATTTATGAATTTTAGAAAATTCCATGTTCTATCTATCATTATGTTTTATTTACTCTATTCATAGTATCCTTTCTTAATTTAATCATTTAAAACATCCTTATCCCATCCTTTATTATCATTATTAATCAAATCAGATCCCTTTTAATTAAATATACAACCTTAATATATTATTAATGTTTAAAATTGATGTAACCCCATATTTTTAGGGATGAAATAAGTTATGGAATTTTATTTTTCATTATGTTAAGAGTATATATCCCATTTTCTTTTCTTGAGTTTTTGTATTCTTATCTGATTTCACGTGCATCATTTTGAGGAAAGAATGTAAATTTAATTGTAATGATGAGATGTTTATTCCTAGAATTATAAATTTCCCCAATGTGTTAGATATGGTTTTTATCTCATGAGATATTATATGTCGTGTGTGGGAAGTAATCTCATTGCACTTTGTTATATTTTCATTGTAAATATCCTTAACTTATACAAATAATTCCATTTTTTATATTGTAACAACATTCTTATGCTACCATGAACTATGATATCATTTAATTTATCTTATTCACTGTATTATATATGTATATATAATCCTTTTATTTTATGATATAATTTTATGCATCATGGATCTTAAGTTACACTTCATTTTTATTCCCATACATTGATTTATAGGTCACCCTTACCTTTACGTATTTACCTTCGGTACCTGGTAGTGAATTCATTTATTTACTCAAATTAATAATATTTCAAAGCTGTATAATCTATCCAATTGAAAAATGGTATAAATAAATAGAAGGTATTGTTGTGTCTTCTCAAATAGGGAAAAAACAACATAAAAATTGTATACATTTATTATAGTATATATTTCCCTTTAATAAATTTGGTGTGATCAATGATTTTTTTTCTCATGATATTTACAGAATAAAAAAATTTGATATAAAAATAATAATTAAATATGTTAATTGTAACATAGTAAACTTATTGGTAAATTGAAATATAGATAATTGAATTAAGAAATATATTTCAAAAGTAAAATCAATAACATCACAGAATATGGGTATTCATTATGATGTACATATGTGTGAGATTAGAAATGAGTTTGAATAAATATTTATTTATTTGGACCAATATCATTCTAAACTTCAACAACTATTACATGATTGAAATCATCTACTAGAGAAGTACAAAATCTGGGAAACCATGATTAGACTATCGTTAACTTAACCTCCACCATTGATTACCCCCATTAAATATTATATCCTCATATATATTTTGGAGGTATTGATTTGTTTTTTTGCATGATTTGTTATTATATAAATTGTTATTTATTAACTAAATAAATATTAATTTTTATAATAGTTAATTATCTAATTCATTTTATGATTAAAAATATACTTCTAGAAATTAATATTCCGCATTATAAAATTTTAATGTTGAATTAATTTTTATCACCCTTGGACTTGTAATTTGATATAATTAAATTTATTTCTGAATTCCTCATATCAAAATTTACTAATGGTGGGTTTTTTAGAATTATCTTGAAAAGCTTATTTTTTCTAGAATTGTAGAAATGTTGTTAAAATTATATAATTTTCACTGAAATTGATGTTAAATTTTAGAAATATTGAATATTTATATATTTGAAATTAACATCATATTTGGAATTATCAAAATAAAAATTATGTGACATGATCGACATAATTTTTGGGAATAAAATATGTTACCTTGGGAGAAGTTTTCCACCTCTGTAATTGATAAAAGGAATTAATGGGTGGTTATCCAATGATATAATTACATATTATAAATAAATCATATCCAAATTAGATATCATGAATGTACCTTCACACTACCTCACATTATCTAATAAATATTTCATATTTGGTGCCACCTCCCATTGAAAACGAATTAATTTTTTTCAATGTTATATGTATTTACAATAGTGCCACTTCCCTCACTTATAAAAGGATCAATTAACAACTTCACTTATCCATATATTTGGAACTTTCAAAAATACCAATATATACACCATTCATATCCCAAAAGACATATACACATCCTAGATAATTTTGTCTCACCAAAAGGCCAATTTAAAAATTCTATATAAGATATCGAATAGGGGATATAAAAGGAAGAGGTAATCATGACAACCCAGTTCTTTCATGATTTCTTTCATATTCAAACTCCACAAAATATTCCACTAAAATCATAACATAAATAAATTAGAATTATTATTATACTAAAATTTCATTAAATAATTAGAAGAACCATTTTATAATTATCATTCAATCATTGGAAAATAAAAAACATAACACATGTATGAGTATCAACTACCACCGGTTTTATATATTATTTTTCATGGATGGTTAAATAAATCCATTTAATTAGTAACTATAATATTTATAATGTTCTTCATTGTATTAATAACCTTTAATTATTCTATTTAAAATAATAAATTTTGATTATAAATTTATAATCCTAAAAATATTCACATGAAGACCATTATTCTTAATTAAAATATATTTTTAAATGACTATAAATATATATTTTTAATCTTATTATTTTAATGAATAGATTTATACATATCGATATTTTTATATTATTCTATATTTTCTTCTTATTTGACACAGTGATCGAGAATCATGATTTTATCAAACAACCTGAATAAGTCTATGAGAGGAAAATATTTTTAATAAAAAGGTGATATATAATAATATATAAATCCTATAGAATGAAATATAATAGTGAATATAATTAATGAATTATTTAATCATCATACTGTTTATTGTGGAAGTTAAATACAATTAAAATTTCACTTGGGATGTTTTTAAGGTATTTATGGAATCAATTTTACTTCATTAATTCATAAAGGTAAATTCCATGAGGAAGAACTTTTTTGATTAATTTTTTATGTCATTTATTTATTATATAGTATTTATTATATTATCAAATTGGGTATTTAAATTGTCTCACATTGATATTTCTCTTTGATCAATTTCCACCCATCAAAAAAATTATACATTATTATGAATAATTCCCTCCCCTACTAACTAAACACTTTCTTCCTTGTTAATATTTTTCCTCCATTAAATCTTATCAGTTTTTATTAGAAACCGGTATTTTTTCCTTGTGATAATTATTTTTCCATTTAAATTCTTTATATATAGTTTGTTATATATTTTTTCTGATTTGGGTTTTCAATAATTAATTATAGAATTACAAATAATTTCATTTATAAAGATGATTTTTTATCTTACTCATCATATTTATTTAATTTCATTTCATATCATTTCAAGGATTACATTAGTAGAATAATTAAAATATTAAGGATTTCAATTTATTATTTCTACCACTCTTAGAAATGTTTTATATTATGACTGTTAAATTTATTTTTTACAATGTTGATGATATCAATTCAATTTTCTTGTCAACCATTAATAGATCTATCAATTATGATGTATTCTTCTTGATCAAAAATTAAATAATTCTATAAAGCATTTTCAATATTATATTTATCTAAATAACCAATTTAATCATGGTTTCATATTTTGTGATACAATTAATAAATTATATGAAATAAATTTTTCTTTTCATGGGGTTTTCATGATAGGTTGATTGATTATTTTCAAGTAGAACAAAAATGTATGTTATATAATTATATTATGTAAGGGGTATAATATATGCCTCTAATGAATTTATCAATTTTTTATATCTCGGGATTTATTAATATTTGTGATCATGGTTGGATTTTTTAAAAAAATATAGAATGAGAATGATTTATTTTTGCAATTAATGATTAATGGGGCGTGACTAGATTCATTCCCAACATAATGTATAGAATGTATATGTGTTCCCCCAATGTTATGATTACATATCCATGAGTTTATTTCAATTTTCTTTGTTTAAAGACATTCTTTTATTATTTTCCTGGGTATATGTTTCATTTTATATATTTATAGAACATAGTATCTATAATATTATTCCATGATAGATAATTTATGTCATTTCCTGATCTATGATGATCCATCATAGCTTATAAATATATATTATAATTCCAAGGTCCATAAATTTAGATATCTATCCTCACATTCGTTTTTTTATAATTTTATGATGATACCCATTGTGAATAATTTATAAGCATCACATAATGAGAAATCTATATTTCCCCTTCATATATTTACTTTTTCTTAAAGAATTATATATAGTAATATGTGTAGAATATATACATATATACAATTTTTAATGGGGTATATCAATATAATAATTGTAACAACACATTGATTGAAGCCTATTTCCAAATTCATCAAACTATTAAGTTCTCAGATTTTGGGTTTGGAGTTGTACATATTATATTTTGAAGGTAATATTAGATTTATATATTATTCAGTTAGTTTAATTTAACTTAGTATCAGAGTGGGATTTAGTTATTTTTTTATATCTTAATTAGAAAACATTAGTGATAAACCATGGGATAAATATAAATAAAGGAGATTTCCTAATATTTGAAAAAATATAGACTACGTTGTTTCATTGAAATAAAATATTTATGGATATAATAAATTATATGAATTTTCTATCATAGATGCAAAGGATGTAATAACTCGAAAAAATGTATTTTATGTATTAACTTGATCTCTATTTTTTGATTGACAATCATTCAAAATTGAACAAATATTTTGATACACATAATGGATATTGTTCTTTTGAATAAAATTAACATAATTAATTATTATTAAGAATTTCATAAAATTTGGTTTATATATATTAACCGGAAAATCCACTATAAAACATAGATTAATGACATGATGTTATTTTCCTAGTGTACACACATTATTTATGAGTTATTTATATTGTTATATTTTATTATTTTATATTTATTTTAAATATAACTTTTGAAATTTTTAGGAAAAATCTGGATCTAGGGGTAACTAAAATAATAATGTGTGTTAAAGAAAATATGTTGAATTTACCAAAGGGCAACCAAATCAAATGGTGGTTGGGGTAAATTCTAATTGAAAATCAACCTATAAACTCTCCAGATAAAAAAATAATGTGTGATAAGCTCGTAAAAATAATAATAGAGGAAGAACTTACTATCATTAACTTTATGGGAAATCATGTACCCTTCATTAGAGACTCATCTAACAAAATAATTTTTAAAAAATTTATGAATATAAAAAAATAAATAATTTCTATTCTATAGTACTCAGACAATTAAAATGATATTCTATCAATCCAACATTTCGATAATATGGCTTAGAAATGGTGGAATTTAACTAAGAATGTAATTAAAAATGAAAAAACATTAATCTATAGTATGATATGAGTTCATGAAATTATTCTTCACTAAAACATTTCCCTTAACTCTTCTTAATAATATGGATTGGAACTCTATGAATTGAAATAAAATCATGATGAATGGATTTGTTTATATAAAGTTAATATTATGATACTTTTATTGTTTTACATTGGATATATTAATGACATATAAAGTATGACAAATAAATCCCCTAGTATCCTAATGTCATATATTCAAAAGGCTATTGCCTTAATATAATCTGGAAGATATGAAAAAATTATTTCTTTTCTCCCTATGTTAGAGATGAAAAAATAGTAATGTAAGGAGTCTATAGAGAATAAATATAAAAATTTAGTTTCATGAAAAATAAATTGATAATGGAAATAATGTTAAAATCCCAACATTTAAAAAATGTTGTTGGAACAACCCATTTAATAATCACAGATGATATGTAAAATGATTTTCATGTTCTAAATAAGGTCACTGTTTACACTATTGATATAGTAATGAAAATATGATATTGAACACAGTAGATAAGAAGAAGTCTCTAACTAATACAACACCCACTATGCAATTAATTATTTTTATTACATTTATTAAATATGAATATTAGTTCATCGAAACAAGATTTAATGGAGAACATTGGAATCAATGACCTCATAGACCAAGGGAACGATGATGAATAATGGAAATCCTTATGAAGAATTAATATTATGATGTGTTGAATGCCAAAATTATTCCTCATTCCTTGTTTGAGAATATAATAGTTAGTTAAAGATAAATTCACTATTTTATATCAATAATTTTTACAATAAATATTCATTCGCCTTGTAAATTCCTTAACTCCAGTGACTTTGTGTCTGTGTTTAGTATATTTAATTTCCACTAGATACAAAATGTTGCATCCCAAATGGATAATTTGTTTAGTAGTTTTTATAAACTAAATATATAAAAAAATCTAAAAAAATGAAAACATAAAATACCACATAAAATTCAATTTTATAACACCACTATTCCATTTATCATATCTAATTATATCAATAATAATGAACTTCTTTTAATCTTGTAGAAAGGAAACATTAGAACAAGTGATATCTGAAGCCTAGTAAGGGTATACAAACTTTATATCTTATGAATTATGAAATAATATTAAAATTATTTTAAAGCTATTAGAATAACATTTTAGGATAATTCCCTACATATCAAAGACCATAAATATGAGTCAAAGAATAATGATTGACATTTCATGAGACTTGAATCATAAATAAATCAATGATCATAATCCAAGTTATCATAACTTAGGCATACGATATGGAATTTTGGTAGACATGTTAGCCTAGAAAGTAATTAAATTTTTCATGTTTAACAACTAGGATCATCAACTTAGTGGATCATGGCTCATATCCTATGTCTCACAGTGGATCAAGATTCATTTCTTACCATATTGGTTAGGATGGACCTATATATCATAATGGATCAAGCCCTTCGGCATGAATCCCATCCTTATATCATGAAATATAAGTCATTACCCAATGAATTGGATATATAAATATATATATATATATATGAAATTCATCTAAAAATAAAATAATACATATGTGTTCCACCAGATTAGAAAACACTCATCACATCATAACACATAAAAAGAGACGGTTTTCATAAAAATTTCATTATATCCTAAACATTATTAAAGTATTCGTCTATAATCAGTTCACTATATCATTATAGAATAACCAGTTGGAAAGTAATAGGTTTGATGAATATATTTCTATAATTATCATGAACAAAAATTATCTTCTTAAAGAATATGGATGGTGTTGTTGGATAATATGAAATGATGGTTTATTATATAGAAAATTATTTTGAAAGAACATTTAAAAAATTACTTATGGAGAATATCCATTTCGTTGAAAATCATATTTAATGTACTTTTGTAATAATTTTTGAATTATTTTCAGAAAAAATGGTTTTGAATGAAAATAGATCTTTGACTAAGAGAATACAAACATCATGGTTTAAAAAAACATTTTTCAAAAATTTTAAGTACAAAAGTGTGGGAAAATGGTACTATTACATGAAATAATATATTTAATAAATAATAGAGGAAAATTAATTTGTTTCTTCAGATGTTGCTCAAATTATTTTACCAAATAATAATAAAACATGATAAACAATGAAATTGTAATTTAAAATCATTACAAAATAGTAACATTGAATAATAATACCCATATAGGAATAAAATTAAATTAAAATCAAAATATCATGAAAATACAAAAATTTAGGATATTAACTACCAATTAGGATGTATATAAACCTCAAACAATAAAATAGGTACATAACATATCTCTCAATTATTTTAAATAGAGACCAAAATCCCTTACAGATTTGGTAATTATTGGGCCATAAACCATATAAAAGATAGATATTAAAATTGATATGTAATTCACAATAATAATCATAAAAATGTTCATCAAATACATAATTTTTTATTATATATAAAACATTAATTAAATATGTAGTGAATATGGTAGTTGTCCAATAGAAAATAAAATTAAGATGAAAATATATTTCATTAAATCTTGATCTACTTAATATACATTGGAAAATAAATTATAATAATACTAAATTTGTTATAACTCCAAAAAATAATCCTATAAATTATTATAACATCATATATTATCTCTTTATTATGTTTAACGATTCTTTTTTTAATAATTCTTTATTAAAAACCTCATTTCTGGGTGATAACATTTTTGATTCATCTGGTATATTTTCGAATCAGAGTTTTGTTTCTTGAGGATTTTATATAGTTAAATCATATAAAGAGTTATATTTTCGTATTAAACATAATATTTATTAATTATATAAATTATTATCACTATTCATGATTGTTTATTAAGGCAAATGAATTGAATTTATTCATGGAGATAGAAGGTTGTACGTTCACAAGACCGATTCAATAATTCTATTAATGAGTAAAAGCCTAATGAATTTGGTGAAATCTTAATATTTTATAAATAAAATCATGTAATAATTAATATATATATATATATATATTATTGACATCATTATTTCCATAAAATTAATGTGACGATGAAAAGTATTAAATCACTATGTTGAGATGGTGAATCGTACAAACACATGTGTGGTTATTTTGTTTTTCATAGGATGGATAAAAGGTGGAATATTGTTGTACCATAACCATAACATCACCATAGAATATTGAATATACTATAGTTGTTATTCTATCAAGGAAACAGAACATAAATAATAATCATAAGAAGAAATATATTTTAATGTGTCGGTAAAGAAGATTACCTATTCTTCAGTGAACTTCAATTAAATAAATTATTAAAGGATCTAGGATTGGTATTTTGGAAGGAATAAAAACTCAAGAACATTATATTTGTATTTTGAGAAGATAAATGGACTGCATATTTTTGAAATAGAAAGTCAAATGTGATGTATAGTAGTGAGGAGGGAACTTCTCCTTTATAATTAAGGTGAGGGGAACTTTTACAATCTCTCAAAAAATTAAATTATAAAAAATTAACTTATGTATCAATATTCCAAAATATTTAAATTTATTTGAGGATGAGTTAATTTAAAATTGTAATATAATAATCTAATATAATATAGACGTGTTTTGGTATTATTTTAATCCTTAAAATTTTGATTAACCCTTAGTTAACCTATTTTAATTTGTTACTATGGTGACAAGAAATTCTATATTAAGGGGTTTATTATTTAATATTAAGGTACCTATTGATCCATAAGTGAAAAATTTATTATATTATAGACCATATTATTAACTAATTTTATTAATTTAATATTTTATATATATATTAAATTATTCAAAAAAAATATTTTAATATAGTATCATTATAGTAAATTTTGACACAATTAATTTATTTGATTTAAAATACATAAAAATGTGGAAATAAAATATAATATATTCAAGCATCCTTAATATTTCATATAGATAAATAAATTTTATAAGTATCCCTAATTCATTCAAGTTATATCAATTTTAATATTATTACAATTATTTATTATATTGTTTTATTTAATTAAAAATTGTTGTCTCATTATTTCATTGGTAATTCAATGAATTTTATATTTTATAAAAATTGAAGTAAATTTTTATTAGGAAGAAAATTGTTAAGAAATAAATGGAGTTGTGTAATTTTTTAAATACCCAATTTTACCTATGTGGACACATAATTAATATTAAAGACAAATATAGGGACATTTTGTGGCTTCATTATATTTAAATAATAAATTTCATTTTCATGGAAAATTTTCTATTGAACAACTCATTTTTAGATCCTCTTGTGTAAATGGTATAATTTAATTCATAAAAAAAACTTAGTATTAATAATTTTTTCTATTTATTTATTTTCATTATTTTAACAATATTTATTTTATATTCCCATTAAATGAATAATTACATCATCATCGTTGTTTAAGAATTTAAGTAAATTATTTATACGCTAAAAATTAAAAATTAATTATTATTATCCTTATAATTATTTTATATTCCCAAATACTATTTATTTTTAAATATATAATCAGTAATACCAAATATTAAAAAATTTATACATATCAGAAACAAGACTACCAAATGTTTGACTTTTCCTTAAGTAAAATACTATAAAGGTAATAAACATATTTTATTTGATTAAAAAGGTCACAAAATCTCCCATTTTATTCTTATGGTGAGAAATTACACCTAAAATAAAAAATATCTTCTGTTAGGGTCATCCCCTAGGACTTAATATTTTATTTTTTCCATTAATTACCATATTTACCTTTTACTTTGTCAAAACAAATTACCAAATTTACAATTCGTAATGTCCCCAGAAGGGGAAGGTCTCACTAAAATTTGAACTCTTGATTAAAAATATGGAAACAATTTTATCTAATTAATCATATTTAAAAGGTATAAATTAATGTTAATGTAAGTGTGCAATGTGTTATATAATACCTTTTCTGAATAATAGAGGATTTAAGAGATAAAATGGATTTTTTTTATTATCTAATGAATATAAACCCAAAAATATTAATATAAAACAATTATATAGATTATATAATATATATATAAGTCATTAAAAACATTTACTACTAGTGGTTAATTTAATTAATTATGATAAAACAACGCACTATTTTAAAAATTGATTTTCATAAAATCGATTCATTTATATTTAATTGTTTTTTTATTTACAAAACATTGAGAACCAATAAATTAATTTTAATAATTTTACATCCATAAATTTTTATAATATAGTTATTCATAGTTGTACATGCCTTTTTTATGAATTGGTGATACCTATCCAACAAAATAATAATATTAATAGTGTATTATTGTTAAGTAGAACTCAGTTTTTTGTGTGACATAAGATATAAATATACTCAAAATTACATGAAATTTTAAACAAAAGCATTTATTATTTCTATGAAAACTATTTATGATACATTACATATCATATATCAAAAGAAATAAAAAAATAAAATGCATAAATGTTTCATAAAATCATGTGATGTTACGTTATACTGACCATAAGAATAATTTTTTCTTCTGAATTTGTCGAAGTCATCAATGTTTTAACATTTCACAAATCATTTATTGAAACTGATATTATAAAAACTAATAATAAAAATTCACATGAATAGGGAAATCTATAAACTAAAATTTTACCAAAATTAATGTATAAAAAAATTTCCACATAAGGAAAACATTTTTCTAAAGAAAATAGAAGATTTATTTAGAAGAGAAAAATAATACCGATGAAAAAATAATTGGTGATTGAGAACATTATCATGATATTTTTAATGAACATGAAATCATAGACCAAATATGTATGAAAACGTTTATCTATATCATCAGAAATGATGAAAATCATAAAAACATTAATCTCAAAATCCAATGATACGATATACATACTTGATTTCATTTCAAAATTACAATTTCTCTCTTGGGTTGTTCCTTGATAAATTTATTCTTTGTATCATACCCTAGGAAATAAATATAAATTTTCAATTTGTGAATAACTAGTGGATCATTATATGAATAATTGGATGATAGGTTATTCATTCAGTCTCTGGTTATCATTATAAAAAATGGTTATCCATGGGTTATACGATATACATAAATCATCATATGGTTATGTAGTTCATTAATCTATGAAACAAAATTCAATGTTTAATATAAAAAATTGATAAATTGTTTACCCAATAAATAGTAAAAAATATTAATATCCAAATCCTTTTAAATAAGGTCTCTAAATTTACAAAATCAAATCATATTTTTCCCCCAAACTAATTGATTTAAATATTCATTATCACACACAAAACATGTGAAAAAAATTATCATGTATTGTATTTAAACATGTAAATAACATAAAATAGTATAAAACATTAGTGAAAAAATTAATTCATTCAAAAATTATCTCTTTCCTCAAAACGTAATTTGAAAAATATTGTAATCTCTATATATGATGTCATAAAAACAATTTAATCAAATTAATATTCAGTTACAATGACATTAACAAAATCCCAATTATTTTATCACAATAAAAGACCTCATTATTCACCCAATATCATTCAAATTTAAGGATTATCTTTCCGTTTATCATGTGTTCTCTAGAAATACCACCTAGACACCTAAATCAAATTTCATGGTTAGTGGTAAAATTCAATATATTCTTCAAAATACATAAGAAAAAACTATATTAGAAATTTCCAAAGATGATTCATTATTCTGAAATATTGTAAAATTACTTCTACATAAATATTCCCTAATTAAAATTCCTAAACAATCAATCATTCAACTACCATTAACCATGGTTTTTGGTTTTATTACATAACAATATTTCAACAGATATTTCATTTTTAACCTCATCAAAATTATGAATATACCCATTACCCTTAAATCCTTATAAAATGTCTCTACTGGCATCCCCCTAGGGAATAAATATTCATAATTCCCATAAATTCCACAATAAAAAATTTAATTATAATTCCTTTTCAATAACATTATTCTCAACCATTATGTTAACTAAATCATTCATTTTCAATTTACAATCACTTGTATTTTTTCCTTTTTTTCACACCCAAATAATATAATAGATCCTTAGAAACATTCACCTTGATTCCTCTTCCCACATTCTTTACATGATGAAAAGTTATCTTTATTTCTTCTATGTTCACTATAAAAATAAACCAATATTTTATTAAGTGGGATATGAGACTCATGTATGTATATATTATTAATAATATTATGATATAAATGATTAGGCATAATAATAAAAAAAATTACTTCTAACCCCCTTTTTAATTGGTTTCTCATGAGGATGGTCATTCTATTTTCCATCAGACTCACCATTAACACGAAACCTTATAGTTCTATCCATACTTTAAAACCCAAAAATCATATTTTGAAAAAATATCACATTGGGAAACTGCATAATCATGACAGAAGATGGAAAAATCATGAAAATCTATTATTAGTAAATTAATATTTTAGTTTAAACTATTTTATCCATGATTATTATTTTTTCAAAATAATTTATAATTTTCTGTAATGAAAATATGGATTCTCAAAATCATGTACCATGGGTTTTTCAAAAAATATGCATAGTAAGTCCAGTTATAGCATACTATTTCGTGGTCGATTCTAGATAAATATGATGTTTTCATGGTTGTTACCACTATGTATATCTTTTCCAGAACCATGCTTACTTGTAGTATACAGATATCTACGTCTTTCAGACAAACCACATAACTAAATCCTTACAATAGAATTAGTATTGTTGTCCAATCATATCTTCAATGTAAATATTTGTCTTATTTTCTATAATATATTTTTCTAATATCTAGATCCATAAGAACCTACTACACAATCCCTAATATAAACTCTAAAGGACCAAACTCTAGTAACATAAATATGATTGTTACGTTATTACATTGGAACACGAAATAAGGTATTTCATCCCAATGGACCCAATAGTTATTTTTTTTGGTAAAAATGATACATACATCATTTTAAAATAGATTTGAAAATATACAATACAAAATACCAATATATTATAGAACACTAGTATTCTTTATTGAATTTCACATCATATCAATCAATATCACTTCATTTAATTATAGGGAAAGATATCAAAAGAAACGGTTAAATCTCAAGCCAAGTAAGGGTATGAATATAAGGGAATATATCCTTGAAGAAGTAAGAATAACATGTCGGTAAGAGAATGAGAATAACATTACAAGTTCATAACCTAAATATCAAAGGTCATAATTTTTGTGTCATTTAATAACAATTATAAGTTCATAATAAATTTATCATAATGAAATCAATAATAAGAAGATGGCGAGCATAACTTCAGAATAATATATTGAATTGTGTTATTAATATAATCATTGATGTTAATATGATATGTCATGGGTAACTACAAAGTCCATAGAGATATTGGATCAAAACTCATCTTTTATTTCCCATAGTGGATCATGATGAACATGTTTCCCATATTTGGTTATGACTCAAATATTATTTGTAGTTGATCAAGCCCATCAACTTGTTTCCCAACATTTTCTCTTGAACTATAAATTCTTACACAATGAATTATAGGGAGATATAGGTCCCACCCATCACACAATGTAATTATACTTATATTTCCCACAAGATCACAAAACATTTTTAATAAAATCCTATAAAAATATATGGGTTTCATAAATATGTCATGACACTATAACTTGTAAAAATAGACATGTATATAACCATTTACAATTATATAGTATCATATTTAGTGGGAAATGAATATGTTTCATGAATATCATTCCATAATAAGAAAAAACATAAAACATCTTGAGAAGTAATAGGTATGGTGTCATTTTATGTTATCAAATGATGATATCATAGATGGAAAATGATTTTGATTGACCATTTAAAATATTTCTCGAGGAAAATGTCCCTTTCAAACATAAAATAAAACCATTTTAAAAATATATTCAGTATACATTTTACTTTGGAAACACATCATATAACATAAAAAATTCAAACTCATTTTCATTTAAAATCCACTATGATTTTGATTTGAAATCATTTATGGATTTTTTTAGAAAACATTTTTATATTGAATTTTTTTTATGATCTACGATATATGAAAATTCTTATAATGATAAATAAATATTTATCAGAAAAATTAATTAAAAATTATATATAAAATAGTACAAATACATGAAATAATATGTCCTAAATAGTGTAGATGAAAATTAACAAGTTTCTTCACAGATGGATCATAATATTTTATCATTATCATAAATAATTTCAATAAATAAGGAGATTGTAAAATAAAATCCATAAAACATGGTAACGTTGAAATATACTACCCAATAATTAATAACATCAAATGAAAATTAAAATATCATAATTGTAAAAAAAATTATGATATTACATGTTAATTAGTATTTATATACACCATATAAAAGAAATTAGGTGCATAACAAAACATATGCATCAATGTATCTAAATTGTGGGAAAATCCATTACCGCAATGGTAATGTATGAACCATAATCTATATGAAATAAAGATACAAAAATTGATATTTAATTCATGATTAGTTAAGGTAAAATAATCATTAAATAAATTATTGATTATTATATACACCACATTAAAGAAATATGTCATGAATATGGCATGTGTCTAATGAAAAATTAACACGAGGGAGAAATCTTGTACCTTAAGTCTTGACATCATTAATACATAATTAATTTACATATAAAAGAAATATAGGTTTGTCAAAAATATTTTAAATATTCGAAAAAATGTTATAATATCATATTTTATCTCATTATAACATTTAAATACACTTTTTAGTAAATCCTTATTAGAATAATCATTTCTGGGTGTTAACTGTTCTGTTTTCACATGCATGGTTAGGAAGGATTTTTTTATTTAATGAGAAAAAATTTAAATCATTCATATCTATAATTATATTAATGATTTGAATTTAATATTTACACTTTATATATGTTATTAAACCTATTCATGAATGTTCTTCATGGAAAATTAATTGCATTGATTAATGTTAATGGTTTTTCATACTTGCACATGGGTGATTCTATTATTCCATTGATGAGTGGAATTTTAATGAATTTGGTGATATATTAATCTTTTTTAATCCAAAACGAGTCATAATTTTCATATATATATGTATATATATATTATTTTAATCATTATATCCATCTACGTAAAGTGGTAATGAAGAGATTTACACAACAGCGTGGAGACAGGAAGACTTACATAAGAACATGTGGTGATATCTCTTCCATTGGATGGATAAATATTGGAATGTGGTTTTCCCTTACTAATAATAATAATTATAAACATATATGATACCAAGATTACTATTTTATCAAAAAAACACTTAAAAAGGAATTCAATGGGGAAATATAATATGATTTATTGCTAAATAAGATTACTTCTTCTTTAGTGAACATCATTTATATCTATTCTATAGGGATCTACAATTACTCATTTCTAAGGAAAAATATATCAAAAAAATTATATATCATTTTTTTATTATATTTTTATTGGGATTGGTAAAACTGGATGTCTAAATGAGGGTAATTTAAAGAGGGAGTAAGTGAACTTTATAATTGAGGTGAGGGGCTCATTTGGAAACACTCAAATGATTAAACTATAATATATTTATTTTCTATAAAAACCCAAAATTTACATGGATTCTGGGATTAGATAATTTATAGTTATAATATCATCAAACAATTAAATTTATATTTTTTATTATTCTAAAAATAATCTGTTCGATTTACCCTTTGTTATCATATATTAATTTTACTTATTTTAACAACTTATTCAATATTAAAAGGTTGTAATTTTTATTAATAAGGATCCTATTGGATCATAAGTGATATATTAATGATATTTTATAATAAATCACAACCTCCTTGTGTTTTTATGATTTTTATGAATTTTAAAAAAATTATAAATTATTATTTTGACGAAATATCTTTATTGTTGATTTTGACTGAATTAATTTATTTTAAAAAAAAATTTATAATGAAAATGGGGGATTAGAATATAATGAATTCAAACCTCCCATATATGTCCTATAGATCTATTAATATCATCTGTTACATTAATTCATTAAAATTAGGTCAATATTATTTTCTTTTAAATCGTATATGATATTTTTTATTAAAAGGAAATTTATCGTCTTAGTGTTATATAATAACATGAGGCAATTATATAATTTATAACATTTAAAATAAATTTATATCATTAATATAATTTTATTGAATTAATAATGAATATTTTATTTGTTCATACCATATTTTTACCTATATGAACATAAAAGATATATTTTTCATGACCTGGGCCAAAGGTGCTCGAGCCAAAATTAACCCATGTTCACTTCCATAGGCCAATGCTAGATGAAATTGACTGAAAGGATTATCTGACATGGGAATCATTTCATAATGTACTTGTATAATCACACATAACTATCTAATTCTGGAATTTTATAGGAATAACAATTAAATTATGAAACCATTAGAATATAACCATGCATATGAGAATCCTATAGTGTGTATATGAGTAAGACCATGAAAAATGATTGTAAAGGCTACAAAAACATGGATAACTATTAAGATGTACCCACCTAAAAAACTAGAAAGTAAAAAATTTCTTAAAGAGACAGGATCGACATCCACAATCTCTGACCACCATATGTGGTACCATGCACTAGGTATCCATATGCTCCCTTATATTAACTATTGAATTGTCTGTCATATTTATAAGAAACGACATGTTCAGGAAAATCTCATTTAGTGGTGACTATATATGTACCCAATAGATATCCCTAAAATCAGATGAGGGATAAGTTAGATAAATGATTGGAATAGATAGAAAATCGATATCTCATCCCAACGAATGTGTAATAAGTCTCAATTACATGGATACATCAACTTATATATATGTATATATATATTCACAAATGAATGAAGTCAAAAAGAGATAGAAAGAGGATCTCCATCTAAATAACCGGTGAAAAAAAACACTTCCATCAGTTCCAAAATTCAATCAATGAGGCCAATAATCTCTATTTTTCACCTAGTATAAATCATCAATGTCAGATCATGACTCTCTATTTTACCAAATGTTCTAGGGACACAGTCTCTAGTTAGAGGTCTCATACCCTTGTTTAATGAGAGGGTTTCACTCTTGATATAGCTAGAGGACCCATGCCCTATCATGGTAGGAGGGTTACACTCAAATAAATGGTAGAGGACCCATTCCCAACACAATTGGAGCCTTTCTCTCTTGAAAATGGTAGAGGACCCGTTCCTATCCCAGCTAGATGGTGCTAATAATGTAAATAGTAGATGACCTATGTCCATTATATCTAGGTAGTTCCACTCTAGTTATTATAAAACTATACCCTGATACCGCATGATGGTGACACTCAGATAGTATGTAGCGGTCCCATTCTCTTCCCGGTATGAGGGATCCACTCTAGTTGTTAAGGAGCCATGACCTATCACCACAAGAGGGTGAATTTTTTTGGATATGTAGAGGAACAATTCCATTTCCTATTTGGAGGGTTCCACTATAAAAATGGATAGAGGCCTCTTTCACTACTCTAGTGGAGAGTTCTACTCTTTAGATAGGTAGAGGACCCATGGATAGATCAGCTAGATGGTTCCACTATAAATACCATAGTGATCATTGTGATCATATCCATCATCGTGTGTTTCCTAAATATTCATTCCACTTGGAATATTTTTTACTATATATATTAGGTCACTATAGAGACCACCATAATGGTGTTGTCCCACTCAACATCTAGAAATTTACATATGGGTAAATGGATCACAACCAAAGATATCCCTACAAAGTTTCTAGGGTACAGCATAGTGTGCCTCATCAACTTGGTGTCCTGCTCATGTTCCTGGTTTATGTCTTTGTATCCATTTTGTGTCCATGTACATTTTCACTTAAAGAGTTCCAAATTGTACCCATTCTTGTGTATTCTTGGAGTAAACACTGGACCACCAACACTTGAGTCTCATGGAATGTGATAATTTTATCACCTGAAACCATATCCATTGTAGGTAAGGTTTCACACGTCATGTGTTATTATGAACTATACTGCTTGAAGTTGGGATTTTTTTAGAAATTAAAATCCCCCCCCCTCACATCCATATATAAATTAGAAGATTTCAATATCACCCCTATCACATCCAAAATCAAAGGTGGGGTGATTCATTAATCATTTTTTTGCGGTCTGATGGACTTAAATCTGTTTCTAATTCACCAATGGTGGTTTTTCACATGCCCGTCTTGCATAAAAAATATCTTGTGTTGTGATTTTGTTGTTTTGGATCCCAGATCCCCTAAAAATCATCAATTTCGGAATCTTTTTCCATGTTCATCCTTGATTGGAAAAATGAATCATTAAAGGTGAGTCTATTATGATGTTAGGGGTTCAATCTGACTCAATACCACTTAAAAATATCAAGTCTAGTCCCCATACCCAACATAAAAGAACGAGAAAATGTGTGTGGGAAAATCATAAGAAACCATAGGGAAATTATTGTTGGACCAATTTTTATGTCCAATAGATATAGGTTAGGGATATTTGGGTGATAAACTGATTAAAAATATTTAATCAATAGACATGCTTATGTGAAGTCTAGCAATTCTAATAGATATCCAGAAAAAATTTGATCATGATAAATTAATTTAACCAAATGAGATCGAATCCACAAATTAAACGTCTAAAATATGTTTGGATTATTCATTAATGAAGAAAGTTATCTATACTAAAGGGGATGTGTTTTTTAATTTTCTATATCTTGATCTTCCTAGACCCAAAGTACCATCATCGCATGAATTATAGTCACAAACAAAGGAGAAAAAAATAACTCTCAATGATCCCAGGGCAGTGCATCTTACCCTCATTATCACTTTATAGCATATTATCAATAGGAAATTCTCTTTATGTTAAATAAGTTAAATAAATTATTTTTTAATTTTTTAATGCAATGCACCCAACCATGGATTCTTTTATCCCAATACACCACACTAACTAATTTTAATTTTTTTAAGGGTAACCATCGCATTCCATACTCAATCGTGGTCTCACAATTTTCATCAGGGATTCCATTTAAGTGAAATTTGATTTTATTTTGGAAACAACATCTGGGAATTATAAAATATATTTAATAATATAATAAAATTAATTTTCGGAACATCTATCCTTAGAATTTCATGTCTTCAGAGTTCACTGATCTAGAAATATATATATAAATAACCTCATGTCCTGAAAGGAAATAAAAAAGTCTCTACATCATTCCCAACTTCAATATTTTCAACCCTGAAAAGAAAATATATATAAGAACCATGGTATAATTATTTGTAACACCTTGTGTGTAACACTTCATTTTCCATGGTACACCTCTCTTTGAATAATGTAGTAGTGTGTGTTGTACGTAACTTTGAGTTCTAGCACACCAGGACCAATTAAACTGGATGTTATGAATACTAATACCCACTTTTTGAAATTTTATAAATTTTATTTTTTGAAAATTTACATCATTTGTGGATTCATAAAATCAAAATTAACTTAGGGTGAATTTTCGGTATTTTTCTGAAAACATTCAATTTTTGATCAATAGTGAAAAAAACTACATTATTGTTTAAAAACATACTTTTTATTTAAATAATTATTTATTTAATTTAGAATTATTTTTGGTAAAAAAAGATACATAATTCCTATATTAGTTCAATGTAATTCATTCGAGTCATTTTATAATATGTTTATACGCATAATTTTTTATTGAATTTTTTAACGTCTTTCACCCACCTTCTAGCACATTTGATAATTTACATAAAAAAATAATCTTACAGCTTCTATGAATTAAATTTTCAAACTCCGATAAATATGGTGGACATCAATAAGTAAAATTTTGATCAATAAGATGAAAATAATTTTTGAGGAATAGTACCTTTTGAATTTTATTTACCACCGTTAAAATTAAATAAAGAAATTAAAGGTAAAAATGATATTATAATTATGCTAAACATATCCTAATTTAGTTGGATAAATTTATTTCGACCAAAATCAATGGTAGTAATGAAAAATATGATCTTTTTGGTCCACATAGATTAGATTAGAACATTTATATTTATTTTATTTAATGAAGAGTTAAAAGTGTTAAATTCAATCATTAATAACTAATCAATTTTTAATACTGGGTTTTACCTAAGATAAATTCAACAATAAATATTAATTATAAAGAAATAAAAATTTCCTACATAGTGGTATTTTATTTATAATTTTATGACTTTAAATTATTCAATTTATTTGTGACACAATGATGATGCATTAATTACATTATTGTTGAAAGATAAAAATAATTGATATTATAAATATTAATATAATTGTAAATTGAGGTATTTGATGTATTCCAAGAGTTTTATAGGTTAATATGACATGTTAGGGTTGATTAAAAAAATTCAAAGTGATAATGTTGTTATGAATTTCACAAAAACAAAATACAAAATAGTGTCAAATTTGACAAAAAAGGGTTTTTTAAACAAAAACTATATTATTAATTAGTATAATATTCCTTAAAATCTAGGTATTGGAAAAAGGACTATTATAAGGTTATCTATGTAAATAAATAACCACTTGGGGTTATCTTGGATTTTCTATTATGTTTATTAACCATTTATTATAATAATACAAGAATACATGGTAAAAGATAAAATATTTAACTAAGAGTTGAATCTAAAAGATAAGTTTAATATGGTGACCTAATCCAATCTAAAACGTATTGGTTGAGATTTTTTCATCCCATCCCTACCTTATCCTCGAAATAAATCCTTTTGAGACATTATAAACCGAATATAATTGTATGATAAAATAATATTTCAAACTTTTCCTAAAGTGACCCTCACCTCTCTTATAAAATGGTACTTTCCCTTATCTTAATTTCACACCTCCAAATACATTTGTATTGGCCAAAACCTGCTCCAATCTCCTCCAAACAACCATAAATTAATACTAGAGGCCTTAATTTGATCAGAATCCATCCTCGGGATTCCTTTTGATCAAATCAAAATGAAGCACCCGAAGAAAAAGTTATAATTTTTTCACCTCTCTCAAAGTCCATTTCTTCTTCCACTTCCTCATTCTTTGTTGTTAGCATACAAAAATGATAACTCCAATACCTTATACATACTATTATTTAATTATAAATATTTTCAAACCGTTTTCATTATTCTATCCATTTTATGAATGACACAGTTAGCATACGTGCGTGCGTACGACTTACCCTCTCCACGTCTTGGTGTAGTTCATTATTCAACACTTTCATTATTTGGATGGGTATAACAATGAGTAAAATGAACTTAAATAATAAATATATCATGTTAATTATTCTTTTATATATTATATACCATCCAATTACATACTATTTCACCATCAATAGTACAATATTTTCGCTCGTCCATGCGCACGGATTACCATCTACGCGAACACAATGAGATTCATTCCCCATCGTAATCATTCAATAATATTTTTTATTTTAGGATTCAAAATAATTTTTATGAACAAAATATCATTTTGGATATGAATAAAATACATTCTATCCATAATAAACATGAATTAAAAAACAAAACATATAATGGAAAATGAATCTTTTAACACCCGGAAACAATGATACTACTGAAATATTTTTAACAAAGCAATAGTAAAAGATCATATATGATATCATATTTATTTATTTGGTTCTTGTATAATTTAATAACAATGATTTAGATGTTGTAAAATTGTTTAACATATCCTTAACCAAGGAAAAATAATGGTAAGGGTTAATTCTACAACCACTTCAGTATCCGAGGTTGTTTATACCTGAGTATCTACTAGGACCTCCTTATCATCCACATTTGTGGTTCTTAAAAATTTATTTCAACAAATTTTATTATTTCCTAGACTATGGGTGAAATTCTTTTATAGCTTTGTTTGGATTTTTATAAAACCTTTATAAATTAATCTTTGAGTTGTTTTTTAAACAAGGTCCTTTACGATCTTTTTGACAAAAGTAATGAGTGATTACTTTTTTAACTTATACCATGAGTGCTGATATTTTATTCCATTATAACACCTACGAAGCATTACTTACAATATTATAAGAATATTTTCAAAATAAATGTTTTCTTTTATAATTATTTGTCTTCTATATTATTACTAAACATTAAGAGATATTTCTCTCAAATAGTTTTGATTTCATCTTTGTCAACATCCTCTAATTGATTTTACACTTGTTTGAAATTGATTTATTATGATATAGTCTTCCATATTGTATTTAAGTTTTTTTGATATCTTTCACTTTGGAAGTGTTATTTTTATACCATTTATGTTTTATGGTTAAAGTATTAAAATTTTGTATGATAGTTGTAATACAAATTTTTTTGTTATGTTTCAATTTTTTCATATGAGGAATGCATTGGACTAAATATGTGATGGGTAGAGCACACTATAGCTCCTCTATGTATTATTAGGTATCATGAGACAAACTAGTGTCTTGGCATAAGGCCTTGATAAAATCTTATTTTTAGTCTTGGAACGAGTTGTTGACTATAAGGTTATGATGTCCAGAATAATGCATTACGTTATTATGAAATTATTTATTGATATTACATGAGATTACTCTACTAGTTGAATACCCATGTGAATAAGTAAATTTCATTATTTTATTTATTTATTCCATATTGTTATTTTTACTAAGCATCTGAGCTCACCCATTTCTTATATTTTATTTTTCCCAGGATGCAAAGATGAATATAATGATTAACCTGCAGGAATAGGCTATAGAATATAGGAGCATTCAAAGGGGAAACAATGTTGTTGTTTTTATTTCATGATGTAATTTAAAACGTTTGTATATATCTAGTACTTCTAAGGCTAATAAACTAATCAGTATTTAGAGACATGATATATTGTATCATGCCAATGCT
Source organism: Viscum album (assembly GCA_963277665.1). Taxonomy (NCBI): domain Eukaryota; kingdom Viridiplantae; phylum Streptophyta; class Magnoliopsida; order Santalales; family Viscaceae; genus Viscum; species Viscum album. The sequence continues at coordinate 28,322,899 of OY728123.1, read as the reverse complement.
ATGTAATAATGTAATGACTCTATTTTGCCAGGGTCAGGGCATTATAGTTGGTATTAGTGGATGTTTAGTACAAACTATGGAAACTAGATTTAGAAAAACTATGATTAATAACATTACCCTAAGATAGACATTGAGAATCAGTATAGAAAAAATTACAGTAAATTTGGTAATTTAGATATTTTTTGTATTTTCTAGGTATCACATCCCCATATTGATATGAGTTGGTAGAGGAAGCTTTGACACAGATGTATTGAGGAGTGAAAACTCAGACAAGGAGTTTTGAGCAAGACCTGGGATATCCTGGTACATGACAACGGGCCTTGCTTCACTCTTGGTTACTACACTCCTGGGGGATATACTTAATATAATTAACATTTTCATCAAAAAACATTATGACGGATTTATGAGTAATTACTTTCTCAAAGAAAACATTTTTATGATTATGTATTATATCTATAAGCTATTGAATTTATGTTAAGTGTTTTACAAGTTTGGAATTATGTATTGTGATTCATGAAATAATCTAGTGTATGATATTGTTTAGAAATGTATCCCAGTGGATGGAATGGAATCTGTATCAATGCATGTAATCCATGTAGGGATTTCCCTCCTACTCAAGATAATTATAGTGGCGCTGGAAATGCAACTAGGGATGATCATATTATTACCATACAGGGATGACTCACTAAGGTTATGAATAATATCCTTACCCGTATTGAGCACCCTGACCCACAACCCAGACAATCAATGTCAGACCGCTTCATGAGATAACAGCCACCAATATTCAATGGGACTACAAATCCATTTGTAGTTGAGAAATGGATAATTTCCTTAGTAAAAATATTTCATGCATTTGGGAGTTTCTAAAGGGAAAAATTTATCAAGGCAGTTTATCTCTTCACAGGATATGGAGATCAATGGTTTTCATTAATTTAAAACACCAAGTAGGATGATTAATTTTCAAATATGGAATGGATGGAGTTTAAATATGATTTCGTAGAAAAATACATTCCTTGTGACTATCGATCAGATATGGAAATACAATTTCTGAGTCTGAGGAAAAAGGAGGATTAGAATTTTGCAAAGTATGAGGCTAACATTACAAGGTTCAAATGGCATGAAAAATATTATATATGAAGCCCAAGGAGTATTATTGACCAATTATTTTATTGGTTAAAACCATTTAACTATCCAGCATTAGTCTCACAATCCATCTCATTATACGAAGATATTGTCTCATGTGATATCAAGATAGAAAAGGAATTCTCATTGTCTTATGACTTTAAATAAAAGCATGAGAATAAGAGATCAAATGAACACTACATAAATGGAAATAAGTCGAAAATAAGTAATTTTGAATTTCCATCCTTTGGCAAATGTGGGAAAAAACACCATGTTACTTGCCAGAAAAGAATAAGAATCTGTTATTAGTGTGGTGAAAAAGGCCACGAAACATGTGATTGCAAGGGAAGGAAATAGGGTATCAATGTTGAATGCTATAATTATATAAAAATGGGGCATTATGAAAATTAATGTCCTAAGTTCCATGGAAACTTAACTCATAAAATGACAAGGGATAAATGCCAAGCTAATACAATCACTACTACTAAGGATGAAGCTCTGATTGATGTAGTGGTAGGTAATTTAATGGTTTCCTCAAATTTAGCCAATGACTTATTTGATTTTGGATTGTCACATTGTTTCATATCTTCCTAGTTTTCTAAGAAAATTATATATTTCTAATTTAATTTAACAAGGATGTTGTTGGTCAAAACTCCTAAGGTAAGTATCATTGCAATAATGTTTTGTGAATCATTTATCGTTAGGGACTATAAATGTGATTTATATGTTGATCTCATCATCATACACATGATTGAATTTGATATAATCCTCAATATGGATTGGATTTTGGACCATGATTTGAAACTTTATTGTAATAAGAATGAGGTTACAATTTCTGATGATGATAAGGAGTACCTTATCTTTATAGAAGAAACGTCACCATCTGATTCTTATCTATATCCACCCCTTGCAACTCTCATAAATTCCATTATTGGGGTGGAAGATAATGAAATAACTACGGATCAGGAAAGGAATGATCAAATAGAATATTTACCTGTTATACAATATTATGTTGATGTGTTTCTAGAGGATTTACCCGAACATCCTCCAAAATGAGAAATTGAGTTTTCTATTGATTTATTTCTTGGTTTAAGCCCCATATCAATGACCCATTATAGAATGGCCACTGTAGAATTAGTGGAACTAAAGAAGATACTAGATGAATTGAGTAACAAGGGATGTGTTCTCCCAAATGATTCTTCATGGGGATCCCTGGTTCTTTTTGTTAAGAAGAAAGATATATCTATGAGGTTGTGCATTAACTATAGGGAAATCAATGCTATAACAATAATGAACAAGTATACCCTACATTTCATTGATGCTTTATTTGCCCAACTTCATGGAGCTCAGTATTTTTCAAACATTGACCTTCGATATGGATATCATCAGTTGTGTGTAAAGAAATAATACATTACAAAGACAACATTTCATCCCAGTTATGGGCATTACGGGTTTACAGTAATTCCTTTTGGACTAAATATTGCACCCTATATCTTCCTGGATATAATCAATAGAGTTTTCCAGGAATATATTGATGAATTTCTAGTGGTATTTTTAATGATAATTTGGATTACCATGAAGGCTTTAAAGATCATTAAAATCAATTGCATACTATTATAAAGGCTCTTAGATAAAATGAATTATATGTGAATTTTAGCAATTTTGAATTATGGATACAAGATATTTCTTTTCTTGTCCATATTGTCTCTATGTATAGAAACATTTTTGATCCTTTAAAGATAAAGGCAATCCATGAATGTCTAGAACTGATGAATATAATTGAGGTATGTAGTTTTATTGGTTTAGGAGGTTATTATTGGTGCTTCATTCAGAATGTTTCCTGATTGGATAACCCATTAACCAAGGTCACACTTAAATGGGGTAAATTTTTTGGGACAAATGTGGGTGACTAATGTTTTGAATAACTGAATAAAATATTAGTAAATTTTTCTATCATGACTCTACCATAAGGGAATGACGGGTTTGTTATTTATAGTGATTCTTCAAAGAAAGGACTTGGTTGTGTCCTTATGAATAATTATAGAGTTATTGACAATTCATCACGGCAGGTAAAAATTCTTGAACAAATCTATCTCACTCATGATCTTGAGTTAGCAGCTATAATCGTTTCTTTGAAGATATGGAGACACTAAATCTATGTTAAAAAATGTGAGATATATAATTATCAGAAGAGTTTGAAGTATATTTTCTCACAAATAGAACACAATATGAGTAAAAGAAGACGGTGTGAACTTCTAAAATATTATGATTTGACTATAGAATACCACCCGAGGAAGGAAAATAAGGTGGCAGATGTTTTGAGTAGGAGTCATGGAGTTTTGAAAAAGATGATAGTTGAAAGGGATACTATGCTATTGTTTCTAGTAAACATGGATTTGGGAATAATCATGGAAGGTGAAACATCAATAATTTTTCAAATGGTTTACAATGCAGCTTTACTAGAAAGGATAAAAAGTTCTCAGACTGATGATGAAGAGTTTCAAAAGAAAATTAATGTTTTGAACGATTGGAGATTGATTGACATTGTATATGATGATGAAATTTTGAAATTTGGGAAGGGAATTTGTGTTCTCGATATACATGATCTAAAAAGGGAATTGTTTGATGATGCTCATAGCTCCAATTTCTCTATACACCCTGCTAGCTCTATGATGTATAATGATTTGAATGAAAATTTTTGGTAGGAAAACATGAAAAGTGAGATTTCTAATTATGTGTCATGATGTATGTTTTGTCAACAGGTTAAGGTTGGAAGACAACATCCTAGTGGAGTCATGAAATCTATTCTCACACCTGAGTGGAAATGGGATGATATTAAAATTGACTTTGTCATGGGACTACCAAAGACTCCTAGTAGGAATGATCCAATATGGGTCATTATTGATCGTCTTACCAAGTTATCACATTTTTTTTATAAGCAATGATTTACCACATTAACATTTATCAAGACTATATTAATGAACTTGTATGAATTAATGGAGTAACCATATCAATTATTTCTGATCTTGATCCTCGTTTTACATCAAGATTCTGGAAAAGTCTTCAGAAGGCCCTGGATACTAAACTTCGTTTGGGAACTGCCTACCACCTTCAAACTGATGGACAATTAGAACAAACTATTAAAACCTTATAATTCATGTTGAGATCTTTCTCAGTTGACTTTCAAGGTATGTGGGATCAACATTTACCGCTTGGAGAAATTTCCAATAACAATATCTTCCTTTAAAGTAATCAAATGGAACCATATGAAGATTTATATGGAAAGATATTTTGCAAAACAACTTGTTGGGATGATGTCAGTGAAAGAAAACTCATAGGCCCAGAACAAGTTGGGGAAACAATGTAAAAGCAAAAGATTATCCAAACCCACATTAAAGCAGCTCAAAATAGGAAAAGGAGTTATGCCAATAACCTAAAGATGGATTTGGAATTTCAAGTATGTGATCATGTTTTCATGAATGTATCTCCATGTACAGTTGTTATATGATTCGTTAAGAAGGGTAAATGAAGTCCTAGGTACATCAGATATTTCAAAATTCTTGAGCCAATTGGAGTTGTAGCCTACCATTAGGAAATGCTACCAAGTCTCTCAAAAGGTAATGATGCATTCCATGTACCACTATTGAGAAAATACATGCTTGACCCAATTCATGTACTCACATATAAGGAAAAAGAACTGGAACCCAATTTGTCTTATTGTGAAGAGCCTATCAAGATTCTTGATACCATAGAACAAGTGTTGAGAAACCGGACGGCCTGTCTGGTAAAATTTCTATTGAGAAATGATATGATGGAAGAGGCAACATTGGAACCCAAGGAACATATGATTATGAACCACCCAAATCGTTTTATGTTGTAATATTCTAGAAATTTCAAGGATGAAATTATTTTAAGGTGGGAATAATGTAACACACCATCCTTTCACGATACGCTTCACTTTGAATTATGCAACAGCTTGCGCTATACGCAACATCGATTTATATCACACCAAGACCAATTTAATTATCCATTATGAATAGTAATACCCACTTTTTAAAATTTTGTAATTTCTATTTTTCAAAATTGGCTTCATTTTTTGATTCAGAATACCAATATTAGCTTAGGGTAAATTTTTGAATGGTTTCGTAAAACATTCGATTTTTTATAAATAGTGAAAACTAGTTTGTTATTGTTTAAAAAACTACTTTTTATTTAAATAATTATTTATTTTATTTAAAATTATTTTAGTTTAAAATAGATACATAATACCTATATTTGTTCAATATAATTCATTGGGGTCATTTTATAAGAGGATTTTGTGTATAAAATTATATTGAATTTTTTAATATATTTTACCCACCTTCTAGGCACAATTGAAAATTTTCATAAAATGTAAATTTACCACTGCTGTGAATTGAATTTTAAAAATCCAAAAAACATGGTTGACATCATTATGTAAAATTTTGATCAATAATATGAAAATAATTTCTGGTGAATAGTAACTTGGAATTTTATTTACCACATTTGAAAGTAAATGGGGTAATTAAAGATTAAAATGATATTATAATCACCCTAACACACGTACTGATTTTATTGGATATGTGTATTTTGACAAAAATAATCATTAGGAAAAAAAATATGATCCTTTTTTTCCACATGAATTAGATTAGAACATTTATTATTATTTTATTTAAAGAAGAGTTAAAAGTTTTAAATTCAAAGATTAATAAATAAGCCATTTTTAATGTAGGGATATAAATATGTTAAAAAAGACTATAAATATTCATTAGAAAGATAAAAAATGTAATACATAATTATATTGTATTTATAATTTTTAGACATTAAATAATTCAATTTAATTATGACACAATGATGACGGAGTAGTTAACTTATTACTGAATGATTAAAATAATTTATATTATAAATATAAATATAATTGTATTCCATGAAATTTATTGTAAATATGAATATTTATGGTTGATTAAATAATTTTTTTTGAATTGATAAATTTTTTATGACTTTCACAAAAACAAAATACTAAATAGTTCCAAAATTTACATAAATGGGGGTTTTAAACAAATACTATATTATTTATTGATATAATTTTCCTAAAAATATATGGTTCATCCAAAGGACTTATATATCATTATATATATCAATTATTTAACACTTAGGGTTCTCATGGATTTTTATAGTAATTTTATTAACCATATATTGTAATAATACATGAATACATGGTAAAATCTAAACAATTTAACAAAGAGTCAAATATAAAAGAAAAGTTTAATATGGTGGCCTAAACCTGTCAAAAACCTATCGGTTGAGATTTTTTCAACCCATTCCCACCGTATCCTAGAAATAAATTCTTTTCGTGCCATTATATTCTGAATATTATTTTATAACAAATAATATTTCAATCTTTTCCTATAGTGACTCTCACCTCTCTTATAAAAGCTTACTCCCCTTCTCTTAATTTCACACCTCCAATTCCATTTGGCTCAGCCAACCCCAATTCAAATCTCCTCCCAACTACCATAAATAAATTTTAGAGGACTTACATTGATAATAATCTATCCTAAGGATTCATTTTTATCAAATCAACATGAAGCACCCAAAGAAGTGGGAATAATTTCATCACCTCTTTCAAAGTTTGTTTCTTATTCCACATCATCTTTATTTCTTAATACCATAAAAAATGATAAATACAATATCTTCTATATATTTTGATGTTATTATAAATATGGTATAACCATATTCTATATTCTATCCGTCCTATGAATGACACAGTCACCATGCATGTATAGTTACGACTTTCTGTCTCCACATCGTGGTATAGTTCATTATTCAACACTTCATTATTTGGATGGGAATAATAATCAGTATAATTTATGTAAATAATAATTAAAAAAATTTAATGACTTGTTATATATAATATAACATCCAATTACATATGATTTCACCATTAGTAGAATGATATTGTCGCTCGTGCGTTCGTACAGATTACCTTCTCCTAGAATGTGATGAGATTTATTCCCCTTCATAATCATTCAAGAATAATTTTCATTTATTTATTAAAAATAATGTTTAATAACTAAATATCGTTCTGGATATGAATCAAATACAGACTATCCATAAAAAACATGTCTTACATGACAAAACACATAAAGGAATATGAATAAGTTAACACCTGATACAATGATACTACTGAAATATTATTAACAAAGTAGTATTAAAAGATCATATATGATATAATATTTTTGTATATGGTTCTTGAATAATTTAATAACAATTATTTAACTATTATACAAGAGTTTAATGTACTATTGACCATGGAAAATTACATGTTAAGGGTTAATTCTACAATTTCTTCATTATTCGAGGTTGTTTATACAAGAGTATCTACTGGGACCTCTTTAACATCCACATCCATGTTTCCTAAATATTTATTTTAGAAATTTTTACTATTACCTAGTCTATGGGATAAATTCATTTATACCCCTATTTAACTTTTTATAAAATTTTTATAAAGGGATCTTTCTGTCATTTTCCGAACAAGGCCTTTTTTTACCTTTTTGACAAAATTGCGGAAAAAATGTTTTTTTAACTTATACATCGAGTACGGATGTTTTCAAATGTTATAACACCATTGAATAATCCCTTCCGTGATTTTAATAACATTTTCAAAATAAATTATTTCATTTATAATTATGTTGCTTTTAAATGATTTCACAATAAAAAGGGATATTTCTCTCAAATAGTTTTGATTTCATCTATGTCCACATTCTTTGATTGATTTTACACTTGATTGAAGTTGATTTATTATGATACAATATTTTATATTGTAGTTATGATTTTTTTTATATGAATAAATGTGGGTGTGTTAATTTTATACGATTCACGGTTTATGGTTAATGTATTAATATATCGTATGCTAGTTTTAAAACAAATGTTTAGGTCATGCTTCAACATTTTCATATAAGTAACGCATTGGTATTAGTAAGTGATAGGTGGAGCCTGCTATAAGTCCTGGATGAATTAGTATGCATCATGAGACAAACTAGTGTCTTTGCAGAAGGCCTTAAAAGAATCTAATTTGTAGTCTTGGCACGAGGCCTTGACTATGTGGTTATGAAGTCTGGCATTACGCATTCCAAAACAATGAAATTTGTTATTGTTATTACATGATATTATATGACTACTAGAATAACCATGTGAATGTGAAAATGGAATTATTAGATTTAACTTTTTCTATATAATGCTAATTATTATGTTTAAAAGTCTTGGGTTTTGGTCTTATACATTTTCATAAGGGTCTATGTTTATTTGTGATAGTTTCCACTATATTATTATCCTTACTGAGAAACTGTGATCACCCCTTTATTATGTTCTATTTTTTCTAGGATACGAAGAAGTATATTAAGATTAACCTGATGGAATAGGTTAAGGGATAAAAGATTCTTTAACGGGGACACAGTGTTGTTTTTTATTTCATGATGTAATGTAAAACTTATGTACATATATATTACTTCCAAGGATACTAAAATTTTCAGTCTTTCGAGACATGATATCTTGTGATTGTTCGAATATTATGTAATAGTGAACCAAATCTGGGTAACTAGGGTCAGGGCATTAAATTATGCACAAGTTGTTTTTCTTGTCATCTGGTGTCAATAATGGTCAAAATAAAGAAGGAACTCCAAAATGAATGTAGATTGGTTAAAGTGAAGATTTTTATGATGGAACTCCAAATTGAATAGATATTTAAGTGAATATGTCTGATGAATTTTTATGGATTCATATTAATGGTTTCCTGGCATGACAAATTATCCTTGTTGCCAAAAATCAGATGATTTATGTGATGCTCCTATGATAAATGAAAATGTATTATGTGTGATAAATTGTTTACAAAATTGAAGTATCATCCTCTTAAGGATGATTGATTTTCTCTTTGGAATTAATATTCCAAAAATAAATGGTGAAGAAGGGGTTGCATGGGATTGTAATTTGATGAAGAAGAGGCTTGGACATTGATGTGGCCATGAAAATATTTTAATATGGCCATGAATTTAAAATAGAAGTTTTATTTTTGGCTTACAAAAATTTGTCCAACCATGGAGTCCAGCCGAGGACCTCACCTTAAGCACATGCAGGACCTAAGGGTCAACCACGCTCGAGGAAATCCTTCAGGGAAAACCCTGCATGAGGCAGTGGAATGTATAAGCATGCAGGGGTGGGAGCATTGTGATCAACCCGTCCGTAGGGACGCATAGTGGGCGCCAAGAGGGAGCCTGTAGGAGGCATAGGTGGGCGCATAACATCACCCGTAGAGAACTGGTACGGGACGACACTAGAGGTGTGAGAGAAGAATTTTGAGAAGTTCTTGGGAGATGATGATTGGATAATTAAGCCTCTCTCGCATCTCTATTTCGATCTGGGACAACATTTTAAAAATGTGGATGTAATCTCATCCCCTCATCTCATCCCACATCTCGATTGACCATCCAATCAGCCTAGGAATTCGATCATCTAAATTTCTATGCTTATCAGATATCATGATGGGTGTATTTGAATCAAGACCATTTGATCCTCCCGCCGTATTCGATGCATCCCACTTTGTCAACTTCAACCTCTCGATGCCGCTTCCACCCATCGGCGAAACTACACTCAGTGGAGATGATGCACGATCATCATGGACGACCTCTAACTATCAATGAGGGATCATTTTGGCACCATAAAATCTACTGTGTCGAACTAATACCATGCATGAAATCTACGTCTTGTATGAATTCGATATCTCTAAAAAGAAGCTTCGACCATGGAATATATATTTGTTGAGGCCATGTGGATTCGTGCATGATATAAAAATCAGGTCCATGAAAATATCAAATGCATGCATTTGATCAGGGAGAATCCCAAGTTCGAAAATGAAACACCCCAAGGATCTTGACTTATATTCACCTCCAGTTTTGAATATTTCAAAACAATGGATATGCAGAGCAATCAAATCCATGACCTCGATATCATATCACGCTAATCATGAATGAACAAGTGGTGCTCCCTTAACCTATAAAAGTAGGATCCCATGATTTAAAAATGTTGTTTCTCCCTTATTCCCGAGAGCTCGTGTTTTCAAAAAATATAGCATCCCTACTCATCACTTCACGATGAGAAAGCATAAAACCATGAGTCTTCAAGGCTCCACAAAATGAGATACCCTAAAGGACTTTTACAGGTGATACACACCCTCAAATATCTTCGTGAAGAACTGGTTCCATTGACATGTGACTGGTTCATCAAACCTTCATTGTGCTTTGAAAATGATGAATAACCATGATCCAGTGGTTGAGCCTTTACCCACCCATTGTGCTTCATGATGTCTGGAACACTCTAGGAAAACATGAATCACACATCCTCTATATAATGGATAAGGCATGTGGTCATTCTAGATTCACAAAGAAAGGTGACAATGCCCTCTTGTTTTTATGCTTGTATTCTATTGTTTTACATGTGTTTTTATTTTGAAGAAGATGGTTATTGCATGGGAAGGGTAGCATGGGTTGGAATGCACCCATGTTCATGGTTTGAAGAAATCTCGAGGTCTTGATTAGTTGGTTTATGAATAATATTGTATGAAGAAATGGGTTCACCCATTCAGGATTAAAGAAATGTAGACATATAAACAAAAACAAATTCCCTAACCTAGTGCAAAAGAATCAAGGAGAAGAAAAAAGAGTTAGAGTAGAAGAGGTTGAGTGTGTGTGTTCTTAAAGAACCACACCCATTAAGGGTTCTCACAAAAGAAGAAGAATTAGTGAATGCATGCATGCATGCACATGCATATGTAAAGAAACTCAAAAGAAAGAAACAAAATTGTGTGTTCACATATCTGAAGAATGAGATGGAAGAGTTCAACCCTAATGTCAAATTCAATATCACATGAATACATGAACAAGAAGAAATGAATTAATTAAGATGATACCAAGTTAATGGATCTTCATTTCCTGAATAATAAAATTGGTCTATGTGATTCTATTCAAGAATAGAGAAGATGTTTTACTAAAGCTGGTTATTGAACTAAGAAGAAGAAATAAGAAGTCTAATGTAGTTGGTGTTGCACAAGAGAAGAAGAGAAAGAGATAAGGGAGAATTTAATAATTAATACTTTTAATGTAATCATGTGAAGAGAACTAAATAATACCAAGAGAATAATCTACCTTTTAATGAATCAAGAAGAATATCTATATAGGCAATATAAAGAACCAACTAGAGGTTGCATGTTGGACTAGGCTATCAGCAGTCCAAGGAAGGGTATTCCACCCCCTCTACAAATTGTAGGGATCCACACTAATTATAGGATTTTTTTCCTAGTCACTCCAATACAATAGTATATCACATTATAGTAGAAAATACATGCACCGGTCATTCCCATGCATGGCACAGACATAGCTTTTCTTATTGAGTGGTGAGCCTTGTAAAAATATCTAGTGAATATGTTTAGTTCTTTCTTATTATTTCATGAGACAGGGAAAGGAGAATAATAGGATAAAGATCCTAATAGATCTAAAGGTACAGGGATAAGAATATTGAATGGGTTTAAAATTTTTGCAACACTAATTCACCCCCACCCCTCTCTGTTTTAGGTATATCCTGAACTGGTCCTCTCAATTGGTATCAGAGGGACTAGTTCAGATCTATTGGATTCTATACAGTAAAATTATTCTCTTTTTAAGAACAGATTTTCTTTCCTAAGTTTTCAATGAAGTTAAATTTCATTGATGATTCAATTATATCGTATTAGAATACTATACCTACCAAGACTATGATGAATATGAAAAATTTGGAGAAGGGAATGTTAAAGAAGAAGTCAATCTTATATAAAGAAGTGGAACAATCTGGTTCTCCATATCTATATGGCATTGAAGACACACTGTAATTGGAATGTAATGAGATGGTGGATCAAGTATCCACCAGGAAAATGGAAAACATTCCTACGTCAACTGATCAGGAGGAATCTATTAGTACATTTGGAAATTATTATCATGATGAAAATTCCAGAACAAGTGCAGATGATCAATCTAAAATACCTCATGAAATATCAATTGAAATATTAATAATTATTCTTCATGTAATTCTTTAAAAAGTACATACCTGGTTTGTGGATTATTTTAATGCATGCAAGAAAATATCTCCAAGCTGGAAGAAAAAACAATAGTTTTGGAGAAATTATTACAAGAATCAATTGATGAATGTTTAAAGCTATCATGATAAGTTGGATCCATTGAAGCAATAAATAGGGTATTTGAATTATGTACTTCAACCTGGCTCGGGGATTTTTATGAAAAAGAGGGATTCAATAAGACTCCAGAAGAGAAGATTCATGCACTTGAGGATGAGCTGAAAAAGAACAATGAAATCAAGGAGTTATATTTGGAAGAAGACTCCAAGAAGATCAATGAACTTGACACTTTGTTACCAAAAAAATGTAAGGATGCAAGAAGATTATGTTGAAAGATTAAATAAATCTTTTTAAGATAATATTACAATTATTGAAGACCATGAATCCTTAATGTGGGATGTATACAATTGGAAGCTAAGTTTACCAATCTTGAGAAGATGCATATTGAGTCCCCACCAAAGAAGGAAATAGTTGATGCCAGTACTCAATTCTCACTATAGAATTATACTGTCAAAAGACCTACAACATGGGACAACAAGATCATGTCTTCACACATTGATCTATGACAAGTAGGTGAGAAATTAAAGTTATCATCCATACCAAATTGTACTCATGTACCTAAAATTGTTTCTACAACAAGTGCAGGTTGGAAAAAAATTATAAACAATTATGGATGAAGAATAATGAGAATAAACCTACTTCCATGGCTATGGTGGATAGGGGAATGACTGTGGAAGATAGTTTTCTGCATAAAGCACAACAATTCAATAAGAATATTCCACAACCTTATAATGAAGATGGGAGGATTTCATGGTTTGTTGGTCAATGCTGGTGTTGTAATAGATTAGGGCATTGTGCAATGGATTGTTGGTAGAACCCCTTAAGTGTAAAATCACAAATAAATCTCATCTCAATGGGGAGATATCCAGAGAAGAAGAAGCACCATCCACAGATCCAGAAGCATCTGTATACTGCAAACATATTTGGATTTTTTGATAATATTTCTAATGTATGAAATAGGAGTGGTCACATGAATGGTGCGGGTTCATTTCAATAGGTACTCAAAGTTGATAACAAAATAAGACCACAAAAGATGGGTAAGAATTAAGAAGCATCTCTGGGATGAAATCAGATGAATAATGAGAAAACAAATTCTCCCAATAAGATTTCAAGAAAGAAAGATGAAAAGTCATTGGATCCTAAATCCAAGAAGTTGAAAAGTAGTGCATCCAAAAGATCTAATAAGAAGGATGAAACTCAGATGAATCCATGTAGAAGATCCAATCGCCTTAGTCCCCAATGATATATTGGTGGTTTTCTAGAATATTTGGTAATAATGAGAATGTGGAAAGATGTACAGGTTAAGGCTAGTTCAAAAAAAATATTCTACATGAAGACAAAGAAGTTTTGTCTGTGAGGTGAAACAAGGTTGGTCAAACTTTTAGAAGATGCATTGAATTTACTATAGAACGACAAGAATTCTTCAAGAAGATGAATTCCGCAGCATTAGATTCTAGTGCTTTGAAATCCCATCAAGTGAGAAGACTCACACACAAAGAGATGGAAGAAATAGCGAGGTATGTACAATCACATTCAACATTGAAGATCCATTGAGAAAGTGTGATTAATGGAGCATCTGGGTTTATAAAATCATCTCAACCTTATTTTTCACATTGATTGAGCAAAGATGATCCACTTTATTCCCTTAAATATTTGTGCATTGTATTTGTTCATATCATATAGGTAATTGATGGTCATGCAAGATCTCAAGGGGAGAACCTGGGATTCAGTGATTAGAAGTTTTCTCTTGAGGGGGTGACAGAAGAAGATGCTGCGATAGTCATTATCTCAATGAGTATCAACATCAGTTGGTATAATATTCAAATACTCTAAAGATTGTATGAGGATCATTTCATTCGATAAGGTATGTTGTCTTTAAATATAACATCCTTGGATACTCAAAATAAAGATCATTTTAAAAAGTGGAAGTAACTAAATTACTTGGTGACATAAGTTGAGTGGATGAGTTCACATCTCACGAGGTATCATGATTTAGTGTATAATGGATAGATCTATTTTCTAAATAAAATCCTCTTATTTTTTACAATGATCATATATCATGTAGACATACAGTGAAATGATTGATGTCACATTTGTTATGAATGGAATGATACACTCTCTACGAATAACATTGTATTTCTTGTCAAAAAGGGGAAGAGAAATGAAATGAAAGAAGTAAGGTTAGATAAGAGATCATTTTGACCTTGACACATTTATTTTAGGAGATGTCTTAAGGTATTCACAAAAAAATACAATGGGGGAGATTGTTGGGACCACCTTTTTTATGTGTTGTATTTTTTGTCGTCTGGTGTCTATAATGGTCAAAATGAAGAAGGAAATACAATGTTGTTGGGGAATTATTGAAGTAAATATTTCAAATAAGGAACTCCAAATTAATAGAGAGTGAAGTGAATATATCTAGATAATTGTTATGGATTCATATAATTGGATGCCTCACTTGGTAAATTATCCATGTTGTTAGAAATTAGATGATTGAAGTGATTCTCCTAGGTTCAATGAACTTTTATCATGTGTGATACATTTTTTAAATCATTGAATTAGAATCCTATTATGGATGATTCAAGTGCTCTTTGTAATTGAAGTTCCAAAATGAAATTGTGAAGAAAGGGATGCATGAGATTGGAATTTGAAGAAGAAGAGGCTTGGAAATTGGGGTGGACATGCACATATATTAATATGGGCATGCATTTCACTTAGAATGTTTATTTTTGGCTTACATAAATTTGTCCAACCATGGAGGATAGCTGCGGTCCTCACCTCAAACACATGATAGACCCGAGGGTCAACCATGATCAAGGGAATCCCACAAGGCCATACCTTAATAAGGCATGGGCATGTAAGACATTCATAATCCCATAGGAGTGCATAAACGATGATAAACACATGTGTAGGGATGCATTGTGGTCACTAAGAGCGTGCCTATAGGAGGCATGAGTGGGCACAGAAGCACGCTCGCAGAGAACCGGTGTGGGGTGACACTGGAGGGGGGAGAGGGGAATTCGAAGAGGTTTTTGGGATAAGCTGATTGATAAACCATGCCTCTCCATCATCTCGGTTTCGATGTGGGATAACATTTTAAAAATGTGGATGTAATCTCATCCGCTCATCTCATCCAGCACCTAAGTCGACCATCCGATCAGATGTGGCATTCGATCATCTAATCTTTTCAGTTCATTTGATAATGTTCCAGGAAAGGTAGAACCAGGGCCGCCCGATCCTCCCACAGCAATAGATACATACCACGCCATCATATTTAACCTCTTAACGCTGCTGCCACCCATAAGCAACACTACACTCACCAGAGAAGATGCTCGATCATCATGAATGACCTCTTACTATCAAAGAAGCATAATTTCGGCACCATGAAAGCTACTGGATCAAATTGAGACAATGCTTGCAATTTATGTCTTGCATTGATGAGATATCTTAAAGAAGAAGCTTCGTCCAAGGAAAATGGAGTTACAGAGGCCATTTGGATTCATGTGTGATTTAAAAACGAGGTATATAAAAAATCTCAAATGCTTGTATGTTATTAGGGAGAACCCGTAATTTAAAAGGAAACACCCCAAGGATCTCGACATATCTTCAACGTGGGTTTGATGATTTCAAAAAATGAGATATCCAGAGCATTCAAAGTCATGATCTGGATATAATATCATGTGGATCTTGAATGTGAATGTGTTTCTACCGTCACCTATAAAAGTAAGAACCTGATCTTGATGAATAATGATGCTCCCTCATTCTCGAGTGCTCGTGTTTTCAAAAAACAGATCATCTCTATGCATCACTTCGTGAAGGGAAATCATTTCACTGTAAGTATTCATGGCTCCAGTAACAAGTGATCCCACGATCCTTTGATTGGTTCTATTCACCCCCAAATTTCTCACAAAGAACTAGTTCCTGCAACAAGATATTTTTTCCTCAAACCTTCATTGTTCTTTATGAAGGACCAATAACAGTTATACAGTGGTTGAGCCTTTATCCACCCACTATGCTTCATGAATTCAAGAACACTCTATGAAAAGATGATCCACACATATTCTCTGTAAAGGAGAAGACCCATGAAAATTATATATTCATGATAAATTGTGAGATCACCCTTCCATTTCCATGAATGTATTCAATTTTTTATAGTGATTTGCTTCTTGAAGAAGATGGTGCTGCAAGGGAAGGGAAACATGGGTTTTTATGCACCCACATTCATGGTTTGATGAAGGAACAAGTCCTTGAGTAGTTGGTTGATGAATAATCATTCACAAATAATGGGTTTCACCCATTTGGATTTGAATAAACATACACAAATAAACTCAAATGAACACCCTAACCAAGTGCAAAAGGAATAAAGATAAGAATGAAGTGGAAGAGTAGAGGAGGTTGTTTGTGTGTATGCTTAATGAACCATACCCACTAAGGGTTCCCACACAAGAAGAAGAATTGTTTAATTCATGAATGAATAAATGCAAAGTCATATGTGAAGACAATCAAAATAATGAACCAATATTGTGAGTGGACATATGTGAATATGGAGAAGGAATAGTTCAACCCTAAGGTCATATGCATGATCACATGCATACATGAAAAATAAGAAAAGAATTAATTCAGATGATGCCAAGTGAACTGATCTTCATTCCCTTAATAATGACATTGGTGTATGTGATTATAGCCATGAATATAGAAGAAGTTTTAGTGAAGTTGGTTGTTACACTAATAATAAGAATGAAGAAGTCTAGTATAGTTGGTGTGGCCCTAGAGAATAAGATAAATAAATAAGGGAGAATTACTTTCCTACTATATTGGAAGTAATCAAGTGAAAACCACAAAAAAAATACCAAGAAAAGAATCTACCTTTCTAAGAAGGAAGTAGACTATCTACATAGGCAGTATAATGAACCAGATAGAGGCTACAAGATGGATTAGGCTATCACCAGTCTAGGGAAGAGGATTTCCCCTCCCCCCACTTCCAAATAGTAGGGACCCACACTGACTAGATGATTGTTTTCCTAGTCATTCCACTATTTCTGAATATCACATTATAGTGTATAATCCATGCACTTGTCATTCCTATGCATTGTAAGGATGTAGCTTCTCTTAATGAGTGGTGAACCTTGTAAAAATATCTTGTGCATATTTTTACAGCTTTCATATTATTGCATGTGACAGGTAAAAGAGAATAAGAGTATCAGGGTCCTAAAAGATCGAGAGGTATAGGGATAAGAAGATTGAATTGGATTAAAAACATCGCAACATTGATTCACCCCCCCCCCCTCAGTGTTAGGTATATCACAAATCGGTCCTCTTAATACTGAGTGTTCATCTGTCTCTCCTTCTCCTAAGAGCACTGCAACATGCTCCCATGTTTCCATGGAACATGATACAAGTGTATAGACATCCACTCAGGCTACTATCCTACCAATAATAAATTTCCATCATGTACTTTTTAAAATTTGATCCATCATCAATGTTCATCTTTTCATAATCAATATTGTGTGTGATGTCATGCACGTATCCCCTCAATTGTGCCACATATAAGACATCTTGAGCTAAATCCAACATAAAAGGAATAGTGAGGTAGTAATAAAAAAACACCCCTATGAATGATCATTAATGTCCAAATGAACCATGGGGATACATTTCCTCCCCAACCAAGTCTCTGAAATCCCCATGATTTGGAGACTCTTGGGAAAATGTTGTCTCATTACTCACACTCAAAGGTCCTATGATGTAGATATTCATAAGATTTTTGACAGATATATGATATAATCATCATATTAAGGATGATGTGGACTTTATCTATTTCCACCTACATCATATCTCTTAATATAAGAAATTATTATCTGATTTATATACATCATAAGGGTTCCCTATATGGTCTCTAGAATAAATCATCTAAAGGTAAAATGCCAATAGTATAGTGGATGGTATTATTTTACACAAACACTATCTTGAAAAAGATATCCTTCCAATGCCAATCAAATTCTAACATGAAATCCATCATCATATCCACTAACACAAGGACTGTACACTATGTCTTCCCATCTATTTGGGTGTGGAAGGTTATACTAATCCTCAATGTGGTCCTTGATGAGGCCTTTAGGACACTACACTATTATGACGTGAATCACACATCATGGTAAGATTAAATAGTCAAGGAAATCCCATAAATGTGTACAATCCCCTTTGTGTCCATCTTCACGAAACAATCGACCAAACGTTTCTCCCTAATATCATGGATGAGGACCAACATCATGAGTCAGTTAATTATCATCTACATGGCATAATTTCACTTCACTGTAGGCAAATTACCTATCACAAATTCCATGGATATGAAAACCCATTTACAATATAGGATAACAAGCAGATGCAAAAAAACATACATAATGCAAGTTCCCATCCTTCACATTTTGACAAGTGATACACCATGTGATGAACTCATCGATGAATTATTTCATGTTAACATACCAAAATATATGTGGATGGTATTTTCTCATATTCCCCCCATCGGGATGCACATATAAAAGAGAAGTTTGAAACTGCCTCATTAACTCATCCCGCATCATGACTAGAACCACCATCCATCCCTGTAAAAGGATTGTATGATTACATCCTTTAGATAATCCACTGGGTGAAAAACCTAATGATATCTGGTCATGCATGACCATATAGTCTATGTCTCCCAACAATGAATATCTCAATGGTGACAGACTAGAGGATTCTGCACCATCGAATTATGAAAAGTAGAATCCTCATTCTTAACATGGGTCATATTCAAGCAGGAATCATATTATAATCCTCTTACACAAAACGATCCTAATAATTCTTTCACATGGAATATTTTACCATTTTTATTTTACTAGGAGTATAATCTATCTCAAAGTCAATGTCTCATAGGAACTATAACTATTACCTCTGTATTATGTTCATGTCTCTCAATTTGGAGACATACCTGGGACACTGGTGGTAAGATTAAACAAAAAATCACACTCCAAGAATATAGCACCCCCACATCATCAAATAAAAGTCGATCACTTCCATCTCTAATTCATGAGTCATATATTTAAATTCATGGTGTCTCAAGTACCTTCACCCATATGAGAAAAATTCATGGCTCTATAAGAACACATAGATAATCTCATCTCTTGAGGTGTCTGAAGACACTACGTACTTAATTCCCTCCTTTGTTAGTCTTAAAAAATAACTGCTCATCAGCCTCAGCCTCAGCTCCTTGAAATCCATATAGAACATGTCATTATCAATAAAATGACTCTAGTTCCATGTTAGGGAGATCAATGGGATTGTGACCCTATATAATTCTGACACAAAGCACCATAAGTACTCTTCTATTCCAAGAAAACATTGCACCTCTAACATGCTATTGGGTGTGTCCCAGTAAATCACTTTATCGATCTTCACTATGTACAAGCCTAAAATATTCATCGAAATGGAATGCTTTAGATTTTGAACCTCATGTATTCATAACTATAACATTGTGAGTCTCCAATAAGTATGGATCTCCCCAAGAAAATATAGGAACCTCCTCATGTTCTCTTCCTTATCCTCCTATGAATCGATGTATATGAGTATCTCATCGATAAATAACCCCACATAATGGTCTAGATACGAATGGAATATCATGTTCATCGAATCCATAAATATTTAACGAGTTTTTATTACACAAATGGAATCACCAGGAACTCATAGTGCCTATAACAACTTCAAAATTCCATCTTAGGAATATCAATATTGAAAATTATGAACTGGTGCTATC
Organism: Viscum album; assembly: GCA_963277665.1. Taxonomy (NCBI): domain Eukaryota; kingdom Viridiplantae; phylum Streptophyta; class Magnoliopsida; order Santalales; family Viscaceae; genus Viscum; species Viscum album. The sequence continues at coordinate 28,302,755 of OY728123.1, read as the reverse complement.
TAGAACAAAGATCATACTTCAACCACCATCTCACTCCTTACTAACTAGTCAAGGGGATTTTAATCCTTATCAAATGGTACTATTTCATTATCATGGCATGGTTAGGGTTATGATAATCTTTACAAATTATCCAAATCCCATCCACTATTCTCATAAACAACACTAGATCTACCTCGGTGACATAGTAGTCCTGATAACACTCTTGTCTAAATGGTCATCCAACTATGATTTTAAATCCTAGAACTCGGTAGGGGAAATCAAATATTCATTGGATGTTATTTGATTAGTCCTCATATGAAAGTCAATCCAAGCTCAATATCCCACCATGGAGTTGTCCTATGAACATTATCGGGGAAAGAATCCCTCCAATACATCACTACAAGGGGATTATAGAATCCTGAATAGATTTCTACTATAAGTTATAAACTCACCAAATGATGGGTGATGGGTCACATCCTTTTCCTTATAAAAATGTTCATCCGTTTGTGAGATCTCTCTCAAACACAATAGAGAATCTCATCCCATCTGTGTAAATTCATATAACAAATCTATGGGGACAATCAATCATGGATCAGAAAATGTATAATCAATTCATACATGGGATGTTACCATAAGGTTCCATAAGGATTTATAAATGTTCTGACAAGAACATCTCAAAATCATGTGGTTTCTCACACTATGGGAAGATACACAATATAGAAGAAGTGTACATTGTATGAACCTCAAGAATTTTTTTTGGACTAAATCCTATTATATGAGCTCAATCTATGACACCAAAATTAAATAGATGAATTAATTAGTCTCTCATATGTATACTAATACTGAAACAAGACTACAGTTATCCAATATCATTCCTCAGATCATCCCATTCCCTACTTAGTCAAACTCCTCCATAGAATGTAGTTATTTGTGGCCAAGACTACCATAACCTTGATCTAGACATGGGATTCCTGGAGGTGCTGAGGGAAGGATCTCCAAGAAAAATACACAAGCCACATATCCTCATCCTAGACCACCACATACACTCATATGATATATTACTTCCTCCGGACACCTTTTCCTATCATGGGATGTCCCTAATCCTGGTACCACCTCAACCATGGGGGTTTTTCAACTATATAGTTGTGATCAAAATCAGGTATTTTTGTGTAATAATTCTCATGGAGAACTCACTCTTCACAAGTATTGAACATTCCCTCTCTGGTTTCACCCAATCCCTTATATATTCAATGACCATGTCCCAAATCCTAATCTAGGTAAGATCATCAGCACTACGATCCTGTTGAATTGTGTCATCCAGGTTATATAGACGACTAAGACATGCGATTCCAACTTCCCACTCCATCCATTATAAATTTCACGTATAGGAATCTATATATCCCCAATACCAAATCTAACACCTTATAATAGTTGGGAATGGACAAGGGTAGTACACCAGAACTGATATCATTGTAGAGTCTCTAAAAAACATCCCCTCTCAGAAGTGGGAATTTTTATCATGTTAATAGATTATTGTGTATAGCCAATGAACCTCATAGTGTACTCATACACTATTTTCCAACCCTAATTTATCTATAGAATATCTTAATTCTAGACTAATAATAAGGATGTTTGGTGGTACTCCTCTCTGAATAGATTCTATAATTTGACCCAATTGGGTGCTGAATCATATTACATATGGGTAACAATACACCACCCGTGCCCAAATTCTCCATGAAAAGGGATAACTTCCATCATAGCCTCCTAATATGCATGTCTCTGAATTAGACAAAAAACTTGTACCATCGAATCTATCCAAACCTATACTTCATGTGGATCTGGATCGCCTCAAAAACTCTCTGGCCTCCAGCTCTAGAATTTGTTAGGTGTGATAAGGCTGCATGCATCCTCTGTCTGTTATGTGGGTAAGATCTGTTTCTCAGTAGGTGGGGGATAAACTATGTAACCACCTATAGGAAGGATCTCATATAATGAACAATGATCTAAGGGCTCATCATTAATTGGATCTTCTATATGATCTAGATCTAGTAACATAGTTGGTGATCTTCGTGGAGGCATCCAAAAACATAATAAAGATTTACCATGGTTAGAATATAATATATATATATATATATAGTGGGGATTTGACTCATGAAATATAGTTCAGGAATCAATACTACATGATTCATATACCATTTGGTCACTAAAAAAATGTATCTTTATGCCACATTGACAAGAAGATAGTTATTGTCCCACTAAATTGATATGTCGGCCACCGCAGAATCACATGATTCCCTATCCCAAAATAATCACTTTAGACACATTGAAATTGTTTCCCTAAATCCCAAACAAACCCCCCATTAAGAAACTCCTCTAAAAACCATCATAATTAGTAAACTACAATGGTAACAATCTACCATGACCTGAACCATTAGGGGTCGAGAATATACTACCCCAACCCCTCCAATATGGGCTAGGGGATGTATAAAAGAACTTCAAGGTGTATCTAACATGTGATGAAATTGTGAAATCTACCATTATGCACAAATCCAGCACTCTCAATATAGAAGTGAAAATGAAAAACAATAAAAATTTGGTACATATAAAATATAACTTTGATTATGAAAAACGTCTACGGTGTACAAGAACAAACAAATGAGTACTGAATGTAAAGGGGGAAATATAATCCCAACCAAAAATAAATCCCAACATTAATAAAATAAATAGTAAAAAGTGTGGACATAGCCAAACTGATGATCACCAAGCTCTGACCGCCATACACCATCCAATGCACCTATCATACCAATGCTCCCCAGTTGTCCCCACCGACCTATCTATTGTTTTCATAGAAACGAATCATGTGGGGAAAAAATATGTAGGGGTGATTATATATATAACCATTTGGACACCCTAATGGATTATCATATAGTAGTATGAGGCATGAAAATATTTGGTAGATAGTAGACAGGTCCACCAAAAGAATGAGTAAAAATATACAATGACATGGATATGGATAAATATATGTATATAAGCTCAAATGAATGAATCCCAATTGAGATAGAAATAGGGAATGAATATCACATTCTATACTTGAAAACCACTTCCATTTGTTCTAGAATTCCATCAATGATTTCCAGAATCTCATGTGACTACCCAGTAGAAAATATTCATGTCAAGAAAATAATGGACACTATATTTCATAGTCAATGGAAAAATCACTAGGTTGAGGACTCAGGATATAGTACCATAGTATGGTTCTACTTAATAGATATATATTACCCTCATTCAGTATCCTAGAAGGAGGCTTCCACTCTTGAAAATGATAGAGGAAACATATACATCCCATCACGAGGGTTCTTATCTAGTAAATGGTAGAAGACCCATCCCTATCCCAATAGTAGGCTACCACTCTCGTAAATAGTATATGATCCATTCTTAGTGTATTTAGAGGGTTGAATAATAGTACATGACTATTCATATCATGATAGTCTATGAGGGTTCCACTAAAATGGTACATCGAGGACCCATTCTCGGTCTAGCTTGAGGGGTGCCTCTCTAGTGGTCGAAAAGCCATTCCCAATCTCTGCTGGAGGGTTTCACTTGGTATATATGAAGAAGGATAATTTTGTATCCAAATAACATTTTTCTACTCTAAAAATAAATTGGTGGCACTTTCCATTCCTTGTAATATGGATCCAATCTCTAGATTGGTAGAGGACCCATACATAGCCAAGGTAGAGGGTGACACTCTAATGCCCCATTCCTTTCCTTCCTATTCACTATCACCGTTGATCATCCCAAAAAGAATAATTCCACTCAATAAATAATGAATCATATCTAAAATGACACTAATGTGTCCACCATCGCCTTATAGGTGGCTAAAAATCTTGATATGGTACTCACATGCTAAATTCCATGTCATTTTAAAGGATATAGGAGTGGTTTAAATTCTATAAAAATGTACGAAGAGCTACATGACATGTATGGTAACCCACACTATGTGTGTTCCAACTCCTTCTCCAGGTCATTCCCCTTCCAGTACAAAGATTGCTATAAATCTATCCTTATATTGATTTTAGCGGTACGACATAGTGTGCCTCATCCACTCATTGTCTTTATCTTATCCCTAGTTCTATATGTATATCCTTCATGTGTCTGTGTACTTTGGCTCAAAATGTGTGGCTCATTGTTTCCATTCCCAAGTACTCCAAGAGTAAACATTAGACCCCCCCCAAACATGTTTCACAATAATTGTGGGGGTCCCACCCAGCGTGTAATGCCTTTCTAGCTATAAATTATAGCCTTCATAGGCCTAGGGTCATATAGTGGTTGTTCATCCAAAATACACTACTTAGAATCAGGATTTTTTATAAAGTTATATCTATATCTCCATGTAAATATCTATGTCCGATAATTCATATCTAACCTCTATGCCACCTGAAATTGATGTGGAATACCTTGATTCAATGTTTTCTTAAATTCATTTTATGGTAACCAATTTATGAATCATTGTTGGGGGATTTACACAGTCCACATAAACCTAGTACATCAACCCATTCACCCCTTTGTGAATTCTAATATGGGATACAATAAACAATCAACAATATCCCATGATTTTTCCCTTTTCATCCTTGATTCTCTGAATCATTATTCACATGTAAATCCACCATGATTTTATCGGTATGATCACCTTGATACCACCTTAAAATGATGATCCATGGACACATACCCAATGTTGAATTAAAAAAATAATGGGAGGTTGAAATCATCATAATCAGCTATGCATGGACCATTGGTCGAGTGTTCTTAGACAATGTATAGTGAATGAGGTTATTTTGGTGGTATGTTGATTAAACAAATTAAATGTTTACACCATCACATGCAAAGTCCTGAAATTATAATTGATATCATGAATTTATATGATCATGATCAATAAATTTAATAAAATATTAATAATACACAAATGAAAATTCTTACTTGGTTTTGTATAATTATTAAAAAAGTGATCCCCAATGAAGAAGTATAGTCATTATGTTCGCTACATCCCAATATTCCTAGATCTAGTGACTCATATTTTCCTGATTTCTTTCCCCAATGGAGGAGAGAGGGAATTTAATTCAATGATTACATTGTAATAATGATAAACTATTTGAACCTCCAATAATCTCATAGTAATTGGAATGTTATTCTTTTAGTTAAATTAAATTATAAATTTATTATTTTATTTAACTCAATTGTCCATCCCATGGGGATTTTTATCTGAACATTTAATTTCAACCTATGTTATATTGTTCCAAATGTAAGAATGACATTAAACACTATACCGTGGTCTTAGATATCTGATATGAGATTCCTTCGAAAACATATCTGATTTTTTTTATGAAACAAAACTGTATAATATAAAATATATTTAATATTTTTATAAAATTAAATCTAGGAACATCATGCCTCAGCATCGCCCATATCCATATCTATATACCGTAAAAATATATGTTGAGATAATCTTGTATCTTATGAGTAACAAACAGGTTATCTACAATATTAATGAACAAAAATGAATTTTTTTTAATTTCATCGAATTAAATAATATATAAGTCATTTTTCATTGAAAAGTGTCTACTAAACAACCCATTTTTAATCCATATGTGTTAAGGGTACAAAACCCTTCATCAAATGAAAATTAGTATAAATAATTATTTCATTATCACTTATTTTTAATATTTGTATCGTTATTTATTTCATATTTCCATTAATTTAATTATTACATCATCATTATTGTGTATGAATTTACATTAACTATTTATTCATTAAAAATTTAAAATAAAATAACATTATTTAAATATTTTTTTATAATTGAATATATTTTTTATTTTCAATCATATCCTCTAGAAAAAAATAATATTTAAAATACTAAACTTTTTAAAAATACGTGTGTTACATGTATGACTTTTAAATAAATAAAATACTATAATGGTCATAATCATACCCAAGTTGCTCCGAAATGTCAAAAATCAAACATTTTTTAATTATCGTCAAAATATAATAATATAATAATATTTGTTCCAGTGTTAGGATAATTTCAAAATCCCTATCATTTTATTTTTTCTATTAATTTACAGATTTTCCTTTTATCGTGGTTGCAAAATTTACCATTGGTATTATACTTATAGTATAAAACTATAAGGGTCATATTTACTAAATTTTGAACTCCTAATACTAAATTTGGAATAATTTTTATCTAACTTAATATAAATTAATTTTATAATTTTGATTAATGTAATCGAACAAAGTGAGACAAGACATCTTTTTAGAAAAATATAGTTTTTTTAACTATGAAATATTATTTTATCAATCAAATGCCCATAAAACAAATTATATGAATTTAAAAACATGAATTTGAATATTATATATATATATATATATTTAATTAAATTCATTCATTATTATTGATTAATTAAATTTTTAATGACTAAACTGTTTTGTTTTTATTAGACAGTTTTATCACAAAAATGATTCCTTTATATTCAGTTGTTTTTTGTTTTCCTTACTAATTAATTGATAACCAAGGAATCCATTTTATAAATTTGTAAAACATAAATTTTTATAATTTTTATAATCCTATTCATACCCATCATTCCAAAATCATGGAGTTATCTATCCTATTAAATAATTATATTAATATTACAATATTGTTCTATAAAACTGAGTTTTTTTGTGTAACACTGTTGTTGAAGAAACTAAATGTTACATGAAACAAGAGCTAAAAATAGTTTTTCATATCATACACACTATCAAATAGAAATTAGAATTCATATAAATAAATTTATCAAAATATTTATTTAAATTGAAAATAAATTCATAAAATCATTGGATGTTATACACCACCATTAACATTGGATATTTAAATATATATTAAAAAACATAGTGGGTCTATGATTGAATATAATATATAAAACTCTTATCTGGTGAGTATTTTTTATAACATCATTTCTATAGATATAGTACTTCATCCCTTGGTATAGTTCAATGTGACATTGGGAATGTTTTTATTTCTCAACAAACATCTCAAATCAATTTCAAGGAAATATAAATATCATTTAATATCCTAGGTCATCCTATTATAAAATATCAATACAAGAATTATTATTAACTCATATTACATGTGAATTATCTAATATTGTTCATAATTCCAAGAAATTACTAGAATGTTAGTCAAATGTGTAGTAGGAAGTCAAAATTGAGGACATTACTATGAATTAGTGAAATTATAATGAATTTATAAATGAATTTTATTGTTAACCCCTAGAGTATGATGTTTGATTTTTTATGAAATTTTAAATTGCACAATGCCTATCTCAAATAGTTTATTTACAATGGATTCTAAGTAATTAAATTAATTAAATAAATAACATCAATAAATAATGATAATGAATTTATATGCCTTTATAATACACTATGGGACTACTAGTATTCACCGTCAAAAACAAGGATGAATCAATTCATCAGTGGATGTATAATCGTGATACTATAAGAAGAATTATAATGATCATATCACACCCTCAAACTGGTTATTCCAATTTTTTAATTTATTTTCTAATGTTTTATCTTTTCACCAAATTTTAGGAAAAATAAATATTAATTTTCAATATTTTTTAATTTTATCATTGTCAAACATTAGACACATGGTTATTATTATATCGTCCCACCTTTTGTCACATAAACTTTCATTACATTTTACAAAACCGAGGATCATTAAGGTTTAGTGTCTTGGAAACCAGGAACTTAAAACATGAAAACAGAAAACATTCTTCTTAAACACTTGAAAGGCTTCTCCACATGTTCATCATAGGTTCATTACTGCATCTCATAACCTGGGCACATACATCAAAAGAAAGGGTGAGCAGAAGGCCTGATAAGGGAAACAAGAGAAACATTTAACATGTGAACTTGAGATAAATCAACTATGTCATGAAAATGAACTTTAAGGCATGAGAAAGAATCATGTGGAATATCATAATAAAAATAACATTTTTTATAACTTGAAGATGTGGCTAAAACATTTAATATTGACAATAATTTAGTTTCACCAAGGTCCATCCCCAAGGTGTCATTAAAAATTACCAAGGTTATTCACCATGGTATCAGTCTAAAAGGTCATCTCTAGAGATTAAGTCTTTACCCAATGCATTGTAGCGCTATCTGGGCGCACCCTTGACATGTATTTATTATCATGTGAGCCACATATATCATCATCCATCATTTCATAAACAACCCATATAGCATAAATGAAATGGGTTTCATTTCATAATCATAACGTTTTAAAAACTACTTTAAAGAAATGATCTTCATGTTACTTTAAACCCACGAAAAAAGGTAAAGAGGGTTTCATGTATGTAAATCCCAGAATTTAAAATAGAACATTTTGATATATATGTTAATACCCCTGTAGAAATAAGAGCATTGAGTATTCACTTAATAATATAAAATAATTTTGAGATAAAGAGGGATGCATTTTGAGACATAAACTCTGCTGCATAATGTCTACGATACATTGTTTTAGAAAACATTGAAAAGAGAGGGGACATGGGTCACCCACTCCAAAATGATACATAAAATAGTAGGGGAACAGAATATATATTATTTAAGAACATTTCAATGAAATTTTAATGATATACCATATGAAACGAATAACATGAAAGGAAGACAAAAATAAGATTTCTCTTATGAGAATTCGGCAGCCTAACGACGTCACTTAAAACTTCCCAAAAATGGATTGATGAGATCAAATGGGGTCTCTCATAATATGAACAGAAATGATCAGTATGATAGATATAGATATCATACCCCAAAATAATAAAAATTAACTTGAGATACTTGACATGAAAGTAGATCTAGAAAACGAGAAGGGTTAAAGAACCCCTTAGAAATTCGGCAGCCTAACGGCGCCACTTAAACATCAACAAAATTGAATTGATGAGATAAAATAGGGTCTCTAATAATATTATAATAAAATATCAGTATGATATATTTATATATCATACCCCAACATAATAAAAATGAACTTTCAAGACTTGACATGGAATTAAAACTTTGAAAAAGGAGAAAGGAGAAAGAACCAATTAAAAATCTGGCAGCCTAACTACGGCATTTAAAACTTCAAAATACTGAATTGAAGAGATAAAATGGGGTCTCTCATCATATTATCATAAAAGATCAGTATGATAATTTTACATATAATACCCCAACATAATAAAAATTAACTTTCAAGACTTGACATGGAATTAGAACTTTGAAAAATGTGAAAGGTGAAAGAAACACTTAAAAATTCGGCAGCCTAACTGCGCCACTTAAAAATTAAAAATACTTAATTGAAGGGATAAAATGGGTTCTCTCATCATATGATCATAAAATATCTGTATGATAAATTTATATATCATACCCCAATATAATAAAAAGGAACATGAAATACTTTACATGAAAATAGATCTTGAAAAATGGGAAGGGAGAAAGAATCTGTAACAAACATTTCGCCAGCCTAACGGCGCCACCTAAAAATTCATAAAACGAAATAATGAGAGTAAGAGGGGATCTCTAATTATAATAAAATGAAAAAGGAAGTAAGATGAGTATTAAATAACATCCTTTAACATAAGAACATGAAGCATAAAATAAATTACATAAAAGAGATTTCTTGAAAAGAAAGAGAGAGGTCAGATCCCTTACCTTAAAACGTAACTCTTAAAACTCAAAGGTTAGGTCCTTGAGGGCTTGGGGTCACCTTGTGAGGACTCCTTGGGAGGTAATGAGTCCATAACTTCGTTGGGGGAGAGTGGGGAGTCGAATGGATGAGAGGATGTCTTGGTATTTATAGGGAAAGTGAGGGGACAAGGCATTAATGGCCAAGGGACACCTCATTAGTGGTTTTGGCAAAACCATGGGCATTCCAATGGTATTTACCCGTGGTATTGGCCACTTGGGACACATAATACCTTATCTTACTATTAATAAGTCTTCCATATTGATTAAATACTTAATACATCATTTAATGATGTCATTAAACACCCGTAACTTAAAAACTGTATTTTCACTATTCATCGAAAATTCAACTTTCTCAGAATAATCCCAAAATTTCACCTTAACCAAATATCAATGCTCTGATTTCAAAAATAAAATCCATTTTATAAAAATAAGTTTCTAAATATTTTTAGTTAAATTTTTAAATAAAAAACACTATTCATCCAAAAAAAACTAATACTTGAATAATAATTTATGAAAACGTTATTAAACCATTTTATTGATTCACATTACTTAATCAAAGTGCCTAGCTAATATTAATACTTTATTTAAGTGATATTACTAATCAATTTGGTCACATTACTAATCCTAAGCATAAAATAACTATTCATAATTTACAATTCATCAAAAATTAAGTTGATCTTATTAGACTCTAAATTTTGTACTGAACATAAATATAGAAGATCATTTTTTGAAAATAATTACTCATTTTTAATTATTTAAGGTTTACCTAAACATTTTTAAAATATCCTTTTTCAAAAATTCATCAAAATTATGCAGACTTTGTTTATCCGGACATTTGAGAATTCATAAACTTCATCATAAGAATAAATCAAAATTTTTATTTAAAACAAAGGATTACACAAGGTAGTTACGGTCTCCTTTCAAATCCCCTTATCACACCAGCATAGGACCTAAGTGTGACGTGTTCTAAGGTGAGAGAATCTGAGGGAGGCTCATCCAACATCGCACGAGTAGTAATTTATATCAGTTTGAACTTCTCGTGAAGGCGATCCCATTCTAGCTTCATACGATGAAGTTCATCTTGGGTTTGCTCCAGAGCAAAGCCCAGTGGTGCTACCTCCTTCCCAAGTTCTGTTAGATGGGCTTAGATTGGTCCAATACTACTAGGTGAGGCCATAAAATATTCTTTTTATATTAATTATCCATGATTACTTGTATTTATTGAAAATAATTGAAATGTTTAGTTTACAGCGGTCATATATAACAGTCAAAACCCAACGGTCTCATTTTAATTATACTCATGTTATCAAGTGAAACATTTTTGTTGAGTATAAAAATAAAATAAAACAACACACAAAATTAGGAAACAAGATTTATTCAAAATTCCTTGTCGTTAAAATCTTCCCCCCTTAAGAAATTGCGTCCTCGCAATTTTTAAAATTGGGTTTTGGAATTTTATTGAAAGCCCCACATCAGAAGAAGAGTCAGTAAAACTATTACTTTAAAAGAAAGAAAGGGAAGTAAAAGGGTCACCGAGTTAACCAATACAAGGATCCCATGTAGGAAAACATGGACATGGAGGAAAAAACAAGGGTCACAGTATAAGGGAGAGTGATAGAAAACATGATTAGGAGAAAGTTAACCATAAGAAAATCCCAAACATAAGATGTTTGTAAATGGGATTTGATTACCTAGTAGGAAACGTAAACCAACAACGTTTTTGTTTTACATTCCTTTTCATAATTTTGAGGAATTCATTTACTACATAGAATAAAAACATGAGATAATATACCTACCTTCAAGTAGAGTTTCATCCTTTAATAAGTCCCTACCAACACTAATCTTTTCCCCAAATGATGAGAATTCAAAAACACTTGGTCTCATAAAAAGAACAAGAATCATCATCTATAGAATCACATAATCCAAAAAATATTAACCATCTATTTCTTCTATCTTTAAACATTATCCCAAAAATAGAAAGGTTAAGGTAAAACAACTCTTCAAAAAGAAAGAATCCCATAGGAATGGAAACTACTCTTAAATCATCAAAGTTACATGGTACTACCCAAAGTTCATCATAGACCATTCCATAAATAACGGTCTTTAAAATTACTCAAAATAAACCAAACTAAGATTGAAACCCAAATACAAGAAGGATTTGATAACATAGTCTTCCAAAATAAACTTCATTGTTCATCTACAAACAACATCAACCACTCCTAACATCTTATAACAAAAGTAGCTAACCAAAACATATTTAACTCAAGATAGGTTAATCATTCCCATAAGTAACTTAAATTACTATAAGTCCACCTTAAATTCATCGATTCTTCCAAATATAAGTCAACCTTACTCCTCAATGAAAATAACGTAGTAATCTATTTACCTCGATCATATAGGGTCCCCAAAATAGTGCACGTCTTCCAAAATAATAATCAAATTTTAATCCCCTCATCATACTTGTCATATTAATACGGAAATCGTCGCATTTCCTATCAAATTGGTTTTTGGGACATGTTCTTCTATTTCCAACCATTAACTAAGAAGAGAAAGCATAATTAGGGGCTTATGTACTTATCCAATAATCATGAAAATGAACTGAAAGCATATAAGGATAACTTGTAGAAGAAAATTATACCCTAACTTTTGATCCACTAGGTTCCCATTTAGGCTATCCATGATCATATATTCTTATGTGAATATTTATTTTATTTGATCTTTTTTCCTTTAACAATGGTTTATACTAAGCTTATGAATTTACTAAAGCATATCCCCCGGGAGTGTCGTAACCAAGAGTGCAGCAAGGCCCGTTGTCGTGTACCAGTTCCCGTTTGAGACTAGCTCAAAGAGGTGTTTTCGGGTTTTAACCCTATGTACATCTGTGCCAGAGCCACCTCTACCTTCTCATATCCAGACAGGGATGTATTTTCTTGGCAACCCCTAACTCAATACTCACCAAAATACCAGGAATATTTCCTATATTTAAACTTTTCTATAGGGTTCTTCCTAGAGTTTTCATACCCTAATTTTCACAAATAAATAAACCATCCATTGATACCAACTATAGCATCTCACCTTTTTATCACATAAACTTTCATTAAATTTTACAAAACCGAGGATCTTTATGGTTTAGTGTATTGGAAACCAGGAACAAAAAACATGAAAACATAAAACATTCTTCTTAAACACTTTAAAGGATTCTCCTCATTTTCATCCTAGGTTCATTACTGCATCTCATAACCTGGGGACATACATCAAAAGAAAGGGTGATCAGATGGCCCAGTAATGGAAACAAGAGAAACATTTAACATGTGAACTTGAGATACATCAACTATGTCATGAAAAAGAACTTTAAGACATGAGAAAGAATCATGTGGAATATCATAATAAAAATAACATTTTTTTATAACTTGAAGATGTGGCTACAACATTTAATATTGACAATCATTTCTTTTCACCAAGGTCTATCCCCAAGGTGTCATTAAATATTACCAATTTTATTCACCAAGGTTTCAGTCTAGAAGGTCATCTCTAGAGATTAAGTCTTTACCCAATGCATTGGAGCTCTATCTGGGTGAACCCTTGACATGTCTTTATTATCATGTGATCCACATATATCATCATCAATCATTTCATAAACAACCCATATAGCATAAAACAAATGGGTTTCATTTCATAATCATAACGTTTTAAAAACTGCTTTAAATACATGATCTTCTTGTTACTTTAAACCCACGGAAAAAGGGAAAGAAGGTTTCATGTATGTAAATCCCAGAATTTAAAATAGAACTTTTTGATATATATGTGAATAAACCTGTAGAAATAAGAGCTTTGAGTATTCACTTAATAACATAAAATAATTTTGAGATAAAGAAGGAGGCATTTTGAGACGAAAACTATGCAGCATAACGTCTACGATACATGGTTTTAGAACACATTGAAAAGAGAGGGGACCTGGGTCCCCCACTCAAAAATGATACATAAAATAGTAGGGGAACAAAATATATATTATTTAAGAACATGGTAATTAAATTTTAATGATATACCATATGAAATGAAGAACATGAAAGGAATACAAAAATAGGATTTCTCTTAGGAGAATTCGGTAGACTAATGGCGTCACTTAAAACATCCCAAAAATGGATTGAAGAGATCAAATGGGGTCTTTAATAATATGAACATAAATGATATGTATTATAGATATAGATATCATACCCCAAAATAATAAAAATGAACTTGAGAGACTTGACATGAAAGTAGATCTCGAAAACGAGAAGGGTTAAAGAACCCCTTAGAAATTCGGCAGCCTAACAGCGCCACTTAATCTTCAACAAAAACGAATTGATGAGATCAAATAGGGTCTCTCATCATATGATCATAAAATATCAGTATGATATATTTAGAGATCATACCCCAAAATAATAAAAATAAACTTCCATGACTTGACATGGAATTAGAACTTTGAAAAAGGAGAAAGGTGAAAGAACCTGTAAAAAATTCGGCAGCCTAACTGCGCCACTTAAAACATCAAAATACTGAATTGAAGAGATCAAATTTGGTCTCTCATAATATGATCATAAAATATCAGTATGATAAATTTAGATATCATACCCCAACATAATTAAAATGAACTTCCAAGACTTGACATGGAATTAGAACTTTGAAAAAGGAGAAAGGTGAAAGAACCACTTAAAAATTCGGCAGCCTAACTGCGCCACTTAAAACATCAAAATACTGAATTGAAGGGATAAAATGGGGTCTCTAATAATATGATAATAAAAGATAAGTATGATAAATTTATATATCATACCCCAAAATAATAAAAAGGAACATGAAATACTTTACATGAAAATAGATCTTGAAAAATGAGAAGGGAGAAAGAATCCGTTACAAAAATTTTGGTAGCCTAACGACGCCACCTAAAACTTCATAAAACGAAATAATGAGAGTAATAGGGGATATATAATTATATGAACATGAAAAGGGCAGTAAGATGAGTATAAAAGAACATACTTTAACATAATAACATGGAGCATAAAAGAAATTACATAAAAGAGATTTCTTGAAAAGAAAGAGAGAGGTCGGATCCCTTACCTTAAAACGTAACTCTTAAAACTCATAGGTTGAGACCTTGAGGGATTGGGAGCACCTTGGGAGGACTCCTTGGGAGGTAATGAGACCAGAACTTCGTTGGGGGAGAGTGGGGAGTCGAATGGATGAGAGTATGGCTTGGTATTTATAGGGAAAGTGATGGGACAAGGCATTAATGGCCAAGGGACTCCTCATTAGTGGTTTTGGCAAAACCATGGGCTTGCCCATGGTATTTGCCCATGGTATTCACCACTTGGGACACCTCATACCTTATATTACTATTAATAAGTCTAAAATATTGATTAAATACTTAATACATCATTTAATGATGTCATTAAACACCCGTAACTTAAAAACTGTATTTTCACTATTCATCGAAAATTCAACTTTCTCAGAATAATCCCAAAATTTCACCTTAACCAAATATCAATGCTCTGATTTCAAAAATGAAATCCATTTTATAAAAATAAGTTTCTAAATATTTTTAATTAAATTTTTAATTAAAAAACACTATTCATCCAAAAAAACTAATACTTGAATAATAATTTATGAAACCATTATTTAACCATTTTATTGAATCACATTACTTAATCAAAGTGCCTTGCTTATTTTAATACTTTCTTTAAGTGAGATTACTAATACATTTGGTCACATTACTAATCCTAAGCATAAAATCACTATTCATAATTTACAATTCATCAAAAATTAAGTTGATTTTATTAGACTCTAAACTTTTTACTGAACATAATTGTATAAGATCATTTTTTGAAAATCAATACACATTTTTAATTATTTAAGGTTTAACTAAACATTTTTAAAATATTCTTTTTTAAAATTCATCAAAATTATGCAGACTATGTTTATCCGGACATTTGAGAATTCAAAAACTTCATCATAAGAAGAAATCAAAATTTTTATTTAAAACAATGGATTACACAAGGTAGTTACGGTCTCCTTAAATAGCCCCTTATCACACCAGCAGAGGACCTAAGTGTGAGGTGTGCTAAGGTGAGAGAATCCGAGGGAGGCTCGGCCAGCATCGCACGAGTAGTAATTTCTATCATTTTGAACTTCTCGTGAAGGCGATCCCATTATAGCTTCATACGATGAAGTTCAGCTTGGGTTTGGTCCAGAGTAAAGCCCAGTGGTGCTACCTCCTTCCCAAGTTCTGTTAGATGGGATTAGATCGGTCCAATACTACTGGGTGAGGCCATCAAATCTTCTTTCTATATTAATTATCCAAGATTACTTGTATTTAGAGAAAATAATCGAAATCTTTAGTTTACAATGGTCATATATAACAGTCAAAACCCAACGGTCTCATTTTAATTATACTCATGTTATCAAATGAAGCATTTTTGTTGAGTATAAAAATAAAATAAAACAACACACAAAATTAGGAAACAAGATTTATTCAAAATTCCGGGACGTTACAATCTTCCCCGCTTAAAAAATTGCGTCCTCGCAATTTTTAAAAGTGGTTTTTTGAATTTTATTAAAAGCCCCACATCGGTAAAAGAGTCAGTAAAACTATTACTTTAAAAGAAAGAAAGGGAAGTAAAAAAGGTCACCCGAGTTAACCAATACAAGGAACCCATGTAGGAAAACATGGACATTGAGGAAGAACCAAGGGTCACATTATAAGGGAGAGTGATAGAAAACATGATTAGGAGAAAGTTAACCATAAGAAAATCCCAAACTTACGATGTGTTTAAACGGGCTTTGATGACCTAGTAGGAAACGTAAACCAACAACGTTTTTGTTTTACGTTCCTTTTCATAATTTTGAGGAATTCATTTACTACATAGAACAAAAACATGAGAAAATATACCTACCTTCAATTAGAGTCTAATCCTTTAATAAGTCCCAACCAACACTAATCTTTTCCCCAAATGATGAGAATTCAAAAACACTTGGTCTCATAAAAATCAAAAGAATCATCATCTATAGAATCACATAATCCACAAAAGATTAACTATCTATTTCTTCTATCTTTAAACCTTATCCCAAAAATAGAAAGGTTAAGGTAAAACAACTCTTCAAAAAGAAAGACTCCCATAGGAATGGAAACTACTTTTAAATCTTCAAAGTTCCATGGTACTACCCAAAGTTCATCATAGACCATTCCATAAATAACAGTCCTTAAAATTCCTCAAAATAAACCAAACTAATATTGAAACCCAAATACAAGAAGGATTTGATAACATAATCTTCCAAAATAAACATCATTGTTCATCTCCAAACAGCATCAACCACTCCTAACATCTTATAACAAAAGTAGCTAACCCAAACATATTTTACTCATGATAGGTTAATCATTCCCATAAGTAACCTAAATTACTATAAGTCCACCTTAAATTCATCTATTCTTCTAAATATAAGTCAACCTTACTCCTCAATGAAAATACTGTAGTAATCTATTTACCTCGATCATATAGGGTCCCCAAAATAGTGGACGTCTTCCAAAATAATAATCATCATTTAATCCCCTAATCATCCATGTCATATTAATACGGCAATCATTGCATTTCCTATCACATTGGTTTTTGGGACATGTTTTTCCATTTCCCACCATTAACTAAGAAGAGAAAGCATAATTAGGGGCTTAAGTACTTATCTAATAATCATGAAAATGAACTGACAGCATATAAGGATAACATGTAGAGGAAAATTATACCCTAACTTGTGATCCCCTAGGTTCCCATCTACATTATCCATGATCATATATTCTTATGTGAATATTTATTTTATTTTATCTTTGTTCCTTTAACAATGGTTCATACTACGCTTATGAATTTACCAAAGCATATCCCTCGGGAGTGTCGTAACCAAAAGTGCAGCAAGGCCCGTGTCACGACCCGCCCTCGGGGCCCGTGCCGTGACTACCCCAAACCCGCCTTCCATAGGCCAGGGGCTGGCGACTAGCACCAAGGCGAAAATCCCAACAAAAAGGGAAGGCATTGCCTTTGAAAAGTAAACAAGCACCACAGAGTAAGCAAGAGGAAAATTAAACACTAAGTAAAACTGTACAAGCTGTGCTGAAAGTAAAAAGGGGCCGGAAATACATGCCCAACTGTAAAGTACAACTGAAAGGAAAAACAGCAACTGAAAAGGGAAAACTGCAGCGTCGGGCCGTCCTCCGGAAGTCCCACCTGAAGGGTGGGTACAGATAGCCTCCACGTCTCCTCGGGTCCACCTAACCACTCTGAGTACGTCCCGCCCAGTGGTCCACCTCCAGGTACTGTCCTGCTCCGCACGCCTCCTCCACGATCAGTGATGTCCGTCGTCTGCAACCAACACCACGAAGTGCGGGCATAGCCCGTGCAGGGGTGAGTATAAGCTACTCAGTAGGGACCCCGAGACCCCCGAAGGTCTCCCGAAATCCAAAAAGGATAATCCACAAAGGAAATATACAATCACGAAGTAATATCTGACACGGCTTAGGTATATGCCCATACGTATAACTAAGACTTCAATTCCCGCTCGGCTTCAATGTCCGAGCCCAAGCACAACCCAGTCCACACAGGAAAGCAAACGCATACCCACGCAGGATAGAACAACACAATCCACAAAGGAGAGTAACACAAGATTCAGCTCACACAGGTATACTTATTCGGATGACGATAAAGATGATCATTGAACCATCTAAGTTGTCGGACCCACGAAGGATCGATAGGTACTAACCTTGCAGTGACCCACACAGGATCGGGCCCACGCAAGACCTGTAGAAGTTGGCTCACACAGAACCGCTGAGAGATGACCCACACAGGATCGGGCCCACACAGGACCGGGCCCACGCAGGACCTGTAGGCGCTGGCTCACACAGAACCGCTGAGCGCTGACCCACGCAGGATCGGACCCACACAGGATCGGGCCCACACAGGACCAGGCCCACGCAGGACCTGAAACACTGATCCACGTAGGATCGCTGAGTGCAGGAGTCGTCGCAGTCCGCTGAGGATATCTACATAGTCGTCGCCGCAGTCCACTGAGGATCTCTGCACGGTCGTCGTCGGAGTCCACGAATGATCTCTGCACAGTCGTCGCCGCAGTCCACTGAGGATCTCTACACGGTCGTCGCTGTCGAAGTAGCAGTCGCAGCCAGCCTAGGGTTCCCGCACACAGCAAGATCGTTCGGGAGGGTCCTCTCCACGAGCCGAGGGGCTGATACATCAACTGACATGAAGTTCGAAGTTGATGTATCCAAAAGTTCCGTATCGTCAACAGGAACTCAACGTCGCAGACGGCGCGTCAAACGGACGCCCAGTCTGAGAGATATTGGCATTTTCGTCCCAGGGGCCCGGTTGGTTTTTAAGGCAAAACCAACCCGACCGCACTCCACCTGCGTCCAAACCTCGGGCGGAGTATGCCAAAAGATCCGTCTCACTTAGAGGAATTCAACGAAGGTGACGGCACGTCAATCGGACGTCCGTAGCTCAAGATATGAGTGTTTCCGCTCCGAGGGCCCGGTTGGTCTCGTGTACGAACCAACCCGGCCGAACTCAAAGTATTCCGAAACCTTAAATGCGATATACCGAAACGACCGTCTCGATCCAAGGATCGCGTTGCCGCTGACGGCGGGTCGTTTGGAGGCACGAAGCTCATGTTACGGGCGCTTGAACGAAAACGTCCGAAGATGGGGTGGTACGGGACCGGGCCGACCCGGCCCGACCCCCCCTGGGTCGGCCCGAACCGGGTCAACCCGAACCGGGTCGACCCGACCCGGGTCCGACCCGGCTGGCCCGGCCCGGCTCGGCTTGGCCGAGCCGCACGGGTGGAAGCCGCGGGCGCTGACCCGCGGCTTGAGGAAGGACCGCGGCCAGCATGCGGGCCGCGCTGGCGAACCGCGGACGCGCTGAGCCGCGTCCGCCTAGACGAACCGGACCCGCCGCCGCGGGTCCGTTGGCCGCCGCCAACGCGGCTGAAGCCGCGGCGGATCTCGTCCGGCGGCGCGCCGGGGCGCCGCCGCCTCCGGCCGCCGGCGTCACTCCGGTGGCCCGTTTTCCTTCCCGTCTGCGCCGTTGCTCCTCCCGGGATCCGTTCTTTACTGCGGGATCGTCAAACGTCTGCGGCGGCACGTTCCGTCGTCGACCGTCAAATCCGCACAAAACAAGAACGGCCGAGGTTCGTCGGGCCATGTTCGTTTGGCCCGCGCACTCCGCGTTAGAAATAAACAACTGGGAGAAAAAGATTCCACACAGGAAACAACAATTTTGATAGGATTAGAATTGTTCACAAACGGTTCTTTAATTTCTTTAAAGAAACAAAGACGGGAATTAATTTTAAAGGGGTAACTCCAATAAAGAAATCCCTACCTTGATGATCGTCGTGCGCAGGCGTTCTTCGCAGAAGAGATCGTCGCGGAAGAGGTCGATCGTCGCGTCGTCGCGGGGAGGCGTCGCGTCGTCGCAGAAACCGGCGTTGAGTCGGTGAACTCAACGAACCAAGAACAAGAGATTTAAACTATAATTAATTAAATCTGTGTTTAAAACCAAAAAGAACCTTGAGCGGAAATCCGAAAGCACTTACCTCGAATGGTCGGTGATCGGAGATCGGAGATCGGGGATCGGAAGAACGTCTCGGACGAAGGCGTCGTCGATTTCTGGGTTCGGCGTTCTTCGCGTTCTTCGCGAGGGAGCCGAAGAAACAGGGATCCTCTCAATCTTCCAAAAGGATTTTTTGGTTGGTCTTATTTTATTAATATGCCAACACACGAAACCGGTTAAGAAACGATTGAATTAATTCGTTGAATTAATTCAACGAAAGAAATAGGTCATTTAATTCACGATAGAAACAGCCCATTTAATTCACGAAAGAAACATCCCATTTAATGGTCTGTTAAGAATTTAGAAAACGCGTCAGTTGACTTTCATTAAGACGGGTTTTCACAGGTGCGTTTCTTAGCGGAAAGAAACCGCGGGGCTCGTGCGGGCCCCACCTCACAAATATCCTACCAAGGGGGTAGGATATTTCTGGATAGCATCCTATCCAGTTCAACTCAGTTCAAGCCGCATTTAAGTTGCTTCAAGTGGCTTCCAAGTGGCATAAGTGAAATAAAATAAAGTTGTCGCAAAATTATTTTATTTCTTAACTTTAAGCCCGAAAATTAAAAACTACACCCGAGAAAACGCAACTCTGGAAGAGGCGATTCTAAGCGAATACCGGTGCTGCGATTTCATCGGTGCCCTCAGAATTCGATTCGGGGATCCGGTTCAAAAGTTAGAAAATCTCGCTCGTCCGTTCACTGAACGTACCCGAGCCAAACTTCGGAAAATGATTCCGGGCACACCGGGCCTCGGAATCAGGTACCGTCAGAAACTGCGCTCTTGTAAAATTCCAAAGAAAATTAAGACAAAAAAAAATTTCCTTGAAGTTTACGGGTCTTTACATTACTCCCACCTCAGGACTTTACGTCCCCGTAAAGATACATCAAAAACTAGGGGAACAAATGTGGGTACTGAGCACGCATCTGAGCCTCCAGCACCCAAGTGCTCTCCTGGAGGTTCCCGTGCTACCATCTGATGCGCACAAGAGGGATCGATCACCCACGTAGGACCCGCTCCTGTCGATCCTCTATCTCCACTGGGACCTCCGTAAAAGTCTCCCCATCATCCACGTCTAGCTCCCCATAGTCAATGATGTGTGTCGGGTCGTGCACGTATCTCCTCAGCTGGGATACGTGGAAGACGTCGTGCACCCGGTGCAACTGAGGTGGCAAAGCCAGACGATAAGCCACCTCGCCAACCCTACTGAGGACCTGTAAGGGTCCGATGAAGCGTGGAGAAAACTTGTCGCCTCAGCCAAATCTCCTCAAACCACGTCGAGGTGAGACCCGCAAGAAGACGTGGTCGCCATCCTCGAACTCTAGTGGTCTCCGCCTCCTGTCAGCATATGACTTCTGCCGGCTCTGTGTTGTCCTCATCCTCTCCTGGATGACCTGGACCTTCTCTGTCGTGGCCCGGACCATCTCTGGTCCCACAAGTGATGACTCTCCAGGGTCTGTCCAGCACAAAGGGGATCTGCAAGGCCTGCCGTACAACGCCTCGTAGGGTGCCATCCCTATGGTGGAGTGGTAGCTGTTGTTGTACGCAAACTCTACCAAGGGTAGGTGGTCCTCCCAGCTATGACCAAAGTCGAGGACACATGCACAGAGCATGTCCTCGAGAGTATGAATGGTCCTCTCCATCTGACCACCCGTCTGAGGGTGAAAGGCGGTGCTCAGACGTAGCCGCGTCCCGAACGGCTCCTGCAACCCCTTCCAAAGCCGGGAAGTAAAACGAGCGTCCCGATCGGAGAAGATAGTCGATGGCACACCGTGAAGTCGTACAATCTCCTAAACGTAGAGACACCCCAAGCTCTCCAATGAGCCCTGCTCTCGGATGGGTAAGAAGTGTGCCGACTTGGTGAGTCAGTCAACAATCACCCAAATGGAATCGTGACCTCTAGAAGTGCGTGGAAGTCCAGTCACGAAGTCCATAGTTATGCCGTCCCACTTCCACTCCAGGACCTCCAAGGGCTGCACCAAACCTGCTGGTACCTGATGCTCAGCCTTCACCTGCTGGCAGGTGAGGCACCGTGAAACGAACTCTGCCACAGCCTTCTTCATGCCCGGCCACCAGTGATGTCGTATGAGATCCTGGTACATCTTCGCCACTCCAGGATGTACCGCCAAAGGAGATGTGTGATACTCTCTCAGCACCTCCTCTCGTAAAGCGACTGGTACCAAGGTACGTCCTCTGAAAAGGACATCGTGCTCCGCTCCAAGGGAGAAACCATCAGGTGCCTGTCCCGAGGATATATGTGCACGCCGTGTCTCACAGTCGACGTCCCCACACTGTGCCTCTCTGACCCGCTGAAGAAGTGGAGGAGAGACTGTGAGAGACTGAAGGAAGGTTGCTCCGTCTCTATCCACGAAGGATATTTGCAAAGCGGCTAGCTGCTCTGTCGCCTCCTCAAGTAGATGGATGCCCGTCCTCCTGCTGAGGGCATCAGCCACCACGTTACCCTTCCCAGGAGTATAGACTATCTCAAAGTCATAGTCCTGGAGGAACTCGAGCCATCGCCGCTGTCTCAGGTTCAGTTCCTTCTGAGTGAAGATGTACCTGAGACTCTGGTGGTCAGAAAAGACTGTGAAGCGCTCGCCCATCAGATTGTGTCGCCATGTCTTCAGGGCGAAGACCACTGCTGCCAACTCCAAGTCATGGGTAGCGTAGTTCTTCTCATGAGGCCTCAACTGACGTGATCCGTAGGCAATCACGGCCCGCTCCTGCATCAGATCACACCCGAGTCCGGTCCCTGATGCATCGCAGTAGACTAAGAATCCAACTCCCTCCTCAGGCAACCTCAAGATAGGTGCGCTAGTCAACCTCTGCCTCAACTCCTGGAAGATCTGCTGACATCTGTCTGACCACACGAAGGGTTTCCCCTTCTTCTTCAACGTTGAGAGTGGGGCCGCAACTCTGGAGACGTCCGGCACAAATCTCCGATAGTATCCGGCTAGGCCCAAGAAACTCCGTACCTCTGTCACGCTCTTGGGTGGCTCCCAAGCTAGCACTGCCTCGATCATCGCGGGATCCACTACAACTCCCGCCTCAGAAATGACGTGCCCCAAGAATTGGACCTCACGTAACCAGAACTGACACTTCGAGAGCTTTCCATAAAGCTGGTGCTCTCGGAGTGTGTCTAGTACAACACGCAGGTGGTAGGCGTGCTCCTCCTCCGTCGTCGAGTACACCAAAATGTCGTCGATGAAGACCTCGACAAATCGATCGAGGTATGGCTGGAAGATCCTGTTCATGAGGCTCATGAACACTCCTGGAGCATTGGTCACGCCGAAAAGAATAACCAAGAACTCGTAGTGGCCATACCGACACCTGAAGGCCGTCTTCTGCACATCCTCGTCTCGAACTCTAAGCTGATGATAGCCTGACCTGAGGTCTATCTTCGAGAACCACCGTGCTCCCTTGAGCTGGTCGAAGAGGTCATCAATCCTGGGTAGCGGATACTTGTTCCTCACTATCACCTGATTCAGGCGACGATAATCGACACACAGTCGCAATCTCCCGTCCGCCTTCTTGGCGAACAAAATCGGGGAAGCCCAGGGCGAAACACTGGGTCGGATGAACCCCTTGCCCTGCAAGTCCTCCAATTGTACCCGCAGCTCTCGAAGCTCAGCGAGGGCCATCCGATATGCTGGGGTGGATATCGGGGCTGTCTCGGGGTACAGGTCGATATAAAAGTCTACCTCTCTACGAGGAGGTAGTCCTGGAACGTCGTCGGGAAAGACGTCCGCATACTGATCCACCACTGCAGGAAAACTGGGACTCCGCACGTCAACTGCTCCCAGGATGAGGCTAGCCAACTGATGAGTGATGGTCTGACCTCTCCTCTGTGTGAGTCCATCCTGTGCTGCTAAGGCTCCCTTCTCACCGGTGAAGGTGAACCTGCTCCCGTCGATGCGCACACATCGCACCTTGCACCTAATGCAGTCAATCCGAGCATGGACCGTAGATAACCAATCCATGCCCAAGATGACGTCGTCAGGCCTCGACGCTGCTACAAGAAGATCCCAGCCGAAGCTCTCGCCTCCTAGAGTAAGCTCACACTGCCGGCACCAGTGCGTAATCGTCGAGTCTGCTCCCGTAGGAGTCTCTAGCCGTAAGGATCGAGCCAACGGCTCTGTCGGAATCTCCGAGCTCCGAACAAGGGCAGTGGCTATGAAAGAGTGACTCGCTCCTGTGTCTATCAGAACTGCAGCAAGGGTGGAATACACACAGATCGTACCTCGAATCATCTCTGGCGCGCCGTGGTCGTAGGCCTCTGCTGCCTGGAGCTGAGCCTGTCTCTGCCCGCCAGCTCCCTGTGGTCGGGGCGGGCCTCCTGGTGGTGGTGGTGGCAGAGCCTCAAAGCGTCGCCCACCACCTGCTGCTCGGCCAGCTCCTCTGCCTCGTCCGCCTCCTCCCTGCGGACCGCCACGATCGACCCTCTGCCTCTGCCTGGGTGGCCCCTCCACCGTCTGCTGCCCCTCGGTACGACGGGTCGGGCAGTCACAAGCCATGTGGCCCTGCCCGCCGCACTCGTAGCACTGTCTGCCTCTCGGAAGCCTGGCTCCGGGCCGGGTGCCCTGCACTGCTGAGCCAGCGTCCCGAGGTCGCCTGCCAGAAGGTCTGGTCCGCCTGGAACCCTGAGTCATCCGCCGGCTACCAGCTGCCGAAGACTCCGCTATCTGCCGCCCTGCGGTGGGTCTCGCTGTGGACTCAGCCAGGAAGCTCTCGATCAGGAGGGCTCGCTCCAGTACTCCTGCCTGGGTCGGGATGCTGAGGGAGATCAGCGATGCCCTGATCTCGTGTCTCAAACCCTGCTCGAAGCTCCGGGCCCGGAAGAAGGGGTCCTGTACCATGTCTGTCGAGTACCGAGAAAGGTCTGTGAACCTCGCCGCGTACTGAGCGACCGTCAAGCTGCCCTGCCGCAGCTGAAGAAGCTCCTGGATGCGCACCGCTCGGAGGGTGGCCGGGACGAACTCTGAGCGGAAGAGGGTCTCGAAGTCCGTCCAGATGAGGGTGGCCTCATCGTGTACCTGGAGCATCATGCTCCACCAGCGTCCGGCTGCGGCGTGCAGTAGGCTCGCCGCGAGGATCACCATGAGGTCTGCTGGCGTCCTCACTAGCCTGAAAACTCGGACGACCGCCTCCAGCCAGTCCTCGGTTGCCTGGGGGTCCGACTCCCCACGGAACCTGGGTGGTCGCTGGCGCTGGATCTCGTGCAAAGCTCCAAGGCATCGTGCGTCGTCAGCTGCCAATGATGGAAGCATCGGGGGCTCGGCGGGTAAAGGTACCGCCGGTGCCTCTGCTGTCAACGGGCCCTGTACCGAGGCCTCGTCGCTCGGCGGACTGTCGTCGCGCCCTACTCTAGGAACCCTAGCTGGCTGCTGTCGTCGTGCCATCCGGAAAAGGGAACAAGTATGCCACGGTCATAACAGTATACCTGGTGAGCTGACACAAGTAATCACAAAGAAAACTTGAAACACACATGCAATCAATGTTTTCGTGCATTAAGTCGGGAATCAGAAGTTAGGGTCCTGGTGTATGGATACGTCGGCCGCCGCACCAACACTGGACTCCCTGGACTGATAACCACACTCAATACGCTAAACACTATTGCTTCACATAGAAGAAAGATCAGAGTCTGCGGTAGAACCGACCGCCTCTGATACCAATTTGTCACGACCCGCCCTCGGGGCCCGTGCCGTGACTACCCCAAGCCCGCCTTCCATAGGCCAGGGGCTGGCGACTAGCACCAAGGCAAAAATCCCAACAAAAAGGGAAGGAAATTCCTTTGAAAAGTAAACAAGCACCATAGAGTAAGCAAGAGGAAAAGTAAACACTAAGTAAAACTGTACAAGTTGTGCTGAAAGTAAAAAGGGGCCGGAAATACAAGCCCAACTGTAAAGTTCAACTGAAAGGAAAAACAGCAACTGAAAAGGGAAAACTGCAGCATCGGGCCGTCCTCCGGAAGTCCCACCTGAAAGGTGGGTACAGATAGCCTCCATGTCTCCTCGGGTCCACCTAACCGCTCCGAGTACGTCCCGCCCAGTGGTCCACCTCCAGGTACTGTCCTGCTCCGCACGCCTCCTCCACGATCAGCGCTGTCCGTCGTCTGCAATCAACACCACGAAGTGCGGGCATAGCCCGTGCAGGGGTGAGTATAAGCTACTCAGTAGGGACCCCAAGACCCCCGAAGGTCTCCCGAAATCCACAAAGGATAATCCACAAAGGAAAGATACAATCACGAAGTAATATCTGACACGGCTTAGGTATATGCCCATACGTATACCTAAGACTTCAATTCCCGCTCGGCTTCAACGTCCGAGCCCAAGCACAACCCAGTCCACACAGGAAAGCAAACGCATACCCACGCAGGATAGAACAACACAATCCACAAAGGAGAGTAACACAAGATTCATCTCACACAGGTATACTTCTTCGGATGACGATAAAGATGATAATTGAACCATCTAAGTCGTCGGACCCACGAAGGATCGATAGGTACTAACCTTGCAGTGACCCACACAGGATCGGGCCCACGCAGGACCTGTAGAAGTTGGCTCACACAGAACCGCTGAGAGATGACCCACACAGGATCGGGCCCACACAGGACCGGGCCCACGCAGGACCTGTAGGCGCTGGCCCACACAGAACCGCTGAACGCTGACCCACGCAGGATCGGACCCACACAGGATCGGGCCCACATAGGACCGGGCCCACGCAGGACCTGAAGCACTGATCTATGTAGGATCGCTGAGTGCAGGAGTCGTCGCAGTCTGCTGAGGATCTCTGCACAGTCGTCGCTGCGGTCCACTGAGGATCTATGCACGGTCGTCGTCGGAGTCCGCGGAGGATCTCTGCACAGTCGTCGCCGCAGTCCACTGAGGATCTCTGCACGGTCGTCGTTGTCGAAGTAGCAGTCGCAGCCAGCCTAGGGTTCCCGCACACAGCAAGCTCGTTCGGGAGGGTCCGCTCCACGAGCCGAGGGGCTGATACATCAACTGACACGAAGTCCGAAGTTGATGTATCCAAAAGTTCTGTATCGTCAACAGAAACTCAACGTCGCAGAAGGCGCGTCAAACGGACGCCCGGTCTGAGAGATATTGGCATTTTCGTCCCAGGGCCCCGGTTGGTTTTTAAGGCAAAACCAACCCGACCGCACTCCACCTGCGTCCAAACCTCGGGCGGAGTATGCCAAAAGATCCGTCTCACTTAGAGGAATTCAACAAAGCTGACGGCACGTCAATCGGACGTCCGTAGCTCAAGATATGAGCGTTTCCGCTCCGAGGGCCCGGTTGGTCTCGTGTACGAACCAACCCGGCCGAACTCAAAGTATTCCGAAACCTTAAGTGCGATATACTGAAACGACCGTCTCGATCCAAGGATCGCGTTGCCGCTGACGGCGGGTCGTTTGGAGGCACGAAGCTCAAGTTACGGGCGTTTGAACGAAAACGTCCGAAGATGGGGGGGTACGGGCCCGGGCCGACCCGGCCCGACCCCCCTGGGTCGGTCCGAACCGGGTGGACCCGACCCGGGTTCGACCCGGCTGGCCCGGCCCGGCCCGGCCAGGGCCGGTCCGGCTCGGCCGGCTCGGCTTGGCCGAGCCGCGCGGGTGGAAGCCGCGGGCGCTGACCCGCGGCTTGAGGAAGGACCGCGGCCCGCGTGCGGGCCGCGCTGGCAAACCGCGGACGCACTGAGCCGCGTCCACGTGGACGAACCGGACCCGCCGCCGTGGGTCCGTTGGCCACCGCCGCGGGTCCGTTGGCCGCCGCCACGGGTCCGTTGGCCGCCGCCGCGGGTCCGTTGGCCGCCGCCGCGCCGGTGACCCGCGCCGCCGGCGACTTCCGCGGGCCGCCGACGTCGCTCCGGTGGCCCGTTTTCCTTCCCGTCTGCGCCGTTGCTCCTCCCGGGATCCGTTCTTTACTGCGGGATCGTCAAACTTCCGCGGCGGCACGTTCCGTCGTCGACCGTCAAATCCGCACAAAACAAGAACGGCGGAGGCTCGTCGGGCCGTGTTCGTTTGGCCCGCGCCCTCCGCGTTAGAAATAAACAACTGGGAGAAAAAGATTCCACACAGGAAACAACAATTTTGATAGGATTAAAATTGTTCACAAACGGTTCTTTAATTTCTTTAAAGAAACAAAGACGGGAATTAATTTTAAAGGGGTAACTCCCATAAATAAATCCCTACCTTGATGATCGTCGTGCGCGGGCGTTCTTCGCGGAAGAGATCGTCGCGGAAGAGGTCGATCGTCGCGTCGTCGCGGGGAGGCGTCGCGTCGTCGCGGAAACTGGCGTTGAGTCGGTGAACTCAACGAACCAAGAACAACAGATTTAAATTATAATTAATTAAATCTGTGTTTAAAACCAAAAAGAACCTTGAGCGGAAATCCGAAAGCACTTACCTCGAATGGTCGGTGATCGGAGATCGGAGATCAGGGATCGGAAGAACGTCTCGGACGAAGGCGTCGTCGATTTCTGGGTTCGGCGTTCTTCGCGTTCTTCGCGAGGGAGCCGAATAAACAGGGATCCTCTCAATCTTCCCAAAGGATTTTTAGGTTGGTCTTATTTTATTAATATGCCAACACACGAAACCGGTTAAGAAACGATTGAATTAATTCGTTGAATTAATTCAATGAAAGAAACAGGTCATTTAATTCACGAAAGAAACAACCCATTTAATTCACGAAAGAAACAGCCCATTTAATGGTCTGTTAAGAATTTAGAAAACGCGTCAGTTGACTTTCATTAAGACGGGTTTTCACGGGTGCGTTTCTTAGCAGAAAGAAACGGTGGGGCTCGAGCGGGCCCCACCTCACAAATATCCTACCAAGGGGGTAGGATATTTCTGGATAGCATCCTATCCAGTTCAACTCAGTTCAAGCCGCCTTTAAGTGGCTTCAAGTGGCTTCCAAGTGGCTTAAGTGAAATAAAATAAATTTGTCGCAAAATTATTTTATTTCTTAACTTTAATCCCGAAAATTAAAAACTACACCCGAGCAAACGCAACTCCGGAAGAGGCGTTTCTAAGCGAATACTGGCGCTGCGATTTCATTGGTGCCCTCAGAATTCGATTTCGGGCACCGGTTCAAAAGTTAGAAAATCTCGCTCGTCCGTTCACTGAACGTACCCAAGCCAAACTTCGGAAAATGATTCCGGGCACACCGGGCCTCGGAATCAGGTGCCGTCAGAAACTGCGCTCTTGTAAAATTCCAAAGAAAATTAAGACAAAAAAAATTTCCTTGAAATTTATGGGTCTTTACAGCCCGTTGTCGTGTACCAGTTCCCGTTCGAGTCTAGCTCAAAGCGGTGTTTTCGGGTTTTACCCCTATGTACATCTGTGCCAGAGCCACCTCTACCTGCTCATATCCAGACATGGATGTATTTGCTTGGAAACCCCTTACTCAATACTCACCAAAATACCAGGAAGATTTCCTATATTTAAACTTTTCTATAGGGTTCTTCCTAGAATTTTCATATCCTAATTTCCACAAATAACTAAACCATCCATTGATACTAACTATAGCATCCCATCTTTTTGTCACATAAACTTTCATTAAATTTTACAAAACTGAGGATCTTTATGGTTTAGTGTATTGGAAACCAGGAACATAAAACATGAAAACATAAAACATTCTTCTTAAACACTTTAAAGGCTTCTCCTCATGTTCATCCTAGGTTCATTACTGCATCTCATAACCTGGGGACATACATCAAACGAAATGGTGATCAGAAGCCCCAGTAATGGAAACAAGAGAAACATTTAACATGTGAACTTGAGATACATCAACTATGTCATGAAAAAGAACATTAAGACATGAGAAAGAATCATGTGGAATATCATAATAAAAATAAAATTTTTTATAACATGAATATGTGGCTATAACATTTAATATTGACAATCATTTCATTTAACTAAGGTCCATCCCAAAGGTGTCATTAAAAATTACCAAGGTTATTCACCAAGGTTTCAGTCTAGAAGGTCATCTCTAGAGATTAAGTCATTACCCAATGCATTGGAGCTCTATCTGGGCGCACCCTTGACATGTCTTTATTATCATGTGAGCCACATATCTAATCATCAATCATTTCATAAAAAACCCATATAGCATAAAACAAATGGGTTTCATTTCATAATCATAACGTTTTAAAAATTTCTTTAAAGACATGATCTTCATGTTACTTTGAACCCACGGAAAAAGGGAAAGAGGGTTTCAAGTATGTAAATCCCAGAATTTAAAATAGAACATTTTGATATATATGTGAACACACCTTTATAAATTAGAGCTTTGAGTATTCACTTAATAACATAAAATAATTTTGAGATAAAGAGGGAGGCATTTTGAGACGAGAACTATGCAGCATAACATCTACGATACATGGTTTTAGAAAAGATTGAAATGAGAGGGGACATGGGTCCCCCACTCAAAAATGATACATAAAACAGTAGTAGAACAGAATATATATTATTTAAGAACATGGTAATGAAATTTTAATGATATACCATATGAAACGAATAATGTGAAAGGAAGACAAAAATAAGATTTCTCTTATAAGAATTCGGCAGACTAACGACATCTCTTAAAAATTACCAAAAATGGATTGACGAGATCAAATGGGGTCTCTCATAATATGAACATAAATGATCAGTATGATATATATTGATATCATACCCAAAAATAATAAAAATGAAATTGAGATACTTGACATGAAAGTAGATCTCGAAAACGAGAAGGGTTAAAGAACCCCTTAGAAATTCGGCAGCCTAACAGCGCCACTTAAACATCAATAAAAATGAATTGATGAGATCAAATAGGGTCTCTCATCATATGATAATAAAAGATAAGTATGATAGATTTATATATCATACCACAACATAATTAAAATGAACTTTCAAGACATGACATGGAATTAGAACTTTGAAAAAGGAGAAAGGTGAAAGAACCTCTTCAAAATTCGGCAACCTAACTGTGCCACTTAAAACTTCAAAATAATGAATTGAAGAGATAAAATGGTGTATCTCATCATATGATAATAAAAGATCAGTATGATAAATTTAGAGATCATAACCCTACATAATAAAAATTAACTTGTAATACTTGACATGGAATTAGAACTTTGAAAAAGGAGAAATGTGAAAGAACCACTTAAAAATTCGGCAGCCTAACTGCGCCACTTAAAACTTCAAAATACTGAATTGAAGGGATAAAATGGGTCTCTAATCATATGATCATAAACGATAATTATGATAAATTTATAGATCATACCCACACATAATAAAGAGGAACATGAAATACTTTACATGAAAATAGATCTTGAAAAATGAGAAGGGAGAAAGAATCTGTTACAAAATTTTCGGCAGCCTAACGGCGCCACCTAAAACTTCATAAAACGAAATAATGAGAGTGTGAGGGGATCTCTCATTATATGAACATGAAAAGGGCAGTAATATGAGTATAAAATAACATCCTTTAACATAAGAACATGGAGAATAAAAGAAATTACATAAAAGAGATTTCTTGAAAAGAAAGAGAGAGGTCAGATCCATTACCTTAAAACGTAACTCATAAAACTCAAAGGTTGGGACCTTGAGGGCCTGGGGGAACCTTGGGAGGACTCCTTGGGAGGTAATGAGACCATAACGTTGTTGGGGGATAGTGGTGAGTCGAATGGATGAGAGGATGGCTTGGTATTTATAGGGAAAGTGAGGGGACAAGGCATTAATGGCCAAGGGACACCTCATTAGTGGTTTTGGCAAAACCATGGGCTTTCCCATGGGATTTGCCCATGGTATTGGCCACTTGGGACACCTCATACCTTATATTACTATTCATAAGTCTACCATATTGATTAAATACTTAATACATCATTTAATGATGCCATTAAACACCCGTAACATAAAAACTGTATTTTCACTATTCATCACAAATTCAACTTTCTCAGAATAATCCCAAAATTTCACCTTAACCAAATATCAATGCTCTGATTTCAAAAATGAAATCCATTTTATAAAAATAAGTTTCTAAATATTTTTAATTAAATTTGTAATTAAAAAACACTATTCATCAGAAAAAACTAATACTTGAATAATAATTTATGAAACCGTTATTTAACCATTTTATTGAATCACATTAATTAATCAATGTGCCTAGCTTATTTTAAAACTTTCTTTAAGTGAGATTACTAATCCATTTGGTCACATTACTAATACTAAGCATAAAATCACTATTCATAATTTACAATTCATCAAAAATTAAGTTGATCTTATTAGACTCTAAATGTTGTACTGAACATAATTGTAGAAGATCATTTTTTGAAAATCATTACACATTTTTAATTATTTACGGTTTACCTAAACATTTTTAAAATATCATTTTTCAAAAATTCATCAAAATTATGCATACAATGTTTATCCAGACATTTGAGAAATCATAAACTTCATCATTAGATGAAATCAAAATTTTTATTTAAAACAAAGGATTACACAAGGTAGTTACGGTCTCCTTACATAGCCCCTTATCACACCAGCGTAAGACCTAAGTGTGAGGTTTGCTAAGGTGATAGAATCTGAGGGAGGCTCGGCCAACATCACACGAGTAGTAATTTCTATTAGTTTTAACTTCTCGTGAAGGAGATCCCATTCTAGCTTCATACGATGAAGTTCAGCTTGGGTTTGGTCGGGAGAAAAGCCCAGTGGTGCTACCTCCTTCCCAAGTTCTGTTAAATGGGCTTAGATCGGTCCAATACTACAGGGTGAGGCCATCAAATCTTCTTTCTATATTAATTATCCAAGATTACTTGTATTCAGAGAAAATAATCGAAATGTTTATTTTGCAGTGGTCATATATACCAGTCAAAACCCAACGGTCTCATTTTAATTATACTCATGTTATCAAATGAAACATTTTTGTTGAGTATAAAAATAAAATAAAACAACACACAAAATTAGGAAACAAGATTTATTCAAAATTCCGGGTTGTTACAATCTTCCCCCCTTAAGAATTTGCGTCCACGCAATTTTTAGAATTGGGTTTTGGAATTTTATTGAAAGCCCCACATCGGAAAAAGAGTCAGTAAAACTATTACTTTAAAAGAAAGAAAGGGAAGTAAAAAGGTCACCCGATTTAACCAATACAAGGATACCATGTAGGAAAACATGGACATGGAGGAAAAACCAAGGGTCACGTTATAAGGGAGAGTGATATAAAACATGATTAGGAGAAAGTTAACCATAAGAAAATCCCAAACTTACGATGTGCGTAAACGTGCTTTGATTACTTAGTATGAAACTTAAACCAACAACGTTTTTGTTTTACGTTCCTTTTCATAATTTTGAGGAATTCATTTACTACATAGAAAAAAAACATAATAAAATATAACTACCTTCAAGTAGAGTTTCATCCTTTAATAAGTCCCTACCAACACTAATATTTTCCCCAAATGATGAGAATTCAAAAACACTTGGTCTCATAAAAAGCACAAGAATCATCATCTATAGAATCACATAATCCACAAAAGATTAACTATCTATTTCTTCTATCTTTAAACATTACCCCAAAAACAGAAAGGTTAAGGTAAAAAACTCTTCAAAAAGAAAGGATCCCATAGGAATGGAAACTACTTTTAAATCTTCAAAGTTCCATGGTAGTACCCAAAGTTCATCATAGACCATTCCATAAATAAAGGTCCTTAAAATTCCTCAAAATAAACCAAACTAAGATTGAAACCCAAATACAAGAAGGATTTGACAACATAGTCTTCCAAAATAAACTTCATTGTTCATCTCCAAACAACATCAACCACTCCTAACATCTTATAACAAAAGTAGCTAACCTAAACATATTTTACTCAAGATAGGTTAATCATTCCCATAAGTAACCTAAATTACTATAAGTCCACCTTAAATTCATCGATTCTTTAAAATATAAGTCAACCTTACTCCTCAATGAAAATACCGTTGTAATCTATTTACCTCGATCATATAGGGTCCCCAAAATAGTGGATGTCTTCCAAAATAATAATTATCTTTTAATCCCCTAATCATCTCTGTCACATTAATATGGCAATCGTCGCATTTACTATCACATTGGTTTTTGGGACATTTTCTTCCATTTCCCACCATTAACTAAGAAGAGAAATAATAATTAGGGGCTTAAGTACATAGCCAATAATCATGAAAATGAACTGAAATCATATATGGATAACTTGTAGAAGAAAAGTATACCCTAACGTGTGATCCCCTAGGTTTCCGTCTAGGTTATCCATGATCATATATTCTTATGTGAATATTTATTTTATTTTATCTTTGTTCCTTTAACAATGGTTCATACTAAGCTTTTGAATTTACCAAAGCATATCCCCTGGGAGTGTCGTAACCAAGAGTGCAGTAAGGCCCGTTTTCGTGTTTCAGTTCCCGTTCGAGTCTAACTCAGAGCGGTGTTTTCGGGTTTTACCTCTATGTACATATGTGCCAGATCCACCTCTACCTGCTCATATCTAGACATGGATGCATTTTCTTGGCAACCCCTTACTCAATACACACCAAAATACCAGGAAAATTTCCTATAATTAAACTATTCTATAGGGTTATTCCTATAGTTTTAATATCCTAATTTCCACAAATAACTAATCCATCCATTGATACCAACTATAGCATCCCACTTTTTTATCACATAAACTTTCATTAAATTTTACAAAACCGAGGATCTTTAAGGTTTAGTGTATTGGAAATCAGGAACTTAAAACATGAAAACATAAAACATTCTTCTTAAACACATTAAAGTATTCTCCTCATGTTCATCCTAGGTTCATTACTGCATCTCAAAACCTGGGGACATACATCAAAAGAAAGGGTGATCAGAAGGCCCAATAATGGAAACAAGAGAAACATTTAACATGTGAACTTGAGGTACATCAACTATGTCATGAAAAAGAACTTTAAGACATGAGAAAGAATCATGTGGAATATCATAATAAAAATAAAAATTTAATAACATGAAGATGTGGCCACAAAATTTAATATTGAAAATCATTTCGTTTCACCAAGGTCCATTCCCAAGGTGTCATTAAAAATTACCAAGGTAATTCACCAAGGTATCAGTCTAAAAGGTCATCTCTAGAGATTAAGTATTTACCCAATGCATTGGAGCTCTATCTGGGCGCACCCTTGACATGTATTTATTATCATGTGAGCCACATACATCATCATCAATCATTTCATAAACAACCCATATAGCATAAAACAAATGGGTTTCATTTCATAATCATAATGTTTTAAAAACTGCTTTAAAGACATGATCTTCATGTTACTTTAAACCCACGGAAAAAGGGAAAGAGGGTTTCATGTATGTAAATCCCAGAATTTAAAATAGAACATTTTGATATATATGTGAATACCCCTATAGAAATAAGAGCTTTGAGTATTCACTTAATAACATAAAATAATTTTGAGATAAATAGGGAGGCATTTTGAGACGAAAACTATGTAGCATAACGTCTATGATACATGGTTTTAGAAAACATTGAAAAGAGAGGGGACATTGGTACCCCACTCAAAAATGATACATAAAACATTAGGGGAACATAATATATATTATTTAAGAACATGGTAATGAAATTTGAATGATATACCATATGAAACAAAAAACTTGAAAGGAAGAAAAATAATATGATTTATCTTATGAGAATCTGGCAGCCTAACGGCGTCACTTAAAACATCCCAAAAATGGATTGACAAGATAAAATGGGGTCTCTCGTAATATGAAAATAAATGATCAGTATGATAGATATAGATATCATACCCCAAAATAATAAAAATGAACTTGAGAGACTTGACATGAAAGTAGATCTCGAAAACGAGAGGGGTTAAAGAACCCCTTAAAAATTCGGCAGCCTAACGACACCACTTAAACTTCAACAAAAATGAATTGATGAGATCAAATTGGGTCTCTCATAATATGATCATAAAATATCAGTATGATAGATTTAGATATCATACCCCAACATAATAAAAATGAACTTGCAAGACTTGACATGGAATTAGAACTTTGAAAAAGGAGAAAGGTGAAAGAACCTCTTCAAAATTTGGCAGCCTAACTGCGCCACTTAAAACTTCAAAATACTGAATTGAAGAGATCAAATGGGATATCCCATCATATGATCATAAAATATCAGTATTATAAATTTAGATATCATACCCCAACATAATAAAAATGAACTTCCAATACTTGACATGGAATTAGAACTTTGAAAAAGGAGAAATGTGAAAGAACCACTTAAAAATTCGGCAACATAACTGCGCCACTTAAAACATCAAAATACTGAATTGAAGAGATCAAATGGGGTCTCTCATCATATGATCATAAAATATCAGTATGATAAATTTATATATCATACCCCAACATAATAAAAAGTAACATGAAATACTTTACATTAAAATAGATCTTCAAAAATTAGAAGGGAGAAAGAATCCGTTATAAAAATTGCGGCAGCCTAACGGTGCCACCTAAAACATCATAAAACGAAATAAAGAGAGTAATAGGGGATATATCATTATATGAAAATGAAAATGGAAGTAAGAGGAGTATTAAAGAACATACTTTAACATAATAACATGGAGCATAAAAGAAATTACATAAAAGAGATTTCATGAAAAGAAAGAGAGAGGTCGGATCCCTTACCTTAAAACGCAACTCTTAAAACTCAATGGTTGGGACCTTGAGGGACTGGGGGAACCTTGGGAGGACTCCTTGGGAGGTAATGAGACCATAACTTCGTTGGGGGAGAGTGGGGAGTCGAATGGATGAGAGGATGACTTGGTATTTATAGGGAAAGTGAGGGGACAAGGCATTAATGGCCAAGGGACACCTCATTAGTGGTTTTGGATAAACCATGGTCTTGCCCATGGTATTTGCCCATGGTATTGGCCACTTGGGACACCTCATAACTTATATTAATATTAATAATTCGACCATATTGATTACATACTTAATACATCATTTAATGATGTCATTAAACAACCATAACTTAAAAACTGTATTTTCACTATTCATCGAAAATTCATCTTTTTCAGAATAATCCCAAAATTTCACCTTAACCAAATATCAATGCTCGGATTTCAAAAATGAAATCCATTTTATAAAAATAATTTTCTAAATATTTTTAATTAAATTTTTAATTAAAAAACACTATTCATCCGAAAAAACTAATACTTGAATAATAATTTTTTAAACCATTATATAACTATTTTATTGAATCACATTACTTAATCAAAGTGCCTACCTTATTTTAATACTTTCTTTAAGTGATATTACTAATACATTTGGTCACATTACTAATCCTAAGCATAAAATCACTATTAATAATTTACTATTCATCAAAAATTAGGTTGATCTTATTAGACTCTAAATTTTGTACTGAATATAATTGTAGAAGATCTTTTTTTGAAAATCATTACACATTTTTAATTATTTAGGGTTTACCTAAACATTTTTAAAATATCATTTTTCTAAAATTCATCAAAATTATGCATACTATGTTTATCCAGACATTTGAAAATTCATAAACATCATCATAAGATGAAATCAAATTTTTTATTTAAAACAAAGGATTACAAAAGGCAGTTACAGTCTCCTTACATAGCCCCTTATCACACCAGCATAGGACCTAAGTGTGAGGTGTGCTAAGGTGAGAGAATACTAGGGAGGCTCAGCCAACATCGCACGAGTAGTAATTTCTATCAGTTTGAACTTCTCGCGAAGGCGATCCCATTCTAGCTTCATATGATGAAGTTCAGCTTGGGTTTGGTCTAGAGCAAAGCCCAATGGTGATACCTCCATCCCATGTTCTGTTAGATGGGCTTTGATCAGTCCAAGACTACTGGGTGAGGCCATCGAATCTTCTTTCTATATTAATTAACCAAGATTGCTTGTATTTAAAGAAAATAATCGAAACGTTTAGTTTACAGCGGTCATATATAACAGTCAAAACCCAACGGTCTAATTTTAATTATACTCATGTTATCAAATGAAACATTTTTGTTGAGTATAAAAATAAAATAAAACAACACACAAAATTAGGAAACAAGATTTATTCAAAATTCCGGGTCGTTACAATTATAAACAATGAAGAATCAAAAAATACATATACATTTTGACAATACAGAAATTTGTATTCATGGATCTATTATTCTAGTAGTATGGTATTCTCTTGTGGGGTTTTCTAGGTCATCTAGTATAGGGAACAATGTTTATTAATAGTTTGTCTAACTATTTATCCAAACTATACAATGTTTTTATATTTTTCAAATATTGCTAAATTACAAAATTCCCCCCACCTATTTTACACAAATTCATGCCTCCTCCATTTTTTATCTCCAACTCATTGCCTTACTGACCATGATATTCTATAAGATGATTATTATAATTTTCCCTCTCGTTCTGGTTGTAATTATGTAATGATTCTTCCTAATCTAGGTATGAATCCTTGAGTTATGGCCTCATCCTCCTCCTTCAAACCCTTACCTATTCCATTCTTCTATCCCTTATAAATTCACCACTATTTCTTATAACATAAATGGTATGGGGATTTATTAATTACTTTTATTGATGTTAGGTATTTTATGGCTCTCAAAAATACCTATTTAAATAGTTTTTTTAAAGATGTTGTTTTTCTCTCTATTCGAGGATGGTACCCCCATGCATCTTTGAATATATTTGAAACCATTAATTTGTTTGAATATTAATTTTTATTTTTGATATTTAATGGTGGTATTATTCATTTCAATTAGATTTATAGAAACTATATTATTAATTATTTCCGAAAATGTTATGTGTATTTCTGTATCAGATAATGTTTTGGAGTTTATTTTTTATTTAATGTGAAAACCATAAGATGGAAAAAAATGAATGTAACTTATGAATGAATAATATAATTTTGAAAAGAAATTTTCTTTTAAATATTTAATTCATACTTGGGAGATAGGTTTTCTTTTTCATTTCATGGTATACATGGAATGATAAGTATTGGTAACACATTTTAAGAATGGGTTTCAATGATAATGTGAGTCATGTAAATGAAATTGATGTATTTAGTGGTTTTACACAAATATATATAAGGATATATATATATATATATATTAATTTTGACATGTGAATTTATAAATTGAGATACGCAAATATATTTTTAAATTTATATTATAATAAAGGGAAGGAATTCATAATAATTTAAAATTGGAACATAGACATCAATAAAAAATATATTTAAATAAAAGTATAAATTCTATTAAAATGGATCATTTATAGTGGATTACATGGTTTTTAATTTTTTATAATGGAATTTTTAAATATTTAATGTTTTTTTGATATATTCGATGATTTATTATATGCCTATAAGATATTTTTAATTTCTTCCCTTTATTTGATAAAAAAATGGTTTTATAAATAATTTACATCACAGAAAAATTATTTTCTTGTGAAAGATTTATTAAAGGGGTGTTTTGAGTGAAATCTGATGTAATTAAAATATTAATGTATCTTGTAAAATTTGGTAAATATGGGGGAATACATTGGTTATGTTTAATTTGGATCATTAAAATTTATGAACTAACTAAAACCAAGGTAACGGTTATGGTGTTCGGGATAGTAGACACTAAACCACTAGTCAAATGTATGTACTCTATAGAAGGTGTTTTAAGGTGGTGACATCATACTGGTGACACCATACGTCTTAGAAAAATAATAACCTATATATTATTTTATTATAACATTTTTATCAGTTATTATCACCCAATTTAATATTAGGACCTAGGGTTATGACAAATATATATAGAGTTTTGTTCTCACAAACATCATATTTAAGGAATGATTAATTATTTAAATTTTTAATTGATTTTCAATTTATAAAATATTTTTCTATTTTCTCATTCAAAATTTTTTTGGTTTCTTTTCAAACTATTAAAATTGAATTCAAATTGTGTGTTCCCGTGTGATTTGGAATTGGGGTTTCAAAAGTTATATTAAGGTGTAGTTTTAAAATTACTAATTGTTAATGGTGGTATAGCCTAAGAAATGTTACCAAATTGATGTATTCATTTAAGGAAAATATTTAGAATGGAATAAATGGTTATTATTTTGATTTGGTTTTTCAAACAAAAATTTAATGCATATTTCATTTTATAAATTATTTCAATACTAGATGCTTTAGTGATCATTCATGAATTGTTGTACAAGTGGAATGACATTTGGTCACATATTGGTCATTTTTATTTTCAAAATGATATTTTTATATTAGTATCATGTTTTCGAAATTATTATGATAACGGTTGGTTTAATTTATATTGGTAGTTATGATTGTGATTCATGCAGTCATATTGTGGGTAATTTTTCAATTTTTTTATCCAAATCACATAGGGAAAGTCAACCATTCCCAATTTTTTTGATAATTTATGTTTTGCACAAAACATTGTAAAGGGGTGACAAATTGAAAGTGATATTTTTGTGGTAGTATTTGGAGGGTAATTGAGATATTTTTTTACTATATGTATTTCATTATTCATTTAAATTAATGTGAATTTGATTTCTCATGGACTTATAACAAATAAATGGTTAAATTTAAAATATTAATACAACTAGGGTTCATGGTTAATTTTTTTATTTGTGTAATAGTTCCCACATGATCATTTTTTATTCCATATATTCTTTTCACTACACTAGGGTGACTGAGAATTATCCTTGTGGATTTCACAATAAGTATTGGGTGTTTGATAGAGGGATCTCCAATGATGTTTTAGGAAAAAAATATATATTATTAGGACACAAGTTCCTCATGACGTCATGGTTTTGGATCCACTATTTGTTATTTATAATGTAATGTAGACTGTAGTCATATCATTATGGCTCCTGATTTATTCCACACATTGGGGAGATATCATCGTTACATGTAAAAAAAACATGAGTTTCCATGGGTTATTATTATTTATGTTCTTATTTTGAGTCATATTTTAATTTTTTTATTTTATTTCATATTTCATAATGATGGTATTTTGTATTTCTAAATGGGATTATGTCCCTTAAGGTTGATAATTGGCGATGAATTGGAATTACACAGTTTTATTGCATATCCAAGAATACTATGTGGAACCCAAGTTACATGTTTGATATAATATATGACCATTGTTTAACAATTTCAACAACGTTCTCTAAACAATATAATCATGTCATTAAAAACCACTACTTCCCCCCAAAAAATATTTTTTTTCTTATAACTTTATATTAGTTATTTTTTTATTGTTTACATTTAATAATATAAATAATATGGAATTTAAAAGGGATTTGGTTTATTTTAAAAAAAAAATTAATGAAATGTTGTTTTTAGGGAATTGAAATTGCGTATTTCAGTTCAAAAAGTAAATTTGAAGAATTATTTTTGGTTTTGAAGATATCATAGAAGAATTTAGTGGGTGATTAATGTTAAAACTATATAAATAATCTTTTTGAAGAGATACGATGAATTTTTAAATAGTTTAATTCATTAAATTATTATTTCATGATTTTAAATGAGAAATATGTGATTTAAAAAAAGTATTAAATGCTGAATCTTTTCATTAAACTTATTTTCATTTATTTTGTTACCGATAATTAATTTATGAATATATTTTTTCAGTAATTCATTTGAAGTATGGAATTTTAATTGAATTTTATAATTTATGAAACTATAAAAATGAATTCTTAATGAATTAAAATCTATTTTTTTTGGAATTTCGTAATTTTTGTCAACAATGAACATATTGGCCTTTAAAATATGCTTTGAAGAGAAGTGTTATAATTTAAAAAAAATCAATTTCAAAATTTCTAGAGGTGTTAATTTTTATTTTTTTATGTATTTTGACCTTCTTGTGGAATGGTTATAATTTATTCTATTGAGTAGTAATTTCATATAGCGTTGTGATTGTCTATGAGGAAGGTTTATTCTTATAATATTATTGATTGGGTCTTGTATACCTCAATTATTTTATTTATTTCCCCAATAAATATCACAAAAAAATTATGAGAATGAAAGAACATTACTTTTGGGTGTTTTATTTTTTGGGTCATTGTACATTTTTTCTAGGTTCATTTCCATATTTCTCTTCTTAGTTAATATATGGGGATTGGTTGATTAACATATTCTTTGATTAATTTATGTGTTTTGGTCTTTGAAATAATTTTCAACGTTTATTATTTTGGTGTGAATTCTATCATGTTTTTATGGAATTGCAAAAACACTATGTGTTTTTCTATGGTTATTATAATAGATTTCGAACCAGTTAGCATTACATAGAGGCTAGTATTTATTTTATTTCGATTGAATAAAAATTATCAGTCTCTTATGATTGAAGTAGTATATTGTCATTAATTTATATTTGACATATTGTTTTCTCGCTACTGGATTGATGGGGAATTATCACAGATGATGATTCCCCTTTTTTTATTGGATTGGATGGTTTAGAACAATGGAATGCAAATTATTTTCTAATGATTTTATTTTGGTTGATTTTAAGGGTTTATTTCATTATTTAATTATTGATACCCCATTAACATTTAAAGGTAATGATAATTTTTTCTAAGAACATGCATATATTTTCTATGTAAATTTATAATTATTGGTGGGTGTGTTTTGGGATCTCTATTTCATTAATGTTTTATTGATTCTGGTCAACAGATGTGGTTTTCATCCATATGGGGGACATGTTTTAATTAAATTAAAAAATTCTATGGTGATCCACTACGGGTTTTAATTCCTTAATAAATTTTTTCGAATTTGTACAACTATAATTTTTCAATGAGGATCTTATGACATTTGAGATTTCCCAGATTCTTCTACATCACCAATCTTGTTTTACTTGTAATGGCTTGGTAGAACATGTTACAATATTTATTTCCATTGTATTTTTTGAATTTATGGGTGTATAATGTTTTAGGGGATGTAGTTATACCACACCATGATATAATTTTTTTCTCGTTCATTTTATTTATTAAATTAGAGCTAGTCTTGTGAATTATTTTCTTATAAGGACAATTAAATTTTTTGAATTTTTTGGATTTGTAAACTAGTCCTAGTTGACACATAGTTAGTATAAACCATCTAAAAACCTTCTGAATTCATACATACTTTTTCCAAGAAAGAAATCATTGTT
Source organism: Viscum album (assembly GCA_963277665.1). Taxonomy (NCBI): domain Eukaryota; kingdom Viridiplantae; phylum Streptophyta; class Magnoliopsida; order Santalales; family Viscaceae; genus Viscum; species Viscum album. Next base: position 28,259,210 of record OY728123.1, on the reverse strand, counting down.
GATGAATGTTTTTTATATTAATGTGTTACTTTTATGAGGTCTACAGCTTGTCCTCTAATATGTTGCACATTTTTGGTGTTTAGTTTAGATAACTATTCAGTCAAACCATGTTCTTTGTCAATATTTTTAAAAATATATTAAAAGAAAAAATCATTATAGCCTATTATATCTTTAAAATAAACTTCCCCTCTTATTTTTATCCAATATATCAGGCACAAACATAGGAGTGTATTTCCTAATTTTCTCATATACCATTAATCGCCCTCTTTTTAGGATTTTGTGGAGCATCTTTATAATCCATGTCTCAACCATTGATTTATGGAATCCTCCGTCTCCCTATTTTACTTCATCAATTTTTTCCAATCTCTCTTAAGAATGCAACACTATTTTTCATACCCTATAGTGGATAGAGTCTTCTATATTTTTTCTATGGTGCATATTATTTATGATGTTTTCATCAAGGCATAGTCAATTGGCTTCTATCAAAGGAATGAATATTCATTCCTTACGAGTTATGTCATCCTCATCCCTGGAAGATTAATTTTAGATCATTTGGTTGTTTGGATTCCAATATTTTGTTCTTGATGCCAAATTATACCCTTATTATTTTTATGGAATTCATAAAAATAAAAAACATCAAATTCTTTTTCACAGAAATCACAATTTCTTTCTATTTTGGATATTGTTTTAGAATTTAATTTTTTTTGACACATGCACACTAAGTGTTTATAAAATTGAATAGAGGTCCATTATGATTTATTTATATGATCCAAATAATTTATTTTTGGTCAAAACTGTAAATTATATATTTGAAATTAATTTTCAGAATTATTTTATAGGAATATATGAAATATAATGTATTTTTAATGAATCTCAATTATGGTTTCAAATTACAATGTGATGTTTGTAAATATATTTTAATTATTTTATTCGTTATTTGCATATATATATATAAGTATACATAAGTGTTTGTGTGTGTGTGTTAAAATTCACACGTAAATGTGTGAATTTTTTTATATAGATTCACTTATAAATTATTGAATGTATATGGGTATAAAAAAGGTTATGTCTTAAGAATTAATTTTTGAAACACAAAACCTTTTTTTAGTAAAAACTAAATTAATTATAAAATATAAATTATAGAGGCCTTGATGGCATCATTTACATTATTTTCCTTATTAAATATAATATTTTATAGTCATTTTTAAGCATTTTTGATATATTATATGATTTATTATATGTATTTTGGTTATCATAAATGGCATCACATTATATTAGAAAATAAATGGTTTAATGTAAAATTTAATTCATTCAAAATTATTATCTTATGAGGCGTTAATTAAAGGAAATTTTTTGAATCAAATGTGACATGTTTGAAATGGGAATACAACATTGGAACCCGAGTATCATAGGATGGAATACAAGGGTCATATATCTTTTTGGATCATACGACATTAAAAAAAACATAGATAAAGTCCATGATATAGTTGATGGATAACACCACACTTGTAGGCCATGGAATGTACTCCATAGTCAGTGAGAGGATGTGGTGGAGTTACATGGTTGACAGTATACCTCTATGCAATGAAATATAATATATAGTATTTTATAAACACATTTGGATCTTTCATTAGAACATGTGTTGATATGAGGCTATAAATATTTGAAAACTATAATATTACACAAGTATATCAATGGTTCATGATTATAGAATGGTTACTTTTGGGAAATGTATAACTTTTTTAAATGGTAGATCCTATTTTTGGTCTTATCAATCATATTTTATTTTATTTTCTTAATGATTATAAGGATATTAGAAGGTTTCTATTTATAAGTGTTTTGGAACTGGGTTTTTAGATGATGTTTTATGTATGAGGTTCATTAAAAATAAGTGTTTAATTGAGGAGGAATATTCCATTAAATTTATTAAATGGATTAGTTTTCAATTAATGAAAAGAAATATATGTTTTTAAATGGTATTTAATGTGATGCCATTTTTTATACAATTTTTAATGAGAAGGTTATTGTATAATTTATTTTCATAGAAATTTTTAAAATGATATTTAATTAAAAGGTAATTATATAAAAAATGGGGTGGGTGCCTATTGGAAATTTTTATACTCTAGCATGTATTTTTATATTGTATTTTGGATTTACCATGTCACATGGATGATCTGGGATAGTTTATCATTTTAGATCTGAATGGTGACTGATAGAGTCACATGGTGGTCAGATCAACATTTTTATTTAATTTCTTTATCTCACCTACATATTCAACCTTTCATAAATAACAATATCTAATTAGTGGGTAAAATTATATGTGAATATTTATTGTTAAATCTCAGTTATTATTTATATTATGAATGTTTGAGGGTAATAGAGTTATTTCATTTTTTATATCTAATTAATTATGATTTTTTTATTTTATGGGGTTGTATGACTTTAAATGGATCTAGATGAAATATCTGTAGATTTTAAATTAATAATTTTATTTATTTTTTTGTATAAATAATTCAAAATATATAATTTTTAATTCCTTTAGTGATTATATAAACATAAGTGAAATTAGTAACGATCATCATGGATGTTTCAGGCTACTTCAGGAGTCTAGCTATGGGATAGATCAGGTTGGTTTGGGACAGATCAAGTATCTTGCACCCTATGATAGTTCCCTAATTGATAACTTATAGGACCTCAATTCATGTCAATGATTGAAATTCAAGATATATATAATCTATTTAGGTTAAAAGTTGATAATATCTTTAAGATCACCACTTAAATTGGTTTTATTAAATGTGAAATTATATTAGTTCCATTTCAAGAAAAACACGATATAATTTTTATAGACTTAATTAATATAGTATTTTTTTATTAAGTTGAATTTTTCATGGAAGTATTTATCAATTATATTCTATTATATTTGATGTGTGAGGTAGAAACTTAATATCATTTGAGGGTTGTGTTGACAACCCTCAAAAAGATAAACTGTAATCCATATTTAGAAATAGTGAATTATAGAAACCTGCAAGAATAATTCATGTGTATGGAAATCATAATTTAGTGAATATATGTAGATCTGTCAATGATTAATTTTATTAAACAATGGCATGTTATAACCACTTTAACTAACATTCATATTTTTCAATTGTTATCTAGAAACAATAATTTAATATAAAAAAATGTATCACTAATATAAAACCATTACCCACTTGGTCATAAAAGGGAGTGAAATTCCCTTAAAAGTATATTATATAGAATCATTCAGGGATCATATGAAGTGGATGGTCACCCTATCTATATTTACATTACCCTATAATGGTTAATTTTTTTGAAATATATAGTGAATATTAAATTATGTATTGGGATAGATCCTTACACAAAATTATAATTTAATGTTTTATTCCTCCCATTAATTAAATACTCTTGAAAATTGTTACAATATAAATGATTTTTTTCTAGTGGTAATGATATTTTCAATTAATACATTCTCATATTATCTATATGCTAAAAAGTGTAAGGTATATATGGATAACATTTGTTTGAAAAATATATTTACACTAAAAAGGTTGGATGATGCTCTCAAATGGAATGATAAAGTTACATTATCCTTTATGAGGATTTAAAAATACCTAATACTCATGTATATACTATATAAGAATCTTGAAGACATAAGGGTTACTGAGAAATAAAATATTATAAAAATTATATCTAAACCATAAATTTATTTCATGATCAAAGATTCTTCGAAAAATTATATAGAGTTATCGAAAAATTTGGTGAGTATTTTGGATCCAAATATTGAAAAAAGTTATTTTACATGGTTTCTAACCCATGTACATGTTCCAAAAAAACCAAAACTGTAGAGAGATATATTATGGATAATGCACATAGATCATCCTTCCATGTTCATAAGACAATCACAAATATATATATATACATCAAATTTAAAACATTTGGAGGGATAAAATGAGGAAATAAATAAGATTGTACATATCTTAATTACTGGAATGTCAATATATTATGGTTGAAGGAATAAATTATAAGGGAATGTTGAAAAAATATCACATACCAGTTTTTAAATAGGAAGAACAACCATATATTTCCCCACATTTATCTCATATTCATATAATGTTAATAATTCCATTTGGGTTATAGTAGATCACATTTGTCACTACCCGTCCCCCAGGGCCCGCATCATGACTACCCCATGCCCACCATCCTTAGGCCAGGGGCTAGCAACTAGTACCAATGGCGTAATTACCTAAAACATGGAAGGCGTTGCCTTTATAAATCATAAACACACACAACCAGAGTACAAGCAGAAGTAAACACTAAGAAAAAACTATATAATAAGAGTACTGAAAGTAAAGGGGATAGAATACAAGCCCAACAGTAAAGTAGAAATACAACTGAAAACAACTACAATTGAAAAAGGGACAAACAATTGAAAGGTGGAAGAAGCTCCCGGATCGTCCTCCGAGGTTCCAACATGAAGGGTAGGTACATACGGCCTCCTCAGAACTCAACATCTGTTAGGCTCCACTGTGTACCGAAATGTTATAAGGTCCACATCTGAGTATCGTCCCATCCTGGAGCTCTCAGCCTCTATCACTGATGTCCGTCGTCTGCATCCATCACAACGAGGTGAAAGCATAGACCGTGATGGGGTGAGTATAACGATACTCATTAAGGACCCTAAAACCCTCAAGGTCTCACAAAATCCAACAAGGATCAACCAAAAAGTATGATTTCAACATATAACCATTACTTATGCATATTCCCACACATATACCTAAGTTATCAAGTAACCCATCTCAATAATGAGGAAAACACAAAGGACATTGACTCTACTCAAACCGGGATTTTCATTATCGAAACAATGAATGTTGGAGAACTCCTCCTCCGTCGAGTACAGTTTCCCTATCATGGCTCTGATACACTACTCACTAACCTTAGACTGCTGAGGTACTCCTCTTATCGAGTACCAATGCTCTGTTGCAAAACCAGGCACTCCATCCGCTGTGTGTTTGTCGCCAAACTGGGCGCTCCCCCAAATAGTTGCAGAGGTACTCCTCCTGTCGAGTACCGATGGTCTGCTGCCAAGCCAGGCGCTCCATCTACCGTGGGTCTTCCGCCAAACCAGGTTCTCTATCCAATGGGCTAGTAAAATCACTATGAGTCGAATCAGTTAAGCAGTCGTCAGGTATACAGCTACTAGTTCTCCACACTCCACCTGCTTGTGTCCAGGAGGACCAGATCCATGAGCTACTGGTCGATACTCCAAGTGTCACAAATTCTCAATTGGAAGTATCTCAACGGACCACCACGTCAATGGGGTCTCATCGCAACAGACGGTGTGTCAATCAGTCACCCGGTCTGTGAGTTATTATCATTTTAGTTCCGGGGGTCCGATTAGATTCGTGTATGAACCAACCTGACTGTGAATTAACTATACCTAGAAATCCAGTGGGGTATACTCAAAGGGACGGTTATTCTCCAAGTATACCGGTTCCACTGACGGTTTGTCCAACGGTCTTCTGGTGCCAACGATATAGCCCAAGAAGGTAATGGGTTAGAGATGGGCCTAGGTCCGGTATGACCCGGTCGGACCGACTCGTCCCACCCCAGACTTGGCTAACCCGGTCATCATCAACCCAGTAAGAATCGTTGGGTCTGACCTAGCCCATTGGGTGGGTCAGCGTGCTATGTTTTGACACGGTCCGCTCGGCCCGGCCCAGCCGACCGCGAGGGCAGTTCGGCCCAATTATCGTCACGTAAGAGGCTCGGTAACTTGGCCCAGGAGACCGGGCTGGTTCGTCCAGCGACATCGTGGGGGAGCCGCGGTTTGGCTCAGCAAGCCGGTGGCCAGAAGGCCAACAGGCAGGCTATGCGGGGCGCGTGTGGGCTGGCAAGTCACTGGCAGTCCGCGGGTGCACCGCACAGGGGTTCGTGGCATCGGTAATGCCACGATAGGGGTGTCGGGCTTCTCACGGGGGCTTAGGGAAGCGGTGCAGAACACCGGGCAGCGGCGCGGGGCTCTGGGTAGTGGCGTGGGGCGCCAGGAATCGGTGCGGGTAGGAGCGTGGGCCACCGGGAGCGCGCCGGTAGGGGCTCCAGGCACCGGGAGCACGCTGAAAGGGGTGCGGGGCACCAGGTAGGGCACCGGTAGGTCCCGGGGCACCGGGTAGCGTACAATGGGGCGCCGAGCGGCACGCAAGGGCACATGGCAGTGGCACCGGAAGTAGCGGCAGGTGAGAAAGCGGTTTTCGGGTAGGCGATGCGGGGCGTGGTTGCGCACAGGCAGGCGGGCATCGTGGCGATGCGTAGGGTCCGCGGGTAGCACGGTCGTTGTACACCACCTTCGGCGCTGTCACCTCAGTGCCATGCTGTCATAGAATTATCAAAAAAAAGAAAAAAGGAGGGGTCGGGCCTTGTTGGTTTGGCCCACACCCTCCGCGTTTAGAGTTGTAGCATTCTGTTCACATGAAAGAAGCTCAACAAATAAAATACATCACTTTGTATCAATCTTCATTCAATGCGGAGAACAAGAAAATAGAAGCATCATCATGAAACATCCCCTACCTCGTTTGGCATTAGTAGACAATGTCGTGTGGAAAAGGTGGGCGTCGATTCATTGTTCGTCGCGTTCGTCACATCCTCCCAACATTATCTTGTGTGTCGGAAAGCGTATGGGGTAGAAGACTAAGGAAGTAGCGTCGCAACGTTCTTCGCGTTCTTCATTGGGAGGAAGAAGTGTTCTTCATTGGAGGAATATTTCTCCATGTTCTTCCAAGCTCCACCAAAAAAGGTGCCAACCCAAAATAAAATAATAGACTAACTATTATTAAAATGGTTTGACATGATTTCAAATGAATTTTAATTAAAATAATTAATTCATAGAATTAATGGTGGAGGGTTGGAAAAATAAATGGAGAGGGGGAAGGTGAGGACGCTCCCTAATTAATTTGGAGTTCCATGGGGTTGAAGGGGGTTAGAGAAGTTAAGGAGCTCGGATGGGCCCCACGATTCATATATGAATTGGGGGTTTAAGGGGGGTAAATCTCGTATGGGCCCCACCTAAAAAATATCCTCCCAGAGGAGGTTATGTGTGGGTGGGACCCACCTCCAACCTCTCCTTGGAGGATTAAACCGTCCGAAATAAAAATTAAGTTATCACTTTTTTTTTATTCAATTTAATTAAAACCCCCCAAAACTAACTTCTTCTCACGTCAAAACGCAACTGTGGTGATTGTCTCACTAAGCAATCACTGACGTTGTGAGTTCAATGGTGCCCTCAGATTTGAATTACGAGCATCGGTTCAAAAGTTATAAATTCTCAAATGTACCTTTACCGAACGTACCTGAATTTTTTTTTGGCAAATTATTATCAGTCACCCTCGACTCGTGCCAATCGAGGCTAGGCTCTGCCTAGGTGATACACACCTCAACGAACCCAACGGTACTTTCATATTTTTAATCTGACTCAACTTTTAGATGTTATAAATTTTAAAATTAAATAATTGTCACTTAGGTATTTTATTTGCAGCCAAAAACTATCTTTTTCTAGTGGCCCGTGCCGGCCAAAGTTAGTATCTGCTTAAATTCAGCATTCCCTCACGAGTTCAGCGGTGGTCTCATATTTTTAATCTGAGAAACTGTTTGTGAGATATAATCATTTGAAAAATAAATTAATTTATTTAATTATTTTATTTATGATTAATCCATTTTTGGGATTTCTCAGAGGAGGCCTGCACCAACTAAACATAAGTTGCGCCTAGTGTAAACCCGCCATCCTGAGCGCAACAGTTTCCTTATATTTCTGATCTGAGTATCCATTTGAGTGTTTTTCCACTTTTTATGGAAAACTACTTATGCGTGTTAATTTATGCTTAAAAAACTTCTAGGGATAATTTCGGGAAATCCGAGCCTTGGAACCGGGCGCAATCATAAACTGCAGACTCATAAAATTCCAAAACATTCAAGAAAAATATTCTGGTGAAATTTCAGGCTCTTTACATTACCCCCACCTCAGAGATTTACGTCCCTGTAAAGCAACAACACACACAAGGAATCAAAAGGTGTGTACTGAGCACGCATCTGAGCCTCTCACACCCATGTTCTCTCCTGGAGGTTCTCGTGCTGCTAGAGAATGCGCCCCAGAAGAATCGACAGTCCACGCAGGACCAACTTCTGTCGATCCTCAATCTCCATTGGAACCTCCGTGAAAGTCTCATCTTCATTGATGTCCATATCCCTGTGGTCGATGATGTGGGAATGGTCGTGCACACATCTCCTCTGCTGAGATACATGGAAGACGTTGTGCACCCGGTGCAACTGAGGTGGAAGGTCCGGGCAATAATTCACCTTGCCTACTCTACTGAAGAAGTGGAGGAGTGACTGTAAGAGGCCATATATAGGTTGCACCATCTCAATCCACAATAGATATATGTAAGGTAGCTAATTGCTCTGTCACCTCTCCTAGAAGCTGAATACCAGTCCTCATATTGTGTGCATCAGCAACAATGTTCCCTTCCCATGATTATAGACTATCTCGATGTCATAGTCCTGGAGTAACTCAAGCCATTGCCGATGTCTCAGGTTCAATTCCTTTTGAAAGAAGACACACCTAGGACTATAAAGATTAGAGTAAACCGTAAATCATTCGCTCGACGAACTATGGGTGAGACTAGCCAATTGTAAGAACTCGACTTCACCCTTCTTTGCCTATGTTATACAAGAGCTGCTAAGATTTCTACTTTGAAGAAAAGGGAAATCTGATCTCATCCCCTGGATGAACCACGTCCTTTACCTAATACAATCAATCCTGACATGAACGGTACTTATTCAGGCCATGGACGACGTCGTAAGGCATTGACGCTACTACCAAGAGATCCAACCGTTACTCTCACCTCCATGGGTTGAGTCACACTGTCAGCATCAGTGTGTGGTCACTGGGTCTCCTCCAGTAGAAATCTCGTAAGTGAGGGTAAAGTTAACATATTTAACCGGAACCTCTTATTATTAACCACACAAAAAGTACATAAAATAAAACATCACAAGGATAAGTTTCTTTTTTTAATGCATCTCAAAGTAAAAAGACACAAATAAACCACAAACAAAGTCATCAACAAATCTAGAATCATTATGAATAATGGAATTTATGCCTGGAACTAGTCCGAGTCCTTTCTACCTGCTTCCAGTGCTCCATGGTCATTTTCTTCAGCTGTCTGAAGCTGTGCTCTCCCCTGTCCAACTGTTACCTGAGGTCCGGGTGGTCCTCCTGGTGGTGGTGGTGGCAACACCTCGAAGCGTCGTCCACCACCAGCTGCACAACTAGCTCCCCTGCCACATCCGCCTTCGCCATGCAGACCGTCTCTATCAAACCTCTGCTTCTACCTAGGAGGCCCTTCATCTATCTGTTGATCGTCTGTATGGTGGGTCGAACATTCACGTGCCATGTGACCAAGCCCACCATAGGAGTAACACTTTACGCTCATGGAATGCCTATATCTGTCTCCACTTTGGGTGCCCTGCACAACCGATCCCAAGTCATGCGGTCAATCACCTATAGGTCTGGTCCTCTTGGAACTCTGTGTCATTTCAATAATGCCAGCTTCAGAAGACTCCAGTGCATGTCGGCTAGTTGTGGGTCTCGTTGTTGGAGACTGCTTAGTAAGGAAACTCTCCACTAGTAGGGCTTGCTCCAACACCCCCGTCTGCGTCTGGATTCTGTGGGAGACAACTGAAGCTATAATCTCTTTCCTGAGTCCCTAATCGATGGTTTGGGCCCTGAAGAATGGGTCTCTTACCATATCAGTGGAGTAGCGTGTGAGGTCGATGAACCTCGCTGAGTACTGTGCCACTGTAATTCTACCCTGCTGTAGATGCAGTAGCTCTAGTATACACACTGCTCGAAGGGTGGCTGGTACAAACTCCACCCGAAACATGCTCTCAAAGTCTTCCCATAGAAATGATGCCTCATCATGCATCTGGAGCATCAGGCTCCACCATCTACCTACTACTCCCTAAAGGAGGCTGTCATCAAGGATCACCATGAAGTCGGTTGGTTTCCCTACCATTCTGAATACTCTCGCCACATCCTCCCGCCAATCCTTAGATGCCTGCAGGTCCATCTCTCCCCTGAAACTGGGTGGCCTCTGGCACTGGAACATGTGCAGCGCACTCAAGCAGCATTCACTCTCTGCTGCTAGGGCTGGTGGCATCGGTGGCCCAACGGGAAGTGGTACCACTGGTGGCTCCGTTGGAGCCTCAACTAAAACATGGCCCTGTACTGAGTCCTCGTTGCTCGGCGGGCTGTCAGTACGTACAATTCTCGAGGCTCTAGCTGGTCGTCCGCTGGGAGGTATCTTGAAAAAAACAAATGTGACACTATCGAAAGACTATACCTAGTGAGGTGACCTGGTTTGAGCTGACTTAAAGAAAACATTTGAAAACACACATACCATCACTGTTTTTGTGCACAGAGTCGGAAATCATAAGTCATGATCCCGGTGTGTGGATACGTCAACCGCCCTCACGAACACTGGACTCCCTGAACTGAAAACCACACATAATACCCTTAACACTATTTCTTCACAGAAAAGAAATATCAGATTCCTATGTTCTGTAGAAGAACCGACTACTCTGGTACCAATTTTTCATGACCCGTCCCCTAGGACCTGCATCGCGACTACCCCAATCTCGCCTTCAATTGGACAGGGGCTGGAGACTACCACCAAAGAAATAATTCCCTAAAACTTGGATGGTGTTGCCATTATAAATTGTAAACACACACAACCAGAGTACAACCGGAATTAAACACTAAGCAATAACTATATAACAAGTGAACTGAAAGTAAATGGGGTCGGAATATAATCCCAATAGTAAAGTTCAAATATAACTGAAAACAAGAACATATGAAAAAGTGACAAATAGATGAAAGGTGGAAGCAGCTCCTGGATCATCCTCCATGGTTCCTACATGAAGAGTAGTTACAGATGGTCTCCTAAGCACTCCACATCCATCAGACTCCACCGTGTACCGAAACATCGTAAGGTCTACCTCCGGGTACCATCCCATCATAGTCCTCTCGGTCTCCGTCAGCGCTGTCTGTCGTCTGCATCCCACACAACGAGGTGTGTGAATATCCCATGCAAGGGTGAGTATATCGATACCCAGTAGGGACACCGATACCCTCAAGGTCTCACAAAATCCAACAAGGATCAACCAAAAAGTATGATTTCAACGGATAACCATTACATAGGTATATTCCCATACATATACCTATGTTATCAAATAACCAATCTCAATACTGAGAAAAACACAAAGTTCATTGACTCAGATCAAAATAGGGTTTTCATTATCGAAACCATGGATACTGGATAAATCATCCTCTGTCGAGTATAGTGGCCCTACCATGACTCCGAGGCTCTACTCACTAACCTTATACTGCTGAGGTACTCCTCCGGTCGAGTACCGCAGGTCTACTACAAAACTGGGCGCTCCGTCCACTGTCAGTCTACAGCCAAATAGTGAGATCCCCCTAATAGCCGTTATAGGAACTCCTCCTATCGAGTACCGCGGTTCTACTGCCAAGCCAGGCACTCCATCCACCATTGGACCACCGCAAAACCAGGTGCTCTGTCCATTAGGATAGTCGAATCACTCAGAGTCGAATCGGTCAAGTAGTCGTCAGGTCGACAGTTACTATGTCTCCGCACTCTGCCTGCTCATCACTAGGAGGATCCACTGTACGAGCTACTGGTCGATACTCCAAGTATCAGGAAGTCTCATGTGGATGTATCTCAATGGACCTCCATGTCAAAGGGGTCTCATCACAATAGACGACGATTCAATCAGACGCCCGGTCTATGAGTTATTAGTATTTTAGTTTCGGGGGCCCGGTTGGATTCATGTACGAACCAACCTGACCGTGACTTAACTATACCCAGAACTGTAGTGGGATATACTCAAAGGGATGTTTATGCTCCAAGATTACCGTAACCGTTGACAGTTCGTCAAACGGATGTCTGGTGCCAATGATATGGCCCAAAAAGTTAATGGGTCTGTAATGGGCCCGGGTCTGGTCCGACCCGGTCGGACTGACTCGGCCCAACCCCGACAGGGCCGACCCGGTCTTGGTCGACCTGGATAGACTCACTATGTCTGACCCAGCCCATTGGGCGGGACATCCCGCTATGTTTTTACCCGGTTCGCTGGGCCCGGCCCAGTGGATCAGGGGGAAGGTTTCGCTAGATTTTCGCCATATAGGTAGCTCGATAACATGGCCCGGGAGACCAGGCCGGTTCGACCAGTGACACCGCGAGGGTGTCGCGGCTCGGCTCAGTAGGCCGGTGGGTGGGAGGCGAGCAGGCAGGCCGTGTGGGGCACGGGCAGGCTGGCTGGTCACTGACTTGCCGCGTGTGTGCCGGGCAGGGCACTGTTACGCCGGGTAGAGCGTGTGGGTGACACGGCATCGCGAAAGCCATGGTAGGGGATCCAGGAATCGCGCGGGGGCACCTGGAAGCGGCACGATTAGGAGAGAGAGACGTCGGGATCATGCCAGCATGGGCGCGGGGCGCCGGGCAGCGCACCGACAGGGCCCAGGGCGTCGGGCAGCACACAAGGGCCAAGGGCAGCAGCGCGGCGGCGCACGAGCAGGCGATGCGGGGTGGGGCAGCACGCAGGTAGGTGGATATCACGGCCCTGCGTGGGGGCCGCAGGTAGCATAGTATTCTTTCACCGTCTTCTTCATCGTCACCTCAGTGCCATTCCGTCGTAGAATTATCACAAATAGAACAACGGAGGGGTCGGGCCCTGTTTGTTTGGCACGTACCCTCTGTATTTAGAGTGGAAACATTCAATTCTCATGAACGAAGCTCAACAATTAAAATAAATCACTTTGTATCAATATTCATTCAATTCTAAGAATAATAAACGAGAAGCATCATCATGCAACCACCCCTACCTCATTTGGTGTTCGTAGACAAATTCACAGGGAAAAGGCGGGAATCGATTCATTGTCTGCCGCGTTCGTCACGTCCTCCCCACATTAGCTTGTGCGTCAGAAAGCGTCCGGGGTAGAAGACTGAGGAAGAAGCATTGCAGCATTCTTCACATTATTTATTGGGAGGAAGAAGTGTTCTTCGTTGGAGAGATATTTCTCCATGTTCTTCCAAGCTCCACCAAGAAGAAAGTGCCAACCGAAAATAAAATAACAGACTAACTATTATTTTAATGGTTTGACATGCATTCAAACGAATTTGAATTAAAAGAATTAATTCACAGAATTAATGGTGGAGAGTTGGAAAAATAAATGGAGAGAGGGAAGGGGAGGAGGCTCCCTAATTAATTGGGAGTTCCATGGGGTTTAAGGGGGTTAGAGAAGTTAAGGAGCTCGGGTGTGCCCCACTATTCATACTTGATATGGGGGATTAAGGGGGGTAAATCTCGTGTGGGCCCCACCGAAAAATATCCTCCCAATGGAGCTTATGTGTGGGTTGGCCCCACCTCCAACCTCTCCTTGGAGGATTAAACCGCCACAAATAAAAATAAAGTTGTCACTTTATTTTGATTCAATTTTAATTAAAATCCCCCCAAAACTAACTTCCACTCACGTCAGAATGAAACTATCGTGAGGATCTCAACAAGTAGTCACCGGTGCTATGAGTTCAACAGTGCCCTTAGATTTCAATTCTGAGCATCGGTTCAAAATTTATAAAATCTTGAACTTACGTTTACTGAACGTACCCGAAAAAAGTTTGAAAAATTATTATCAGTCACCCTCGACTCGTGCTATCACGACCCGTCCTCGGGGCCCGTGCCGTGACTACCCCAAGCCCTCCTTCCATAGGCCAGGGGCTGGCGACTAGCACCAAGGCGTAAATCCCGGTAAAAAGGGAAGGCATTACCTTTGTAAAGTAAACAAGCACCACAGAGTAAGCAAGAAGAAAAAGTAAACACTAAGTAAAAACTGAGTACAACTGTAAGTGCGGAAAGTAAGTGGGCTAGTATACAAACCCAAACTGAAAGTAAGTACAACACGAAAGGGAAAACAACAACTGAAAAGTAAAAGCCACTACACTGAGCTGTCCACTGGAAATCCCACCTGAAGGGTGGGTACAGATAGCTCCACTTCTCCTCGGGTCCCGCCGTCCGCTCCGAGTGTCTCCCGCCCAGTGGTCCACCTCCAGGAACCATCCTGCTCTGCAAGCCTCAACCACGATCAACGCTGTCTGTCGTCTGCAACCAACACAACGTAGTGCGGGCATAGCCCGTGCAGGGGTGAGTATAATCTACTCAGTAGGGACCCCGAGACCCCCGAAGGTCTCCCAAAATCCATAAAGGGTATATCAAAAAGGAAAGATACAATCATGAAGTAACAACCGACGCTACTTAGGTATATGCCCATACATATACCTAAGTCATCAATTCCAATAAGCTCCAACCTCCGAGCCCAAGTATAACCCAGTCCACACAGGAAAGTATACATATTCCACACAGGTAAACAAACGTAATCCACACAGGATAGCACAACACAATCCACACAGGAAAGTAAACAGGATTCAACTCACACAGGTATACTTCTTCGAAGACGATAGAGATGATCATTGATCCATCTAAGTCGTCGGACCCACAAAGGATCGATAGATACTAACCCCCTCAAATACCCACACAGGATCGAACCCACACAGGATCTGTATACGCTGGCTCACACAGAACTGCTGAGCACTGACCCACATAGGATCAGTCCCACACAGGTTCGGTAGCACTGATCCACATAGGATCGCTGAGTGTTGTAGTCGTCGTCGTCGAATCCACCGAGGATCTCTACACAGTCGTCGTCGCAGTCACAGTAGCAGTCCCAGCCAGCTCTAGGGTTCCCGCACACAGTAAGCTCGTTCGAGAGGGTCCGCTCCACGAGCCGAGAGGCTGATACAACAACTGACACATAGTCCAGAGTTGATGTATCAAAAAGTTGTGTATTGTCAACAGGAACTCAACGTTGCAGATGGCGCGTCAATCGGACGCCCGGTCTGAGAGTTATTGGCTTTTTCGTCCCAGGGGCCCGGTTGGTTTTTAAGGCAAAACCAACCCGACCATACTCCACCTGCGTCCAAACCTCAGGCGGATAATGCAATAAGATCCTTCTCACTAAGAGGAACTCAAAAAGTTGACGGCACGTCAATCGGACGTTCGTAGCTCAAGATATGAGCGTTTTCGCTCTGAGGACCCGGTTGGTTTCGTGTACGAACCAACTCGGACGAACTCAAAGTTTTCCGAAACCTTGAGTGCAATATTTCGAATCGACCATCTTGTTCCAAGGATCGTGTCGCCGCTGACGGCGCGTCGATCGGAGGCCCGTAGCCCGAGTTATGGGCAATTGAACCCAATCTGTGCGAAAACGGGGGTTTCGGGCCCGGACCGACCCGGCCCGAGACCCACTGGTCGGCCCGAACCGGGTCGACCCACCCCGGTCTGAGTCGGCCCAGCCCGGCGGGGCGTGGGCCGGCCTGGCAGACCAGCCCGGCGCCGGTTCGGCTGGGCACAGCGCGCCCAGCGCGCTGCCAGCTCGGCCTTCAGCCGAGATGTTGGAAAAAGGGGGGGGGGGGGGGGGGCGCCTTCCCCCCTTGAGTAACCGCGCCCCAAAATTTATGGGGGGGATGTTTGAAGCCGGCCAGGGGGAATTTAATTCCCTCGGATCCTCCCCTTTCTGGTCGGCCCGACCTGGCCGGCCGACTCCTTCTCAACGGGAACAGTGGTGGTCAGTCCCCTTCTAGTTCCGACACCGGCGGCCCGGTCCGGTCGCCGGTCACCTTGCTCTGCCGCGCCCCGGAACCGGCCGTGGGCCTTGTCGTCCGGTGCGGTGCGACAGCACCGTGCCCCTCCGCCGCGGCCCCGCTCTGGTCGCAGTGCCTTCTATTTTCTTCAACGCGGCGTGACGGCGTCATGTTCTTAAACTTCTTTCCACGACGCGGTGCAACGACGCCGCGTATTTCCTTCTGCATGAATCTGCGTGGTGCGACGACACCACGTTCTCCCGTACCAACCACAAGGAATTAACACGGAAAATAAGGAGGAGGGTCGGCCGTGTTTGTGTGGTCCGACCCCCTCACGTTATTCGATAAAAAATGGTTTAAATCCACAAAGTTCGTCAAGTTGGTATTCACGAACAAATAAAAATAAATAAAACCCCTACCTCGGTTCAGGAACAGTGCATGTCAATTGAACCGCGGAAGACGAGCGTCACGGAGGTCGGGCATCGCGGAAAACGAATGTCGATTCCATTGTCGTCGAGGTGCGTACGAAGAGAAAACGCCTTTGGAAGAATATGTCACGTTCTTTGGAGGAGGTGTTCTTTGTTGAAGAACGGTGTTCTTCGCGTTCTTCGTCGAGGTTGAAGAAGAAGAAGACCGCTTCCCCAATCCTCTCAAGGTTGAAAAATTCTAACAATAATAAAATAAGACTATGTCTTATTTTATTAACACAACCTAACCATTTGAATTTCAAGAGTTTGAAATTAAGTAACTCACTTAATTAATTATAAAAATTTGTCAAAAATTAAAGAAAGTGAGTTAATGGGGAGTTAGGAATGTGAGGGGTTAAGAGGGGTTAGGGAGTTAGGGAAATTGAAAAGGTGGGGGGTTCGTGTGGGCCCCACCGTTTTAATTATCCAGACATGGGAAGTTGGGTGGATGTGGGCCCCACCACCGACTTCCCATGGGAGAAATTAACCACCTTGAAAAAGAAATAAAATTGATTCAACAATTTTATTTACTTTTTAATTAAACCCCATTAATTAACTTCTTCTCCTACACAAACGCAACTACGGTAAAGGTTCACTTACGAGATTACCGGAGTTTCGAGTTTATCGGTGCCCTCAGAATTCGATTCTGAGCACTGGTTCAAAAGTTAGAAATTCCCACTCGTTCGTTCACTGAACGTACCGGGGCCAAACTTCGTATATTGATTCCGGGCACACCGGGCCTCGGAATCAGGTGCCATCAGAAACCGCGCATTTGTAAAAAGCCAAAGAAAATTACGAAAAAATTTCCCTTGAATTTTACGGGTCTTTACATTACTCCCACCTCAGGGATTTACATCCCCCTAAAGATACATCATAACTAGGGAAACAAATGTGGGTACTGAGCAGGCATCTGAGCCACCCCCTCCCAAGTGCTCTCCTGGAAGTTCTCGTGCTTCCATCTGATGCGCACTAGAGGAATCGACCGTCCACGTATGAACTGATCCTGTCGATCCTCGATCTCCATCAAGACCTCCGTAAAATTCGCCCATCATCAATGTCAAGCTCCCCATGGTCAATGATATGCATCGGGTCATGCACGTATCTCCTCAGCTGAGACACGTGGAAGACGTCATGCACTCGGTGCAGCTGAGGTGGTAGAGCCAGGCGATAAGCCACCTCGCCAATCCTGCTGAGGACCTGGAAGGGTCCGATGAAGCGCGGAGATAACTTGTCGCCTCGACCAAATCTCCGTAATCCACGTTGAGGTGAGACACGCAAGAAGACGTGGTCGCCATCCTCGAACTCTAGTGGCCTCCGCCTCATATAAGCGTATGACTTCTGCCGGCTCTGAGCTATCCTCATCCGCTCCTAGATGACCTGGACCTTCTCTGTCGTGGCCTGGACCATCTCCGGTCCCACAAGTGCTGACTCCCCGGGGTCTGTCCAGCACAAAGGAGATCTGCAAGGTCGTCCGTACAATGACTCGTACGGTGCCATCCCGATGGTGGAGTGGTTGCTATTGTTGTACGCAAACTCCACCAAGGGTAGGTGGTCCTCCCAGCTACGACCAAAGTCGAGGACACATAAGTGGAGCATGTCCTCGAGAGTCTAAATGGTCCTCTCCGTCTGACCATCCATCTGAGGGTGAAAGGCAGTGCTCAAACGTAGCTGCGTCCCGAACGCCTCCTGCAACCCCTTCCATAGCCAGGAAGTAAAGCGAGCATCTCGATCAGAGACGATATATGATGGCACACCGTGAACCCGAACAATCTCCTGAATGTAAAGTCATCCCCAGATCTCCACTGAGCCCTGCCCTCTGATGGGTAAGATGTGAGCCGACTTGGTGAGTCGGTCAACAATCACCCAGATGGAGTCGTGACCTCTGGAAGTGTGTGGAAGTCTAGTCACGAAGTCCATAGATATGCCTTCCCACATCCTCTCCGGAACCTCCAAGGCCAATACCAAGCCTGCTGGTACCTGGTGCTTAGCCTTCACTTGCTGGCAGGTGAGGCATCGAGAAACGAACTCTTCCACAACCATCTTCATGCCCGGCCACCAGTGCTGTCGTCTGAGATCCTGGTACATCTTCGCCACTCCAGGATGTACCGCTAAATGAGAAGTGTGAAACTCTCTTAGAACCTCCTCTCATAAAGTGACTGATACCAAGGTACGTCCTCTGAAAAGGGTGTCGTGCTCTTCTCCAAAGGAGAAACCATCAGGTGCCTATCCTGAGGATATCTGTGCACGCCACGTCTCACAGTCAGCGTCCCCACGTTGTGCCTCTCTGACCCACTGTAGTAGTGGAGGAGTGACTGTGAGAGACTAAAGGAAGTCACCTCCATCTCTATCCACGAAGGATATATGCAAAGAGGCTAGCTGCTCTGTCGCCTCCTCAAGTAGTTGAATGCCCGTCCTCTTGCTGAGAGCATCAGATACCACGTTCCCCTTCCCAGGAGTATAGACTATCTCAAAGTCATAGTCCTGGAGGAACTCGAGCCATCGCTGATGTCTCAGGTTCAGGTCCTTCTGCGAGAAGATGTACCTGAGACTCTGATGGTCAGAAAAGACTGTAAAGTGCTCTCCCATCAGATAGTGTCGCCATGTCTTCAGAGCGAAGACCACTGCTGCTAACTCCAGGTCATGGGTAGCGTAGTTCTTCTCTTGCGGCCCCAAATTACATGATCCATAGGCGATCATTGCCCGCTCCTGCATCAGGACGCAACCGAGTCCGGTCCCTAATGAATTGCAGTAGACTACGTACCCTACTCCCTCCTCAGGAAACCTTAAGATAGGTTCGCTGGTCAACCTCTGTCTCAGCTCCTGAAAGCTCTGATGACATCTGTCTGACCACACGAAGTGTTTCCCCATCTTCGTCAAAGCTGAGAGTGGTCCCGCAACTCTGGAGAAGTCTGGCACAAATATCCGGTAGTATCCAGCTAGTCCCAAGAAACTCCACACCTCCGTCATGCTCCTGGGTGGCTCCCAAGCTAGCACTTCCTTGATCTTCGCAGGATCCACTGCAACTCCGGCCTCAGAGATGGCGTGTCCCAATAAGTGGACCTCACGTATCTAGAACTGACACTTCAAGAGCTTTCCATAAGGCTGGTGCTCTCGGAGTATGTCTAGTACAACCCGTAAGTGGTAGGCGTGCTCCTCCTCAGTCGTCGAGTAAATCAAAATGTCGTCGATGAAGACCACAACAAATAGATTGAGGAATGGATGAATGATCTTGTTAATGAGGGCCATGAACACTTATGGAGCATTGGTTACGCCGAATGTCATAACCAAGAACTCATAGTGTCCATACCGACATATGAAGGCCGTCTTCTGCACGTCCTCGTCTCGAACTCTGAGCTAATGATAGCCTGACCTGAGGTCTATCTTCGAGAACCACCGTGCTCCCTTGTGCTGATCAAAGAGGTCATCAATCCCCGGTAGCGGATACTTTTTCGTCACTGTCACCTGGTTTAGGTGACGATAGTCAACACAAAGTCGCAAGCTCCCATCCGCCTTCTTGGCGAACAATATCAGGGAAGACCAGGGTGAAACACTGGGTCAGATGATCCCCATGCCCTGCAAGTCCTCCAACTGTACCCGTAGCTCTCGAAGCTCGACGGGGGCCATCCTATATGATGGAGTCGATATTGGGGTTGTCCCGGGGTACAGGTCAATATAAAAGTTTACCTCTCTGCGAGGATGTAGTCCTGGAACGTCGTCGGGAAAAACGTCCGCAAACTGATCCACCACTGTAGGAAAACCAGGACTCCGCATGTCAACTAATCCTAGGATGAGGCTAGCCAACTGATGAGTGATGGGCTGTCCTCTCCTCCACGGAAGTCCATCCTGTGCTGCAAAGGCTCCCTTCTCGCCGGTGAAGGTGAACCTGCTCCCGTCGGTGCGTACACATCGCACCTTGCGCCTAAAACAGTCAATATGTGCATGGACCGTAGATAACCAATCCATGCCCATGATGACGTCGTAAGGCCTCGACGCCGCTACAAGAAGATCCCAGCCGAAGCTCTCGCCTCCTAGAGTAAGCTCACACTGCCGGCACCAGTGCGTAATCGTCGAGTCTTCTCCCGTAGGATTCTCTAGCCGTAAGGATCGAGCCAACGGCTCTGTCGGAATCTCCAAACTCCGAACAAGGGAAGAGGCTATGAATGAGTGACTCGATCCTGTGTCTATAAGTACTGCAGAAAAGGTTGAATAGACATAGATAGTACCTCGAATCATCTCAGGCACGCCGTGGTCGTAGGCCTCCGCTGCTTGGAGCTGTGCCTATCTCTGCCCGCCAGCTCCCTGTGGTCGGGGTGGACCTCCTGGTTTTGGTGGTGGTAGATCCTCAAAGCGTCGCCCACCACCTGCTACTCGGCCAGCTCCTCTGCCTCGTCCGCCTCCTCCCTGCGTACCGCCACGGTCGACCCTCTGCCTCTTCCTCAGTGGTCCCTCAACCATCTGCAGCTCCTCGGCACGGCGGGTCGGGCAATCACGAGCCATGTGGCCCTGCCCGCCGCATGAGTAATACTGTCTTCCTCTCGAAAGACTGACTCTGCGATGTGTGCCCTGCACTGCTGAGCCAGTGTCCTGAGGTCCTCTGCCTGAGGGTCTGGTCTGCTTGGACCCCTAAGTCATCCGTCGACTGCCTGCTACAGAGGACTCTGCTACATGCCGCCTTGTGGTGGGTCTCGGTGCTGGTGTAGACTCATCAAGATAACTCTCGATCAAAAGGGCCCGCTCCAGAACTCCTGTCTGAGTGGGAATGCTGAGGGAGATCAGCGATTCCCTGATATCGTGTCTCAATCCATGCTCAAAGGGCTGTGCCCGGAAGAATGGGTCCCGTACCATGTCGGTTGAGTAGCGCGAGAGATCAGTAAATCTCGCCGAGTACTGAGCGACTGTCATGCTGCCCTGCCGCAGCTGAAGAAGCTCCTGAATGCGCACCGCACGGAGGGTGGCAGGGACGAACTCTGAGTGGAAGAGGCTCTCAAAGTCTGTCCAGAGTAGAGATGTCTCGTAGTGTACCTAGAGCATCAGTCTCCACCATCGGACCGCTACTGTGTGCAGTAGGCTCACAGCGAGGATCACCATGAGGTCTGCTGGTGTCCTCACTAGCCTGAAAACTCATACGACTGCCTCCAGCTAGTCCTCGGCTTCCTGGGGGTCCGTCTCCCCGCGGAACCTGGGAGGTCGCTGGCGCTAGAACTCATACAGTGCACTAAGGTGACGTGCATCATCAGCAGCTGGTGCTGGAAGCATCGGTGGCTCGGCGGGTAGAGCTATTTCCGGTGCCACTGCTAACAAAGGGCCCTGCACCGAGGCCTCGTCGCTCGGTGGGATGTCGTCACGCTCGACTCTCGGAACCCTAGCTGGCTGCCGTCATGGGGCCATCCATAAAAGGAAACAGGTGCTCCATGGTCCGAACAATGTACCTGGTGAGCTGATACAATGTAATCACAATGAAAACATGAAACACACATGCAATCAATGTTTTCGTGCATTAAGTCATAAATCAGAAGTTGGGGTCCTGGTGTACGGATACGTCGGCCGCCGCACCAACACTGGACTCCCTGGACTGATAACCACACTCAATACGCTAAACACTATTGCTTCACATAGAAAAGATCAGAGTTCATGGTAGAACCGAACTCCTCTGATACCAATTTGTCACGACTCGTCCTCGGGGCCCGTGTCGTGACTACCCCAAGCCCGCCTTCCATAGGCCAGGGGCTGGCGACTAGCACCAAGGAGTAAATCCTGGTAAAAAGGGAAGGCAGTGCCTTTGTAAAGTAAACAAGCACCCGAGAGTTAGCAAGCAGAAAAAGTAAACAGTAAGTAAAAACTGAGTACAACTGTAAGTGCGGAAAGTAAGTGGGAGAGTATACAAACCCAAACTAAAAGTAAGTACAACTCGAAAGGGAAAACATCAACTGAAAAGTAAAAGCCGCTACACCGAGTTGTCCACTGGAAATCCCACCTGAAGGGTGGGTACAGATAGCTCCACTGCTCCTCGGGTCCCGTCGTCCGCTTCGAGTGCGCACCACCCAGTGGTCCACCTCCAGGTACCGTCCTGCTCTGCAAGCCTCAACCACGATCAACGATGTCCGTCGTCTGCCACCAACAAAATGTAGTGCGAGCATAGCCCGTGCAGGGGTGAGTATAAGATACTCAGTAGGGACCTTGAGACCCCCGAAGGTCTCCCAAAATCTACAAAGGATAAATCACAAAGGAAAGATACAATCATGGAGTAACAGCTGACACTTATTAGGTGTATGCCCATACATTTGTCTAAGTAATCAATTCCAATACGATCCAACCTCTGAGCCCAAGTATAACCCAGTCCACACAGGAAAGTATACGTATTCCACATAGGTAAACAAATGTAATCCACACAGGATAGCACAACACAATCCACATAGGAAAGTAAATAGGATTCATCTCACATAGGTATACTTCTTCGAAGACGATAGAGATGATCACTAATCCATCTAAGTCATCGGACCCACAATGGATCGATAGGTACTAACCCCCGCAAAGACCCACACAGGATCAGACCCACACAGGATCTGTAGGCGCTGGCTCACACAGAACCGCTGAGCGCTGACCCACACAGGATCGGATCCACACATGATCGGTAGCACTGATCCACATAGGATCGCTGAGTGTTGTAGTCATCGTCGTTGAATCCACTGAGGATCTCTGCACAGTCGTCGTCGCAATCACAGTAGCAGTCGCAGCCAGCTCTAGGGTTCCTGCATACAACAAACTCGTTCGGGAGGGTCCGCTCCATGAGCCGAGAGGCTGATACATCAACTGACACATAGTCCAGAGTTGATGAATCCAAATGTTCCGTATCGTCAACCGGAACTCAACGTCGCAGACAGCACGTCAATCGGACGCCCGGTCTGAGAGTTATTGGCTTTTTCGTCCCGGGGGCCCGGTTGGTTTTTATGGAAAAACCAACCCGACCGTACTCCACCTGCATCCAAACCTTGGGCGGAGTATGAAAAAAGATCCGTCTCACTAAGAGGAACTCAACAAAGTTGACGGCACGTCAATCAGATATCTGTAGCTCAAGATATTAGTGTTTCCGCTCCGAGGGCCCGGTTGGTTTCGTGTACGAACCAACCCGGCCGAACTCAAAGTATTCCGAAAACCTTGAGTGCGATATGTCGAAACGACCGTCTCGTTCCAAGGATCGTGTTGCCGTAGACGGTGCGTCGATCGGAGGTCCGTAGCCCGAGTTATGGGAAATTGAACCCAATTAGTCCGAAAATGGGGGTTTCGGGCCCGGACCGACCCGACCCGAGACCCCCTGGTCGGCCCGAACCGGGTCGACCTACCCCAGTCCAGGTCGGCCCGGCCAGTAGGGCATGGCCCGGCCTGGAAGACCGGCCAGGCACCGGTTCGGCTGGGCACAGTGCGCCCAGCGCGATGCCAGCTCGGCCTTCGGCCGAGCTGTTGGAAAAAGGGGGGGCGCCTTCCCCCCTTGAGTAACCCCCCCCCCTTTTATGGGGGGCCGTTTGAAGCCGGTCGGGGGAATTTAATTCCCTCGGCTCCTCCCCCTTCCGGCCGGCCCAACCTGGCCGGCCGGCTCCTTCTCAATGGGACCGGCGGTGGCCGGTCCGCTTCCAGTTCCGACACTGACGGCCTAGTCCGGCCGCCTGTCACCTTCCTCCGCCGCGGCCCGGAATCGGCCACGGTGCCTTCGATTTTCTTCGACGCGGCGCGACGGTGTAGCGTTCTTAAACTTCTTTCCACGGCGCGGCGCGACGGTGCCGCGTATTTCCTTCCACATGAATCCGCGTGGTGCGACGACACCACGTTCTCCCATACCAACCACAAGGAACCAACACGGAAATAATGAGGAGGGTCAGTCGTGCTTTTGTGGTCCGACCCCCTCACGTTATTCGATAGCAAATGGTTTAAATCCACAATGTTCGTCAAGTTGGTATTCATGAACAAATAAAAATAAATAAAACCCCTACCTCGGTTCATGAACGGTGCACGTCAATCGAACCGCGGAAGACGAGCGTCGCGGAGGTTGGGCGTCGCGGAAAACGAACGTCGATTCCGTTGTCGTCGAGGTGCGTACGAAGAGGAAACGTCGTTGGAAGAAGACGTCGTGTTCTTCCGCGGAGGTGTTCTTCGTTGAAGAACGGTGTTCTTCGCGTTCTTCGTCAAAGTTGAAGAAGAATAAGACCGCTTCCCCAATCCTCTCAAGGTTGAAAAACTCTAACAACAATAAAATAAGACTATGTCTTATTATATTAACACAACCTAACCATTTGAATTTCAAGAGTTTGAAATTATGTAACTCACTTAATTAATTATAACAAGTTGTCAAAAATTAATGAAAGTGAGTTAATGGCGAGTTAGGAATGTGAGGGGTTAAGAGGGGTTAGGGAGTTAGGGAAATTGAAAAGGTGGGGGTTCGTGTGGGCCCCACACTTTTAATTATCCACACATGGGAAGTTGGGTGGATGTGGGCCCCACCACCAACTTCCCATGGGAGAAATTAACCACCTTGAAAATGAAATAAAATTGATTCAACAATTTTATTTACTTTTTATTTAAACCCCATTAATTAACTTCTTCTCCCGCACAAACGCAACTACGGTAAAGGTTCCCTTAAGCGATTACCGGCGTTGCGATTTCATCAGTGCCCTCGGAATTTGATTCCGTGCACCGGTTCAAAAGTTAGAAATTCCCGCTCGTTCGTTCACTGAACGTACCCGAGCCAAACTTCGGAAATTGATTCTGAGCACACCGGTCCTCGGAATCAGGTGCCGTCAGAAACCGCACTCTTTTAAAAATCCAAAGAAAATTAAGAAAAAATTTCCCTTTAATTTTACGGGACTTTACATGTGTCGGTCAAGGTTAGGCTCTGCCTAGCTGAAACACACCCCAAATAACCCAACGGTACTCTCAAATTTTTAATCGGACACACCGTTTAGATGTTATGAGTTTTACAATAAAATAATTGTCACTTAATTATTTTATTTGCGGCCAATTTTTTTTCTGGTGCCATGCACCAGCCAACGTTAATATATTTTTAAATAAATCATGACCTCACGAGTTCAGCGGTGGTCTCGAATTTTTAATCTGAGCTACCGTTTGTGAGGTATATCCATTTGAAAAATAAAAAAAAATTATTTTATTATTTTATTTACAGTTATTCCATTTATGGGATATCTTACAGGAGGCTCGTGCCAACTAAACGTAAGTCACGCCTAGGGTAAACCCACCATCCTGAGTGCATCGGTGCCCTTGGATTTCTTAAACCGTGTAACTGTTTGTGAGTTATTCCACTTTTTCAGGAAAACTTCTTACACACGTTAATTTATGCTTAAAAAAACATTGATAGATCATTTCAGGCACTCCGAGCCTCAGAATCAGGTGCCGTCAGAAACTGCGGACTCATTAAATTTTAAAAAATTTATGAAAAAAAATTCCCTGAAATTTCCGGGTCTTTACAACATTACTAAGACATGGAATTTTATAGACAATATGAAATAACTATCATTTATCCAAATCACAATGAAATATTAGGGAGGTGGTAAGGCATCATAGATTTCTACTCTCCATTATATATATTTTCAATCAAAGTATTTTGTAACGATCTAAGATAACTCTATAAAAATTATTTGAGATATATATTAGTTTCATCAGTTTATGTCACTCTCAGAAATATTGATAACATTAAAAGACTATTTTAAATCTTGTGTATATGTTGAGATCATGTTTAATGGATTTTAAAGGATGTTGGGATAAATAAATCCACTATATATATTGATTATATGACATAACATTCTATTCTAGTATTCAAATGTAAACATATAATGGTTTTAATGGGAACATGTTCCAATCATTGACATGGTGGAATAAAGTTTGATAAATCTTGCTGATAAGACCTGATCAATCCTACACAATGATATAGATGTTTTATGCCATTATAAAACTTAAGAAAAAGGAATAAATTGACAACACATATATACAATTAACCAATAAATTCTATGTTGTTGTGGAGAGAAAATGAAATATAATATATTTGTCCTATAAAATACTAAATAAAAATTATGAAATTTAACTTCAATGATATTTTCAATCAAAAAAGATTATATTAAAAATATTTTGGTTATAAAATAATATAGATTTCAAATCCAAGGGAGGCTGGAATTGAGGTAAAAAAAATTCGGCACTTTTTTTTGATTGAGTAAGAAAATACATTCAATGAATATGATCTTTCAAGATTATATTATAACATTATTACATTAATACATGTCTTTGACCTTATAATTATCTAGATAATTTAAATATGAAATTAATAATATTCATATTTGATTAATTTCCACCTTATTAAAAATGCAAACTTTTAAGAATATTTCCTACCCATACTAAGGAATGTTTGTCTTCTAGGTATAGATTTTAGTAAATGAAAAGTGTCTTAATTAATAATTAGAAACACTAATATGTTTTCCCATATGATATATATATATATATTTCAAATTACACTATTTAAATAATATTTCCTTACAAATATTCACATTGAGGGTTTTCAATAAAGTATTTTATAATAATAAATTAATTTACTTTTAACATGTGAATTTTTATCATCCAATCCATATTTATTTTCCCATTATTTCATTTATTTCACAATGTTTCATTAAATGTAAAAAATTAACATTTATGTTCCCAATTTAATTTCCTTACATATCATAATGGTTGTATCAAATGAATTAATTTTTTCAATTATGTTTCTAAATAATCGTGAATTTATTATCATGACTTCACATCCATATGCCACTATACCTGCAAAAAAATATCCCATTTCCATTATATTCATCATAATACATTAAATATATTTATAAACCTTTTAGAACACTTAAATTATGTAGGTTGGAAATCCAATTATAATATAATATTATATAATAACAATCATACCTAATTTGGAACCTTTTTTACATTTGATGGGTTCTTAAAAAAATGATGGATTATTTTCATGTGGAATACAAATGTATGATATATCATTATATTGTGATTGGGGTCTCATATCACCCTCTTATTCACAAATCAATTTTTTATATATCATGATTTAATAAAAATTTGTGGTCATTATTTGGGTTTCTCCTGATGAATATGAATGAGTGTGATTGGAATTTGTCACAATATAAGGCGTGTAATTTATTTGGTTTTCACACGATAATTTTGTAAGAAAATGATATGGAATACCAATTATATTATAATTTCCTATCGATAACATAATTCCATTTCAAATATTTAATTCACATTCAAATATTACCATTATGTGGATTATATTTAATTTCACATGATTCCAAAACATGGTGTCTAATTTTTTACTTCTATGAGGGTTTTTTACTCATGTTAAAACCCCTGATATTATATCATCACTTGTGTTTATCTATTATGTTTCCATAGCGATTCTAATAACATATTTTTCCTCGTTCACATATTTTCTCCCATGTATATAATCTTACACTTTTTTGTTCATTGATCTATTTCACATACTGTGAATTTGAGATCACCCCTAGTTTTGTTTTCAATTTCCCTATGTTCTATATAATAGACTATATGTAGCAGGAATATTGATGTATAATTTGGTTTGTTATATTTTTGATTAATAATGAAATTGTATCCTATATCCATATTCAAAAAATATTTGTGTTCTTGGAATGTTAGATTACATTTCTAGTGTAATGATTAAATTAATAAATTAATGAAAAAGATATATGATTTTCTGCATGTATAGTGTCAAAAAAAATTAAAACATAAAAGGATTTTATAGGATGGTGTAATGGTGTTGTGAAAATAATGAAACCAGTATTGTAGTTTAGAAAAATGAATACTATAACAATGAAATTTAAATGAATAACGTGGAATTGAAATCTAGTAAACCAAAAAATAATAAAATCATAACAACTATAAACTATTGAATAAAATATAAAATATAAAGGTATGAAAATAACATATATAAAGAAACGATTTCAAATGTATAAAAATAATTCGGAGGGAAACATTTCCCAATGAACCCTCTTACAGATGGATAGTTTATCGAGACTCAATATTAAGATGCTTCCTCATGGAGAAACTAGATCATCATTCTTTTACAACTTAAGTATGTTGGGTGGGGATACAATGGAAAATAATCTTATACTACTCAATAATGATACATGAATTAGAGTAAAAATAATACTCAGGAATAAAATAATATGATAATAGTTAATAAAGAAAAACACACTTGTCAAATCTAGTACAAACCACCTCCATAAAACAATTTTTCTATAGTGTATACTTTTTAAAATGGATATTTCTTAAAAATTATCTATTAATTTATTATATGATTATAGTTAATTGAATATATTGAAGAATTATTATTGAAAAATAGGAATCTATGATTAAAACAAGGTCGAAAATTGGAATATTGATTTTAGTTAATCCAATAATACTACCTTGGGAAGGTTTAACTATACATTATAATAGTAAGAACAAAAATATTAATGATTTATATCATGATTATATTGACAAGGAATAGAGTAGAAAAAATAAAGGATCTTAACTATTGACATTACCCCATTATCTTGATCTAGTTTCCTATTCCTCAAAATTTATTATTGGCCACTACCTCCATTCCCACTTATCTAATTATAATAAAATTAAATTAATTCTCTTTTCATTATTTTCTTACTTCTCACATAAAAAAGGATTGTTTCCATTGATATTAATTTCATTAACTTAACTAAAGAAATAACTTCTTGACATAATTATCTTAAAAAACTATATATTATTCATTTAATTTTCAAATATTTATTCTATAAAAATGATTGAAAAAAATCATTACCCAATAACCATTCTTTAGTTCATTATAAATTCCATTGATTCCATTAACATGGAAACTTGTTTGTTCATACATTAAAATAAATCTCATTAAATTAATTAATCAGTATACTTAATCATTTTAATTTCACTTTCTATAATACCTCATGTGATTCCCTAAATCCTCTCAAATAGAACTCGAATTTCACTTGATGTTCTTCTACCCCTTCTTTTCAGACTCACACCAACAAATAAACTAAACCTTGTTCAACTTCATATGTTCCCCCATTTCCTTCTTCTACATAAATCTAATATTTTTCAATTGAACTATATAACTAAATATCAGATCAAAATGAATTATATAACATCCTGATGCAATAGAAAAAAAGGAATAATTCCTAAGAACCAATAAAATTTCTTCCAATGGATTTCCTCACCCATTCAATTCATAAATATAAATTAACAATATCTTTATTAGACTCTACAGTTAAAATCATTCTTATTCAGTTATCAAAGGACAGATTTATAATCTTCCTATATCTCGGTATAATATAATCTTCCTCAATTAATGTTCAATATGGAATCTTTATTTTCCCATGGGTCTTTAATTGTGCACATAGTGTATGATGATCCACACCACTGCAACTAGAGTATTTTGGAATGTCTAGGACCAATACTAACCAATTTATCCCTGTATGGGGAGAAAATATTTTGATAATTTTCTTCACTTCCCAACAGAGTAAATTAATTTATCATCATTGATCATCAAAAACTAAAATTCCCTCAGATTTATCATTGTTGGATTTATCAATATTGAGATATAATATTCAATAACCTCGTATATATATTTCTATCTAAATAAAAAAAAGATTAACTCACTCAAAGCCTATGCACAATTTGTGTTTTCATTTAGTAGACCAACATCAACCCAGTTAGGCATGCTTTCTTCAACCCTATCTTGATCTCAAGTCATTTTATATCATTTACACAATCACTAAATAATAGGGCCTAGTTGTTTTATTTCATTTTTTACTAATGAGAATTCTCATTTTGATCTCCCTGTTCTTCCAATGTAATTGATTGATATCTAGTTTCGTAGTTCCTAACATTATTGACTTCAGAATACGGGATCTATGGTGTCTTATTTTGACATCATATTTAGAATTATGGAGATTGAATAATTTTCTATATATTATTTTTTAATAAATACCCTAAATCATCATGATTGAATCATCCTACAAGGGAAAATTTTAGGAATATATGACATGAGATAGGCAATGTGGTAGGACTATAAAATTATCCTATGTAAATTAAATAAACATATTTAATATGTCTTTATAAGGACCATCTTTTATATGGTAACATTCATCTAAATCCTATGAGATTATATGAAATAAAGAACATACCACAACATCCTAAAATATTCCTACACAATAAAAAAACATTTAATAAAAAATCTTATATAATTCCTTCTGATATTGCGTAAACAAATATCAAAGTCTAAAACAATAGAATAAATAAAATTTTAACTCAAAAAAATGGAAATCTATGTTATCGATGATTATATTCACGTAATAATAGATATGATTTATTATTCTGATGAAGAATATTTCATGTCGGAGAATAGAACATGAATCCGAGATTCAAAACAATTCAACTTATTAAGAATAACATCATGTATTGATACTTATTTTAAAAACTGTGAATGAAATATGAATATTTTTTCATTAATAATTTATCTGATAAAAGTAAACAAATGAAAAAATGCACTAAAAATTAAAATTTAAAAAAAATGAAGTACATATATTTTTTATTTAATATGATCACAATCTATCCATAATCAAATTGGAGAAAATCTAATTATCAAAATAAATAAAAAAATTTCTTTAGATAAAATGTATGAATACTTCCCTATCAAATTCTTTCATACCTAACTCATTGTCTGTCACCATGATATAAATTTTTGAAATTCAGTTGAAAGAAATAAATCGAACAGAAAAGAATCATAATTACAAAAGTTTTGTGATATTTAAAAAATCATCATTAGGCATTATCTTTTAAATAGTGAATCATTATCATTTGAAATTAATATTTTTTATCCAAAAAAAATTTCTACTATGACAAAAATAATTAAATATATAAAATTAAGAAAGATTAAATCCACCGTACTTTCCATTTTATAACTTTATAAATTATAATGGTCTTCCATGGAGATAAGACATATCTAATTTAGCACCACATAATTTGAAACTCCTAAATAAATGGGATTATTTATTTATTAAGAATGATTCTATGATAACTCTACAAATAAGTCTTTAATAAATTATAAAAATACCAATTACGATTTGGAGATCACTATCAAAGAACATTGTAAACTGTTTTATTAGATTAATAATTTAGAAATTAAAATTTTATAAAAATTCTATTACTTTATAAAAATTATAACTAATAAAAAATAATAATAGTGTAATGAAAACATTTTATATGATTGAATCGATGGTCGAATAAAAATTATTAACTAGTAAATTTTAGTATTATATCCTTAAACCATAAGATAAATTTTTATCCATTGGAAATTATAAAAAAAATTTAAAAGGTCTATTTTAAAAAATATTAGGGTAAATATATATGTGTTCTATGTTGAAATAGATTTCATCATATAATAGAACCATCCTCCACACAAACTGAATCATTATCCCCAATAAATAATTTCATGGTGGGATAAATGTTTAAAACGGTTAACATAAAATATATTTTAGAAAATTCAGTACATTAATGAATGATAAATAGTAGAATCCATGTTATAAAATTTTCATAAATTAATAAATAAAATAATTTAAAATATATATATGGACTTTCAAAATGTAATAAAAATAGAGTTTTAATTTATTTCAAAATTATGTATTTTTCTAGTGGATAAAAAAAATTAGTACAATAAAAAACCATTATAACACTTTAAAAAAAGTAAAACATATGGGGTCTAATTATGATTTTCCAACTATCTTAAAAAAAATTAAAAATCTAGTATTACATACATCATAACACCCATAAATTTTATAATTGGATCCCATAAATTCTGTTTAAAACCAAATCCATTTCCTCCCATACATATATTCAATCCATGAATAGATTTTAAAATAAAATTTTAAAAAACATGTCTTCAATATTTCATGGAAGTGTTCAATTTTTTAAATAAGCTTAAAATATTGAAATTAAAATATAAAAAATTTGAAAATTCTCCCATAATAGTTATGAGGTTATTTTTGAAACACCACCAAACCATCACCCTCATGTACACTTCAATGTTCTCTTGGTTTCTCTCAATAAGGTTACAAAACGAATATTGAAAATAGTATTTGATAAATAATAATTTATTTTTACATATCAAAATAATTTAAAGGAAAACAATATGGAAATAAAGAATCAAGGAATCAATATAATTTTATGATGACATTTACCATATTCTTAAATAACCAAAATTTTATTTAGTGGTCCTTTTATCACAATGCTTGGTGGCATTGCATATATTGGGTGAGGGGTATTTATTTTAAAATATAAATAATGAAAAATAATTAAAAACAATGGGGTTCCGACAGTAATTTTCAATGTCTCATGTTCTTATCCAAACATGTGCCCTAAAATATTAACAAATATCATTTATGGGTAATGATTTATTATTGGTTGTTACTTAATTATTTTTTGGTAATATTTATTAGATTTTCTCAACATGTATATAATATTAAAACCAATTAGAATCATTTTAAAATTCTCCATGGCCATGGGATGAAGGATTAATTTGGATAATTCTTATATGATTACAATCACAAAAACATTGAAAAAATATAAAAAAAGTAAAGAAAATCACCAAATTATGAAATAAAAACATTGATGATTTCCATGAATCAAAAGTCACTCAGTGACTTAGAAAACAACATCATTTCCCTTATAACCATAAAAAATATTTTTAATGAAAAAACATCACATATAATTTTTTCACATATTTAATGTATGATACAAATCCTAAATCTCTCCCAAGAATTTATTAATCTCAAAAAAAAAAATTCCATATATGTAGATCATCATAATTGTAATAACCTTGTATATTTATCTAGGAAAATAAATAGATTCTTATATATTTCACACTTAATAGTGTGGAGGAAAATATTTTCATTTAAAAATCCAACTAAAATGGACATGCTCTTATCAAAGAGGGAGGGGATATCAATTGAATATTTATTTTTTATATGACATGGTATTCTCTCAATATGATTGGTTTATTAAATTAGATCAAAATCATAATAAAAATTATATAAAATGAATCATTGTTTATGATGGACCACATCTTTATACATCTCAATAATTTCACCAATTATTATCTCAATTCTACCTAGTAATAGATGTTGCTGAGTGGATTAATATTTAACATAAGTTATAATTAAAATTTTCATGAACTAATCATTAAATAATTTCGCCAAAAAGATCATGGGTATACTAATTTATCAATTCTATTTAAAATTCCTCAGTAATATATATAACGTTAAAAATCAAATGTCGTGTACATTACGTTAAAAACATTGAATTTATCTTGGTTATCACCAACATCAAAATCAATTCTCTTAGAAACTACTATAACATCACCTCACGTGTTTTTAAATTTCCAACCAAAAATTTTTGGAAACTTTTTTTCACTATATATCATTAAATAAAGGATTTTTGAAAGGAAAACATCCCATTATTAACTAATTTTTCATTATATCTTCTAATGGTTTGATGAATTTACATATCATATAAATACTGTGAAGTGGAATTTTATTTATGTACCCCACACCAAATTATCAAAATAATCTGTAAGTAATCTTGTTGAGACTATATGTTAAGTCACACCATAAATTATGATCCACAAATCCTCTATTTAGATAGGTAATAAAAAATCATTTAGGGAAATTTAATTTAAAAGATACCATGTTTTTAGGACTTAAATGAATTCCAAAGTAATACTTATACTCGAAATCACTTCAACGTTTCATTCATTGGATAATAACCTTTTGAGAAATTTTAAATAAAATATGAATTTTTAAGGCCTAAAAATGGTATTTTCAGGTTTAATGTTTTGGACATGTTTGAAATATCATGTAATTAAGTTCATAATTTCTGTTTCATGATTCCTTTAGTAAAGTATTTAGAGGGGAATAATGATGTAAATCATGTTGGTTTATCCTTTTCTCATCAAACCATCATACATACTTCCATAATTAATAAATTATTACTTGATATTTCTTTGTTACATTTATTTTTCATATCAAGATTAATCTTTCAGCTTAGTTGGGTCATTATTTTCCACTATTCTATATTTTTTGTCATCCATATATTCATTTTTAGAATCACATAAAATCACAATCAAATCATCAATAGGATGTTACTGAACATTCCCTTTATTTTAAAAACCACTAACATATTTGTTTCCCCTTATAGTTATTGGGGATAAACATATTTTATGTCAGTGTGGATTCCCTTACCTCCCCCAAAAACCATCATCCCATTTTAAAATTTTCATTCCCAATGTTGTAAAATATAGAATTTGGAGAATCCACATTACAGGTTAGTAACAAAACTAATACCTAAAAACTGAGTGTGACAATTATAAGGTATAAAAGTGTTTTAAAAATTATTCAATTATTAAATTCATTATCTTATGGTGGATTGTTATTTCAAAACCATTTCATATCTCAATTGAAAATCCATTTAGAATATATATCTGGGGTTTTAGTTGTATGGAAATTGGTCATTATTCCATATTTATTATCCTTAAAATGAAAAATATTGTCAATATATTCTTTTATAAATGGTATATCCTAATTAGTATATAAATTCTTAGAATTTCTTAATGTTCCTCACTAATTAAATTACTACATAAGATCACTCCCATTACATTTATCGAAAATTTTAGAAACCGTAACATTTTCCTCACTCTTTTTAACAAACATTTTACTAGGACATTTATGTTTTGGATTTTGACCCCTTATATTAAAAATATTGTTATGTTTTTTAGAAATTGAATCAGAAAAATCCCTAATATATTTTTGCTCAACTATGTTTTTGTGATAATAAATAATATCCTAAAAAAATCATTTTCATCATGTGGTGGGGAGAAATATAGTGATTGAGAAATTTTATTAGAATCCCACTAATCCATTCCTAAGTCTCATGAAATAATTCTCCCTCCTCACGAAAAAAATATTATAGTCTTGCTACACCTATGATGACATATTTTTATGGTATAATTTTTTCAAAAAAGAATTTATAATCATTCATATGTGTCTAAAATCAATTAATAAATTTATATAAAATAAATCCTTGATATACCATTCATTAAAAAATTAAAATCACTTAATCAATGCACCAATTCAATAATCATAGGATGAAGTGACCATCAGAATATAATGTAAGGGGGTCTAATAATTGTAGTAGAATATTCATTGGGATAACCATTGAAGGATGGTAAAATTATTTCATTTCATATTATCTACATCTATCTGACAAATATTTAAATAATTGATTATTTTAACCAATATAAAATTATAAATTCCAAAAGTACACGCCACTCAAAAATATAATTTTGAGATTAAGGTAGGAAATAATATTTTTTTCTTTTTAACAACTCAATATCTCTCCACTTTTTCCATTTATAATTATTTTATGGTTTATAAATTGTTAGTAAATTTTTTTAATTTTAATAATTTTGATAAGTTTTATATAAATCTCTACGGTTCATAAAAATACATTTTAAAGTAACAAAATAATAACTTGTAGAGTAGTTACAACAAGAATATTTTTCCAAAAAATATAGTGTTGGATTTTTAAAAATTGGATTTTTGTATTTTTTATCTTCTTTTTATGAAACAATTTTCCATTACTATTGGAAGTGCCAAAACATTGGTAGTGAAATCGTTTAAATAATAATATTTTACTAATTATTATGTTAATCTAGATAGTTTATGTATGGTCAAACATAATGCAAGGTAATTTTTCATAGTCCAGAAAAAGTAAACAGATATCAAAACCAACAGAATATAGTAAATATAGTTGAGTGATTTGGAATATTTGAAGTTAATAATAGAGAAAAAATGGGAATGGGTAAAAAAATTATATAAAGTAGGAAAACAATAAAGTGTGGTTGAATGAGGGATATACTTAGGGGAAACTGAGTAATAATAAACTGACTAAAAATATCATATTTATATATAGGTTCAACAAAAAAGTGAAAAATTGATTTTTATAAAGAATTTTTTGAAACCCTTAATTTTAAATTTGGGAAAAAAATTCCAAAAAAAACACTCATAATGATTAAAATTTATATAAATACTCATGATGAAGAATATTATATGATAAAAAAAATAACATCATTTTTTTCTAGTTTAAGAATATGGGTAAAGAATAAAAAAATATAATTTTTCTATTACATGTCACCTATTATTACATAGAGTTTAATACAATTTATGTTCCTAAGGAAAATAACTTGAGAACACTAAAAAATGAGAAACACAATTTTGAAATTTAGTTAATATAGCTATATATATCTCATTAAGTGGAGACTACATTGATATTAATATATATATATATATATAAAATATTTATTTCCTAAAAAAATTTATATTTTTTTATTATAGAGTAATTAATAGAAGAAAATTGACAAATCTCAGAAGAATGATTGGCTTCAATGAATAAAGTACATGAATTAAAAAGAAATGAAATTCCAATACATCTATTATGTCTCTTCACTGGATTATTTTATAAAATTTCTACTAGTTATAAAAAAAATATTTGTGAAATATTTCATGAATAGAAGAATATGGGAAGAAAATAGAAATAAATAATGTTTATTCCCTTTTAATATCAATCATTATTCAAGTTAAAAATTCTAGAATCACGGCTTAAAGTTTTTCCATTTTACTATATTTATGCTTTTATCATTCCTGGAAGAATGATTTAATTACCCTAAAATTTAGTCCTATATTCTTTTAAATGGAGTATCTACAGTCATTAATTCTACATCATTATATTGAAAAATTCAATTCCAATTTTTAGAATCCCAATAAACACATATTTTCATCTTTCCATTTTCTAATTTTTAATTAGTGCATGTGAAAACCAATAATAACACATTGAAAAAATGTGATAGATAATATTAAATTCTATATATTCCCATCTATTAAATATATTTCTTGTCCTAAATAAAATTCAAAAATTACATAGTAATTTTTAAGCTCAATGAATTAAATTTCTCATATACTTGATCCAAAACTTGATATCAAAATACTCATAAATAAAACATGTTTTTAGTGTAGGTTCTTCTACGCCTTCCGTGAAAACTCTCTAAAAATTAATAATAAACCAATTAAAAAATTATTCATTTTTCATCGATTATAGTTTGATATAAATCTATGATTGGTTAAACCATGTATTATTGATGTGATGAACTCAAATTGAGTTCATATTTACTGATAGAACATCGTCCAACCACAATATACTATGGAAATATTATTAATGAAACTTTTCCAAAACTCCTCAGTGATTTATCCATCATTTCAATTCATTGAAAAGGATAATACAACTATAGATTTGATTACATTGCAGTTAATTACATTGTCAATTGTACAACACCCAACTGAAACTTTATATCAAACTCTATAGATTAGTGTCTCTTAAGATATCCTCCTAGAACGAGCACATCATTTACATACAGAAGCATCATCAAGAACCTAGTGTCTGTCAACTAAAATATTTTTAAATAGATTGTTTGGGAATCATCGTTCCCCATTTTCTTAAAATAGAACATTTATAGGGAGAAAACTCAATGAGAACATGCTTTTATTCCCTTATCAGCAGCTTAAACCATGAGAAATGAACATAAAGAACTAAATTTCCATCCCAGTTTTCTTAATTTTATCGTTAAGATTTTTTCATTAGCATCAACCTTGTCTTCCATATAATTTTATCAATGATACAAAATGCAGTCATCCTTTTTCATGACATTCACATATCTTGGGAACCCATTCAGTCAAACATAATATAAAAATCACCGCATCTACTATTCACTAATATCTTAATCTGTAGTCTATCTCTTTTTTTCACATGTTTTAAAGGCATGGTTCAGTAGCTCTCAACTATTTACTCTTTTTTCACTCATATGGATACTTAGTTTGGACTAGTTTTTATCTTAATGTCATGGAATCATAACTAATTTCATTTTTCCAATTTTAAATTTATTTTATTATCAGTGAACAAGAGACAACATTTGTGAGCATATTTTGAAATAGGGTATAAACAATTATAACCAAAGAATTGGGTGAGATAATTCTATAAATAAATATTGAATTAATCTCCATTATTGGTTAAATTTATTATAAAACTTGCACCAAATATTAAAACATGGGAATAATTTAAAATTACCTTATGAATAAAAAGAATAAAATTAGATTATATAGTTGATGTAGTAAATTTTTCTAGGTATTGAATTGAAAATATTTGATAAGAGAAATTAAAAACATCTCTACTAATATTTTATGAAAATAAACTCAAATGGATTATTCTTGTAACAGGAAAGTACAATTACATAAAAAATGTATGAAATCATATAAAATGTCAAAAGAAATTAAATATGAATAAAATATCATAGTATAAATTATTTTATGTAAGATAAAATAAAATCAAAATAATTTTGAAAACTCCAATAAAAATTTATTGTAAAGATTATAATTATAAAAACCATTATTAAAAATTGATTCAATAATGAATATTTAATGTCATAGTCTAGAACTAAAAAATATGATTCTGAGAATTGTAATTATTCAAAATCATCTCATGGAAATATATTTCTCTTAAAATATTTCCATATATACCATTTAATTTTTATTAATAATCATAGAGATTAATTTATGAACATTTATTATGTTGTTCACCCAAAAATAAAATTTTAAACTAAATTTGATTGATTTAAATTTTCATTTGAAAATGATTAAGAAACAATTTTTCACCCTTATAAGTAACATTTGTTAAAAGTTTGTTATATTTTCATAAAATGGATGTGGAAAAATTTTATTAAAAAATAGGCACATAAGTATCCAATATTTTAATACATGATCAATGGGATACAAATGCCCATTATGTATAATTAAATAATGATATTGTGGTTCATATTTATTTTGATGTTTTATGTATATAATTCCCAAAAAAACCAAAATTATTGATTTATGGGATATGTTTTATGGATTTTTATGTTAAAAAATAGTAAATAATATTTAAATGATACACGGGTTTCTATATAAACATAAACTGAAAATGTATTGGAAAGGTTTTGTACATGAATACCTAGTAGTTTTTTGTCTTCAAACTCTCATAAAATCACTTTATTATTTCTCACAAACTATATAATTAGTTCTATTAAATAAAATACATAACATTTCAAAATCAAATATTTTATCTTGGAACTTGAAATATATTAAATTAACCAATAAGAAAAATTATACCGGTATTTTCAAAAAATTTATAGTTACATTCTTAATTTACGATAAATATTAATAACAATAATTAGTGATACAAATTATATTATTCATGTGTTATAACAAAAATTACATATCAATATAAACACATTTATTATCTTTGAATTAACCTATTATAGATCATCACCCATAGGGAAACACCCTAGATCAATTTCCCATCGTGACTAAATCAAACAAAATAGAACATATCAAACAAAAACAATCTGATTAATTAATAATTATTTACTCTCACATTCATCATTTTAGGACACTAAATTATTAATTTTATTGTCCAATTTCATTTCATATTCAAAAACATTATCCCCTCTCAAAAGTGTTTATAAATACAATTCCATCAAAATAAATTTTTAAATATTTAAACCGATGTGTTATAAAATAATCGTAATTTCCAAAAATATCATTATTTATGAAAACATAGTTTTTACGAAGATCCTAAACCAATTTTTTCAAATAAATATAAATCCAAATTAAATTTACGAAGAAAATTTTTAGAAAATGTATTCAAGATAAGTCTATAATATATATTTATAACAGAATAAAAAATATACTAAATTAAGTCATAATTAAATTATGAATTAATAGGATCCACATATCATTGATGATAATTATGAAAAAATCCGTGAAAACTCGATTTCGTTTCAATATTCATGGTATTCTCACTCAAAATAGGGAATCATGATATTAATAAATGGAATAATATATTCTGGATTAAATCACTACTAATTTAGAAACTATCAATCCCTATAAAATTTAACAATATATATAGATAGTGGGAAATTGTTATATTTAATTATTTTAAAAAATAAAGGGGATCAATGATATTAAAAATTCAACTTTGTGTTGATTCATATGGTTATTTAATGAATAGTGTTGTTCTTTTTTGGAGAAGTAACAACATCACACTCAAGGAACTCAGATACATCCATGAATATAATAATGTATTCTATAGGGTTTCAATTGGATAATTGAGTGATTAAATATTACATTGGACACATAAAATGGCTATATAGTTAGGTCACATAGTCCAAAAAAACATCACCGGACCATGTGAGATGCCATTCATATATCCAAATCAAATATACTAATACATACTATATTAATTTCACAGTCCAATAACTCTATAACGAACAATTTACATTAAAATCAGTCATTGAAATAATAAATTTAAAACCAAATAATGATAAAACCCCAATGGGGAATTTAACTAATAATATTGGGGCCTATCAATACTTCTAACAAATGTGATTTCATTATTATGATCCAATAGGTTTTTATTATCTATAACCAACTCTACCTATTCCTACAATACTTGGAATACTCTATCCCAGATCTATCAATCAATTATTCCATGTTTCTTTACTAGTATAATAAATTAATTATACACTATCTCAACTTAGTCTTCTTTTTTTGGGAAATTTACATTGACCTCAAATAATATCTTGTGAAATTTCATATAGAAATCCTCATAAAGATAAATATGAGACACATCAAATAATAAATTCCTTTTTTATAAAAAAATGTAATTTTTCACCGTATAACACTTTGGTTTAATTTATAGGAGATAAGTCGCATATATAACTTGTAGAACAATTTAAAAGTGTCCAAGTTACGTGGACAACATCTACAAATTATTCCCATGTTTATAGATTCCTATATATAGAAACAGTTCAAAAAGACTCTTTTTGTAATATAAAACTCCTAAAAACTACATTTATATCTAATAGAATAATTTTTCATAGTATGGAATTTCATATATAGCATTAAAAATAGATAAATCTTATCTATCACCTATAATTAAAAATGGGGCCTCATGAGATACATCTCTCTCGCATTTTTTACTAATTCAATTGTAGTAGAAATGATCATCTATGTATTTTTTTATATTGATATATCCTAATTGGTTCGTGAAGGATATTATAATATAAAAACACCATTAAAAGAACATGATATGAAAACACCTAAATATATTAAAAATATAAATTAATTTTTTATACCAAAACCTTTTTCATTTTCATACCTTATCTATTTTTATTATAGAGAATAGAGAATTAAGGAAACCTCGCAAATTAAAAAAACTAAATGTATGATTTTACCTAACAAATAATCTCCTTAAAAAATACCCATGTTTTATTCAGAATTAACACATTATTTCTGTATCATTTATATCATAATTTTTCTCACACTTCTTTAATCCTTGTAAAAAATCATTTGGAAACATTTTATCACCAGAAAAAGAATTATGTTGAGTGAATAATATATATATAACATATTAAACCATGATATCCATGAAACAAATCTTTTATTTACAACTCTATAAGCACATAATATGTCATAAAAATAGTTTAAAAAATTATTTTCATCACTTTTCTCATAATGGTCATTAAAAATATAGAATCAATAAAAAATATAAACGAATATTCTTTAATATTCCTTATAAACGTAAGAGAACTAATGAAAAAACCATTAAATGGACTATATATTTTTATTCTAAAAATATAATAAAATATAAATGTCCCTAAAAATATTATTATAATCTCATTAAATCCGAATAATTATAATATAACTTCTAAGAATTCAAATATATTTCATGATATAATCAATAGATATCATATTCATCATCACCATTAAAAAATTTTTATAGAGGAATAACATATTCAGTTACTTGTAAAATATCATCTCTCGAGGCTAAATCATTATCCAACTCATTTAGGTGGCATATCCTAGGGAAACCAATATTCACTACTATTTATTAATTATTATGTCATGAAGAAAAAATAGACCTTTTTTACTAGAAAATGAATAAATGATATAAAATTTTGTATTTCATCACATTAGAATAACCATTCTTATTAACAAAACAAATCGACATAAATAATTTGAATAAAAAATTCAATTATAAAAGGAAATACAAAATTGATTAATATAAATGTGAAAATTCATAATGAAACACTTCAGATAGAGTTAAGAGAAATAGTGTAATTATTAAAATTAAAAAATTTTATTAAAAATGGTCCATGAGTTTTAACTAACCTTATATTTTTAATGCATCCTAAATAATTTAATTCTATAAATTATTTAGATTTTTCTTTAAATTTTACATTATATTTATTCATTTTTTCATTTATTATCATATATTATTTATTTATTCAATAAATTGTTCATGTGTTTTCCATTTTGGTGTTAATAAATCCATAATTACAAAAACATATTTGATATAATAGCGGTGGGAAGATCTCTTTTCTCTATGGTTGTATTTTTTCTATAGGTAATGGTGTTCGCTATTTTTATATTTAGTAATACTAAAATTATCTTGACTGTATTTTCATTTATAAATAATACCCTAAATAAATCCAACATATGTCATATATAATATATTCATCTCATTTTATTCCGCAAAAATAATAAATACGCACCATTAGTTAGGGTAGTTCAAAAGGCCTGAAAATAATGTTATACAAATAAATATAGAAATAAAAAACTCTATACATATGTAATATATTATTTTTAAAAAAATTACTGAATTTATTTTCATTTCAATAAATTTATAAATACATTTCAAGAGGGTTTATTGGATGATAATTAATATTAAAAACATTGGGGAAGAAAATATTGCATTTCATGTTACTACATTAAATTCAATATCAAATTGTTTATATATCCTTAATAAATCCATGAAACTGCTAGAGAAAAACATCTACAATTACACAAATAGATGGTATAACGGAAGAATATAGATACAAATCTAATTAGTAGATTCTTTTAAATGGGTGGAGGATTTTAACATTTATAGAAACCCCTGATGGAGATTAATTAAATATATATTTCAAAAGTGGTCATGTATGATAATTTCAAAAATTAATCTCATCATACAAAGAAAATTTGGTTATGGAATTTCAAATCACTTATCTTTTTTCAAATATTATGATTTAATATCCATATGTAAAATCACCAAGCATGTTATACATATAATTTATCAATAAAATAAAATTTCATATTCTCTATCATTATACAAAAACTCGACCCAAATACATACCCATGTTAAACATTTTAACAGAAAATAGTAATAAATTTCTACATCAAAAATTCTAATGTGTTATCCATGAGACATATTATCATATAAGTTTTTTAAAAACCCTTTGGATCTAATATATTCTACTCCATGTCATATTGAATTAATTTATAATATTTACCATTTATCTAGTATCTAATACCATTCAAAGAAACTTTTATTCATTAATATATAATGATATAAATAGTTAGAAAATATCATAGATTCTTCATTGGTTTTGAAAATACTATACCAATATTTCACTATAATTCAAAAAATAGTTTTACATTAACAATATATTTTTTTATATTTATCTGGTAAAATAAATTATACGTTCATATACTATACCTTATAATATTCCAAAAGGATTTAATAATTTATTTACAGGTGATATAAATAATATGAATGTCCATAATTATCACTATTTTCTCCATTTAATTTTTTTAATTTTCTTCTTTTTTATATTATGAGAAATTGTATTATTTTTATATCATGAATTTATATAGTATATCTATTTAGGAATATAAAAATAGAATCCTACATAACTTTAAATGTAATCGATGTATTATTAAAATGAGAAATTATCTATATATGAGTAAATCATAATAGGGGTTTGGATTCGTTTGACAAAATTTTTAGCTATGTAAAATGCTTAATGGAGTTTTTGAAATTGTGTAGGTTTAAATATATCTATTATATTATTCATATACATAATAGAGATTTTTGTAAAAAACATTAAATGTGAAACTGAACTAGGTATGATTCTAAAGGTTTTGAGTTCCATCTTATATGAATAAAAAACAATCATTATATATGTTATGTAATAATAAAACATAAACATGTCAGATTAAAATGATACACCCAGTGAATTA
The DNA here is from genome assembly GCA_963277665.1 of Viscum album. Lineage (NCBI taxonomy): Eukaryota > Viridiplantae > Streptophyta > Magnoliopsida > Santalales > Viscaceae > Viscum > Viscum album. The sequence continues at coordinate 28,214,654 of OY728123.1, read as the reverse complement.
ATTTCATTGAAGAATAAATCTAAAAATGTGTGATGTTATATATCTTCTAATGTGATAGTAGCTTTGGAGCACTCAAGTAGAATGATCTCTACAATTCTTCAATCAGAATAACTATGCATAAATTTTAATCATTTCAGGTTCAATATATAATCGTTTAAGATTCACCTATTTCATAATCTATGATATATTCATTTTAATGATATTATATAAAACCTACAAATGGATCTTTTACCACTATAATCTATCTTATTTCTTCTATAAGTTCCTATGTATAAGTGAATTATATTTTAATTACAAGAGATGATGAATTGAAATACTGGTATTGCACAATATTTATTGATGAATGTTATGAATATTGTGAATCATTACACTATGAATTAATTTATAAACTAAGACATCGACATGAAGTGGAAGCTTGTGTCATGGCTCATTAGATGAAGAATATATAAAATGAATAAAATATCAACCATATTCATGATAATATTATTTGAAATTGAAAATAATAAAAATATTATAAAGACATTAGAGACTCCATGGTTTTATACCTATAATAGCATTAAACCTTCTGGCCTCCTATTTTTTGTAATATATATATATATTTAACTAAAAATAAAATATTCTGATAATTATTTTTTAAATTGAAATAATATATTTGTATTCTTCTAGGGAAAATATGTTTCATTTTTTATAATAATAAAAATTATCTATATGAATCCACATAATTAATATAAATATATCTTAATAAAATTATAAATAATTATTAATTTTATTAAATTAATAAAAATAATAGATCTTGTTAATAATGTATATTTAAAAATTTATATTAATTTTTTTTACCTATTTAAGTAAACATAATAATTTAAGTAGAATATTTCTTAACTATATAATATTTATTACCTAAAATAAATCATATCAGAACATTAAAATAGTTTTTTATTGAATAAATATAGATTCAAAACAAAAATATTAACATGTTTATTTATTATTTGAATACATTTGTGGTCATATTATCCCCCTTACGGATATTAGATTTCTGAACTTTTTTAACTCTATAATGAAATAATCAAGATCCCTAATTAAAAGCTATTGAAATGTTAAATAGATTCTTGAATGATTTACCAACATAAATAGTCATCTAGTATATACTTTACTATTCTACAATACATCATTTTATATACATTAAATTTATTTTTATATTACATTAAATTTGAAAATCAATAGAATAAATATTAACATCACTTGTTCAATCATAGTTAGTTTATATTTTATCAAAATATTAAACATCAACCTTTTTTTTATCAAAATAGTAAACTATTATCTAAAAAACAAAAACCAATTTAGAAAAATAAATAACATTTTTATTGATTCTCTTAAAGTAAACAGAATATTTATCCAAAAAATTATTGAACTTCACTAAAAAACAATTATCACCTTTTTCAAAACAAACAATATATAAATTATAAATATATATTCTACAAAAAATAATCTCTATATTTTTATATCAAATAAAATATTTCTATTTTATGTAATTTTATACAATGTTAAGAATTTATTATATATGAATTGATCTTATATGTATCCAAAAAATACAGTAAACATATTCCAGAATAATATTTTCCTCCTTTTAAAAAATCATTTATTAGTCCCCAAGATTATGTGTACGAATGAATTAATTTTTATAAATTAAAATCTTCCTCTTGTTCAAATAACAAATAAATTTATAAAAAATCACATACCAACCAAAAATTGTTCCAAAAATCCCAGTCATGTATTCTTGTTAAAACAAAAAAAATATTGAGAAATATTTTCAGTAAGTAATGTTAATCAGTTATAGTTCAAACACCACTTAAGGAACTATAAAAACATTTCAAAATGTTGGATGAGAAAAAACATTTACATGTGTAGAGAATAAATAGAAACCCCAATATCCTATTGGAATAAATCAACCCTGTGAAATCATTTTTCATCTACATATTAATATTTTTGAAAATAAAATATAATAAACATATTATTAAAAATGAATTCATGTTATTCCCATATAATTTTATATTAAATAAACTCATAGTTAATCATAGTGAAACATGAATTTTTATAAATGTTCGGAAAAAGATAATTCTTGGAAAATAATTTCCATGAATTTTAAATATTTAATAAATTAAATATAAAAATATTACATTATCACAATAAAACCAAATGGTTTCTATAAAACATATAGTAAGTCAATGAGAAACCATGATGTGATCTTTATAAAAAAAAATTCATTATAATCCTTATAATGAAATTCCCTATTAAATTAAAACAAGCATATCATCTACAAATGATAAATAATAACTCAATGCATTGTGGTACTACTACAAATATGACTTATAATAGCGCTAAAACCACCATTAATAGTGCTAAAAATTGCTGTTATTCTCGGTGAAGATAAAGGGGGACCTTTATCAGCGCTAAAAAAGCATTGATAAGAGTGCTCCTTTATCAGCGCTAAGCAAGTGCTGATAGAGGTAGTCTTTATCAGCACTATTTTCAGTTATGATAAATTTATAATATATTTGCGCTAAAAATATCGCTGATAAACACCACCTTTATCATCACTATTTTGAGTGCTGATAAAAACTACATTTATCAGCGCTCAAAACAGTGCTGATATTTTATCCATTTATCAGCACTTAACTAGCACTGATAAAGGCCAATTATCCTGTGCAAAACCAAAACCTGCATAGAACCTGCACAGAACCTGCACACATTATAGCACCTGTACATAGCACAAACCACACCTTCACACAACACAAACAACACCAACACACAAAGCACAGAAGAAAAAAAATGCTACACACATTTACATGAAATCATGAATAAAAAACAACACGCAGCTATATACATTTCAAATTTTTTTAATTTGATCACAATTACAATTATCCATCAAATAGTTAAAAAACATTGATGTTCCATCCTTTTTGTATCCATCCGCTCTAACAAATTGTCATCCATTGTGGCAGTTATCGAACAAAGAATTCGAACTCCAGAAAAAGATTTGACCAACCTAAGAAAACAAATATTATATTAGTAATAAAATAATATATTAAATTAAACATTAATATGAAATAATAAATTAATAAAATGTCAATTGTTACCTGTTACAACTTTTATTTTCATTAGTTCAATGGTCTAGGAGAGATGACTATAGAGAGAGAGTTCCTTCCCCATTGTGATGTGATGACCTGGGTAGGTAAATATTTGTGGGATGGTTTGTGGACTGGGGAGAATTTTATGAGGATTCCAGGAAATGATGACACATAGGGGACGAAAAAACATTCCCAAGATATATGCGCTCATCTTAGTCTATATAAGAAATGAAAATCACTCATGTAACAAGACCCTGATTTAATCAGATTTCTTGAAAACTACCGGGATTCCTAGATAGTAGAAGAGGACTCACTCTAGTTATACCTAGATGATGGTTTCATCCTTCATTAAGCTAATCTTGTGATATATACATCCTATTAGATTCAAAAACAGATTATATTCCAAAAGAGATTGTATAAAAAGAGTGGTGGATACTAGGGGAGAAGTCCTACAAAGGAAATACACTAATGAGTTCCTATAAAAGATTTCATAGAAAAAGAAGCACCAGGACACTTACACAATCGTTTCAGTACCCGGATCAGTGGGTTGGGAAAGACGTCCATAGCCAGATACCTAGATAATATAAAGGGAAGCACATAGCACAAATACAGGATTCACCTCACTCTATTCCTGACTAGAGGCATGAGAGTGGGGACTTGGGGAGCTCAGTTGGGATCAGAGGGGAAATGCCTCTTCAGGTGAAAAAAAATTTATGGACTTAGATATAATGCTCGTACTTCTTTTTATATTTACCTCTAGAAGAGACTCATTTTTGTAAATATACTCGATCGGGAAACCCGTCTAGAAAATGACTCCAATTTTTCCTTTTGTAAGGCCTACCCCTTATAGAAGTAAGAGGTCTTTCAGTACCCGATTGTAGACCAACCATAGGAGGGTCTGAAGGAGAGAATCCTTTGTAATATTATTACAGGATGTAAAAACTACCTAACCTAATGAGTATTTAAAAAATTATATTTTCAATGTATAAGAGATACCTTCAAGAACTATAAAAGAGAAGGCGACCAGAGGGAGGATGATAGGTTGTTGTTGTTGATCTCTTCTTGGTAGAAAAATACAAAAATAAACTAGGACTAAATATATTTATGCTGTAATTATTATATTTTTATGTTAAAAATAATCTAATAACATGTGTTATAGAATGGGTTTGCAAAATGGAATTATACTACTAAGGAAAAAACATAGAATAACTAACTAACTAAGAGACACAATTTGGTCAATGCCCTTACCTCAACCAGAAGTCCAATAAACTATTTTCAGTTCATACCAACCACAACTGAGTCCATGATCACATGTATTAATTCCCAACAATATTAAATTACATAATTAGTTAATTTTAACCAAAAATTAAGCATGGTATAATAGGTTTCAAACTGATTGTGTAATCCAACAAAGCCAGAATACTGAGAAACTAGGTGTGATCCACTCCTGATGCACCCCTAAGTGTAGAAAACTCTAAATCCCCAATATAAATTACTAAATTAATGAAAAATTAAGCCTAAATTTTTGAATACCCATAAACAAATCTTCCATAAAATATAATCTACATAAAATAATGATTTATTACTAGTTTATGAAATTTTGAGACATGCGCTAAGAGTCATAAATAAAAGTCCCATGAAGAACAATGATTTATCCATACTATGGTATAACAATTACACCTTGAACCCTAAGAACATGGTGCCCGAACGAAGAAACCTGAGGAGGTTTATACTTTATAAACGTATCACCCAAATAAAAATAGGTTTTAAATAATGTTACAAGAAATGAACCGTGTGGTGACATTACTATATTTTGGGACCAAAACCTTACTTCACCCCTTTTCCCCATTCACGACCATTATCACCCTATTAAATGTATTCATGTTGTGAATTACCCTTTCACACTGTGAGTAGCCTAATGCTACTACATTTCAATAGAATGACTACCCAAATCAACCTTGATATCCTCCCAAAACCCAATGACATCCATCTAGCCCCAATACATGTTTGAAACACCTATTAGTGACATTAAAACTCTTAAAAACCCAACTGAGACCTGGTTCAAAAAATGAAACCATCAATAAATAAAAATTCAATTTCCCTTGGCAATTTCTAACCCACAATTATGTGGGTCATTACGTGCTTGGGTTATAAACAAGATTATTCTTTTATCCATAGTTCTATAGAGTATCATGGCCACCTCACATTAAATCTAATGCATGAGAAAACTAGTGAATGAAATTCAGTCTCAAATTCAATTATTTTAAATAGGGTACTCAATATCATATTCTTATTTCTAGTTTAATGTACAAACATTACCCCTCAATCATAATTGAATTAAATAGATAGTATTTAGTGACTTAGTTTATATTAAGGATCACTTCATCAACAAAAACATAGGTGAGTGTTTATCCACACTCTAAGGAATAAAATAATTATCTTGGTCAAGATTTTGTTTTGAATCATATTTTGAGAAACAATAGGATCATCTTGAATGTCAAAAACAATAACCTATCATCCTCGCCTTCCATTCACAGCTGCTCAAATAGGGTTTTTACACTATGTAGGAGTTTAATGTCTTTTGTATTAATTGTGTCTATCTAAGTAGACAAGACCTATGTAAGTACGTAGTGACATGGGTATCCCTATTAGGAGATCATCTCCTAGGGGAAGAAACTCCCAAGGATATTTAGGAAGTGAACCACCTCGATCATAATAAATGATTTATGATGGTTCAAACTTGTTGCTTAAATGGATAAAAGGTCTGGCTCATATATCCATACCTCTAGGTCCCCTATCTCATGTGGAACAGTACTCACCTCCCCCTCACTGTGTTCGTCGATGTGATCCCCTTCAGCAACCAGTACCTGCCCTTCCAAGGAAATCACCCTGCCAAAAAATGCCACAGTTCCCTGGCCATTCTCGACCAAATCTCTACTGACCTCCTCTCCACCCTCTGATCAGCCACCACTGTAGGTTGAGCCTCCCTACCACATCCTTATGGTCTTTCTTCCTCTAGAACCGGAACCACCCTCGCACCAACCTACAATGCCTTACTCAGGACATCTCATTCTCCTCGAACAGAGCGTAGACCAGCCATAGCCTTCATTCTATAGTCCTCACCCGGTTGTCATTACAGGGCCCTCCCTTATTGAAAACCGCCACTAAATGACCCAAGCGGTGAAAAAAAACAATAATCCATTCAGTCCACATAAACCACCAACTGTTTTCACCGATACTCCTTCAATTGTAATCCATACATGATCAAAAGGTAACCGGGAAGCATCAAATTCCACAAAAGCTTGGGGATTAACCGGGTGACATAGAGCTTCCGTTCAAGAATCAGAACATAAATACCTTCCTACAAAATTACCTAAAATTCGAATAACAACCAGATTATGAAAAGGCAGTGGAATATCCTACACATCTTCACCTCCAATGGTAAGACACTAACCAAATCTAATATATGGATACAGATAATATATATAAATATATATATATATGTATACTTTGTTAGAATAATCCCAAATGAGATAGTAAGGGCAGTGTTGTTAAAGGCACATGCATCCCCAAGTGGCCTTTGTGCCTTATTGCACTGCACTCCTTTGACAATAATGTGTAAGGGGATATCCATCTTTCAGATCATTCAAGGAATAAGAGTATCCCACAGTTCCAAAAGTCCCTCAATGATAACCATTATCTCATGCATCTACATAAAAATAAGTGTGCAAGTCAAACAACAACACATGTGCTCAAATACAAGTTCAAACAAACGAGATACATAACATTGAAATTTCTTAAAAATAATCCAAGGGGTACACGATGTGTGACAGGAACAAAACGGTGTCTGGTACCACTACACCTATGGACCATGTCCATGGGGCTACAGTGACCCAACTACACATCGTGTGTTCATCCATGTACACAGCGTGTAGTCGGGTTTTCTCCAAACTCTCAAATAATATCCTTGCTTGTTGAATCTGATACCACTACTTTAATTGCAGAAATATTTATATTTAGGCCCTATATCAAACTGAAAATTCCTTACTTCAATATTGATTTGTTCAATGATCAATAATATGAATCCTAGGATGGAAAACATTGAGTATTGAATTAAGATTTCAATACATCGGAGCATTCTCAATCCACAATTGGTATATATCCGTAGAAGGGATCGATATTCTCAAAATATTCAATAAACAAGGGTGTAAACATAAAATTTATAATTCCTACTCAGATATTGGATCATTTTTCATCAAAAATCATGCTATCTAATGATTAAATGAATTCATTGTGTTCATTGTATCACGATCTACTCTAATATGTCATTTCTTCATCATCCAAGGTTATTCACCAAAAAAGGTTAGAGGATAATCAATGATCATATATAGATATAAAAAGTAGTAGGAATTCACCTTTATCCAATTTGTTTACAATCTTCCATCAGGTATGTTGCACATTTGTTTCTAAACACATCAATATCATCTTACGAATATGAGTTTTTTCAATAGTCATGGTAGTTCTGAAAAAATATAAATAAACAAAGGATTAAAAATATTTTAAATAAAATCTTAATTATTTTAAAAAATAACTCATCAAGGATGCTAGTTTGTTAATGAAATACGATATCTTTCATAAATTTACCACCATAATAACGACAGTCCTTTCCGTTTGTTTGTTTTGGACACTACAGAAACATCGAAAACACTAAGTAATTTGGTTTGATATGTGTTTGGATAGTCTAATGTTATTATATATACCAGGATACTTTTCCAGTTTTAGATCTTGTAGGTGTTCTTTTCCTTAGGTCGTGGATTCATTCCATGCATTAGATGATATTGATGCACAGCCCTATCATAATAAAATCCTCATTAAAATATAAAATATATTGTATAACTAGATTTTTAGTATTAAAATGTTTCATCTAGTGTATTACAAATTAACAAATGCCATCATTAGTGGTCGGTTTGTTGGATATCAATGCATTGAATCCAGAAAAAAAATTGGAGTATCCAAATTGACTGCAATCAGCTTCCAATGGTTCCTAAAAATACAAAAATGAATATGTAATGAAATAAATGAAAATATAGTTGATATTATTAAATTGTAGAGTTTTACCCAGGCATCATTGGTATTAAAAAGAGTCTGTCATTTGTGATTTTTTTTCAAACGATTTGAGTAGCGATGACATTATTCTAGTCTCTTCATCAGAATCTATTTCGTCTTTTAAGGAGGTGATGTGAGGACTAACGAGTCCAAATTTTTGTTCATGGGGAAATACCTTCAATTGTTTTTCATATATACTCCTGAAAAAAAAATGTATTTTTTCATAATTATCAGAGTATATCAGCTTTTGTAAAATTAAATCCTGAAACATACCTCATGAATACATTTACAACTGAGGAATCTAGCCATTCATACTTGATGAGTTCATTTACATTTTCAGCACTAATGAAATCTGATGTTTCCTCTTCATACACTAGTTTTTCAAAATCAACTATGTGAGTATTCCCATCTTTCAACTTTGTATCCACATGATCCTGCAATGATATTAACTGTGGATATAGAACGAGAGGGGTAAAGGTGCTCTCAATAGACCGTTTCAATCGGTTGGTTGAACCTTGAGATAGTTTTGATCTGATATTTCATTTCACCTCACATCCTTTGTCGTTCAGTAATAAAATTCATCGGTTTCGACCTTTTTTTATTAAATTTTAAAGGTTCATCTTGAAAAAAATGGAAATGGATACCTTTTTGTCGACATGTTTTTCTACAATATCTTTCGACCATGCGATGAATGTTACAACATCTTGTTCAATCATATGAATATCGTCATCGTCATTTTGAATAGGTAGCTCAGCACTCGGATCCTTATCTACGATAATTGACAATATGAGATGATCTTTTGGAAGTTGTCTATTGTGTAGCATGTCATTTTTCATATTGAACATTGTATCCCACACTACAAGGTGATAGGTGGGAGTTGATAAATATAAATCACAGTCATTTTCACCCTGTGGAATATTAGTACAGGAAAAGTATCAGTGTCTATGTAAATCAAATTTCACAGAAACAATTATTAAAACATTTATTACCTCATATAAGTCATGTTTTTTAGGGTAATGGCTCGCCTCAAGTCTGGTGGGCGGTGGGGCGGGATCATCATGCACGAGTTGTTGTTGAGTTGTTTCATCTCTTTGCCTCTCCCCCATCAATTTTGTTATCATCTCTCTATACTATTGTAATTATTCTTGAAAAATAGATAATTGTTCATGCAACTTTTACATTTTTTCATTTTGATCCTCATCTTGTTTTTGTATTTGAAAATATGTTCGGGGTGTCACCCCAAAACCCGCACCTCTGATGCGGCCATACTATTCTGGCTGCTTCAAGGCTGATGAAAGTAGGTCTGCATCTAGTGTGGTTGTTGTTGATTCTTGTGACTATGTCAGAAAGAAAATATAGAAAAATAAGTAGTTATTGAAATGTAATAGAAATATAATGAAAATCAAATTTAAATTATGTCATACTTACACATGTTTCCCACACATTTTGTGTGTTTTCATCTATCATTATCCCCTCTTTATTTACACGAGCCTCCTTACATAGCCCATGGCATGGGATGGATATGTCTTTCGATATTGATTCATTAATCATCATATAAATAGAGAATCATGGTTATAGTGTTGTTTTATGTCACATACAAGTAGTAGGGTAGATTTAAAAGACGTAACAATTTTTTCTCAAGTGCAACGTACCCCATCCTTGCTTTACGGTAAGGGTATGCTAGTTCTGTTGCACGTTTTTTATTTTCAGCACTCAATTTCTATTTCATAAATAAAAAACTATTAATTAGAGTGATGAATACAAGAAAACATCAAAAACGTATTACCCCACACAATGTACTGGAAAATTCTTCTCCCCATGACAGTTTCTAAACGCATCCCACACTCCTTGGGATATCAAGTGTACATAAAGAGGAGGTGGGTGCGGCTTGATTTTCCCTTATGCATCTTTAACATGATATTTCGTTAAAATTTTTCGAAATACTCTATGAATCCTTCCTGAAACTCTTAATACATATTCCTTGTGCGAGGCATCTACTATAAATGCACTCTGCAATGGATGATGATGAGTAAGTTAATGTTTTGATATTTTATTTTATTTTAATAAATTAAAAAATTGATATCACAAAGTTACCGTAATCTCTTCCCACATTAGTGTCTTCAGCCCGGTGACAACATGGTGCCACGACTGTACATCAATCGGCATGCATTGCCAAGTGACGATTCCAATTTAGCTACTTAATATGGCTCTGTTGGGGTTAACATGTTGTCCTCACTTATTCCATCCCACCTCAAATTTTATGCCTTTTTCTTTTTTTCCTTAAGGATTTTAGATAACACTTTCAATCTACGATGCTATTGTTTTTTTTCACTTCCAAGGTTTCATTTCCTACCATTTACTCAGAAGTAGCATCAATGTGTTCCCTTGGAGTGCTAGCATTGGCACTGGGACCAGCAGCAACAGGTTGAGAAACCTGTTGTACCTCAGCACTGGGACTAGTAACAACAGGTTGAGAATCCTGTTGTTGCTCTGCACTGGGACCACCCACATTTGGTTGAGAAACCTGTTGTTGCTCTGTAGTGGGACCACCAGCTGCTGGTTGAGAGACCTTTTGTGTCTCAGGATTGGGCACATCATCAGGTTCAAAAGTCATTATCAACAGAATTGGTTTAATATTTAATTTAGATTAAATAAAAACAGCTGCAAATAGATAATAAAATAACGTAACACAATGTATAATACAATAAACAAATAACCTGATTATCGTACTCTTTTTTAAAGGATGGAACGATTTGACTCCTCTATCGACTATGTTAATCCATTTATTGTGGTATCCTCTGACATAAAAAATGTTGTCTACATTGGGACTGCTGCGAAATGATTGTGAAATCCCAATAAAAGGGTCAACCTCTGTTGATCTTTTATCTGACCCTTCAGATATTTTTTTTGATAATAGAACAATTGACCTATTTCAGTTTGTGGGGTCTGGAACATAAAATACCTGTACAACATGTGATTCCATTATAAATGGTTCGTCTTTCCCCCTTCCTTACTGAAATCAACTTTCACGAATCCTAATTCATCTATTTTAACAACACTCCTGTTATCAACCCACATGAATTGAAAAATCGGTACTTTTAATTTCATATAATCAAACTCCCATATTCGTTATGCAAAATTATGACATATTCGCATAAATTGGATTTTTGTCCTTAACACCGGAAACATGCATCACCTCAGCCACAGGTGTAACCCCACTATTCTACATGGTACTATCTTAATCATGTTCATTAGTATAGAATGTATAACCATTAACTACATAAGCATTGTAAGATAATACATAGACACTTTCTCCTCTGGCTAGCCATCAAAGTCGTTCTGAAATTGAGTCTGGATATTCATCTAAATGGTTAAAAATATGGTCTCGAAACCATCCTATAAACTATCAATTATGTGTATCTGATATCCATTTTTAAGACCTAGAAGGATTCGAATGCCTAATAATTTCTTTGTGGGTTTGAACATATAGATCAACGTCGAAACTGTTATGAAAAACTTAATGGTGGGCCTACTACCGGTCTAAAATATTGATTGTGACATCCTCTCTTCCAGAAATTCCTTCACCATCAAGCTGCTCAGTGTGATGAGATTTCGGTAGGCCAATGATTTCAACACCACACAGGTATTCAGTTCAAAATTCAACGGCTTCCTCAACAATATATTTCTCTTCAATACAACCATATGGCCGACTTCGGTTTTTGACATACCCTTTCAAAATCCTCATATACCTTTCAATGGTGTAAATCCATCTATAATGTATAGGACCACATAGTCGAATCTCTCTCACCAAATGAACCATCAAATGAACCATCATATCTAAAAATGCCGGCAGGAAGAACATTTCCAATTCACATAATATGACTACAATTTCTCCTTCCATAGTTGGAAATTTCGCTTGGTCTATAACATTGCTTCATATAGCATTGAAGAAGAAACAGAGCTTTGTTAATTTATGGTAGAAATTATTCGGAAAAATTCAACGTAATGATATATGAATTAGATCATTCATCAAAACATGGTAGTCATGTGATTTCAGACCCTTTATTTTAAATATCCCATTGACACGATGTTCTTGATATATGATGAATACCCCTCTGGAACCTTTACATCATTAAAGAAGTTGCAGAACTGATATCTCTCCTACCTGGAATGAGTGTAAGCAGCTGGTGGAAGAAATGTTCATTTTCACCCTTCACTGGTGCAAACTCTTCTCGTATTTCCATCTCAACCATGTCCAATCAAGACTTAATTCCATTCTTTGTTTTTTCGGGTGAATTTAGCAATGTGCAGATGAAACTATCACCTACATTTTTTTCAACATGCAAAACATCAAGAAAATGTCGGACATATAGACAATTCCAGTATGGTAATTCAAAATAAAATGATCTCTTTTTCCAAGAAGTTTTCGTATGGTTTTTCAAAAACGGTTTATCAAAAGTTGTGTCCAAATCATTAACTTTCTCAAACAATTGATCAACTATTAGTGGAGACGGTGTTGTACATTATTCTAAACTTCCTTCGAATGATTTCGTCCAAGATCGGTGATTATGACGTCGGGGTAGAAATCTGTGATGTCCTAGAAACATAGTTTTTGATGAATGTTTCAACCTAATTTGTTGTGTACCTTGTTCGAAAACATGACACCATTGAGTTCCATTAATTCTATATCCTGAAAAATTTCCATAAGAAGGAAAGTCATTTATTGTCCCGTACAACATGGATTTAAAAGTTTAATATTAATTTTTGTATGCATCATACAACATAACACCTGAATCCCACAATATTTTCAAATCCTCGATCAATGGGGCCAAATAAACATCAATATCATTACCCAGTTGTTTTGGTCCTGATATAAGCATAGATAACATGATGTATTTTGTTTCATGCATAACCACGGTGGTATGTTATAGTCTACCAACAGAACCGGCCATGAACTGTGACTGTTTCTTTGAAAACCAAAAGGATTCACCTCATCTGTAGATAATGCCATATGGAGGTTTCTTGGCTCGTTCCCAAAGTCAGGATACTCGTGATCAATTCTCTTCCACTAGGGAGAGTTTTTCGGGTGACATAGTTTCCCATCATTTATTATTGTATCTGCATGCCATGTCAATTGTCCTGCAGTCTCCTCACTTCTATATATGAGCCAAAACCAAGGAATTATTGGAAAGAACCATTCAACTTTCATAGGACTAGAATCAACTTTCTTCTATCGAGAAGTACCACACATTGGTAATTCATTAAGTGATTTGTGGTCCTTGTGAAACAATATACAGTCATTTGGGAGGCATGTATTCTTTTAAAGATCATACCCATCAATCATAGCATTCATTTGGCATCGTATTTTCGGCTTGGGAGTTCATTATCTTCTGGGAGCTTGTCATTTAGGAGAGCTAGTATTTCCGTAAAACTGGTGTCACTCCACCCATTTCCTGCTTTCATATTATACAGCTTCAATACAGCTGACAATGCTATATATTTAGTGCAACCCGCATAAAATGTCATTTTTCCCAAATCATTAACTTCTCAAAAAAATCTTGGGCAATCACGAGCTTCATCTTCAACTGTACTTGTCATTTCCTCAATATGATCTTCATCAACGTTCACATCTGTAATCACACCCTCCATATGATCATCTTCACTATTCATTCTTCTAATCATATTAGATGATCTATAAAATGTCATGTTATCTGAGCCACTACCTAGATTCGTTTTTTCACCATGTTTATTCCAACATGTATAACTTCGATCTATTCTATGACAAATCAGGTGTTCTTCCAACTCCTCTGGACTAATTTTTCTTGAATAACAACAACATAAACACGGACAAAGGATTTGAGAAGGGTCACATGCATGATCTTCTACATACTTGATAAACTCTTTGATGCCATCTTCATACTATTTTGTCAACCGATTGGCAATCATAAATTATTTATTAATATTCATTGTATTTATGGATTCGATCTCGAACTTGCCTAATATTATGTTTTAATTAATCAGGTATAATTTTTTGGGTTTTATGAAAGAAAATCATGGTACAAATTCCTTTAAATTCAAGTGAAATCCATATACATGGTGTGTCCAGTAGGGTGAACATCATGTATGTATAAGATACCTGATTTAATCAGACATATATCAAATTTATTCCAAGTTAGTCTTACAAAGACTGAATGATGCCTTTGAAAATACATGACATTTAGAACAACATGAGCTAAAGGTGTGTACATTAGATACATATTGAGTCACCTCACCAGCTATGCATCACATTTTTGTGGAATACACTATGTGTATTCTTTATATGACTACTAGGGGTGTATAGACTATACACATCAATTGTCTATGGTATCTATACATGGTGCGAGTGAAGTAAAACACATTTCATATAGTTGTACCATTATTTCATGGCATGTACATGGTTTCATGATTATGCATATGTCTTGGAGATACATTTTGTGTGACCTAGGTTCACATGACATGTAAAATTTAAAATGAATCTAATTCCATGTTTGAGTCTGAAGATTAGTCATGTGGTGTAATTTTGGGAGATAAATGTTGTGTGGAATTAAAATCTATATTAAATCCATGTATGGTGAAGCATGTTCCATTTAACAAGACTATAAAACATGTATTTTAAAGTGTCTCCTAGAGTCCTCTAGAATTGGTTTTCTAGGATTCATTGGAATTGCACTAGTAACAAAGTCGTGGTGCCATTGAAATGGGTAATGTTTGGATTGATATTTAATAGTGTAAGAACTACAACATGGAAAACAAATGGCATATCAATCATGCCAACAACCGCAACACCATAAAAAACACAATCGTGATCACAATCACAACACCATAAAAACCAAACAATCAAAATTTTAGATATTACAAAGAATAACTTATTCAATATTGTTTGTTAATTCAGGGGTTATCAAAGAAGTTTTAACACCCTAGGGTGTTCATTCGTAAGTCAAGTATACACAAATTATCAATTTTTATATTCCAATGTTCAACAAGAACCAACAAATATTCAATTCATTTAGTGCGCAAACAAGGACCACCAATGGGAACGATTATCAGTGGGGCATTTAGCACATATATTTCACATTATAACCATCAATATAAAACAATAATAACATGCGAACAAGAGGAAACCAATGTGTAACAAGAGAAAACTCAATGAAAAGGTGTCATTAAGCACACGGTAGAGGTGCGTTCATGGCAGAGGAGAGGCGCACATCAGAGGATATTTTCAACTGAAAAGAAAACATAAAATTGGGGAAACCCATGAGAATAAAGTAATCTAAAACAGGGTACACTATTTACCACATCCCACAATCCCCAAAAGACAATGCATGAAAATAAATTTATATTTATTGATAGAAATCACTATCTAATTACTAATTTTTATCCTTACCATAGGTGAAAACAAATCCAAATAGGAATCAGAAGGATCACATACCTTGAGAAAACAAATCTAACCATAATTGTGATCAATCATAGAACAATGTGAACTATAATGGAGGGAGTGACCCAAAATATCATCGGGATAATGATATGTTCAAGAGGGTAATTTTGTAAAAAAATATGAAGCCTCGAGAACATTATGGATCCCAAAAAACCTCTTCTATGACATTGAAACTACATGTAATACATTTACAGGTCGTGTAATCCTCTTGACTTAGATACACTAAAAATAAGTCACTTTTTATATAAAATATTATATTTTCTATTTAAATGATATGTAACCATTACAAATTTTGTAAAATTTTAACATTTTTCATCCAATTAATGTTTCATTTTTGGCGGTCATTACATGTCATGTACTCCATTTACACATCATGTAACTTCTCAGAACATAGTAAAAAATGAAGTTTTGTTTCTAAAAATTCCCTAATGATCACTAAATATACCAATACGTGTGTCCTCCAAATCGTTTCTCAACATTACTAAACAAAAAAAAATCCAAAAAAATGTTAAAACATACCTCACATAAAATGTAATGAGACTTTATAATCTCCCAAACATAAATGATTTTCTTCCAAAAATCCCACAAGATCATGTATCCTCTAATGAAGAAGGACCCGATTACCTCATCAACATGTCATTCCCCCTTGTATCATGGATATATTTTTTGAACTATCACATTTACTAGAGTCGGGGTTGTTTAATCATATAGTAACTTATACTACATATTCATAATCTGAATTGTCTGGGGAACCAAAGTATTATAGGGATCAAGATAAACATCCCCCATCTAATCACATGTAAATGATCTAGTATATACCTACTCAAATGGAAAATATTAAACACAAAATGGATAGCTATCAAACCATATGGTAACTAAAACCAATAAGAAAGACCCCCTAGTGACCAAAAATCACTCTGGTTATCCCATTACTCGGTGCAAAGAGACATTGATAACCTAGCCGCTGATGTCCCAAGTTATGTGAAACTACGATAAAGACCTAATCTCTAACCTAAAACACCAGAATTTGAATCCAATGGTTCGTATTGAATTTATTATGACTCTGTTTAATGAATAAATGCTTCCAGATAAACCGCACTATCTCTTTCATCTCTTAAACAACACTCGAACCAACTATGGACCACTCTCCCAACTCTTCCCAGTACTATGGATATCTATATGGATTCCCATATAAAGAAATGTAGGGATCCATCTTTATAAAATCCTGATAACAATTTTTATAGAGGTAATAATCAAAAGGAAAATTAATTTCCCAATATCCAAGGAAATCATGTGCAAGATTCTGGAGAGTAACCTCTAGAACATTGATTCCATCTCTGTATATATATCCATCTATAGATAATAATGTGTTCATAATTTACCCTGGAAAACTAGTGAAACCTATATTGATTTCCAAAACCTATATTTCATCCTCAGATCACTTTCTGAAACAATTATAGAGGGAACCTCATGAAGTCTCAAAAAATCTAAAACATACAAGTCCGTGAGTTGTTCCACATTAATCGGCTCATTAATATGAAAGAAGTGCATATCGTTTTGGAGTTGATAAACAACCACCTAAATCACCACCTTCTTGCAAGGAGATTTTGTAAAACCAATAAAAAATTAATGAAAATATAATCCCACTTCTACACTAGAATGTTTAATGGATAAAACAACCACACAGGTCTCTAGTTATCCAACATAATTCTATAATATGTAAGGAACTGTGAATCCAAAACCGTTATCAACTATATCATCCATTAAAACATGAAATAACACCTCATGTCAGGATTTAACACATTCAATTCAAGTGGTAGAAAAAGACATTAACCTGAAAATAAATATAAATAATGGTAGTGGAATTGGTTGAGGCAGCGCCAGAGGAGGAGGCGGTGGCGGTGGCGACGGTGGTGGTGGCGGCGAAAGAGGCGGCAACAGTCACGGTAGTGGGGATGGAGGCAGCGGTGGCGGCGACAAAGGTAGTGGCTGTCATGGTAGCAGGGGCGGGGGTAGATGCTGTGGCGGCGGTGGAGGACGAGGAGGATGAGGAAGAGGAAGGACGAGGAGGAGGAGGACGAGGACGAGAAGGATGAGGTCACGGTGGATGAGGGGCCTCTTTCAGCTTCCTCGATAGCTTGACCATGTGCGAGAGAGGATAGCCTGTTTGGGTGATTATATAGAAACCGATGGAACCGTTTTCAGTGCTCGTTAAAAGTTCCGATAAAGGTATGTTTTATCAATTCTAAAATAAAAGTGCTGATAAAAAACTCATTTATCAGCGCTTTTTTAGCACTCATAAAGATATATCTTTATCAGCGCTGAAAATAAGCGCTGATAAATGTTACCTTTTATCGGTGCTAAAAAAGTGCCGACTAAGGGTACACCATTATCAGCACTTATTTTAGCGCTTATAAATGTAACATTTATAAGATATTTTAGATAGCACTGATAAATTCATACCCCATTATCAATGCTTTTTGTTTAGCGCTGATAAAGGGAAGCACTTCCCCTGCCCTATTTTGTGGTAGTGTGGGGTTGTATATCAATCAGGACCATAAACATATATAATTCCAAATTAAAATAACATAAATAAATAACATTGAAGATTTCATTTGATTGTCAAATGAATAAAAATCATAACAACATACATTTCAACCCAAATAAATATGAATTTATGGTGTCCTAAGAAAATAAAATTAGTTTAATATAATAGGATAACTGATTCATTATTTGCAGGAATGTGAAATATTCATAATGATAAATATGATAATTGTAAACTAAAAATATGATTGAGATTTTTTTAATTAAATTTAAAATTAAATGTATGATATTCAGTGGGAAACCCATACATTGTGTCCCAACACACCACGTACACTCTCTACTATCAGAATTATAAAAAACATCTTTTTATTTGCAAACATAAAAAAATCATTATTATTATTTTATTCTTTTCTTTTCTTATAATGTAGTTTTTTTATTTAGTAAATTTTTCTTATCATTTAATTTGTGGGTTTGGAAACTAAATTCAAAATATCTTAGGTATAATGGTAAAAATCCAAGATCCTTGCCCAATGATTACATAATATCTAAAAAAATGGTGTTGAGTAGTCTATTAGATAGAAATAAATTAATTATTATGACTATATGATATTTTTTAAATAATTTCTAAATAATTCGAATATATCATTAATATTATATATTCAGGTCTTTTTGAATAATAAAAAATATAATGTGGCATCATTAATGTTTGTGGTTGAACTGTCCCTAATATAAATATACTCTAATGAAAGAATGATATAAAACAAATTTTATCAAAGTTGTATATCGTTATTAAATAATTATAATATATTTAATTCGATATCATTAATGTTACAGTTATAATTCAGTAATACGTTAAATATGATAATTTATAGAATAAAAAAGGGGATGAGAATACTTGTATTAGGAATTTGAATATTCCCTTGAAGATCACCTCTCTAATAAACCCATACGAACTCAGTATTGTGACCATAGTCAAAAAATTTAACATATTGATTCTGGGAGATGATTTGTGGGTATAATATAGACAGTAACCCAAAAATTATGTTTTAGGAGAAGGGTGGAGGATGTTCCCATTAATAGAAATAATTTATGTATTTTTATAGATATATGTTTCAAAAATGGTCTGGAATGTAATTTTCAAATATTTAACTAATCAATGAAAGGAATGTATGGAATCAATTTGTATATACCTTATCTTCTCTTACATCATAATATATCCATTATATATATAATACCATTGAATCTTATTTCTATAGTTCTCTTATAACATATCATCTCCCAATCATTAACTTTTTCAAAAAATTTGTGATTCACCCTGACTCCAGTAAGATTTATATTGATAAAAAAAATTGAATTCAACATTCTCATACATTCTTAAATATAGTCCATATAGTGATTTATCATCTTCTTTTTTAGAAACCCTTTTCTTTTTAGCAGATTCTCACCAACATTATCTTGAAAACAATTATAACTTTTATTATTTATAAAATTTTTAATATCACACATATCAATATTTAATAATTATTTTACCGTGATTACTCTGATAGGATAATATCATGACAACTTTTTTTATTACCAAAATATTTAGTCAATGTGTCCTTATTTTCGTAAAATAATTTTACATTGATTTAATATTGTATAATATGATACTTTTTCAAAAAACAAAAATTATATGTTTTGATAGAGTTCTACATAATATAATAATAAAATATAACTAATATATTATTTTGATTGAACCGATATGTATCACATTATTTTTATTTATTTAAATTAAAAATTTTTATTGATTTCCTCAATATTTAATTATTTTCTATATCATGAAAATTTATTGTTAATGATTGAGGCTATTGTTTAGTAAAATATAAAATGAAATTTTTGGAATTTTTCATGAATATGAAAAAAGGTTACAAAAGTAATATTAATATAAGAAAACATGTTTTATAGTAATAACTAATATGATGGGTTTGGATACATTATTTGGAATTAACAAATATGTAAGATAAATAACACGTTTATATGGTTTGCATTGGAATAATATAATTTAATGGAATGTGGAAGAGTAAAAAAATATGAATTCACCTTAAAATAATCAGGTCAAAGACTATCCTCTATATGAATCAGAAGGCATAGGGTTGTCCTACCTATGAATAGTTAAGCTGCATCAAATCTATAAGAGATGATTAAATTCAAACCATGTTACATTCAATAGAATATCATATACGATTATATTCATGTCACAATAAATATTCAACCAATCATAATAAATATATGTTGGTCTAATTTTAAATATTCACCCATGTTTAAAAAATATATATACTATTAATATAGAATTATCCTACTAGGGGGCAAGTTGGATTAAAATGAAAAATGCGTAGATAGGATAAAACTAAATATAGAATCAAAATATATTAACCCAAATTAAAGAACCAAGTTTATTTTGAGTGATGTTAAATAATGGATACTATAGGATATCCATACCTCTAAAAATATCCCTTTTGGTTATCATGTTTCTAAACTCATCGTATATATAATCTATGAAAAAATATAAACAATTGTAATTTTAGGATCCTATCATAGTGATTGAATAAAATGATGAGCATTTTGAAACATTATGCCAAAATGTTATTTCGAACAAGGACTATGAAATTAAGTGGAAAATTATTTCATGACTAGTCGGATTAAGAATACACAAGATGTATAAAATATCAACTACATTCATAATGAGATGTTCTGTTGGTGATAACCAAAAAATGTATAGTGAGATACTTATTACACTATGGTTTTATACATTGAACATCTTTAATCATACAAGCCTTAAATTTTTTGAGATATATATGTGATAATTAAATCTTTTTAGGAGAGATATTACACAAAATATTATTTTTATATGTGAAACCCATATTCTTATAATATTCTTTATAAAATCACATCACTAATAATTATAATAATTAATATAATTATGAATCAAAATAAGATATAAAAAATATCACATAATAATAAATTGGATAAATATCTTTTTCTCAAATTACTCCAAATAAGAAATATTATAATAAAAATATATTTAAGAATTTAATTGAGAAATATTTTACATTAGGATATATAAATAGTACTCTTTGACAACATCTAATTTCTCATTTGACATTACTGACATAACATAAACCCTACAAACACATTGAAATTAATTCTTTTATAATAAATACTTATTAATAAAATAAATATTATTAAATTTATCTATTATTAAAATATATTTTTTTCACTTGATCTTCCATAAAAAATTCTAAAACACACATTCAATGTTTATCACATGAATTCTACATAATCTAATCTAATTGATTATAAAATAATGCATTCATCATCATCTCATTAAGGATTAACCTCAAAAGTGATTTCTAGAATTCATAAATAAACCTTAAATATCATTATAACAAGATAATAGATATAAATCCATGAATATAAAACAATCCATTTATTAGTAGGCTACCCAATTCATCCATTGATAAAATCACACAAATTTATTACAAGTTATCAAAATTGTTTAGTCAGTACAAATCATCAATGTAGAATTATTATTCCAAGGTGTTCATGTTAAATAAACCAAAAATAAATTATGATCCAATATAATTTCATAATTGGTTGAGTTAATTGATTTGAATGTATCCTTGGTCTATTATTCAATTTTAAAACCTATAAAAAATTTAAGAATTGATATATATGTTTGGTTATATATATCTTCATTCCTTCACATTGGAACTGATTTATAGTATACTTATATATCTTCATCAGTATATTATGGTATATCAAAAAACTGTTATAAAATAACTTCCAAATTTATTCCTTGAATTACAAGTGTGCCACCAATCATACTAATAAATAGAGTGATATGTTAGAGTCTAGGGACCATCAATAAGTTTTATCTACACAATTTATTTAATCATGAAACATATTCCATTCATTTTAATACATTTTTCATCCCTTATAAAATATACAAGTGTATATGTGGATTTTTTATAATATAATAACCTACACATTAAAATTCATGAAATTCCTTAAGATAATCCACCATAAATATTATTAATTTCCATTTAATGTCTCACAGTCTCACTTCTTTATCTCTCCTTCCCAAGGTATCCACTATAGAATTAGCCAAACCTGGTTTATTAAAAATCCTAGATTATTAATTTTGAAGATATTATACACATATCTATTTTCACATCTTAAAAACCCTTTAATAATATATCATAATTTATCTGGACTAATACCTCATGAATGTTAAGACCCCAGCCCTAGTGTACCTAAACCATGGATTACATTATTACATTTGTACTAGATATGAAAAATTCGTTCCTATATGACCAAATTGTATAGTATTCTTATAAAACTAGATACATAGTCTAATTTAAAATGTCATTAAAAAACATAAGATACATCATTTTATTTTCAATTGGAACTACATTATTACCTATATTATATCATTGAGTATAAATCATTATTCATTTTATGTCATCTGGTAGAAATGAATCATTAGAAATTTGGTGTTCCCAAGTATTTCATTGGTTGACAAGGAGTGAATATGTGATTGAAGATGAAGTGTTGATTGATACAGAATTAATATGAATTAATTTAATTTAATTAAAATTAGTGATTCATAGATAGTTTATATGAATTTATTTCATAGAATTGGTTGAAACATCTTTGAAATTATCTATTTTTTAATTGAACTATTTTTATAGTGTTCTCAACTGTCAACGAAAAGTGCTAAGGTATTTTCCTATTTTATACCAAAAGTGAAGTACATGAAAAAATAAATTGCATGAAGAATAATTGAATAATATTATAAATTATGTTTTAATACATGTGGATGTGAAGTGATGGACTTGTAGTAATTTTACCTAAACTATATTTTTCGTGATGAATAAATGAGGAATAAGATGAAATGAATATGTGTTTTTTTGGATTGGAATTTTATTATTAATTAAGGATTGATATTTTATTTATTATTTCTTATGAAAATTTTCTATTTTAGTTGTGTGATTATTTAGAATGTAGATCCCAACCAACCATCGGCCATATACACCTCTACCAATGGGTTTTACGAGAAGCGGAGTGTAAACTATTCATAAGAGAACTAACAAGGACTAGTGCAAGGTAGAAGACTGACATGAGAACTCTCAGGAAATGAAAAATAGTGCATGGTGGAACCACCATGTGTAGAAACACAATAGAATGTATGATAGGTAGGTGGAATTACCTGGGGTCTCCAGACTATTCGCCACCAAATAGAGTGTATTGAATTATATTTATGAGGCATTCAGACAAACTTTTTGATGTGGGATGTGGGAAAATATTGTACTGTTCATCTATATTAAAAAAGAAAAACAATTCCCCAACCAAACGATCCTATAAATATAATTTTCTTAATCGATATGGGAAATTGACTACCTCTAGCCTTGTTTAAGTGTTCTGTGTAGCACATATATCCTTCAATTATTGAATAGTGACCGAGATTCCTCATATTAATCCATGTCTATGAATTCTTTTGTGGTGGTTTCATTTTACTCATGAATACCATGAGATTTTGAAGAAATTTTGCACATGTTTTATATGAACATAAAATCATAGACAACGAACCCTTAATCAGGATGGATGCATGATAAATTTATAATTAAGAAAGGGGTAAAATATAGGATTATTTTAGAGATATGATTGAAATTTTAAATCATGAAGCTCTAAATTTCATGAATGAATAGAGAATTAAGATTTTGGGAATGGAAATACACCTATTTTTATTAAGTCATTCTCTTTAATATTGAACCTGATCCTCTATGTGTTTTAATAAGTTACATTGGTTAATAACGATTCTGCATTGAGGAAGAAGGAAATCATAATTCTCTAAGGAATTTATATACATAAGGATAGAGTTTTCTGTCAGTGAATATATTCTTGCATAATGATTCAATGAACCTAGTAATTCATGTACCTAATAGAAATGTAAATGAGGATCGTGAAGTTGAGTTTCAAGCATGATGGTTATATATTATTGTGAGGAAAATCACCCCTATGCATAATCAAATCCATATGAGAATATGAGAGCACATCAATTACTCAAATGATGCATCCAGAAAATAACTAATTTGTATTTCATTAGGGATGTTATGGACCCATAGTATAGGGTATTCGTAATTTGGAAATAAGAAAATACTACATTTAGTTATTATATATTTAAATAAGAAAAATGTGTGTGTTTACTTTATAACACATTAATTCAAAATCTAATGGATAATTTAAATTGTCGAATATAATTATAATTCACATGACCAATACTTTTTTATACATATCCACTATATACTGGTGATGGAATATTGAATGGAATTTTATGATTATTTTGATACCCCTTGCAAGAACTTATCAAGAAGAATTTTTAATGTGATCCGAAATTGGGTAATACATAAAAATGGTGATTTCATGTACCCAAATAATTTGAAGAACGAAAATTCATTAACATCATGATATTAAATGAGTTTATTTGGTTAAAAAATATTGATCAAGTCATCTGTTAACTAAAAAAATGATATGTACATAGGGAAGATACAATCGTCTTTATTGTAGAGGAAGAATATCTTCGAATAAGTTCTTTATATACTAGGAAAATTTCAGATGATTCTTGTAGCTAGTGACTCAAACTAGCTAACAAGGATTTTTATTATGTATTTTATTATATTTTAAGAGAAGATCAATTATGGTATTTAACCAATTTTAGAACTGGGGTCTCTAACCAATTGTACTCACCATTAGAGATAGTTAATAGAATCTATGTTGGGATTTCTAAAAACCTATATAGGAGTAGGATTTTAATTTTTGAACCTTGTAAATATTTTTTTCCCTCTTTTGTTTTAATATAAAAGACAAATATTGTTTTAGACATAAAATTTAGAAAACCTAGAACAATAAAAAGTTCAAGTGGATTAATTTAAATTGATAAAAATATGAAAAATAATGGTAACATTGATTCATATCACCTCTTAGTGGAACCTTATCTGTCATGGGGATCTATATGTTGTATCAGAGGATAGTTAATCTCTAAAGATCCAAAAAAATTCATAATATACTGAAAATATCAATTTTATAAATAGTATTGGAGTTCATACTTTTAATATCACAAATTATCACAGTTGGAGTAATATGATGATTTCAAAACTCTATTCACTTGGCTTTAAAGTAAGATATTCTACCAAAATAATTTTTCTACCTATTGTTAATGATTGTGTCATAAAAAATTATGATATGACAAATTTTGAGGATGAAGGTAAAAAAGAAAAAATGACTTCCTTTTTTCCTTGATAGAAAAAGTATACACCAAGGTCATGGGTCTTCAAACATCACATGAAATCTTAGCGAAATTAAAAGATCATTTTGAACGGATCATCATAGTCTTGGAATCATGAATACAATAATGGTGAATAAAATTTGATGAAATAAAGTGTAATGATCAAGAAAATGTTGGTGATTATTTAATAATAAATAATGATACTATGAGAACTATCAAAGTGTTTTCATAAAATCATCACGATTCCATTATATTTAAAAAATAATGAATAATTATACAAATAATTTTGAATCAAATATCACAGACTGAGAAGAAAGATATTATTTTTCTATTTATTAACATCACAATATTCTCAAAGATTATGAGATGAGGAAAATTCCAACATTCAATAAGAAATAACAATTTCAATTTCTCATTAAAACTACGAGAAAAGTAATAATTAGGGAATAAGAAATTATTGAATCTAGTATTTATAAAGATGATAATGATGAAGGTGATTTCAATAATACTTTTTTACTTCATTCAAAAATGATTATAAAAAAGATAGGGAAAAGAAAAAAATACCAAATTTTTGGAATTTTAATTTCCTTGTTCATTTATCTAATAAATTACTTGTAAAAGAAAATCAATTCAAATATGATGTGTATGAGGAGAGACCTAAAAGGAAAGAAGTGACTAGAAGAATAAGTAATTCAAATTGAAAAAAGATTCTTTTAGTTAGTAAAAGGTATAATTATGATTCATCAAGTGATTTGGGTGCTGAAGTCAATTTATTTTCTATGTTCATAAAGGATTTGATCCATCAAATAGAGGTGATGAAAGAAAATATAGAGGATCTAAAATTGAAAAAAATACCATAATGATCATGGAAGTAATAATAATAAAATTATTAGAGGAAAAACTCACCTTAAATGTTTCAACTTAAAAAATAAGTGGTTCCATATTATTATTTATTATTAATGTTTTTAGTTCTAAGATACAGAAAATTGAAGAAGAAGTCAGGTGATGTAAATTATGGATATAAAGATGAGGAATCACATGGATTCTCATGATTAGAAACATTCCATGATGAAGAATATGTGTGCATCCCTTTAGGGGGAGCTTTTATGAGACATGATTCTTTCTAGTGACACTGTAATCGTTTTTCCTTAATTGTGTTTATTAAGGGGAGAGTTATTGGTTTATGAGAAAATGTCACTAAGGGGGAGTTATTCATTTTCACCTGAATTTTAAAATGTGTTTGTTGATGTTTTTTGGATTTTGAATTTCATATAAAATTATGAAAATTGGTTACTTTTTATTAATAATTTAGACTCCATGAGATTGATATTGCATGTGAGTATATGTTTTGGACATATTAAAAAACATTTTTATCTCACTCTTGATTTATACATTGGGTTTTTCGAGGTAGACATAGATTTCATTAGATAATGGATCATTTATTTGTATCATGGAATATAATCTATTTTATTTAAAATATTAAGAATATATTTTTTGGATGATATATTAGCTGAGAAAGCTTCCCACTTTCAGTTTCCTGTCATTTTCAATAAGGGGGAGAATAATTGATGTTCTCACATATTGACTATAACATCCCAAGTAAATAAAGGATTTGGTGTTTTCATATTTATTAATATTATTTAATTAAATATTAATTTTACTTTAAATGGTATTCATTGTTTGATGGTGTACCTGATACGGAACAACGAGTTTCTTTGAAATCTAATGTTGCACCCAATGTAGAGTTATACTGAAAAATAATAATATAATATTATTATTTTGAAAATTATTTAACCCATAGTAATATTATTAGATTTAATGAACATAAATAACTAAAATATGATTATAAATGTTTTTTATATGTCTTTACCTTTATCCAATAAATTTTATTGGCGTAAAATGTGAATGATTCCAATTTTAAGCATAACTACTCTAATAATCTTTAAAAGGTCGATTTACCACATTTTGATGGTGAACCCTTTTTAATATAGTTTTTGTCACTTTTATATGTTCTATTTCACTAAATAAATATCTTTTTTAGAATCAGGATATAAAAATTTACTTTGCTTAAAATTTTTGTATTTTTTTGATAATGTTTATTTTTTAATGAATATTGAAAAATACTGCATTTTAATTCAAAAATTCCTTTTAATATAATTTAATTATATAGTTAGATTATATTTTTAATTTGTTTGAAAGTGTAATTAGATTATATTTTTACCATTTAAACAAATTTTGGTTGTTGGAAGTAATTTTACATTGAAATTAGATATAAAGAAATGGAATCTTTTGATAGTTATTATTTCTTAAAAAGATGCTTTCTGGTTTTGACAAGGATAATTAATTGTAAATTGATTAATGAAACTTCAATGTTAATAATCTCAAAAACTAGACATTATATTTGGATTCAAAATATAAAATTGAGCTTAGGGTAAATTTTTTTTATTTTAGTTATAATATTTAGACGTCATATAATTAAATTTATTTATGATACAATGATTATTTAAGGATTACCTCATTAATGAATAATTAAAATAAATGATATTATAAATGTTAAAATAAATTTATTTTGAATCTTTTTATTCCATCCACTAATTTTATGGATGAGTATGACTTGTTATCATTGAATTATTGTAGGTTGTTTCAAATAATCATGTCGTGATAGATTTTTTAAAAGTCTTAATATGAATAGTTTTTAAATTAACATAATTGAGTTTTTAAATCAATAAATATTTTATTAAATAATATAATAATTCTAAAAATCATAGATTCTACCAAATTACAAATATATTATTTATATTTTCATTAATGAAACACTTTTTTTTCTTTTATCATTTTATAGTAACTATATTAACCATATGGTATGATTGTATAAGAGAACATGGTAATGGTTAAATATGTTAACAAAGGGTTAAATAAAAAATATAAGGATTAAAAATTAATCAAATCTAGTTAAATTCTTATTGGGTCATTTTATTTCGACTTATATACCCTTTATCTTCTAATTAAAAATGTTTTGGACCTTTTGAAACTAAAAATCAGTTTATAGTAAAATAATATTTTCAAATATTCCTAAATATCCCCCCCCCCCTTATAAAATTCCATCACCCCTAACTCATTACTCTCACCTCTAAAGCCCCTTGGATCATCCAAACTTTTCCCAAATAAGCTCCCAAGATCCCTCTCTTCCACATTGAAACCTTACCTTATAGAGAAGGAACTTCAATAAAGCCTTTTGGATCAAACCAATGTGAGTTTCCCAAATTTAAGGTAATGTCTTCTCTCATGTTCTCTTCTTTTGTCTTACATCTTCAGTCCACATTCTATTTTTATTCATTGTTTACATAACAACACCATTATCCTAAATATTCATGTTTTTTATTAGAAGTATTTGAACTACACTTACACACATCCGTATAATTGTTATAGAACATAATGTTCTATGGATGACGAACTAATACCTCACGAAATGATGATTGTTCAATGTTCTCCTACAACCTCCTACAATGGCCATTATGATGGAACTATAATTATATATGATATTTATGATATTTATTTTATCTATATGCTTATTTAATTTAATTTTATGACATACCTTTATTCATTTCATGTCTTATATATACGATAATTTTATTTGAGGAAGTGCAGACTATCGCCCCGTCAAATTGATATGACTCATTCATACCATACACAGAATGTATAAAATATGGTGTTAATAAACTTACGTAATATATATAAAATATTATATTATATTGTAATATTAATTTATGTCATGACCCGTCCCCCGGGGCCCGTGTCGTGACAACCCCAAGCCTGCCATCCATAGGCCAGGGGCTGGCGATGAGCATCAAAGGCGTAAATCCCTAAAACTGGAAAGGCAATGCCTTTATAAATTATATCAAACACAACAGAGTATAATATGGAAGAAAAAACACTATGTAACACTATATACAAAAGGAGTGATGATAAGTAAAGGGACTGGAATTACAAGCCCAACTGTAAAGTACAAGAACAACTGAAAAACAAGTACAATTGAAGAAAATGGTAGAGCAGCTACCGGGTCATTCTCCAGGGATTACTACCTGAAGGGTAAGTACCGATCGCCTCATCAGCACTCCACATATGAAAGTCTCCTCTGTGTACTAACTCGTCGTAATGTCCACCTCTAGGTATCGTCCAGTCCTTCTACTCTGATCCTCAATCAGTGATGTCCATCATCTGCAACCAACACAATGAGGTGTGGGCATATCCCGTATAGGGTTGAGTATAATGATACTCAATGGGGACCCTGAGACCCTCAAGATCTAACCAAATACAACATGTATAAACCACAAAGTATTAAAATTAAACAGATAACCTTACATAGGTATATGACTATACATATACCTAATTTATCAAGTAATCCATCTCAATCATGAGGTAACACAAAAGCTACAGACTCAGATCGACCAGGATGTTATTCTAGGGATAATATTAATCTAAACCCTCAGCTGCTAGAGAACTCCTCCTATATTGAGTAAAGTGGGTCTGTCGCGCTCACACAGAGGCCATACCCACCGCGGATCTGCCACCACAACTAGGCACTCCCCCTCATAGCATGTAGAGGTAATCCTCCTGTCGAGTACTGTGGTTCTACCACCACATCTTGGTTCTCCTCCACTATGGGTCTTCCGCCACAACCAAGATCTCCCCATCAGTCCATACATGTCACTTTGAGTCTCTCAATCAGTATTCTTCAAGTCTGAGCCAGCTACTAGGTTCCCGCAAAAATGCATGATTGTCTCTGAAATATCTACTCCACAAGGTACTGGTCGATACTCCAACTATCTCGAAGTCCCACTTAGAAGTATCTCAAAGGTCCACCTCATCATAGGGGTCTCAACGCAACAGACGGCGCGTCAATCAGACACCCGGTCTGTGAGTTAATAGCTTTTTAGTCTTGGGGGCTCCGTTGGATTTGTGTACGACCCAACCTGACCGTATCTCAACATTACCCTGGAATCCAATGGGGTATAATCAAAGGAATCACTACGTTCCAAGATTACCAGCTTCTCTGACAGTTCATCAAATGGTTGACCAGTGCCAATGATATGGCCAGAATAAAGTAAAGGTCGGTAGTGGGCTCGCATCTGGTATGACCTGGTCGGACTGACTCGGCTCATCTTAGTCTAGGCCGACCCAGTCTGGGTCGACCAATTCAGACTTGTTGGGTCTGGAACGGACCATTGGGCGGGCCATCCTGTTAGGTTCGGCTCAGCCCTCCTGGCCCAGTCTAGGAAGCCACGTGGGTGGTTCAGCTTGGAGTTCGTCGCATGGGTGGCTCGGTCCGGAGGCCGGGGCCGAGGCGAGTTCAGCCATCACCGCATGGGGTGTGGCTTAGCGGCTCGTCCCAGAAGGCTGAGCCAGTTTGGCCAGCGACGCCATGTGGGACTCCGCGGACTGGCTCGGGAGGCTGAGAGGCCAGCGGCCAGCCATGCAGGGTGCCAAGCGGGTGGGCGGGCATCCGGGCAGGGCATGGCAGGCAGCGGGTAGGTCGGGCAGGGCACGACAGGCCGCGACCAGGGCACGCGGGAGGCTATGGGTTGTGTATCCTTTTTATTTTCTACCTTTGTCCCCTCATTGTTGTTATATTGCAATGCCGAAGAATTCCACAATAAGGAAAAATCGACCAAGGATGTCGGGCCAATTTAGGTTAGCTCGTATCCTCCATGTTTATGGTGATAGTAAATACTTCTTAAGAACAAAGCTCAACAAACTTCATTATCCAATAAGGAGGGAATAACAAGGAACTCAAATTAATTTAATCCCCCAACCATTTATTTTTCGTTCATCATTCATTGACGGAGTAGTGGAAGTTGGTCGTCGAAGACATCACACGGCGGTTGAATCTTTGAGGAAGAAGTTGAAGAAGGATTGACTTCCTTTGTTCTTTTTTCTTTATTGGAAGGGGCATTCTTCATTGGAGATCTTTTTTTCTCCCTTGTTCTCCTTTTTCTAAACTCCACAAAAAGTGAATACGCCAACAAAATAATAGATTATAATATACTATTAATTTTTTGGAAAATTATTCAAATTGACTAATTAATTAGGTTGTCTCCACTTAATTAAAGTGAAAGGATGGAACAAATTAAATAGAGGGGAGTTGAAGAAGTTCCCCCATAATAATTGGAGCTTGAGAGTTTTCTCCACTTTAATTCGGAGTTTCAATGGGTTAAGTGCCCGGGTGGTCCCCACCTCATTTTTCCTCACATGGGAGGATGAGTTCGGGTGGGCCCCACCACCAAAACCATTCATGGGAGGTTAAGGTGTGCTGGCCCCACCTCCAACTTCCAAGAGGAGGTTTTAACCACCCAACAATCACTTGGCGGCTCAAATAAAATAAAGTGACTCCCACTTTATTTTATTATTTTCCATGAAAACCCAAAATCTAAAATTTATTCTCGACCAACGGCTGTTGAGGTGAAAGTATCCTTAAGATAATATCAGTGCTTCGATTTCAATGGTGCCGTAGGATTTCAATTCCAAGCACCAGTTCAAAAGTTATAAAATCATGCTCATGCGTTTACTGAACGCACATGTACAAAACCTCAGAAATTTATTTTGGGCACACCAAGCCTTGGAATTATGTGCCGTTAGTTTTCTTAGACTCTTAAAATTCCCATGTAATTATGAAAAAAATATCCTCGGAAATTATGGGTCTTTACATTATCCCCACCTCAGTAATTTATGTCCCTGTAAGCTGCAACTCGAACAAAGGGATCAAATGGGGGTACTAAGCACGCATCTGAACCTCTCGCTCCCATGTGCTCTCCCGGAGGTTCTCGTGATGCCTGTGTACGCGCAGCAAAGGTATCGACTGTCCATGAAGGACATGCTCATGTTGATCCTCATTCTCCACTGGAACCTCTATAAAAGTAAACCCATCATTGAAGACTAGTTCCCCATGGTAGATGATGTGAGAAGGTTCATGTACATATCTCCTCAGCTGGGATACGTGGAAGACATCATGAACTCGGTGAAACTGAGGTAGAAGAGCCAAGTGGTATGCCAGCTCATCGACTCTGTTGAGGGCCTGGAAAGGTCTGATGAATCGTGGATATAACTTTCCGCCTCGGCCGAATCTCTGTAAACCATGTCGGGACGAGACCCATAGAAAGACGTGGTCACCATCCTCAAACTCCATAGTTATCTGTCTCCTATCTGCATACGACTTCTTCCTGCTCTGTATAGACTTCATCCACTCTTGGATGATTTGCACCATCTCTCTGGTTGCTCATACCATCTCTAGTCCCACTAGTGCTGACTCCTCTAGGTCTTTCTAGCATAATGGTGATCTTCAAGGTTGACCATACAAGGCCTCAAAAGGTGCCATCCCAATGGTGGAGTGATAAATGTTGTTGTATGCTAACTTGACCAATGGTAAGTGGTCCTCCCAGCTTCGACCAAAGTCGAGGAAGCATGCACTGAGCATGTCCTCGAGTGTCTGAATGGTCCTATCAGTCTAGCCATCTCTCTAAGGATGGAAGGTGGTGCTCAGACAAATCTATGTCTCTAAAGCCTCATAAAACTCCTTCAATAGCTGGGAAGTAAATTGTGCATCATAATCGGAGACAATAAAAAAATATACTCCATGTAGCCGCATAATCTCCTGCAGTTAGAGGGGTCCAAGATCTTTACTGAACCCTACTATCTGATTGGTAAGAAGTGGGATGACTTGGTGAGTTGGTCAATGATCACCCAAATCGAGTCGTGACCCCAGGATGTACGTGGAAGACCCATCACAAAGTCCATTGATATCCCATCCCACTTCTACTCTGAGACCTCTAAAGGATGAACCAAGCCTGGTGGTACCTGGTGCTCTACCTTTACTTGCTGACAAGTGAATCATCGAGAGACAAACTCTGCTACAACCTTCTATATACCTACCCACTAGTGCTGCCATCGAAGATCCTGGTACAACTTTTTCACTTCTGGATGTACCGCTAGAGTGGATGTGTGGAACACCCTCAACACATCCACCTAAGAAGACACTGGTACCATAATACGTCATTTGAAGAGAATGAAGTGCTCCCCACATTCAGAAAATCCATCAGGTGCCTGCCCTGCGGAAGTTTGAGCACGTCGTGTCTCGTAGTTATCTTCTCCACGTTGTGCCTCCCTGACTTGATGAAGAAATGAGGGAGTGACTGTAAGAGACTGTAGAAAGGCTGCTCCATCTCTATCCACAAAAGATATCTGTAATGCATCCAGCTGCTCTGTCTCCTCATCTAGCAGTTGTATACCAGATCACCTACTGAGTGCATCTACTACAACGTTCCCCTTTCTTGTATTATAGACTATCTCAAAGTTATAGACCTGGAGGAACTCAGGCCATCGCTGCTGTCTCAGGATCAGGTCCTTTTGAGAGAAGATATACTTGAGACTCTTGTGACAATATTACATAGTAAAATGCTTGCCCATCAAATAGTATCTCTACATATTAAATGAGAAGACCACAACTGCTAACTCTAGTTCATGGGTAGCATAGTTCTGCTCATGATGTCTCAGCTGTTGAGAACCATATGCAATCACTGCTCTCTCTTTCATCAGGACACACCTGATTCCTGTCGCTGATGCGTCGCAATAGACTACATACCCTATGCCTTCCTCAGGAAGCCTTAATATGGGGGCACTAGTCAGCCTCTGCCTTATCACTTGAAAGCTCTACTGGCATCTCTACGACAACACGACGGGTTTCCCCATATATGTCAAGGCTGATAGTGGTGCTGCAACTCTGGAGAAGTTTGGAACAAACCCCCAGTAGTATCTATCCAAACCCAGGAAACATATTACCTCTGTCACACTCATGGGGTGGCTCCCAGTCATACACTACCTCAATCTTCCCTGGATCCACTACAATTTCAGCCTCCAAGATGACATGACCCAAAAAGTGAACATCCCGGATCCAGAATTGGAACTTTGAGAGCTTACCATAAATCTGGTTCTCTCAGAGTGTGTCTAGTACTGCTTGAAAAATGGTAGGAATTCTCCTCCTCAGTAGTCGAGTAGATCAGAATGTCGTTGATGAAGACTATGAGAAAGTGATTGAGGTATGGAAGGAAGATTCTGTTCATAAGTCCAATGAACACAGGTGGAGCATTGGATATTCCGAAAGGGATAACCAAGAACTTGTAGTGGTTGTACCGAAATCTACCAGTCATCTTCTGCACATCCTCATCTCAAACTCTGAGCTATTGATAGCTTAATCTGAGGTCTATTTTCAAGAACCACCGTGATCCCTTCAGCTGAGAAAATAGGCCATCAATCCTCAAGAGTGGGTACTTGTTCATCACAGTCACCTGGTTTAGGTGACGATAGTCGAAAGAATGCCTCAATCTCCCATCCTCCTTCTTGAAAAACAGAATCGGGGCTGCCCAGGGAGAAACACTGGGCTAGAGGAATCCCCTCCCCTGTAAGTCCACAAGCTATACCCGCAGCTCGTGAAGCTCCGTGGGAGCCATCTGATACACTGGTGTAGATATTGGTGTCGTCACTTGTATAGTTTGATGTAGAAGACCGCCTCTCTGTGATGAGGTAGTTTTGGAACATTGTTAGGGGAAACATCCTCGTACTGGTCCACCAATACAGAATAGCTTAGACTCTACACATCCACCGATCTGAGGGTAAGGTAGTCCAATTGATGAGTGATCGGTTGCACCCTCCTCCGAGTAAGTCTGTCATGTGCTGCAAAGGCTCCCTTCTCCCAAGTGAAGGTAAACCTATTTCCATACATGTGGACAGACCTCACTTTTCACCTAATACAGTCATCCTGAGCATGGATTTTAGATAAGCAGTCCATACCCATGATGATGTCGTAAGGACTCGACGCCGCTATGAGGAGATCCCAGCTAAAGCTCTCTCCTCCTAGAGTAAGCTCACACTGCCAGAACTAGTGCGTAATCATCGATTTTTCTCCCATAGGAGTCTGTAGTCGTAAGGATCAAGCCAACAACTCCGTCGGAATCTCCATGCTCCGAATGAGGGCAGTGGCAGTGAAATAGTGACTGGCACCTGTGTCTATAAAAAACTATAACTATGGTGGAGTAGAGATAGATCATACCTCAAATCATCTCCGGAGTTCCACGATCATAGGCCTCAGCTTCCTGGAGTTGATCTCTCCCCTGTCCACCTGTTCCCTACGGTCGGGGAGGACCACCTGGTGGTGGTGGTGGTAACACCTCGAAAATTATCCCACCGATAGCTGCATGACCGGCTCTTCTTCCATGTTCACCTTCTCCCTGTGGACCACCTTGATCGAATCTATACCTCTGCCTGAGTGGTCCTTCAGTTGTATGTTGATCATTCGAACGACAGGTCGGACAGTCATGAGCCATGTTTCCATGCCCTCCATATGAGTAACACTGCCCACTCTTGGCATGTGTATCTCTTCCTTGGGTGCCTCGTATAACCAATCTTGAGTCATGAAGTCATCCACCTGTGGGTATGGTCAACTTGGACCTCTATGACATCTGTCTACTACCAGATGCATAAGACTCCGCTGCATGTCGACTAGTGGTGGGTCTCATTGCTGGAGACTACTTAGCAAAGAAACTATCCACTAAGAGGGCCCTCTGCAACAACATTGCCTACGTCCGAATGCTGAGGGAGATCATCGAAGCCCTGATCACCCACCTGAGTCCCTGCTTGAAGGTCTGGGCCCTAAAGAATGGGTCTCATACCATATCTCTAGTGTAGCACGAGAGGTTGATGAACCTCACTGAGTACTGTGCCACCATCACGCTACCCTATTGTAGATGTAGTAGCTCCTGTATCTGCACTACACGTTGGGTGGTAGGGAAAAACTCCGCCCGAAACAGGCTCTCGAAGTCTTCCAATAGTAGCACCGTCTCATCGTGAACCTGGAGCATCAGGCTCCACCATCTACATGTTTATGCCTATAGAAGGATGGCAGCAAGAATCACCATGAAGTCTGCTGGGGTCCCTACCAGTCAGAAGACTCTCACCATAGCATCCAGCAAATCCTCATCCACCTATGGGTCCATCTCTCCCTTGAACCAAGGTGTCCTATGGCACTGGAAATCATGAAACACACTCAATCAGTGTGCGTTGTCTACTACTAGGGCTGGTGGCATCAATGGCCTAATGGGGAGTGGTACTGATGTTGCCTCTGCTGGAGAAGGACCATACACCGAGGTCTCATCGCTCAGTGGGATATATGTGCATACAACTCTTAGGACTCTTGCTGCTCGTCCACAGGGAGTCATCCTGAATGAAAAATATGCAACAAAGTTAAAGATTATACGTGGTGAGAAAACCATCGTGAGCATACTTAAAGAAAAAACTTTAGAAAACACATATGCAATCAGTGTTTTCATGAACTGAGTCAGAAATCATTAGTCAGGGTCCCAGTGTATGGATACGTCGGTCGCCACACCAACACTGGATTCCCTGTACTAAAAATGACACTTGGTACCCATAACACTACTGATTCACAGAAAAGAAATTCGGAGTACTAAGTTCTACGGTAGACCTGAATCCTTTGATACCAATTTTTCAGGACCCGTCCCCCAGGGCTCATGCTGTGACTACCCCAAACCCGCCTTCCCTAGGCCAGGGGCGAGCAACTAGAACCAAAGATGTAAATCCCTAAAACTGGGAAGGCATGGAATTTATAAATTATATAACACACAATAGATTAAAAGATAGAATCAAAACACTATGTAAAACTCTATACAAAAGGAGTGCTGAAAAGTAAAGGGGTCAGAAATACAAGCCCAACTGTAAAGTAGAAGAACAACTAAAAAACAAGTACAATTGAAGAAATGGGTAGAGAAGCTACTCGGTCGTGCTCTGTGGATTCCTACATGAAGGGTAGGTACTGATCTCCTTTTAAGCACTCCATGTCTGACAATATCCTCCGTGTACCGACTCATCGTAAGGTCCACCTCCGGGTACTGTCCAGTCATACTACTCTGATCCTCAGTCAATGCTATCCGTCATATATAACCAACACAATGAGGTGCGGGCATAACCCGTGTAGGGGTGAGTATAATGATACTCAATAATGACCTCGAGGCCATCAAGGTCTCACAAATTCCAACAAAGATAAACCAAAAAGAATTAATTCAATAGATAACCTTACATAAATATATGCCCAAACATACACCTAAGTTACCAAGTAATCTATCTCAATCACAAGGTAAACACAAAAGTTACTGAATCAGATCAACTAGGATTTTATTATAGGGATAGTATCAATCTGGACCCTCATGTGCTAATGAACTCCTCCTCTATCGAGTACGGTGGGCCTGCCACATCACACAGAGGAACTTCCCACAATCCATGGACTGCTGAGGTACTCCACTTGTCGAGTATCGTGGGTCTGCCATGTGCACACAGAGGCGCTCCCCACTGCGGGTCTGTCGCCACAACCAGGCGCTCCCCCTCATAGCCTGTAGAGGTACTCCTCCTGCCGAGTACCGCGGGTCTGCCGCCATAACCAAATGCTCCTCCATCGTGGGTCTGCCGCCACAACTAGGTGCTCCCCACTGGGCCATACGAGTCACTCTGAGTTGTTCGATCAGTAGTTTTCAAGTCTCAGCCAACTACTAGGTTCCCGCACAAATGCCTGCTCGTATCTGGAAGATCTGTTCCACAATCTACTGGTCGATACTCCAACTATCACTGAGTCCCACGTAGAAGTATCTCAAAGGTCCTCCTCGTCATAGGGGTCTCAACGCAACATACGCCGCGTCAATTGGATTCTCGATCTTTGAATTTTTGTCTGTTTAGTCCCGAAGGCCCGGTTGGATTCGTGTACGCCCCAACCTGACCGTATCTCAACATTACCATGAACTCTAGTGGGTCATACTCAAATGGACCGCTACGTTCCATGATTACCAGCACCACTAACAGTTCTTCAAATGGTCCACTAGTGCCAATGATATGGCTAAAAGAATGTAAATGCAAGTATTGGGCACAGGTCCGGTCCGACCTGGTCTGGGTCAACCCGGTTAGACCTATTGGGTCTGGCCCATCCCATTTTGCGTTATATCCTTTTAGGTTCGGCCCGGCCCATTGGGCCCCACCCAGAAGGTCCTGTGGGCGGTTTGGCTCGGAGGTCGCCACATAGGCAGCTCGTTCTGGAGGTCGGGGTCGGGGCTGGTTCGGCCAGCACAGCGTGAGGCGTGGCTCAGTTAGCCCAGCCAGCTATGCCAAGTGGGATGTCGCGGGCTGACACGGGAGGTCGAGCAGGGTGCGCAAGAGGTCATGGGTAGGCCGGGTAGGGCACGCGGGAGGCCTCGGGTAGTGCAGCCCTTGTCATCCTGCCTTCATTGCCTCATCGTTGTTACATCACCATTCCGGAGAACGCCACAAGAAGGAAAAATCGATGGAGGATGTTAGGCCAAGTTAGGTTGGCCTGTATCCTCCATTTTTATGGTGATAGCAAACTGTTCATATGAACGAATATCAACAAACTTAATTATCCGAAAAAGGGAATAAAAAGGAACACAAATGAATTTAATTCGCCTACCTTTTATTCATCATTCGTCGCTCATTGACGGAGTCACTGAAGTAGGTCATCGAAGAAGTCTCACGACGGTTGAAGCTTCAAGGAAGAAGTCAATGAAGGGTCAATTTCATTTATTCTTTGTTCTTCGTTGGGAGAGGCATTCTTCATTAGAGATCTCCTTCTCTCCCAACTTTTCCCATTTCCAAACTCCATCAATGTGAATATGCCCACAACATAATAGATTGTAATCACCTATTAATTTGATGGAAAATTATTCAAATTGACAAATTAATTAGTAGGCTCCCCTTAAGTAATGTAAAAGGTTGGAACAAATTAAATAGAGGGGATTTGAAGAGTTTACCCCATATTAATTTGATCTTGAGTGTTTTCTCCACCTTAATGGGGAGTTTAAAGGGGTTAAGAGCCCGGGTGGTCCCGACTTCAATAATAATCACATGGGAGGTTGCATTTGGGTGGGGCCCACCACCATAACCATTCATTGGAGGTTTAGGTGTGGTGGGTCCACCTCCAAATTCCACGAGGAGGTTTTAACTACCCAACACTCACTTGGCCGCTCAAATAAAAAAAGTGACACACACTTTATTTTATTATTTTCCCGGAAAACCCAAAATCTAACTTTTATTCTCGACCAACTGTCAGGGAGGTGAAAGTCTCCTAAGGTAATATCGGCGCTGTGAGTTCAACGGTGACCTTTGATTTAAATTCCGAGCACCGATTCAAAAGTTATAAAATCCTACTCGTATGTTTACTGAACGTACCCGAACAAAACTTCAGAAATTGATTCCGGGCACACCGGGCCTCAGAATTACGTGCCGTCAGTTTTCACGGGCTCGTAAAATTAACAAGTTATGATGAAAAAAAGTTCCACAGAAATTAATGGTCTTTACAATATACCTATTTATCATTTGGTTTTTATTTCTTTTAAAATGAAAAGGCTGAAATTTAAGTAGCATTTATGAGTACATACATCTTACCATCGCCATGAATGATGCATTTCATTTTCATATATCCAAATGATATGGAATATTATAAATAAATATATAAATGATATATATGATATATATGATATATAAATCATGAATAAATTTCAAGAGATAATAGAATTTTGACCACATGGACAATTTATAATTTTAATAAGATCATTTTTACTCACGTTCTGAGCATCGAAAAAATATCTGATATAAATTCAAATAATAAAGTTGTTGTTATAGTAAGGTAATAAGTGATATAAAATAAATAATAAACTTGAAAAATGTTCTTAAGAACCTATATATTAGCTTAAGTATATATTTCAGGAAATTACAGAACTAATAGGTCGATTTGGGCATGAGGTAAGGGACTTCCTCTCAATATCCTTTCGTTGAGGCATGTTTTGAAAATATAGACCTCCTTATTTTATATGGTATATAATAAACCCCTTTAACTTTTAATTTCATTCAATGAGAAACTTTTTTCAATGAATTTTTATACTAAATGACAAAAGGATAGTTTTAAAAATTTGCGGTGATAATGAACTCTCTACCACCATAATCATTATTTGGCTTCCTATATATTCCTTAATGTTTTTAAAGTAAAATAAATCCCCTACTCCCTTTTTTGGTGTTTTGGTATTGAAAATGGTTTTCGAAATATATTGATTTTTCAATATAATGAAATGATTTCTGATGATTTCAAATGAAATTTTGTTAGTGAATTTCAATATTTTAGGTGTTATGATTTTATAATGGAACTTTGACATTTGATGGGTGGTTATGTGAAAAAAAAAATGATGGGTGGTGCCGTGATAAACTAGGATGGGTGGCTGAATTATAAACTCCAATGAATTGGTTATGGAATTTTATTTTATGGCTATTCCATTTAGTGAAATGTGTGGAAGTTGACCATATGGTTATTCCAGTTATAAATGTTTGTGTCCCAAGTTACCTTTATATGTTATGTGTTCTTCTATGATTTTCAATGTAAAATTGTGGTTAAAAAAGGATTACCAATGAGATTTTATTTATTGATGTGTATTTACAACTTCATTAAGGTGAAAAGTACTAGATATGATAATGTATTCATGGTTTACTTGTAGTTTAAAAAAAGTAACAATTTCCCTTCTTTTTGTATCCCTTACTGATCTTTTTATGCTCATACAATGTTTTTTTAAATTTTTTCCACAGGACTTCAAGATTAATTTGGTCAAGTATGGGATCGAGGAAATTTCATGTTATCTAAATTAACGAAATAGACATAAATATTTTTTTTATGATTTTTTATTTTATGAAAAAATGGATACTGAGTAAAATTGTCTACATGTAATATTTCAAATTATTATCTATATGGTATGACCTAATTATCTAATGTTCTAAACCTAAAAAGATCCTCACTATGAATTATTATCATAATTAAATATTTTGTAATGTTTAAGGATGTGGCTTTATAGTTGGTTTCATAGGTCATTTTAGACAACTTTAAGAGTTAGGGTATTCATAAATTAATATACAAAAATTAATTTATTCTAATATTGAAATGATATAGCATTTATAGATTACCATGTTTCATTGCCTATGAAATTTCGGTGATCTGAATGGTTTTCCATAATGGAAATAGGGAAGCTATTTTGGGAAAAAATTCATAGGAGAATAACCTTCCAAATCAGCATCATAAGATAGTCGGAATCAGAACTGAACTGTTTGTTGTAGTAATAGCGTAATTGAATCGGGCTATAAATCATGATGGTATACATGCATGAGGCCAACCAGATCAACCCTAGAGGAACATGTCTATAGTATATCATTTCATGAGGTAGTATCCCCCATCATTTATAGGATCATCTGACCCTGTTCAAGTAATACGTTGGATCAATTAACTGGAAAAGATTTTGGTTGTCATGGGTTGTATAGACAATAAAAAGGATAGTCTTTTCATTTACTGTTTTGAAGGTCAAGACGATCAGTTGTGGTTGATGGTGAAAAATATCTTACATAGTGAAGATATTGACGCTCTTGGATGGGACATATTCAAAGGTTTTTTTCTTGAAAAATATTTTTCTAAGGTGGTTTGAATTAGGATGGAAAAAAATTCATAGAATTGAACCAGGAAGATGAATCAATGGCTACTTATGAAGAAAAGTTCACTCGACTGTCAAGGTGTGGTCCAAATTTAATTCGATATCTTGATAGTTTGATAAATAAATTTTACTCAGGACTGAAGTCACGATATCGATGATCATTAGCCTCAAGTGAATTCAAATTCTATGAGAAACTAGTAATATGTGATGAGAAGGAAGAAATGGAGTTTTATGATGATCAGGTGTTCCAAGAGTGAAAACAAAAGAAGAGGTCCAGTTGGTAGGATGTGGGAAAGATTTCATAAAAGAAGCATGAAGGGAAGAAAATTAAATATCCATCTTCTGAGAAGTGTGGTAAAAAGAATCATAGATAATGATTGTCAAAGTCCGGAAAGAGCTTCTAATGTGGTAATTCTGGTCATATTGCTTGTAATTGTAAGGAATATGATCAAGAAGGCAATGAAAAGCTAGCGGTAAGATGTTTTATGTGCAATGAAATGGGTCATTATGCAAGAAAGTGTCCAACAAAGAATTCAACTGAGGGAAGGTAGCCTGACTACAAGAAATAATGGGTGGTTAAATTATTTGAAACTACTTCAGAAGATGTTGGGCCATCGAATTAAGTAGAATCAGGTACACTATTTGTTTATTCAGATTTTCCAATGTGTTGTCTGATTCAGGGTATACACATTCATTCGTTT
Source organism: Viscum album (assembly GCA_963277665.1). Classification (NCBI taxonomy): domain Eukaryota; kingdom Viridiplantae; phylum Streptophyta; class Magnoliopsida; order Santalales; family Viscaceae; genus Viscum; species Viscum album. The sequence continues at coordinate 28,171,794 of OY728123.1, read as the reverse complement.
CTAAGAAATTTTCTAGTAAATTTGGAATTCCATCTCAAGATATGAATCCAGAACATATGGTAAAAACACCGGGAGGAAATCTTGAGAAAAAAAAGAAAATATATGAACCATTTTGTCCTTTTGGAAGGAAAGAATCTACTATAAAACCTAATTGTTTTGCCTATATTACAGTTTGATGTTATTTTGGGCATGGATTAGATTTCAATTTATAATGATATGATTGACTGCAGAGCTAAAGTGGTTTATTTTCAGAAAGAATTTTAGTTTGTGTTAAATAATAAACTCTTACATTGGATAACATTTCAGGAAGTAGAGAAACTTGTAAAAGCTGGAAATGAATGTTACCTTGCACATATTTTTAAAAACAAAGGAACTGTTCAGATTAATGTTGTTCTAGTTGTAAATGATCACCTTTATATTTTTCCAGATTAGTTTTCCAATATAATACCTAATTAGGAAGTTGAATTTATTGTTGACTTAGATCCTCATACTATGAAAATTTCAAATCCCCCTTATCGAATGACTCAAATTGAAATGCTAGAGATAAAGAACCAATTGTAGGAGTTATTAAATAAAGGTTTCATTATATCTTGCACATCATTATGGGGTACCATTGTTTTGTTTTTTAAGAAGAAAGATGGTTCAATAAGACTTTTTATTGATTATTGATCATTGAATAACATTGCTGTTAAGAACAAGTATCCTTTGCCTCATATCGATGATTTGATTGATCTTCTCTATATAGCTCAATATTTTTTGAAGATTGACTTGAGGTTGGTGTACCACCAGTTGAATGTAAAGGAAGAAGACATTCTGAAGACCGCACTTCGTACTAGATATGACCATTATGAATTTGTAGTTAATTCTTTTGGGTTAACCAATGAAAATGTTGTATTCATGGATTTTATGAATTGAATTTTCCATGAGTTCTCGGATAAGTTTGTGGTTGTGTTTATTGATGATATTTTTGGTTTATTCTAAAAGTAAATAATAAAAATAAATTCATTTAAGGGATATCTTGAAAACATTAAAAGAAAATCCATTGTACGGGAAATTCAGAAAGTGTGAGTTTTGGTTACAACAAATTTATTTCCTTGGTCACTTTGTTTTTTGATCCTACTAAAACAAAAGTTGTTGAGGAATGGACAAGAGCTGCCCATATCAAAGAGATTCCTAGTTTTCATGGTTTAGTAGGTTATTACAAGAGGTTTTTTACAAACAATTCATGGTTATCTAGCTCAAAGACTATGTTAACTCAAAAATCTGTTAAGTGCATTTGGATAAAAGAATGTGATGATTGTTTTAAGGAATTTAAAAAAAAATAGTAGTGAATGCTCTAGTTTTTGCACTACCTTCGATATATGTGGAATTTGTTATCTAAAATGATGATTTTTTAAAGGAATTGGTCATGTCCTAATGAAAAATGATCAGGTAATTGTTTATGCTTCACATCAGTTGAAATCTCATGAGTTAAATTACACTACATGTGATTTGGAATTAGCTTTTGTGGGTTTTGTATTTAAAATTTGGATGCATAATCTATTTGGAGTAAAAAGTGAAACATATACTAACCAAAAATGTTTGATGTCTATATTTAAATATTAAGAAATTAACATGAGATGGAGGATATGGTTAGAATTAATCTAGGATTGTGATTGCATGATCCATTTACATCTGAGAAAGGAAAATAAAGTGGTTGGCGGTTTGAGTCGAAAGAGTAATGTTACCTTAACCATGATACGTATGGAATGAGATAATTTGGTTTTGAATTTGATAAATTTTGGATTGCATGTTGTTTTTTTATGAAATTACTCTATTTTTAGGTTTCAGTACAATATTCTCTAGTAGATAGAATTTAGATGACACAAAAAGATGACAGTGATTTGCAAAAAAGGGTAGAATTGGTTCAGAAAGGTATGTTATCTTAGTTTATTATCGATAGAGACTATTCGTTGAGGTTTCTGGAGAGATTATGTGTCACTTTTGATTCATGGTTGAATAAATAGTTGTTATGTGAAGCTCATAGTTCTTTGTTTTTAGTTCATCCAGGCAGTACTATGATGTATATCGATTTTTGGGAGTATTACTATAGGGATGGAATTAAAAGTGGTATTGCTGACTTTACTGTGTTGTGTTTGAATTGTCAACAAGTTCATGCATAACGATAGTTACCAGAAGGAATGCAAAACCTTAACTGGTTATTGAGTGGAAATGGGAAAATATATCCATTGACATTGTTGTGGGAATACCAAAGACATATAGAGGTAACAATGCAATCTGGGTTAATGTGGATCTATTAAATAAAATTGATTATTTTATTCCTATTATAAAAAATTTATACCCATATCAACATTCTCAGTTGTATATTAAAGTAATAGTCAGGTTACCTGGGGTTCCCCTCTCCATTTTATCTAATTGTGATCCTAGGTTTACTTATAACTTTTGGAATGGCCTTCAGAAGTCATTGGGTACTGAATTAAATTTTACTACAGCTTTTCATCCTTAATCAGTTGGGTAGTCATATTGAACAATTTAGACTTTGGAATATATTATATGTGCTTCTTCAATGGAAAATAGGGATGTTGGGACCAAAATATTTCTTTGGTTGAATATTCTTATAATAATAGTTTTCATTTCAGTACACAGATGGCTCTATTAAAGGAATTATATGGAAAGTGGTGTCAAACTCTAGATTTTTGGTATGAAGTAGGTGAATTGAAGCTCATGAGAGCATAGTTAGTAAAAGAGATAGTGGAGAAAGTTCTGTTGATTCAGAAGAACATAAGTACAAACCAATGTATGAAGATACGTTTCGGGGTTAACCAGAGGAAGGATCTTTCTTTTGCAGTATGTGATCCTGTCTTTATCAATTTCTCTCCATGGAAATGTGTAATGTGATTTGGAAAGAAGGGAAAGATAAGTTCAAGGTTCATTAGACCATATGATATTTTGGAGAAGGTTGGATCATTTTTTTAAATAGTGTATTTACCTCCAAGTTTATCTCTGGTACACAATGTTTTTCATGTTTCAATGTTGAGAATGTATATGCCAGATTAATCTCATGTTTTGAGTCCATATGCAGTTCAGTTGGGAGAAAATATTTATTATAAGGAACAACCAATCTAGATTCTTGACTAAAGAGAGAAAGTGTTAAAAAATAAGGTAATTAATCAAGTTATGGTTTTGTGGAAAACCCATATGATTGGAGAGGAAATGTGGGAATATAAAAATTCTATGCCGTATAAATTCCCCCATTTATTTGATAAGTGAATAAAATTTAAAGGACACAATTTCCAAAATGGGGGAAGTATGTAAAATCCTAGGTAAATAAAGGATATGATATTTTCATATTTATTAATAGTAGTGAATTAAATATTAATTTTACTTTAAAAGGGATTCTATGTTCGATAGATTATCCAATTAGCAACAATGGGTTTCTTTGAAGTCATATGTTGCACACAATGTTGAGTTATATTGAAAATAATAATATAATATTATTATTTTAAATTTTAGTTAATGCATAGTCATCATATGGATTGGAATTAAAAGAACTATCTATAATATGATTATACATGATTTTTAAATTTCTGTACCTTTATCCAAAAAATATTATAGGATTAAAATGTGAATGAATCCAATTTTAAGCAGAAATTCTATAATATTCATTAAATGGTCAATTTATGGCCTTTTGATAGAGAACCCTTTTTTAATCTCGTTTTTGTAACATTTATATGTTCTATATGACAAAATAAAAATATTCTTTATAATAGATACAAAAAAATTACTTTTAGTAATTTTTTTTAATTTTTATGATAAATTCATTTCATAATGATTAGTGAAAAATACAACATTCTAATTCGAAACTACCTTTTAATATAATTTATTTATATGGATAGATTATCTTTTTAATTTTATTAATGTATAATTAGATTATATTTTTACCATTTAATAAAATTTTGATCAGTGGAAGTAATTTCACTTTGATATTGGACATATATTTATATCAATATTTGGATAGTTATTATTTTATAAAAACAGGGTTTCTGGTTTTGACAATGAGAATTAATTATAAATTAATTAATGGAACATCTGTGTTTTGAATTTAGAAATATATATATAAATTTTGGATTCATAATCTTTAATTTAGATTAGGTTGAATTTTTGGTATTTTATTTATAATTTTTAAAAATCAAATAAATAATTTTATTTATGACACAATGATGATGTAATGATTATCTCATTAATTAATGTTTTAAATAAATGAGATTATAAATGTTAAAATAAATTTATTTTGAAACTTTTTTTGCTATCCCCAAATTTTAGGGATCAATATGAATTGGTAAATTTGATTTATTGTTTGTTTTTTGATTGAATCAAGTTGTTATAGATTTTTTAAAAGTCTTGATATGAATTGTATTTAAATTGACATAAATGAGTTTTTAAATCAATCAATATTTTATTAAATGATATAATAATCCTAAAAATCTAAGATTCAGTAAAATTACATAGAAAAGATGATAATGTAATTAATGAATCACTTGGGGATCGATTCTCATTTCATGGTAACAATATTAACCATATAGTATGATTATATAAGAGAACATGTTAAAAGTTAAATAAGTTAATAAAGGGTTAAATAAAGACGATAAGGATTAAAAATTATCCAAAACCTGTCAATTTCTTATTAGATTATTTTATTTCGACTTATATTCACCTTATCTTCTAATTAAATATGTTTTGGACCTTTTGAAACCAAAAAGAAGTTTATAATAAAATAATATTTTCAATATTTCTTAAATATCCCCTCACCCACCTTATAAAAGTTCATCACCACTAACCCAATAATCACACCTCTCAAGCACCTAGGATTATACATCCTCTACCCAAATAGGCTCCCAAAATCCCTCTATTCTACTTAGAATCCTTACCTTAGGCTGAAGGCACACCAATAAAGCCTTTTGGTTTAAACCAAATAGAGTTACCCGATTTAAAGGTAATGTATTCCCTCAAGTTCTCTTCTTTTATTTTACTTATTCAATCCCTATGATCATTTAATTTTTTTTTTACATAAAAACACTAGTATTCTCAATATAATAGGTTTTTTTATGAGAATTTTTCTAAGAACACTTATACACACCTCCATCTAATTGTTATAGAATATAATGTTTTTGTGGATAGCAAACTAGTGACTCACGAAACAATGATTGTTAAATCCTCTCCTACCACCTCTTACGGTGGCCATTATGAATGAAATATAATTATATACGATATTTATGATATTTATTTTATATCAAAGCTTCTTTAAATATTTATTATAATATACCTTTATGTTTTTCAAGTTGTATATATACGATAATTTCATTTGAAAAAGTACATACTACCGCCCCCTCAAAGTGATATGACTTGTTCATACTATACATGGAACGTATAAAGGATGGAGTTAATGAACATAACTAATATATATATAATATTATTTTATACTTGAGTAATAATATACATATTTATCATTTGGTTTTCATTCCTTTTAAAATGAATAAAATGAAATGGAAGTAGAGTTCATGCATACGTACATCTTACTGTCTCCATGAAAGGTGCATTTCATTTTCATATATTCAAATGGTATGGACTATTATAAATACATATATACATGATATATATGATATATATGATAATTAAATCCTGAATATTATCATGGAGATAATTGAATTTTGACCACATGGACAATTTATAATTACAACATGTTCATTTTTTACTAAATTTCTGAACATCGAAAAAATGTCCGATATGAACTCAAATAATTAACTAATATTTTTAGAAAGATGATAAGTGATATAAATGTAATAATGAAAATAAAAAAATTATTTATAAATTATAAATTTATTTATGTTTATTATTCAAGAAATTAAATAATGAACGAGTAATGTCAGACATGAGCTAAGGGACTTCGCCCAATATCCTCTCATTTTGGTATGTTTTGATAATATACACATCCTTCTTTTATACGGTTTATAATAAAACCCGTTGACTTTTAATTTCATTAAAAGGGTTTATTTTTTCTCCAAATCATTTTAAAAAATGGAAAAAGGAATGTTTTTAATGTTTGCAGCAACAATGACCTCTCCACCGCGATAATTTTTATTATGTTTCCTCTATAAGACTTAATGTTTTTAATAGGAAAATAAATCCCTTATTCCCTTTTTTGGTGTTTTTGTATTGAAAATGGTTTTTTAAGAGGATTGATTTTTTTCAATATCTTGAAATGGTTTATTTTTGTTGAAATGTAAATGTTATTAGTGAAATGAAATATTTTATTTGTTATGATTTTATAATGGTACTTGGACAGTTGACATGTTGTTACATGAAAAACCAAATGGCGGGTGGTGCTATGATAAAATAGGATGAGTGATTATGTTATAACCTCCAATGAATTGGATATTGTAACTCCCTGGCCCCAGTTACCCAGAGTCGGTGCATTATTACATAACATTGGCATGATCACAAAGGATCAAGTCTCGAAAGACAGATTAGTTTAGTAGTCTTGGAAACACTAGATATATTCATAAGTCTTACATTACTTCATAAGGTAAAAAAACTACAACAACATCTGGTCTTCATATCCCCTCATACTATCCCTGTAGGTCATTCATAAATTACTTCTTCACATCCTGGGAAAAATAAATCATTAAAAGGGGTGAGCTCAGATTCTCAGTAAGGATAACAATATAGAAGAAGCTTTTATAGATAAGCATAAACACTTAAAGCAATTTATAACTAAAACAAAATACTTTTAAACTTGAACTTACGCATAATATGACAAATATAAAATGAAATAATGCCATTTACTTGTTCACATGGATATTCTACTAGATGAACAATCACATGCAATATCAATAACCACTTTCATAATGATGGAATGCATAATGCCAGACTATCATAACCACATAGCCAAGGCCTCATGCCAAGACTACAAATAAGATTTTTACAAGGCCTTGTGCCAAGACACTAGTTTGTTTTATGAGACCTACCGATGCATCGAGGAGCTATAGTGGGCAACACCTGTCACTTAATAAGTCCAATGAATTCCTCATATGAAAAGTTTTAAACATAAAATAAACATTAGTATTAAAACGAGCATATGAAATGTCAATATTTCATCCACAAGCCATGAATGGAATAAAAATAGCACATCCACAGTCAAACATAACTCATTCGATACAATATGGAAGATTTTATTGTATCATATTTATCTCAATCGATAATGATGAAGGATATTGACATAGATGAAAATAATCATCAAAACAATTAGAGTGAAATATCCCCATTTTTCTTGAAATCATTTAAAAGACACACTATTTGTCAAGAATCCATTTAAAATAGATTTTAGAATCAAAGTGTCTTATAAAACTTTGTACCTTTTAAAAGGAGTTTTAATTTTAAAAAATTAATGTCCATATAAATAAATCCTTGAAACCATTTTTAAAACATGTACATTAATGAGCAAGATTTATAAGAATAAGTCTTTAAAACATTTAAAAAGTATATTTTAGTTAGAGTTTCTAACCAAAAGATAGAAACTTGAATACAAATAATTGAGGTAATAAAAACATTGTAATATAATGAGAATAAATGGATTCCTGATATACTATGTCAAAGTACATTATATACACCACATAAAAGTGATTTGGTGTATAACAACAAAGAAGTCTCAATGGAATGTAAATTGAGATGAAATCTCTCATAAAGGTTGTATCCTTATGTTAAGGATAAATCAAAGACATAGTTATGTGTGAAAAATATAAATACACTAAATATGATTGGATATTCAGTTTAAAACAATCAAGGGACATTCACACATGATCTTGTAAAAAAACACCAATGTATTGGATGTTTAACTCAACAAATGGAGAATGAGTTAAAATTACTCTTATCAATTTCATATCGATGACTTGAGAAATTATCAATGGATTGATTATGTGTATCAAAATTTTATCCACAGGAAGGGGAGTGTAAATTATGGCATAATCAAATGAATAGTGATTCCACACATAATCTTGAAGTAAAATAATCAATGAAGTATGCGTCAAGCCGAATGAGTGGAAATTGAAATTTCAAATTCCCTTATTCATTTGGTAACTTATGAAACATGCACCCATGAAAGAATGATCATACCATTATGATGTAAATACCCATAAATTAAATTATATTACAAAATGAATACAATCATGGGAAGTACACACACCACATGCAATAAATAGGTGGTGAACAATGGAATTCTCACAGAATTAAAAGTGAGATAAGAAACCCCTTACTTTGTACTTTTTCCTTGTTCGATGGTAGGTTAACCTCCAATATAATGGTAAAATAATTTTTATTAAATAATTAAATAATCATATACATTAATATTATATCATATGTGATCTTTTAAAATTTCATTGTTAATAATATCTTAGAATTATCGTCGTTTCAGGTGTTAACTTACTCATTTTATTTTATTTGTTTTGTAACGTAAGCCATGGTTTTCATGGATGGATTGTATCTTATTCATATCCAGAATGATATAAATTCCTTACACATTATTTTTAAATCATGAAATGATAATTAAACTTGAATGGATACGATAGAGAATGACTCTTATCGCGTTCGTGGAGACGGTAGTCCGTACGTACATACGAGCGACAATATCATTATTTTGATATTAAAATAATATATAATTGGATGGTATATCATATATACAGAATCATTATCATGTTACATTTATTATTTACATTAATTACACATCGTTATTATACCCATCCAAATAATAATTTATTGAATAACAATTACACCACGACGTGGAGACGGTAAGTCGTACGTACACACGTATGGTGACATGTTATTCAAAGGATGGATAGAATACTGAATATGGTTGTACAATATTTATAATAAAATCACTATATATATATGATAATGGAGTTATTATTTTATAATGGTAACAACAAAGGAAGAGGAAGTCGAAGAAGAAAGGAAGTTGAAAAAGGGTGGTGAAATCATTACCTCTTCTTTGGGTTCTTCCTTTTGATTTGATCAAATGGGATCCTTAAGTTGTCTTTATGACTAATGGAAGGCCTCTAGGATAATGTTATGGAAGTTGAGAGAGTATATGAGCAGATGATGGCCGAACCAAAAGGCTTTGAAGGTGTGAGTTAATGAGAAAGGAGAGTTCCCTTTTGTAAGAGGGGTGAGGGGTACCTTTGGAAAAGCTAGAAATATTAATTTATAATAAATTCATATTCGGTTTCTAATGGCTGAAAAGTTGATTATTTAAAGTTAAAGGTGGGTATAGGTCGAAAAAAATTCATCAAATAGAATTTAGACAGGTTTGTGGCATTATATTAAACATTCTTTTAGTTTTAACTCTTAGTTAATTAGTTTGACATTACCATGTCACTTTGTTTTTTAAATTATATAGTTAATAAACATAATATATACATCCAAGCGACCCCCAAGTGGTCCATTAATGATAAAAATATCATGAAATAAGTCTATTGGCCGAAAATTAGATTTTACGGAATTTAATATCAATTAATAATATAATATTTTTTTTAAAAAAACACTTTTATGTCAATTTTGACACTATTCAATAGTTGATTTTTGTAAAACTCATAACAGAATTATAATTTGAAAAAAGTTAATTAAATCATTAAAAACATTTCATATTAACCTATAAAATTAGTATAATTCATTAAAAGTCACAAATTATATTTATTTGGGTATTTATAATATCAATTATTTTAATTTTTCACTATTATGGTAATTACTGTATCATCATTGTGTCATACATAAATTAAATTATTTAATGTCTAAAAATTATATATAAAATATCATTATGTATTAATTCCTTTTATCTTTATAATTAATATTTACAATAGAATATCCCACATATATAACCCTATTTAATAATTGGATTTCTAAAAGATATATGCTTGTGTTATTTTTGTATTCATTTTAACTTAATTAAAATAAAGTGTCCCTATCACTTACAAGTGGCTCCATGGGGTCCCAAAATTGACCTAACAATACCCATGGTAGGACATGTATCCTCCAATAAGGTTAGGACACGTTTTTGGGTAATTTATTATTATAATAATATTATTTTTAACCCATATTTACCAGATTTACCCTTAACCATGGTAAATAAAATATTTGCCGCAGTAATTATTCAAAATGTCTAAAAATAAAAGTTACCTATTTACACAATTTGGACATCCTGATCCAAAATATGGAATCCATTTTTCCAAATTAAATACACATAAGGGGCAGAAATTAATTTAAAATAAATTCCCGTTGTTAAAACAAAAAGTGTGTTTTTTCGAAATATTAACTATCAAAAGATTGACAGTTGTTTATGTTCAGTTTAAATGTGTAATAATTTTAAATGACCCACATTGTATTACATGGTAAAAATATAATTTAAATATAATTTAAAACCACTCATATTCATAATTTATCACTATTAATTATTTCGATTAAAAAATTTGTTTTTAATTAAAATTTAGTAATTTTTACTATTCATCAAAATATAAAAGTTATCCGAGAAGTAACAAAATTTCACCCTAGGATAATTTCGTTATTACGAATCCAAAAGTGAAGTCTATTTTACCAAATTAAAAACATAAAAGTTGCATTTCTTAATTTAAAATTGATTCCTGCTTTCGAAACGAAAAGGCGTATTTTTAAGAAATAATAACTATCAAAAGTTTGACACTTGTTTATGTCCAATTTCATGGTGAAATTACTTAAAATGACCATAATTGGATTAAATAGTAAAAATATAATCTATTTATACTTCCAAACCATTAAAATGTATAATTTAACAATATAAATTATTTTGATTAAAAAAAGTTTTAAGTTAAAATATAGTATTTTTCACTATTCACCCAAATATGAAAGTTATCAGAAAGACACCAAAACATTATTGATACTAAATTCTTATATCCCGATTCTAATGAATAATTTCATTTTGTCCAATTGAATATATAAAAGTTTCAAATATTGGTTTTAAAAAGGCTTCTCCATTAAAAGGCGGTAAAATTTCATTTTTTTAAAAATACTTCTTTTATCTGAAAAACTGAATTTGTTCATAAATCATGTCTTAGAAACTCATAATATGGATTATAAGGATAATATAATATTTAAAATTTAGTTAATACTATTCATAACCTCTTTTGAACGGCTAGTTTAGTAAGACCTGATTTACTTGAACTCAGTGTGGTGTACAACACACGCTATTGTATTATTCAAAGAGAAGTGTACCGTGGAAGATTGGGGTGTTAGATTCACCCCTACATCAATAAATTGTGTTCTCGCAATTTTGAAAATTGGGCCTGAGAATGGAATGTCCCACATCGGAAAAGATTCAATAAAACTATCATTTTAAAACAAATAAATAGAGGTCTAAAGGACACCCAAGATAACCCATACTAGGATTCTAGGTAGGAAAACATGGATGTGGATGATAAACTTAGTGTCAAGTTCGGATGGAGAGGGATAGAAATCATGATCAGGAGAAAGTTAACAATAATAAAACCACAAACTTGTGTTGGAAAAAATGATCCTTAGTCTCCCAGTAGGAAAAGTAAACGAACAACATTTTTTTTGTTACATTAGATAAGGACGAGGAATTCATTTATGTTATTGACTAAGAACATAAAGAGATATAATTAATTTTTAAGTAGTGTTTCATTCTTTAAATATTTTTACCACTAACTCATTCTTTTTGAACAATGAGTATTCTAGAAGACTTGGTCCCAATGCAAGAGCTAGAATAAACTTCTATAGAAATACATGATCCACGTAGGATAAACTATATATTTACCTTGTCTTTAGAGATTAATCAAAACCAAAATGGTTAGTATAATATCTGATGACCCCCCCAAATGGATATTCCATTAGAGAAAAAACACTAATCTTAATTTCTAAAATTAATCCATCAATACTCCAAATTTAAGTAAATACCATTCAATAATCAATTGTCCTTCAAATCCATCATTATATTCCAAACCAATATTGAAACTCAAAACATATAAGAATGTAGTATTCCACGTTACATTGTATCTTCAAATGAAATTAATTACTCTTAACGTCACATACTTAATAGTAATTAACCTAATCATTTCCATAAACAACCCAAATCACTATAAATCCTCAATAATAACATAGATAAAAATACACCATTACTCCTCAAATGAAATCCCATTCTATTCTATTTTCCGTGGGAATATAGTGTTCTCAACAAAGCGAACAAATTTCAAAATAACATCTATCACTTAATAACTAAATCATTTTCTTATACTAAGGGTATTAATTTGATAAGATATAAGATCCCAAATCAAATTATTAATGATTAAGGAAATCATTTAACTAAAAATAATAGTCACACTAACCAGGGACTTTATGTTGTCAAGTGGAAGGCGATAAATCCCAATCGTACATTGGTTGTGGGTTCGATTCCCACAGCTTTGTCCGACATGACGGGTTGTCACACGGTCTACGCGTTATCCTTTTTCAAAAACTATATTTTATTACATTACCAAAATGAGATAAATTCCTCAAAATACCATAACATAATTTAACCACAAATGTTATATCATACCTTGCATTTTCATCCCAAATTATAATAACATATAATTCTCTCAAACCCAAATGATCATATAAAACCAAATGGTTATTTATAACTATATCCACAAGAGAAAAGATAATTCTTTCTCAAATATCATTCTCATATGGAAAAATGCCGGGTTAAAAATACAAGAGAAAAATATTCCAAAGTAAACCCATCAACAAGGAATACTAATAATTTTTAAACATTTCTTCAACCATTTATTTCCACATATCTTCTTCTTTGACCAATAAAATATCCTATAGAATAGGGAATTCACTCGGGTAGTGGCCAGGTCCCCTATATTTACGACAAATGACTGTAAATGGATTCTTGGGACCATTTTTATCTTCTTCCATAGTACTCTTCATTTTTCTTCGGCAATTCTTCACTTTATGTCCTTCCTTCCCACATATAAAGCATTTATTTGTCCCATTGAGAAACTTTCCTGGGTGTCTCCTTCTACATTTCCTTCATGATGTAAATTGAGGATTCCTTTCTCCATGGTCTGCACTGCTGGATCTCTTATCATTCATCACCTTTCTCTTCTTTGTGGAGTCCGGGAATTGGTTAATATATATTGTTGATCATATTTTTGGAAAATTGATTTGGCATAAAGACGATATTTTTTACGCCTATCGACATTCCATTTTGTTGGTCATTTCCACCATCATTCCCACCTTGTACATAATTCTCAAAGTCACTATGAATTCCTTGGAATCCAGCCATTGACTAAAACTAGAAAGCATTGTGTGAGTAATAATAGTCATAAAATCATTTAAAGATTAATATATCACCATATTCTCAATTTGAAACACATTAGGATTAACCGAGGTCATTTACTCTCATCTTATATATATAATACCTCAAATTGGTTTGTATAGAAAATGTAAATTATCCTAATCATATCCCTCAGGAGTGTCGTAACCAAGAGTGCAGCAAGGCCCATTGTCGTGCACCAGTTCCAGTTCGAGTCTTGCTCAAATTGGTGTTTTTGGGTTTTACCCCAAGGTACATCTATGCCAGAGCCACCTCTACCTGCTCGTATCCAGACAGGGATGTATTGCTCGGAAAACTCACAAAATCTATACAATACCAAAAATCTAGTATGTTCTTCCATACTAATCCTCAATGTTAATCTTAGGTCTACTTTCTCTATCAGAGTTTATCTAGATTCCAAGGTTTATACTAAACATCCTCTGATACCAACTGTAACGCCCCGACCCCAGTTACCCAGAGTCGGTGCATTATTACATAACATTGGCATGATCACAAAGGATCAAGTCTCTAAAGACTGATTAGTTTAGTAGTCTTGTAAACACTAGATATATTCATAAGTCTTACATTACATCATAAGGTAAAAAACTTCAACAACATCTTGTCTTCATATCCCCTCATACTATCCCTGCAGGTCATTCATCAATTACTTATTCACATCCTGGGAAAAATAAATCATTAAAAGGGGTGAGCTTAGATGCTCAGTAAGGTTAACAATATAGCAGAAGATTTCATAGATAAGCATAAACACTTAATGAAATTTATAACTAAGACAAAAGCCTTTTAAACTTGAACTTCCTCATAATATGACAAAGATAAAATGAAATAATTCCATTTAATTATTCACATGGATATTATACTAGTCGAACAATCACATGCAATATCAATAACCACTTTCATAATGATGGAATGCATAATTCCAGACTATCATAACCACATAGCCAAGGCCACGTGCCAAGACTACAAATAAGACTTTGCCAAGGACTTCTGCCAAGACACTAGTTTGTCTCATGATACCTACCGATGCAACGAGGAGCTATAGAGGGCTCCACCTGTTACTTACTAAGTCAAATGCATTCCTCATATGAAAGTTTTTAATCATAACATAAACATTCGTATTAAAACTAGCACACAAAATGTCAATACTTTATCCACAAACCATGAATGGTATAAAAATAGCACATCCATAGTCAAACATAACTCATTGGATACAATATGGAAGATTTTATTGTATCATATTAACCTCAATCGAGAATGGTGAAGGATATTGACATAGATGAAAATAATTATCAAAACAATTAGAGTGAAATATCCCCCTTTTTCTTGAAATCATTTAAAATAACACTATTTGTCAAGAATCCATTTAAAATAGATTTTATAATCAAAGTGTCCCATACCACTTTGAAACTTTTAAAAGGATTTTTAATTTTAAAACTTTAATAACCATATAAATAAATCCTTAAAACCATTTTTAAAACATGGACATTAATGAGAAAGATTTAGAATAATAAGTCATTAAAACATTTAAAAAAGATATTTTAGTTAGAGTTTCTAACCAAAAGAGAGACAATTGAATAAAAATAATTGAGGTAATCAAAATTTTTTAATATCATGAGAATAAAGGGAATCATGATATACTATGTCAAAGAACATTATATACACCACATAAAAGTGATTTGGTGTATAACAACAAAGAAGTATCAATGAATGTAAATTGAGATGAAATCTCTCATAAAGGTTGTATCCTTAGGTTAAGGATAAATCAAAGACATAGTTATGTGTGAAAAATATAAATACACTAAATATGATTGGATATTCAGTGTAAAACAATCAAAGGACACTCACACATAATCTTGTAAAAACAACACCAATGTATTGGATGTTCAACTCAACAAATGGAGAATGAGTTAAAATTACTCTTATCAAATTCTTATCGATGACTTGAGAAATTATCAATGGAGTGATTATGTGTATCAAAATTATATCCACATAAAGGGTAGTGGAAATTATGACATAATCAAATGAATATTGATTCCAAACATAATCTTGGAGTAAAATAATCAATGAAATATGCGTAAAGTCGAATGAGTGGAAATTAAAATTTCAAATTCCCTTCTTCATTTTGTAACTTATGAAAAATACTCCCATGATATAAGGATCATACCATGATGATTTAAATACCCATAAATTAAAGTATATTACACAATGAATACAATCATGGGCAGTACACACCCCACATTCCATAAATAAGTGGTGAATAATGGAATTCTCACGGAATTAAAAGTGAGATAAGAAACCCCTTACTTTGTACTTTTTCCTTGGTAGAAGGTAAGTTAACCTCATGTATAATGGTAAAATAATTTTTATTAAATTATTAAATAATCATATACATTAATATGATATCATATGTGATCTTTTAATATTTCTTTGTTAATAATATCTTAGAATTATCGTCGTCTCAGGTGTTAACTTACTCGTTTTCTTTTATATGTTTTGTTATGTAAGTCGTGGTTGTCATGGATAGGTTGTATATTATTCATATCCAGAATGATATAAAGTCCTTAAACATTATTTTTAAATCATAAAATGATAATTATACATGAATGGATAAGATAGAGAATGAATCTCACAGCGTTCGTGGAGACGGTAGTCCGTACGTACGCACGAGCGACAATATCACTCTTTTGATATTAAAATAATATATAATTGGATGGTATATCATATATAGAGAATTATTATCATGTTAAAATTATTATTTACATTAATTACACATCATTATTATACCCATCCAAATTATATTTTATTGAAAAACAATTACACCACGACGTGGAGACGGTAAGTCGTACGTACGCACGTATGGTGACATGTTATTCAAAGGATGGATAGAATACTGAATATGGTTGTACCATATTTATAATAAAATCACAGTATATATATGACACTGGAGTTATTATTTTAGTATGGTAAAAACAATGGAAGGGGAAGTGGAAGAAGTAAGGAACTTGAGAAAGGGTGGTGAAATCATTACCTCTTCTTTGGGTTCTTCCTTTTGATTTGATCAAAAGGGATCCTTAAGTTGGCATTCTGACTAATGGAAGTCCTCTAGGATGAAGTGAGGGATGTTTAGAGAGTATATGGGCAGAGTTTGGCCGAACCAAAAGGCTTTGAAGGTGTGAGTTAATGATAAGGGAGAGTGCCCTTTTATAAGAGGGGTGAGGGGCACCATTGGAAAATCTAGAAATATTAATTTATAATAAATTCATATTCGGTTTCTAATGGCTGAAAAGTAGATTATTTAAAGTTAAATTAGGTTATAGGTCTAAATCCATTCATCCAATAGAATTTAGATAGGTTTGTGTCATTATATTAACCTTATCTTTTAGTTTTAACTCTTAGTTAATTAGTTTGACATTTACCATGTCATTTTGTATTTTTATATTATATATTTAATAAACTTAAAATATACATCCAAGAACCCCCAAGTGGTCCATTAATGATACACCTATTATGATATAAGTCTCTTGGCCGATACTTATATTTTTAGTAATTTAATATCAATTAATAATATAATATTGTTTTAAAGAACTATTTTATGTCAATTTTGACACTATTCAATAGTTGATTTTTTTAAAACTCATAAAAGAATTATTACTTCAAAAAAATTTAATTAGATCATTACTAACATATCATATTAACCTATAAAATTAGTTTAATTCATTAAAAGTCTCAAATTATATTTATTTGGGTTTTTATAATATCAATTATTTTAATTTTTCACTATTATCGTAATTACTGCATCATCATTGTGTCATACATAAATAAAATTATTTAATGTCTAAAAATTCTAAATAAAATATAATTATGTACGAAATCCATATAGATTTATAATGAATATTTACAATTGAAAATCCAACATATATAACCCTATGTAAAAATTATTTTTCTAAAAGATATATGCTTGTGTCATTTTTGTATTAATTTTAACTTAATTAAAATAAAGTGTCCCTATCACTTACACGTGGCACCATGGGGTCCCAAAATCGACCCAAAGATGTCCGTGGTCGGAAATGTATCCACCAATAATGTTAGGACACGTTTTAGGGTAATATAGTATTATTATAATATTAATTTGTAACCCTTATTTACCGGATTTACCCTTAACCATGGTAAATAAAATATTTACCACAGTAATTATTCAAAATGTCTAAAAATAAAAGTTACCTATTTACACAATTTGGACATCCTGATTCCAAATATGGAATCCATTTTCCAATTTCAATACACAGAAGTGGAAGAAATTAATTTAAAATAAATTCCCTTTGTTAAAACAAAAAGCGTGTTTTTAAGAAATAATAACTATCAAAAGATTGACAATTGTTTATGTTCGGTTTAAATGTGAAATTATGTTCAATGACCCACATTGTATTACATGGTAAAAATATATTTTAAATATAATTTAAACCCACTCAAATTCATAATTTATCACTGTTAATTATTTCGATTAAAAAAGTGGTTTTTAATTAAAATGTAGTAATTTTTACTATTCATCAAAATATAAAAGTTATCCGAAAAGTACCAAAATTTCACCCTAGGATAATTTCGTTATTACAAATCCAAAAATGAAGTCTATTTTAACAAATTCAAAACATAAAAGTTGAAATTATTAATTTAAAATTGATTCCCACTTTCGAAACCAAAAGGCCTATTTTTAAGAAATAATAACTATCAAAAGTTGTACACTTGTTTATGTCCAATTTCAAGGTGAAATTACTTAAAATGACCATCATTGGATTAAATAGTAAAAATATAATCTATTTATACTTCCAAACCATTAAAATGTATAATTTAACAATGTAAATTATTTTGATTAAAAAAAGTTGTTTTTAGTTAAAATATAGTATTTTTCACTATTCACAAAAATATGAAAGTTATCAGAAAGACCCCAAAACATTATTGATACTAAATTCTTATGTCCCTATTCTAAAGAAGAATTTCATTTTGTCAAATCTAATATATAAAAGTTTCAAATATTTGTTTTTAAAAGTCTTCTCCATTAAAAGGCGGTAAAATTTCATTTTTTGAAAAATACTTCTTTTATCTAAAAAAATGAATTTGTTCATAAATCATGTATTAGAAATTCATAATATTGATTATAAGGATAATATAATATTTAAAATTTAGTTAATACTATTGATAACCTCTTTTGAACAGCTTTTTTGGTAAGTCGTGTTGTACTTGAACTCAGTGTTGCGTACATCACACGCTATTGTTTTATTCAAAGAAAAGTGTACCGTGGAAGATTGGGGTGTTACAGATATGGAAGTTGGATGTATGGATATTCCATTTAGGGATATGTGTGGAAGTTGACCGTATGGTTATTTCATTTAAGTATGTTTGGGTCCTAAGAGACCTTTATTTGTTATGCGTTCTTTATATGGTTTTATGGTAATATTTTGGTTAAAAATGGTTAAGCAATGATCTTTTATTCAGTGAAGAGTATTTAAACCTTCATAAAGTCGAAAATTACTACATATGATAAAGTATTCATGGATTACTTTTAGTTTTAAAAAACAAATTTTTTTCCTACATTGTGTATCCCTTAATGAGATTTTTATGCTCATTCAATGTTTTTTGAAATGCTTTTCGTGGGACTTAAAGATTAATATGGTCAAGGATGGGATCAATGAAAAGATATTCTATCAAAAATTAGGAACTAGGAATGAATATTTTTTTCAAGTGTTTTTATTTAATGAAAAATGGATACTTAGTAGAAGTATCTACATTTAATATTTCAAATTGTTATGTATATGTTATAACCTAATTTTTAAAAGATCTAAACATTAAAAAATCCACAATGTGAATTATTATATTATTTCATGATTATTTAATGTTTAAGGATATGGTATTATATAGATTATTTTTATGTGAGGAAAAATTTAAAAAAAATTACAAATTTGGAGATCATTTTATCCACCTGTATCATTTTTTTATAATGGTTTCAAAATGTGATTGAAGATGAAGTGGTGATTCGAGGAGAATTTTTATGGATTTATTTCATATTATAGGCTATCACAATTGGAAAATTTTCCATTTTTTAAGGATATAATTTTATAATTTATCTCATATTTCAATGACATGTGTAATTTTTTTTAACATTACTTTATATAAGTTAAATCCCTGGAAAAAAAAATAATTTTCCTGAAGATAAATTAAAGAAGAACATGAAATATGGTTTAATTTATGAGTTTCTGAAGATAATTCCATAAAACATATAGATAATATATATATATATATCATCATGGTTAAATGTTGTAGAAGTAGATGAGAATATATGTTTTTTTGTATTGGAATTTTCTTATTGACAAAGGGTCAGTATTTAATTTATTTCATACATTGCATTTATATATTTTAGTTTGTGGCCTTATATAAAAAGTATAGGCCAACCAACAATAAGACATATATAGCTCTACCATGGGATTATGTAAGACCTATAGGGTTAAAAACACCCCAGGTAACAAGTTTGGGCTAGTGGAGGGAGGAATTCCTACCTGAGCATGGTGAGTTAGATCACAAGGGATCATGGTAGCACCACCATGTAGGATATCAAAGTGGAAAGGAACTCACATATGGGTTGGTGTTTGGGGTGTTATAGACTATTTTCTAGATAATGGAAAACATTTAATTATATGAAAGCATCATTTTTTGTAGTTTTTTAATGTATGGAACTGAAAAAGTACATACTGTTCATCCTCGCAAAAAAAAAGATGTCAATTTACTAAACCTCACAATTCACTCTATCATGACCATATAATTCATTTTCGTGGTTATCTTTCACCAGCCTTATTCTAGGGTTCTATGTAGTGTGGATACCCTGCCATTTTTGAGCAATGACTATGGATTATCATATCAAATCAAGGAAAAGAATTAATTTAAGTTGGCTTCATTTTACTTCTTAAAAAAAGTGAGTATAAAGCATCTTTTGAATTTTTTTCCTTAAATTTCAATGAATAAATGAGTAACCTTGATGCGTGATGTATTATTGACGAAGAAGACGACCTAGAAAATGTAAAATTTTGGATTATTGCATATTCATGATCAAAATAATCACCAATTTAACTCTAAATTTCACTCTTTAAGGGAGAATAAATATTTGATGAATGTGAATACACAGGTTTTTTATAATATCGTATGAAGAAATATTGAACTTGGTCCTTTGGTTTCATTAATAGGATACATTGGGTAGTAAAGAGACAGTATGAATGAAAAATTGGAGGCATAGTCTTCAAAAAACTATATATAGGAAGGAATATTTTTACAAGTTTAGTTGTATTTCCACGTGAAAAATCAATGAACCCAACCATTCATATACTTACAAGCGTTATAAAATTAGGCTAGGATGATGAATTTTAAACAGGAATGCATGCATTCCTGATGGTTGTCTATTATTTAGATGTAGGGAACCCCTATTCTTAATTGTATCCATGTTAAATGATGGGAACCCAAGAGGTTTTCATATGATGGATGATGTAAAATCCAATTCGGTTTTTTCAAATGAGATATGGAATACCAACATTTCTAGGGTTTTCATAAAGGGGAAATAAATAATATCCCACATTGGAGTATTATTTATTTGATAAATAAAAAAGAATGATTTTTATTCATAACACAAAAATTCATGATCCAATTGGGAATTTAAATGATGTAATTAAAATGATTCCCACATGAGAAATATTGTTTGATAAATATGTCACTATAAGTGATATATTATTTAAGAGAATTGTAAGATTATTTTGGGACCCCTTTTAACCATTGTGCATGAAGAATATTGAGAGGGATCCACTGATGGGTAATACAAGAATATGTTGATTGAATTTACCAAATAATTAGAATAAGTATAATTATAGTCATTAAATTTCATAAAGGAGATACAAGGACCATAATTTTTTATAAATTCATCTGTTGAAGTCCATGATGATTTATATAAAAGGAAGGGATATCTATATTTTTTTGGAGGAATATTATATACGATGAATATCGTTTAATCATAATGAAAACTAGTTGGGATGCTTTTATTTGTGTTGTCAAACTAGTTAATGGATGATTTTGATTCAGGTGTCTATCAAATCAGAGAAGAATACCAATTTTGTTTTCTATCAAATAATATTACTTGGGTGTTTTACCAGTTGTATTCACTTGTGGAGATAGTATGGTTAATCCACATTGCGGTGTATATCACTCACGGTATAGGGTATGCCTTTCACTGCCAAGGATTGTAAATATTGTGGTCTTCACTATCATATTTTTCTAATTTCATATAGGGAGTTTTCTAGAAAATATTAAGTGGATCGATAACCTTAGCATGTTCAATATGTTTAATTTTAAAGGGGAAAATTTATAAAAACAAGGTACCACAAATTCACTCCCCCCATTGGAAACTAATTTGGCATGGTACTCCACAAATTGTTTTAGTTTACATTCTTAGTAAGGGGATGAGTATAATATTAAATTACATGGAATAAATAGGTAATGAATTATATTTCATGAATATATGATGATCAAATAATATCATATAAATATTCACATGATCTTGAAACATGTAAACTGATATCATAACTATTCAAATATTTACATGGACATCAATAAAATATTTCATAATAATTTCATTCATAATGATTAAAAAATGAAACATACTATCAAGGACTCATTCCAAGGCATCTATATAGATTGGTAAGGCCCCAACCAGATATCTTGCCTATTGTTCCTCATGATACATACCAATGCATCGGTAAGATATATAGTTTCATCTTCCACCTATATGTTAAAAACAACATGAATTCATCATATTAATAAATAATTAAACATTATCAACAAGCCTAAAAAATTGTCTATATTTGATGTATTACTTTACTGAATGTAACATCTTTTACGAGTAACACTAATAATAAACTATCCAGAGAATGAATTATGAAGGATTCATTGAAAAATATCATTAGTGGAACATAAGATAAATAAAAATTCACTATTTATTATGAAAATAAATACTATTAAAATATTATTATATACATTCATGAGGAAAATACCATATTTACATTAAAATTCAAATTAAAAAAACTAGGAAATTGTTGGAAATTACATTTTCATTAAATATTATAATGGATACATGTAATGGAAGATTAAAATCATTGGGTGGTTATGAAGGTGGGGAATTATCTTAATGATGGGTATGTTCAAACAATAATTACATTATCATTTTCAGCAAAAAGTCAAAAGGCAATTAAATAAAAAAACAAGAAGAAAATTCATTTGATATTATTTTATTGAATGATTAATATATGTAAGACATTAATTAATAAATTATTATATTATATAAAAACATTATTTAAATTATTTTAATGATAATATGGGCATTGATTAAATTTTTTCTTAACAGTGTAGAAAATGATGTCGATTTTCCTCAATAACATTAATTCGGTGTCCTCACTACTAAAATATAAGAATATGTGTGATTTTTATTCATTTAAAGAAATTAATAGAGTAGAAAAAATTATTTTTTATATCAAATTTAATGATCCGTTAATTTCACTAGTGCATACATAAACAAAAAACAATCTCGAATAATGATGAGATTGTGAAATAAACTATTAACTTGTGTCTTACTTCCTTTATATAAGTGATTCAAACTCCTATATAAAAAATGTTTTTAATATAAAATTATTATATAAAAATAACCATATATATAATAACATATTTTATTTACACATAACATTTTATCAATCATCTATCGATATTTCTTCATTAATATCACAATTTTAGGTGATAAGTGCTTTATTATTCTTAACAGTTATGGTTCAATAGTTTTTTGAACATGTATATTAATCCTGGTCTCAGAATATATAAAAAAATTTTCATGAAAAAAATATATTATATATTCATTAAATATATATTAATAATCATCCATATTTAGAAGCGATTTAAAATTAAATTACACAGTTTATGTAGACGGTTGGTCATACGTTTGCATGAAATTTGTTTTCACTTTTCGACTGATAGAATGAAATGTAGGGTAAAATAATTTTTTTCCATAATAATTATTATATTATTTCTATAATATTTAATTATAAATATATCTTTATTATCATCCTTGTATAATGGAAAATAAAAATGAATCACAAGGATTCATATAGGTGGTAGTCCAAAAGTATGTACAAGCAACAATATTATATTATATTTGAGGGAACAAAGGGTGGATAATTGTGTTTCAATAAAAATAATTATAGTTAAGTATATTGAGTATAATAAATCTATTATTTTTTTATAAATACCAATTACATAGTAGAGTTAAAATAATATGTAAAAAAGTGAATGGTTAAGGTGAATACATACACTTTAAATGAACGCCTTTAGACATCTTCTTATGGACCATAGAGTTTGAATTTAGTGAATACAAACCCTCTAGAATGTGGATAAGGATGTTAGAGATTTATTTTGGAATTTTTTATTCAGGATTTAAGGCTCTATAGTGTGTAATGGAAGGGGTGAAGGGGATCCCTTTTATCAAAATGGGAAATAAGACACAAAGAATTACTAATGAAATTGAAATTTATCTACGTAATTTTCTAAACCATATGTTTACAAATAAGTATAGATTAAAATTAAAATATTATTAGGGATAAATATTTTCATCAAATGGATCTTATATAGATTTAAGGGTCAATTTATACCTTTAAATGTTTTTAACCCCGTGGTCAAATTGTGTTACCTCAATTGTGATAATAATATTTTCAATATTAAAGGTCTATAATTTTTCTTATAAGGTGTAAATTTGAACATAAAAGGATATGTGATGAAATTTTAAACAATATATTATTTTATTTACCAAGATAAATATGTTTAGTGTTTTTAAATAATTTAATAAAATATTGTTTTCATATAATAACATTAATGTCAATTTTTACACTATTAATTTAACTCGGATTTAAATACATCAATTAAAAATTTAATTTTAATATAAAACTCCCACATATATCTAATATTTCATAATTATATACATTATTAATTAAACCAAATAATTCATCCTAATTGTGTTACATTTAATTTTTTTAAATCATATATTGTATTTTTCTATTAGATTAACAAATACTATATTAGTGTTGTGTTAGAATGTAATGTTGTTATTTAATCATACTAAATTTATATAAATTATCATGTCATTAATAAATTTTAAATTCAAAAAATTATTAGAACCAAACATATCTTCTCCCCATCCATATGTTTAAACTCTAGAGATTTTAAATTCAAGAGAGTGACAGTTTCAATTTTTATGTATAAAGGTCTCATTCAAAGATAAATTCCACCATATAACCATATAATCCATAATGTTTTGGGAATTTTTTATCTACACTCATTAAATAGGTTAATTCAATTTTTCCATAAATATTTATGACCATATTTCATTATTTATACATATTTTAATTTTTTACCCTTACTAGGGTGACAAACATTTAACATTGATATTATTATTAATGATCAGAAATAAAAGGGACCTATTAACAAAATATGAATCATTGACCTAAAAATATTTTATCAAGTCTTTCAGAATACAATTTTTTAAGTGGTATAAAAGCATTTTATAATAAGTTCACAAAACATGAAGATAACGATTTTTTAAAAAATACATTTTAAGAAGAAAATTAGAATTATTATAATCCTAGGGAAAGTAAAAAAAATAAGATGGATGTTATAAAATTTGATTGAATATATAATATATAATATATAAATTTAATTCAAATAATTCACCAAATTGTTATATATGTAATTAATTAGGATAAAAAAATTAGAGGCATAGATTATTATTTCCAAAAAACAACAATTTTATATTAAATCAATAATTATTTTATTTTCTAATAAATTGATAACAAAAAAAATATTTTTATACAACTATAAACCATTCAATTTTAATAATAATATTATTAATATTCATAACATATAATTAATTATACAGTAACTGTAACATCGAATTATAGTATATCATGGTTTATTTAGACATGATGTAATATGAAAACCATGGAGACAAGGACATAAATTTTTTTTATAGGGAATTTTAGACACTTTGGGGGTATCATCCTTCCCCATTAAAATAGATTTCTCAATTGAAAATACTTTATTCTAACACATAAAACTAATGATACATCATCCTCTTCAAATACTCATGTACCCACATAGGTTACATGTATTTATGACAAAAAAAATTCCCTAGTTATTCTTCATATGAGATAACATGATCTAGTGGTAGGACCTCTAATTTAAATATATGTCAAGGATCATTTATTTTCTTCCTTCAGGAAGATACATGGAACCCATCATGAACATGGGTGATATTTGGTGGAAGTGTGAAGTATTTAAAAATATAATCAAGAATATATAAGGGTCCAATTAACATAGGGAAGATATTTACCTTATTTGTTAATCTCATTACCTCATTCCAAATAGAAATTAAAATATGTACTTTCTAACCAACATCAAACTCTACATCTCATCAGAGATTGTTAGAATGAATTTTTTATCAACTATTAGCTATCTCAATGTGTTGTTCAATGGATCCATCATTTCTTGACTATTTGAAACTAGATTGTGACCCAATATCATTATTTGTACAACAAAATTCCATCACATTAGAGCTTTACATGTATTTCTATAGTGGGATTCATAAAGAGCCATTTTATTTCTATAGTGAATGCTATTATTATAGGAATATTAAAATATATTATTTTATTAATCCCATCCACCTTTTATAATAATAGATTAAGCACACAAAATTACTTGTAGTTTGTAAATGGTCATCTCAGATTAACCATCTGTCAGAGTATGACAAGAAGTTATGAATATCAACTCTTTATCTATATATTGCTAAAGACTATGAAAAATGTGGAGTAGAACATCATATCCTGATCAGATATAACATAATGTTATACTCTATGAAAACACATCACTTCCCTAATGTATAATATTATATGATGATCATGATTTTGGACTTCTTAGATTGAAATGAAGAATGATGGATTTGTAATGTGATCAAATAAAACCCAAATAACATTATCAAATTTTGATATTATGTGGAATACGACGAAAAAATACATGGTGTTTTTTTCAATTTCCATTACATTATGGGTCATGGTGTAAAAATACCATGATTTTTCAATCTATATACTTTAAATTTTTTATATAGCAGGAACGACGATGTATAATCTGAAATATCACATTTCATATTATCCAAATAGAAATATTCATGGAAATATATATACATCATTTTACATATAGGATTGATATAAAATAATGAACTATGACCTTTATCCAATAGACACGTCATCAATTCTGATATTTATTTGTAACATTTATGATTCCTAAAACATATCATTATTGAATTATCTTTCATAAACATAGTATAATTCCTCATCTTCTTATTTAATTCAACATATTCCTTTTAAACCATCTTAATTATTCCAGGGATGAGTGGGTCATCATTCAATTGTGAATAAATAGTTCATTTCCATTTCCTCTTGACATCTGGATTCATCTTATGAAAACCCTTAAGTTTTGTATCTCTATCAATTCAAATGAAGGAAAATCTAAAACTATATTTCTAACTCAACCCATAATCCTCCATTTCTAATTTCAAAGGTTCTAATGTATTATGAAATTTAATCCTTGGTCGACTCCAACCATCTTCTTTGTTTAATATTCAACTCCCTAGGTGTAAATATATACTTAAAATTTTATTATAAAAAAATATATATTACACAGTTATCTACAAAGATAATTCCTAAATATTTAAAGAATAAATCACTACTACCAACTCTAAATCTTTATTCATATAATATTATCCAATAATTTCTATTTATATAGAGTAATCTGTTTTCACCATGTCATTATGCAAGAGGAAACATATGAGTCCCTTTTATTAGGACATAACTATATATCACAGAATATTATCCATTATAGGTTTGTGTTTGATTATTTGTACTGACCAAACTTCACTCTTGTTCATTCCAAATCTCTTCATATTTATAAATCTATTATAACATAACCCACATTCGATTCTACATAGTAGTTGAATTAGATAGTCAAGATTAATCACTCACACAAATTTCATAGTATATATAAAAACCAAGAAAACAATGTCTTTTAGTTACCTTGGTTGTTCTAAGATATTTGAAAATAATATAAACTTTTTTATGGAAAACATTTACACCCTCACATGATATTATAAGACATGTAACACTCTGAATATTTTATAAGAGTGAATTTTATCCAATATCATGTATGAAACACAACATAATGTCTATAAATTAACATAACCAACTGAGAATTGATGATATATTTAATATTTTAACTAAATCTGTTCTATATATTTTAATAAATGGAACACTATATTAGGTAGTGTTATATGCAAAAACATCATTGGTTGGTAGGTTTTGTTCCACGCAAGACCGAGTTTTACCAAACAATAATATATTATTATTTATTATACTAAGATACAAATAAGTAGTTAAAATTATGGTTATAAATACTAATAAAAAATTTGAAAATATATTTTTTCAAATCATTTGTGTAAAAATAAATAGAAAATCATATCAAAAACTAATTCAATTTATAGGAAATGCTTTTATAATGAACTATTTTTATAACTCCAAAGGTGTTTTATCACAATAAATTAAATTAATTACTATCTGTTAATATTTTAATGAAATATATATTTTAAATACTCAATCAAATATATTTATATTCATCTAATATATTTGATAAAAATAAAATAAGAATTAATCTTTTCTTTACGATGAAAAATTCAATTTTACTAAACGTACTATTTTCTCGCCTTTTAATGGCGCACCATTTGTAAACATGAATTTTCAAAATATTATAAATTTTATATTTGTAAATAAATTTAATTTATTATATCTAAAATTAAAAAGTATCTTAGAATGAATCTTTCTTATTTTTCATTTATGTTTTATTTTTTTGTGAATATTGAAACATTAAATCATTTATCAAAACATTTATTGTCATATAATATATATATAATGTTAAATTATATATTTTTTATTGGTTTTCAAGTTCAATTAGATCAATAGTACATCTATTAATGAAATTTTTTTCATTATTATCAATTTAAAATAGATATTGGACAAAAAAACATTTTAAACATTAGATAATTTTTACACTAAACCCCTCCTTTTTCAATCCATCTACATGATTATTTTGAAATTAATTTTTTCCACTTATGAGATTATAATTAGGAATAATATATTAAATTATTGGAATAATCATAATTTAAAATTTTTAATAAGTTCTAATTTTTTTTTATGAAAATAATTAGTGAATGTAATTAAAATTAATTAAGTGATTAATTATAAAATTAGCATAACAGGGGACTAAAAAATAATCATGAGGACCCAAATGACCTGGAAAATTTTAAAAATTCCATTTTCTAGAGATATTTATACCATATAGAACCTTAGATATATTTTTTTCATTATTGAGTCTACATGAACTGATAAAACCATGGGTGGTAATCCCTCTTTCATAAATTATCAAGAATGCCACTCCTCCTCCACTCTAAAATTGAACTCACCCCTCCAAATTAGTAACTACCCTTAATCCCGTTGTCTTTTAAGTGACATTATGATATAATATTCTAAAATCTCTATAGTAATCCTATAATCCTCATCTTTGTTAGAAGGAAAAAATGATGTATTTTAGTATGAACGAAAAGGTGATACCTGAATAAGAGGCAATGCTCTTCAATGGTCACTTTTTTTTAAATTTTGTTCCCCAACACATCAATTAATATTATTCATTTATTATGAATATCCTAAAAATATTAAATATACATAATTTTTTTATTCAATTAGTACCTATACTTAGTCACACTGCCATAAAATATGATACACAATCATTATTCGTATGTACGACGGACTGCACCTCACGAAATGATGTAGTTCATTTTTCAATTATCATCTTTCATTTTTATTATATAATGAATGATTTATATTTTTTAAGTTATATATATTATTAATAATATTTTTATTCTTATTTAATTTTTATATAACACACAACACCATACATTCCATTTTTTTGGATACGATAACATCATTTGTGGACATCTCTACTACTGCCTCATCAAAGTGACATGATTCGCTCTTGTGTTACATGGAATTTAAGAATGGTTTTAATAAAATTATGTTATATATATAATTAAAATTTTATAATATAATTAATATATATATATATGCATATTAGTTAATTTGAAAATATTACAATGAAATGGATGGTGCATTGATGTGTATGTGCGGTCTAATGTCTCTATGAATGGCTCATTTCATTCCTTATCTCTATATTTTATTGATAAATATATGTAAATATATAATTAATATATATGAAATTTAAATAATATTTTACATTATTCAGATTATTAAATCCTGATCAGCATAAGAATATAAAAAATAGAAAGTCAAAACATACTAAAAAATTATGCAAATAACACCCAAAATAGTGAATAAAATGAATGATTATAATGAAATGGGTAATAAGATATTATTAGAATTCAATAAATGATATTATAAACTTTATTATGGTTTTTATGTAAGTTAATAGAATTCGATAAACCATTATACATGGGGTTAAATGATGTTCACACAATAATAAATGCAAGGATTCCCTGAAGTGTACTAATAAAGATATGCAGGGATAACCTAGATGGAGTAAATTTATTATCTAAAAAAACAATGTTTTCATTTTTTTTTGGTTATATTATAGTACTCATGTATTCATGTAGTTTAAAAAAATACTAATCTTTTCAGTCCTTTGAGTTTTGATATATTTGAATCTTATGCCAATGTTAATGTACAATGACATAGGGTCTGGGTTTTTTGGGGTGAGGTCACAATTGATGGTTTTTTAGAAATGTTATTAGAAAACATGGGAACAATATTTAGGAAATCGTAGATTAGGTAAAATAATCATAGAATAATTTTTGAGGATATGTTTAGAATAAAATAAAAATTAATCATTTCCTATTATTATTAGATTAAAAATGCACAAAATGTTCAATTTATGATATGTATTTTACTTTTTTTTGGAATTGTAAGTTATTTTCATGATGATATGGCCTAATTTTGTGTATGTATTCAATTATAAATGGATTCTAGTTTATGTAATGTGAACCTCACCAAAGAACATCTTCCAAATATAAATAATTATCATATAATTATTGGTTTTAGGAAAATATTTCAATGGTAAATGGACTACCAATCCTTATAAACAAATGAGAACATAAAATCATGTTATAATGAGATAAGTAAAGTATTATCCACGTACCATGACTTTGATGGGATGAAATAGAAGTATAGGATGGTAGAGAAAAAAATTAAGTATGTAATAAAGGAAATAATAATTTTCTCACATGTCATAATTGTGGAAAAAGTCACATTCATATTTTCATAAAAGGAATGGGAGTTGGCTACAAGTGTGGAGAGAAAGGCCAATGGGCATGTGATTTCAGGGGTAAGGAATTTTTTCCACATATAAAATTCTTCATCCACAAGGATATATGACACTATAAAAATAAATCTCTCAAATATCAATGTGATATACCCTTAACAAGGATAATGGATCATGGTCATGATTATTCTATTACGACATATGTAGATGAATCATTAATGTGACTTTGTATTTGGATCATTGAGTAATGTTGTAACAATATTTTAACAATTATTTTTTGGTTATTTGAATTATTAAATATATAAACATTGTACTACAGTACAATTTCATTAATTATTTTAGGGAATTGGATGAATGGTACCATGAAAATTGATTTAGTAGAATGTTTAACCTTCTTGTAAAACACATAGATAAAGGAAAGGTAACCCTTAATATCTCCATGATGATGACACAATTATGTTTTGCATAAAGAGATGATTGGTATGGGTAAAGTGAATTGGATAATAACAACTACCATAGAAGTGATTATAAAGGTTTGGATCATAATACATTGAAGCATTATAAGGTTAAAAATTTATGAAATGGTTTATGTTTTACTTTTGATAAGGTTTTAGATATTATTGTACTATATCACTACATGATGTATCCTATGCTAATAGATAAGTTTAAATAGTATAGTAAAAACCAATATATAAGATTGTTTTTAAAGAAATGAATTTTAACTTATATTCTTATTGAGTAAAATAACTCAAAAAATATTGGAATGGGGTATTCAAACCAAAATATTATCTTATAATATTAATTTCTAATTGTATCTATGACCTTTCATTTAAACTATGGGTGTTTTTGGACATGATATCATTAACAATTACTTTATCTCCCACTTAATTGTTATAAATATTTTCTATTTCTCTCCATTGTAAATTTATAGTTAATTTTTTTTTTCACATGTCCATGTTTTCACTAATGTTCTTCTATTCGAATGTGTAGTTTTTTGGTGACGGTCACATTTCATGTATATAATTATTAAGAATATATATTATTAACCATATTTCTGATTTGTTTTCACCATAAAGGTATTTAATAACCACAAACCCTTGATTACTGAGATCAACGTTACATTTTGAGGGTGTAATCTAATTAAGATGGGGGAAATATAACACCAAAAAATTATAAAAGAGTAACTTTTATTCAATACCATATATGACACACAACATGAAGTGCAGAAAGGAATATAACCTCCCGATATATTTTGATATATTTAATATTTTAAATTAATTTATTCTTCATCTTTTAATGCATGAAACACTGAGTTATCTTGTGTTACATAGGGGAATGACTTTTGATGGTAGTATTCATTGCATGTGAGACCAGGTTGTAATATACAATAACATATTGTCAAGATATTATTATTTAATATAAATGATAAAACCTAGACATTAAATGTATGGTTATGAATTGAAATAACTAATTTATTACTATTTCTGTGTTCATTACATTATAAATAAATAGAAATTAAAATCAAATCCAATTGATTATAAATGAATTTTTTTTAAAAGAACTATTTTTATGCTTCCAAATATTTTTTACACAATAAATTAAATTATTTAAAATTATTTATAGATATTAACTAAATATATTTGTTTATATTAAATAAAATAGTTTCAATAATTATCAAATAGATTTTATAGGCATTAGAGAAGAACAAATAAAGTTTGACTCTAAAAAATTTTAGTATTCCAAAAAAGAAAATTTTGTATCCTTTTAATGATGCAGTAGTTTTAAAATTGAATTTTAACCCTTTTATAAATATTATATTTCAAAAATAACATAAATTTTTAAATTGTAACATAGAATGTTTATTAGGGTTAATTGTTGAAATTTTTCTATGAAGTTTCATTTTTTTATGAATTATAAATAATACATAATTTTAATTGAAAAATAATTATTTATAACATATTTATAGGTTAAATTATAATTATTATTGGTTTTAAAGTAAAATTAGACCAATTATGCATCTATTAATCCAATTATGGTCATTTTAATCAAATTCTCATTTATATATTATATAATAAAATTCAATTTTTTGGACATTTTAAATTTAAACCTAGTCTTTTCCAACTAGTGTGCATGACTCATTTAAATTTATATATTATATTTTTATGATTTTAATTTAAGGAAACGGATTCCATGTTTAGAATCTGAATAATTTACAACTTATATGGTAGTCAATTTAGTTTTTGATAAAAGTTATTTGTGAAATTAATTTAAATTAAGAAATGTGATTTAGAGAATAATTAGCTTAACAAGAGACTAACCCGTAAACATAATGAAAGAAATTACCCATAAACATGTCAAAAATATATTATCTATACATATTTTAACCATATCACCACTTTTTTCTAATTGGGTTCATTATTTTTTCCACATTATGTGAATCAAACATGGTTGTAATTCCATCTTTTAAACAATTATCAAAATGACACTCTTCCTCCCCAACAGAAAGGAACTCACCAATCAAACTTATTCACACCTCTCCATCCCCATGGATCAAATACTATATTCTAGAATAATCACCTAAAATACCTTCATTCCACTAAAAACCCTCAATTTTTTCAGAAATGTAAAACAAATATAACTTTTGGTATAATCTAAATGGAGTTACCTAAATAAGAGGCAATGTTCTTCAATAATCACTTCTGATTCATTTCGGTCTCCAGCACATAAATTATGCTTATTTAAATTTAATATAATATTATCCATATCATAAATATACCTAAATGTTTTTTAGAATATTTGGAACCACAATCACACATACATCCATCAAATGGGAAACACAATAAGAATTTGTTTGTATGGAGAACTACCACCACGTGAACTAATGTCCTTAATTCTTCCATTACCACCATTCAAGGATCGAAATAATGATAGATTTATAGTTTATAGTTGATATGGTTAATGATTATAGTTCATCTATGATTCAGTTATTTTTATATAATACAAAGCTTTTTCATTTTCATTTTGTTAGAATATGAAAATATCATTCGTGGTCGTGTGGACTACGACCTCCTCAAACGAATATGATTTGTTAACACTATACATGGAGTGTATTAAGGATTGTTTTATTAAATATTTGTATCATATATAACATAATATTATACTATAATGATAATATACATATATATTTCACTTAATTATTAAATACGATAATGAAAAGGATGTAGCATTCATGTGTACGCAAGACCTACCATCTCCATGAATGGTACATTTCATTTCTTATATCAAAATTTTATGGATTTATATAATTACATATATAATTAATATAAAATATATTTAAATATATAATTACATCCTATAGATTGTTTATTCATGTTTTAAGGAATAAAAAATTAATTGAAAATTCCAATCATACTTGAAAAACATGGAAATTAAAACCTGAAATAGTTTAAATAATTAAGGATTGTTAAGATACATGTAATAAAATATTATAATAAAGTAATTTATGATATTAAAAATATTTTTATGGTTTTTTATAATTTAATAACATTATAAGAACCATTATATAAGAGTTTAATATATGTTCAACCAAAAGGAAATGCAATAACTCCTTGAAGTGTACAATGAATGATATGCAAGGATGAACTATATAGAATAAAGTAATTGTCAAAAAAATTATTATGTCATTTTTGTATTCATTGGTAACACAAGGATCTTGTATGTATCTATTTTACATAGATTATTAAACTAATATCTCCATTGGGACATTATTTAATTTATCTTATTCCAATTTAATGGTATCATGGCACCATCTCTGGGATTTATTGGTTCAACAAGATATAAGACCTAAGAATGAAACATTCTAATGGAAAAAATAAACGGTTGGTGAACTGATCAAAAAAATTATCCTTATATAATTTAATAATACAGAACCATAAAATTTTATTTATACTGCTCAGTACTTTTAGAATTCATAATAATATAATCATTAAATATAAATACAAACGGATCAATGTATTCTCCAATGAATCTATTCATAAAATATATTAAAATAATAGGAGCATTGGTAAGAAAAAATTTCATTACTATAGTATTTTATTCAATAAAACGCATATATAATTTTATCATAGGTATATACTGCTTCTTTATCCGTAGAGGATGATATCCAAATTTAGGGCCAATCAATGAAAAATATAAATATTCTTTCAATTGATCAAATAGTCTAGTAATATGTGTACGCGGATACATGTTCATAAATGTGATCCTATTAAGTTCTCAATAATCAATGAAAAGAATAATTAACCCATTATATTCTTTACAAAATTAATGAGATCACACCATGGGGAAACAATAGGCTAAATTAATTCCTTATCTAGATTATCCAAGAGAAACTTCTTCAATTCATATAACTCAATCAATTCCATTCTATGTAGAGTATTTGAAATAGTTATAACATTATAAAAGAGTTCTATTTAAAATTTAAATTTCATATTTAAAGGAATTATAATAATTTTTTTCGGAAATAAATAAGTATATTACTAAACAATATGTTGAAATTTATATACCCAGCCCTATCTGGTTGTAGGTATTACATTACAATTACAATTCTTATGATTTTCTGGCCTGGAATCCGAGCATGAATGGGATACTCACTTCCAGGGAGTACAATATACATCATTGTGATGGCTCAAATACCACTACTACATGGTTGTGTGGCTTTAAGAAACATTTTATACCTCATGCTCAGTACCTTCTCATATGGTGGGTCTGGAAATACATAATGCCTTTACAGAGTATCATGCAAAGAACTTGGTAGAATCTTGCACCTTTCTTCTATACGTGCATGCAGGGTGATGAAACTATAAAACATATTTTTCTATCATGAAATTATTCATGTGAAATATGGAATCAATTTAAGGTTCTGTTTGGAACATCCCTTCATGTGGATAGCATTGATAGGTTCATGTGTTCCATCTAGGGTGCTAGGCATAGGATACAGATTTATGCATTGTTGTTGTCTGTTGTTGCTGCTGCATAAGATTTCATATTGAAGGCACAAAACAGCAATGTAATTGATAACCACATGACCTATTTCAATGATGGGATGAATGTGATTTACAGGGTAGTGGTAGCCACCTCAATAATTCAAAAATGTGTGATGAATAACATTGTCTGTGAATTGATTATTCTGAACAATCTCTATGTGACAGGTGTGGTCAAGAAGCCTTTTGTTCTAAAATTAATCAGATGGATCCCGCCTATCTTCCCATGGTAGTAAGTGAATGTGGATTGGGCACCCTCAAGACTTCCATGACCATCAGGTTGTGGTGGAATCTTCCTCACTCATTGGGGCTTCATTGAATGCTTATTTTACCACTATATTTGAATTAGATCTGTTATCGAAGCTGATATTTGGGTGATGACCAAAGCCATCAATTATGTGACTAAACATGGTTGGACACAGATCTGGGTGGAATCTAATTCTACCAGAGCAGTGCAAATTTTTAAAACACAATCTCTGATTATTCCTTCGAAAGTGATTCTGTCATCGAGAACCTGTCTTAGTGCTCTTGATCACTTTTTGTTGGATGTCCCTCATGTTTTCTTGGAGGCAAATCGAGCTACAGATTCTCATTCCAAGTAGGCTATCAAAGAGGTCTTCTCGAGATGGTGCTTTATTACTCCAAATTATTTCTCTAATTTTTTATATTCTAATATGAGTGGTGTGGGATATTTTCCTCTTTGTAAGCCCTCTTATTTATCCACTTTCTCTATTTTGATTTAATTTCATTGGAACGAGTTTTTTCTGAACCCTGAACATTTTTGTTAATAAGTTGCAATTTATTGTTGTGTTTCCCTTTTAATAGTTGAAGATAAATATTCCTCATTAATATGTTGAAAACACAAAATGATGGATATAATATCAATTAATGATCTGGTTCAACCATGCACTTATAAATTATGGAACATAGATTTGAAATATGAAATATACATTTTCCTCATCTAAAATAGATATATTCTTTATAATGAGGTAACTAAACCATGGAAAAAATTAAATCAAATTCAACTAGATGATGAAAAAAGTATTATAGGAAAAAAATTCCTACAAACATGAATCATAGAAGAGTATAGTCTTGACATGTGGTTATCCTACCTTTTGTTTTTTTTCATCACCAATTCAATATGAAATCATTTATGTGGTGATATAAAACCCTAATTGAATTATTCATATATATAAAATTTGGTATACCCCTAATAAAATAAAACTCTTTCAATCCTAGAGTGGATGATATGTATATCCTTCTCTAGATATCATGGAACTCCCACTTGGATAGTAGTAATTTGTTGAGTTTGTTCATCTTCCATATGTTTCATTTCCGGAATGTTACCTTGATGTTTTGGGAATTAGTGGGAAAATTTTCCTATATTCATATAGTCCAATAATTATACAATGGTAGTTTCTCCCATAGTATTTGCTTCATAAGAATAATGAATTTGTTCTCCACACTTCATGTAAACTCTATTACATTCCAAGAATATACCATGGTGTCTCTTTCCAAGAGTATCAATTTTTATAAAATTTTCCTTTCTAATCATCCCCGTATCCATAATTTTGACTATTGTCATATTCTTCTCTTGATTTTCCTCAAATCCATGACGCTTCGGTAATTTATCATGTATCATGATAGAAAATCAAATTACATCCTAATATGATTAGAATGTTTGGGTGATTATTTACCTTTTAATGGTTTCCATAATCCCAAAAAATGAAATATATTATTTTTTATATTATGTAAATTGTCTAAAACACCATTTTCTATCATTAAGAAGTAGGATTCCAACATCGTAACATTTTCCACTTCCTTTTTGATTATACATGAGAATTATATCTCCACCTCCACTCTTCATTCATGTGAAAAATATTATTCAGAAATAATTAACTTAAATTTTTTGACTCCATTCTCATTATTTACTTTCCATCCTTAGGGTTTTGAATTAATTCAATTAAAGGACCTGTATCCCCCCATGAGATGACAAAACACCATAAAACCTTCTCTTGTTCACTTCATCTTGGAAAAACAAATTTATTTTCTATGGAATTTATCCATTTAAAAACTAAACATGAATTATTTTTTAAATTTAATTATGGAACATGTTGTCACATGAGATAGCCTAACATCTTATTATGCATTATATATCAGTTGGATTCTCCTTGTGGTATATTTTTTTGGTCACAACCTGAGTCAGCTACCCTGATATAGTTATATTGTTTTCAAATCTCGTATCAATTCCATATCAATCTATATTATCCTACATAAGAGGTGTAACATAACATATGATACATTAATTCAAATGTTTTCCATTACTGATTCTATGATTTATTTTTAAAAAACAGTGCACACTAGATTAGATTATAATATTATGAATCATAATATTTAATGTTTAAACTGGTGAAACACTTAAAATAAATTAATAAATTTATATATAAAAATTATGAAAATAATCAACATTGTTTCATTAAGATAATTTTCAATTCATTAAAACATTTTCAAATTTTTTTTAATGAGAACTAACATTAGAATATCATTCGAGAATGTGAATCCATATGTGTTGTGAGTGAACACTCACCATGTAATAAAATTATGTTCTAGATATAGTCGATGAACTCTTTTCAATGTTATTACACCAAGATATTTCTGTTCCAAATCCACATCAAACTATAGTATCAATAATGGGATTTATTTCTACAAAAACCATAAAATCCCTAACATACTAGAATATCAGGATGTTATCCTATACAAAATCTTATCCTCAAATTTGGTCCTATGGTTATGTTCCCTAATCTATCCTTTCCTAAATCACGACCATAAAGATTATATTGAACTTCTTCTATTAATAACTATAATCGTTTCGACCCTACTACAATAGAGCAAGTTGTTTCTTTATTTAATCGATACTATATACTAGGGATCATATATCAATGGATTAAACATTTTACTAATCACGAAAAACTAGATAAATAAATTATTTTCAAATTGCATATGATAATTAAAAAAATAATTTATTGATTGTGAAAAAACTATTCCCTCCATCATATAAGTAAATATAAATAATATTAAATCTCATGGAATCCTGGGGAAAGAAAACATAATAAATGTGTGAATTGAGATGCTCAGTAAGTGTAATCGTATAACCTAAACTAACGTAGAATTAATAAGTTATTAATAATATGGATGGAATAAATTGTGATCATTTGATTTTTCGAAAATAATATCATGATCTTGAAACATATACAATTATATCAAAAAATTTAAAATAATAACATCTACATCAATAATGAATTTAGAAATGATATAACGAATACAATTCACTCCATAGAAAATTACTTCCAAGTCATTATGACAAGAAAATAATATAAATGGGTAAGACCTCAGATAAATAAAGCTTCTATTTTATCTCATGAGTCATATTGATGCTTTGGGGGGTTATGTAATTATAGTAACTACCCATAAAAAAATAAAACAAATTCTTTTAATATATAAGTAAATAGTAAAACATAAACAATAATATTTAAAAATCTATATTTATCTGTATTGGAAGAACTACCATTCATAATGTTAATACTTTCTCCAATAAATGTATTCATAAACTGTCCATGGAAATAATATGGATGGTATGATTTTATTAAGTACCTATTTTTCCTTATATAATATAATTCCTTGTCCTCATTATTGAATATAAATACAATAAATTTTTTTATATACATTATTTTCAAAAATACTATTTCACATTGAAATTAAATATTAAAAATTAAATTTTTCTTGAATGATAAAAAAATATTTTTTAAAAACTATTGGTGGAAATATTAATCTGAATTATCTAATCATTGGTATGTCCCATTGGTAGTAAATTTTTTTCATTTTGGGTGTGTTAAAAATTGATTACATACATATTTTTGATAAATGTGAAAAACATAACTCATTAATAAAATAGAAAGAAGATAACTTTGACTATTTATTAAATGAATTAAAAAATTTTCCACAACTTCATTGAAAAATAATTTAAGAATAGTTACATCATTATTTAAAATATTTTAAGGATTATATAGACATGGTAGTAAGACATTCCTGACTAAGTAGAAAAACAATGATACATTTCCCCAAAAATATTATTTCAGTATCATGAGTTCCTAAAGAGTGGAAAATAAACATGTGACAATTAATTTCTAAGTTAACCATGTTAAATGAACCTATATTGGGTGAATATGAAATTGTAAAATATTCTCTAAGCAATGACTAAAACATTAAAAATCTTCAATAATGATGATATTGGGAAATAATCACTTACCTATCGTCTGATTTATATTATATGTGTTTGAAAATTATTTATAATAAATATATTTTTATTATACATCTATTCCATACCCATAATCATATATATCATACAACATTAGATTTACTTATAAAATTTTATGAATTTTAATTATCATTTTTTATTAAAATCACTATTCATAGAGATAACTGTTTCATTTTTCATGTGTGTTAAGGTTTAGTAGTTTTACCATTGTAATTTGATCATGGTTCCATCATATCAAAAATGGTAATAATAATATAACTATAATTTTTATTCAGTGTATGTATATTTATAGAGTCACCTTTATAAATTATACATTGATAAATGAATTACATTGTTTATGGAGATGGTATGACGTACGTACGCATATATATTGTTTTTCACTTTTGATAGAAGCAATGAATAAAACGTAAATAAAATTTTCTATTTAAATAGATATTATATTATCATAATTGTATTATGTTTTATTAATTGTATACTAATTAACAATAATGTTATAAGAAATGGTAAATAAATCACATCACTTCATAGATGTTGTAGTATACACATACACCCAAGGGACATTATCTTTTTCATTTGATCAAAATAGTGGGTGGATAATTTGATGTTTCATAATATTAATATTATTTCAATATATTTAGGTCAGGTATTTCATTATTTTATGATAAATACGATATAATTAGTGAATTCACAAGAATAAGTGAAATGAACATTAGCTGTTATGGAGAATGCATCTTCTTTGGAGGAACACTATTAGATCTCCTATCAAGGTACATGAGGTTGGTCTTATAGGAAGGAAAAACACTCATGAAAATGGATAAGGATGTTAAAAATGGACTTTTTAGTGTTATATTGATATAGATGTCTCTAAATGGTGTAAAGAAATGTCATAATGGGTGCACTTTTATATGGCCGGGAAAGGAAATATATGAAATTACTAAAAACATTAAAACATATTTATGTCATTCTCATGAAACAATTATTCCATGTGGACATATATGTGATGCAAAAAAGTATAATGAATAAATATTATAATATAATGAAATTTATATAAGTTTTTTGGTCATCTTAATACATATCATTTTGTTTGACACCTTCGTCATCATATTTTAACATTAACAACAATAACAACATTTTTAAAATTAAACGGTCATAATATTACATATAAGATGAAAATTGGTTCATAAATATTTATGGGATTACATTTCTAACCATATATTATCCCCCTAGTCCAACATAAAAATTATTATAATATTTAAATAATTTCAAAACATATTATTCCCTAAAATATCATTAACTCTATTTTTCAAAATATTCAATGAATATGACTTTAAAGACATAAATAAAAATATATAATTCAAATATAAACCTTCCACAAATCCCTAATATGTTATATATAAATTAAATTTTTTTTACTTAATAATTCTTCCAAATTTCTATTCTTTAATTTTTTTAATCATTTTTTAAATTTTTTATAAATGAAATAATATGTTATTAGTATTATATATTAATTTAATGCAATAATTTAATCACTAAATAATGAAAAAAAAATTAATATGATAAAAAATAGTATATATTTCAAATTAATATTTTGAAATAATCATATCTCATTTTTAATATATGTAAAAATTCTACAAATATTAAATTCCTAGTAGTGAAATTTTTCATTTATTATTATAATTTCCCTAATATATAAAAAATGGAACCAAGTGTCAGTATATTTAATACATAGATTTACATGGCCAAAATCCACCAATAAAATTGGATAAATGCAATTTTTAGGTTCATTTTGAGTCCCTATCTCAAGGTTTTAAACATATTATACCCATTTTACCCATACTAAGGTAAAAAAATATTTAAAATGATTACTTTTCATAATGACCAGAAATAAAAGGTAAATATTTAAAAAAAAATCCTTCCATTTAAAAATTTATTTTACAATTTCAATAATTGAATTTATATAATTATATTAAATTCATTTTAAAAAATAGTGAAAATTTGATGAGGACTATTTTTTACAAAATAAATTTTTCATGTATAAAATATGAGTTATTTTTACCACATTACTAATAAACACATTATATTTTTGATACAAAATTAGAAGGAGTATATAAGATGTAAATTTCATTTTAATAATTTAGTGACACTGATTAGTTTAATTTATTAATATAAAAATAATTCCTCTCCTTAAAACAGCTTTTTAGAAGAAAAAACACCTCGTTTAATTTCAAGTGTTATTTATTTTCATTTCAAATAAATTTACAACTAATAAATTATTTTTATAACTTTATAAAAAAGGAATTTTTTTTAAATATAGTTATTCCCAATCATAACTATAAACCTAATGGCTAGGTGATAACTATTATTTTAAATAATAGTATATTTTAGTATTTATAAATATGAAGTTTTGTGTAAATAATTTTATCAAGAAGTAAAATTCATTTATACAGAATTAAAAAATAATAGGGTGTTTCAAATATCATTTATTAAAAAAATTATTTTTTCATCCCTTTAAGAAATGAATTGCATCCACTAGTTATAAATCATTTTATTTATATTTATTTTCATGTGGTCATAAATATTTGAAAATATGATCCACCATGTTATCTAAATATATAGTCACATATCTAAATCAACTAAAACTACATTCATCACACAAAACAATATAATGATAAGATCCAAATTTTCATATTTTAATTCCACCTTTTCATCTCCTTAAAAGTAAAATATTACATCTCCTTTCACCAAAGATTCATACAATTTTTTCCAGCTATCTAATTCATGATACTAAAATCATGGAATCATGGAGGTAATAAAACTAGTATATCTCAAATAAATATTAAAATTGAATGCGAAAAATAATTATAATGGAGATTTAATGAAATAAAATATTAA
The DNA here is from genome assembly GCA_963277665.1 of Viscum album. Lineage (NCBI taxonomy): Eukaryota > Viridiplantae > Streptophyta > Magnoliopsida > Santalales > Viscaceae > Viscum > Viscum album. The sequence continues at coordinate 28,128,638 of OY728123.1, read as the reverse complement.
AAATTCCCAATGTGAATTAATAAAGAATTTTTGAAGATGAAATTTCCTAAGAACATTAACACTATAAATGAAATAATATAGTTGAATAGAATTGAACATAGATTATAATAAAGAAAAAAAAATTAAATCATAAACACCTTCCATAATCATATTATGATACATATTAAACAATAATTTAGCAAAAAACATAATGAAAATAAATCACGGTATTTAACAAGATTTCATAAACAATTTTAATTAAAATAATAAGATAAAAATTAAATCTAAATATCAATAACAGTAACATATTAAATATACACCTACAATTATAAGGTATATTCAGAATTTTTATCACAATAACCATCAACTGCTGATATCAAGATCATTAATAGATTTTCTAAATCCCAACAGGTAACATCAAATGATCTAATAGATTCCCAAAGAATGGTATAAAACATTAAATATTCATTTTAACCAGAAGAAAATTGTGATAGGTAATTTTTAATTTTTGATAACAATATATATTACAAAACTCTATTACTATTATAAGTGAAACCAACTATAAAATAAATAAATTTTTTTCTTTATATATAAATACTAAATCATCAAAAATTGTAGATAATTAGTTTCGTATGATATAATTTTTATGATTTTATACATATCCCAAATTTCATGTAAAAAGATAAATCCCCATATCTCTCCAATGAGTAATCCAGATAGGTCATTTATAAAAACTGTCATGAAATTACCCTTTACCACTATACAATTTTTTTATTTATTAACTGAAATGTTCCACAAGCCCTCTACATAAATTATATCAGCTGAACAAGGAAAATTAACAAAAAATAATACACTTTATCTAAGAGCAATATCAATATTCATTGAAAAAAAGTTCATTTCAATTAAAAAATATAATTTTATTATTAATCATTCTGTTATGAATAAATGAGACACACCTATATAAATAACTCTATATCTAATGTATCAGTCCATTGTTTAGTAAAACAAAATTTCCAAATTCCTAAATTATGTTCCTTAAATTCATATTATGTATTTAATTTTTATACTTGATTCATATAAGACAAACACTATTAAGTATTTTAACATGTACAATAATATGATTCATATCTGTATTTCTATTTTGCCGCAACTATTATCTAAGATCGAAATACCTTTTTTGAATCTTTAATACATGAAACTAATTTAAAATTATTATAAAATTTCATTAGTAAAATAATAATCCCACACTAAAAAATGGAATTGACTCTTCATATGTTCCACATCATGTATATTATGACACCACACAAGTAATACCCTTTCCATCTATACTCTTAGTACTATCCCAAGATCATTTTTTTGAGACATTTTTATAAGGATTTATCAAAATTCTTTATATTCTCATACAAATAATATTACATTCCTATGCATAGGGATGAATATAATTCGTGCATTTAATATACATCATATGAGTTTCATCCATAACTACTTTATTCACTAAAGATACTTGAATGCATAAATCAAGAGAAATCACCCAAGGGTAATTCTTATTTTAAATAATTATCAGAAATCATATATCCCTATGACTATCATTTGATATTATATATAATTGAATATAATAAAATTTATAAAATTTATTACTGTAATCCAGCATTGCAATTCCCCTTTGTTTTATAACTAAACATACTTGTTATTTTCAAAACTTCAATTTCATAAGGTAGAAATATTAATTAAAAATAGATATTATTTTAATATATTTAAAATAAATATACATACTTACATTTCCAATTTTCACCTACCAATTATGATAATTTACTTGGAGAATGAATGTTGATAACTCAAATAGTAATATCTCATGATCATAAATAATGTTTATGTTGTTTTCAAACTCTTTTGAAAATCATTAGCTTCCATCACTATACAATAAATATTTGAAAGAGAATTATTAAATCAATTATGATTATAATTATTGATTTTTATTTTTTAGTATGATCTTGATCAATCCCAATTATAATTTCATTGATTACATATGCCAATAAAACAATGATTTCAAGAGAAAAAAACAATATATGTTCTGTGTTTCTTTCACGTCATCATTATCTATATATAGAATCATTTCTATAATATTCTATAAATGAAATTAAAATGATTAAATACCCAAAATTCATCTATATATAGGATTAAAAATTTAATATTCTCAAAATATATGTTTTCAATTATCTTTCCTTTCTCTAAAGTTTCATTCTGATAATTCATTCATCTAATAATTTAATAATCATATAAAAAACATAAGGAATTACATCCAAAATTTATTTTAAAACTATTTCATTTTAAAAACAACTATTAACCACATAAACAACTATTTCAAGGTAATTGATGAATATTTGAAAATATATTGTATATGAATCTCATCTTCATAAATTCATACCATGATTTATAAACATAATGTTTATCCCAAACCATGGTGAGTATATATATCTTATAGGAAATTAAGTGATGCAACATTCTCTTTAAATAAATTAACTATCTACTGATTCATGACTCAACATATAATGTATAACTGTATTTTTTAGGGGTGCCCATTATTTTTATTCAAAAAAATTATCCAAAAATTCGAGATTTAAATATATGAAATGTTTTTAAAAATTCCCTAATGTTATCTTTATAATTACATTAAATTTTAATTACGTATTGGGTTTTGATTCATATCATTAAAATCACTCAAGAGTGTTCTCTAGTGGCACAGGTATAATAACAAGTGTTAAGGGAAAAAAATTATTTTTGGAGTGATTAATCCAAATAATAAGAGAACCTAATATATAAGGTAAAAAATTATTTTTATATCATAGTTTAAAAAATATAATTAAAACCCCTCAATACTAAACCAATTACAAAACAATATGATGAAAATAAAATAACCACATTTCTAATAGAATGATACTAATAAAATGAAACATCTCAACGATTAATAGTCTATCAAATTCAATAATTTATTATTAAAAACCACCGAGTCAACAAAGAACTAATAATCAAATATTTTTCAACAATAAACTATATCTCTTCTCTAATTTCATGTGTAATGATAAATCATATATTTTTAAAATTTTAATTTTATGGGTAGTGATGAATATGTGAACACTAGTAGGATCATCCCACATGTCTATTGTGATATCCAATTTATTATCATTAATTTAATCTATTACATTAATGAGATTTGAAAAACTTTCAATAATAAATGCCAAAAAACTCTAAATAAGGCCTAGTAAAACAATAAAACCTACTCAAGATTGTAATTTAATCAAAATAATATTATTAGATCTATATAAAAAATTATCAAGAAAAAAATGATGGAATTAATAGTTATAGGACACATAAGAAATATAAAATATTTTATCCAAAATACACATTTACGATCGTATCATACCTTCTTAGTGGATCATCATCCTCTAGAGAGTTTCAAAAAATAATATCACAATATTTCTAAAATAAATATAATATAAAATCCTATCAAATAAATTTATCCATCAACATAATGAGTACAAATAACTTTCACCAATTCCTAACCATTTTCATCTATTTCATATATGATGATTCATTTAACTCTAAAAAATACATTAATTCATCATTGTGGTTTTAAAAAACCCTTACCATCCCAAAATACTATTAGAAATCAAACCCCATTTAAAATATAAAACTAATTTTTTACAAAAATAACCATTTTATATAAAAAAAATTGTTTATAGTAATAATATAAAAATTAAATAATTACATTGATAATATAAAATTAATATTAAATAAAAATTTACTGAATATCATCAAAAATAAAATTTTTGAAATCAAAATCATTAATTATAATTATGAATATATCCCCAAATGAATTAATGGAGTTCGAACTCATTAGATAATGAATCTTTGACATCCCATGTAACCCTATATCTAGTCTTAATTATCATAATATTATCCTCCAAAAACTATATTCTATTGATTATCGTTATATATATATATATACATATTTCACAATCAAATCATTAATAACCCAATCAATCTTAATATACCCAACTTGATATATCTGTATAGAATGGGATATATGTTGATAAAGAGATATTATAAAATAATTGAGATCATTAATCCAAAAAAAATCATTATAGTGTTAGTTTTTAAATTCCTCAAATGAATACTGTTATTATATTATCGAGACTCAAAAATATTAATAAATTCTATTTTTTGTACTATACTCATATTATTTTTATGTGGGAACTAAAAAATGTTGTTCTCATAGACCACACCAATATGAAATCATAAACACATAAACACAAAATCATTCAAAATCACCATGTACCAACCAAGCATAACAAAATCCAACATTAAAAATATATTTAGAAAAATAAAACCAAATTCATACACATATAAAATGTAAAAATGTTTCTTAAATATGTTTTTAGGGAACAAAACTTGTAATTAAATAAAATTCTGGATTAAATGGACAATGTTATATTAAATTTAACCATGTTTGACAACCTCCTATGTAAATCCACACTGAACAGATCAATTATATAGTCCCTAAAATTATATTCCCAATAAATAATATTTTTATGTCTACTCTACTATGACTTGTACTGTGGGGAAAATTTCTTTGCAACCCTTTCATAATTGTGAAATATCTACAACCTCATAAAAAATTACTAATGATAGTAAAAAAATAGAAACCATATTTGGAATTAATATACTATACACATGGAGTAACAACTAAAATTCATTAAAAAACTTATATATTTATGATGATTTAAAAAATAATTCTAAAAATATAAATATCTTATTTTCTAGAATATAAAGTTATTAAAAAAATAACTTATCATGGGGATATTTTTTATATAAAAATTTCAATCTAATATATTACTAGTTTGAGTTGAGATGTTTTTTAAACTATAAAGATATCATTCATGATGAAAATTAAATAATGTTGTAGGATTACATTTTTATTATTTCTTCTCAGTGATAATAGATATAAGATTATCATGATATATATGTCTAGAATTATATACACTTATAAAATTCAGGAAATCTATTTAATTATATACATGTTTTTTTGTTAGTAATATGATGGGGGTTTTATCATTATCGGTAAGGTCACAATATATACATATAATAATAATAGTGTTTCTTGGAAGATAAATTGTTAACATATTTTAGTCATAAATATAAATTCAATCTGTACCTATTACTTTTTTAAAAGTTATTTTTAGTTTAGGACAATGAAAAAAAATTTCTTTACATATTGGAACATATTTTCTTAACTAATTAATCATATCACTAATTATCAATATAATCTATTGATAGACAGAAAATTTTATAAGATTTAACAAAAAATATTTTAGAAAATTTCTATGTCACATACCATTGCACTGTCACCTTCTAAAATTTGAGGAAAAATGAATTAAAACACTCTATAAAGAAGTTATACTATACTTGATAGATTATGATTTAATAATAAGTTGAATGGATTGTTTAGAATAGAAAATAAACATAGCTATTTTTAACGGAAACATGTATATAGTTGGTACACTACTTGGATTAATACGTACTTGTGTTTTGAGTCTAATGATCAAATAAGATAGTGGTGTTTATATATACATCATGATGGTTACTAAAGATTTTAGAGGGTTTCGATATATGATTAGTATATTATGTAAGGCTGATATTTTTTTCAAAATGAATTAATTCAAAAATAATGTATATAATAATGTTTTTAAAAATATTAAACTACATTAATATATGTTTGGATTGCAATACATTGGGAAATATATTTTGAACATATTAGTGATTTAAAATTTCCATAACTCACTCGTAATTGTATAAAATAGTATAAGAACTTATATTAAATCATGAATTGTATTGTCCTTTCACCACATATCATTTATCTGTTTTAAGAGCGACAATTGCCCCTACACCTCAGTCATTCCACCCCATACCCCATATTCCATTGAATTATTGTTTGTGTCTAAATTTTTATTGTTAGGGGACTATAATCCCAATATCATATATCAAAATAAATATATGATAACAAAATTTTATACACAAATGATCATAATATGAAAATAGAAATAATAATTGTAACAAAAACTAGACAATAAATTGAATTATATAATGGATAGACTAACCATTCCATGCATACAATAACCACCCAAAAATTATTTTAAATATAAATACCAGAATAATGAAAAAATAATTCATTGTATCATGACATCCATACCCAAAACTCACCCCATGTTACATAAATATGTCTAATCCATTACAATCGAAGAACCATGGGACCCAAAAATAACTTATTCCTCTATCCACTTGATCATTATCATGGGTAACCATGTGCATTGGCTTCCTGAGTAGGGTGGGAGTACAAAAATCATAATAAAACCACTAAAACATCCCTATAATAAAAAATAAATGCCATGATATGTGTCTGTGACCTGATTTGTTGATATAATTTTTTAAATTATAAAAAATAATCAATTGTACTACCTTTGTAGGGCACTTTTATTGTTTATCTGAGTGTAACACCTAAAATTATTATGATATATGTCACTTAATATAAATTTAATTTCATTAAGATATTCTGATTAATACAAACCATGGTATAAATGAAAAATAATACAGTGTACTATTATAGCAAAGAATTTAATTTTAATGAGTGAACGAGAATTATTTCCTTGAAAATAATGTATAATTTTTTATAATAATCAATATATTTTGGATAACAATTTCTATATTTTTAATAAATTCTTTATACGCTTCATAAAATACAATGTTCATAAAAAAACTAAATATATTGTTATTTTTGACAAAATAATATATTTAATATTTTCCACTTTCATAAAATGAATATAAAAAATGATTTTCATTTTTGAAATTATCATTTCTGAATTATCATTCATTATAATTTTCATAATTTTCTAAAAATATATTTTTATCCATGTATAATAAAAGATTCAAATTTTTATTCGAATAAAAATTTTTATTTCAAGAATTTATATTTCTCTTATTGATTTAAAATAATTTCATTGGAATAAAAAAAATATTATTATAAATTAGTTAATTCTCTTTATTGGATTGAATTATAAGTTTCACAGAAGTATAAAACCTTCATAAATGTAAGAATTTTTTTTCTAGAAAATAGCTTTTTCTCGAGTTTGATCAGTGTAATATTAAAATAAAATATTAAAAATATATGATTTTTATTTGTTAAAATTGATTCCATATTTGGAATAAATGTACTTAATATTATAGAATATGATTAAAATTATGTTTCTCAAAATGAAATATAAAACGAGTAAAAAAGGATTTCTATTTTTATTGTTAAAATGGGACTACCAGTGGGTAAAACCAAGGGATAATGATGATTATTCTAATTAAACATGTATATGCCCTATTGGATGTCCATTTTTAGAAATCATAATATCATTACTTTATATAAATTTCTATTTTGATGAATATTTATGATGTATGTTGTTATTATATTTTAAAATATTATGAAATTTTAATCGTGTCATCTCCCTCAACATAAAAAAGAACACCCATAAATTCTCTATGTTACTCAAACTTGATCCATATTCGTCAAAAATCCATAAAAATTTGTCTTCTCAAAACAAATAGAGATAAATTATTGGTTTTATTATTCCTAAAAATCAGTACAACTATCATTAATAAGGGATAAAATGTATTCATAACAAAGAAGAGGTAATCATCAAGCATAACCATTTTAAATTTATTTTTTATTATAACACCTCAGAATCATTATTATTCATAATAAAATAATAAATTAGGAATTCTAAATAATCTAAATTTATTTATGATTTTGGATCCATCATTATTCACTATATGTTCTTTCAAATATTATTTGAATGTATCACCTGTACATAAATGTGGACTACCTCTTCCATGTAGAAATTCAATTCATTTTCCATATCCATAATTAATATATAGTTATTATGAAGGTTTTAATGTTTATAAATGATATAAACTACATAATTATGATTTTGTTTTTATAATATCACATCTACCTTCTTACATTATCATATTTTGTAAAACAATAATGTTGTATGTGCGTACGTGCAGACTACCACCTCCAAGAATTTAAGTGACTGGTTTTTCATTTATATATTAGTTTTATTATAATATGGTTATATTTAAGGTGAATATATATTCTATTTATGATTTAATAAAGGTTCTTTTATGATTAAATGACATCTTTGTTTCCATCATTGTTTTAATTATATATTTAATTCATCATTCAAGCTTTTGTACAAACATATCATCCATAATATTGGAGTAAATCAATTTACCATCTATATATTTTATGGATGACTGTAAATATATATATATATAATTATTATATAAGATATTTATATCATGAATTTAATTATATATATTATATAACCATGATTGGTGTTTAAGCACTATTAGTACCAAACTAAAACAATCATGAAAATGAATTTGTTAACCCACTGAAATGAATATTTTAATAATCATTTTTTTATAAATGGTTTTGGAAATGCTTTAAATTCTTCATATATGATTTTATAACTATTTAAATAATTTTTTAAATAATTATAATAAATTTTATTTTTTTGTAAATGATGTTATAGAACATGTGTTTCCATATAAACTAGAGGTAACAGATTTGTTTTACAGTCTCATTATTTAACCCCACAGCTTATGATTAAGTATATAACAATGATATTTCATGATACATATATAAATAATTTAATGAAAATAATTAAATTGTTTTATTAAATTTATTTTTCATGTAATAGTTATACATTCCCCTCTATGATACTTATTATGATTGGGAAAGTGTTTTTAAGAAAAAAAACATTGTATCTTCTTTGAAAGTGATTTTGGTTCTTCCATGTCCTTTTTTATTTTAAAATATTTTCAACAATGTTTATAACACTATCCAATTATTGATTAAACCCATTCATTATCATTTTTTCCCTTTAGATTTTTTTAAATGTAACAGTTCTTTTCATTTCTAAAATGATGTACTTTTGTCTTCATAAAAAATGTGAATGTATAATTTGTGTTAACATACTCAGCCTGAATCAAATTTCCCCTAATAGATATATTTCTTATTTTTAAATATTCCTTTACAAGATTCCAATTTTAATTTCAAATAAAATGTTTCCTATATTATTTTTCAAATTTTTTATTCATTAATATGTGATTACATAATGAAAATGATATTTTAAAAATTAAATATTCCAAGTGATGTTTTAAATAAATTTTAATTATTAATAATATACATTGATGTAACTTAATCTATACTGGGGATATTATCCAAGGATAAAATCAATATTCACTATCAAAAAGTTTTATTTTTATGATTTTCCCCAAAACATGTGTTTGGATTAGAAATCACTACTTCTGGATGATTTCCATTAGATTTATTTAGGGAACTGAGAACTCCCATTAGTTCAGTATCTAAAAGGACCCAATTTCCAAAGGTAAGAGTTCGTTATGTTTGTTGAACTATGATATATATGAACTCACATTGGTCAAGAGTTTGGTAGGTTAGGACCATCACACCCTTTTGGGGAATTATTGCGAACTCCAGGACTCTCTTATAGATTAATGATATGTTCATGAATCCTTATTATTTTAGAAAGAATAATTTTTAGTTTCCCTTGAAATTTTCAATCGATTATTAGCATGTGTGGAATTCAGAATCATTCATACATTTTCAATGTTATTAATCATTGTATATTTCCATTAGTATTCATTTTTCTCTCTCAATGGTATCCTCTAATATTCTAAATAGGGATTCACTATCCCTTCTTATAATGATGCTGGTATTTAAGCAACTTAGTGGGGAACCTTGAAATTTATCATCATCCTGGGAGGAAAATGTTTTTTTATGTTCGTATCATACCCATAAATGTACTAAATACTTATCCTTGTGTAAGGAATCATAACCCTTATAGTTCAGTGCTACCTAATGGGACACATAATAAATTTGAAGGTCGTGTCATAAGGACCAAATCGTAGAGTTTAATGTCATGTGGTAAGGAAATTTTTGTAGATAGTTCCAAGGGAAGTTTGATGTGATAATTATTTATATGAAGCCCATGAAACATGGAAAGGATATGAGTTTCATTTTTTTATTAGACCCTAACATGAATGTGGCCCAGAGAGAATAGGGTTGATTCAGTGTGTTGGGTTTGAACCTCAGGTATGATACTAATGTATCCCACTTGGATGAGAATAAAAGCCCACATAGTTAGGTATATCGTATAGGGGAGTATGGTAATTTGACAGAAATAGTTTGGGGGCTTACTCTTAAAGAGGATGATCTTGTAACAGGATGTACAAGATATGTCATAACTCATGAAGATTTAAGGGGGGAGTAATTTAGGGATTACACTGAGGGATGATACATGGATTAAAAGAATCAGATTTGGATTCCTAAGGAAGATGTTTATTGAGCTCGGGCCCTACATGAAGACTTCCTACGTATCCTGATTATGGTGGGAATAATTGATCCCGTAGTTAAACAAGTGATATTAATTTTATGGATGTGTGATCATCCTAAACATATAAGACCATGTGATTCATATTATGTTTGATAAATAGAAGGATGTGAATTATTGATCAAACCACATGCTTTATCCCCAAAAAGGTATGAGTTGAGGCTTATGGTAAAAGAATCAAAGGCGATGGTGGATGTGGGAGTAGATAAATTAAACATTCAATGTGGAATTAAAGTGAAGTACATTAGGTCCCACCCGAAAGGATAAGGGATTAATCTAAGAGGGATACCATTTTTTGGATTAGTTGGGTATTACTCATTAGGAGGATTACCATTTAGGTTTTGGTTAGGGATTATTCCTAAGGAGGAATCCCATTTGTGTGTTTGTTTGGGCTTAATCAGAAGGAGTATTCCCATTGATAATTTTTTGGGGTGTACTCTTAATGAGGATTCCCAATGTGGTTGGGTGGGAATTAATCATAAATCGTATTACCAATTATAATTCAACCTATAATAGGAGTTAGGTGATGAGGTTTAGGAAGTTTCCTGAGGAGTTTATCTACTCATGTTACTCAAGGAATAATATAAGGGAATTTCAACTCTAGACATGAGAGAGAACCATGGGGAGTAAGTCGACAAAGTGAATTTCAGTGAGTGTAGAAGAGTATCTCAAATCATGATATTTTCTAGGTGTGATCATTGGGCGGCATAAAGGGTGCAGTGGAAAAAGATGTCGACCCATCCTGAAATGTTCGCGATGCAACTCTCTGTTTTTCATGGGGGTATGTGGTGGAAGTGAAGGTAATATCCTAGAGGGTTGGGATAAAAACCCAATACTGATCTCAAATGTGGGTATAGGGACACATCCCCTACTCTATAAACCATCTGGGTCCAATTTGTGCTCTATAAATGTGGATTTTGTATGTGGGTGGAAAAGGTGATCCACCAAGGTGTGTAACATATGTCCTCCATTAAGGTGGTTCATGTAGGTGCTTCTCCATGGTGGGGCACACAGGTCCTCCATCCAGGTCCTTGGCCTAGGTCCTTGGTGAAGGTCCTTGGTGTAGGTCCTTGATGTAGGTCCATGTGTTCTAGCCTATGATGGGACTTCAAACTAGTTTTTCACCATAATTATCACTTCTCTCATGTTTCAGATAATAACATGAGAGTTTCAGAGGCCTTGGGTGAACGGGGTTTCATAATGATAGCTCTAAGGCTTCTTCTGAACATTCATAATGTCAAATGGTGATCCCAATAGACCTTTTCATAGGTAAGGAGGGAAGCAGTTCAAAGTGAGGTTTCCCACGAATGTCCATTTCCAAGCTCATTAGTGTATCTATCTTTTGTGGGGGTGAAAATTGACTGGGATTCATAGGTTCTCTGGTGTAGGCCTTCCACATAGGCCTTGTAGAACATGTCATCTGCATAGGTCCACCGCATAGGTGAGGTAAATACCTTTGTAATGTTTATCTTTCTTCTATATGCTATAACTTTTCATTTGGAATCCCATTTGGTCTCTGCGACTAGTCAAATCAATGCTCTCGAAGAGATTAACAGTACTTCAGATGTTTAATTATCCATGTCTTATCAACTGATTCTCAAAATTTTCATCTTAATCCATAAGCACATTTTCATCATTTATTAGGGAAATCCACATCCAAATCCATTAGGGGGGATCTTTTCACTTATCCTTAATTGTAGAGAAGACTTTGGGAAGATAGAAATCCAGACTACAGCTTCTTCTTTCACGATGAAAAATATTTACTTATACATAACATTTTCTATTTATGTGAGGATCATATCTTCAATTTTGTATAGAAGTGCATGGAACACATTTCATTGTGTCTAAAATGATGATGCTATGTTTATGAAACATCTTTTCTTCAATATAGATTATATGATGAATTTTTATGATCCTATGGGATCTTTTGGAATAGTTTATGATTTTATAATTATTATAAATGGAATTATATATCCCACAATTTATATGGTAATGATGGATATCTCTAGAGATAATAATGAAAAAAGTGTGAGTGAATATAGTTATGTATTGGTTAATATCCACTATGATATTCATGGGAGTGATCCTTGGAAACTGATATGACAGAATGGGGTATGAAAAATGTCCCTGGTTAAACCTAAGTTTTTATATATTTTAATTTTATTGTGATGTTTTAATAATCTTATAAATGATATTTAATTATTATGTGGTTCCCAATATTGATTATTTTTTCTCGTGCAATGATTTATGTTTTATAAAATGCATGTAACCCAAAGTAATATTTTTAATGATGAATATGGTGCATAGTAAAAATATAATTCCTTTGAGAAACTAAATGTTAGAAGATAATGAATTAAAAAAAATGTATCTTACATAAAATTATCAATATTTGAATCATAAAAATATTCAAATGATAATAGGAGGTTACAATTTAATGTTGTATCCTTGATAAGGAAACATAAATAATCTTTTACTGGGTCTAATGAAACACTATTCACTACTAAATGGATTTGTTTCAATTAAAATATATTTTTTTCTATTGTGTTTAGAACATAGAATATTAATTTTATCTATTTATTAGATGGAATGAGATGGATATTAATTGTATAATCTTATCAATGTCATGAGGAAGTTTGAATAAATTAACTAATAAAAATGGGTTGAGTTCATGGTATTATTTTTTAATAATAAAATTCCACATATTCTTCATATGAAATTATATAATAAATTCATTTACATATAGAAGAAGGATGATTAATCCATTATTACATATGAAGAAACATTTTAAAGACTTGTGAGGTACAATTCTAGTGTTATCACCCCACTATAAAGTAAGACTGATCAATTATTCGTTAGTTTAATACCATGTCTTTAAAGGAATTAATCTAGAAAAGACATTAGTAGAAATGAATAAATCATTTAATTTGGTAACAAGTTATTATTATAGATTGGTGTTACCCATAAATATCATGATTTTCTCAATAAACTAAAGAGATAATTCAACTAATATTTCAAAAATAAAAACCATGGGGTGAAAAATATGAGATTTTATGTAAATTCCATGTGTGGAGGTAGAATGGAATAATTTTCCTATGGGTACAGATAAATCATTTTTTTTGTAATGTATTTTCTTATATATATTGAATATCGATGTTTTGGGATGAACATGTTAGGTAATTATTGAGAGAAAGAACCATGTAATTCACCCCTATAAGCCATGTTTTTTAAATTATAGCATTATAGGTAAAATTATAACAAGTGCTGAAATTTTTAGTTTAAAGATTATGATTATCATTAATAATGTCTTATAGTGATTGAAACATGGAAATATAATTAGTTTATAATTGTCTTTGTGGGGTGCTATAATGAAGTGGTAAAAGTTACACTTACCATCTACTATAAAACTGATAATTTATTTCATGATTAGAAATATACATACTATTTTGGATTTTAATAATTTTATATGTTTATAGTAATACCTTCAAAATTATATGATTTTGAATTTATATTGAACAACATTAATGGTGTGATGATTTTATATAAATTCTATGATTCTTCTCTAATTGAATTTTATGGAAATATACTTCTTCAAACCATTGATATAGTCCCCCTTGTGAAATTTAATGTTGTTTTGTTAAAGGATTGTAATTATTTGTTTAAATACAATATAAATTACCAAGGAAGGGAAGATAAATGAAATATTCTAAACCATACTAAGATCATGTATTAGTAAAGTAATAAATATGAACATCTAATAGAAATTACATCTATAATATGGACATTGATTATTATTCAAAGGGGTTTATATCTTAGATGGTTGGGGATAATTTCAAAATAAACTCCATTCCTTTTCTATGTGAATTTTTTGATGTATTTCTAGAATCATTTACTAAACTTCCTCCAAATTTTGATGTATATTTTTCAATGCAACCTATACCTGGTTATACACTTTTTATAAATATTTTATAAAGAATGGAACTGATTGATATGTTGGGATAGAAAAATAATATATAGTATAATATTGATTTGGGATTAATTATGTAATGTGTGTCACTATAGGTTGAACATATTCATATTTTTAAGATTAATTATGGATCAATTACACTATGTATTGAGTGATAGGAAATGAGAAAGGTAAAACTCAAGAATATGTATCCCCTCTCTTTTATTGATGATTCTTCCAATTGATTATAAGGATATAAATATTTTTTCAAGATTGATATATAATTTGGATACTATCTATTGAGGTGTAAAAGAGGTGAAATACACTTTATTTCAATCAATTATAGTTATGGTTACTATGAATTTAGATTTGTTCCCTTTGGTCGTACCAATTGCCCTTTTCTCATCAAGGGTTTAATTAATATATTCTTTATAGATTCCCTTAATTAGTTTTGAGATTCCATGTTAGATGATATTCTTGTATATTAAAAATAAATTGAAGAGAATGAATATCTCTTAACTATTTCACTACAAACATTTATGAAGGATAATTGTTATGAAAAGATTATCATGTCTGATGTTTTTCAATAGAATGTTTTATTTTTCAGATATATAATCTCATGTAGAGTTTTAACTGCGGATACATCAAGGAAAGTATTTATTTAATGTTGAAACAAAATAGACACTATGGTTTAGATTTTAATATTTCTAGGAATGTCTATATATTATAAAATATTTGTGGATAATGCCTATGGTATTTATAGTTCTATCACAAATTTTACATAGAAGTGAGCCATGTTCTATTGGACTGGTGAATGTGAAAAAATTAAATGTTCTAAGTGGTAGGTTATTCAACACTCATTTTCATACACTACCATATAGTGGAGATGGTTGATTTATATTTATTCATCAATGAAGATATAATTATTATTCATCCAAAAATTATTATAATGATTGCTTATTAGCTATAAGAATTGAGTGTTCATGAGAAAAACTACCCAACACATGATTTACTATTAGATGTTGTGATTTTTGAATTATAAATATGAATCCATTTTATTTTTTAGAAATGATTGAAATATATACTAATAATAATAGCGTAAATAATATATTCACCTATAATTAATTTTTTATACACTAGGAAATGTGGTTACAGTCGATTAATGATTATGATTAGTCAATACATTACAACCTAGGGAATTAGAACACGGTGTATAATTTTTCTTATTGAAAAGGGAACACTATCTTTTATATGATAACAATAATGAAAGGTCCAATAATTATATATTTTAAAAGGTTATATTTTTTTGACGGAAGAAGAGAAATATTATCTTTCTGAAATGATTTTTCAACCATCAGTCAAAGAGATGATTAAATAATCCCATTAATTAGATTTGTAGTTTTAAATTAAGGTAAGATATTCTCTTGAGATCAAAAATTATTATGATGGATTTATAAGGTTAAATAACAATGAATATATCCTTCCTATACTAATTATAATCAATGTTTTATTGGATAAATATCATAGTAAATCATTCTCCATTCATCCTAGAAGTATGATGATGTATATATACATAATAGAGTGTTTTGAGTAGGACAACATTAATATAGATATTGAATAATATCTATCTCAGTTATTTGTATGTCAAAAAGATAAAAAGAGGACACAGATTTATAAAGGGATTTATGACCATTAACTATTCTCAAATTAAAATGTGAGAATATCAACGTAGATTTAGTCATGGGCCTCTCAAAAACATCCATTGAACATAATTCTATTTTAGTTGATGTTGATAACCATAAAAAGTGAGAACATATTATTCTTATAAGATATGATTTACCCCTAGATACATATGTGTAAGTCAAAATAATGGAGATGTAATGTTTCATTCAGTACATTTTTTTATTGTATCTATTCAGAATTTGAGCTTAAACTCAATGTTCATGAATGGTTTTTAGCATCCCCTGGAATCAAAGTTTTGTTTTATTAGTAACATCCATTCGTAGATAGATTTCCATGCTAATAGAACCATTAATAACCTAAATGATATGTTGAGAATTTGTTCTGTGTAATTCAACATTGTTTTTTGATTGATTCCTTCCTTTAATAGAGATTTCATGCAACAAATTATTTCACTCGAGAATTCTGAAGGATTCTTAAGAATCCTTATATGAAAATAATTTTAGAACTCGAACATGCTCAGATGATGTTGGGTAAATAATACTAATGTGATCTAAAATAGTTGAGGTAATATTGGTGATTATTTTACCTATTTAGCAAAAAATTATGGAATATCATATGTGATATATATGTTATATTGGAAATTATTACAGAAATATAAAATTTGAGGTTCATTAGAATCTATTAATATGATTTTATTCATGGAAAAAATTTTGAGATATAAAAGAAGGGATTTTTTGGCCCGACGTATATTGGTCCTTTTGATATTATTGAAAATGTATATATTGTATCTTTTTGCTCGTGGAATCTATATAACCTCTCCCAATTTCACAATATGATATACGTTTCTCCCTTGAGGAATTAAATACATGATCCTTGTAATATACTAATATAAGATGATTTACCACTTGGGTATAATCTTCCCAATGAATTACAACCATTTCAAATCATGGATTGTATCTATAAGGTTCTATATAAAAGTCTACTCACTTGTAAAACGTTCTATGGAGAAATAAAATATTTATAGATGTTAAATAGGAACCTAATGATATGACGAAATATATATATATCCTGATTTTTTAGTTATATTTAAGGAATATTGAGTAATAAATTCATTTTATAGGGTGTGTAAAGTAACTCCATTATATTTTATGATATTTTTCTCTTCAAATAAATATAATTTCATTAATATCTCATGCAATAGTAAACCCTGAGTAAAAATGAATCAAAATAAACTATAAAATTATAACTTAGTCATTAAATTTATAATGTTGATAATAATAACGAATTTATTAAAATTGTTGATAACGTTTTCATATACATCATATATATCTATAAATATGTAACCTTTTTTAATAATGTCATTATATGTTTCAAAAAGTACAATTTTCCTCAAAAATCGGTTTTATTTCATTTCATGGTAAAAAATATATATAATTTTTCACTATATTACTAATTTTCATGTTAATTATTGACTTCATTTCTAATATTAAAATATAAAATGAATGTTTAACTAAAATCTAATGAATTTTCTGAAATAATTTCTTTTTCAATAAATATTGAAAATACTTATTTTTATTGAAAACTTCCTTCTCATTTTAGGAATTTAAAAAGTGTAATTTTTTAAAAATTTATATAAATATAATCTTTGTTCATTTATATTATTAAAACTCTAAATATTTTTATTAGAATCAATTTTATTTTTTATTTTCGTATAAAACTATTTTATTAATATGAAAACTTTTTTTCTAAAAAACAATTGTTCATCGCATTTTACGAGTTTAATTTTAAATTAATGTATGATATTTTTATAAATTAAATTTTAAATAAATTAATATATTATTTGGTATAATAAATATTAAAAATTTACAATCTGAAATTATTTTTTTAGAATAATGTATTTTGAAATAGTAAAAAATAATTGTTGTTGTAACTTTTAAAAAAAGATCCCCATTGGTTAAACCTGGAGACAAAGGTCAGTTTTCATATTAATATTTGAAAAACCATATTTCATACCATTTTTTAAACCTAACCATATCCAAAAAAGTAATATCCATATATTTAAAAGAATTTTTCTTTAGAATGAAACTATTATATTTAAATATTTTAAACAATTAAAGGTGTGCCCACTTCCTTTCTTGTTAATAGACACTCCTCCTATCTCTTAATTAAAAAATCTATCCATATTTGTTAACCATACACATATAATTATATTCTAAAAATTTATATACATAAATTATAAGTAATTTTTATCTTAATATTCCATTTCAAGTGTCCTTAAGATCGAATCTAAAGGAGGCCTTCAAAATAAGACATAATCATCCTAACTAACCTCTTTCAATTTATTTCTTCTTATAACTCTTATAAATATATGATATTTTTAATAAAATAATAATTTAAATAACCTAATATAAATAAATTTTTATTATCATTATGAATTTTCCATTATTAACCCACTTTTTCATTAAATGAGAAGTGAATGTATCATTTGTGTGTTTGGGTGGGATACCACCACCATGTGGTGATTAAATGCATAGCGCATCACTTTAATTCATAGATGGTAATTATAGTGGGTAAAAGTTTTATATATGAAATTTATTACATAATAATGCTTCTTTAATTATAATAAAATATCATCCTTCTTTACTTATCAAGTGTTGGAAGATGATAACATCACTCTTTCCTAGGTGTGGATTAAATCCTCCAAAAAGTGGTGTGATTCATTTTTTATTTCTATTTTACATGTTTTGTAATAAGGATATATTTTGTTGATATATATATTTTTATATATACTTTTATTTTATTTTCATTAATGGTAAAAAAATATTTATTCTTATTTCCTACTTTTTATTGGAAAACAAAAATTTCATAGATATGTATGACCTACTATCCCCATGAGAAGTCTAAATCATTTTTATATATATACCATCCGTAAATATATATATATATATGTAATGGATATATATTATATTTATATATTTAGTAAAAAAAATTATATTATGGAACCATGATAGAAGTTTAAGGATGGGGACTGGCGCATTGAAACACTCATGAAAAAGGAATAGTTAACACCCAAAACAATAATTTGTATTAATAATTTTAATAAATGGGTGTTGAAAATTTTAATATCATATATTATATCATAAAAAATTAAATTATTATTTATAGAACAATAGTAAATTTAAAATTATTATACATGTTGGTATAATGTTTTTGAATCATTTCAAACATTATGTGGATGTTTTATGTAACAATCTCATTTTTTACTGAGATTATTCATGATTTGTTTTCTAAAGATTAAATTTCATGATCATTCACTCATGGATCTAATTAATTTTATTCTCCTCTATTTTTTATTTTATATTTTTTTTAAATAAATCTATCCCACTACAATTGGTACATAAAATTATTTGAAAAATGGGTTTATGAGAAACAAACATTATCTTCTCTTCATTCAGGACATGTTTTTATCCATTATAATGTTTTCATAAAAATTACTGAATTATTTTAATATTTTAATATTATTGTTTCCGGTAATTTGAACCGATGTTTTTATATTTAAATATTTATTGAAAATAAATATTCATTTAATTTTATGAAAAAAATGCTTTTTGATTTTTACCAAAAATGTGAGAAGAATATTTATTTTAACCTTCTTTTCATGAACAAAATTTTCCACCATCATGACAGATCAAAGCATTGAAGATTCATTTACATGTTTCCATTTTTTTTGTAAATGAAAAAAAAATTCCATAACATTTTGTATTTTTATTGTATAGTTGTGATTCTAATATAAATAAAATATTTTCCTTAAGAAATATTCATAATGATATTTTTAAATATTTTCATTTATAGTAACATCTATTGATATTATATATTGTATATTTCTAAAATAATTGAAGGATTCCATACTTATACTTTATAATTATTTTTTACAATTATGAGAATGATATGTTTTTAATAATCACTATTTTTTCCTAATTATAATGTATGACCACTTTTTTAAATATTATTTCACGAATAATAATGGATTATAATTATTTGATGGGTGTGTATAACAACCTTGTTATTTATTACACAATTAATCAAGATTTATTACATAATCCTTTAATTAATAAAACTCAAATGATTGAGAGATATAGTGTATTTGGAGATTAGGAATATTTCATAACAACTTAATACCTGAAATACACATCTTTATTGAAAACATATTTTACCAAACCACAGCATTCCTTTATACATAGCATTGCAAGGGATATCCTGAGGACGTATATAAGAAAAGTGAGATCTATAAAGCCTAGTAACATAGTAAAAGGTAAAAACTTGTAGAATAAAATAAATTTTAGCAAATGGGCATATCCATAGAGCATAATAGAAACATGAACATAATGGCATGATATAGAATGATTATCATAACGTGGAAATGTGGCAGCAACATAAAAAACTACATATTTAATAAAAAATAACCAGATAAAACCCTATCCCAACATGGTAAAAAAGTCCAATAATGAAATTAGGTTAACCCTATCCCAACATAACATATAATGATACTAAATATTACCCAATTCATTGGAGCACTAACAAGGTGAACCCTTCATAATCATTTCAACATCATGCTTAAGTGTTCCACATAGATCATATAAAATGGATTCATTAAACATCATCATTTATTACATGTTCATGTAATGTGAAATTAATACATTTAAGTAACTATTACAAATGTATGTGTTCATAATGTTGAATACCCTTGATAGCGGAATGGGTATGGTATACACTACTTGATGAATTTTGGGATGGAAAATCGAGGTGCAATTTTGGCAGCATAACAGCGTCATATAGAAATTAATAAATTGGTTTGATGAGAATGAATGGGGTATCTCATTATTTATAAATTGAATGGATAGTAAGGGGATCATGTAAGGTAATATCCCATCATGTGAAATGGAATTTAGGTGCATAATATAAAAGAAATGCTTGAATTTAAATGACAATAGTGAAATCCCTTATAGAATTTAGGCATAGTAACTGGTGGGAATAAATTATCATATGAGGGTCTTAATGAATGTGAAATGGGGATCCCATATTGAATAAATAAAATATATAGTAAGGATATATGGAATAAAAAATACCAAATCAATCCAATGTAAATTAAAAGTCATGAAATAAATGGGGTGCTTGATGAAAAATGATAGACGAAGTTCCCTTACATGGATGTGTGATCCCAAAGGATTGAGCAGGATTTTTGGAAGCATAGAATAGAGTTTTGAAGAATATATGGAGTAGGGGGAATAGGGTATAGAGCATAAAATAGCACGAGTGAAGATAAATAGGTTCTTGGGTGGTTTTATATTGGAAAGGTGTGGGAATTCATTATTATTTTTGTTTTGGACACTGCACACTAAAATATTCAAAACAAAATACAAACCATGGGTTTTTTCACATGGTTTGTCGAAATGTAGAGTGGTATAAATTATTTTAAAAGTATAAGTGTTGATGATATTAAAATATTGTCCTCTCTCATGTGGAGTTGAGTCACACATTCTAAAAAATGATTTTAAAATCTTAAAATATTTTATATTTCTTGGATAACACACAAAGGATTTATAAAAAGGATAATAATGATGAAATTACATTATTTTAGAGGAATAAAATATATTTTAAATAATATATCATTTGTTTTATATTATTAAATCACCAATGGATCATTATTAAGTCATAAAACACATTATATATTTATACAGTATGTAATTTTTATCCAAACTTTTGACTGTCCTTGAAAATTATGAAAAATTCATCATTGAATTATTTCAATTTCTCGATTCCAAAAATTATATTCAATTTATCTAATATTTTTTTATAAATAAGAGAATTTTCATTTTTAAAATAAAAACTAACATTTATCGAAAATTAACATGGTTTGACAAAAACTGTTTTCAAACATTAATAAAAATTACAATGGACATCATAAAAATTATACGATCATTTATATTTAAAAAAATAAATTTAATAATATTATTTTATTAAAATATTATTTATTTAAAAAACACCTTTTTTCATCAAAATATATTTCTTAATTGAATTTTAATATTAACCAAAAATACTATTTGATCTTTAAAATAATTTACAAAGTAAAAATTATAAATAGAATGTATATTCCTTATTATATAAAAAAATAATGCCTATAACCATAATGTTAGGCTCATATTACATATCTCTTCATTACACCATAATACTAAATAACTGTAATGTGTGTGATGGTGGGGCTTTCATGGATCCATATGGTGAACATGGTTTGGTTTGTGATCTCGATGAGCATGAACTTCTCCCATAAACGATTTCTCTCTTGATTATGTTGTGGACCACAACTGGGAATTGGTCTTGAGAAAAGGAAAGAAATTATATCTTCATCGAATGCTCTAATTAATGGGAGACCTAGGGTATATTCCTACATGTTTAGTTCATTACTTCAATTGTTTGTGTCAAAAGGATTTGTTAAAATCCTATAATTATACTAGTCATGTGATGACTATTCAACAGATATATTATCAATGGTAATGATACTTAATGGTCATTAAAAAAATGGATATAGTAAAACAAAAGGAGTTCATGGGTTTTCTATATCCATAAGACATTTAATTAAAATAATGGGAATTTTTTTCATAAATGTTATGTTCATGACAATCGTCCCCCCTTATGAAAGTTCAACCTCCGAATATCCTTTTCCCACACTAATCCTTTTGAGGGTAAATCTACCTCATTGCGTCCTCTCGTTCCCATATTTCCTCTTCAAACATTTGGTTTCTATACAAAAAATTGACAAAGTTCATTTTCTTATTTCATAGAACATTTCTCTATGATATAAGATATTCACCAGATTAATTTCATCTGAGGTGTCATTATCTAATGGTACCACCTCTGTATTGAGTACATGTGATGGGTCCGGTATTTATATCCTCAAGAGTGATTCATGTAAAACATCATGCACTTGAGAGAGGTTCAGTGGGAGTTCTAGTAAATAGTCCACTACCCTAATGCGATCAAGTATCTAAAAAATCCCGATGTACCTTGGACTAGGATTTCCCATATTCCATGGTCTCATAACTCTCTTTCATAGTGATAGGTGGAGAAATACTATGTATATAACACCAAATACTAGGTCCTATTGTGAATTGTTACCATAGCTATTTTTTTGACTCTGAGAATAGTTGGTGTGTTTCTGGAGGGTCTTATCCATATTCCCAATTTCTTTTACCTTTTTTTAACCGTGAAGTTTTTGTTCCCCAACATCATCCCAACATTTAGGTGTTCTTCTCCTCTTATTATAAAGGGCTTCATAAGGAGCCATTTGAATGCTCGAAATAAAACTATTTTTATAAGATAACTTCACCAAAGGATGATGTTGGTCTAATTAACTGTTGAATTCCTTTGAGCACAATGTCAATATGTCTACAAATGTATGGATAGTTTTTTTAGATTGGCTATAAAATTGTGAGTTATAGGCTACGCTAATGTTCAACTTAGTGTTTAGATCATATTAGATACTCTTCCAGAACATATAGGTGAATCTTGTATCTCCGTCAGACACAATCGATATTTTATGCTCCATGCTGCCTTACCAATTATTCAACGTATATATGTGCTCATAAATCCAATGATAAATCCTCTCAAATTGCAATGAAGTGTGTATTCATTGAATGTTTAACAACAAAAACCCATAAAATAATGTTTTCCTTAGATGTGTTTAGAAGACCACTGATATAGTCCAGGTTGATTTTTTCCCCAATCCATGTTGGCATGGGGAATGGTTGCATCATCCCCTTAGAATATTTCCTCTCGACCTTCACTTTCTGACATACCAAGAACGTTGATGTATATTTAGGTATCTCATTCTTCATGTTATCCAAGCAATAGTTCTCCTAAACCTCTTGATACAGCATCATATTTTCTTTTTTAATGGAGAAATTCCATCAATGTGAATCATCAACCATTTCCTTCTCAAACTCTGGATTTGATGGAAAACATAGTCCTTACCAAAATCTCACAATTCATTCTTCCATAACATTGATCTCCGTGGATTTACCATTTCAAATAGTTTCCATTTTTTTCTAAATTACCACTCAACATTTTGAGAATCCTTTAACCTTTCTAAAATAGATGGTTGAGCAAAAATTTATGAAAGGATTGATTATTTTCCCTTCATTATGATTCTCATGTACATCTTCGTAAATTATATGAATATTGAATCCTTTTAAATTATTATCAATGATATAATTTTTAGGTCATTTATACTTAGAGAATCTTCTACCTAGTAATATTTTCGACGGTGGTAATATATTGAGCAGTCATAATCCATAATGAGATTTAACCATATTAATTGGTTCATATTTAGATATTTCTATGGGAATATATATATGACACTTTTGAGATCCATATATATTTCACACTTCTCCAGATAGAGATAGTCCTTCCATATTTTCAACACAAAGATCACAGCTACCAACTCTATATCTTTCCTGGGATTTTTTTTCTAATTAATTTTCAACTACCTTGAGGAATAGGAGATGACAGTGTCATTCAGCATCAACAAACATCCCATACCCATTTTCAAAGAACTGCTGAAGATTATTAAAATCTCCCCACTTGTGGGTAATGCGAGCTAAGATGCAGTAATAAACCTCTTCTATGAATCCATAAATTATTTTCTAGGTTCATCTTTCCAATATAACTTTACTCCCTTTCAAGTTAGATTGGTAAGAGGGTCTTAAAATCCTGTGAAATACCCCACAAATCGGTGATAATATCTAGATAACCCTAGGAATCTCTAGATATCCATTACAGATTGTCAGCCTCATCCATCCCTAAATTGTTTTAATGGATGTATCCACATATATCCCATTGCTTGTGATGATATTCCCCAAGAATGAGACATCCTTCAACCAAAACATGGACTTGATGTACTCTTTATAGAAAATATCTTTTCTCAAGGTCTATAGTACAGTGATTAGATTCCCCCCATTCCCCTCCATGGGTTTAGAGTATATTTTAATATTGTCTATAAATACTAAAAAAAATTTAGGTAATCTCTAAAGACTATATTCATCAATTTAAGGATGATTTATGGATTATTAATGAGACCTAAATGAATTATTATTAATTTATAATGCCCGTACCTCGTATGAGAATCAATCTTAGTGATATCCTCATTCTTCACCCATATATGGTAATATCCTTACCGTAGATCCACCTTACAAAGTATTATGATCCTTGCATCTGATCGAACAAGTCATAAATTAATAGAAATGGATACTTGTTATTTATTGGGATTTTTTTGAGCTCACAATAATCAATGAAAAAGATCATTGACCCATCCTTCTTATTGATGAAGAGGACTGGTGAACCCCATGGTGAAGCACTTGGGTTTATATAACATTTATCCATATTCTCTTTTAGTTTTTTCTTTATCTCCTAAATCTCAAAAACATCCATTATATAATGACTATAAGATATTGTAAACACCCCAAGTATATGATCAATCAAGAATTCAAGAACTCTTATAGGAGGAAGACAAGGAAATTCCTTGGGAAACCTCTCAGTGAATTCCCTCACAAAATTCATGTCTTCGAGGATGGATCCATCCATAGACTCAATCATTTGAGAGAGATACATGTGACCACTGGGTATTAATATCCATGCTTGAGATGATAATGCTAAAGAATATTATTCCTCCTCCTTGAACATGTATAGAATCAGGGTTCAATTATCTCAATAGAGAGTGACTTCCCTCTCACAAAAATTAGTGTTATCTATATTTAGGGAAATCCAATCCATGCCATAAATTGCCTAAAATTACATCATGATAAGTATTATTAGGTTATTTTAGAAGTTCAATCCAAAAAGTGTGACAGGGGTGGAGTCATATAAATGTGATTCTATAATTAACATGTTTATCGTTTTCACTAACATCTCTACTTCCATGATTTGTGGTGGTGTTTGGATTGTTCTAAATAAATTTCAGGATATAAAAGAAGGCATCGAACCAGAATATAAAAGTATGTTACCTGTTTTTGAATGAATAACTAGAATATATATCACCACATCTTTGTTGTGATACACATTAGTGGTAGTGATGGAAAAAATATCACCCTTTCTACCTTTGAGGTTTTTGGTTTCCTCTAAAAACCCTTAGATTAGGTCACTGTTATTATAGTTCCATGGTTCTTTGTAGCTATAGCAATGAACAATGCATTGATGATCAAATGGAGTGATCCTTTCCTCTATCCCAGTAGCGTGTTTTTCATGCCATAAATTGCTGGTTATGTACCCATCCTTCCTGCACAAAAATCATTTCCTCTCCCCCATCATGATATTTCTATGGTGATTGTTCCCACACATTTGAGGAGCACGGTGCTAGACATTCATAGCGTTGTTGGATTAATCCCTCTGACCGCAATAAATAAAGACCACTTTCTTCTCCTAATCCCCATGATACCCCCATTATTCCCCAATCTCCATCTCAACTTTCAGGACACATTAGACAATAGCATCATAGATAACAATGTCACAGACCTCCAAGGATTTTCGTAATTCAGGTTTTATTCCACTAAAGAAGAGGTCAACCTTATAATCAAGGGAAGTGAAAAAAACCATAGGCATATCGTTATAGTTTATAGAATATTACAGTGAATCTTCTAACATATACATCATCCTTTTACATGAGTTAATGAATATCTCTTTCCATATTAAGATGGAGGGTGTGGGGAAAATATTTATCAAAAAAGTTATCCCGAAATCATTCCATCCCATCGCATTGATATCTACCTCATGCATCATTACTTTTATCAATATCCACCATTTATTAGCTTCACCCACCATAAAATAAGTAGTGGTAAGATCCTTCCATTTCTGTAAACATTTATGGATGAAGAAGATCTTCTTAATAGAGCTGATCCATTGATTGGCGATTAGGGGATCATATTTTCCATTGAAAGTAGGAGGTCATAGTCTCATGAAGCTCTCTATTGGGAATTTTTTTTCCTGGTGGGGGTGGTTGGATAATCCTCTTCATTCATTTTTCTATTCAAAATACGAGTTAACTGAGAGGTTATCATGACAAATTTTTTCATTCCCACAGACATCAAGTTGTGAATCTCATTAGATCATTCATCACATTGATCTTAGCATCGATTATTTTCAGGATTCCATGTAGTACTGTTCACTAGCAAGAATAAAAGGAAAAATTAACAGTAAATATATTAAATTATTTAACACTTAAAAGGTAATCCAATGAAAAAAATGGATAACATATAAATTATATTTATCACATTAACTTATGAATTTCTAATCTACGATCTAATTTGTCCATGATGTACTTAATTACAAATATTCTTAGGGGTATTTTTTTTAATCCCTTAATAATGCTTCATACTAATCATTTGAATTCACCAAAGCATATATCCTAGGAGTGTTGAACTAAGAGTTATTAAAAGACATATTTTTGTGCACCAGTTCTCATTCGATTCTAGATCGAAGATGTATTTTTTGGTTTTACCCCTAGATACATTTATGCCAGTGCCACCTATACATGTTCATATTCTGATAGGGATGTATTTTATTGATAAACCACTTACTCTATACTAACTAAAATTTAGGGATTATTTTAATATGCTTTATCTTATCCCTATATCTTTTACTAGAGTATTATAATCTTACTCCCAATAATAAATGTGCCTATCCTCTGAAACCAATTATAAAAAAACCAGTCTTGTTTACACCTTTTGAAATGATTTATTAAATAATATTTTACTTAATATAACTCAATAGATCATGTGGTATAGTGTATTTTTGGATTAGGAACATTACATAACAACATAAAACATGAAATACATAGCTTTATCAAAAACTTCATTTAAATGGCCACAACATTCCTTCGTACATAGCACAACAAGGGATAACCTGAGGATATGTATAAGAAAATGGGGCGGTATAAATCCTAGTAAAGGATTAATGAAGGATTAAAATTTAGAATACAATATATTTTAGGAAATTCTCATATCAATGTGGAATAATGGAAGCATTAACATAGAGGCATGATATAACAAGATTATCATAACATAGAAATGTGGAAACAACTAAACACCTTGCATTATTAACATAAACAAATCCAGTAATCCTATATACCAACATGGTGGGAAAAATACTGTAAATAATTCTGGTAAACCCCAATCCCAACAGGATTTATCATGATTCTAAACATTACCCAATCTATCTCGGATTTTAACTTTCACTTTGTTCCAGTTCAGGTTGGGTTTATGGTCGTTTTCTTAGGATCCTAGTTTGATAGGTTTGAAATTTTGAGGCATTATTTAGCTTCTATTCATGGAATATCATCCCCAAAAAAGTTCCCCCTAGGCCCCCTTGAATTTTGGAGAAAACGTCAGTTTTTTAATTGACAGAACTAGGAGCATAGTTTGGAAGCAGAATTTGCTAAACCATGCATCCAAATTGTACATAGTGGAGCACATTAAATGTTTTATTTAATCCCAATTTTTCCATCCTAGATTAACCCTAATACACCCCTTTCTTCCAAAATTGGACCATTACAGCTATGTACGGCTCCAAATCTCACCCATATCATTTGGAACCCAATTTTGATGGGGTGTTCGGTGGTGGAACTTCAATATTTATTCAATTAAGTGAAATAATTCCTTATTTCTTCCATTTCCTTTGGGTTTTATCCCTCCATCTTAAAGTTACAAATTTTCAACTACTCGGGAATAATACCTAGGATTTATTTTTGAGTTTTCCTGTTCAATATTATTGGTTAGGGTTCATTTTCTTTCCCTTGTGGTGTGGAAGTGGTGTGGATGATGTTTCCCACAACTGTTTGGGTTTTTTGCAACTATGGTAGGTTATTCCATGTGTAAGAATTAATTTATGAGTTAGAATGGCTATATTTACTTGTGTATCATGTTCCTCATATGTTGTTTGTTTTTTGTAAACCATTTTTTATGGAATTCGTTAATCTTATAATTTTAATGTTGCATTTTTTCTTGAAAATGTGTGTTTCTCATGTTTAACCCATGTGGTATCATTTTAGGTCATTTTATAACATATGGATGTTGTTTATTAAATGTTATTAGAGATTAAAAATTTATTTTGGTATGTTATGGATTTGAATTCTTCATTGAAATGGGTATTTCAAATAGATTTTTTGTGAGAAACCTTGTTATACTCATTAGAGTTGTATTATTAAAATCTCAAATGTTTTATTGAGTTATATAAAATGTGAAAAAGTTTTTTAGGCACTATTTTGGTGTGTGTATGTTTTTAAAATAGGGTTTTGAAATAAAAATCTATGATTTGTGATGTCAACCATTTTTAGAATGCTTTATAAATGTATGGAATGATTTATTAAATTGAGAGAAAGGTTTGAGACATGTTTGTGGGTTGTTAAGGTGTAATTATAATGTTAAAATGAATTTAAAGGTGAAAATGGAATTATTTGACATTTATGTGGGATTTATGGTGTCTGTATAAATTTTAAATGTGAATTTTTATGTGCAATTGGTAATTTATAACATGTCAATCTTGATTGAGCACAAAGAGGGAAACCTAGACATCTTGCTGGGTAGACTTGGACTAGTATGCTAGTAATTTGGTAGCAGTTCCATCCTAGTTTCACATATCATGTTTGAATATTACAATACTAACTAAGCAATAATGATGATAGGGACCACTATGACATTGATATTTCCCCAACCTAGTGGCTCATTCTTGAGAAGGTTATTAATTTTGGATACTTTTACGATGAGAAATGATGTTCTTGGATCCCCATAACTAGCTAGTGCATATGGGTGTTCCAGTAACTAGTGCTCGTTACCTATATTATACATTCTATCGGCACATGTTGGGTTTAGTTGGTAAATATGGTTTCATGTGTGTTTTATTTTTATGTTTCATTCATTGATGTTTCCCTCTTGAATATAGTTCCCTTTTAGTGCTTCATATTTTAGAAATTGTTACAAGAATTTCATATTTATAAAAAAGGCAATTTGTTGACTTAAAATGATTATCAAATGGAATATTTTTGGTGGAATACTATTTTTATTAGGCTCAAAGCCTACTTATTCAATTGGTTTTACGTATAATTTGTAATGTTTTATGTATGTATGGTCAATGTTTTTTGGAAATTACAGTGTAGGTTACTAGAAGTCTCTCATTTTGGTGTTTTGTAGATAGTGTGAGGGCGATACCCCCTTACCATATGCAAGTTCTTGGGATAGACATGTGGATCCTTCTTGTTGTTTCACTTTTAAATGTTTGTCTCAAACCTTTAAATTCAATTATAAATTTTTTTAGGACTTTTTTGGATTATATTTTCATAATTGTATTATTAAATGTTTGGGTTGTTTTAGGGATCTAAATTCAAGTAAAAAATTATCAAATATTTCTAATGTTACCTGGGTACTTTTTCCATATAATGGAGATAAGGAACTCCATTTGTTCAATTCATCAGACCAGGTTGGGCACTTGTTTGGATAATGACCAAATCCAGTTTAGGAAAAAATGGTATCATTACAGGTCCACTCTTTTTGGGTCATGTTCATTGTGGAAGAGTCGGGGTTGAATAGAGCTAGGATTGTCAGAACTCTATATCTTGGTTTCCAATATGGTTCCTGCATAGCACACCACCTAATAGGAAATGAGTTACTAGGGATGTTAGGTTCTATTTAAGACTTTTTTCCTTTTGGTTTCTCATTATTTGAAAAATGAAATGGGCATTGGGTCAATAGTCTCAATGAGCATTAAAGGATTGAGATGCCACATGGAGCCATGAATACATTTCTAGGAAAATCTTAGTAATGGTGGTGTGACTAGCATGTGGACACTAAACATTTGTCTGAGTCACCCACCGACACCATTTCCCTATTTTGAGAAGCGTCTTGTGTCTCTTTCAGTTTTGGAAATAGTTTTGAAATGCACATAATATGGAATTATTACGACATGGTTTTCAAGTAAAAATGATTGGTTTCATGAAATGTAATTTTTTTTAAATAAATTTCTAGGTATGTGTAAATGGTTATATTTCTAAATGGGTGGAAATGAAATTTTAAAATTGTTCTGAAATGGACTAAGATGTTATGAAATTAAAGTGTCTAACCTGATAGTGAGTTTTTATTTTAGTAGATGATGATATTTTGAAAATGTTTTTAATATTTTAATTCAATTTTGTATTTATGGATAGAAGTTTGAGAAAAATTATGTGTCAGTCAAATGTCTTGGTTTTGAAAAGTGAAAAGGATATTTTGTATAACCTTTGGTATTTCCATGAAAGAATACAAGCATGTGATAACATGGGAAGATGGATGGTTAATGAAAAAAACATATTAGTTCCAGAATTTATATAAGGAGGGTTTCCGTTATAGCATGGAAACTTTTATGTATGAGGACCATGGGATACTAGTTATGATTGTGCTAACCACTAGACCTATGTACTTTCAACAAAATTATTGTTAAAGAGAAATATATTTTTTGAAAACGGGTGTTTGGATGGTGTGTTTTAAGTTAATTTGGCATTTTTGTTGTGGTCTATTTTGAGATTGATAACCCCTCTTGGTTGAAATATGGTTTGTGTATTTTTTTTCTTTGGTATTTTGGGTAGAAGTATTGTCATTCCCCTCTTGTTTTTGGTTTTGTTTGTTGTATTTTTTGACCAATGGACTATCTTGGTTAGCTCCATTGATTTTATTGTTTCTAGGATATGAACAAATAAAGAGTTAGCGCATCATTCAAGTTTGAGAAAGAGTGATTCGAAGTAGGTAAATCCTCCAGTTGATCAACAAAATGACATCTTTCTAGAGATTTAGAGATTTCATCTACCCTAATTCTTTTTCAGTTATGTAGATCCTCTTGTAGCCAGACATCAGTTTTGGATGGTTGAAATAGAACATAGTTTCTTATGTTTCATCATTTGTAAAAGGTAAAGTTTAACACCATTGAGTCTGTAATATGTATCTAAAAATTATGAAGGGGAACTCTACTGAGGATTGGTAAATCATTCCAGATTTGATAGACCTGGTTGTATTCTTTAAAGACCTTTGGGTCTTTTATTTGTTTATCAGATGAAAAGGATTCATGGTAGGCCACTAGTGTGTAAAATCTTGTCATTCAAGGAATTTGTGGTTACTTTCAGCAATTTCATGCCTATTGGGACATGGTTCAAGGTCCCAATCATTTAATTTATATACTGGTAGATTGGGCTAATTTTGGTGATGTTTAGCATGGTTGTGTTTGCCTTTATGGGAAAAGTTCGTTGTTGCAGAACTATTACAGGGCTTCTACGTAAATTAAAGTGTGTTTTCTTCTCATAATTCCTTAAATTATTTGTCATGATTGATAGTTAAATACTTTTTATCATTATTTTATTATTTATTTTCTTAGTTTATATGGTAAATTCATATTCATCTTTGAGGCTCCTGTATTGGTGAAGGAGTGGTGTTATAGTAAAGTGGGTTTCAGAGTGTGTTATGTCCTAGTGGTTTTGTCTGGGAAGTGATGTGGTTTCTTGTGGAACTTGAAGGAGAAGTTCTATTTGGGGGTTTTTATCACTTAACTCTAAGGAAGGATATGCTTCAATAATTTGATCTCCCTCTGTAGGTCCTAGAGTGAAGTGGGAGAATAGTCCGAAAATCCTAGGGGTGTAATGGATCATGGTCTATCATTTTTTCTACAGTTTAAGAGGAGGAAAAAGATTGAGGTTTCGATGTGGTGGTTTCATTTCATGTGGTTCTATGTTTTGGAGTGGGATCTGAGATCCCCATTTCTCAAGGATGTGATCTGAGTGAGTGTAAGAGTCTCTCTTTAGTTATAGGGAATGGGGGTGATTTTGTTTTCCCAAACCCTAGTTCTTGAACCCTTTTTTTAACTCTCGGTTTGGTTGTTCATGTATAAATAACCTCAAACACTCTTTTTTATCTAGTTTTTGGTTAGGCTCATCCGAGGATTGTAGTATTCAAGGTAGTGGTGAACATCATAGTTTCCCTCATAGTTTAGAGTTTTTTTGATCTGTCCTCTAGCGGTGGGAGAACAAGAGGTGATGGTAGAACCCAAGTTAACCCATGTCATGTTTCTTTTGTCGATCGATGTTAGTGGATTAAAATGGTTGGTTACTATGGTGGGACACTCATCGTGGGGCTCATATATTTTTTTTGAATAATTATAATGTTAGTATACCTCTTATGGTGGGGAGTCTATTCGGACCTTCCCCATATTGTTGTTTTTCATTAGTCTTTGGTGTTAGTTTGTTTCTATGGTGGGAAGTCTGTTTGGGTATCCCTGTATTAGTGACTAGATTTTTTTCACGGTGTTCCCTTAGTGGTAGGTAGTCCTGTTCAGATCTATCTAACCACCAACATCTTTCTTGGTAAAAATTGGGATTTGAGAATGCCCAAATATTTTGAGGAAGTATGTTTGTGGGTAAATTTGAATTTGTTGTCTGTTTCTGGTTAATTGATTGATCATCATCTTGTGTTGGTTATGGTGTTTTTTCCTAGTATTTGGATTGTCTATGTCTTCATGTTTCAATCATGTGGTGGAATTTTTTTTTCTGAGAGTATCTCTCCCTTTGTTTGGTAAGCTGGAGGTTTTTTGGCTTTTGGGGGTGGGTGACCGTAAGTGGGGGAGTCCATTTTTGTCTCTTGAGTAAGCTTACAACCCACTTTTCTAGATGGTAGTTTTATTATTGTCTATTAATTGGGGGAGCCGTTTTTATCTTGGAAATGGAATCATTTTTTTTCATCAAGGATTTCCATGGTTTTATGGGGGGAAAAGCATTATGGTGGTGGAATTGTCACACTCGGTTTTTTAAATTTCACTTCGTTCCAGTATAGGTCGGGTTCTTTGCCATTTTCTTTGCATCCAAGTGTGATAGGTTGGAATTTTTGGTGCATTATTTCACTTCGTTTCTTGGCCTATGATTACCCCATGGTTCTACCCTAGTACCCCCATGAAATTTGGATCAAAACAACTATTTTTATGTGGATGGAATTAGGCTCACCGTTGGGCCACAAGTTTTTCTAAACCATGAAGCAAAACTATTCATTATACCCATCACATTAATTTTTTTATGTGATTCCAATTTTTCCTTTATTGGATTAACCATAGTGCACCCATACTTTCAAAGATTGAAATATTAATGACATTGAATGCTCAAAAGTTCCCCCAATCTCATTTTCAACCTAATTTTGATGTGGTTTTAGTTGTGGAACTTCATTATTTCTTCCATTAAGTGAATTAATTATTTCTTTCTTCCATTCTATTAGTGTTTCACCCCTCATTCCTGAAGTTCCAACTATCCATAAACAAAGGCTTCATACATATGGTTTATTTTTTTTGTTTCTCGGTTCAATATTCTTGGTTAGGTTTTGTTCACTTTCCTCATGTGGGGCGATGGTGGTTCCATTGAAATTTCACACAACTATTTGGGTTTTTGGATTCTAATGTAGGTGATTACATGAGTAATCATTCTTTGATGAGTGATCAATATTTTATTTACTTGTTTAGAATGTTCCTCATATGTTTTTTGGTTCAAAATTTTTTTTTCTTCGAATTGGTTAAGCATTAATTATTAAAGTTGTAGTTTTTTCCTGAAATGGATGTTTTTCTTGTGTAACTCAAGTGGTATCATTTGAGGTCATTTTGTAACATATGAAAGTGGTTTATTAAATATTTATAGTGCATCTAATTGTGATATTTTTGGTTTTGGTTTGTATATATCCTTAAAATAGGGGTTTTAAATGGATATTGTGTAAAAAACCATGTTATGCTCCTTGGAGTTTTTTTTATAAAAATCCAAAATGGATTATTGTGTAATAAATAGATTGGAAAAGATGTGTACGTATTATTTTCATGGGTGTCTATTCATAAAATGGTAATTTTAAATAAAATTTGATTATTTGAGATGTCAAATGTTTTTATAATGTTTTATAAATGGATTGAATGATTTATTATATTTTGAGAATGGTGTGGGACATGTTTGGGGGCTATTTTTTTGTAAGTATGCTGTTGAAATGAATTTAAAGGTGAAAGGGTAATTATGAGAATTTTTTTACATGTATGGTGTGGGGAAATTTGAGATGGATTTTTTTTTTGAAATGGGTATTTTATAATAGGTTAAACATTATTGAGAAAAAAGAGGGGAACCTTGGTATTTATGTGGGTGTACTAGGACTTGTATGCTAGTGATCCAGTATTAGTTGCATCCCTGTTTTTCATAGAAAATTTGAATATGACAACACTAACTAAACTATGATGATATTGGGGACCACTTTTCTTTTTGGGTTTCCACTCATATGGGATCATGTAGGAGAAGGTTATTTATTATTGTTACTTTTACACTAAGATATGATGTTCTCAGATCCCCACAACTAGCAAGTTTCTAGGGGTGTTCTCATGACTAGTGATAATTAGATATATGCTACATACCATAATCATATTGTGGGTGTAGATAGTAAATTTTGAATCATGTGTTTTTTATTTATATGTATTCATTTTTTAATCTTTCCCTCTCAAAAACGATTTTCAATTAAAGCAGCATCTTCTATAAATTATTCCTAGCATTTGTTGTTTTAAAAAAAATCCATTATTTTTGTATTAAAATGATTATCACATGGAATATTTTGGGTGTAATACTATTTTAAATTGGATTACACCCTACATACATACTTAGGTGTAAGTAGACATGGTAATGTTTTATTTAGGTATGGGAAATGTATTTTGGAAATGGTGTTTTGGGTTATTAGTGGTCTCTTGGTGTGGTATTATGGAGACGGCGTAAGGAAGATGATCCCTTTACATGTATATTATTCTTATAACATCTTGTTAATCCCCTTTTTAATGTTTTTCTCAATCATTTCATTTAAATTCTGAAAAAACATTAAGACTTTTTTGGTTTAAATTTTCAGAATCATTTTGTTAATTGTTTTGGATTGTTTTACGAAAATAAATTTATGCAATTCATTCCCAATTGTTTTATGATAATAGTAAACATATGATAGTCTGTGTAGATAGGGAACACCCTTCATTCATTTCCACAAACTGGTTTGGGAAATGGATTTGATGGATACCAAATCTCGATCATGACATAATGCATTAGAGCTCTATCAGGGCGCAACCTTCATAATAATGTCAATCTCATGCTTTAGTATTCCACATAAATCATATAACATAGATTCATTCAACATATTAATTTATTATACAATCATGGAATGTGGAATTCAAACATGTTAGTCACCATTCAATAAGTATATGTGCATAAAGGTGAACAATCATGATAAAGTAATGAATATGTTATTCACTACATGATTATTTTGGCAAGAAAAATCACAGTGAAATTTTGGCATCATAACAGCATCATATGGAAATTCATAAAATGATTCGATGAGAGAGAAAGTGGGAATATCATTATATATAAATGGAATGTACAATAAGGGAATCATGGAACATAAAACCTGACATGTGAAATGGAATTTAGATTTATAATATAAAATAAATACTTGAATGGAAATGAGAAGAGAGAAACCCCTTACGGAATATCTGTATAGTAATTGTTGGTTTAAAATGAGCATAGTGGGGGATTAATTAGAGTAAAAATATGATCTAATCAGTTATAAATAAAATATATTGTAATACGATATGTAAAAAAATCCCAAACAAAGATAATGGAAATTAAATTTCATGACATAAAAGAGGTGCTTGAACAGAAAAGAGAGATGGGGATCCCATGCCTAGATGTGTGATCTCAACTACATGGGGGGGGGGGGGCTTTATGGGAGCTTGGGGGAGCCTTTTGGAGACTATAAGGAGTAGTTGGAAGTAGTTGGTTTATATTCAAAGAGATTTAGTTAAGAGAAATGGTTATTGGGTTATTTTATATAGTAATGGGGGGGAATTGATTATTATTTTTGTTTTGAGCACTACACTCTGAAATATTTAAAACCACAAACCACCCCATGGTCTTTCCCATGGGTTATTGAAAAGGGGAGTGGTAATTTTAAAAGTATAATTTCCTATGATATTAATATATTTACCTTGCATATGTGGAGGTGATAAACACTTCCAAGGAAATGATTTTAAAATCATAAAATATTTTATCTTTCATGGAGGATTTACTATGACTTTATAAAATAAATCAAATAAACCTAACATTTAATTAATTTAATGGAAAAAATATATATGGAAGAAGATATATTTTATAGTATTTTATTACATCACTATTGGGTCAGTATGATGTCATAAAACACATTATATATTTATACGGAATTTAATTTTTACCAACAAATTCAACTTTATCCGAAAATTATGAAAAATTAATCATTGGATAAATTAAATTTCCAGATTCCAAAAGTAATATTCATTTTATCTAAATAATTTTCTAAATATATGAATGTTAACATTTAAAATAAATATGAACATTTATTGAAAATTTACAGGTTTTAACAAAAACAGTTTTCAAATTATAATTAAAATTACAAGTGACATCATCAAAATTATATTATCATTTATGATTAATAAAAATAATTTATTAATAGTATTTTATTATAATTTAATTTAATTAAAAAATAAATTATTTAATTAAAATAGATTACTTTATTTAAATTCAATATTAACCAAAAATACTATAGGTGATTTAAAAATCATTTACAATGTAATAATTATAAAATAAATTTGTATTAACTATTCTATACAAAAATAATGCACATAATAATAATTATATGGTCTTGATACATATATATTTATTACATCATCATACATCCTAAGAGTAAAGTGTGCAATTGAGGGGATTTCATGGGGTTGTTTGGTAAACATGGTTAGGGTCCTGATCTCGATGATCTATAACATCACCCATAAATGGTTTCTATCATGATTATGTTATTGGATCACTTATTTGGATTGGCCTAGGTCAAATCCAATAAATGATATGTCCCTTAGATTCTCTGATAAATGGTCTTTATTGGGTATCCTCTTACTATTTGAGGTCATCACGTCATTTTTCTATGTCAAAATGATTTGCTAGAACCCTATATGAATACTAGTAATGTGCTCACTACTCAATATCTATATTATCAATGGTAAGGATACTTAATGGTCCTTTAAATCCAATTGGATATAATTAATCAAAAGGATTTCATGTGTTTTCTATATCCATAATATATTAAATTAAAAGAAATCGAATTTTATTCCTTAATTTGTGGGTCATTAGAGTGTGAAAAAAATAATATATGTCTCTAATATATTTATGAGAATATGGATATCTCCTGAGATAATTGGGACATGGATTAGGAGTGAATCTAGTATAGTTAGTGACTCTTCCCACTATAATAGTATAAGGATTTAAACATGAATAAAGATATAAATGAATAGGGAGTGACCCCAATACACTATTTTAGTCTTGTAAATGTTCATTAACATAGGAAATTATTTTACATTCTTATTGTTTTTTCACTAACGTATGAATTATGAGAATTTTATTGTTGGTCGGAGTGGTTTACTCAACAGGGGGGTGAATTGAGTACCAATTAAAATTTCTGTATTAAAAAAACACTGTCTTAAAGACCCCAAAATAAAATAATAAATTAAATTGTAGTGAATTTATATTAAAGTAGAGGTTCTGTCAGATTCTCAAGGGATTGATTAATTCCCAGTTAATCAACACAGGAGTGTGTGATTATCTTTTGAAACTAACTTACTAATCTACACTTAACATAAACACTTGATAATTTAATTATCAATGTAACTTTAAAACAGTATTGGTTTTAAAGTGATTAGCAGCGGAATAAAACTTTGAAAGAGATGGCACAATAATGTAACCAAGAGGTTCAGTCTCAAGCCGAGACTTAGTCCTCTCAAAAGTTTATATAAAAATGATCCACACCCTGGATCGGGGTTCAACAGGTTACAACTGTCCAGGTCCAAGACCTCTACCACTGTTCTTCATGGGAAACAGTACAACAACAACTAGCTGTCCAGGTCACACACGACCTCTACCACTGTTATTCATGGGAAAGAAAGAATGAAAGAGTTTGGTAAGGATTTACAAATCCTTCAGTTTGAGTACAGGAGACATTGTATGTGTTAGATACATCAGATAACACACACTACTCGAAATGAATGATAATAAATCACAGAACAAGAGATGTAGAGTTTAGAAGTGGTTCTGGTGATTTCAGTGTAGCTCTGGACTCCTTTGGATTCGATTAGAAGTGAGTCTGAGTCCTCTTCTCATTTCTGTTTGAGAAACAGAGTGTCGTATGCTCCAGGTTCACAGACAGTAAGAATGTAGTGGTTGAAGTTCTTCAGTGTTCTTCTTGTATGCACAGAACACTTCTTGAGTATGCTTGATTGTCTATGAGCTTCTATGTGTTCTTGATGGAACTCGTTCTTCTCTTCTTGTGTTTCTGGTATATATCATCCACCACACTTCTCTTTTCTTTTTGTTGTTGTTCGTTGATGTGTTTCTTGGGCAGTGTAGTCTTCTCGTATTTATCTCCCAACAGGGGACAGAAAA
The DNA here is from genome assembly GCA_963277665.1 of Viscum album. Classification (NCBI taxonomy): domain Eukaryota; kingdom Viridiplantae; phylum Streptophyta; class Magnoliopsida; order Santalales; family Viscaceae; genus Viscum; species Viscum album. The sequence goes on along the minus strand of OY728123.1, from coordinate 28,088,956 downwards.
GATTTCCTTTCTGCAGGTACGAGGTAAAGGTTCCTGACATCCGACAACCTTTATCAGATATTTGACAAATCATTAAAATGTACATGATATGACCGTTGGATAGATTAAATATAAGAAATAATGAAATTCAAACAGTGTGTCAAGTGATCGGTAGGTAATCAGCATCGGTAGCTTGGACATCGGTAGCTTGAACATCGGTAGCTCAATTTCATTAGTTTCTTTGACTCTATCGGTGGATCTATGCGTCAGTTGGTACATGCTTGTATCGGTGACTTTGTTTATCGGTAGCTCCATGCATCGGTTTCTCCATGCGTCGGTAGCTCCATGCGTCGGTAGCTCCATGCGTCGGTAGCTCCATGCGTCGGTAGCTGTGAGTCTGTCAGTAGCTTCGTCCATCGGTGACTCTTATTCCATCGGTAGCTATTTATACTTACACCGGTAGCTCTATATTTGTATCGGTAGCTGTCTGTAAGTCAGTAGCTTATATTTATAAGAACATCGGTAGCTCTGTGTTATGTCTATCGGTAGCTGTCTGTCGGTAGACTAAGTCTATCGGTAGACTGGTTACCGGTAGCTCTTTATCAGTAGCTATAGACAGATTACTTATCTGTTTTATGCAGAACACATCCGATTGTGTTAGAATCAATTTATAACTTATAAGAACATGAATAAAAGAGGATTAACATATTCCAAAGACTATTTTAAAAAATTATTATTGGTTTGATCACAGATTTGAAAGAATTAAAGTATAGATCAATGAAACTTAACAATATCATAGAGAATGAAAACATAATTGGGATTTTCAACACATATGTATACATGATTGAGATTATCAAAACAGTTGAGGTCAACAATCTCCCCCTTTTTGATAATCACAATTTATGATATGGGCATTTAACATAGTGAAAATATAATGGTAAAGAGTATAATATTGAGTTCAATTTTCTCATTGAAAGCAGCATCAGAGATAATAGAAATAGTATGATATAGACATAAGTTATCAGAGGTAACAATCATAAGGTACTAAATAGACATAAGGTATTAGAGGTAAAATTGAAAAGAAGGGTAATGTGTCTCCCCTTATTCCTTATTTTTCTCCATTGAAAATATTTTTCTTTCTCCCATTTTGTTCTCCCCCTTATTCTCCCAGTTTGTTCTCCCCCTAATTCTCTCATACAATGTTTCTCCCCCTTATCCCCCTTATTATTCTCCCCCTTTGTGATAATCAAAAAGTGAGAAATCATATATATAGGAGACAAATAAAACAAGAGAAGTAAAAGGAGTTCTTCTGTATTAGAGTAGTCAAAAAGTACAGAAACAGAATACAAATGAATTCCTATCAAAAATCCTGGCCACTGGATCAATCCTCATCTTCCACGTGAGATTTCCCTTTGGGATCAGAAGAAGGCTCGGGTGGTGAGGATGCAGGTGAAGGTTTTGGAATGCCATAAAAGATCAAAGGAGGCTGGGCCACTGACACAGTGTCAGGCTTGTAGGTTGAAGATCTTTGGGTGATCATTGGTGTGAGGCTTCGAATAGCTTGAGCAGGAGTCAGCTGGACTGTGGAAGCAGTTGAGGCAGAAGCAGGCAAAGCAGGAGGTATGACGACTTGTCTAGCATCAACATGCAAGAAGGACAGCAGCAGATTTCTAAAATCCATAATAATTCCTCCTCCTCTTTCCATAGAAGAGATGAAATCATCTTTGTTTTCCATGAATTTCTCTAAGGAAGGAGTCAGTTCTCGTAGCTTGCTCACTTGTTCTCTGAAAGCTTGAGTGACTGATGGTAGCTTCATGTTTTCCAACATCAGCTTGCAGTGGTGTTCGAGTTGATGCTTGGTGAAAATTTTGGTGAAGTAGTAGTCCACTTTTCTCTTTATGGATTCCTGAGAGGCAGAGGCTTCTCTCATATAATCTTGAACAATCTTCATGATTTCTCTGGCAGAATCTCTTGTAGAAAGCACCACTCGGCTCAACTCTGATGAGTCCATAGAGCCACTGGTTGAAATAGAACCAATCTCCTCCTTCAACATTGCTCGAACTTGACTCAGGTCAACTGATAGTTTGGATGTGAGAGGTCCAAGAGAGAAAGAAACAGTTTCTTTGAAACTCTTAGACAAACCACTGATTAGGCTTTGAACTTGAGAGTCTTGTAATTGAACATGATCCTTCACTGAGGTTTTGAAACTTTCAAACACCGAGACAAACTGGCTTACTACACTCTTCACATAAGCTAGGTCCTTGTCAGCTTGAGACATGGAGCTCATATAAGAATCCAAAGAAACAACTGATGTCTTGAGAGCTTCAAGATCTTCTTCGATCCTAGAAGACTGAGTCTGGCACTCCTTCACTTCTTCCATAAGCTTAGATATAAAAGAAGATAAATTACAAGCCAGAGATAGCTCAAAGGATCTCTCCAACATTTTCATTTCTTCATAAAATCTTTGCTTCATCTCGGCAACTGATGCACTGAATGATTCTTTCAGCTCATTCTTCATGGATTGAAGGTCAGATTTAGAGAAAAATCATTTGAGACAACTGCAGCAGATCCTCTTGCTGAGGCCAAACTAACTACAGAATCAGTCATTATTGAATTAATTGAGGATGCAAGAGAGGTTTCCATTAACTTCACTTCTTCAACAAAACTGGTTTTGAGGTCCTCTTTCAGCTTATTCAGATCATGAAATCTGATCACATCATCTGGAAACAACTCAGAAGCAAGATAATAATTGGTCTTCGGTCTATTCACAGACATCTCAATATCAGAATCCGGATAATCCAATCCACAGACTATAAACCCTGGGTCTTCTACCCAGTCTCCAAGCTCAATAGCTACTGTAACATTTCCATGAACATATTGATGCTCCCCCTCAATGGGTGAATTCTCATGTATCACAACAACATTCAATGTTGGATTCTCTTCATCAGAATCTTCTACTACAAGTTCCACTGGTGCAGCATCTAGAAGATCTTCTGATACAGGTACAACTTATTCTGTATCTCGTTCTACTTCAGCAGTCGGCATAGCTGAGTTTCCAATCAAAGGACTCATACTTAAACTACCAGAAGCAGGCGATTCAGATACATTCTCCTTTTCCTCTTCTTCTTGGTGAGGTACAGACTGGTCTTCCTCATGAGTAGACAGAATTTCCTCTACCTTTCCTTTCCTACAATAGACCAATTCTGCAACAGGACTTGGGGGCAAGTCTGGATCTCCTCCAACATCCATAGGAGTTTCTTCTTCTTCTTCTTCGTCTGTTTCATCACTATAAACAGGTTCCTCTTCATCAGGTCCCAGACTCAGATCTCTCTCATCCTTTGGTCTTGAGGGATGATCCACATGATTAAACCTATCATATATATTCTGATCATCACTGACCCATTCTCCCTTCCATGGGTTCCAGTTAATTTTCATGTATTTACAAACAGTCAAGGTGATGCAGAAATTGTTCTTGACTACAACTGTCTCATCCTGAGACTTAGCTATTCCTTTCACTTTTATCATTACTGAAATCAGCTTGGCAAAGAATAAAGCATTAGTCTTTGACTTTGGTCTAATCATGTCTTCCATTTGAAGCATTAACAATCTGCACAGATTGATTTTTACACCATGTCTTAGCAAATGAAGAAGATAGATATCTTGATATCTCAGATTTGCAAAATCTCCTCACCTCGGTATCAACACATGTTGAACAAACTTGAAAAGCAGTCGATTCCCTCCATCCATTTCAGCAGCAACCACTTGCCTTTGATTCCCATTAGCAGTCAGCTCTTTTAAGGCGGTTTCATAATCAAAGATGTCACTGCTAGGTGGCATTGCTCTTGATACATACCCAGAGACACCTTCATGTGGTACTTTCAAACACTCATCCCACTCTACTAAAGAAAAGGACATCACTTTTTCATTTAAACAAGAGCTTACCCGATTCTCATTTTCAGACTTCTCAAAGGATACAAACTCGTAGAACTGTTTTACCAACTTCAGGTAGTATGGGCCATTGTTATTCGAGAAACAATCCACCCATTTTTGGTCCTCCAAAATCTCGAGTACTAACGATTTTCTAGGCAGTAGCCATTCCACGCACAGTTCCTTCTCGATTACTATGTCTCTATTCTGCAAGTGAGGATTCACTGGTCGCTTTCCCGATCTAGTTCTGGCTTCACTAACACTGGCTTGATGCTGGGTCTTCTGCTTCTTAGCGTTTGGTTCTACACTTTCATCTCTGATGATAGGAAGCTTAGTTTTTTCCATCGCGGGTTTAGGGTTCTTGGCCGATTTGGGAGCTAAGGTTCGAAGGTGAGAGATTTTGAGCTCGGTGAGGTAAGAAGTGGCTTAGACTTAGTTTTATCATTTTGGAATTCAAAATAAACGACTAAAATAAAGTAAGATAAAATAATATAAAACGATTCATATTCTTGGCGGCAGACAGATGTTTTAAAAAAACATTGCATCGGTGTGAGTTAATCGTCGGTGAGAAAAACAAATCGGTGAGAATTGTACATCGGTGAGAATTTTCACATCGGTGAGAATTTTCACATCGGTGAGAATTTCACATCAGTGAGAATTTTACATCGGTGAGGATTTTCACATCAGTGAGGATTTTCACATCAGTGAGGATTTTCACATCAGTGAGGATTTTCCATCGGTGAGAATTTTACATCGGTGAGGATTTCACATCGGTGAGAATTTTACATCGGTGAGGATTTCACATCAGTGAGAATTTTCACATCAGTGGGGATTTTCACACCGGTTGTGATTAAACATTCCCAATTCGTGTCTTATGTAACTTATCCTATCCGAACTTAAAGGTTTAGTGAAAATATCAGCCAATTGATGTTCAGTGCCAATAAATTCAAGAGAAATATCACCTTTTTGATAGTGATCTCTTAGGAAATGGTGTCTTACATCTATGTGTTTGGTTCTAGAGTGAGATACAGGATTCTTAGAGATGTTTATTGCACTTCTGTTATCACACTTTATTGAAACATGTTTAAAAACATATCCATAGTCCAAAAGAGTGTGTTTCATCCACAGAATTTGTGCACAGCAACTACCAGCAGCTATATATTCTGCTTCGGCAGTAGATAATGCAACTGAGTTCAGTTTCTTACTACACCAAGAAACTAATGATTTTCCAAGCAAATGACATGTTCCTGATGTGCTTTTTCTATCTAACTTACAACCAGCAAAGTCAGCATCTGAATAACTCATTAATTCAATGGATTGTCCTTTTGGGTAAAACAAACCTAAGTTAACCGTGTGTTTGAGATATTTAAAAATTCTTTTAACAACAAGCAAATGAGATTCTTTTGGATTAGCTTGAAATCTAGCACACATACACACACTAAACATAATATCAGGTCGACTAGCTGTAAGATAAAGTAAACTACCAATCATACCTCTGTAATTTGTTTGATCAACTGGTTTCCCAGTTTCATCTGCATCCAATTTACAGGTAGTACTCATAGGAGTTTCACTTTCCTTGATACTATCCAGACCAAAACGTTTTAAAAGATCCTTTGTATATTTACTTTGATTCAAAATAATACCATCTTCATTTTTAAATACTTGAAATCCAAGAAAGTACTTAAGCTCTCCCATTAAGCTCATTTCAAATTCATTTTGCATACTTTTTGAAAAATCAGTACATAAAGAGTGTTTAGAAGATCCAAAAATAATATCATCATCATATATTTGTACAACTAAAACATCTTTAGAAATTCTTTTAATGAAAAGAGTTGGATCAGCAATCCCTTTAGTAAAACCATTTGAAGTAAGGAAATTGCTAAGTCTATCATACCAAGCTCTTGGAGCTTGTTTTAAACCATACAAAGCTTTAGAAAGTTTAAAAACATGATTTGGAAAATGGGGGTTATTAAATCCAGGTGGTTGTTCTACAAAAACATCTTCAATTATAAAACCATTTAGAAAAGCACTTTTCACATCCATTTGATATAACTTGAAATCCAGATGTGCAGCATATGCAAGTAAGATCCTAATGGATTCTAGTCTAGCTACAGGTGCAAAAGTTTCCTCATAATCTATACCTTCTTCTTGACTATATCCTTGTGCAACTAGTCTATCGTTGTTTCTAACTATATTTCCAGATTCATCTACTTTATTTCTAAAAACCCATTTTGTGCCTATTGTCAAAGTGTCCTTAGGTTTGTCAACTAATTCCCAGACATTGTTTCTTTCAAACTGATTTAATTCTTCCTGCATAGCTATTACCCAGAATTCATCATTGATAGAATCATTGATATTTTTGGGTTCTAGATGTGAAAGAAAAGCATGATGTTCAACCTGGTTTCATAGAGAAGCTCTAGTTTGTGTTCCTCTATCAAGATTACCAACAACAGCTTCTAAAGGATGATTCTTTAGAATCCTCGTTGATCTGGTAATGGTTGGACTAGAAATTTTAGGTTCATCTATAGGTTCGGGTTCAACAGAAGCAGATTCTGGAAAAAGTCCAGAACTGGATACTTTTATAACAGGTTCTTTAGATTTATCATTAAGGTCCAGAATAGACAAATCTTCTTCAAGATTCTCAGAAGAGGTTTTAGGCTCATGTGGATCAGTTTCATCGAATTTGATGTGAACAGATTCTTCCACACATTTGGTTTTCTTATTGAATACTCTATAGGCTTTACTTGAAATAGAGTAACCCAGAAAAATTCCTTCATCACTTTTGGAAGCAAACTTATCCAGATTATCTTTAGTGTTCAGAATAAATACTTTGCAACCAAAAACATTAAAATAATTAACCTTAGTCTTTCTATTGTTCCACAATTCATAAGGGGTTTTCTTAAGAACAGGTCTAATTAAGACTCTATTAATGACATAACAAGCTGTATTTATAGCTTCAGCCCAAAAATAAATAGGCAGATCATATTCATTGAGCATGGTTCTAGCAATTTCTTGAAGGGTTCGGTTTCTTCTTTCTACTACACCATTCTGTTGGGGTGTTCTAGGGGCAGAAAAGTTATGAGTATAGCCACTGTGTGAGCAATAAGATTCATAATCTTGATTTTCAAACTCACGACCATGATCACCCCTCAAAGTTTTAATCTTGAGTCAACTAAGGTTCTCTACAGATTTAGAGTATTTAACAAAAGAAGAACAAGCTTCACTTTTGTGAGCTAGAAAATATACCCAAGTATATCTAGAAAAGTCATCTACAAGAACATAAACATAGTGCTTCCCATTTAAACTAGAAACTCTTGATGGTCCAAACAAATCCATGTGAACCAATTCAAGTGGTTGAGAAGTCGAAACTTCTTTCTTTGATTTAAATGAAACTTTGTGTTGTTTTCCCTTTTGACAGGGGTTACACACTCTATCATTTGGTAATTCTAATTTAGGTAGGTCTCTAACTAGGTTTTTTCTAGAGAGTTTTCTAAGTGAGTGAATGTTGAAATGTCCCAATCTTCTGTGCCATAGCCAAGATTCTTTATGAAAAGCATTCAAACAAGTAATATTCTTCTTAGCAAAAGAATTCAGATTAACAGCATAAACATTTTCATTTCTTAAGGTAGAAAATACCAAAACATTCTTAGAATTAAAAACTTTGTAGGAATCATTTTCAAATTTAACATGAAAACCATCATCACATAACTGAGAAATACTTAATAAATTGTATTTAAGGCCATCAAAAAATAAAACTTTAGAGATCAAAATTGAATCAGTGTTACCAATCTGGCCTAGGCCGATGATTTTTCCTTTAGAGTTATCACCAAAGGTGAAAAAGCCTCCATAAACTTTTATTAGACTCTTAAAACAAGAGAAGTATCCTGACATATGTCTTGAACATCCACTGTCCAAATACCAGGTCTCTTTACAGGAGCTCTTCAAGCAAGTTCCCTACAAAACAGATTTAGATGGGAGATGATTTTGGTACCCAGATTTTCTTGGGTCCAGACAGGTTAGCCAATAACACTTTAGGTACCCATATTTGTCTAATGGGTCTCATATAATTTGTAGAATTGACATTCTTTGAAAGATAAACTTTATTAGATCCATATCTATGTATATAACTGGTTGAAGCATATGAAGTTCCAGAATTACCTTCATTCTGTCCAGATTTAGAAATGAATCTAGTTTTGGCAATTTTCCTTTGTCCAGGTTGGTATCCTATACCAGTAGTATATTTAGGTGATATTTTCTTTCCTAGCATCTGTGTTAGAGTATTTTTGCCATTGGTGAACTTCTTTAAGTCTTTCTTGAGTTGCTCATTAGATAGTTTCAGTTCAGTATTCTCTTTTAGCAGTTGAGCATTTTTCTCTTTTTCAATAGTGAGTTCGGTTTTAACTGTAGTGGTGAGAGCATACTGTTTCTTTAATGACTTGTATTTATCCTTATGTTCATTACATGTCTCTTCCAGCATATCACAGTATTCAAACAGTTCAGATTTAGACATGTTATCACCTTCAGAATCATCTTCAGAATAACATGAATTTGAAGCAGGAGTTTCTGATGTTACCTCAGAAGTGTTTGTCATAAAACACATGTTGGCTCGATTCCTTTCAGAGTCTGAAGATTCAGCTTCACTTGTGCTATCTTCTGAAGCACTCCAAGTAGCCTTCATGGATTTCTTAAACTTATTTTCCTTATATTCATATTTCTTTTTATACTTCATATTTGGACAGTCGGCTTTAATGTGTCCTTTTCTCTTGAACTCATAGCAGACAACATCATCTGATTTGTCATTCTTCATCCAATCCTTTTTCCATTTGCCTTGGTGATCATACTTACCCTTATAATTTGTTTTTCTGAAGAACTTCTTTTTGCTATAAAATTTCTTAAATCTTCAAGAAATGTGAGCCATCTCAGCATCACTGTCAGAATCACTTCCACTGTCTTCACAGCTTGAACTTTCAACTATAGCTTGAAGCTTTTCTTTGTCCTTATTCTTTGAAGTTGAGGATTTGAAAGCGACAGACTTTCTTGGAGGTTCATTTTCTTCCTCTTTATTCACTCTAAGCTCTTCTTCATACATCATCAGCTTGCCAATTAGTTCCTTGAAAGGTAGAGCAGCAATGTCACATGATTCTCTGATTGAGACAGATGTGCCTCTCCATCTATCAGGCAGACATCTCAAAATTCTCATAATTTGTTCCTTCGATGAGACATCCTTTCCCAGTGAGATCATTGTATTGACAATTTCATTGAACCTGAGATACATGTCAGAAATGGGTTCATTAGGCTTCATTTTAAAATTATCATACTTGATAGTATAAGTGTTCAATCTCATTTCTTTTACATTCGTTGTTCCTTCATGAGAAACAGCTAAGGTATCCCAAATTTCATATGCAGTTTTACAAGCAGAAATTATATTAAACTCTTCATCTCCTAGAGCACAGTACAAGGCATTCATAGCTTTACAGTTGTTATTGTAAGCAGTCTTTATAGGTTCATTACAAGTAGATCTAGCAGTAGTAGGAATTTTGTATTCTGATTCAATAGCAGTCCAAATATCAAAACCTATGCTTTCTATATGAATTTTCATTTTCAGTTTCCACTGAGCATAATTAGTTCCATTTAAGAAAGGTGGCCGGTTAGTAGAAGCACCCTCAAGTCTATTGTCCACGATGAGAAAATTTTAAATAGATAAAAATTTAGATATAACAGAAATTTTAAGAACTTTAAAATACAACTAAAATCACAGTTCAAAAGCAGAGTACGGTTAAAAAGTATTTTCAACCCTCTGATACCAAGTGTTGGTCGGAGTGGTTTACTCAAGAGGGGGGTGAATTGAGTACCAATTAAAATTTCTGTATTTAAAAAACACTGTCATAAAGACCCCCAAATAAAATAATAAATTAAACTGTAGTGAATTTATATTAAAGTAGAGGTTCTGTCAGATTCTCAAGGGATTGATTAATTCCCAGTTAATCAACACTGGAGTGTGTGATTATCTTTTGAAACTAACTTACTAATCTACACTTAACATAAACACTTGCTAATTTAATTATCAAAGTAACTTTAAAAACAGTATTGGTTTTAAAGTGATTAGCAGTGGAATAAAACTTTGAAAGAGATGGCACAACAATGTAACCAAGAGGTTCAGTCTCAAGCCGATACTTAGTCCTCTCAAAAGTTTATATAATAATTATCCACACCCTGGATCGGGGTTCAACAGGTTACAACTGTCCAGGTCCAAGACCTCTACCACTGTTCTTCGTGGGAAACAGTACAACAGCAACTTGCTGTCCAGGTCACACACAACCTCTACCACTGTTATTCGTGGGAAAGAAAGAATGAAAGAGTTTGGTAAAGATTTACAAATCCTTCAGTTTGATTATAGGAGACAGTGTATGTGTTAGATACAGTAGATAACACACACTGCTCGAAATGAATGATAATAAATCACAGAACAAGAGATGTAGAGTTTAGAAGTGGTTTTGGTGATTTCAGTGTAGCTCTGGACTCCTTTGGATTCGATTAGAAGTGATTCTGATTCCTCTTCTCGTTTCTGTTTGAGAAACAGAGTGTCGTATGCTCCAGGTTCACAGAAAGTAAGAATGTAGTGGTTGAAGTTCTTCAGTGTTCTTCTTGTATGTATAGAACACTTCTTGAGTATGCTTGATTGTCTATGAGCTTCTCTGTGTTCTTGATGGAACTCGTTCTTCTCTTCTTGTGTTTCTGGTATATATCATCCACCACACTTCTCTTTTCTTTTTGTTGTTCTTCGTTGATGTGTTTCTTGGGCAGTGTAGTCTTCTCGTATTTATCTCCCAACAGGGGACAGAAAAGATTTCCTTTCTGCAGGTACGAGGTACGGGTTCCTGACATCCGACAACCTTTATCAGATATTTGACAAATCATTAAAATGTACATGATATGACCGTTGGATAGATTAAATATAGGAAATAAAGAAATTCAAACAGTGCGTCGAGTGATCGGTAGGTAATCAGCATCAGTAGCTTGGACATCTGTAGCTTGAACATCGGTAGCTCAATGTCATTAGTTGCTTTGACTCTATCGGTGGCTCTATGTGTCGGTTGGTACATGCTTGTATCAGTGACATTGTTTATCGGTAGCTCCATGCATCGGTTGCTCCATGCGTCGGTAGCTCCATGCGTCGGTAGCTCCATGCGTCGGTAGCTCCATGCGTCGGTAGCTGTGAGTCTGTCAGTAGCTTCGTCCATCGGTGACTCTTATTCCATCGGTAGCTATTTATACTTACACCGGTAGCTCTATATTTGTATCGGTAGCTATCTGTAAGTCAGTAGCTTATATTTATAAGCACATCGGTAACTCTGTGTTAAGTCTATCGGTAGCTGTCTGTCGGTAGACTAAGTCTATCGGTAGACTGGTTACCGGTAGCTCTTTATCAGTAGCTATAGACAGATTACTTATCTGTTTTATGAAGAACACATCCGATTGTGTTAGAATCAATTTATAACTTGTATGAACATGAATAAAAGAGGATTAACACATTCCAAAGACTATTTTAAAAAATTATTATTGGTTTGATCACAGATTTGAATGAATTAAAGTATAGATCAATGAAACTTAACAATATCATAGAGAATGAAAACATAATTGGGATTTTCAACACATATGAATACATGATTGAGATTATCAAAACAGGTGAGGTCAACAGTTATGATCTCAAGTGACATGGCCTTTGATTCATTTATGATTAATACATTATTATCTCACTTGATTTAATCCATGATTCATGATTATGATCTTTTATATATAGGGTATGAATTTAAAAAAGTTAATCTCATGTGTTCATACCATTATTCTCATGTTATGTTTTACTGATCATTGATATCTCCATCTATTACCCTTATTAGTCCTCTGAGCCCACCTTTTTAATGTTTCCTTTCCTCTAGTTATGAATGAAAGTTTTATGTAGTGTATCACTAATAAGAGTCTAATGTGGGAGGATCCTCATGTGATATTTTGAATATCTTTAATTAAATAATATGATTAAATATCAATTTTACATATTCATTCACCCTTTAATTTCATTGTGCATGTATTTTTAAAATATATTTATTATTAATCTATTAAAATATAATTTTTATATAATAATATTATGGATATATATACAAATCACAGAAATAATAATTTGAACTATAATAATAACTTTTGATCCACCTATGTGGTTTCCCAAACCATAGTATCACAATCCTCCCTAACTATGAAGTTTTCTTAGTTATCATAGATGTCCCCAAATGGGACCTTATTTCTAGGTCATCACAAATCTCTCCTTTATTAGTTTTATTATCCAAGTAATAATATTAATGTATCAAAAAAACAATATCTAGTAGCATACCCCTATACACCTATACTTCTTCATCTCAAGAGATTCTATGTCACTAATAGATAAGGGGTGATGGTTCCCCACACAAATTACACCAATCATGACCACAGTAATGGTACACATGATCATCTAGGATCTAGATCCATTACAGAAAAAATATATATATGATATCCAATTATTCATAAACTCCACTAATTATTACATACAAACCCTTGGAATGTTTTTTATCTACGGAATGAGGCATATTGGCGTCTAATCCATCCAGGACTATTGAAGTATCCAGATATGTGAAATATTCTCAATAAGTGTTTTAGTATCGTAACATGTGAGAGAACCCATTCAATTATAAAGTTACCCTATGGAGTGTTACATATCACAAAATAAATATAATAGCTGTAAAAATATTTGTAAATATTCCTAATACACCATGCATTCCTAGTTCGAACTCCCAAGAGAATGACCTCCCTCATCTCAGCCGAAACCGAATCAACTCATAAAAATATGGACTCTAAGTAAACAATCAAGATAATCATGTTACATTAAAAACATTTAACCATTTGGGATAATGTCAAAAAAATGAAAACTGTAGGGATTCTCTAGTTTACCACTATAGTGGAGTAATCTCCCTCATGATCATTAGTCATATCTGGTTATACATGAAGAAGCCTGGTGCTCAAAGGACATTAGCTCTGTTTGCATCATCAATATTATCATAGAGACTCATAAGCCTCAGGGGTCATGTAACGATAAAATATCGATGGTATTATACTTTAAAATCCAAAAAATTTATTCATTACTAATAGGTTCGTCTTAAAACCCAAAATAATGACCATGTCTCTACACCTGAGTTTCATGTCTTAGAGGGAGTGAAGCACAAAACACTTATAACACACCACGATTTTGTGGAATGTAAATTTTTCCTGATAAATTTACTCCCTTCGATATTTTTAAACTTAGATAACACTGATTTTATCATTTATGAGAATAAACACCATTTTGTTCTTTTTCATCGGGAAAAACTATGTATAGAATGTATTACACACGCCACTAACTATAAACAAAATATAACATACTAATAAAAAACAAATTTTAAAAAGGAAGTTATCAACTAGTTATTGCAATGGTGAGTATTATTAGCAGTACCTAAATTATGAAAATATATGGTTTAGACATGTATATATAATGATTCTGTTTATGTCCAATTATATATAAATTTAAAAAACTATTATAAAATTAAGAGGTTGTTTTTCTGAAAACACTGTTTATGCACATTATTGTGTTTTACCTCAAAAAATTAAACAAATAACTTTTTTAAATTATATCATTTGAAAATATATTTCATATATTAAATAATTTATTTAACATTTATATTATCTTTTTTCTAGGAATGTTATACTAATTAATACAATATTATTCTTAAAAAAATATTTTTTAAAATAGTTTCTTCCCTACCTATGCACATATTTTCAAATTAATTTTTCATATTTTATAAATATAAATTTAAAAATTGTACTTAATTTTTTAATTTTATGCATTGAAATGTTCATATGGTTTTCTTAAATTTGTGGAAAGATTAATTTTTTCTGTGAATAGTAAATGATAAAATCTTTTATTGAAAAAAACATTTTCATTTAGATAAAATATTTTGTTAATTTATATTTTGAAATGATAATGAAACCACGTTTATTTCTATTATATATCTATTACTCTGATTTATATCATTGGAATAATTTTAATATTGATTTTTTGTTCAAAAACATATTAATCTTTTGAGCAGTTTCTCTTTAGAAACCTTCTTTCTCATAACATATTTTGGAATAATTTTAAACAGTTTTATTACACTTATAAGAATGGGATTTAAAAAATGGATTCTATATTTGGAATTAAAATAATTTATATTATATGATATGGTACAAAAATTAACATAATTAATATTAAAAACTGTAATACTTATTATCCTCAGGGGAGGTAAAAATGGGCTTACTCTGTGTTATACTAAAATGATAAGAATTATAAATGGAAAAGAAATTCCAACACCCATTGTATTTTTTTTATTGTGATATAATCACTTATAGGTCATATAATTTCTCATTTTGGATCCTTTTGGGCTGAAAACCCCTGTATAAAAAATTTCTTATAAAATTGTACCACTCACCCCACAGATAAGAGGCTACCCATTCTCCACTCCTTCCCAGACATTGAAATCCCATTAGATCAAAAAATAACTACCCAAATAAAACACATTTATCCCTCCTCCAATTCTATAAGCCCTATTTTTTCATTAAATCCAACATATAAAATCCGTTTTGGTGTAAAAAAATATTCATGTACAAGAGGATATTGAAACATATACAAAGGTACTTGAGACTTATGGAAAGAGATTTATATTCTCAATTTTATCATTATGATGATTATTCAAAAACTATATACTGATTTATTCTATTTATTTTATATATACACATCCATATTTTTATTAATATCCTTATTTTATTGATATTTGATGTTTTATTTATTGTTTTTCATTATTAAGTCATAAGAATCAAAATATTACCACTGTGGTATGAAATTTCAATCTCACCTTTTAAATATATGAGACAGATGTCATATTCACTGGATATTTATTTTTTTGTTTATATACATCCCATGAATGTATTTTATTATAATTATCCTTAAAATCATAGGAATTGGAATATCCATTTGAGTATCTCTCTTTTATGGTTTTTACAATTCAAATTTTTCCATAGTGGTAACTCATTTTTGAACTTGATTTTTATTCTTTTAAATTAATGTTATATTATGACCCTATCATATTTTTTGAGGTGTATATAAATCTCTATTTGAATTTAATACAATGATTTATTTATTTTTATTATATTGTATGTTTTACTTATTGTTACTCTTTTATAGGTCCTAAAATTCATTATAACCAAAGTGGTATGATCTTTATATTAAAATTTCATCTTCTATCTGGGGTGTTTATGAATATTTTTCTAATGATGAAATATAATGATACACATCTCAAGAAAAACAAGAATATTCCTCTCCAATAGTAATTTTATATTAATATATGTTTTTAATTCAATTTAATTTCTTTATATAATTAATAGTTCAAAAGTTTTTTTTATGAAATATCCTCTTTATTTAAATCTTTAGTAAAAAACACATAACCATACAAACCAATATATTTAAAAATTGTATATTAATTATTTACAATAATTCATTAAAAGAATTAAAATTTTCATTCTATTATTTTTTTGAATGAATATTCATGTTTTTTTCTGAATAATTTACATTTTTATTTTACTGAAAATTTGAAAGGAATATTTGTTTTTATTATGAATGAAATAATGGTAATTTACAACCATATTTACCATTATTTCCTCTGATGATTCCACTATATTTATTAATGTTTATTTATGTTGAAATGTATTTTGTAAATGATTTAAGATTGGAATAGTAATTATTAAATATAATTTATTTTCCTAAAGAAACATTACATGTGATTTCTCATTGAAAATATTTTAAAATATAAGATAAAATCCATTGATTTTAAATATATTTTATTAGGGATTTTAACCAAGAATAAAACTATTATTCCTTACAATTAGGGTTTATGTTTATAATGAATAGATCTTTATGAAGCCTATTTATCTTCATTGGGTAACTCTATTGTAAAATTATTATACAACACACTTATTTTTTATATGATATTCTATGGGTAAATAATGAGATGATTATAAAACCCATTTATTTTCATGGATTCGGATATAATTAATGAATAATTATCTAGATGAACATGTATGTTTTATTATTATCATGTGATGGGGATGACCTATATCTCCCAACAATGATTTTGTTATTGATTAATGTTAGATAAGATCAAATGTTACACAATAAGTTATCTAAATCTAGAAAGAGGGTACACTAGATGTTTTCCTAAGCTAGACAGAGGGTGCATTTTAGGTTATCCCAATCCTGAAAGAAGGAACATAATAAGTTATCACATTCCTTAAAGAGGGTATAAATCTTGTTATCCCATACTTGATGTAGTTCGATGGGTGGAGTTCCCATGAATAACATGTAATGATTTCCTTTCTCTGTATCCATGGAATAATATTTTTATATTACTTTGTGTATAACCCAATTCAATATAATATAAAAATTTTGTACTCTCTTGGATAACGTTCTTCAATTCTATTATGATTCGTGTCTTATTAGCTGTGAAGATTTTTTCATGTGACTCGTGTTTATGTTCTAGGAAATGTGGGGTATGGATTTTTAAATTTATTCTCCTGATCTCATCCCCATAACATTATGTTATACTTATATCTCCCTTTTTACCCATACTAAGAATTTGAACACAACAGATCTTAGGATTCAATTCCTAAGTATATGAAGAAATGAATTATGTATGATATATCTAAGAAGGGTTAAAGTAATGAATAACATCATGGTAGATGACCCTTCTCACTTGTAGACCATTTATTTATGTGTAAATGTTTCAAAATACATTATAATATTATGATACTTAGACATGTGTTAGGGTAATATAATGAATACTCTTCTAAAAATGTATTATATATAAAAGAGATGATTGGGTTGTTAACATAGGCATCAGATTAAATTTATAGATAACCATTTTAATCGAATATATGAAGAAAATCTATAACTATATGGATATGTCTGAGGATAAGTCTAAGGATTATTAAAATTATAGTAAAATGTCATGGAATTTTGTTAAAAGAAATAGTAAACGATTTCTGGGAAAATACATCCATTTATGGATACTACAGGTTGAATGGGATCTTTCAAAGATGTACCCAATGGAAATAAAATTGAAAAAGGTTCATTTATTTGGACAAGATTATCACATGGTGTTAGATAATGGGCCTTGTTACACACCTAATTTGAACTCCCAAGGGATATACCTCGGAAATTAACTAACTATTTATGAACCATCATGATGATTTTAAATATATGGTAAGTGTGAATAAACTAGGATAAACCTAAGGTGTCATAGATTAAAAATACGGTTTCATGGTTTAGACATCCTATATGTGATTTTTCATTTTTTAGTGGTTTCCCAAAATGATTATTTTTTCTTATACTATGGTTTTTTGTTTTACTCAATGGATATAAATAATTTTATTACTCAATACTGTGATAGAAAATGTGTCGATGAATATCCAATTTTTGTTATTACACATATTAATGGATATAGAGATTATTCCTAATTAGTTATCATTATATATGGTTAACAAGATACACATTAACCCACTCTCATACTCACCAAAGAAGATAAGGATATAGTTGATTGAGATTTAGGGTGGAAGATTCAATGTAAGAGATAATATTCAGTTTCCAATATGTATATAATATTGGAATAATAACTCCAATGAATATATAAAATGAATGAGATTATGTTTTATGTCTATAGAGGATGGACATGGAGTATTGATCTACTGAGGGAAAATAAAAAACATTAGTTAACATAATAAATAAGAAAATTATCTTCCTTAAGAAACTTTAAATAGATGAATTTTTTAACAATAAAAGGTGTGGTAGTTATGAAAATAAATGTCTTAAGGGAAAAGATAATAAAGAGAGTCAACATGTTTGTATGAGTAATATTTTTACTATTGATGATAAAGAGACTATAAATGAAATATGAATGGAAAGTCATATTATGTAATAAGATGATGAGGCCTAGTTAATGGTTTAAGAATGAAGTATAAATATTAGATTGATTTTGTTTTGGAATTAAATAATAATGGAATTTATTATTATTTTTATTATTATTTTTTCATTAACATATTTTATAAATCTGGTTAATGGTGTTGGATAAATCGAAAATGGATTTAATGGAATGGGTATATTCATGGAAAACCCATGAATTTGGGAAATATAAACTATAATATGTAGCTGATGTTGAGATAACTATTTTTGGATATATATATTATTGATAGTGAAAATATAAATTTATTGCTACATATTTCCATGTAAATGATTAATTTTTTGATGAAACATTGATTTAAACTATCATTGATGGTTTTTACAACATTTTTGGATCTGTTGAATATATATATAACAATATGTTTTTTTATTTATATAATAAGGAAACATGTAAATGTTCAATAATGTTTTATGGTAATTCAAGTTTTTAATATTTCTCTAGAGAATACATGATAGAGAAATTAAAACATTTGGTACGTGAATATTAAGAGCTACTTCATGTTTCTTGATGTAATAGTGAGAATATTATTTTTAAAATTTAGTGAACTTATTTATAAATATTTGAATATAAATATTTTATAACGGACATTAGTTTAACCACTAATGGAATGGTTTGTGTTGAAATTTTGATATGTTTTTAGAGATAAATTTATCACTTAATTATTTAAATATTTACCTATTTTGGATAACCAATGACATAAGGGTTGTCATAACCTGTTTTTTAAGAGAATAATTATAATTCTTTTATGGATCTTTTGAATTTAAAGTTGGATGGGAATAAAAAATAATCTCTATTTTTTGGAGTGAGATATGAAATGGAAATAGATCGAATCCTATCCAAAGGATTCTTGTGTGATTACGAAATAAAGGAATGATAAGGCCTAGGTATAACATTATATTTAAAATTATTATCATATAATGATTTTACTCTACGAAAAGTATATTAAACTAAAGCTCTCTATGGTTTAATATATCTTCAATGAATCATTCTTGATGGAGTACATAACTAATCTATCACATGTACTAATCTTAGAGGTTATCTCGCTAGTGAATTTTATTTCTAAAGACAAAAATAATTAGAGATTCTATAATGAATATATAATGATCTATGAAGAAAGACCACATAGATAGTCTTATTTTTTTAATCCCATATATTGAGGAACCTACGTTGGGACTTTATGATGTAATGGGGAATAATTAACATGGGTTTTTTGTACCAAAATGATGGATTTTACGACTGAAATTTCATCTAAGGTGTGTAGAATATAACACCTAGATATTATTTAAAATATAATTTAATAATTTATTTATTTAAGATTTTTTTTATTTCCTGAAACACCAATTTCATCTTCCAATAAATGAAACATTGATTTTAGATTTAATTACAAATAGCACTATATCTATATTTTGTTACATGAAACACTATGTTTAAATGAAACAAGGCATACTATTAAAATATTAAAATTTAACATGGTTGTTTTCACCTTTTTATTGGAATGGATGGTATGCATTTTATTTATCAAATATTAAAATATATAGTTTATAGATGTATATATAAATAATTATTTGATGAAATTTTAATTAAAAATGAAAAAAAACATTATTTGATATTAAAGGATATATTTAACTGGAAAAATATTTTTATCCACACAGACACATTTTACAATAATAAATTATTTTAATATTTTTTTGTTAACTATTTTAGAAAAATTATATATTAAATTTTAAATCCATGTTTTTCCATTTTTCATATGATTTTTCTATAAAATATATAAGATTAAATCCATTCTTATTTTTAAAACATGTTGGCTTGTCACCTTTTGTGCACTTATTTTGTAATTAATTATAATAATGTTATTAAAATTATTCAAAAAAATAATTGTAAATTTTTATGTCAGATCACATAATTATCCTATGGTGATTTATTATGTTATTTATATAAAGATTAATTTTTTTAATTAATAGTGAAATATTCTGGTTTCAAATGAAAATCTCCTTTTTTATTTAAGGAATATATAAGGATAAATTTTTTATAATAAATTTTAATTTAATATTAGAAAATATTTATATATATTAATCCAATTTAGTTTATTTGAATCATTTTCATATTGAATTTTGATACAAAAATTTCAAAAAAAAATTGAACATTTTCTCTTTGAAAACTCTCATTCTCGTCACACGTGTTTGATAAATTTTAAATTATAATTTTACACATCAATAAATTGAATTTAGAAAATTTTCATTAAATATTATATATATAAATAATATATTTCGTCTACCAAGGTCAGGAGAGTTTTTCACCACAATTAATTATAAAAACATTTTAAAATGTTTACCATGCTAAAGGTAAAAATGATTTTATCTGTATGTTAAACTATAAAATATGGGCTATAAACAACCCAAAAAATTTACAATACCCATTTTTTCCATATTCCATCCTTATAAATTATATTATCAAATATTTCCCATTTTTTGAATTTGAAAAACATATGTACACCATTTTATTTTAAGAAACATTTAATGTTACCACTCAACTAACTTATAAAATACATCCCCTTATACACTCCTCTTCACTTTTCCATGACCTATTGGTTCATCAACGACCTTATCATAACACATAATTACATCCACCCTCTAATACACAATGCATTATTTTGGTCCTAAATCAAATATATTAATTATTTTTTTGCAAACTATATGAGTTTCTTTAAATATAAGGATTTTTTAACTTGTATAAAGGTTGTCGATACTTACGGTATGTGATTTGGTTGTCCCAATTTTTCTTTAGTAAAATCATTCCAAATTCACCACATGTTTAATTTTTTGGGTGTATTAACAACTAAAATTTTTATTATACCATTTTAGTAAAAATGGAAAAACCTGAGTACACTAGCAGTACACCACTACGTGTAGAAATAACATAGAAAATGGTTAAACACAAGGATAATATTATTTGACTCAGCTACTCTGTAAAGTTTCCAGTTCAACATACCAAACTAAAGGTCAGGATCCGCTCTGATAAGCTCTTCAAGGTGGGTAATCATCCTTTCCATTGTCTGGAAAGACTCCTCTGTGATAATTATATGTTGATTGAAACCTCGTGCAAGTATCCTATCGTGTTTATCTAGCCACACTTCTTGCTCCTATGTGGCATCAACATGCAGCCTTCGTTCATAAATTCTATTGAGCTCCTCTTCTAAATCATTGTTTCTTATAGCTGGCTCCAACATTTCCTCCTTGGAGTGCAGGATGAGTTTCAAACACTCCTCATCCTCCGCTTTATTAACTCTTGTGAGGCTACTTGTACCATCATGTTCCCCATCTTGTATGTATTTGTTTTCTTTATTCCTTTCCTTCTTGACTAACCTAGTCTCCATTGGTTTTGGCAGATGAGAATAATCCTTTCTCCCCTTAGACTTCTTCCCCTGACCCACAATGCATTTTCCTGAATCTCTAATGCCTTTTTTCCCTTTCTTCCGTCGAGGGCTGTGAGGATCTTTCCACCAGTCCTTACTTCCCACTAAAGAAATACTGTAGACGTTGTCAGGTAAAGACTCATCCTCCTGAGGGAATGTAGGCACCTAAACTTCCAAGCTGTCAAAGTGATTCTCCAACTGTAACTGAGAGCCTACATTGCACTCACTCGACTTACACACTGTATTCTTCTTATATGCCTTTGTCTCTAAGTCTTTTCCTTTACCCCCATCCCCAGCCTTCTCATTGAGGGTATTTGGGTTTAAGGCTTTCAAGACATTCCTTTTTTCCAACTGCTCTTGTCCACTGAAGTATTTTGCAGCTGACAGGTAGGATTTATCCTTCACAAAATCTGGTCCTGTGTAAAGTTGATCCTCAGTCCCTAACAATCTACCCTCACCTTCTTCAGTCGAGAGAGCTGGAACTAAAGGGGTCACCATACCCATTGCTAGGGAACCTTCCACACCAAAGCCATAAACCCCATAAATCATGTTGCAGCTGGCCAAAAATTGCAGACACCCTCGGTCTTGCCTCTTTGTGTTGCCTAGGTTTCACCATCCTCAAAGGAATTATCGGAGGCCACTACTTCTGCTCCCCTATTGCGCGGGCCTCTTCCTCGTTCGGATCCTGAAAAATGTCCAAGTCCAGCTCCCTTTTAGCCTCCACGTGAGCCCCCACAGGATCCCCCAAAGACTCAACACCGCATGACTGTTGATCAACCACTGGAGCCATTGGCTCCACCGAAGCCCCATCCATGTTCGTACGACGACATCTCGAAGCCACATGTCCAAGCCTGCAGCATCCCAAGAAGAACGCAGGACACAATTCAAACACCACACACTACATCCACCTTAGTTCTTCTCCAATCACAATCCAAATCCATTCGGTTGGAGGTTTTGAAAAATCTACCTCAATATAGGCGCAAGGTAGGATGGGATGAAAGACCACAGTAGTTCGATCATCACAATACAGAAAACGACCGACTAAATTCCCAAGCATACAAAAGACATAAGGATTCTGTAAAGGTAGAGGGAAATCCGAAAAACAAACCCATACCGTGGATGAAGGTGGATCACAATTTAAGATGAAATCAAATTACCAATGTAGGAGAAAGAAGCTGCAGACTTCGAACACCCTAGGAGAGATGGACCAGGAAACAACCAAATCCTCATCCGACGAGAAGCGAACCATCAAATGACGCCTATCGAGCAACCCCACCACCGCTCCGTTTTGAAGCACACATGAATCGAAAACAAATCTATCGAAATCATCAACCGAAGGACAAAGACCTCTGTAGCGAGTCACCAGCGTTGATCTGTGGAGATCCATAGCATCATTGATCTCCTTTAGTGATAACGCAAGCTGGGGTGAACTGTCGTGAAAATCAGGAACCTTAGGGCTAAGAGAAATCAGCGGAAAGGGAGGGAGGTAGGCCGTATTTGTAAAGGGGATGAAGGGGCAAGCCGTCTTGGAAAGGGCCCCCTTCCCCTACCAGGGAGGAGGGGGACAGAGCCTCGATCATCACTGAGCAAGGTCATCGTCGTAAGCTGCCTCGGGGGGAAGCTCTCGACACCACACCTCTCATGATCTTGACTACTTTTTTGGGTGTATATATATAAAATAAATATAAAATTAAAATACTTATTTTCATTAAATATAATGTTTCATTATATTTCATTCTTTATTGAGGTATAATACTGAAATGAATACCAAAGTCTTATGGAATGCTTCTATCAGTTTTTACATAAGCGAGACACACTCCATTTCAACCACCTAATTAATTTTTATTATTTATAAACTAACAATGAATTTATTTTTTTTATGCTTATTCTAAATACTATAAGTATTTATAAAACCTTTTTAGTGTATCACATTCAATGGGTTTACGATTCAATAGTTCCAAAGATGTAAGGTATTTTTTCCCTAATTTTCCATCACTAAGATAGATGTTATATTATACACCAATATTATTTTATGATGTGTATAAAAATCACCAATGAAATTTAATAGTATTAATTTATTTATTATCAAAATTTTTAATGTTCCTTATGTCATTTTTATAAAAATGGGGAATATGATTCAATGGTATCAATGTGGTCAATGTTTTATGTCACTATATCATCATCTTTTATGATTTTTTATGATTATGATTTTAATTATGAAATAATATGAAATATCACATAGTAAACTGACATATATTATTATCATTGTTTTATTTCTTGAGAAATAAAGGTTCCCATTAATTTTTCTTCCATTTATATACTCAAGGTATAAAATTAATGTTGTTATAATAAATTTGCTTCATTTATCTCATCATTCAAATAACCCTTTTTCATCCAAAACATCGTTTATATAAATCTAATCACAAATAAATTTATTAAATATGAAAAGATTTATGATATACATCTTTAACAATAATTGATTAATTTAAAAAAATATAAGGAAGCATTATAAAATTTTCCAAAATATTATCGTTTGGATTTTACCTAAAATGAGGAGTTAATATTTGTATTACATCTATAGGATGCAAAAAATATCACATTTATGACTTTTATTTTATATAAATATTCAACTATATGTTTTTGATGATTTTTTCAATGAAAAATAATATTATCAATGTTTTTTGTACTAAAAATCAATTTTCAAAGAATATTTAATTTCATCAAGATAAGATCAAAGTGAATTTTCTTTTAAAAAATATACATCATTTTATATTACTTAAGATTTAATATTGATATAAACAAATGATTCCATTCTCATTCTATCTTTTCATTGTTTATTCAAATGTTTAAATAATGTCTATGAACTCCATTTCTCTTCAACAGGTTATACAATGTTAAAATAATTTTAAAACCAATTTCCTTTTCAATGGTTTAGGATTTAAGGAAATAATTAAATGAATATGAAGCTAATTTTTCCCAAGTTATAATATGATTAATGTTTTATAAAATTTTTGAACACATATGTATGATTTTGATAATGTTATAGGTGGGACCTATATCACCATCCAATGCATTGGGTAATAATTAATGTGCTGTGAGATCAAACGATTATTTAGAGGTTATACCAATCATCAAAATTCTATATAAGAGGTTATCCCATGCAAGAAAGAGTGTAAAGGAAAGATTATCCCAATCATAAATGAGGGTATAAGAGTGTCTATCCTAATCCAGAAAGAGGGTACATGGGAGGTTATTTCAAGCCTAAATTAGCTGCATTGGTGGTCACCCCATGCCTAAAATGTTTTGATTTTCATTATGGGTATCCTTAACATAAGATTTTCTTTGATTATGTATCCTTCAAAAATCTATGTTGTGTTCCAAATTTATGCTCTCATGGAAACATTATTTTATTCCATTATAAGTAATGTTTTATAATATATGAAATTTTTTAAATTTATCATGTAATGATCTAGAATATGCAAGGTAAGGTTTTCTTATGTTATACTAATGTTCTTATGCCAATAATTCTATTTTTATATTGATATATCTCTTATTTATCGTCATAGAGAGTCGAAGATCACCCTTTAATATATATCATTTCACAAGGATATGAAGATATGTAGTATATAATATTTTTATAGTAATGGTATAAGTATTCAAGAATAGAGACTAATATGTAATACCTCACTTATGGACCAATTCATTATGTTAAGAAGTCTCCAAAGGCTCTAAAAAACTACCATCCTCAGTTGTGTGTTTTTTTTAATTTAATTAATATTCATCTAAAAATATCTAATATGTTTGTATGATAAGAATACATTTTTAGAACTATCCCCCTTATTAGATTTTATAATAGACTAATAAACTTGTTCCTTTAGTAAAAATTTATCATTGAAGACTTCTCCATCGTCAACTAATGAAACCATCCAATACATTATGTTTTAATGGGACCCTTTGCACCTTGTATAATTTCTATAATTATTTTAGTCATACGATATTAACAAAATGATTCACTGATATGAAATATAATAATTTGAAAATAATTCAGTAATTATCATTGTGGTGAGGCCTTATTCCCACATATATTTAAAAACAGTGAAAAAATGTGTAGGGAAATTTCTAAGGAGCTCCTACCATTTTAAGAGATTTCAACTAATTCAATTGAATACATATTAGTAACCAATGATTGTATAATATTTTCTATATAATTCTATGATCAATCAATCTCATTCCAAAAACCCTATTACATAAATCATTCTAAAATTCCACAAGTAAATAATTATCACAATAATATTTAATCAAATATTAATTTTTCAATGTATTATAATATTTATATCACAATTACTGGTAAATGAGTATTCTCTATTAAAAAAAATTTGTGTCGAACACCCCCAACACAACTAAAATTTTATATCGATAAAAATAAATACTATATACATTTAGAATTATCATTTAAATTTTTCAATTTTGATTTAAAAAATAAGAAAAATTTATTACCTGAAATAACTTATATTATTTGACAAGTGGGGGATTGCATACATCATCTCGAGACATCATATTCATATGAGGATTGAATTACCTATCATGCTTCTCTAACACAATGATTTTATATTTGAATCAAAACCAATACTATAAATTAAGGAAAATAAAATTAATAGAAATTAGTGGATGAGGATAAAAATTTCTAGGACAATCAATGGTGTACTTTTATTCAACATGAAATGACCTAAAATTCGTAACAAAATCAAGGGGCTGAGGTGGGATAGCCTCATGTTGTGGGAAGGAAGAAATAATGTAGGATTATCCATTATTATTTAAAAGGTACTATTATTTTATTTTCCCAATCCCCAAGATACATGAAGTGGGAATATGGTTTTCCATATCATGGGCCAACTATGATGGATACTCTATATCCCTATGAATCTAATTCACATTCACCTATATGACCCTACTCATTTTGTCTAAAACCATGTTCCATATTTGTAATCCAAACCAAGATTCAATTTTCCCATGAATTTTAATTATAAAATCGAAGAATTATACTGACTATTCTAGAAAACCATGATCCTTACACAATGAAAATAATGATCATTATGAGTCAGTGTTTCATTGGGATTCCCCTAAACTGTGCACCCAAACCTATATTCCCTGGAAAAAAATTTCTGATATGTGAAAAAATAACATGAAACTATTGGGGGTCACTTAATAACAGAAGCCACAATATGACCACATTTGTTCGTTTAAAAAATCATTTTGATGCATTCTGACTCTCGATGTTCAATTTATATTCTGTGGTCAAAATTCAAACCATCGACTAATTGAAAATTCAAATAAATTTTTAATTTATTAAATCAAATGGAAAAATTATCTGAAAACATCCCTGTAATAATACATCTCATTCCCAATAATCCACATTATACATCATTCTACACATCCAGACCTTCCATGGTCATGAATTCCCACTCAAAAAATTGTTTTCAACCTCTAAATGAATATCATGATTCAAACATGCCACTTAGAACTGGATTTATTAATCCACCATAGGACTTGTGATGTAACCAGTAATTCAAACACTTTTTTATTTCACTATTAGAGACACATAAAAAAACATTATCTCTGTATTCCAACTACACACCCAGCATATTTTACAAAAACACACCTGATGAATGATTATTACACTTCTCTTAATTCACAATCATGATCAGAAATTGTATAACTCCAAATGAAAATTTTCATATCTCAGTCGAACAGGATCTTACTTGAAATGACTCAAGTATTCCTTACAATGAACCTTAAATATACCATATGAAATTTAAGATGTATTTTATGGTGGATATCATATAGTAATATGAGATAAAACACGGAGACCCACATCTAGGATACTTTATTTTAAAATGATCATCTATATATGAGGACACATCACCCAACCCAGGGAATGATTCCTCCCTTTGTTGAGGAATCCCACAACCATCCAGGTAACTCATAGAATCCTCTTCGTGACATATAAGGTACACCAATGGTTGAAACCTTGAAAAAATATTACCCATTGTTCCCAAATGTGATAACAAACACACTACCTCAGGATTATCACATTCCATTCTGGGTCCCATGCTCATTCTTAGACTCCACCCAATATATTTCCTGAATTTATACATGTAATTCACCTAGGAATCCAGTATACCTTAGTTTTATTTACCCACTAGTATCTAAAATTCAAAATTACCATCCAATGACTTTACCAAACCCCAGACCCTTAAAAAATTAGGTCTATTATGCTGCGATATATATCTCACTCCCCATTCAAGTAGAAGAACACTAATTACACTACCATAAGATGAATCTAATCACCATATCATATGCCTCATCCATCACTAAAAAAATTGATTCGAATATATGAAATCAGTCACTCATGAGAATTACCTCAATAGTTTCTTTCACCAATAAGTTTTCATTCCACATGATCCATATTCATTTAGGGCAATCACCTAACACTATGTCTCCCTTTTAATGTGTGTCAAGGGATAACCTAATTTAAACATTCACACCACACTGAGTCAATTTCCCTCATCACCTACCCTATAGAATGGAATTTTGATACTTCTTCAAAGCATTCTACCACCATTCCCATAAGTAATGGATCAAAATTATTTTCCCACATCTTATCACTGGTCACTCTACAATACCATAAAAATAATCATGTATCTAGGAGTCAAAAGAAACAATTCCATGTTGACCATCCTCTACATGAATTTGATTCTTGACATGATAGATATTCCCTTGTAATACCACACAAAAATCAAGAACCTCAACCATGACATGTATACTCACACTACCTCACTTATTAATTCATCACAATAATAAACCCATGATTTATCTATTTCACTAAAATAACATACATTGGCCAATGCGGTTGAGCACCTAAATAGTCCCACATATCAATGCAAGTCATGATACCCAAACACATTTTGTGATACTTACTAAACCAAAGACATCACCCTTACTATGTCACATAATCGACAAGACCTCACATTTATTGATTTCATCAAGAGAATACAACTATTCAAATAACCTACAAAAGAGATAGAAAAATATACCCCTATAATCAGGAGTTACCATAAGGAAACATAAACCACTCTCCAAATTCTTTCTATTCCAAATTACGGTGATATAATTCTCTCACCTAACCCTACTATTAAAGACCCAAAATGGTCCTAAAATAGGGGAGTAGTCCAAAATCCATTTTATAAACCCAATACATCAACATTCCCAAAAACCTCGTATCATGGGATGAAATTAAACATAATCACACACTTACAGCCTCCCATAACTAGGGAACCCATCCTCACAAGAATCCACCAAAGGGATTGGGACTTACTGACCATATATCACAAATTAATATGTGCACACATAACAACATTTTACAAGAAGACTCTATCCAACCAAAACACATCACACCATTTGATTTTTTGGAACTCTATTTGATGAAATATATGAAAATTCCATATATGTTGTCACTATTATTTTGAATATCCAAAACTAAAAAAACTAGCTACAAGTTTTCATTAAATAAATTCCAGTTCCATGTAAATCCATAATGGTCATTAATACTTCTAGGATTGGTACAACATAGTCATCCCCATCATTGAGTGTTTCACAATAAATACAGAATAGGTTCCCTCAGAAGGAAATTTGTATGCATTTCCACCTAGATGATTATAATTCCACCAAATACATATATGGGAAAATTCAATATGGGAAGCGATAGACACAATAAAAAATGATCCTCAATAATTAGTGTTAAAAATCACACTACAATTCCATTATTTTATGATAATATTATGTTCCAGAAATGATACACAAAATACAAAATTCTTCTAAAGGCCAACAGTAAAATCCAAGCCACTGGCCTCTTTCCAATTCTCAAAGATCTAGAAATTTATAATAATCATGAATCGTTAATATCATGTTCATCAGTCAAGGGAAAAAAATTTATCCAACAATATAATTGAAAACCAAAATAGTAATCCCATATCCAAAGTAATAAGGACTTCCTTTAAAATAGGTGTTATGGAAGAACCCACAAGAAATCTGTCATAGGCACAGTCACATTCTTAAATATTCATTCTAAAATATAAAAGTATAGTAAGATAAAAGAAAAGGTATCCCCTAGTATAACTTTTTAATGTCAGACCACCCTAGTCCACTAGTCTATATCTATACCAATAATTACGCTTGCTCTATAGGCATTCATCCCCTTGTTCTAGAGGTTTCCAAATATTAGTGGGGAAATAAGCCTATCATATGGGGAGATTATACCCATTATTCAGAGAGTTTAAAAAATATTAAATAACTGAATTCCTTCAACAATAGTAAATAATCATAATGAGGATGAAATAGATGTAAGTAAAAGTATATATTAAATGAAACACCATAAAGTGATGAATAGTTATTTTATATATACAATGAACACTCACTAGTATTATTAAATATATATACCATAATAAAGAAAAAAATCAGGCTAATGGAATCACAAGAATAAAATCATCCCATGTTCTAGGTATATGTCTGATCGAGGTTGCTTGATCAACAATAGGGATCATTCAAACCTGTTCCTATATAAAATAGATATTATTATCTAGTAACCTTGAAAATTTTCATCTTGGTGTAGGTGTGATTATAAAACACATCAAGGAACCACCAACGTAGTCCCATACTAGAACATCAATGTTGAGATATATCCTGAAGACGTTCCCAATTGAAATAAATAAGTAAACTATACAAAATGAACACTAAAATGCCTACTTAACCTGGTGAGTGGGTGTCTCTATGAATGTAATGAAATTATTCCACTGATAATGATTACCTAGGATCTACCTCAATAGAATCACCAATAATAGTATCACAAACCTCCCACCATAGATATTTTTCTTAGTCATCCAAAACTTCACCTAAGGGATTTTTTTTACAATGAATCATATACATCCCATATGAGAGAATTATCTTCTAGGGAATACATCCAAAATATAAATATCTCATATCTAGTATCCCCTTATATTCCAAACCTACCATACCATAGTATATTGAAAGACAGTGGAAGAACACTTGCCATGATCCCAACCATAAGACCCTTGTTGGGATAGCATATGATAAGCCACTTGATCATATGGGCTCTATATACATGAAATCATAACCAAATCCAATCATTATCTTTGTAAAACCTTAAATAAGAATCCCATTAAACTCCTGAAATTTTTTATTTCACACATGATGAGCCCTTTGGGCATCTCAACCACAAATTATAGTGGGAGTTTCCACATATAGGGTATATACCATGATGTTATTTCATCACACAACCTCGTGGTGTATACCATCCAATAATAAAAATTTAAAATTGAATATATCAATTGAAACATTAATATAATATTTTTAAAAAGGGTTTTCCATAAGAATATCTTTTTATGAAGACCCTAGTAAATCTACCAATGGGGTGGCCTAACATTTATCAACATAAACCAGCTCAACTCATTGATCCCACCACTAAGGTGGTACCCATGATCATAGTAGAATCTACCTGATGTATACCCATTAATTATTATATCCAAAAACGTTTCACTGACAAGGTTTCCCAAGTTAACAGCATCAGTACATGCTTCTCACTTCGATTCTTCTGTAAAATCAGACATCTTGTGTCTAAGATCGATTGTCGAAGGAAATCCAGCCCATTAATATCATCTGTATAATTATTTGACATTATAGACCATAAGGTCCAAGTAATTTTGACATCTATGGATTTATTTTCTTTAATAAAATCACACTCTCTCCATCACCACTATGTATTTCCAAACACACAAACAAAAAACCACACCTTTATGTGGTCTACCCACAATTAATTCATTTCCATGTATGATAAAAGCATAAACGACTCCCCTCTCTCCAAATCTATAATACTAAACATACACTAGGTCCATTAAAAAAATTAATTAAGGCCTTCGCCGTATATGACTACAAAAACCCGCTAACAAAACAATGTCCAACATGTCCTTAAATTTTTTTCCAATTCCATGAATTTTATTTAATCTATTTTTTAATTAAATTTATCATTTATAATAAATTTAAAATTTTAGGAAAAATTTTGTTATCTCCATAATGGTAAGGCCTTTCACCCACATTCATTTATGTTACATTAAAAAATGAATATGTGATGTACCAAGGACACCTTATATTTATGGATGTTTCAAGTTATTTTCAACGGCTTCCAGAAGAATGATTTTCCCGTCCAAGCCTATATCACTCCATACATGATAAAATGAGCTAATTATGGTTGTATGATCTCCTAACTAAATATAATCATCAAAAATTAATTAATTTTAAATATTATATTTAATAATTTTATTTTTTCTAACATTATATACTATTTTATAACACATTGAATGTTAACCAACCATGAACTCTTCAATAAATGGGGTGTCGACCACCCTCACCAAAAACCAAAACCAAATATAAAAAAATACACAATCTACAGTGCTAATTAAAACATTAATCAATCTTAATTTCAATGAAACCCAAATAAAAATCCACTGTTGGATGTAACATTGAGGATTCAAGTAATGGGAGAAGTAAAACATCATCTCAGGACATCCTCTTCTATGGATGAGTGAAATCTCCTTCATAGATATCCAGTTTCACAATTCTAAGTGGGGATTAGAACCATTTACATGATCTAGGGAAATGAAAATTAAGAGAATATACATTTGGGAGAGGAGGATAATTTGGGACAATGAAATAAAGGGTCTATAATTGACCTCTAAGAAAAAACCCCAAAATTCACTCCAAAACAAGGGTTGATGAACCAAGGGGTAGAATTAAAGGGTGTTCATGAATAAGAGGAGATGTGAAAGGGGAATTTAACCATAATTTTTAGTAGGTAATTTTTTTTGTTTTTTATATTTAATATGCCATACAATTTTCCATACCATGAACCAACAATTAGGTTAGAACTATATCAAAACCCAAAACCTTTCATGGTTCGATAGATGGGTTTCCCCATCAGGTAGTAGCTATGTGGGTGCATTTGAAATCTTATTAATACCATATATGGTTCCTCTATATCCCAAAAGAGTTTGTCTAATATCATGGACAACATATTTATCTCAATCTATGTCAAATTGTTCCCCTATGAATTCACATGGCCTCTTAAAACACATGACCATAAAATTCCATATAATATTTCTCTAAATAAAATAAACTAAATTAATATTACTCTCCATGTATCACATTATTTCAACTATATGGTGTTCCATTAACCGTTTTCCTTATAAGAAATAAAAGAAACCCTATAAAACATAACTCAAATCTCCCATGGCAAACCAAAACACATGAACTATATTAAACATAACATTCATCATATAAAACCTTATTTTGAGGCATCAAATCTAAAATACTTCCAGTATAAATCCTAAAAAAAATTCCCTTTGATAAATTTAAAATTAAAATTACATTTGAAATTATCAACTTGTACAGACTATAGATATTACATGAATCACACCTCATTGAAAATGATCTCATTTTTTATGATTTGATATTCCCTTCATATATGATTAAAGTGTTTTTCTTTTTAAAATGTATGTTTCCCGAAAAAAACATAATTCCATCAATAGTACCATCCAAGAACACTATGTAAAATATATATTTATTGATATCATCATCTTAATATTAAAGTAACTTTGGGTTTATAAGCTTCTGAAACCGATAATTTTTTAGGTTATAACATACTAAAATATAAAATTCTTTTTTTTTTGATATCCTAATTAAATAATGGGTAATTATTTTTATAATTAACCAGAGTAAAATAAATATCTGATTCAACATGGTGAATTTCTTAACATTAAATATATTTCATGAATAAATAATTAGAGCAAATTTTATCATAGTGAATTTTCAATCAAGAAATTGGAAAAAAAATTAGGATGTAATAGGAAAGGGAACTAGTATTTTTTTAGTATTCATAACTTTATTGGATAACATAAGATTCTCAAAAATATTATAGTTTGTTTTATGATCCAGAGAGATATAGATTTATAATGGAAAATAATGAAGTCTTGGATTTATACATGATGAATGTACATATAATCTAATGTCTATCATTACATTTTAAGGTGATAAATTATTAAATACATGAATATTGAAATAATATATATATATATATACACAAGTAATGATTAATCTAGAGGTTCTAATTAATACAGTGTAAGACCTAAAAAGAGTAGATTGGTTTCAAAAAACAATAAATAATGTTATATAAGAGTGTTTACCATAAATGTTCACTTCGTGGAAAATTTTTATTGAAATTTTCAATTTATATACTATGTATAATTGTTCTCTAAATATTATATCAATACTTTTATGGGGATTTTTCTTTCAATTTTGAAATTTATTTATAACTAAATATACTAACTGGGTTTTAAAATACCTTTAATTAAATGAAATAAAGTCTAATTCATATAGATTAAAAAACTAAAATATTTTTATAATTCTAAAAAAAATTTAAATCAAAAGAAATTTAATGTAATAAATTTAGGTGATGATAAAATATTCATGAGGTTAGACCATATAAACTTATGATGAAAAAAATAGTTTGAAGTCATAATAATGGAAATGTATCCATTGTATATAAGTGAGTTAGTGTGATCACGATTACATTCATTGAATTATATTTATATGGAATACTAATCACCAAAAAAATGGACCTCATTTAATTTTCATAAATGTTTGTTCTGGAGAATGATTCTCAATGAAATATATTTGAAATTATAGGATACATTAAGGTTATAAAATAATATATATATATATATATATATATATATTATTAGTTTCCCCAAAAAAGACAAAAAACATAAATGGATAAATTTTTCAATATGATTATCTTGGATAATGCCATAAATTGGTTTTTATAAATAATTTATTCTATGATATTTTTAGTAGGTAAATACTCATTAGTGTCTCTATTACTTTGATAATAACTAGTATTATCCAATTAGATCCTGGATAGATTCATAGGATAATGGTTAAGAATATTTAATATAACTTTTTAGTGACTGGAGATATAAAATTTGACTTTATAAGAGAAGAAGAGAATTTTGTAAGAAGATATATCAAATCTAAAGTGGTAAACTAGAAAATTTCATTGAATTATATTATAGAATCATATGTGAACAATTCTGTAGTATATCAAAATATAAAATGCCAAAAAAAATGTATCAAGAAGTTTATTTTTAATTTATGTATATATGCCACATTTTCATCATGAAAAAATAAAATTGAGAGAAAATAGAGTTGTAGTATTGGATAAAGAGAATTTATCTCTCAAACATACTAAAAATATTTATCCTAAGACAAAAAAATTATTATTTATGAATTTATTTTCATGGGGAATATAATTATATATTAATTTAATATCAAATATAAATTAATGTGTACTTCAAAAAAATATAATTATGAAAAAATTAATGATGATTTAAATTTATGAGTTAGAAAATATAACATGGAGAAGATCATGTGTGTTTTTTTTAATATGTCATAGTCAAATTTGATTTGATGTAAATATCGGAATTATATTATGTATTATGGTTTTACTAATATTCAGAATATATATTTCACCATTCATTCATATGTGTTGAATATATTAAAATAGTTAAAAACTAATAAAAAACTAATTTAGAATATCAGTTTTTTAGTTAATATTATATCATAATGGGGAGTAAATTTTTCAATGATATGTGAAGATCATTATGGTTAAGGTATAATAGAGATATATATAATTCAATCAAAAGATACATATATGTATTCTTATTTGAATTATTATCCCGTTAGAATATTATATTTAATTTCATGTACATAATTCATTGGTTTATTATTTGGGTTTACTTATTGATAATCCTCATTACATTATATTAATATTTTAAAACATTTTTAAACCTCTATACTGAAAAAATATTTATAATTATAATCATAACATTACACTAATCAAGGATGGTTTGTTTATTTTTCAAATCATGAAATTGATTTTCCTTAATAATGATGTTATTTGTAATACAATAATATTGGAATGAAATTTTTCAAAAATTGATTTAAACAAAAGAATACCATGGACATGAATATTTGAGTGACATGTGATGTGGCCGAATATATACGAATTACATTTTATGTATTCAGAAATTTTATTCAATTTTGATTAGTGATTAATGAATAATTTTTTCATATATTTGATTAAAATGATTCATGTTTCTCATATATACATTATGTTATGAAAACAATAATTTTAATAGTAAATATATTAAATATGGATATAAATTGATTAGAAAATATCATAAAGAGATATATGTGTGAAATACATATTATTATAATCCTTTTATCACATGAGTATTCATAAAAAAATTATAGGCAATACATAATACATTTGGTTTCATATAATACATTCATAATAACTATAATTTCTAGAGAGGCCCATGGGGTCATACAAAAGACAATATAAATAATTATTTCTTTTAGTAAAACTCATTTATAATAAAAATTATTATGATAATATTTCAAACAATATTTTTTACAATTTTTCATGATTTGTTTCAAGATATATGTTAGTGCATGTGCATTATCAATTGTTTGATTACTTGTTTAATTACATGTGATTTACTGTTTAAAAAACATTCTGTATTTTTTCATTTAATAAAATAGAGTGTATGTATTTATAATATTATTTTCAAAATGGATAGATTAAATATTTATCATCATTTAATAAAATTATGAGTAAGTCTGAAAATTCATTTTTATTACTCTAAAAAATCAATTAACTTGTGGTTTCTATCTTAGAAAAACTACAGTTTTCAGTTTTAAATATTTTTTGTATTTATTTACTACAACATAAAAAAATATCTGATTTTCATGATAATTTATATGATATAATTCCTAAGAATTTATATTGATTTCATTATTTTACATCACGGTCTAAAAAGGTCGTCTGAATGGTGATTGAATTATTTGATGTTCAGATTTTATTTTTAAGAACTATTGTTTTCCAAAATTTTGATGGTTCTGTTTTTCGATGATGTTTAGAACAATAGATGTTAGATTTATTTGATTCACATTTTGTTGAATTGATAATTTTTTTATACAAATAATTATTCTTTACCAATTTCTAAATATTCTATTTAGAGTCCTTAAAAATTCATTGATGTTTATTAATGTATGTTTTCCAGTTTTTCCCATAATATGGGCAACCCTACTATTACTATAGTGAAAAGTATGGTTTATCAACCCTATGTTACTGTTTATCATCCTACACTATGTTATTGTTTATCATCAATGCGTTGAGTTACTATTCACGAATTGTGAAAAGTTTAGTTCCTCAACCCTACATTATTATTCCCCATTGATACGTTGTGTCCCTATTTATAAATAGTGAAATTTAGGGTTCATTATCCCTTCATTACAGTTCATCATCCATAAGCTACATTACTATTCATGAAGTTTGAAATGTATCATTCTTAAACCCTACATTACTATTCGTCATCTATATTCTATGTTTTTATTCTATAATAGTTCAATTTTAGGTTCATCAGCCCAACATTGCTGTTCATTTTTGAAGTTATTTTTCATTCCATGTTGTTTTTGTAGAAAATTGATATTATATATACATATATATATATATTATCTTCAATGGTTTTATATCTAAATATATTCTCATTAAATCAATGAATTTTTATCAAATATATTTTAATGTTTTTTGATATATATTGATAAAATAATTAATAAATTATTTAAATTTATTTTTCTAATTAAGTCAGTTATTTCAAGATTATATAAATATTAATTTTTTTAATTTTCTTTTAATTTTTTCTCATATATTCCAGAAACAATAATGACTAAATTTAAAGACGTTTGAATTGATTTAAATAGTTGTTTGAAATCATTAAACACTTCTATTATTATGGATATTTTATTGAAAAAATTATTCAAATTATTTTCAACACCTTTATTAGAGATAATTTTTATGTGAATAAAGAAGCTACTGTGGTTTGTTCATTATGGAGATATTTATGATAGATTTTAACATAATTTATTTTGAATATCTAAAATAATATGATTTTTTGTTGCTGATGAATATTTATTTCCTATATATATATCATTCTCTCATGCATCATAAAAATTACAATATCAATATAGAGACACATGTTATCATTATTAATACAATATTTTTTCATAGAAAAATTTTTGTGAACGTTGAATCTACTGTTCTTTTCCAATGTCATGTGACACTCTATTTTCATCACCTGCATGATCTATCAAAGGACTAATTAAAACTTCTTCAACTATAATTGTTTTGATGAGACAATATGATCTAAACCTCAACAACCAGTAACAGTGCTATCCTTTTTATAATTTTTCACCTTGTTTTTAGTCTGTAACAATTTTTTCCATCTCTCATATGCATACTATTAGTATTTTATATGATTTTACACAAAAAAAACATTATTGGTTATTATGTTTAATGAGGATGTTACTCTTGGATTATATGTTCATGATCTAAGGTTTGTTGCTCCCAGTTTCTAATATCATGATTGTTCGGGCTGTGAGTCCCTTCATTTAAAGTAAGGTTGTATGGTTTTTAAATCCTAATACCAAAGGTAGTGTCATGGTTATCCCTCCACTATAAATGTATTTTTTTAATTGGTTTATAATTCCCCCATAAAAAAAGATTCATTATCCATGTATCCATCACCAAGTAGAGATGTATAAGAGTATAGAAGGCCCACTTCGGACCAAACTACAATAAAACATCCTTGTGTTCTTTACTTTTTCCACTAATAATTATCCTCCATTAGTTAATTAGATAATTATTTTTATTACTAAATTTATTTTTTTATATTTTAATCTTTTCTATTCTCCCTCCCATAGAACTTCATTCATTATAATGTCGGACATAAAAATTGTTATCAATAGGGAAATAATTTTTAGAATTTATTAGCTTTGTTACTCTATTTCTCTTACAAATCAATTTTTATGAAAATATTTTTCATTTTGGAATTATAAAATCCCACTCTAAAGTCTTTTTTTATTTTATTTGTGATATAATTTTTCTAGACCTCACAGTCTAAGGACATGATCTTGTAAGATGGAAGGATTGAACCATAATTATTCTTTGATTCATCAAAAGAAAACAAAATTTTATGTTAATGGTTATGGCTATAGGAGATCTCGAATGTCATCTTACCTCAAATTGTTTATCATTTAACACCGGTCTATCTAGTCAAAATAGTACACAGTTCATGTTACTAACCCATATTCTATTTCTTTAATTGATGTCGCTAGATATGTTTTAAATTATAAAGTTTTTTATATTTTATACTAAGCTATTAAGAGAAGGGTTTTTAGTCATGTTTTTCCTTTTAATATAGCTCATGAAATTTGTAAGGTTCTACAAGTTTCTCACCATGTCTATGAATAACTAATTTGTACCAAACATGGAATACTTCATGATTTGTACCAAATCTTCAAGATCGGTAAAGATGTAATTGTTAACCAAATATCCCATTGTTTCATAAGCATTTTGAAATGAATGAACTCACTTGAAGAATCTCTGGAAATTCCAGTTCTAGTTTAATTATTCAAACAATCCTTAAAAATAAATGGCATTCTAATAATGTTTTCATTAATGAAAGAAATTATTTCATCTAGTTCAGCCTAGATGAATTGATTGGATCACTCCTTTTATAATAATTGGAACTGAATAACATAGATTCTAAGGATAAAACAAAAATAAATGTGGTAGCTTTTAAATCTATGAATTTTTTTTCTACTAACTATTCTAATTCTGATCTACATGATTGTGAAAAAGAATATATGGATCAGATTTTGACTATAGATTACAAAAAAATGAAAAAGAATGGATTCAAAAATCAGTTCAAAAGAAACCCTCCAAATGAAAAATATAAGGGTGTAAAGATATGAGATATGAATTATAATACAGTATATGTAACTTTTTATGAGTTTAAGAAGAAAATAAATATCAAACATGATTTTTCTAAACTAAAAATAAAGATAAACACAAAAGGAAGGGAAAAAGGAATTGGACACAAGCTTGAGTTGTAGAGAATAATCTGATTCCAGTGAACAATCTGGAAATAAAAAAGAATCGACCAACTTGTGCTTCATAGTATCACTGGATAACGTTAGTAATTATCATTTTAATTCTGAATATTATAATTTTTAATGATATTCTAAAAACCCAAATGTTTTTTAATTAAATAAAGAAATTGAATTATTAAGAAAATACATTTTCAATGATTCTAATTTATATAATAATATTAATGAAAACAATGGGAAACTTTTTTCTGAAAATACAATAAAAATGCTATAGAATGAAAAACTAAGTAACACTACTTCTACTTCTCATTCCAGTGTTTAATAAAATTGGAAATCTGCTCAAGATTTGAATAAAAATTTGAAAAAAGATGTTGAATTTCCTAAATAGATTTTACCTGATTTTATTAAAGGTCTTGTAAAATATCATGTGATAATGTTTTTGTAAAAAACATAATAAAATAAATATGGTTTTTGTTATGATATAATATTATCCTATTTGTATAAAAGTCATTTAGTTAAATATAAAAATGGTATTACTTCTGCTATTACATTTTTTAAATGTGTCATGAAAGTTCATTATGAAAAGGAATGTTCTCAAAGATTTAAACAGTCCATGTGATTTTAAAAAATATTTCTAAATGATTATTAACTATAGTACCTTAAAATACATGTTAAAATTATGTATGGGTACCTAAAAATATTATAGATAATCATATAGGACCAAAAGTATCTTGGGTACCAAAATTATCAAGTAATTAATCTATGTAGAGTAATGCCTTGTATGTCTCAAGAATGAAATATGGTATATGGAATATAGATGATCAAAGAATATGATTGGAGACCCATAAAAATTTTCCACTCATAAAACATGTGATGGCGGTATTGTTTCCTTTAGAGACAATTCCGAAGGCAAAGTCAAAGGATTTGATAAATAAGGTATTTCTAATTCAACATTTATTTCTAATGATTTATATGTTTAAGGTTTAAAACATAATTTAATTATTATATCAAAAACATGTTATGATCAAATGGAAGATAAATTTCATTCTGATAAATGTTTATTTTTAAAATAAAATTATTTATTATTTTATGCTAATCAAAAAAATAATATCAATACTATTGATTTTGACGAACTAATTATTCAACATATTAAGTATTTGAATGTTTTACTGAATGATAAAATCCTTTGGAATTGACTTTTTGTTCATGTTAATTTCAGAATTTTTCATAAGCTCCCAAAACATGAGAATGTGTTATAGCTTCTTTCCTTGAAGAAATAGTATCTTCATGTATGTGACACTTTCCTGAACGGGAAGAAACATATTATTTCTTTTAGACCCATCAATAAGATAAGTACAAATAGAAAATTATACATACTATATCATGATTTATTTGGTCCAAATCAAATTTAATGCCTTGATGAAAATAAATATACTTCATTTATTATTGACGATTATAGTATATATTATTGGGTATACTTACTTTCTCTCAAATATGATACTTTATATAGGTTTACTACATTTATCAAATTAGTTAAAAATGAAAATAATGTATGATAATATTTATTCATAGTTATAAAGGCATTGAATTTCTTAATTTATATTTGGAAATATTTTGTGAAAATAATGGTTATTCTCATATTGTTTCTACTACTAGAACACCATCAAAAAATGGTGTCTTATAATGTAATAATAGAACATTTTTAAAAATGGATCGATCTATGATAAGTGAATGTAATTTTCCAAGATACTTTTGGGGTGAGACCATTTTTTTGTATGCTATATTTCAAATTGAATTATTTTTAGTCCTTGGTTAAATAAAAATCATTAATAATTATTTAAAAATAAAAAACCTAAAGTTGGTAACATTATTGTTTTCACCTGTAAAGTTTTTATTTTAAATTAAAATTATAATTTGCATAAATTAGATGATAAGAGTGATGATTGTATTTTTCAGGGAAACTCTAATAATAGGAATTCATATTTAGCTTATAATAAAATATCTATTATTATTGAAGAAGATGTTCAGGTTATGCCTGAAGAAAATAATATTAAAATAAATTTTATTTTTAATGTTATTGATGATGAGTTTAGATATTTAAATTATAGTGAAGAAATTACTCTAGATAAAATGAATCAATTGAGGGGGAGCATACTCCTACTCAACCATATCCAAAATCATTGAATCTTCAAAAACATTATCCAATTGAAAAATGTATTTTTAATGATGATTTTGGTGTTAAAACTAGAAGATCAATTTCAGTCAATTTTTCAAATTCTTATTTTATATCGGATTTTTTACCTTTTAATGTTATTGATTCATTAAAATATGAAAAATGGATAGTTTCAATATAATATGAATTAAATCAGTTTGTTATAAAAAATGTTTGGACTTTATTGGAATTTTCTAAGGATAATCATGGAATTGGAACTAAGTGGATCCTTAGTAATGGTTTGCATGAATATGAATAGACTATCAAAAATACAGTTAGTCTTGTGGTTCAAGGATACTCACAATGATAAGGTATATAATTTGAAATTTCTTTTTCACCTATTGAGATGTTAGATAAAATTATAATTTTATTAGATTTTTCTTATTTTCAATGTTTTAAATTTTATAGAATGGATGTAATAATTTATTTCTAAAATGGGTTTATAACCGAATAAGTGTTTGTTTCTCAACCATTACATTTTGAATGTGAAAATTTTCCTAACCATTTTTAAATTATATAAATCTTTTTACATTCTCATAAAATCACCTCATACTTGGTATGAAAGGATATTTTTTGTTTTTCTTAGGTATTGTTTTAATGAAACGAAAGTTGGGTCCAACACTTTTTTATAAAATAAATTTTGTTGATATTATAATTATTTAAATTTATTTTGATTATATTGTTTTGGGATCATTTAGGAAAATAATATGTAATAATTCTCTTCATTGATGTCTTCTGAATTTGACTAGAGTTTATTTGGAGATTTAAAATTCATTCATGGACATCAAATATTTCGACAAAAAGATTGATTTTTTTTAATAAATATAATTATGCCGATGTTTTAGTTAATGTATATAGACGAATGATATTTATATTTATATAGTTAAATATATTGGGACATGAAATTATTTTTAGTGTTCTGTATGTGCAATATTTCAAAAAGATCCTAAATAAAATCATATTAAATCAATCAAAAGTATAATTAGATACATCAAAGTAACTATTAATTCTGGTTTATTTCATAAAAAATATAACTATCTTAATTTATCATATTCTTCTTATTCGGATTTTGGAGGATGTAGAGTTTATAAAAAAACACATCAGGTATGTGTCATTTTCTAGGAAGACGATTAATTTTCAGGTTATCTAGCAAAAAATATCAGTTACATTATCTACTATAGAAGATGATTATATCTCTACTTCTAGTATTTTGCTCAAATATAATGGATTAAGAAGACATTATGTGTTTTTTTGGTTTATCTAGACAAACAACCTTTTCATTGTGATAATACATATATCATTTCTATTCTTAAAAGCCTAATTTATTATTATACAATAAATCATATTGAACTTAGATTTCATTATATTAGAGATCATGTGAACTGGGATAACATTATTTTAGAATTTATAAATATTAATAATTAGCTACAATATATTTTTACAAAACCTTTAGACTCTTCTTATTTTGAATAAATTATATTTTAACTTGGTATTTTATAATTTTAATTTTTTATCACAGTATTTTTTTAAGGGGATTTTGTTTTGATGTTTTTTTATATACAAAATAGGGAGAATTAATAGAAAATGGGGAGAATTAAATGGGAAGACATAAAAAATATTTTAAAAAAAAATTGGTTTTAATTTATCAAATTTTTTACTTTTGTAATCAATCAAAAAGTGGGAGATTGATTGTGCATGTTCATATCTTTTGTTTTGTTACTTGTTTCATTACATGTGATATTTATTTTAAAAACCTTTCTGTATTTTGATGATTTATTAAACCAAAAAAGATGGATTTATATGATTTTAACCAAGATGGATAGAAATGTGATTTATCTACATTTCAATAGTTTATGGGGAAGTATGAAAATTAATTTTTATTACTCTAAAATTTCAATTAAATTTCTTCTACAGTTTTAGAAACTCTAAAGTTGACATATTAAAACAATTTAAGTATTTATACATCAACATCTAAAGATTACTAATTTTCATGAAATGTGATTTTATAAAAATCCAACATGTTTATATTTATTTCAATAGTTTATAACAATGTCTAAAAACTCTTATTAATGGTGATCAAATTTTTTGAATTTAAACAATGAGTTTTCAGAAAAGCTATTTTCTAAAAAGTTTTTGGATTTGTTTTTCAATAATATTTGTAACAGTATATATCAGATTTATTTGATTCTTGATTATATATAAATATAATAATATTTATATAGGTATTTATTTTTATCAATGTCAGAATATGTAGTTTAGATCCCTTAAAATTTTTTGGAAAATTGTTAGAGTATGTTGTGCAACTTTTTACAAAGTATGGGAAACCCCACTTTCTCTATAGTGCAAAGTATGGTTCATCAAACCTATGTTACTGCTCATCATAACTATTCTACATTACTGTTCATCATCTATATTCTATGTTACTCTTCAGGAATAATGAAATGTATGGTTCATCAACCCTACGTTACTATTCACGAATAGTGTATAGTATGGGTCTTCAACCCTATGTTATTGTTCATCATTCATTAACGATGTTAGTGTTCATGAATAGTGAAAAATAGTCTATCAAAACTAAATTAATTTTCATCATATATATTCTGTAATACCATTCATGAATAGTTGAATGTATGGTTCATCTACACAATGTTACTGTTTATTCTCAGCATTTATTCTAAAAATTTATTTTTTGCATATATATGATTTATTTTAACAAGTTTTTATGGTGAATAAATTCTGATAAAATATAAATAATTTTATCAATGTTATTATAATTTTTTGGTTCTATGTTTTAAGAGAAAAATTAATAAATTATTTAAACAAATTTTTCTAGTTACGTCTATGGTTTTAGTGTTATATAAATTCAAAATTTGTAAATATACTATTGTTTTTTGCTGCTACTTTCTAGGAACTATTTTGACTAAATTTAAAGAGGATTGAATGGATTAAAATGGGTGTATTAAATATTTCAATACTGTTATTATTCTTGAAATTTTAATGGAATAATTATTCAATTAATTTTTAATTCC
The DNA here is from genome assembly GCA_963277665.1 of Viscum album. Taxonomy (NCBI): domain Eukaryota; kingdom Viridiplantae; phylum Streptophyta; class Magnoliopsida; order Santalales; family Viscaceae; genus Viscum; species Viscum album. Next base: position 28,044,154 of record OY728123.1, on the reverse strand, counting down.
TTTGTTATAGATTTATTTTACAGGATTAATGAATAAATAGTGTTGTTCTTTTTAAAGAGATATTAATTATACCTCTAAACTCAATTAATTTTGAATATCCAATGGAAGGCGAGTCGCTTTAGCTGCTTTATATGTATTTTCTACATATATATCTTTATCTCTTGTATGATAAACATTACATGATCAATTTAGAGACACATGTTGAATTTTTTTATACTCTGCTTTTCAAAGATAAAGTGTTGTAAACATTAAATATATTGTGCATTTGAAACATCCATCAATAGACTACTTTAAAATCCTGCAAGATCACTAAAGGGATAAAATATTTTTTCTTGGACTACAATTTCCTTTATAAGAGGAGATGACCTAAACATCAAAAACCAATACATATTCTCCCATTTTTTGTCTTCTTTTTTATGGTTTTGAGTAAGTAACACATTATATCATCTTTCATATGCACTCTATTTTTATTTTTTATGATATTATGAAAACAAATTAATTAATTTTTATTATTTCTCTTTAGGTTACGACTCCTAGATTCTAATGTCAGGATATAAGGGTTTTGACTCCCGGTATCCAATGTCAGGACTGTTCGGGTTGTGACTCCTTTATTTAAACACGAAATGTAAGGTTTTTGACTCCCCATAAAAAAGATTGTTTCCTGGTTATCCCAAAAATATAAAAGGATTTTGTAATTAGGATATGATACCCCAAAAGAAATTCATTTTTTAGTACACATGTATTTCTCGCTGAGTAGAGAGGTATTAGAGTATAGTGGGTCCACTACGGATCGAAATCTTATAAATAACATCCTTTCATTCATACCTTCTTCTGCTACAAATTAATCTCAATAATTAAATGTGATAATTTTTTTAATTAATAAATTTAATTTTTTAAATTTTTAATCTGGTCTATTAACTCCCCACCCAAACCTTCTTCTATTACGCTATCTAACCTAAAAATTAACACTTTATCTATATGGAATTGATAAAATTGTTAAATTGTAATGGATTTTTTGTTAAAAAAATTAAGTTAAAATTCACATGTCATGGTTAATATTATTTTAAATTTAGTTATTCCTTTTTAGGTTGTATAATTTCACTATACATTCCATTTATCAATCATCATTTCCTATAATCCATGTTGAAATAGATGATTTTCCTAGGTGTAATATATATTATATTGATTAAAACTCAGTTTTTGTACGTTGATGTTTTTAAAATAAATAAAATATGTGTTGATTTATTATTGATTTTACAATAGCATGAATGGCCCGAAGGCCTTCATTTTTATTGATTTTCGATAACCCCCCTTTCAAGTGATGAGCGGGAACCCTTACAAGGCCCGTAGGCTGAGAGATTGCATGGCCCATAGGCTTAGGAAATTACATGACCCGATGGTCTTTGGGGATTCAACCAGACTATCTACATGGAATGGCCCCTCCCCATCATCTGCAGCCTGATAGTAGCTCTCCACCTTTGCATGACCGTCTGGCTAGGCTTCCCATGCAAGCATAGGCTAGTACTGATTGCATTGCCATAACCTATAATTCTGACAATCCATTTGGCTCTACTCTGATGAGTGCACCTTCTCTGAATCCTCTTCTGGGGTTGCTCCTTTTTGTAGTGTGTTTGGGGCCTGAATTTATGTGGTTCGAAGGCCTTGGGGTGGACTTAAGGTCTTAAGGTGGCCCAAAGGCCTTGAGAATCAACTGGACCGAAGGCCTTGGGTGGATTGAACACCTTGAAGGACCTGAGGACAAAACCAGAGGCCCAGAGGCCCGAATGGATGAATAGTTCTGGATGCTACAGTACCGAACAGTGCCAGCTATAGTACTGTTATAGTAACCCCGAGATATGCCTCCACCCAGATTTGATCTCAGGTCTCTTGAATGCACCTAGCGATTCCTCACCAACTGGGCTATGGCTAACGTGCCATTAATTTTACAATAGTAAAACAGTTATGTTAGTTTGAAATTAATGATATATTATAATTATTGGAAATTAATTGAAACATTTGAATAAAACTAGATCTAATATTTTCTTTCTATTTAAATTATTATTATTTTTAACTACACATGACAAATATCTGTTTACAAATTATTTAACCATTATTTTTGATATTATAAATGATCATGGATGGGAATACCTTTTTACATGATTAATTAATTATTTCCATAATGAGTGTTCTATATTATGGTATTTCTTAAAGTTATATGTAATTAATTTTTTTCATTAACATAGTAATGTAAAATAAGGGATAAAAAATAAATAATTAGTTAATAATTTTTATGTTTCTAAATTAATATTTTACTAGTTACCCTCCCATTAAATCATTAAAATAGTTTTTTTATTTTCTATGTTTCCTTAATTTTTATCAGATACAAAATGAAACCATCAAAGAAAAAATCACATTTTAATAGAAATTATTTATGTTTTGGGTAATGATTTTTTTATCTTTTCATTAAAGGAATATGAAAAATCATTTCTACATAGAAACATATATAGTTTGATTGATATGAAGAAAAATAATTGTATTATTGAGGGTCACTACTACTAATAAGGGAACATTTATTTAAATTTATGTTATTGATAATACATGTTTTAAATATGAGTGGAACATCAAGGGTTTTAAGTATGTGATCAAAAACATGTACATCATGAATTAAAGGTAGGAATAATGTATTTCCCTTTTACAAAACATATATACAAAATATTAATTAGAATTAGTCGTGTAAATAAGTTTTTTTCATTCTAGGTGCCAACCATATTAGAAATATATTTGTTAGGTTTTATTTTTAGATATGGGTTAAGTTTGATGATTTATTCTTAAGGGTTGTGACACTTTGGAAAGGCCCATTGAAATAATATGCTTCATCTTATCAATAAATTGTGTACCTTGATATGTAACTATTTCACATGAAAGATTTGTTTTGAGGTCAGGAGTGAAATGGTCTGATAGGGTCTTAGCATCATATACTTCTAATATTTTGAAGGAGGTTTCATTGTAATGTTTCTTATATCAGATTACCATTGTGTTTTAATCGAAGTAGTTTTGGGACAATAATACTTATTTTTAGGGGTGGTGAATAGTGTGGAATCACTGACGTTAGATACAAGGCCTTCAGTCAGACTTTAATCGATTTTATTTCATTGATCCAAAAACATCCAACATCTTTTATATCCATGATTCACAGACCTTCTTCCAAAAGTTAGGATCTCATTGAGTAACTTTTCTAATGACACATAAAAACTCACATTCATCAAGAGGATGGGAATTTAGGAACACCACACCCTTTTCAGGGGGGAACTATTGCATGTTCTATGACTGTCTTATAGATGTATGTCATGATCATATATTCACGAATCCATAGATCATTCCCAAACATGTGTCCATGTATTAACCTGAGGTTGTGACTAGTCTTGAATATACATAGTTTCAGAATCAGTTGTATGTATCTGAGGTTCTCAATCAATGTTATCCGTTAGTAGATAATTAGAAATTCCTTGGTCATTCATTGGTAAAATTCTGGTTTTAAGACACATTATGGAGAACTCTAGGGTCTACCATCATCCACAGCAGACACAATTTTTGTTGATGTTCAAATAGAACCCATGAAATTGGATTCCTTTGTATCCACCTAAGAGTAATATTAAGCCACATAGTTTAGTGTTGCTCAACTGGATGCATCTGCTTTTAGGTTCTTATGATGAGGAAACATCCCTGTACTTAATTATCATATGCTGATGATGCTCAGGAGAAATGTTCCTAGGGAACGATGGTGTGGGAATTTTTCCATGGTGGACAATGGTACCCAAAAAAGATATGGTCTCCATGGTGAATGTCAACCTACTAAGGATGTTCCCTTAAAAATAGTAGGGTAGATTTGGGTGTTAGGTTTTGGACCTCAAGGAGACAACTTATGTATTGTAGTTAGTTGAGAATTAAATCCCACATAATTTTTTAAATTGGGGATTACACTTTAGGGAGGGAATTAAGGGGGAATGAATAGGGATTATGTGTAGAAACTTGCCACTTGGTGATACTTCATTTGGAATATGGACATTTTGAGGTTGGATTATGGTTTTGGGGCTTATACCATATAGGAGGAACTTTTGGAATGATGTTATGTCTTAAATATATAGAGAAGGCCTGATTGAGTTAATTCGAGGACATGTAGATGTTGTTATCACCTCCGACATCTAAGCCCATGTGATTTATGCTCAGTGTGAGAGAGAAGAGGAAGTAGTGTATTTGAAGATGTCACATACCAATCTATCCACTAATGTATGATTCTATATCCCAAAGGGAAAGAGACAGAGAGATTTTGTGTGTGTATATCTCCCCTATTTTTTTCATATCCCATTTAGTAATCTCTATGGATCTATCTAATTATGAACTGATATAAGGTGTATAGTGGTGAGATCGTCACCTCACATGAAAAAAGCTAGGGGATTAAATCTGGATGACTTCCATGAAATTGGTTCTAGGAGAGGAGGAATAATTTGAAACTAGCCCTCATCAATGGTAAAGGCCAGTAGTTCCTCTAAATCCATATAACGGTGAGGTTCATGTGGGTGACTTGAGGTCAAAACTTGTGTTACTATTGGAATGAAAACTTGGGGAAATTCTAACAGTACTCTCCTTAGAAAATAATACCCACCTTACTTTGCATACTAGAGGAATGTACACTGAAAAGGGCCCACTGATGTACCTGTTTATTTAATCATTAATGTACATTGGATTTGGATGTTTCCTTGTCTGGATTCCATCAGAATGGCTCATAGAGGGGAAATATTTTGAGATGATGACATGATGTAAGGGAGTGATTGGATCCATATAGTAGAACTCCATTGGATATGCCATTCAAGGTATCATGTTGTTAAGTGGAATGAGCTTCCCTTTATGTAGTGTGGTGCATCGATGGTTAGTGGGAATCCATATACCATTGTGGAATATTGGCCAATGTATGGTCTAGGTAGAACTTTGCGATGTGGAACTTCGTTCCAACCACATATCATGGTGTTATGTATGGTTGAGTTCCTCCAATGTGGTTATCTTCTACATAGGATAGGTTCAATCCACATAGCATGGTACAATGCGAGATTGAGTTCATTCCACCTGGTGATTTTCTATGTGGGGTAGGGTTCCAATAAAATATTTTTTTCTATGTCTGATACCTTGTTGAAAAGGGGTTATTGGTTCTACTCATCATAGTATGTATCCCCAAAAAATATGTTGAGTTCGTAAACTTACAATCGATTATATTTTTTGTCTTCCTTAATGAAATGTGTTGTGCTTTACTAATGGGAACAATTTTAAGGAGTCTATATTTTTTGTGGGATGTCGATCTATCCTTTTTTATATCATTTTACTCCTTATTCGATTCCCATTGGGATCTATATATAGAAAAGAAAAAGAAATGGATACCAGCACGGCCAGTCATATGAGATGAGGATGCGAGCCCTCTATAATGGAATCCCATGGGAGATACCTAACCTATGGATAAATTTTTCAATGGGGGAACATGGTTTTAATTTATGGTATAACAATCACCACCTCTATCATGTGAACAACGTCATTTTGTTCGTGGGGATTCCATGGTATTGGCTTCCCTGCGAACCAATTTTCTTTTTATAGGAGCATATTTTTTTGGGAAGAATTCATCGGCTTGTTTTTGCATGTAATTTTACTCTCATTTGTGGATAATGGAATCACATTATCTATCCAGTGAAAATTTTAGTTCATTGGAAACTCATTAAGCGGATAGCCATGTAGAGTGGTGATTCGCAGAGGATTATGGCTTCGCGGAGTCCTTTCATCCTTCACAATTTTTCCCATTTAAACAGTTATTTATTCAATCTTCCTTCAATGAATTCCCTTTATTTTCCAATTTTGATGGGATTACTTCGATTTACTTCAAAAATATTTTTGGACCCAAACCCCCCCCCCCATAAAAATGGGTTCCTCTCAAGAGATGAATATGGGGATATTACGATGTAGAAGCACATTCTTTCTTAACCCATTTTTTGTGTGAGAGTTGACCCATTGGTAGGGACCATACCTATATATATGGGCCCTATCTCATTTTTATTTTATCGTATTTATCAGAAAAAAAATTTCTCCCACTAATATATATTTATATTAATTATTTCATAAAATATTTTCTTTTGAGGACCACTACATACACACACTTAAATTATTCACCCATAAAAAAATTATTTATCCCCGAATGGTGAGTTCTGAAGACTGCATAGATATGGATTTCATTGAAAACTGATCATTATGTTAATGATTTATTAAATGGAAAATGTTTAATGGTCTACTGCATCACAGTCTCTTCAAAACTATTGTTTTGTGGGTGGTTCCTTTACGAACTATTTGTTTAACGACCCAAACTTTTAAATAATATTTTATTTCCTAAAAATATATATTTAATATGTCATAATAAAAAAAAATATAGTACTAAAAATGAAATATTAACATTAATTTTTTACTATAATTGGATCATTGGTTAATAAGACTATTAGAAATATTTATATATATTTTAATATTAAAATTATTATTTAAAAATTGAAATGATATTTGATAATTAATGCAGAATGAAGGGCCAATGGAATCAACAAGTAGAATCAGGTCATACAAATCCCTTTTATTAGAGAATGTGAAGGAGGTAGTGTCATTGGGATTCTCTCTTGACAATTCCAATGTTGTTCTTTAACTTGTTAAGCTAGAACCGAATTGTCTGCAAGAGAAGATCAAGTTAGTGGATATTACCACTTGGAAGATGTTATTCGAGCCACCTCAAGAGTCCATCGCCATTGCACCACATAACTATAGGTTATATGTAGGTGTTTTAATGGCATATATATCATGTCCTAAGTTACATAAAATATAATCTCTTAGTTTAAATCAAATTTTTATTTCGTCATTTCTATTTTAAGAATAGTTTTCTTGAAATTTGAGATGCAGTTTGATAAATTGATTTTTTTGGGTAAATATTATTCTTTTCAGAGAGATATAAATTATTATATTAATCTAAGGATTTATTAATAATATTTATTATAATAAAATAGTGATATAAAACACTCATTTTTAATTAAAAATGGTAAAAAACTCTTGGGTCAAAAAAATTTCTATAGAGTTTACTATGCATTTTTATCTACTATTACATTTAATAAATATTTATTTTTATATTTAAAAGTTATATTTATCAAATTTAGAGAATTATTATGATAAAATAAATTTAATTTTTTAATTCATAAGTTCCATATGATATTACATTGAATTTAGGTTATTTTTATAAAATATTGTGTTTTCTAGTGAATTGTAAAAATAGAGTTTTGAGTTTTTTGTATATTTAATGACATCATTAATGATGTAATAATGATATAATAATTCTGAGATACTCTTAAGGAATAAAATATTATGTGATCTGTCCCATGTAGCCAATACCATGGTCAAATACCATAGGAAAGGCTATGGTTTTGAGAATACCACTAAAGACGTGTCCCCATAAATTAATAAAACACTCTCTCCAATTTACTATAAATAACCACCCATTAATCCATTATATTGAATTTATAATTCAAAATACTCAAATATGTAATATTATTTCCTCCCAAGTAGTTCAAAAAACGTTTCCTCAATCCCCCAAGGTCCCAATCATAGTTTTTTAGAAGTAACTCTTCAATGTAAGGAAATTGTCCACTTCTTTTCCCTTCAAGTTCTCTTTTCAGTGGTATGTCTTTCAAATTTCTATACCATGGTCTTACATAAATTTTGTTCTATAACTCTACTTTATTATAATTCTAATATAAATTGTTGAACTATGTTTTATATCTTTTTAATGTTTTATAAAACTATGATTCATAATAGTTATGCTCTAGAATTTTCGTCTCAAAATATCTCTCTTTTTGTCAAGAACTTCTTTTATTTTTTTATAATTGTACTAAATAATATTATATTTATGGGGGTATAAATAAATAAATAAAACTGATATATTTTATTATTTAATTTACATACATAAATCCCTCATTCTGTTCCTGTAAATTATAAATCAAAAAATGATCATGTATTTAATCACTTTTTAAAACACCATGATTTTGATATGAAACTCATTTTTATAATATCTAGGGGTTATTAATAAACTTTTTAATTATGAACTATGTGTATCTCATGAAAATAAATATACATTTTTTTATCTAATATCTCTCAAATTAATTGGGTAATGGAAATAATCTTTACAAATTACAATCTTTTGGATTACTTGGTGAATAACCTTGGTAATTTTTATTATATCTTGTGTATAGACCTTGGTGATATGATTAAGAATGTATAAATTAAATTTAATAACCACATTTTCATGTTATTATTCATGTTATTTTTGTTATGATATGTATCTCTCTCATTCCATTATGAAATTCATCACATTATTATTGACATCTCTCAAGATCACATGAAACTGTTTCTTTTATTTACCCTCACTAGTCCTTATGCTCACCCTTTACTTTGATGTATGTACCTAGGTTTTGAGTTGGAGTAATTTTAATTAGTATGAACAAATAAATAATAATCTAATGTTTATTATATTAATATTTTCATGATTTTAGTTATTTTGTACCTTATTACCAAGACACTAAACTTTAATGATTCTTTATTTGTAAAATGTAATGAAAAGTTATATAATAAAAATCTAGGATGGCATAATTAGTTCACAGTACAAACACATTGTCAATTTTCTTAGGCTAATTCCATCTTGTTGGAAATTTTATATAGACAATGGTATGGACCCTTCACATGCAGATTCTATTTCCACTATTGTCGCTGCTTCTCTCTCAACTACTAATGAATGGAGAAATGATATGATTGACTATGTTGAAAAACAAATAAATGTTACACGATTTAATCAATCATTTGTATAACTTCTTAGTGATAGTCAAAGTGTATACCTGTTTTTAATAGTTTTCCAATTTATGGAGTTGTCCTACCATCTGACGTTTCAATTCTAGCACTATGCCATTCCAAAAAACCTATGGCCTTGAAAATTGAAAATAGAAACATTCAACGAGACCACATATCGGAAAAGGGATAAATCATACATAAAATCTACCCAACTGGGTCTCTTTTAAATTATACAACCCAGCCACTATACGTAACTCAACGGGGACCAAATGTCAAGGTTCATTGCTACCATAGCATTCTGTTGAAGGCTATAGTGAATAGACTACAACGGTGGTTGTCCAAATGTGACATTCATCCTAGGTTCCCATTGATCATGGACTGTGGGTGGCCATTTTGTTTTTTCCATAGGTGTGAGAAATTAATATATCATTTTTGAGACATGGGGCTATGTGAGGTAGTTTGGGTATCTAAGACATATGCTCATTAAAACCAATCTCTCCTCCCACATCTCTTTAGAAGGTGGATCTTAGACCCCATCATCTTCCATTTGGTTCATGGTGGTTCTGGAATCATCTTTTGGGATATCTGACTAATTTCAGGGCATCCCATTGTTGGAGACATGTATGATGAATTTCTTTCACCTTCTTCTACTTGTGATGATGAGGATAGGAATCATACTCCTTCCATGATTCTCATTGTTAAATAAAAATACCTTTTAAATAATAATAACCCTCATCCAAAGTAATACATTTAGATTTTCTCATAGGAATAACATATTTTCCAAATGTAAAGGCCAAGATCCCCATGCACGGGCACCAAGGATATGCCTAAACATTGATACTTGAAGGCCAACAAGTTCATACTGGCCTATCCTATAACAATGTTGATTCATAAAATGGGATTATAATCTTATCCCTGGTGTGGAATGGTTTTTCTGATTAGTGGCCATACTGGTCATGTCTCTAAGTGGTAGGATTCTACCCGAGCATGATTCACCATCAGTGCTAGAGTCACAACTTGTATCATGGTGGATAAACTCTCTATTCATAGATTCATCCACATGGAAGTTCTATTATTAAAAAATCAATTATTTATTATGATGGATGAGTGAGGGGAATCCTCCACACCATCTGGTTGGTCCTGTCCAAATTTCTTGGGGTTGGATGGGAGCTCATATGTGAGTCTTCACATTTATCAATCCTCTTCCAATTCCCATTGCTAATAACTACACATATATTCAATGTATGTATGGTGTCATGCCTATATAATGGGAAGAGAGAGATGAGTGGGTTGAGTAGGAATTCAGGATCTAGCTCAATGTTCATGACCATTTCACTTATGATCTTTAATCATTCCCTACTGGTGTTTTTTTTGAATGATGAATTGGTGTATTGTGTTAAGATTTTCTATCTTTTATCTTTGAGACATGGCCTTTTAGATTTAGGAATTCATGGGGATCTTATTTATAATGGTTACACACCTTGTATATTAGGCCACCGATTCAATTGTGTTTAGATGATGTTCCCTCCAACACATAAAAGTGCATTCTATGAAAAATATTTAATGACAGCTCGCCAACAATGAAAAATATATACCTTGGGAAATAACCAATCCAGTATAAAGATTTTGGATCCTGTTGGTTTCAAGCCACCCTCACAATATTCTATGCAGATATTTGGATTTAATAATATCCAAATGGTCAACTACAAAATCCAATTCCAATTTTTGGGACCCACAAAGCATTTGAGGTCGAAGGGAAACAAAAGAAATACATCATGAATTCTGGACCTTGAATGAAGCCACATAATTCCCTTATTTTTTAACCCCAATGGAATACATTAATATCAAGATTTTCAACCTCACATGTTGCTAGATCTGTTATTGATGGCCAAACATCCATCTCTACTGATATCGCATCTGTCATGGCCTAGATATAATGACGCTCTCTAAGGGGTGGGCAATATTGTTTTTCTCATTCCCCTCACATTTTGAGGTGATTTCTTTAGAAGAAAAAGGTCTCTCTAACTAGGTTCATCTACATAGTAGTTACTGCTATCATTTATTATAATGATGACACTGAAATGGAAAACATATACCTTCTGTAGCATGAATCCCAGATTCATACTTAGTGAAATCATCATAAATACTCTTATTGACTACATTCCTTGGTGAAGTATTTGGTCGATGAGTATTATGATAATGATGATTTCCATGCATATGGGGGAGATAATATCATTAATATTTCAGCAATGACAAGAGTGGGGGAGATTCCTTGATCCCAACTAGATCCTTGCACACATCCATCCCCTAAGGGTTGTAGGGTGGAATATGAATCCTGTAATCTTTTGCGGTTAGTTAATCCTATTTAAATTTCCTATATTGGATCCATTATCATTATCCATACCTATTAAGGAAACATTCCCTTGAGTTTTGGAAGGCCTAGGACACCTTATGTTCAAGCGCCTCTAATAAAGACATTTGCGAGATGCTTTAAGAAGAACCCTTTGAGATTATATTCTTTGGATCGCCCATTGTTCCTATATAGTTTTTTTCTCAAGAATATCATTGTGAGGAATCCATATATCTATAATAGATGGACACCTTCCTCCATTCTTCCAAGGAATTAACTTATTGGTATGATCGAGTATAATGTATTGAAATAATCCCAGAGATAGACGATATCAATAGAGAGGTATTCATATTTATTTACCTAAACCATACATTTTTAATCTTATTATTATTTTAAACCTCTATTCCTTATTCATATAGGAGTCTGAGGAAGATTACGATAAAAAACCTTCTGCGACATACACTACCTGGGGTACTGCAGTTGAAGAATGATTTCCTTCAAACATGGGAGTTGTTGCAAAGGGTTCTCCTAGAGCCACATATCATATGGAGGTAGTACTTATGGATATCACTAGAGATTCTACGTATCTAATTACATCTACTGCACCTACCAAATGGTCATCCTAACAGCATACCAAAAAATTTGGATGGGGATCACAACTGTCTTTATGTATAAAAATAGGGAATATAGGTAACCATTATATCACTTTATTATGTTTTAATGTTATGTGATGATATCCATTGATCATACATTACACACATAACATAGTGTAGGCTTGATGAAAAACATTTCTGTAATTTCCCATACATCCATTTTTCTGAATCTTATTGAATTTCCATTGTTTCTGCAAATGGTTATAGATGAGAAAAACCAGGAATCCAAACCTACTGAGTTCATCAGAGGAGTTATGAGCCCGATGAGGGAATCTATTTAGGTCCAAACAACCTTTGTTATAATTTTTGGGAAGCCTTTAGAGGCGGAAAACTTAATATAACATGTCAATTTACTCCATACTATGATGAAAGAGGGGACATCGCTGGTGGAAACTGGATTGGGTGAGGGTTCCCGAACAACCAAGGACATTTTCAAGTCACTATGTCCCATGAAGCTGATTTCTCTTGGTCAAGAAACTTATGTACCTATTGAGGGGTTGTCTTTCAAAGTTTACAATCCCACTATGAATATTGATTCTACTCCACTAGGGGATACAACCATAGGGGAGGAGTGATTTTGTCACAAGTAGGATTATAATTTTCTATCTTCCCATGCTACATGATTATTATTCCAATAGGTGTAGTTTTTATAATAAATCTTATGGATTCTATTGTTCCGGCTGACCCTAGTCCCACTCCACAGGTGTCTTTGAATGAACTCCTGTTTCATTTGTGGGCTGAGGATGTAGAATCCACATTATCAGGTTTTGATGAAATAGTGGAGGCTAAAGATATTGACATCTTGTAAGTTGGGGGGGTTAAGTTTCCAACCTTCCCAAACTAACTCCTTTACTTTTAGGATTTAGATACCCACATGCTTCAATATTTTTATTTTGGTATCACAACTAGTAGTATCTTTGTTTGTGGTTGATTATTTGATCATTCCATTCCCTGATACTACAATAGATATTTTTGATGAGTGGTCGAGTGGCTCCAATGTTTTTGAATCAAGACACTCTATGCTGGTATTCATCCCTAGATACATTATTCACTCTAAGAGTTATTCCTAAAATTACCAGGAGGACCTCTCCAGTCTTCATCTCGATCACCAAAAAGTATAGACAAACATATGAATGTTGATTTATGAAACCCATCTTGCAGACATGCTGATGAATCTATCCATATTATCTCACATGTTTTCAATTATAGAGTATTTAGGGTTTAATTATCATGGTATCTACAATATAATGAATCGGGTGGTTGTTTTTAGATAATGAACTAGAATTATCCATTCCTACCTTTCCACTAATGATTCTACATCTCTTCTTACTATAACTAGTGGGATCCTTCTCGAGGAAGAAAATGAACATGCTGGAATGACAGCAAAGCTACAAGGTAAACTGACAGAGAAGAGAAACATCATTTGATAGACTTCGTTATTAAATTAAATATACAAATATGGAATACTTATTCAATAAGATTTTTACACTGATTTAGAAGCCGAAGAAGGGTAGTTCTTAGTAGAGGAGGAGGAAATGTCCAGATTTTATGTGGGTGAGAAAATGGAGGTGTTCTGAGATGGTGAAGTCATCGAGACTCCATCCCAATTAAAAATTCACCAGATCATATAGGATTCAATCCAGGCGTTGTTAAACTTCTATGATTATAATGGTATTATGTTATAATTCCAATTGAACACTCATATATATATTCTACATGTTTTGAATTCTCCTTCATCATTATTTAATGGACTGAATTTTTTTCTCTATGGTGTTTATCATTTCCTTCACTTCTAATCACATATATCTTATTACATTCTACATTATAATATTAACCATGTATTTATTTAAATCTAGATATATGGTAAGTAAACTAAAAAGATCAAATCATGCTCTCATTTTTTCTTGAGTTAAGGAGCTCGATGAAAAGAGGTTGACTAGTGGTTGGATTACAAAAACAAAAACCCTATGTACATTGTGTCTTTTCTATTATGAACCTAATTTTTCAATAATCCTATTATGATATGGGCTTCGTGGGCATAACATGATTTTTTGTAGGCCTTCCATTGTGAATTTTCATCCTAATAAGAATTGTGTCTTGTTGATTTTGTATTGATCGATATTTTTGCTAAACCATACAAAGTGCAAGTCTAATGAGATTATACTTAACTATTAACAAGATTTCCATTTGTGGGTTTTCATACAAGAAATTGATTGACTATTTTCATGAATATTTTCATGTATTTCAAACCTAGATGACCATTACTTGTGTTATAGGTGTAACAGAGGTAGAATATCTTTAACCATTAATGGGGATTCAGGATGAATAGCTTTCACAATAAATTATGAGTCATTACCCCCAATATGTTTTATTTTTTATTAATTTCACAATATTTTCCAAACAATAATGGGGTATTTTTCTTTTCCTGAGTTTTTAATATAAGGATCTGAGATATAACATGGGGTCCTGGAAGCTATTATGGCATATAGAGGTCAGAAAAGCATCTCATGAATACGAGTTTTTCTTCAGTTGACAGGTGTTTTTAGGGGAAACTTATTTATAGCCATCATGGAATATTATACAAAGCCATACAATGCTTTCCCTATAAAATTGATCCACAATCTCATATGGTAATGTGATTTTATGGGAGGATCATATTTTTGGTGTTTTTTAAGGCTATAAAAGGTTGTTCGGGTGAGATGTTTGAAAACGTTGAGTGAATTTGTATTAGCTTTTGAAGGGGGAAACATCCACATGGATTTTACTTTTTTGGAGGACGGTTTGATCATAATGTTTTATATTGTCATAAAATTTAATCATTGGTCGTATACTTTAATGTCTTACTACTATGAGTTTTGGAATTTCCCACTCATCTCTGACCAAAAAGGAAAATGATTTGTCCTTTTCATGTTAATCTAATTTGGAATATTCTATCATATTCTAGAATTAAAGGGAGGAAAGGGTCCAAACTATAATCTGTGGGCTTTCTAAATTTAATGAGTGATATGGGACATATATATTATAGTGTACATGGAGGTATGAAGAGCCTCTCCTAAGGATGAGTTTTTCTTTGTTGATATTCCTTTTTTGTGGATATATTATGCAGATCCATTGGGGGATATTATTCATAGTCAAAAAGTTGTTTCCCCGTGAATCATTCCCTCCATCTATTATTTACGAAAAAGGTTATGGGGATTGAAACCTTTCTAGAAATAGTATTTGGACAATTAAAGTCATGTTTATGAGCATGAAAGGGGCAATCCAATTCATAATATTCCCCAGATGTGATAGACATTTTGCGCTTGTGATGGTGTGAGAGGATTCTGTATGTAGGTCTTTCCCATGAATAGGGTGAGACATTAGTAGTGTTTTTTTTCTTCTTCTAGTTAGGACATTTTCTGTTGTAGAATTATTTTATTCATAGTAACATGGGGGGAAATCATTCATTGTTTTTTTCTTTAAATTTTTCATCTAGGTATGTTCCCGACAGCGGGAATTTGTATTTAAGGATGTGGCATTGTGGATGACCAATGATGGGGAAAATATCATCTCAAATGAGGGCATCATGATGGTTCCATGTAGATTATCATCACACATCTAGGACATTAGTAGCAATGTTCAACATCATATTGTATGTGTAAATTGAAAGTGTTCCAATAGTAAGTGTGTGGTGCATCTCCAATGACCTTACAATAATGAGGACCTATATGACAATGTTTCATACAATTCAATCTTAAATTATACTCGTGTGAAGAGTCTAAAAGGTTGAATGGATTTTTGGATCGGCGCAATGAAAAAATGTCCAAACATTGGTATGTATATCATATGTTTTGGAATCAAGACATCTGTAATTCCTGAGTAGATAACCCACATAATAATGGTCTACAGAGATGGATATGGGAATTTTTAAGTGGGTGGTGGCTAGAACATAATTTTGAATCCTAGCATCATTATGTATTCTTTTTTAACATGAATCAATATCTACTAAGATCTTTATGAATCATATATTTTATCATAATGAGGTAAGTATGTATTATCATACAGTTTAATTTCATATGATTAAGAAAATTTCCTTTCAGTTTATTTCCTGGTTGTTAGGATTTTTTCTTAAAGGAATCGTGAATGAAATTTGAGAAAAAAAAGACAAGATATTTTGACATGGTCGGGATGTGATGGGGTATAATGGTTTCAACCATGACCTTAGGGATTCATAGATCAGGATAAATTAAATGGGGCCTGGAAGCCTTTAGGGACTACAGAGGTTACAAAAGACTCTCCTAAATATAATTTTTCCTTTGTTTGATGGGAATTTTTTTAAGGAAACTTATATTGATCCACCAGAGAATATTATGAATAGTTTGAAAAGGTGTATTTAAGATACTAAACCTTCATTTTAGATAGTCGATAGGATTAAAATGATCGAAAATTTACTACACCATATG
Organism: Viscum album; assembly: GCA_963277665.1. Classification (NCBI taxonomy): domain Eukaryota; kingdom Viridiplantae; phylum Streptophyta; class Magnoliopsida; order Santalales; family Viscaceae; genus Viscum; species Viscum album. Next base: position 28,027,805 of record OY728123.1, on the reverse strand, counting down.
GTGTGATGAATGGAAAGGATGCAACTGAATATGTAAGAGTCATCCAAACATTTATTGTCCATGAATGATTAATTTCCTTATATAGATATAACTCATACGTCGGAGGAATTACAATTTCATGACAAATCCCTAATGTGGAATCCAAACAGGAAAAATTCTTAATGGATCTTTATTTACATACAGAGGGTGGATGGAATTATTTTCAGCGAATGAGCCAAGGATATAGGATCCAGGAATCACTACATACCTTATTTCAATGAGGATCAAGCCAGACATAGTTTTTGGAGGCATTCTTATGTGGATTTAATTCATACATAGCGTGGAAGTTTTTATTAGAGTTGGAATATATTTTTAATATTTGGACGTCAATACATATCCTGCAATGATAGGAATCAATGCATATGTTGTTATATAAGAGATTTCACCCTTCATTGGACATGTATATACATAGGGATGGGAAAATTTATTGTTTAGGTGGTCCTAAAAAGGATTATTTGGGAGTCCCCTATATTGGTATAACTTGTTAGTAGGAGATGGGTTGTTGTATGCATTTCTCGGCTGGCCCAAGAACATAGAGTATGGATGTCACTACATACCCCGTAGATTTAGGATCAAGTTGTACATTGTTATTGAAGATCCCTCCACTACTATGACCCATGTAAATGGGGAAGGATGCATTTTAAACAATCATTTTGGGGTTTATGATGTTTTATACATAATCTTGGTGTCACTAAATATCCAAAAATGAAAGGTATGATGATTTATGTTTTTATTGAAAAAGATTTTTCCTACATGGATCTAGCTCTCAAACAAGATTTGGAGAATTATATTCCTCCTCTATAGATATTTTGATCATGTGTGGAAATTTTTTGATTTAATCAATGATCACCATGTATTTTAACATAATGCCACTAGGATGATTTATGATATAGATTATTGTCATACAATCAGGATGATTTCCAAGAAGTTTATTATCATGTGGTTAGGACGTCTGTGGTAATGCAATATAACATCATGAGATAAGGACATTACATCCCTCATTTAAATGTCTTGTGATTATGTCCTTATAACCTTTAGTTTAACATCATGTGATCATGAAGTTTTCTTTTCCTTGGATACATGAAAAAATTCGTCAAGAACCTTGTATTATTAGGAGCTATAATGAGTTATCCATCCATTGAAATTGAGGAATATCCACCATTAGTGTCGAATTTTTCAATTCCTTGCAATCCTTCCCTTTTTCATGCTAATTTTTGAGTTTCCATTCCATATATCATCGATCACATGATAACCAATGCCCGTTATCCTTCTAGTAAAGATCCAAAGAAAACCTTTTCGTTAATGGATCGTTCCATCCAATTCCGATAAATAACAGAATGATGTAGGGTGAGAAATCTCATATCATTATATAACTCCAGTTCATATACCATTTCTCGTATTTCTCATTCACAGATTTTTTTTATCTTAGATAGAAACATAGAGGAAGGTAAATAGAATATTGATGGATATGAGCTCATTTACCCCCTATACTATTGAGTGTAGTGTTTCATGGGAGGATTTGTGTGTTGTGGTTTGGTAGGCCCACAGACCATTCAAGAGTTTTGTACAACCTTGATTGCTTATCCTTTACCACCATTTTTTTGATTATATTGGATAGGGTCTTATAGAAGGCCTCTATCTAATCATTATCCACTATATAATAGTGGGTTAAATGGTTTGTCTTGATACGATACTCCAGGTAAAATTTGTCCAACTTAGTAAAACTAAAATTAGTGTAATTTTCCATCTGTATAATGTGAGGGACACCAAATATAGTTATTATTTTTGATTTCACAAAGCTAGAAATGTTTATTTCCCTGACCTCTTTTAGGGGTACAACTTCTTCCCATTTGGAAAAGAAGTTGGTCGATGTGAGAATGTACTTGAACTTTTTTACCTTAGTGGGAGGATGTAATCCCACGATTTTAATTCAACATATGGAGAATGGCTAGTATTACATATCTATGTGATGTAACTCTAGGGTATTGTGGATGAAATTAGCATGAACTTGGTAGGAATAACACTTCTATATGAATTCAATGTACTCTGGTGTTGCAGTGGGATAGTATTATCCAATCCATTGAAAATGATAGGAATTAATTGATCATAATTGGTGATTCCCACAACTTTAGACTTTCACTTACTTCATGATGGGGACAATGTCTTCTCCATCAATTCATCTGAGAAGGACCCCATCGAGTCCTCTCTTATACGGCTCTTATTGATTGATATTGTCATCATATGGTTCCATGTTAATCGCTCATATCCAAATTTTCACCAACCCATATATATCTTGTGGGACCTCTTCTCTCTAGAGGTATTTCATAGTGGGAATCATACATCCATTGGTTTGACCATAAAGATCAAGGATGAGGCTGATCTCATCAATTTTCTTTTGTGTGGCCTAAACTAATTGTGATATCATATGACGATGTGGGATGTTGATGACCATTTCATTATAGTATAGATCAACCAGAGTTGTGGATATATTATTCAATGCATCAGCTTGAGCATTTTTTGATTGGGGGACGTGATCCAACTTTGGCACTAAATGGAAATCCTCTATGAGTCCTCATATGTGGTCTAGAAAAGGGATTTGTTATTCCTTTTTGATGTTATAATCATCATTGTCATACTTGATGACTAGTTTCGAATCTCCTATTATCATCAAGTGTTTTAATTGTTATTGTTGTTCGTTCTCCATCCCGATATTGACAGATTGGTATTATTCTTCATTATTCAAGAGATCCTCAGATAGTATGATAGAGTAAGGGAGGACGACATTTTTCAGATATATGAGTATGAATCCTTGTGCCACTTTTTCAAGTCTGGGGTCTTCCTTCAATTTCCCTATCGGGCTTGTGGATTCACCGTCAATATAAATCTCCAAGATATAGGGATTTTATTTATTAGATTAATCATATCCATAAGGTAGTTTGACATATAATGATTTCATCTATGATAATGGGTTATCTTATATGAATTCTAATAATGCCTAGAATTTGGAGGTCTTTTTAAGAACAAAATAGATGTAAAAATATTGCAAGATTACCACAAACCATGGTAGACATCTAGTTAGCATAGGACATCGATAAATTTAAATGAGTGGATTTCTATTAGAGATCAAATCTGTCACATCATTCTTCAGGTAGTGCCTCAATTTTTCGACTATAAATTTCTAAAGAAGATATCTCTTTTAATTCTTGAGTAACATGTCTATGAATTAATCATGGTTCAGATGAGATAGTGAAGTATTCTTTCTCTACCAGTATCATTCTTATATAATAGGAAGGCGCCTACAGATCATTCCAAGTTAGTCACATAAAAAATGACTACTCTTCCTTTGACGAGAAACATTTTCATAGGTAGAATTATGAGATATTCTTTAGAATGGAGAATGCTTATTAAAAATAATTTGCACATTGATATTCAACCACATTTTTCATCAATCCCGTAAAGGGGAAAAATTTCTAAATGATTGGTTATGAATCATCTAATATGTTCCAACTGTCCCTAAAAACCTCTAAACTCGATGAGGATAAGAGTAGGTAACATTCCAAGGATAGTTATTGTCTTCTCAGGGTCGATCTTCGATGACAAAATGGAATAAATAAATCCCATGAATTTCCATGAGGTATCATTGAAGTCACATTGTAAGGGGTATATTTTCAAATTGTGTTGTCTCAATTTTTTGAAGTCTATTTCATGTTATGATAGGTGGTCTTATCATTATCTTGAGTTAACAACCAGGTCATCTACAAAGTATTCGATGAAAGTTCTATGTAAGGGTATTAAGATGTGATTCATGACACATTGATATTTGTCATCGGTATTCATCAAACAAAACGAAATTTACTAATATAAAAATACACTTTTGGGATCCATTAAGGCATTGTATTATTCATATTCATGAACCATTTGGATTTGGTTTTATCTTGAGTAGCTATCCAGGAAGTGGAGAGCCTAATATCAAGTTGTTCCATCAATTAATAGTTCCATTATACAGACCAAAAAATAATCTTTTGGAATATTCCAGTTGAAATCTCTAAAATTGAAGAAAACATTTGTTCGTACATAATTATTTTTGATACGGATGATATTGTCTGTCTAGATAGGATATTAGATCTCCTAAATGATGTTGTATTTAATGAGTTTTTCATCCTCATCCTTGATTTTGGAAGCTTGTGTTGGGTTCCTCATTAGGGATTCTTTTTTGTATCTCGTATGATCTTTTGGAAAGATAGGTTAGTGAGTTTTCATCTCAAGATTGAGGCCTATAATTTATTTATATGTCAAGGGAAATACATATCGATGTTTCCATATGAACATTTTATATACATATTTATCGTTAGAATACATAGAAACACTAATCAGGGTGGGTCATGCATCTTCATTCGTACCCAGGTTTATTTCCCTTAGTTCATCAATGGTGGTAGATACACCCTCCTTTAATATGGTTGGGGATTTCCTAAGGACATGTTCTTCCTCTTCTTCACCAAATTTGTCTTCTTCCTCTCATTTTGACGATGAAACTATTTTTGAGATGAGCTCATTAGAATTGGGAGACAAGTTTAGATCATGGTATTTGGAAGATAAAGCATCTTACTCTATCATTCATAAATGTGGGGATTTTTTTAGTGCGATATGGAGGGATGCATTCTTCTTCATATGCCTCAATGAGTGGGGGTTGGGTTTATTAGAACTCTAAGGATGGATTGAAGGATTTTCCATTCATGCATTCATCATTATTTTGAGGGTCAGTGGATTTTTCAACACCTTTAGAAATGGTAGATTTGACAAAAATAATTTTGACTATTAAATGTATTCTTATTCATGGAAACACAAAACCAACCTTGTTGATTGGAAGCATTTATTGTTTACCAAGCTTTTTATAGGGGTCAGATGGGATCATCTCCAAACCATTTGGGGAAGTGACCCAATCAACCAAATCAATTAAATGTATCTTCAATTTCTTTTCATATAATCCATCATCAATATAGAGTGACTCACATGATTCAAATGATGCCTTAAAATCATAAAATTCCCAATTTTCCCATTACTATAGTATTTGACGCACTAGTGGTAGGATGAAGGAATCGATGTGTTCTAATGCAGCTAATGCCTTCCTAGAATAACATTGAAGGCTGTTATAACCCAAAATACTATAAATTATGAATCATCTATGAGGTTCCCAAATAGAGTTTTGAGTTTCATTTGTCATATCACTTTCTTCTCACTTTTTTTATATCCCAATAGGGTTGTGGTAGAGGGTGTTAGGTTATCTTTGTTGCATATTAGATGAAGAAGTGTTCATACTTGGATGATATTGAATCCAGAGCCATTTTAATGATGAATTTTTGAACATCAATACCATTTATAATGTAACACACATATATTGGTTTGATGGGTCCCTGTATAATGGTTTATTCATCTCAATCCATGATGGAGATAACAACATCAAATTCTACAGGGTTAGTCTCTATTTGATATAATTTGGCGGTATATACTTTGTCATAAAACTCATGGGGTCTTAGAAATTATTTTACAACATCTTCCCTGATATCATTTAACATATTCAAGGAATCTTGGATTGGTAGCTTCGCTGTTACTAAGGAAAAATGATTCGAGATGTCATATTTTTAATCTAAAGGATGAAGATTACCTATCTATGGATTATCATTCATAGGCCCTTTAAGGGATTGACCTTTGTGTATGGATAGAATATCCCTCGAGAGAGGAGCTTCTAGTGCTTCAATTCCATGTGGTATCAGGTCGGTCTATTTTTCCAACACAGTAAGGGCGATTAGATAAATACACCTCTTTTGATGCATATTCCAGAATCATTGGGCTATATTGTATTTTTTCCAATGTAGGGGAATTTTCCTATTTTGGGATTGTCTGTTATGGATCTCATCCTTTATTTTATTCAATATTTAAAGTGTGTGAATGAGTGAGACCATAATGTTGGTTTCTTCCATGGATAAGTCTTTCTTGTTATTCTTATCCTCTGGGGCCTCTTCCTCTAGTTCCCCTATTAGGAGCGGGGAACATGGTTTCAAAACCATATTCATCATCAGAGATGGGATCCATTGATTAAATGAAGTTAATGGATCTGAAAATCTACTCTTATTATTAAGATGACTCCACATTACTATTTAATTCTAGAGGATCTATTTAACATGGAGGTTCCTATTCATTCAGATATGATGGCATAAAATCTAAGTGGTTCAAAGATAATTTTTTACTTTGCCTGATTCAATCTTCATGTGCTCCCTCCATACCTTTTTTGTCAAACTAATTCATGGATTTGTGACTTGTGAAGGGTTATGGGATTGATGATGTTGGTTTTATTATAGTAGCTACTGATGGGGGAATAGTTCGTTGCTTCTACTACACTGGGATTGTTTCATGAGATTGTTTGACTAATTTTAAAGTCATCCAACTATCTATGTAATGATGTCTTTAGTAAACATCTTTTTTAGAATCCTCTCCCACTTTAGGGTCAGCTGTGGAAACATATTCCCTTTGTGCTGGAATGGTCCTTGTTTGACATTCCTAGAATCTATCATTCTCCATAGGATGTCCATGAAGATGAAACATTTCTGAATTGTCTTCCCCAGTATCCGGTGAAAGGTTCAATAGATTTTAGATCATCAAAACTGACCCCTTCATCTATTTTTGGATCTTTTAGATAGAGTAAATTTCAATTCATAATAGATATAAAATGGATAAAGACTTGATCATCTTGGAAAATGTACGTTTTATTTACTTTTTCATGGAATCAATTTCCCTAGGTACCCCTATGCTCATATTGATGATGGAGATGATGTTGTTGGTGCCCATGGGTCCCTGTATGATATGGTGTCGGCCATGGAGCTACGTCAGGTACATGTGATTGCTTAGCCTGACATATGCCACATTATCTTTTCCTGATCTATTTCCCAAGACCAATGGGGATACCTATTACTTGATCTTAGTATATTGTAATGAGTCCTCTGTACTTTAGGAAATATATGAGAAATACTGAAACAAACTCATATATTTTACCGTGATGAATGGTATGCATAGTTCATCATTGTGGTAATCAATACATATAGAAATCATATCATCCTAGGAGAGTGGTCGATTCAAAGAGTATGCAAGCCCTTTCCACCTCGTAATGAATTCTGAGACTCTCTCATTATTGGAATTTGTGAACTTCGTGAGTTCACTTAGTATATTCTTTAGGAGCATTGATATGAAATAGAAAACGAACTATTTATAGATATCCCCTCATCCTATTATTGACTATGTTAGAAAATTGTTATACTATACAAAGGCTAAACCTTATAGAGTTCACATGAAAAATATAATTTTCAGTAGTTATTTTTTCCCTAGGGTCCCCATCATGGTATCATAATATTATTCCCAATGCATTAGATGTTATTTCAGGTTACCTGAGCCATTGAAATTTGGTAACACAGGGTTTTTTATTTTCTTTTTGTGGTGGATTTTTACACAACTATTGGGGATAAGGTCTTCGTTCCAGTTGTATCGGAGCATGTCATCCTTTCTTTTCATTCAATCAATATACTAATGATCTGACATTATTAATCATTCCTTGATGTGTACCATTTTTTACTTGATCATGGGAGGTAACATCTGGGGGAATTATTGGACATGTTGTATCTATTGTAAATTAAGGTGGATGTTCCACTAGGGGATTATTTGAAGCATTTTCCAATACCTGTTCCATATGTTTTATTAATGGGGGAAATCATGTTCTATATACATTATTGGGTCCATATTTTTTTATGGTCATGGTGTTGTGTATAGAATATGTATTGGAATTGCTTATTTTTTCATGGTAACCCTTTCATGATGATGAAAACCCACATGGAGTGTACATAGAAGCTCTTCCTTATGAGAATATTTGATTATATGGCTTCCATAGAGAAGCTCGTCATTGACTCACCTAAAATATATTATTTATTCCTAGCACCGAGAAAATATTTCCTTGAGAATGAGGGTCTAATTTCTTGTATGAGGTTGTAATGGTTTATATAGGACCAAAATTTTGTTCTTCCCTCTATTAGGGATTTTTCGAGGTGGTGGTAGAGGATTGACTGGGGGAACACTCAAATTTTGGGCAACCCACTGGTTTCATGTATTCACACTATCATTATTAAAAAATATCATATTATGAATTGAACAATCTTATCCTTTATCTTAATAATTTACATCATTTTTAGTGTGGATCATATTATTGACATCCATGACATCTTATGATGTATAAAACAATGTGGGTGGAATACTAGTTTCTAAATGTTAGGGTCATCAACATCACTTATTAGATATTTTCCTTCCATTTCATGTTCTTCTTCAATACTCTTGGTGAAGGGTAACTCTATGGTGACCTTTATATAACCTAGTGGAATGCTGACCTTTCAAATTGTATTAGTCATGAGGAAGGATGGAATGAGAGACCCCGCTATTTTTAATCATCCGTATATGGGAAAATACTGATTTATGATGGGTGGGTGGTTGATTTGAAAATGATCCCAGCCCCACGGGATGAGGTTTCAATCATTCTCCAATTGTTTTGAGTTGGTCTGGATTTATTGTTCTTTCAAGGGAATATTGTGTTTTAAATTCCACCAACCCAATGGGTTGGTGCAGATCCTATACTACGACAGTTGTAGATGTTGTTGTCCCTTTCTTGATATTTCACATTCCCATTAGGGTGTGAGGTAAATATAGGGGTATTTCTGTGAATTATTTGATTTTGGGGACATTTTATATGCCAATGGATTTTTGTTCCTTAGGTGAGAATCACACGGAATGTTATCACTTTCTGAATTCAAGAGTTTTCTAATGGATTGATATTGTGGGTCCTAATTCTTTAGAGACATGTTCAAGGATGGTTATTGTCATGAATACCACCTTTCTGGAATAGGAATTTCATATGAGAACCTTGCTGGGATAATTGTATTACATGATGCTATTTCTAGTGGGTTCTTCTAAATAGGTAATGGGGTTATATGAAATGCTCCTTGCTACCCTGATCCTTGTATATGAAAACCATATACAGAATCACCGATAAAATGATGTAATTTATTTATCACATGGATGAATGTTAGATTAAGATCATTATTCTACCTCTCTTATTGTGTTTCCAACATAGAAGGACGGGCTTCTAGGTCAATTTGATGATGAATCTGTTTTAATATTTTAACATGGTATACATACCCATCATGTGAAATCAATTTTTCTTTCAAAGGGTTATGCTATTTTAAGGGATTTAGATGAATTTTATGTATTCATTCTTCCAACAACTCTCTTGGTGTGTCAAGAATAATTGTAGATGTGGGCCAAAACATAACTGGTAATTAATCCTTGGATAAATGTATTCTCAAAAGAAAAATATCATTTTTTTCTTCCCCCATGGACACCAACACTTGATTTTCCATCATGATTTATTTTTGACGAATTGGGATGTCACTATGGGGAGAACCATTGTAGTTGATGCAATCAGGAAAAAACCTAACATTACAACATGATGTGTGACTGGAGATAGAATGTTTACAAAATATACGCTGGGAAGAGCCATTAGGGAAGACGACATTAAGGGGATATCATTCTTTCTATTCATTCATCTTTTCACGACGAGGGATACCCTAAAACTCATTAGTATATATGATCTCAGGATCGATTGTTCATCACCCATGAAGTACGCCCTCTTGGTGAATACTCTTAGGAGGACCTTCAGAACTACTAGTAACAATACTATGGGAGGTTCTTCACAACTGATATTTCCACTTCCCTAAATTGGTGATTGATTGACGAGATATTGATCTGATTGAGATTAGTTTTTGATGGAATTAAGTATTCTATCTTCTAGTACTGTAGGGTTATGAATATTCTCTTAATTTTCCATTTTCATTGAAATGATTTATTTTTGTGCACTCTTTTGGAGGAAAGTAGGGATGCTTTCTTTGGGTTATGGATTTCAAAAGTGGGTTCATGTTTGATTGACTCCTTTAGTGATGTCGTGATATTACAGCGAACATCATGAGTTTTGAATAGGATTTATACCTTCATAAGAGTGAAAATCGTGGTGGACCGGAGTCCCCTAGTTGGAATCGGTGTTCATGCCTAATATTGTTTTGTATTTATTGTGTAATATGGCTATGTACACTTCTGGATAGATTTGTGTATTTATGTATTCATATGAGTGACCATTATATTGTGTGGATGTGTCACACAACATGGGGATGTCGGATTGTGGGCCTGAATCCTTTCTATTACTATGGACATAGTCAAATACTAAAAACATTATATGATGTGATTAGGAATTGATTTTTGATCCTCCATATTTTCTAGGATGTTTTGAGAGATGTCATTGATAGGAATGAGAAAAAATTATCATTCTAATATTGGTGATGGAATATTTTCTTGTTCTGGTTCTCTATGTTTTTCTAGTGGATACTAGTAGTTCTCTCGTGTTGGGGAAAATAAATGAGACTTCCCCTAGTTTATGATTTGGAAATAAAAATTTCATTCACATATTTCTATCTTATTTGAATGATGGGATTTATATTCATGGGAATATATTTATATTAGCTTATTTTCAACTACATTTGTTGAATGTATTGATATGCATCTGTAGAAATATAACTCTTATTGTATTTGGGTGAAATAATATTTGATTGGTGGGCTTCATATTCATGAGTATGGATTGTTATCTTCTCATTTTCTACCCCATTTGGATGATGGAATTCATTTCCATTAGTAGGGGTTTTCACCTTTCTATAATTTTCCACGCAATTTTCATAGTGGGGTGGAGAGGATTGGAAGGAAGTTTTTCTTTCTCATTATATGCCACTAGATCTACATAGTGGGATTCATAAAATGGAGCATTAATGTAATTATATTTTTAAATTATTGAAATATTTTTATAGTTTATTTATTCCTCATAAATTAGGGTGATGAAAGTTTACTAAGAATATGTTAATCTTCCAGAGAGGGTATCCTAGGGGGAATGTTTCATTTACTTAAAAAAGAACCCTTGAATGATATCCTACTCAATTTGAGGATATCTGTATACATGGTTTTTATAGAAATTTCTTCTACTAGGGGATAATGGGTGGGAACCCTATGCATTAGATATGAATCTATTGATGAATACTCTATATGCCTTCCTATGATAAGGTATGTTCTCGTTATCATGTTCAATGGGGGGTCTCCATAAAAAATTAGAGACACCTAGTGGATCAACCTTATTCTTGACCACCATCCCCTGTTAAGTGGGTGGTTGGTTGGATTTAATTGCTGGAGTTTTTCACTTTCTGCCTCATGTGTTGGTAGAGTATCATTATGATGGTACTCTAGTATCAGTGCATTTGAGAGTCAGGGTCAGAGATGCTTGGTGGGAAATGGAGTCCTCTAATTTTTCGAGGACTAGGATACTGTGTTGGTTGACATGCAGTTTTGTGAGAAATAATGGGATGACATTGGATTGAAGGAAGATCTGAAGATTTCCTATAGTATTTGTTACAATTACAGACAACAAAACCTTTTCCATGTAGAATCTAATGATGGCAGTCATTACTGGTGATCGTATCTGGACCTCTTCCACTTTGGATGCATAAGGGTTCTAATGCAGTGTAGAACCACTGAAATTATTAAGGATTCACATTAGTTTCGCCATTTGTTTCACCCAAAAGAGTTTATATATGGTCACGACTGAAATGTTCTATTGGGGACTAGGTGGTATATCCTTTTTATGTGGTGAATTAGGTGTTTTAGTTATGTAACCTATAATGGGAGGCCAATTTTTCATGAATGACATTTGTGTGGCCTAAATGGTTGATTATAGGAGTTGAATGGTGTGAAATCACTGATGATGGATACAAGGTATTTGGAACCCCTCCAAAGAGTTTATTTATGGATCAAAAAATGTCTAATTACTCTTTTATCCATGATTGATGAACATACAATCCAATGGTAGGTTCCCTTTGGTTAACTTTTCCAATGGCACATAAGAACTCACATTTGTTGAGAGGATGGGAAGTCGAGCTCATAACAGTCTTTCTTGGGGGAACTATTTACTGTTATGGGTCTCTTTAATAGATTTATATCATGATAATTTTCATTAATTATTACTTCATTTCCAATAATTTTTCCATAGATTTATCCTTGGTCGCAGATGATTATGAATATGAATGGGTTCAGAATCATCTATATGTTTGCACAGTTCTCCATCAATGTTAACCTTTAGTGGAATCATCAGATATTACTTGTTAATTTGTTAGGATGATGATAATTTTAAGATGAATGATGTGTTTCTATAGAGTATAACTTTATCCAGGGTGAATAGAAGTCGTTCTGATGTTGGGATCAAACCCATGAAATGGACTCCCAGTGTATCCTTATGAGAGGAATCAAAACCAATTTTTTCAGTTCCAATATATTGGAAACATCATCTTTTAATTTCATATGAAATGGTATCATCCATTCAGTTTATTTTCATATGGTGAGGATGCTCAATTAAATGGTTTATGGTCAGTGATGGTGTGGGACGTAGGATGAGGCAGTACGAGGTTCCCGAGAGAGATATAGTCTCCTAGGTGAATGTGACTCGATCAGGGTTGTGGCCTGAAAAACATTATGGTGGATTTGGGTATCAATTTTTGGACCTCAAAGAGTCTTAATATGTATCCTAGTTAGTTGAGAATCAATGCTCATGTAGTTAAGTAAATTGGGACTTAGAATTTATTAGAGGCACATAAGTGGGTATGTGTGTGGTTTATGTGTAGAAAATTCCCACATGGTGCTACTTCATTTGTAATATGGACCTTTTGAGGTTGAAGTATGGTTTCAGGGCTTATAACATGTACAATGCCCCATTGGATTGATTTTGGGACTTACATATCTAGAGAAGTGAAGATTGAGTTACTTCAAGATCATGCGGATGTCGTGATCACTACCAACATCTAATCCTATGTCAGTATTTGTCAGTATAAGAATCAAGAGGAGGTAGTTGTTCAGAAGATTCCATGTCCAACTCCATTCATTGATGGATGATACTCGATCCCAAAGGTACAGAGACATAGGGATTTTGAGTGTGCTTGTATCCTCTCTTAGATTCATATCCTAGATTGTGATATTTGGGGATCTATCCAAATACGGCCCATGATTAGGAAAACATGGGAGAAAAAATAGCCTCCCACAAGAAAGTATAGGGTCATACATCAAGAGGAGTACCTAGAAATTGGTTATAGTAGAGGAACGAGTATTCGACCCTATACCTCATAGAATAGAATGGCTAGTAGTTCCTCTAAATCCCTAGAACGGTGTTGTTAACATGGGTATCCTTATGCTAGAACTCGTGTTACTACAGGTATAAAAAAATGGGGTCATTTCGAGATTCTACTCCTAAGAAAGGATTTCCCACGTGACTCTTCTAACCATGTGTTTGTAAACTCAAAAGTGTATACTAAGGTTCTCGCTAATGTTATCATAAATGTCTGGTGGCTGTGGACGAGACCATATCTTGATGCCATTGTATTAGTTCATGAAGTGGATGTTATAGGATATGATAGTACGATGGAAGGCAGTTATTGGAATCCATGATTGGAACACCCAAGGATACCCCATTCCATGTAGAGTGTTCTTAAGCAGGATGGGATCCCCTCACCATAGATTGGTACTTTGTGGGAAAGCGGGTCTTCTGCATACCATTGTTGTATGTGGAACTTATTTAGGATTGAGTACTACATTTATACATGAGGATAGGTTCCATAGGAATATCATGGTTATAAGGAGGATTTATTTAATCAAATGAAGTGATTTTTTACATAAGGTAGGGTTCCTGCTTTGTAGCACAGTGTTATGTGGGATTGACTTCTCCACATGTAATGATATGCTATAGAAGGAAAGGTTCCACCTACATAGTTATATTTTTTGTGGGTTTCTGAATTTCAAAGGGCTCATTGGTTCTATGAATCGTGGGAGGTATTACCATAAAAGATGTTAAGTTCAGATGCTAACAATAGAATATAGTTTTATCCTTCTTAATGTTATATGGCGGGTGTTTGTCTTCCGGATATCATTGATGGAGTACATTTTTGTAGGATGTTGATCTATCCTTCTTTCGATCAATTTATTACTTGTTTGGTACCCCTCAGGCTCTATTTATATATAATTATATGAACTTGATACCAATGGGTCTGGTCATATGTGATGAGGGAACTGCCCCTCTTTTTTGGTAGTACATGGGAGATATCTGGCTCGTAGATGACTTAGTCAATGGGGGTATTGGGTCATCATTTGATGGACGGAAATAACTACCTATGTCCTATGAAATACATTGTGTCACTCCTTCAAATTATAAGATATTTCCTTTACATTAACCATTTTTAGTTCATGGGTGAGCATCAATTGTGGTGGGGAAGTATTATCCTTCTTCTGGTAGATGATTGTAGTATGTTTTGTCAAAGAGGGAATCACCATCTCCATCCCAAGAACTATTTAGATTATGGGTGCCTTGAAAAGTAGATCATTATTCAGAGAATCAAACCATGAAGGATTTAGATTTAATGGAATCTTTTATTCCCTCACCATTTTTCTCCTTGTAATATATTTTCCTTCAGTAGTACATTAATTTTTTCCTTCTGTTTCTAATTTTAAAGGAATTACATCAATTTCCTATTCAATGATTTCCAGAACCAATAGTGACCTATTGGCATGTGGAAACACATTAATAGTTCAATTAGTTTAGAGGGTTGACTGGATTCCACATTTCATTAGGGGGGTCTACAGTATAGTGATCTATAAGGTTGAAGAACCAGTAAAATGAGTTCTTTTTAATAGGATAAGATTCCAACCATCAAACATTCCCTTCATTTAATTTTTTTTAAACATTAAAAATAATATTGTAACTTTTTTAATACATATATTTAATATATTTTTAAATTATTCTTGAAAAAATGATTTATAGTGATTATTTAATTATTTATCTTTATAAATATAACTATAAATATATATAATGGTAATAAAATATTAGTTAATTTTTTTTAAAAACTTAATCATTAAGATATTGTAGTGAGTTGTTTCAAGTATTTTATTTAAATAAAATTCAACACCCAAATACTTTTGGAAGTGAAGGTTTGGGAAATAAGGATTTGTTTATGCGTATATAAAAATGAACTGTAATAAATTTTATTAGAAATACACATAAATGCATACTAAAAAACACCTTCTCAATAACCAAAATTGAAACAATTCATCTGAAAAATACTTTTAATTGTTGTGTTTATTATTTAATAAAACATATTAAAATAGATTATATCATTACAAATACATTACATGATATTTTCAATATCATATTCTGAATGTATTCTTGAAAAAAACTTTAACCAAATCAAATTCATTATATAATAAATTACTTGTAATTTTTTAATGAAAAAATAAATTTAATCAAATTTTAATTTTATTCTCATTGTTGTTTTTTCCAAACAACGATTATTTTGTTAATAGTATTGTTTACATTATATTTGTAAGATCATACATAGAATATTGGAGCATGAGTGATGTTACAACTATCACTATTACTTTAAGGGTTGTTTTCTTTTATTAAATCCTTGGTGATATATCATACGTTTATAGAGATAGGTTTTGGTAATTTTTTTAATCACTGGATTAAAATTCAATCCCAAAAATTATATAATAAAAAATTATAAAACACTTGGGGAATATATAACTTATAATAATTATATTAATGTTATATTCACATATAAATCTATTTATAAAATTTTATGATCAAAACCAACATGGAATCCTACTTCACATATCAATGGAATATAATGAAAATCGAACACTATTTGCGATAAATCCTATGGAGTTTTAAATTTATATATTTGAATTGGATTTTTTGATAGGTGGTACTAAATAATAAATCATTATAGGTCTGGATGATATTTTTAATTGATGCTAGTGTAACATCATAGAGAATAGATGGTTGATAGTGATATAATAGAAAAATAACTCACCATAAGTTTCCCATCGAGTTTCCTAATAGATATAAAAACATAATATAATAGTAATCAGCAAGAATGTGGATTTGGACTAGGTTGTTCATGACTGACATGGTAGTTCTATATGTATATATTTTTTATCAAATTTTTTTTATGTATTTAATGATACATACTAAACCCCTTATTTTGGGTCTCCTTGTTTATCTATCACATGGGTGTGAAAAGTACCAATTCATCCCTCATAACTGTAACGCCCCGACCCCAGTTACCTAGAGTCGGTGCATTATTACATAACATTGGCATGATCATAAGAAAGATCAAATCTCGAAAGACCGATTGGTTTAGTAGCCTTGGAAACACTAGAAATATTAATAAGTTGTACATTACATCATAAAATGAAAAACTACTATGACAACATAATATCTCCATTGTCCACACTATTATCCCCTCATAATATCCCTACAGGTCATTCATAACATACTTCTTCACATCCTGGGGAAAATAAACATAGAAAAGGGGTGAGCTCAAATGCCCAGTAAGGATAACAATATAGCGGAACATTCAAAATAAACATAAACATTTAAGGCAATGCATTAATAAAACAAAAGCCTTTTAAACATGAACTTCAACATAGTATTGCAAAAGTAAAATGAAATAATGCCATTTAATTATTCACATGGATATTCTACTAATCGAATAATCACATGCAAAATCAATAAACACTTTCATAATGATGGAATACATAATGCTAAACTTCAATTTCTTTTCAAGGCCTCGTCCCAAGACCTTGGGGCTAACTGTAACCGGAACCCAACCCGGAGTGCCTCTAATAACCGGACCCCAACCCGGAGTGCCTCTAATAACCAGACACCAACCCGGAGTGCCTCTAATAACCGGAGACCAAACCGGAGGGCTTACTTTTACCAGTCCAAAACCTGGAGGGCTTACATTTACCAGTCCCCAACCTGGAGGGCTTACTTCAACTAGTCCCCAACCTGGAGCAAACTTGTCCAACACATTCATATGAAGTAAAGGTTGAAATATAACATAAACATTCTTATTGGAACTAGCATACGAAATGTCAATACATTACTCATAAACCATGAATGACACATCTACGGTCAAACATATCACAAAAATTCATTACAATATGGAAGTTTTATATCATAATAAATCAACTTCAAATAATCTTAAAATCCATCAAAGGATGTTGACATAGATGAAAATGTTTTTTTAAAAATTATTGAGAGAAATATCCCTTTTTCATGAAAACATTTTAATGTTACACAATTTAGAAAGTAAGGCATTTAAATACATTTTTGGATCAAAGTGTCCCATACCACTTTGAAACTTTTGAATGGAATTAACACTTAAAATATTCATTTTCATATAAATAAATCCTTACAAACCATTTTGAAAACATGGACATAAATGAGGTTGATTTAGAAGAATAAATATTTAAAACATTTAAAATGATGTTTTAGTAAATGTTCCCTTAGAAATAATCCCTTTGAAAACTCTTTTATAAAATATGGACATGGATAGTAAATATGTCCCTGTAAATACTTACGTAAAGACAACCTCAGATATTAAAGAGATTGTGAAGTAAACCCTTATCAATTTGGAAACTTATGAAACATACAACCCATGAAAGAGGTATCATACAATGAAAATGTAAATACACATAAGGTAAAGTGTATTACACAAATAATACAATTATGGGCACCACACAAAAGATAATAGTGGAAATATGGCATGAATCTCACGGAAATAAAGAGTGAGATGAAAACCCCTTACCATGTTAATCAACTGAGTCGTATGGCCAAAAGTTAATAACCGCCAAATTATTTACAGAATAACATGAATATAAAGATAATCATGATAATATATATCAAATTCCAGTACACAATACACCACTTTCAATAATTTAGTGGCGAATAATGGAAATCTCACGGAATTGAATGTGAGATAAGAAAATCCCTTACCTTATACTTTTACTTGGTTGGGGTAGGTTAACATCCTGTATAATATTGAAATAATTGTTATTAAGTTATACAAGAATCGTATATATTAATATGATATCATATATGATCTTTTAATATTGATTTGATAATAATATCTTAGTATTATCGTTGTTTCGGGTGTTAGCTTACTTGTTTTCTTTTATATGTTTTGTTACGTAAGACATGTTTGTAAAGGATAGGTTTTATATTATTCATATCCAGAATGATATCAAGTCCTTAAACATCATTTTTAAATCATCAAATGATAATTATACTTGAATGGATACGATGGAGAATGAATCTTATCGCGTTTGTGGAGACGGTAGTCCGTACGTACGCACGAGCGAAAATATCATTCTTTTGATATTAAAATAATATATAAATGGATGTTATATCATATATACAGAACAATTAACATTTTATATTTATTATTTACATGATTTTCACATCATTATTATACCCATCCAAATAATAATATATTGAATAACAATTACACCACGACGTGGAGACGGTAAACCGTACGTACGCACGTATGGTGACATGTTATTCAAAGGGTGGATAGAATACTGAATGTGGTTGTAACATATTTATAATAACATCACAGTATATATGAGATACTAGAGTTATTATTTTAGAATGGTAAGAACAAAGAAAGAAGAAGTGGAAGAAGAAAGGAACTTGAAAAGGGGTGGTGAAAACATTACCTCTTCTTCGGGTTCTTCCTTTTGATTTGATCAAAAGGGCTCCTTAGGTTGGCTTTCTGATCAAACTAAGGACTCTAGGTTGTAGTGAGGGAAGTTGGGAGAGTATTTGGGCAGAGTTTGGCCGAACAAAAAGGCTTTGAAGGTGTGAAGAAATGAGTAGAAGTGGTCTCCTTTTATAAGGGAGAGGAGGGGCTCTTTAGGAAAGAGTGAAAGTATTACTTTATAATATAATTATATTCGGTTTATAATGGTCCAAAAATCATTGAGGTCGAAGATAAGATGACTCATTTTCTAAATAACATCAACCAATAAGAATTGGACAGGTTTTATATAATATTTTAATCATTATAATCTTATTTATTTAAATGATTTATTAATGAGGTAAACATTGCATCATTATTGTGTCATTAATAATTTAAATTATTTGAAGTCAAAAAATTATAAATAAAATATCATTATGTAGGAAATATTTTTATATTTATAATGAATATTTATAATCGAAAATCCAACATGTATAACCCTATGTAAAAAATTGTTCTTCTAAAAGATGTAAGCTTATGCCATTTTTATTTTTATTTTAACTTTATTAATATAATGTGTCCCTACCACATACAGGTGGCTCCAAGGGGTCCCCAAATCGACCCAAGGATTCCCATGGTCGGGTATGTGTCCACCAATAAGGTTAGGACGCGTTTTAGGGTAATTTTGTATTATTATAATATTATTTTTTAACCCTTATTAACCAGATTTACCCTTAACCATGGTAAATAAAATATTTACCACAGTAATTATTCAAAATGTCTAAAAATAAAAGTTACCAATTTACACAATTTGGACATCCTGATTCCAAATATGGAATCCATTTTTCTAAATTCAAAACATAGAAGTGGCAGAAATTAATTTAAAATTAATTCCCGCTGTTAAAACAAAAAGCGTGTTTTTAAGAGATAATAACTATCAAAAGATTGACACTTGTTTATGTTTGGTTTAATTGTAAAATTATGTCCAATGACAAAAATTATATTAAATGGTAAAAATATATTCTAAATATACTTTAAAACCACTCAAATTCATAATTTATCACTATTAATTATTTTGATTAAAAAAGTTGTTTTTAATTAAAATTTAGTAATTTTCACTATTCATCAAAATATGAAAGTTATCCGAAAAGTACCAAAATTTCATCTTAGGATAAATTCGATATTCCGAATCCAAAAATGAAGTCCATTTCAAAATATAAAATATATATAATTTCAAAAAGTAGTTATTACTATTCATAACGGCTAGTTTAATTGGTTGTTAGAACTCGGTGTCGCGTACAACACACGCTATCACATTATTCAAAGAGAAGCGTACCGTAGAAGCTTGGGATGTTTCATTTTAAATTTTTGATGTCCCCATTTAGTCAAAAAGTTTAAAATAAAGTATTTAAAAATGTTTCACTATTAAAAGTTGATAAAAGTGCAATACTGAAAATGAATTTGTTCTTGCATTATATCTAAGAAACTCATAATATGGATTCTAAAATTATAAGGATTACATAAACATTAAAATTTATCTAATACTATTCGTAACCTATTTTGAATGGCTTGTTTGGTAAGTCATGGTGTAATTGAAATCGGTGTTGCGTGTAATGAAAGTTATTGAATTATTTTGAAGAAATAACACACTATAAAATCTTGGGGTGTTACAATAACCCTCCCTTATTCTAAACATTGTCAATTTTTTTATAGGAATCATTATTCTAAAAAATGGAAATTTCCATTTTCCACCAACTTCTTTCTTTCATTCCTCTAATTATATTAATATTGATTCTCTTATATATCATATATTACCATTATGGAGTGGATAAATCACAATATACCAATGGGTATATCATTTGATTTACTATATGGAGTTGGGGATATGATACCATCACCCTTTTCCCACTATTTAGTTTTCAGTAAGTCTCTATATATGCTATTTTCTAACAATTTTGGGTGGAATTTACTATAAAATGACAAGGGTTTTTTTATTTTTTATATGATAATTCCAATATTATTTTAGGTATCATTTTCAATTAATTATATTTAAATTCAATGAACGGAAACCACTAACAAATTCTTATTAGATTATACAGTAATATGTTTCTTCTGATATTTATATTTTATTATACATATAATTATTATTTTAGACTTTCGATATGATAGGTTCTTGAGATAAATGAGGATGGATATGTGAGTCATATTAAATATTGGACTCAATTATTGGTTGGTGGTTCCTAATTTTTCATATAGATATTTAAATTTCTCACATGTGATGTGGGACTCTAGAATAAAAAATTAAATTGACGATATAGAAATAGTGATTCAGATGGATGATAATTTAGAAAATTATTTACATAAGGTATAATAGTACTCGAGTATGAGTTTATCAATGAAATGATTGATTTTTTGGATCATATAGTGATCGTGTATTCTTGAAACCCTTTGCATAATGGTATGTTTTGGACACTAATTTGTGGTTCGAGTGTGAGATAATATAGAAGGAACCAAGGCTGGTATATTGGGATCGTGTTTGAGGCATTTAAAAATGGTAGGTAGGTTACTATATAGATCTAAAATAATTTACCTTATCGATTGAGTTTCTATAAGGGGTCATTAAAGGTTCTTAGGGATTTAGTTAGAACATAGAAAAAGTATTTTAGCATAATATGGTACTTTTTGTATGATTTAAATTATGGATCAATATCATTAAGTGAAAACATAGAGAAATAATGATACTAAATGGTAGACATTGTGGATGATTAATTAGTGTACTATATTCTGTAAAATGGGGAAGGAAAAGAGTTATGGGTTTTATAATCACATTAGAGGTGAAATAATTTGTGGGGTCGAAATCAACTATGGATTTTAGTGAGTAATTATTATTTAATAACACGGTTAATATGATTAGTGTACAATTTTTTGGTTTTAGTAACAATAATTTATATTTATTAAATAAATATCACAACTAATAGTAATAGCATAAATCTCATGGGGATCATACTAGATATGATAATCCATTCCATGAATGGTTATGATTTTAGTATCATTTGATAGGGGAATGATATTCATGAGGTATGATTGGTATGAGTCAGGGGTTAGAATGTTATTCATATTATCATTTGATAGTATATGTTATCATGAATATGGGATGATGTATAAAAATTTATAGTTTCATTATAAGAGTTTATATTTGATGAAATGTTGTTACTTATATGAAAAATCATTATTTGGTTGATGATACATTTATTAGGGTAATATTTAATCATCATGGAACATTATGGTGTGGACTATTACATAAAAGGACATATCATCCCTAGACTTTTTTCAATAAAAATAATGATTAGGATAACCACCTAAGTGATTTAAAAAACTATGGAATGGTTTTGGTAAATGGAAATTATTGAATTTTATTATGCTTAATGGTGTGTATTTTGATTAGGGGCATGGTTTTTTGTGTATTAATCTAAAAATATATATCACTATGAAATTCCGACTTAACAAACCCAAATTCCACTTAAAGGGTTCCCTAAGCCCGGTCGGCCTCAAGTGAATGTCCCAAAATGTCGGAGGTTGATAATCAGTAGTGAGGGACTAGGGTGTGTTTGTGGGGAGACTATGGCCTCATTACCAAAGTGTAGCAACATAGGTGAGATGAAAAATTGGTAAATTGCAGAATAAATATATGTTAATAGAATGCACATAAAAATATAAGGGCAATAGTAATAATAATTGAAACAATTGGTATATCATTTAGAAACTGATGAAATTTCAGGTACTGTAATGCTGGAAACATGGATAAAAACAATAGGAATAACAAGTTCCAAAAATCATAAGGAAATGAAATATTATCCCAACCATCCTGAGTTCCAAAATGATCCTCTTATTTCAATATCCTTACTAAATAGAAATAAATCATGTGTTTGAAGATGTTTTCTTCCCTTTTTCAACACCTGTGATGTAATCTACCATGGGTACCAAAATGCGCCCAGAGAGTGGTGAGAAAAATCATAGTGGGCCACCATCAACGGTATCTATAACATATAGATCATGTAATGGAACTGTAATAGTGTGAATGCATGCATATTTAATGTAAAGCAATAAAATGAAACTAAATACCCAAGAACCTACTTCAAACTATTGTTGGCCTCTGAACATGTAAACAGTTCATTTATCAATCAATTACTAGATGACATTAATAGTACATGTGAGGCATGTCCAGCACTGACGTAGTCTCGTGATGTGTAGATAGTGAACATTCTAATGTATTAACCAAGGGAAAGTTGAACTCAAGGGTTGAAAACTAAGAAGTAACTATAGATTAGATAAGCATAAGAGTTTAATCCAAGGAACATGTCTAAGGAATTCCACAATAAATTACCTCACAAATCCAAGGTGATCATCCAATGTAAGATGGGGATAAGCAGAGATATGGCCCTATGGGCTGTAAGTATGCAACCTATTTTTCAATGCGGGGTCCAATGTGTGTAATTGAGGCACCCTGTAACAATTTGGAGGGAAACTACGGGGTCATACTAGGAATCCAATCATAGGAATGGATTGGGATCTAGGTGGTTCTCAATCTACGAAATTTGTATCCTTGAATCAGAGTGGGGTTCTGGAGTGCTCATGGCATTCCCTGATTGGAATCCAAGGTGATATCATTTCTGGACACTCCTATTTGATTATGAAACCATGTAATATATATTTGTTTCAATACATTCCTTTCATTATTGTGATAAGGAAAAGTAGCATGTAATCGTTGGTTCAATCCTTTCCCTTCATTAGTGTGATAAGATCATGTAGCATGTGACCTTATAATCAAGTCATTATTTGTAAATAAATCCACTTTTTTAAAGAATTTTTTTAATAGTGTGACAAGGTCATGCATCATGAAACCATTTGTTTAATCCATATATGGAATATTCCATCATTTATGGTTCATTCAGCTACCTTCCATTAATCTGGTAAGGGGTGCTACAGATATGAAACCAATTATTCATTCACCTTCAATACAGTCAATTCATTTACTCAATATACTTTCCAAATTACATTTTACATTTAATTATCAATTGATAGAACTTATCATAGCTGCGTCAAGTGGAATGAATACATGTTACCTTCCATTATGTAATTTATAACATAAATCAAGATATTTAATAGAGAAAATCAAACCCTTAGAGTGGTCAGACCATGGAACACCTGAATGGTGGTGCTAACATGTCAAAACACTAAACCACTATTATGGAATAACCTTCAACAAGGAAGGGATGAATTTTTTGTCATAACCTCCAAAAATTAATCACATATTTTGAAAAGTGTGACCATATGGTTCTAATGATGATAATAATGGAATATAAATTCTATTAATGGAACCTGATGAAATCAGTGGTCCCTAAACGACATATCCAAAATCAATGAACATTAGGGATGAGTCATGGAACACCAACCATAGTGTTGTGTGAATATCCTCTTATGGTATTGGCAAGTGATTTGGCTCGGATTGGTGTAGATCTAAGAAAAAGAAAAAAAACTTCATACCCTGTAATCTCTGTTGAGAGAAAAATTGATGTAGAATGACTCAAGAAGACTCGAGTACATACTTTTTCACAACCAATGTGATGAAAAAAATCTCGATCAGTTTCCAGATGAAGAATATCTCTTGATTCCAAGATTAGATCATAAAAAAACCCCAAATTGAGAGACAAGTAGGTTAATCCCACATTAAATCATATTAAGGAAGATGGATGGGTATAATTAGATAATTGAGGGAAAAAGGGAAATTTACCCTTCAAATTGCATGTGTACTGAAACGCCCCGACCCCAGAATCCCAGTATCGGTGCATTATTACATATCATTAGCATGATCACAAAGAAATCATGTCTTGAACGACCGATCAGTTATGTATTATTGGAAAAAATATTGATACATAAGTTCAACTTAACAACATGAAAAGAAATAAAACACAAATTTATTTTATTAGAAACATCCAAGACTCCTGGATTATTCCTGCAAGTCACTCATAACTAACTTCTTCATATCCTGTGAAAATGAAACATAATAAAGGGGTGAGCTCAAATTCTCAATAAGAGTATGAAATATAGTAGAAGATAACCTAAATATTAATCATGGTGAATAATTGAAAGCACATTCCTTTACCAATAATAAACATGAATACTTTCATGGAAGGTATATGAGATTAGTAAATAATTCCATAATAAAACATAATACTGGGTATTCTACAAGTTTAATGACCACATGAACCATCAATATTATTTTCATAATGAGGGAATGTATAATGCCAGTCATTCTGAAACATTTTTTCTAGGCCTTGTCCAAGACTTCTAAAAATGATTAAGGCCTCAGCCAAAACCATATATCAAATTGGGAAAGGCCTCAGCCAATTCCACATCTAGTTCTCTCCAGAGACCTACCGATGCATCCAGGAGCTATTGTAGGCTCCACCCATCACTTACTCTGTCCAATACATTACTCATATAAAAATATTGAAATATAACATAAACACTACTGGAAAATAGGTCTATACCCACTGTTTTGCACCAAACCGTGGGTATAGGGAACCCATATACCCACGGTTTTCCAAAATCGTGGGTATAGGGATAGTATGTGAACCTATACCCACGGTTTTCTAAAACCGTTGGAATAGACCACCTATACCCAGGGTTGTGCCAAAAACCGTGGGTACTGTTTTGTTTGCAGAACTATACCCACGGTTTTGGAGAAAACCATGGGTATAGGGTATTTTCCGAATACCTATACCGACGGTTCTTCAAAACCATCGGTATTACATTTTTTTGAAGAACTATACCCACGGTTCTAGAGAAACGTGGGTATATCTTTCCCGCGTTATGGTGGGGAAAAAACATTAGGCAGGACATGGGAAAATATTTGGTGGGAAAATATTTTTTCACGGATCATATTAATATATATAGGTAGATGAATACATGTATATTAAATAACAGCTTTAGCTCGGTTGGTTCGTTACTAAAAAGTAGCGTTGAGGTTTTTTGAGAGATGGCAGTTCGAATCCCAATGGCCATGCTTTTTGAATTTAAATACCTCATTATATTAAAATATATATGCTGATATATCTGTTTATAATAAATAATGTTAACAGCTCGGTTGGTCTATTGTTGTGTGTGGGTGCGAGGCGCTGCCGGAGATTCGGGTTCGAATCCCAGGAACCGCGTTTTTTGAATTTAAAATCCCGACCGTAATTATTATAATATATATAAGCTGATATCTGTATATATATCAGAAACTAAATGCAGGTTGGTTGGTCCGAGGGTGGTGCCGAGCCGCGTAGCAGAGGGAGGTGCTGTTTCGAAACTCGCCGGGCGCATATTTTTTGAATTAAATACCCCACTGTTTGAGAACTGTGGGGTCTGTTGTGTGCCACGGTGGCACAGCCGGTGTGCCACATTGGACACCCCTATACACATGGTTCTCCAAAACCGTGGGTATAGGCTGATACCCCTATACCGACGCCTTTCCAGCCCACGGTTCCCAAAACCGTGGGTATAGGCTATACCCACGGTTTTGGGGGCTATACCCACGGTTTTGAACCGTGGGTATATGTTGTTTTTCCAGTAGTGAAACATTCGTATTAAAACTAGCATATGAAATGTCAATACATTAACCATAAACCATGAATGGTATAAAAATAGCACACCTACAATCAAACATATCAAAAAAATAAATAAAATATAGAAGTTTTGTATCATAATAAATCAACTTCAAATAAACATAAAATCCATCAAAGGATGTTGACCTAGATAAAATCAAAACATTTTTTAGAGAAATATATCTTTATATTTTGTAATAATTTAAGAGTCACATAATTATAAAGAAAACATTTATTTTGAAAATATTCTAATAAGTTTGTAATGGAAGTTTCGATGATGTTATAACGGCATAAAATAGCCGCACCCGACGTATATATTAAAAAAACATGCTTATCATAATTTTGTTGAAAAGGTCATAAAGAACCTTGTTTTTTAAACGACATAAAGATTACATTAAAAACATATAAGGTTAAATAAGGTTATGAATTAATTTACCCCTTTATCCCATATAAAAATGTTTTGAAATACATTTTTAAGAAACATGGATGTGGATGATAAAGTGGTCCATGTAGATACTTAGGTAAAACCAACCTCAGATAATAAAGAGATTGTAGAATTAACTCTTACTATGTACTTTTTCTTGGTCAAGGGTAGGTTAACATCCTTTATAATGGTAAAATAATTGTTATTAAATTATAAAAGTATCATATATATTAATATGATATCATATTTGATCTTTTAATATTGCTTTGTTAATAATATCTTAGTAATATCGTCATTTCAGTTGTTAACTGATTCGTTTTCCTTTATATGATTTGTTACGTAATTAATTTTTGTTATGGATAGGATGTATCTTATTTGTATACATCATGATATTATGTATTTAAACATTATTTTTAACCATCTAATGAATATTAGTGTTGAATGGATACGATGGGGAACAAATCTCATCGCATTAGTGGAGATGGTAATCCGTACGTACACATGAGTGACAATATCATTATTTTGAAATCAAAATAATATATAATTTGATGGTATATCATATATATAGAATAATTATCCTGTTATATTTATTATTTTCATAAATTACACATCATTATTATACCCATCCAAATAATAATGTGTTGAATAACAGTTACACCATGATGTGGAGACAGCACGCCGTACGTACACACATATGGTGAAATGTCATTCAATGGATAGATAGAATAATGAATATAGTTGTACCATATTTATAATAACATCATATTATATATAATTTACTGGATTTATTATATTCTAATGGAAAAAACAAATAAAGAGGAAGTGGAAGAAGAAAGTAACTTGAAAGAGGTGGCGAAATATTTACCTCTTCTCCGGGTTCATCATTTTGATTTAATAAAAAGGGCTCATTAGGATGGATTTATGACAAAAGGAAGACGTCTAGGATGAATTAAGAACAATTTAGAGGGTATTTGGTTAGGTTTTGGACGAGAAAATTGGCTTTGAATGATTAAAATATTGGGAAGGGTGAGTGACCTTTTATAAGAGGGGTGAGGGGCACCTTAGGAAAAGCTAGAAATATTATTTTATAATAAACTCTTTTTCGGTTTCTAATGGCTCAAAATGGATTATTTAATGGATAAGGTGGGTATGGGACGAATTGAACTCAACCAATAGGTGTTATATAGGTTTGGGTCACTATATTAACTTTATATGTTAGATTTAACTCTTTGTTAAATAATGTGACACTTACCATGTCTATTTTTATTTTTATATTATATGGTTAATAAACATACTATATTATTAAAAGATAACCCCTAGTGGTTAATTAATGATACACCTATCATTATATAAGTCTTTTTTCCAAACCGTAGCGTTTTAGGAATTGAATATCAATTAATAATATAATATGTTTTTAAAAAACCCTTTTATGTCAATTTTGATACTATTTGGTATGTTGTTTTTGCTAAATTCATAAAATCATTATTATTTCCAAAAAAATAATCTTAACAACCCTAAGAGGTCATATTAACCTATAAAATTAATTTAATTCATAAAAACTCTCAAATTACTTTTATTTGGATATTTATAATGTTGAATATTTTGATCTTTCATTAATTGGGTAATTACTTCATCATCATTTTGTCATAAATAAATAAAAATATTTAATGTCTAAAAAATATAAATATAATACAATTATGTGGGAAACGTTTTTAGATTTCTAATGAATATTTATATTGGAATTTATCTTTTTGTTAATCCTATATTAAAAATTCTTTAGTTATTAAACATTTAATTTAACACTATTAACTCTTCTTTGAATTAAATAATAAGAAATGTCCTAATATAATCCATGTGGACCTAAAGGATCATATTTTATTCCTAAGATTGGTTTTGGACTAATTATATTTAGATAATATATTTAGTACATGTGTTAGGGTAATAATTATTTCATTTTTACCCTTAATTACCCTATTTACTTTTAACCGTACTAAATAAAAGTAAAATTTTAATATTCATCAAAACTTATTTTCATCTTATTGAACCACATTTTACTTACTGATATCAACTATGTCTCTCATATTTTTTAAATTGAACTCATATAAGTGGTAAAATTATGTTTTATGTAAATTTGCAAATTCTCTTAGGAGGTGGGTAAAAGACGGTAAAAAGTACAATAAAATTTTTATTTATCTAAAATTTTTATAAACTGACTCCAATGAATTAAATTGAACTTATATAGGTATTATGTATCTATTTTTGTAACATCCCAGGTAATTAATGAATAAAACATTTTCATAATTAATAATATTTACGAATTAAATATTAATTATACTTTAAAGGGTTTGCTATGTTCGACAGCATACATGATACTCAATAAAGAGTTTCTTTGAAATCTTACGTTGCACACTAGTAATAAAATAATATTATTTTAAATGGTAGTTAACACATAGCCGTTGTATTGGCAGGAATGGATAGAAATAACCAAAATATGATTATATATGTTTTTAAATGTTTTACATTTATCCAATAAAAGATAAAGGCTTAAAATATGGAATGTATTAAATTTTAGGCTTTTATACCCTAATTTTCACTAAAGGTTCACTTATCGCCTTTTGATGGCGAACCGTCATTAAATATAGTTTTGGTCACTTTTTTACATTCTATTGGTCCAAATATAACTCTTTTTTTAGAACCGGGACATCAAAATTTACTTTGTGTAAATTTTTGGTATTTTTCCGACAATGTTCATTTTTTAATGAATAGTGTAAACTGTTGTATTTTTATTCAAAACCTCTTTTTAATATAATTTATTTATATGATTAGATTTTCTTTTGAATTGGTTTAAAGTGAAATTAGAATATATTTTTACCATTTAATCCAATAGTGGTCGTTGGAATTAATTTCACTTTGAAATCGGACTTAAACTAGTGTCAATCTTTTGATACTTATTGTTTCATAAAAACACGCTATTTGCTCTGACAGCGGGAGTTAATTATTAAATTAATTAATGTGACTTATATGTTTTGAATTTTGTAAAATAGACTTCATTTTTGAATTCGGAACATCAAATATAGATTAGGGTGAAGTTTTGGTATTTTTCTGAAAAACTTCAATTTTTGATGAATAGTGAAACCACTAAGTGGTACTTAAAAAACTGATTTTTCGTTTAAATGAAGTTTTACCCCCTCTATGTTTTGAATTTCAAAAATCCGACATACATGGTTGTCATTAATATGTAAAATGTGGTTCAATGGGATTAAAATAATTTTTTGGTGAATAGTATCTTATTAAGTTTTTAATCCCGATTAGAGGTAATTAGTGTAGTTTAAGGTAAAAATAATGTATTAATAATATGAGATGAGTTTGACACATGTCCTACCATTATTGGATGTTTCATGTCCGACCAATACAATCCATGTGTAAACTTGGGGACGCCAAGCAGCCACTTTAGTTGGAAAATGACAGTAAAACCTTTTTATTTAATGTTAAAATAAAAATGTCACAAACATGAGATGTTTTACTAAAACAATTTTTATATGGGGTTATACATCTCATAATTTTGACTATAAATATTCATTAGAAATATAAAACTATTTCCTACATAATTATATTTGTTTTAAAATTTTTAGACATTATATAAATTAAATTACTTATGACATCATGATGATGCATCGATTACCTCATTAATAATGGATTTAAATAAAATGGAAAGATAATGTAAAATCTAAGACCTACACCTGGAAAAAACCTATTGTATGGGTTGATTTCGAACCCTTATCACCTTATTCTCGAATTATATCAATTTGGGACCTCTTAAATCCGAATACCATTTTAAAATAATGTGACTTTTCTTTACCTTCCAAGAGTACCCCTCCTCTCCTCTTATAAAAGGCCCCCACCTCTACCTTCTTACCCACACTCCAAAATCCTTTGGCTCGGCCAACCCCTACCCATTTTGTCTCTCCACATCCCTCTCTTACTCTTTAAAGCCTCACTTTGGGCGGAAGTCTTCCCAAGGAATCCTTAGAGCTCAAACCAAAGGGAGTTACCCGATTTAAAGGTAATGTCTTCACTTGAGTCCTTTTGTTTTATTTTGCTTCTCCAACCCCCTAAACCCATTTTATTCATTTATTTTGTAACAACTCCAGTATCATAAATATACTAGGATGTTTTTATAAGATGTATTTGAGATAAAATTACACACACCTACATCTAATAGTTAAAGAACATACTGTTTCCATGGATGGTAAATTTCGGCCTCCCGAAACGATGATTGTTCAACATTTTTTTAACACCTTCAAAGGTGGCCATTAAGATGAAACTATATTTATATATGATATATAATATGTTTATGTTTTCCTTAAGCTTCTGTATTTTTTATTTTGGGCATACCTTTATGGTTTCCATTATGGGTAAACGCGATATCTTCATTTAAGGAATTGCGGACTACCGCCCCCTCAAAGTGATGTGATTCGTTAATGCCATACGTGGGACGTGTAAAGGATGGATTTAATGTTATTATATATTATGTTATACTGGAATTATAATATACCTCTATATCATTATTATTTATTTCCATTAAATTATGAGATAGAAATGAAAGTAGTGTTCATGCGTACATACGACTTACCGTCTCCATGAACGATGGATTTCATTTCTTATCCACAAATGTAATGTACTATTATAAATACATGTATATAATTGATATATATAATGAATGATACATCTAAATGATGAATATAATTCTGGAATTAAAATATACATACCTCTAATTTATTTCTAATTCAATTAATATGAAAAAGAAATGAAAGTAGCGTTCATGCGTACGTACGGCTTACCGTCTCCATGAACGGTGCATTTCATTTATTACCTCTAAATGATTATGTAATATTATAAATACATGTATATTCTTTATATATATGATATATATGATATCCAAATCAGGAATGTCATTCTGGATATAAAGAACCTTTGACCACACGAACAACATGTAATTGTAAGAAGTCCACTTTCGACTTAAGAACCAAATGTCGACAAAAAAACATTATTAACATAATGATTACATAATGTTTATAACATGGAAATAAGTGATATAAAAGTAATAATAAGATTGAAAAATGTTCCTAAGCAAGTAGAAATTAACTCAAGTTTATTATTCAGGACATTAAAGAACGATCGAGTCAAGTCGGACCCGAGGTAAGGGACTTCGTCTCAATCTCCTTTCATTGAGGCATATTTCATTTTATACACAAATATCTTTTATACGGTGTATAAACCGCTTTGAATTTTAATTTTATACAAAGTAATCCTTTTCTATGAAGGGTTTTACTAAATGACAAAAAGGAATGTTTCTTTTAATGTACGCGGTGACAACAACCTTTTCCGCTGCCGCGAGTATTATTTGGTCTTTGGCTTCCTCAACAAGTCATAATGTTTTTTTAAATGAAATAAATACCATATACTCTTTTATGTATTTTGGTATTGAAATTGTTTT
The DNA here is from genome assembly GCA_963277665.1 of Viscum album. Lineage (NCBI taxonomy): Eukaryota > Viridiplantae > Streptophyta > Magnoliopsida > Santalales > Viscaceae > Viscum > Viscum album. The sequence goes on along the minus strand of OY728123.1, from coordinate 27,995,453 downwards.
TATAATGGATTTTTTATGTCAATATATTTAAGTGATATATTGTGATCAAAGTGTGGAAATGGTTTCTTTCCATTATATTTGTTTTATGTCTTATGATTTTTATAATGGTACATGGACATTTGACAGGTGGTTACGTAATGAACCATATGACGGGTGGTGCCGTGAATACCAGGACAGGTGGTTACGTTATAACCTCCAATTCATTGGGTATGGAAGTCGGTCGTATGGATATTCCATTATGTATGCGTGGAAGTCGACCGTATGATTATTCCATTTAAGTATGTTTATGTCCCAAGTTACCTTTATATGTTATGTATTCTTTATATGGGTTTTATGGTAATCCTTTGGTTACAAATGGGTAAGTAATGATATTTTATTCAGTGAAGAGTTTTTACTACTTCATGAAGGTGAAGGTATTACATTGAAAGAGTATACATGGTTTAATTGTTGTTTTGATAAACTAACAGTTTTCATTCTTTGTGTATCCATTACTGAGCTTTTTATGCTCACCCCCGAGTTTTGTGAAATGTTTTTCACAGGACTTATTGTGGAATAGGGTCAAGGATGGGATCAAGGGAAAGTCATTCTATATAAAACATGGAACTAGACATGTTTCTTTTTAAGAGTTTTTTTATTCTATGGAAACTCAGTAGAAGTGTCTACTTTGTAAATCTTTTGAGATGTAATAGTTATGTTCTAATTCCCTAAAACTCTAAACATGAAAAGATCCTCAATGTGAATTATTCATTTAATTCAATATTAAGTAAGGTTTAAGGTCGGGGCCTTATAGTTGCTATCAGAGGTCAGTTTAGACAACTTTAGGAGTTAGAAAAGTGTAAAATTATAAGTTAATTTATGGTATGATTGAAATTATTTATCATTTAATGATTACCATGTTGTTTCACCTAAGGTATTTCTGTGATAAGAATGGTTTTACATAGAGGAAAGAGGGCAGCTTTTCTGGGAAGGCATACACAGGGAAATGACATTTCAAATTAGTATCCTAAGATGGTCAGAGTCAAAATTGAATAGTTTGTTACAGTGATGGCTCAGTTGATTCAGGTGATATATCGGGGTTGTGTTTATTGATGATATTTTGGTGTCTTATAAAAGTAAATAGGAGCATGAAAGACATTTAAGGGTTATCTTGAAAACCATAAAAGACAAGAAACTATATGGAAAATTCAGCAAGTGTGAGTTTTGGTTACAACAAATTTCTTTCTTGGGTCACATTGTTTCAAAAGATGGCATAACGGTTGATCCTACTAAAACAAAAGTTGTTGAAGAATGGCCAAGACCCACAAATGTAACCGAGATCTGTAGTTTTCTTGGTTTAGCAGGTTACTATCGAAGGTTTGTTGAAAATTTTTCACGGTTATCTAGTCCAATGACTAAGCTAACTTGGAAGGGTGTTAAGTTTATATGGAGAAAAGAATGTGATGATTGTTTTCGGGAGTTGAAAAGAAGATTGGTGAATGCTCCAGTTTTGGAACTTCCTTCCAGGAATGGTGAGTTTGTTATATACAGTGATGCTTCGTTGAAGGGACTTGGTTGTGTCCTTATGAAGAATGATCAGGTAATTGCTTATGCTTCACGTCAGTTGAAAACTCATGAGGTAAATTACCCTACACATTATTTGGAATTAGCTGCTGTTGTTTTTCCTTTAAAAATTTGGAGGCATCATTTGTTTGGAGTAAAGTGTGAAATATATACTGATCACAAAAGTTTAAAGTTTATATTCACTCAGGAAGAATTGAACATGAGACAGAGGAGATGGCTGGAATTAATCAAGGATTATGATTGTACAATTCATTACCATCCGGTAAAAGCAAATAAAGTGGCTCATGCTTTGAGTCGAAAAAGTAATGCTTCATTAACAATGTTGCGTTTGGAACGAGATCCTTTGGTTTTTTGATTTGATGAACTTTGGAATGGAAGTTGTTTGTGTAGGAAGTCCTTCTGTTTTGTTTCAGCTATTAGTGACATCTTCCCTATCATACAGAATCAAGAAAGCACATAAGTAAGACAGTGAGTTGTAGAAAAAGGTAGAGCTGGTTTAGAAGGGTAAGTTACCTGAATTCAACATTGATAATGATTGTGTTTTGAGGTTTGGGAAGAGATTATGTGTGCCTTGTGGTTCACAGTTGATGAATGAGTTGTCATGTGAGGCTCATAGTTCTCCATTTTTAGTTCATCCTAGCAGTACTAAGATGTATAGAGATCTGCGGGAGTATTACTGGTGGGATGGAATGAAAAGATATATTTCTGATTTTACTGTGAAGTGTTTGACTTGTCAGCAGGTTAAAGAAGAGCGGAAGTTACCGAAAGGGATGCTTCAGCCTTTACCAGTGCCAGAGTGGAAATGGGAGAATATATCCATGGACGTCGTTGTGGGATTACCAAAGACATCTCGAGGTAATAATGCAATCTGGGTTATTGTTGATCGCTTGACTAAATACACCCATTTCCTTTCTATACGAGATAAGTTTTCCCTAGATCAACTTTCCCATTTGTATCTTAAAGAGATAGTCAGGTTACATGGAGTTCCTCTCTCCATTGTGTCTGATCATGATCCCAGGTTTACTTCTAACATTTGGAAAGACCTTCAGAAGTCATTGGGTACTGAATTAAATTTTAGTACAGCTTTTCATCCTCAATCAGATTTGCAGTCAGAACGAACAATTCAGAGCTTGGAGGATATGCTACGAGCTTGTTCGATGGATTATCAGGGAAGTTGGGATCAACATATTTCCTTGGTTGAGTTTTCTTATAATAACAGTTTTCATTCCAGTACACAAATGGAACCCTTTGAGGCATTATATGGGAAGCGGTGTCGAACTCCATAATTTTTGGATGAAGTGGGTGAAAGGAAGCTGATTGGACCAGAATTGGTAGAAGAAATGGTAGAAAAAGTTCAGTTGATTCAGAAACACATGAGAACAGCTCAGAGCAGGCAGAAGAGTTATGCGGATAACCGGAGGAAGGATATATCTTTCGAGGTAGGTGATCATTTTTTTCTCAAGGTTTCTCCATGGAAAAGTGTGATGAGATTTGGTAAGAAAGGAAAGATGAGTCCAAGGTTCATTGGACCATATGAAATTCTGGAGAGAGTTGGATCAGTTTCATAAAGATTGGCTTTACCTCTGAGTTTATCTCAGGTACAAAATGTTTTTCATGTTTCGATGTTGAGGAAGTATATGCCAGGTTCATCTCATTTTTTGAGCCCAGAGGTAGTTGAGCTGGAAGAGAACCTCTATTATGAAGAACAAGCAGTCCAGATTCTTGACCAAAGAGAGAAAGTGTTGCGAAATAAGGTAATCCACCAGGTAAAGGTTTTGTGGAAAAACCATATGGTTGAAGAGGCAACGTGGGAATCTGAAAATGCTATGAGGGATAAATACCCCCACTTATTTTGATAAGTGAATAAAATTGCGAGGACACAATTCCCAAAAGGGGAGAAGGATGTAACATCCCAAGTAATTAATGAATAAAACATTTTCATATTTATTTATATTTACAAATTAAATATTAATTTTACTTTAAAGGGGTTGCTATGTTCGATAGCGTGCCTGATACGCAACAAAGAGTTTCTTTGAAATCTTACGTTGCACACTAGTAATAAAATAATATTATTTTAAATGGTAGTTAACACATAGCCGTTGTATTGGAGGGAATGGATAGAAATAACTAAAATATTATTATATATGTTCTTAAATGTTTTTACATTTATCCAATAAAAGATAAAGGCTTAAAATACCGAAAGAATTCAATTTTAGGCTTTTATACCCTAATTTTCACTAAAGGTTCAGTTATCGCCTTTTGATGGAGAAATATCATTAAATATTGTTTTGGTCACTTTTATACATTCTATTGGACCAAATATAACTCTTTTTTTAGAACCGGGACATCAAAATTTACTTTGTGTAAATTTTGGGTATTTTTCCGACAATGTTCATTTTTTAATGAATAGTGTAAAATGTTGTATTTTAATTCATAACCTATTTTTAATCTAATTTATTTATATGATTAGATTATCTTTTGAATTGGTTTTAAAGTGAATTTAGAATATATTTTTACCATTTAATCCAATAGTGTTCGTTGGAATTAATTTCACTTTGAAATCGGACTTAAACTAGTGTCAATCTTTTGATACTTATTGTTTCATAAAAACACGCTATTTGCTCTGACAGCAGGAATTAATTATTAAATTAATTAATGTGACTTATATGTTTTGAATTTTGTAAAATAGACTTCATTTTTGAATTCGGAACATCAAATATAGCTTAGGGTGAAGTTTTGATATTTTTCCGAAAAACTTCAATTTTTTATGAATAGTGAAACCACTAAGTGGTACATAAAAAACCGATATTTCGTTTAAATAAAATTTTACCACCTCTGTGTTTTGAATTTCAAAAATACGACATACATGGTTGTAATTAAGAAGTAAAATGTGGTTCAATGGGATTAAAATAATTATTTTGTGAATAGTAACTTATTAAGTTTGTAATCGCGATTAGAGGTAATTAGTGTAGTTTAAGGTCAAAATAATGTTTTAATAATATGAGATGAGCTTGAAACATGTACTAACCTTATTGGATTGTCATGGACGACCAAGAAAATCCATGGGTCAACTTGGGGACCCCATGGAGCCACTCTAGTTGGAAAATGACATTAAAACCTTTTTATTTAATGTTAAAATAAAAATGTCACAAACATGAGATGTTTTACAAAAAAAAAAATTTACATGGGGTTATGAAAGTCAGATTTTTGAATATAAATATTCATTAGAAATATAAAATGATTTAATAAATCATGATATTTTTTTTATAATTTTTAGACATTAAATAAATTAAATTATTCACGACATCATGATGATGCATCGATTACCTCATTAATAATGGATTTAACTAAAATGGAAAGATAATGTAAAATCTAAGTCATACACATGTCCAAAACCTATTGGATGGGTTTATTTAGAACCCTTATCACCTTATGGTCGAATTATATCAATGTGGGACCTCTTAAATCCGAATACCATTTTAAAGTAAAGTGACTTTTCTTTACCTTCCAAGAGTGCCCCTCCTCTCCTCTTATAAAAGGCCCCCACCTCTACCTCCTTACCCACACTCCCAAAGCCTTTAACTCGGCCGAACCCTGCCCATTTTGTCTCTACACATCCCTCTATTACTACTTAAAGCCTCACTTTGGGCAGAAGTCTTCCCAAGGAAGCCTTTGAGCTCAAACCAAAGGGAGTTACCCGATTTTAAGGTAATGTCTTCACTTGAGTCCTTTTGTTTTACTTTGCTTCTCCAACCCCCTAAACTCTTTTTATTAATTTATTTTGTAACAACTCCAGTATAATCAATATACTAGGATGCTGTTAAAATAAGGATTCGAGATTCACTTACAGACACCTACATCTAATGGTTAAAGAACATACTGTTTCCGTGGATGGCGAATTTCGGCCTCCCGAAACGATGATTGTTCAACATTATTTTAACACCTTCAAAGGTGACCATTAAGATGAAACTATATTTATATATGATATATAATATGTTTATGTTTTCCTTAAGCTTCTGTATTTTTCATTTTGGGCATACCTTTATGGTTTCCATTATGGGTAAACGCGATATCTTCATTAAAGGAAGTGCGGACTACCGCCCACTCGAAGTGATGTGATGCGTTAATACCATACGTGGGACGTATAAAGGATGGATTTAATGTTATTATATATGATGTTATACGGGAATTATAATATACCCCTATATCATTATTATTTCTTTCCATTAAAGTATGTGATTGAAATGAAAGTAGCGTTCATGCGTACGTACGGCTTACCGTCTCCATGAACGGTGCATTTCATTTCTTATCCCCAAATGTAATGTACTATTATAAGTACATGTATATAATGGATATATATAATGAATGATACATCTAAATTATGAATATAATTCTGGAATTAAAATATACATACCTCTTATTTAGTTTTAATTCCATTAATATGAAAAAGAAATGAAAGTAGCGTTCATGCGTACGTACGGCTTACCGTCTCCATGAAAGGTGCATTTCATTTCTTACCTCTAAATGATTATGTAATATTATAAATACATGTATATTCTGGATATATATGATATATATGATATCCAAATCAGGAATGTCATTCTGGATATAAAGAACCTTTGACCACACGAACAACATGTAATTGTAAGAAGTCCACTTTCGACTTAAGAACCAAATATCGACAAAACAAACATTATTAACTTAATGATTACATAATGTTTATAACATGGAAATAAGTGATATAAAAGGAATAATAAGCTTGAAAAATGTTCTTAAGCAAGTAGAAATTAACTCAAGTTTATTATTCAGGACATTAAAGAATGATCGAGTCAAGTCAGACCCGAGGTAAGGGACTTCGTCTCCATCTCCCTTCATTGAGGAATATTTCGTTTTATACACAACTATCTTTTATACGGTGTATAAACCCCTTTGACTTTTAATTTTATACAAAAGGAATATTTTTCTACGAATCGTTTTACTAAACGGGAAAAAGGAATGTTTCTTTTAACGTACGCGGTGACAATGACCTTTTCCGCCGCCGCAAGTATTATTTGGTCTTTGGCTTCCTCAACAAGTGGTAATGTTTTTTTAAATAAAATAAATACAATATAATCTTTTATGTATTTTGGTATTAAAAAATGGTTTTTATAATGGATTTTTTATGTCAATGTATTTAAGTGATATATTGTGATCAAAGTGTGGAAATGTTTTCTTTCCATTATATTTGTTTTATTTCTTATGGTTTTTATAATGGTACTTGGACATTTGATGGGTGGTTACGTGATGAACCATATGACGGGTGGTTCCGTGAATACCAGGACGGGTGGTTACGTTATAACTTCCAATGCATTGGGTATAGAAGTCGGCTGTATGGTTATTACATTAAGTATGTGTGGAAGTCGACCGTATGGTTATTCAATTTAAGTATGTTTATGTCCGATGTTACCTTTATATATTATGTGTTCTTTATATGGGTTTTATGGTAATCCTTTGGTTACAAAAGGGTAAGTAATTATATTTTATTCAGTGAAGAGTTTTTACTACTTCATGAAGGTGGAGGTATTACTTTGATAAAGTATACATGGTTTACTTGTTGTTTTGATAAACTAACAGTTTTCATTCTTTGTGTATCCCTTGCTGAGCTTTTTATACTCACCCCAAGTTTTTTGAAATGTTTTTCACAGGACTTATTGTGGAATAGGGTCAATGATGGGATCAAGGGAATGTCAAGCTATATAAAACATGGAACGAGACATGTTTATTTTTAATAGTTTTTTATTCTATGGAAACTCATTAGAAGTGTCTACTTTGTAAATCTTTTGAGATGTAATAGTTATGTTCTAATTCTCTAAAACTCTAAACCTGAAAAGATCCTCAATGTGAATTATTCATTTAATTCATTATTAAGTAAGGTTTAAGGCCAGGGCCTTATAATTTTGACCTAAAATAAATTTTAATAAAATACATATTTATTTAAGTAAAAATTCGGTTTTAAACTATAACTTAGTGTTTTTCACTATTCATAAAAAATTGAATGTTTTCCGATAAATGCCAAAAATTCATCCTAATCTAAATTCGATATTCCAAATCCAAAAATGAAGTCCATTTTTAAAACTAAAATTTATAAAATTTCAATAATTGTGTATTACTATTCATAATAGCTAGTTTGATTGGTTGTGGTGTGTTATAATCTCGATGTTGCGTACAATGCAAGCTATTGTATTATTCAAAGGGGTGCGTACCTTGGAAACTTTGGGTGTTACATTATCCCCTACTTCAAATAATTTCATCCTTTAAATTTCTAGAATATTACTGCATAAAAAGACTTGGGTGGTTCTTCATCATAAGTTCCTCGAGTTCCCATGTTTCCCCTTCCATCTTATGGTTTGTCTATAGAACATTTACCAGATGTGTAATTCGGTTTCTCAGCACTTGTTCTCTTGCATCAAGAAACTTGATAGGCACTTCTCAATAAGACAGATCAGGATCAAATTTTAATTCCTCATAGGTTATTACATGTGTTGGGTCAGGCATGTATTTTCTCAATAGTGATATGTGGAACACATAGTAACTTTGGAGAGACTTGGCGGCATTTCCAAATGGTAACATACAACCCCAATTCGTTCTAGGATTTTGAAAGGTCCAATGTAACTGGGACTCAATTTACCTTTCTTACAGAAATGTATAACACCCTTCCATGGAGATACCTTCAAGAAAACATGATTTTCTACCTAAAATTCCCAATCCTTCCTCCGATTATCGATATATCTCTTCTTCCTACTCTGAGATATTTTGATGGGATTTTGGATTACCTTCACCTTTTCCATCGTTTCCACTGCATGTTATGGGCCTAAGACTTTTCTTTCACCAACATCATCCAAACAGATTGGTATGTGACATATCTTTCAGTATAAATCTTCATATAGTGCCATCTGAATACTTTAATGGAATCTATTGTTATATAAAAATTCTACTAGATGTAAATATCGATCCCACATACCTTGAATGTCATGTGAGCATGATCTCAACAGTTCTCCTAATGTTTTAATAGTTCGCTCTGATTTTCCATCAGTTTGGGGGTGGTAGGCAGTGCTCAAATGAAGTTCAGTATCCATGGATTTCTGAAGAATTTTCCAGAATCATGATGTAAAACAAAAATCATGACAAAAAAAATTGATAGTGGTACTCCATGAAGTCTCACAACTTCATTAATATATATTCGTGTTACACGTTCAAGTGGTAAATTGTCTCTTATAGATTGAAAATGTGATGACTTGCTAAGTTGATCAACAATAACCCATATTGAATTGTTAATTCAAGGAGTCATTGGTAGTCCCATGACAAAGTCCATCGTAATATTATCCCATTTCCACTCATGTATGGAAAGAGGTTGCATAACTCCTCCGGTATGTTTCCTTCCATCTTTCACTTGTTGAAAAACCATACATCTTGACACAAAATCAGAAATCTCCCTCTTCATGTTGTCCCACCAAAAATGTTCCTTCAAATCACTATAAATTTTGGTGCTCCCATGGTGTATAGAGAAATTGGTTCTATGAGAATCATCCAACAATTATTTTTTTAGATCAGGTATTTCAGGAACACAAAGTCTCTTCCCAAATTTCAAAATTCCATCGTCATACACCAAGTCACACAATATCCCATCATTATCATCTTTAATATTATTTTGAAACTCTTCATCATTGGTCTACGAACTCTTTATCCTTTCTAGTATAGATGTTTTGGTAACCATTTGAAAAATTATTGATGTTTCACCATCCATGGTGATTCCCATATCCATCTTTACTAGATCCATGTATATAGGATCCTTTTCAACTCTCATCTTGTTCAAATCTCCACGATCCTTTCTGCTCGAAGCATCTTCCACCTTATTTTCCTTCCTAGGGTGGTTTTGTATTGTGCAGTCATAATCCTTTAGTTGTTCAAGCCATCTCTTTTCCCTCATGTTGAGTTCTTTCTATGAGAAAATATATATCAAACTCTTGTGATCAGTACAAATCTCACATTTTTCACCATAAAGATAATGTATCTATATCTTCAAAGAAAATATTACAGCTGCTAACTCAAGATCGTGAGTAGTATATTTTTTCTTATGAATTTTTAGCTGTCGTGATGCATAGGCAATAAACCTATCATTCTGCATAAGGACGCAACCATGTCCTTTCCGTGATGCATCACTATAAATAACAAACCCATCATTCCCCGATGGTAGAGTCATGATAAGATCATTGACTAATCTTCTATTCAGTTAATCAAATCATTTTTCACACTCATATTTCCACACAAATTTAACCCCTTTACGTGTGAGCTTCGTTAATGGGTTAGCCAATCGGGAAAAATATTGGACGAAATGTAGATAATAACCTACTAAACCAATAAAATTGTGTACCTCAGTTATAATCATAATTATTGGTCATTCTGGGAATTCCTTTGTATTAGAAGGATCAATAGAGATTCCATCCTTAGAGGCAATACAGCCAAGAAAAGAAATCTCCTGAAGCCAGAATTCACATTTGCTAAACTTCCCATATAATTCATGTCTTCTAAGAGTCTTTAGGATAATTCACAAGTGATTTTCATGATCTTCTTAGATTTTGGAGTATACCATAATATCATTAATAAATAACACTAAAAAGTTATCAATATATTCCTTGAAAACTCTATTCATTACTGTAAACTCGTAATGCTCGTACTTGGTTCGAAATGCTGTTTTCTGAATGTCTTCCATCTTCACACACAACTGATGATATCCAAATCAAAGGTCAATCTTTGAAAAGTATTGAGCTTCATGAAGTTGGTCAAATAAATCATCAAAATGTTGTAGGGGATACTTTTTCTTTATTTTTACAGCTTTTATTTCCCTGTAGTCAATGCACAACCTCATAAATCCATCTTTCTTCTTAACAAAAAGGCATGGGCTCCCCATAGAGAAAAACTAGAGAAAATAAATCCCTTATTACCCAATTCCTATAGTTGTTTCTTTAGTTCCACTAATTCCATAGTGTCCATTCTATAAGGGGTCTTCGATATGGTCCATGAACAGGGAATTAAATCAATGGAAAACTCAATTTCACATTCAGGAGGACGTCCAGGTAAATCCTCTCGAAATACATCAGCATACAATTTCACAATAGGAATATCCTCTATTTGAACATTATTTTCATCACGCATAGTTATTTCATTCCCTTCCTCCTCAATAATTGAATTTTGTTGAGCTACTGGGGATGCATATAAATAAGAATTATGTGGTGATGATTCTACTCTAAAGATAAGGTCTTATTTATCATCATCATCCAAAATAGTACCCTTCTTTTTCTTATAATTAATTTTTGCATCATGTTCAGAAATCCAATCCATACTAAGGATTATATCAAATTAAATAATGGGAATGATGATGAGATCAGCAGATGAAGAACATTTATATTCCCTAATGGGAAATGATTCACAAAACTTTGTAGCAATGATACTTCCCTTATGAGTTTTGACTGAAAACTACCTTGTTAAATCATATTAGAAATGTCTAATTTTCATAGAAAATTGGGAAGATATGAAACGATGTGATGATCCAAAATCAAATAATGAATTGGATAAAGTTGAGAAACCCATTAAATAACTTCCACCATATCATTCAGGGCTTCAACCTCACCAGTAGTGATCACATAAGCATGGCCTTGATCCCTTTTCCTTTTCTAAGGTAATATTTTATGACGCTTAGGACATTCATTTTCATAATGTCTCATCTCCCTACAATTGTAGCATTGAACATTGGTATCATCTTTCTATCCATTACAATCACTAGCAAGATGGCATTTCTGTCCACATTTGTAGCATACTCATTTTATTTTTAGACAGGCACTAGGGTTCTTCCTTCCACAATTATCACAGGGTGGAAATTCAATTCTTCCCTTCTTCCATGTTTCCTTATTTCCTTTCCTAGAGCTTTCAGCAGATCGCTTCTTCTCTTACTTTTCATTAAAGTCATAAGACATAGAGAAGTCCTTTCTTTCTTAATAGCACATGAGTCATTATCTTCGTATGATGAGAAGGATTGTGATACTAATGCTCGATGTAGAAATGGTTTTAACCCATCAAATAAAATGCCAATCTTACTTCATAGGTTACAAATATAATCTGCATCATGCCTCACTAACCTTGTAAAGTTTGTTTCATACTTTGCGACATTCTCATCCTCCTTTTGCCTCAGACTCAAAAATTATTTTCCCATATCATATTGATGATCATGAGGAAAGTATTTTTCTAAGAAAATTTCTTTAAACTCCCTACATTCCATATTTGAAATTTCATCATCTTCCTTTGTGTTTTGAATAAATGAAAACCATTGATCAGAATCTCTAGTGATGTGGTAAACTACCATGACAACTTTTTCCCTTTCACTACTCCACAAGGCATGGAATATTTTCTATAAATAATTTATCCATTTCTCAGCTACTAATGGATTTCTACCCCCATTTAATGTCATTGTTTTGCCTCACGAAGAAGTCTAACATTGATCCTCCATGTTGTGGATCAGGGTGATCCGTATAGGTAAGGTTATTATTCATAACCTGTGTGTGTTGTCCCGGTATGGTGATATGCTAATCAGCACCAGTTGTATCACCAGCTCTACAATAATTATCTTGAGCAGGAGGGAATTACCTACATGGAGTACGTGCATTGATACGATTTCCATTCCATCCACTAGGCTCCATTTCTAAAAAATGGTGTACACTAGATTAGTTTATGAATCACAATACATAAATCAAAACTTCTAAAACACTTAACATAAATTTAATAGTTTATGGATACAATCCATAATCATAAAAATGTTTTCTTTGAGGAAGTATATACTCATAAACCCTTCAAAATAGTTTGTAAAGAAAATAACATTTATACTAAGAATATCCCTCGGGAGTGTCGTAACCAAGAGTGCAGTAAGGATCATTGTCGTGCACCACTTCCCGTTCGAGTCTAGGTCAAAGCGGTGTTTTCGGTTTTTACCCTGAAGTATATCTATTATAGATCTGCCTCTACTTGCTTGTATCCAAACATGGATGTATTTCTTGGAAAACTATCAAAATATCAACAATACCAAAATTTTAGGAAGTTCTTCTATACTAATCCTCAAAGTTCATCTTTGGGTAATGTTCTCTAATTAGAGTTTATATAAATCTAGTTTCCTAGGTTTGTACTAAAATTTAACTGATACCAACTGTAATGCCCTGACCCTAGAAGCCTAGAGTCGGTGCGTTATTACATAACATTGGCATGATCACTAGGAAATCATGTCTCAAAAGACCAATAGGTTTATTATTATTGGAAACAAGATTAATACATAAGTTCAACTTTACAACATGAAATGAAATACAACACGAATTTATTCCATTAGAAACATCCAAGCATCCTAGATTATGCTTGAAAGTCACTCATAACTAACTTCATCATATCCTAGGAAAATGAAAAATATGAAATGGGTGAGCTCAAATGCTTAGTAAGGGTAAGAAATACAGTGGAAGATAACATAAATATTAAGCATAGTGAATAATTGAAACAACATTCATTTACTAATAATAAAAATGAAAACTATTATGGAAGGAATAGGAGTTGAGTAAATAATTACATAATAAAACATAATCATGGGTATTCTACTAGTCTAATGACCACATGAACCATGAATATTATTTTCATAATGAGGGAATGTATAATGCCAGACATTCTGAAACATTTTGTCAAGGCCTCGGCCAAGATGTCTAAAAATTATTAAGGCCTCGACCAAAACCATATATCAAATTTTGGAAAGGACCCAGCCAATTCCATGTCTAGTTGTCTCATGAGACCTACTGATGCATCGAGGAGCTATAGTGAGCTCCACCCATCACTTACTAAGTCCAATACATTCCTCATATGAAAAAGTTTAAATATAACATAAAAACCATATTAAAACTATCATTCAAAATGTCAATACTATAACTATAAACCCAGAATGGCATAAAAATAGCACATTGAAGTGCCCGGATCAGTGTGATCACTGAGAGGGGGAGGGGGTGAATCAGTGATCCTTTTAAACTTTTTACTAATTGATTATTTATTAATTAAACCTCTATGGATTTTTGAGGCCTCGATCCACTCTTCTTGTATCTCTCAGCCTTTCCTCGAGTGATGTAGTAAATGTAAAGGCACAGGACACAAGGATTTACAAGGTTCGGCTCCAAAGGCCTACGTCCTTGCCATGTTGGTTAAACAACCCAACATGGTTTATCCACTATAATTCAGTTAGTAATTAAAATGGTCGATACAGAGTCACATTATATCTCTCCTGAGTCCCACATGAGGTTCTTTATACTGCATCCCATAGTGTTACCAGAGTCACACTGTCCTGCTTCAGCTTCCACCAAAGACTTCTCCACCCTGAGTCTCACATGGGGTCTTCTCCTGGCTCCTTGAGTCACACGAGTAGCTCTTCTTCTTTTTAAGCTCTTCAAGAGTCTTCAACATCCTTGGATAAGGTCTGCTAGCCTTGCTCACTTCGTCTGATCACTGGTGGTGACCAGGACTTCTCTTCTTTTCTCGGGCTTTATCTCCTTCTTCTAAGGATGACCCGACCACTGTCTTCAAGAATCTTGATTGGAAAATATGTTCCTGCACTGAGTATTCCCACTCAATCTTCATGGTCTTATCAACTACTGAAAACTCAAATGAATGATGTTTTTAACTTCAGTCTGGCCTCAGTCTCTCTTCAATTCAATTTCATGCACTGAGTGCATGGCATCTCTGAATCTTCATGCACTGATTGCATGGCTTCTCAATCTTCATGCATGACTTATATGGAATCTCAAATTTCCTCAAGAACCTTTGTTCTTGGTCTTCTCAAATGCACACACACTGATTTATGATTTGTTTACGTGTTCATGTGCATACATGCAATCATGCTATGCCCTTTTCTTCTTTGTGTGATAAACCCTTAATGGGTGCAATCTCTTTTATCACACACGCCTTCTTCTTCGAGTCAAACTTTTTAATCCTTTTTTCACACACACCAAATTTTCTGTTGTTCTTTAGTGTGAATTTCCCCTTCTCTCATTCTTCTCAAAGTGTTCACCCACTTGTTCACATATTCATACATGCATGGACATGCATGTATCTTCTTCCTTCACTTGGGAACACACAAGAAGTATGGCCTCCTTTACATGTGCACTCACTAAGGCTTAGGCCTTCTTGTTTCCTTGCACACACTTTGTTATTTTCTTTTTCCTTATGGTGTGAACACTCCACTTGTGCACACACTAAGGGTTCGGCCTCCTTGTCAATTTTCACACACACACTGAAAGATGGTGTGGCATTCTTCTCCTTTTGCACACACTGCCTTCCTTTCCACTTTGCACACACGGCCTTCCTTTCCAATTTTCACACATGGACTTCCTTTCCACTTTTCACACATGGCCTTCCTTTCCACTTTTCACATACGACCATCCTTCTTCAACTCGTGCACACACACACACCCAAGTGTGTTATGTGCATCCTCTCCAGTTAGCACACAGACACACAAACGTGTGGCCTTCAGCTTCTCACCAAATGAGGGCGCGCAAGTTATGCGGCCACCTCCTGTCTTCAACCAGAGAGGGTGCAGGAGGGGCTTCAACCATGCGGGTGGTGCGGCAACTTGTTCTGACGTGCAGGTGCGGAAGATCCTACCACGCAGGTGGCGCGTCAGCTTCCTCCTACCGCGTGAGTTCACGTGTAGAGAAGGCGCGCAAGTGTGCGCAGCTCAAATTCTTCCTACCGCACAAATGGAATGTGGTGGCTCCCTCCTGCCGTGTGAGTGTGCGGGCACAGAGGGTGCGGCCACTCGCTACCACGCAAGAATGCGGTCAGCGGGCGCGCAAGGCTCGGCTTCTTCCTTGCCATGAAAGGGAGCGCAAATGGAGGCTTGACTCAGCCTCTTCCTTCATGAATGGAATGTGCGGTTCTCCTTCGCGCAAGAGGTTTCATGGTTCTCCTCTCCTAAGATGCTATGTTTTTGAAACAGAAGCACTTGAATGTCTGGGAGGCAGAAACATTCTTCTTGTCTGGCTCTACCTTTTATAGATGATCAGATATTCTTGTTCTGCGTTTAAAATCATCAAAATATGCCGTAAGTATCGGAGGTTTGAAAGCCCTAGATATTCTCACTAAAAATCTTCAAACAATACATCGTAAAACTCGGGAAGATTTACCTTCTTGAATGAGAGGATTCTGTGTAGTATCTTCTTATCCATGTGATGAGGATCACATGAGAAGATCCTCATGTGTCCGAGGTCTATCCATGCATGACGTGCATGGCCTTGGAACTTCGTTTGTGTCGGCCACCTTCGAGTTTCTATTTTGAAAGGTTTCATGGAAGTGAAACTGCATGCAAGAGATTTGGTTCCTTCATATGATCTCAATGCGCTTGGAAGGAGCTTGAATGGTGGCCGGAGTGAGGAGATCGACGTCCGGGAGGATCACTGGCTCACGGAGGTCACCGACACGGCAGAAAGGGATCGGGAGGTTGAAGACAACGCCCCCCGGCAATCAGATGACTCACACCCTTTGCGGCTCGATTAATGATCAGATGTGCATCCAGGATCTCACGCGATGGAATGAGCGGCTGAGATAGGATGTGAGATCAGATGGATGACCAGGATAAGATCCGCGTCTAAAAATTTCGTCCCACATTGAAACGCACTGCGGTTTTTGCACTATTTAACAAAAAACTCTTCCCATGCTCAGTTCAGAATTATCTCCCCCCCCCTCTGGTGCCGCCCCGCACCGGTTCTCTTGCGGGCGCACTTCTGCACCCAAAATGCTCCTCTGGGAATGCACCTAGAGCCCACTTTGCACGAGCTTGACCTCCGCGTAGCTCGGGCTTACATACGGCCCGACCTCCTGCGGGCTGGCTCTGCCTAGGCCTCCTCATGGGCGTGGTGACCTAGTCTCATATGTGCCTTGTGTTGAAGCTTGGGTAGCCAGCTTCTGGGATGGCCCCTTTTTCTGCATATGGTCCTCTCTCTCCTTGTATACATGGTTAAATTACCAAGTAGGAACAAGACTTCTCCATGCCACTCTCTTCTTCTTCACCTTCTATTCAACTTTAGAATTCCTCTTCTCCTCTTCAACATTTATTCTTCTTCTTCTATTGAAGAATGGAATTCCCAAGGATCTCTCAACTATCTTCATCAACCATAAATTAAGAATAACCTAATTTTAAATGTTCTTCAATGATCCAATTATAGATGAGGTTGGATCATCTTCAAATCCTCATGAACTAAGAGATAGTGCATGGTCTTCTTCAAACCACTTCATCCACTTAGTAGCTGTGGATGATTCATTTTCACTTCATCCCTCAACCACTTAGTAGATATGAATGGAACTTCTTCATCTCCTCATGCATTGTGAAGATAATGCATGGACTTCTAACAATGTTGTGACATTGTATCTCCTTTATACAAGTCATGGAACATCAAGATCAGTTCTACAATCGTCTAATTTGGTAGGGAGAATGTGTCATCCATTACCTCATATGCCACTTAGTGATTTTCCTAAGTGACATGCTTCTCAGTACCATGGTCATTCTCCAATCACCACCAAAACCATTACTTCAATCCTTGACATCTTTTTCACAAGATCACCATCACCATCACATCCTCTGTCATTCACATATTGACACTCCTTGTCATTCATTCATTCCTGGAAACCTTATTGACAACAAATGCAACACAGTGCACAACAATCTCCCCCTTTTTATTTGTTGTCAATATCACTAGAGAACATATGAATGGGTCAATATGTGTTCCATGATTTTCTTCCTCTTATTGGCAACCAAATGTAATGGTTTGGTGTGGTTCTCTTCAAAATATACCTCCTCCCTCTGAATAGCATCTTCTTGAAAATCACTAAGAGAGGGATGATGTCACATGTTCACTTTAGCAAGGAGCCTTTAGTAAATCATCTCTAAGTCTACTTGGGCTAACCAGATGTATAAAACAAGAGTGGTGTAACAAAAGAAATCAATACTGTCCACAATTCACTATACATGTTAAATCATGCTTAGGATTCAAGGGGTTGAACTTTTTCAGATATATCAATGAATTGCTAAATCCTGGACACACTTCACCAAACTCATTATAAAGTTTTGATGCGAAGATAAATCTCCCCCATTCATCCATTTGTATTCAATCAATTACTCCCCCTTAATTGAAATGTTAAATACAATTAGGAAACAAGGGATGAAAGTGTGATTGGAATACCTTCATTCTTCACAAGATGATATGTATCTCAAAAGATCACCTTCTTCAGATTGGCTCCCCCTCAAGGGGTGCACTCCATTCTGTCTGTACCATTCTCAATATGAGAATGATCATCATCTTCAATTCCCTGAAATGTAAGAACACGTATATACTAGTGATTAGGGAATAAGATGGAACCTCCTTTGTTTATCAGTTTGAACAACAAGGATGAGATGATTCTCTCAACCGAGATGTTCCACTTTCTCCATTCATCACACTTGCACAGTTGATCTTCAATGATGTTTGTACTGGTGTGGATCTTAACACCTCTTCATCTTGTTTGTGTGTGACTCCACTCTTTATAAGTTCCTTCTGAGCACTAGAATCTCCTGGTGCAATCTTCATTCTCTTGAAGTAATATTTTTGAGCTGGAATGAGTGTCATGCATTTATTACTGATATGACCAGCTTTATTGCACCTCACACAAAGAACTTCATCTTCATGTGAAATATTTTGGTTTTCTTTTTCACTAGTTTTGGCATGTTTAATTTCATCATTTCTCATTCTTTCCAAATCTTCTGTCCAGATGATTAATTTGTCATTTGGATGTGAGGCTTCAGATTTGGATGTTCCACATGGTTACTTTGATGCTTTTAAGTTACCATTCCTTGGAAGCTTATTTTCAATCAATCCCTTCTTGTTATTCTGGATTGATTGTCCTGTTGAGTGCGATTTGATTATATTTAGTTCCATGGTATGACCTGTCTTTCAACAGTAGAAGCATTTTTTCTTCGCGGTCCTTCTGGATGCATCACCCTTCTTGGATTTTAAATCCAAGGACTTCTCTTTCTTTTTCAAGATCTTCTTGGGAGCATTTTCAACTTTCTTTTGCTGGAGTCACAAAGGTTACTTCTTCATTCTTAGAAATATTCTGTGATCTTCACTTGTTTTCAGCTTTGGAAACATTTGGAGATTGTTATGCATCATTCTTGTGACCACTTTTTCATTCATCCCAGATGTTATCAAACATTCCTTATCTGTTTGCAATAAATAGATGTTTCTGGACCTGTGGATGTTGCTTCTTCTTCTCTGTCTTGCTCCCCCTTGGCATGGGCTTCCTTTGTGCTTTTTCATTTAGAGGATTGTACCAATAATCCGTTGCAAAATGTCCATACATGTTGCCACACAAACATGGACCCACAAATCTTGTCTTCTTGGCTTCTTCTGATTGTTGAGTCTTTCTCTTGATTGCTGTGTTTTTTCAGGAGAGCTCTCTTTATTCATCTTCTTCATCCATACTTGTTTAGAGTTATTCTTCCAGCCTGCACTTTTTGTGAAAACACATTCAGAATCATTAGTACAAGATGGTATGGATGGTACCTTCTTCTTAGAAGATGTTTCCCTTTCATTAAAGGATTTCCTCCTTTTGAAACCATCTTTCTCAATACACACTTGAGTGGAAACATTTTTCCTTTCAGCTGATTGGGAAACTTCAGTTTTGGGTGATTGATGATTTTTCAATATCACCTCTAGCACTAAGCATTTCATGTTGAGAGACTTATTATCATCGTCAAAAAATCATATCCTTCCTTCCCAATTCTCTTTCAGTTGTTTCATCTGGTCTGCATGCACCTTATTCATTTATTGCAATGAATTTTCATGCTCCTTTACCCTTTTTTACTTTGTCATCTAGTTGAGCATATTTGAAACCATTGACACTATATGCCTCTTTTCCAGTGCATGGAAAACTTCTTTAAACACTATCTCAAAGAATTCTTTCTCACAAATTCTTCTTTTGTATTTCTTCAGTGACATCATCAATTCTTTCACTGCATGGGGAAATGGTTTCATCTTTAGCCTTCACTAGCTTTGTGAGAGTGTTGGTTATGCCAACCCTTCTTGCCAATTGATCTTCCATAGAATTGGATTATTCTTCTAGCTGTAATTTTTCTTCTTGAAGATCATGGATACTTGTAGCAATACACATTGCCACTTCCCTAGGGACTGTCTTCGGAAGATATATGAGTATATTTAGAAGATTATTGATTGTTCCATCATTATCACAGCTAGAGCAGGATTCATCAGAAGAGTGATAAAAGGAATTTTCATCTGTTGTGACTTTCACATTACCTTCAATGGAAGGTGTTTCTCTATTAGTAGCAACCTTCTTCTTCATCTTCTTGACCTGTTTTTTCTTTCTATTTTTCTGAGTCTTGGCAGATATCATCATAATGACTCCCTTGGATCGTTTAGAGGTAACCTCCCTCTGATACCAATCGAAGTGCCCGGATCAGTGTGATCACTGAGAGGGGGAGGGGGTGAATCAGTGATCCTTTTAAACTTTTTAATAATTGATTTTTTATCAATTAAACCCTTATGGATTGTTAAGGCCTCGATCGACTCTTCTTGTATCTCTCAGCCCTTCCTCGAGTGATGCAGTAAATGTAAATGCACAGTACACAAGGATTTACATGGTTTGGCTCCAAAGGCCTACGTCCTTTCCTTGTTGGTGAAACGCCCCAACATGGTTTCTCCACTATAATTCAGTTAGTAATTACAATGGTCGATACAGAGTCACATTGTAACTCTCCTGAGTCCCACATGAGGTTCTTTATACTGCATCCCACAGTGTTACCAGAGTCCCACTGGCGTACTTCAGCTTCCCCCAAAGACTTCTCCACCCTGAGTCTCACAGGGGGTCTTCTCCTGGCTCCTTGAGTCACACGAGTAGCTCTTCTTCTTTTTATGCTCTTCAAGAGTCTTCAACAGCCTTGGATAAGTTCTGTTGGCCTTGCTCACTTCTTTTGATCACTGGTGGTGACCAGGACTTCTCTTATTTGCTCGGGCTTTATCTCCTTCTTCTAAGGATGACCCGGCCACTATCATCATGAATCTTGATTGGGAAATATGTTCATGCACTGAGTTTGCCCACTCAATCTTCTTGGTCTTCTCAAATACTGAAAACTCAAATGAATGATGTCATTAAATTTAGTCTAGCCTCAGTCTCTCTTCAATTCAACTTCATGCACTGAGTGTATGGCCTCTCTGAATCATCATGCACTGATTGCACGGCTTCTCAGTCATCATGCATGACTTGCATGGAATCTCAAATTTCCTCAAGAACCTTTGTTCTTGGTCTTCTCAAATACACACACACTGATTTATGTTTTTTTTACGAGTGCATGTGCATGCATGCAAGCATGCTCTCCCCTTTTATTCTTGGTGTGATAAACCCTTAAAGGGTGCAATCACTTTTAGCACACACACCTTCTTCTTCGAGTCACACTTTTTAATCCTTTTTTCACACACACCAAATTTTCTGTTGTTCTTTAGTGTGAATTTCTCCTTCTCTCTTTCTTCTCAAAGAGTTGACCCACTTGTTCACTTATTCATACATGCATTGACATGCATGTATCTTCTTCCTTCACTTGGGCACACACAAGAGGTATGGCCTCCTTTACTTGTGCACACACTAATGCTTCAGCCTTCTTGTTTCCTTGCACACACTTTGTTCTTTTATTCTTCTTTAAGGTGTGCACAGTCCACTTGTGCACACACTAAGGGTTTGGCCACCTTGTTAATTTTCACACACACACTCAAAGATGGTGTGGACTTCCTCTCCTTTTGCACACACGACCTTCCTTTCCACTCTGCACACACGGCCTTCCTTTCCACTTTGCACACACGGCCTTCCTTTCCACTTTGCACACACGTCCTTCCTTTACACTTTGCACACATGGCCATCCTTCTTCAACCCGTGCACACACACACCCAAGTGTGTTATGGGATTCCTCTCCACTTAGCACACACACACACACACAAACATTTGGCATTCCACTTCTCACCAAAGGAGGGCACGCAAGTTATGCGGCCACCTCCTGTCTTCAACCGGACTGGGTGCAGGATGTGCTTCAACCGTGCGGGTGGCACGGAAACTTCTTCTACCGCACAGGTGTGGAAGCTCCTACCGTGTAGGTGGCGCAGCGGCATCCTCCTGCCACGTGAGTTCACAGGCAGAGAAGGAACGCAAGTGTGTGTGACTCAGCTTCTTCCTACCGTACAAAGGGAATGCAGTGGATTCCTCCTACCATGTGAGTGTGCGGGGACAGAGGGTGTGGCCACTTTCTACCGCACAAGAATACGGGCAGCGGGCGCGCTAGGCTTGGCTTCTTCCCTGTCGCGCAAGGTAGTGCACAGGGAGGCTCGACTCGGCCTATTCCTTTGCGCAAGGAATGCACAGTTCTCCTTCACGCAAGAGTTTGCGTGGTTCTCCTCTCCAAAGATGCTCTGTTTTTGAAATAGAAGCACTTGAATGTCCGGGAGGCAGCATCATTCTTCTCGTCTGGATCTACCATTTATAGATGATCCGAGATTCTTCTTCTGCATTTAAAATCTTCAAAATGTGCTGTGAAGCTCGGAGGTTTGAATTCCCGAGATATTCCCCCTAAAAATCTTCAAACAATGAACCGTAAAACTCAGGAAGATTTCCCTTATTGAATGAGAGGATTTTGTGTAGTATCTTCTCATCCGTGTGATGAGGATCACACGAGAAGATCCTCATGTGTGTGAGGTCTATCCATGCACGACGTGCATGGCCTCCCAACATCGTTTGCGTTGACCACCTTCAAGTTTCTATTTTGAAAGGATTCATGCAAGTGAAACTACATGCAAGAGATTTTGTTCCTTCATACGATCTCAATGCGCTCAAAATGAGCTTGAATGGTGGCTGGAGTGAGGAGATCGATGTCCGGGAGGATCACTGGCTCACGGTGGTCATCGGCACGGCAGCAAGGCATTGGGAGGTTGAAGACAATGCTCCCCCGACAATCGGACGGCTCACACCGTTCGCGGCTCGATTGAAGATCAGATGTGCAGCCAGGATCTCACGCGATGGAACGAGCGGCTGAGATAGGATGCGAGATCAGATAGACGGCCAGGATAAGATCTGCGTCTAAAAATTTCATCCCACATCGAAGCGCACTGCGGTTTTTGCGCGGTTTAACAAAATACTCCTCCCATCCTCGGTTCAGAATTCTCCTCCCCCCCCTTCGGTGCCATCCCGCACAGGTTCTCCTGTGGGCGCGCTTCTTCACCCACAATGCTCCTCCGGGCGCGCACCTAGTGCCCACTATGCGCAGGCTTGACCTCCACGTAGCTCCGGCATACACACGGCCCAGCCTCCTACGGGCTGGCTCTGCCTAGGCCTCCTCATGGGCGTGGTGATCTAGTCCCATATGTTCCTTAGGATGAAGCTTGGGTAGCCAGCTTGTGGGATGGCCCCTTTTTTGCATAAGGTCCTCTCCCTCCTTGTCTACTTGGTTAAATTAATAAGTAGGAACAAGACTTCTTCATGCCATTCTCTTCTTCTTCACCTCCTATTCATCTTTACAATTACTCTTCTCTCCTTCAACATTTATTCTTCTTCTTCTATTAAAGAATGGAATTCCCAAGGATCTCTCAACTATCTTCATCAACCATAAATTAAGAATCACCTAATTGTCAATGTTCTTAAATGATCCAATTATAGATGAGGTTGGATCATCTTCAAAACCTCATGAACTAAGAGATAGTGCATGGTCTTCTTCAAACCACTTCATCCACTTAGTAGCTATGGATGGTTCATTTTCACTTCATCCTTCAACCACTTAGTAGATATGAATGGAACTTCTTCATCTCCTAATGCATTGTGAATACAATTCATGGACTTCTAACAATGTTGTGACATTGTATCGCCTTGATACAAGATGTGGAACTTCAAGATCCGTTCTACAATCGTCTGATTTGGTATGGAGAATGTGTCAACCATTACCTCCTATGCCACTTGGTGATTTTCCTAAGTGACATGCTTCTCAGTACCATGGTCATTCTCCAATCACCACCAAAACCATTACTTCAATCCCTGACATCTTTTTCACAACATCACCATCACCATCACATCCTATGTCATTCACATATTGACACTCCTTGTCATTCATTCAATCCTAGACACCTTATTGACAACAAATGAAACACAGTGCACAACACACATCCATAGTCAAACATATCACAAAACCTTCAATAAAACATGGATGTTTTGTATCCTAATAAATCAAATTAAAATAAAGCTAAAATCCATCAAAGGATGTTGACATAGATGAAATCAAAACCTTATTTTTAGAAATATCTCTTTCTATTTTAAAATCATTTAAAATTCACATAATTATAAAAAAAATTACATTGAAAATATTCTTATAATCTGGTAAGGGAAGCTTCAATGATGTTATAACAGCAGAAAATAGCCTCACCCTCTGTATATGATAAAAAAAATCTATCTTAATTTTGTCGAAAAGGTCATAAAGTACCTTCTTTGGAAAATGACAGAAATATTCCTTTAAAAACATATAAGGTTAAATAAGGTTATAAATTAATTTACCCCTTTATCTTGTAAAAATTGTTTTTAAATACATTTTTTTGAAACACGGATCTGGATGATAAAGATTACCTAGTAGATACTTATGTAAAAACAACCTCGGATAAAAAATAGATTGTAGAATTAACCATTA
Organism: Viscum album; assembly: GCA_963277665.1. Taxonomy (NCBI): domain Eukaryota; kingdom Viridiplantae; phylum Streptophyta; class Magnoliopsida; order Santalales; family Viscaceae; genus Viscum; species Viscum album. Next base: position 27,971,089 of record OY728123.1, on the reverse strand, counting down.
CCTTGTAATTTTTTTTGTTCGAGTGTAGGTTAACCTCCTTTATAATGGTGAAATAATTTTTATTAAATTATAAATGAATCGTATGCAGTAATATGATATCATATATGATCTTTTAATATTTATTTGTTAATAATATCTTAGTATTATAGTCAATTTGGGTGTTAACTGATTCATTTTTCTTTATATGATTTATTACATACGTAATGTTCGTTATGGATAGGATGTATCTTATTCATATTTGGAATTATATTAAGTATTTAAACATTATTTCTAATCATATAATGAAAATTATTCTTAAATAGAAACAATGGGGAACAAATCTCATCGCGTTCGTGGAGACGGTAATTCGTATGTACGCACGAGCAATAATATCATTATTTTGATATTAAAATAATTTATAATTGGATGGTATATCATATATAAAAAATCATTATCCTGTTATATTTATTATTTAGATCAATTACACATCATTTTTATACCCATCCAAATAATAATTTATTCAATAACAATTACACCATGACGTGGAGGTGATTTAGACTGCTCCCTTCATTGGATGGTTAAAATGCAACACAGATGGGGCTTCCAAAGGAATCCCAGGACCCTCAGGTTTCGGGGTAATTTTTAGGGATCATTATGGGGAGGTCGTGGCATGTAGTTATGGTCCATTTGGGAATGCTACAGGAATGGAAGCTGAAATGATGGCACTCATAAATGCGTTGGACATCGCTTGTTGACGATGCTGGAACAACATTTGGTTTGAATGTGACTCGGCCATGATGGTTTATGCAATAAGGATGGGTCAAATAAGACTATCATGGAAACTGGATGTTAAGTGGATAAATTGTATTGACAAAATTTCCTTTCTAAACTACTTTATCACACACACCATCCGGGAGGCGAATCGCATTGTAGATGGACTTGCAATCAAAGGGGTGTTAGAAGAAGAGAACATGCACAGAAACACAATTACCAATGAAATGGATCCTCTTATTACAAGGGAAAAATGTAAAATTACTTTATTACAACTTTTTTAATGTTTTAACATTCTCAATTTAAGAGCCTCCACGCTCATTTTTCCCCAAAAAAACACCACGACGTGGAGACAGTAAGTCGTACGTACACACGTATGGTGACATGTCATTAAAAGGATGGATAGAATAATGAATATGGTTGTACCATATTCATAATAAAACCACAGTATATAGTAGATATCATAGATATTAGTTTAGAATGGAAACAACAAAGAAAGAGGAAGTGGAAGAAAAAAGGAACTTGAAATAGGTGATGAAATATTTATCTCTTCTTCGGGTTCTTCCTTTTGATTTGATCAAAAGTGCTCCATAGGTTGCCTTTATGACTAAAGGAAGGACTCTAGGTTGAAGGAAGTATAGTTTAGAGGGTATTTGTTCAGGTTTTGGCTGATACAAATGGCTTTGAATGTGTAAATTAGAATAAAGGGGGAGTGAACTTTTATAAGAGGGGTGAGGGGAACCTTAGGAAAAGATAGAAATATTATTTTATAATAAACACATTTTCGGTTTCTAATGGCTCCAAAATAGATTATTTAAAGGCTAATGTGGATATGGGTCAGAAACCACTCAACCAATAGGTTTTAGACTGGTTTGGGGAGCTATATTCACTTTATCTTTTAGATTTAACTCTTAGTTAAATTGTTTGACATTTACCATGTCTCTTTTTATTTTTATATTATATGGTTAATAAAAATACATTATACTTCCAAGAGAACCCCAAGTGGTTAATTAATAATACAAGTACCTTTATATAAGTCTTCTAGAAGAACCTTATATTTTTAGGAATATAATATCAATTAATAATATAATATTTTTTTAAACGCTTTTTTGTCAATTTTGACAATACTTGGAATTTTGTTTTTTCTAAATTCATACCAAAATTATTACATCAAAAAAATTTTATCTATACTACCCTAATATTTCATATTAACCTAGATGATTATTATAATTCCTAAAAAGTCTAAAATTAGATTTATTTTGATATTTATAATGTCAATTATTTTAATATTTCATTAATTAAGTAATTAATGCATCATCATTGTGTCATAAATAAATTTAATTATTTAATGTCTAAAAAATATAAATTAAATACCAATATTTAGGAAATACATTTATATTTCTAATGAATATTTATAGTCGAAATTATCTTATGTGTAACCATTTATTGAAAATGGTTTATTTATTAAACATTTAATTTAACACTTTTAACTCTTCTTTGAATTAAATAATAATAAATGACCTAATCTAATCCAAGTGGACCTAAAGGATAATATATTATTCCTAATGCTGTTTTTGGTCGAATTATACTTATCCAATAGAATTATAACATGTGTTATGGTAATAATAATACCATTTTTACCCTTAATTACCCAATTTACTTTTAACCGTGGTAAATAAAACTAAAAGGTTACTATTCAGCAAAAATTATATTCATCATATTGAACAAAATTTTACTTATAGATATCAACTGTCTCTCTATTATTTTATAAATTCAACTCACCCATGTGGTAAAATTAAGTTTTATGTATATTTTCAAATGCTCCAAGGTGGTGGGTAAAAGACGGTAAAAAGTTCAATAAACATTTTATATATCTAAAATTATTATCAACTGACTCCAATTAATTACATTGAACATATATAGTTATTATGTATCTATTTTGACCTAAAATAAATTCTAATAAAATAAATATTTATTTAAATGAAAATTCTGTTTTAAACTATAACTCAGTGTTTTTCACTACTCATCCAAAATTAAAAGTTTTCAGAAAAATACCAAAAATTTACCCTAAGCTAAATTCAATATTTCAAATCCAAAAATGAATTCCATTTTGAAAAATAAAATTTATAAAATTTCAAAAGGTGGGTATTAATATTCATAACATCTAGTTTGATTGGTTGCGGTGTATTAGAATCTCGATGTTGTGTACAATGCAAGCAATTGTATTATTCAAAGGGAAGCGTACCGTGGAAGCTTGGGGTTTAACATGTACGGTTTGACAAACTATGAGTAAAATATGGATGGGTACTAGGGAAAATGGGGCTCCAACACTATTAGGACGCATAGCGATACACTAATTGTGCGAGGTGGCTCTATTAAAAAAAACACAATCCACACGGTTTCCCAAGACATGTGGAATTCATGCAGAGTTTAATCTATACTGTGGGTGAAGCATGTTTTTTCCCAAAAAGATGGTTTCGAGGCTCTGAACATGTCCCAAAACCCCATGAGACCATTTTTAACCCCTTAAGAATCCATATTAGGTCCAAATTAAATATTTAGACTAAAATTTAAAGGATCTATACCTGAGTAAAAACCTGGATTCTTACAATCTTCCCCCTTATGAGAACTCGTCCAAAGTTCACCTTCCAAAGGTGGAGATACCTTTCATGAGAAAGAATCTAGCCAATAGGAACATATTTCAGCTTCCCTCACCCAATTCTCATCCTCTACTTGGTCGTTCTACCATAGCAGTCGTACTTGAGGGATATACCTAGCCCAGAGATCCTTTGTGCTCCAGTCGACAATGTGTGATCAATACTTCTTAAAGGTAGAATTAGCAACTAACTCAACTACCATGGGATAAAATGTATGATATGGTTCGACATGATAATTGAAAAGTTGTAAAATATGAAATAAGTCATCCATTGAATGGTTCCTCTATGTTTGTAGCAATCGATAGGATATCAGCCTGACATTATCTAGAATTTAAAAAGTCCCTAAAAAACAAGGAGACAAAGTCACCTACATTCATAATTGTTTATTCCCTAGACTGGGTGTTACCGGAAGAAAAATAAGATCCATACACTTGATCTAAATAGGTTTCAATAGTGATTTGCATATGATTTCTATATATACTAAGGAGTAGTCATTTTATTTTTGATTAGTTGAACTTGTTCTCAAGTCTCATAAATGAGACGAGCACATATTAGGGTTGCCTCACCATCCTCAAGCCAACACAAGGGTGAATGGAATGGCCTACCACATAAGGCCTCAAAAGGATCCATCTGAATAGTCACTTAAAAGATGTTATTATAGGAAAAGTCAAAGAGAGGGAAATGGTTCTCCCATAAACTGCCAAAATCAAGGACACATTCTCAGTGCATACCATCTAGAACGTGTATTTTCCATTTTGATTGTCCATCGATATGAGGGTGAAATGTTGTACTTAGAAGAACCTGTGTTCTGATAGCCTTATGCATTCCATAATGAACCATGATGTGAAACATGAATCCTAATATGAAATGATTGTATGTAGAACCGCATGTAGTAGTATAAACTCATTGACATATAGTCTTCCTCTATCTTCAACTGAGAATGTCTCCTGAATGGGAATGAAGTGGGGTGATTTCGTTAGTCGGTCAATGACTACCCAAATAGCATCACTACCCCTAGTAACCTAGTAAATACAACTATGATAGCCATAAAAATAACTTCAAATTTCAATTTCAGGACTAGAAACGACTATAATAGGCATGTAGGTATCTACTAATCTACCTTCACCTGCTGATAGGTGAAGCACAGAGTGATAACGTCTGCAATCTGATGTTTCATCTCAATCCACCAATACAAGTGTTTCATATCTGCTAAATCTTTGAGATTCCTGGATGAACTACCCACTATGAAGTGTGGGACTCCTTTGTCAACTCCCCTCTCATATCTGTAGGAACCCATATATGTCCTACTAGATGCAGGATGTCATCTCTATCTACAGACCAATCCAATGGCAGGTTATCTCCTAATATACTCTCGCGTACAACCAAACCATCTTCATCTAACAACTCCCTAATATTCTTATTATCCAATAGGGATGAGGTAACTATCAATGATGAGAGATAATAATTCTCAAGACTATCATGAAACTCAAGATAAATCTCAGAAAAGAGGTCCATTAACTTCCATTCATCACTACATTCCCGTACAGCCTGCGATTGTGTTTTCTAACTCAGTGCATCTGCAACCACATTGCCATTCCCATGAATATAGGCAAGCTCAAAATCAAAGGATTGTATTTATATGACCCATATATGTTGTATGAGGTAAAAAGGATTTTGAGAAAAGATATATTTTATTCTTGGGTGACCTGTGTACACCACAAAGCACTCACCCAAAAGATAATGTCTCTACCAACATATGCAATGGAAAACTACGACAATATCAAAGTCATGCGGTGGGTAATTTCACTCGAGATGAATAAACTATCTATATTAGTATTAAAAAACATTATCTTCATGCATAAACATTTCTCCTAGTCCAATACCTAAGGTGTCATAGAAGATGGTATAACCTCTACATGGATCGGGAAGGATTAGATGTTTTGTTGAGAGAATCCTCTTTTTCATCTCCTGAAAGGCTTTCTCACGTTCTTCTATCCATATGAACATGACACCCTTCTTTCTAAGGACAGTAAGAGGTGAATAAAGGTTGAAAAATTATTTTATGAAATGCATGTAAAATCAATAAATCCCCTATAAACTCTATATATCAAAAATGTTCTTATGATGCCCCCAGTAAACTACAACACTTGTCTTTTCATCATCAACAGATACACCTGATTCTGATATTATATAACCCATGAAGTGAACCTTGATGATCCAAAAGTGGCCCTTATCAAGCATGGAATAAATCTGAGGCTCTCTTGATTTACTCAGAATGATCTTAAGGTGTTTGGAATAGTCTCTATGAGTGTGAGAGTACACCAATATTTCTTCCACAAAGACCATGAAAAAAGAATCCAAATAGATAATTAAACCATATTCAACAAAGACATGAAAAAGGTAGGTGAGATGTTAATACATAATGTCATAATAAGGTACTCATACATACTATTTATGTTATGTAACATTGTACGAGTTATGTCTAATGGTCTGACTTGCACCTAATGATAACTCATTCTCAGGTCAATCACAAAGAAGACCTATTCTCTTGGGGATGGTCACATATATCACCTATTTGATGAAGTGGATACCAATTCTTTATTTTGAGATGGTTCAACGTAATGTAATCCACATATAGATGTAAGGATCCATCTGAATTCTTGGAAGGAAGCATGCAAAAACCCCAAGAGGATGTACTGGCCCATATAAAACCTAGGGCCTCAAAATCCTCTAACTACCTCTTTATCTCCTCAGGTCCTTTAGGATACATCCTATAAGTTGGATTGGACACTAGATTTTACCTTGTAACAATCTCTATTTTAAACTATACCCATCTCTCAGGAGGTAACCTAGAAAAATCATTGGGAAAAACTTCCCTAAAACGATCCACTACTAGAGGTAAATCTGGTTGATGTATCCCAAGATCCTTCATGTCTATATTTTCAATCTGGATGGTCACTCCACCTACTCCATGATTCTCTGGTAAAGCTCTAAAATACTAGACATCCCACTTACCCTTATTTAGATATATACATTCCTTTAGAGATTTAAAAGGTACACTATGACGATAGCATAATACAAAATCATGATAGTGAACCAACCATTCCATCCGGATAATCGCATCGAAGCTCGTCATATAATGAAAAAATAGGTTCTATAAGAAAGGGTAACTACCAAACTCGAGGGTATAGTCCCTACACTGGAGTACTCCCAATATTCATACCCCTAATGGTGTATCTAGGGTAATTACACCATATTAATATTGTATCTCTAGTCCACGAATTTTCATGATAGATACAGAGATAAAATATTTTGATGCACATATATCAAATAAAGAAGATAATATAGTAAATGAATCTAGAATAATACCTCATACTACAGATGGTCTCACATCTTGATCCTCATGTATTGGTTGTAGTTCAGGTAACTAAAATGATCCATGGCCCTATGAAACATATAGACTTCCACGATCAAAACATCTCTATTGGAGCTACTGGAGATTAGGGGTCTAGCTAACATGGACATGACCTCCTCCTCGGACAGGCCTACCGGTGCTATTCCAACTCTTTGCCTAACATGGCATAAAAGAATATACTCCTAATGGTGGAGTCGGTGCATATCGTTTTCCACTCAAAGCAGGCATAAACGTCCTATAAATACATTAATGATTCCTCAAACAACTACAAGCCCAAAACTCCATTATGTCTCTATCACACTAAGGCATTTAATTAAACCATCTTATACACTTATGACACACCAAATAGATATCGAAAGAGGTACTCTGGTTGTCACTACCCTAATGAGAAATGTCATGAAAACACTTCTTACCACTGAAATAACTACTGGCCTAAGGTGGCACAAGTACTTGATTCTTGGTAATATTTATTTCCCATAGGTTGTGCTTATTGATAAGTGCCTGATTGACTATTACAGAAAAAGTAGGCAGGTGAAATACATTGACCTTCATACAAATGGCGTACTAGAACCCATCCTTGAAATTTCTATCATGCAAAATCTCATCACCATCTTCGAATGGTGAAGGAATTGTAACTCTATAAATTGTACAGAATATTCCATGACTAAAATTGATCCCAATGTGAGATGCATGAACTCTCTAGCTTTTTCTGCTCTCAACGTCTGAGTAATGAACCAATCATTGATTTCACCCTAGAAATAAGCCCATAACATACCCTGATGCTGAACAACATTTTTAATCAAATCCCACCAACGCGTGGTCAAATCCCAAATCATGTATGTATGAAGTTTGACCCATTGATCTAGAGGGATCTTTGTATTCTCAAATACAGATAGATTGTCCTATATCGATGGATTATTATCCTGTAGACCATCATCCCATATGATGGTAGGAGTATTTTGCTGCTGGAACTCACAAGTCAGATATGCCATCATGGGTGCAAGCCATAGAGAACTATGCATGGACTTCATCCGATGTATGAAACAATAAAAAACGTGGGCAGCGGTTCCCAGATTAGGTATAGCTGTTGGTGCCTCAAGTGGAACTCCTTGAGGCATGACTGGTGGCTCAGGGCCCACCACATTTAGAGCATGGTTGTCGCCACCCTCATAGTGTATGAAGTGAGGATGTCATGGTGTTATTGATCTAAAATTACAAATAACACACCCTAGAATAAGAATATAAGCATAAGATAGCATCACAATAAGAATATGAAAATAATAAAACTCACTACCAAAGTAATAATCTGAAACCCAATGTTTTACGAACAGGTTCATGTGAACAATGTTATGCTTTTAATGATGTATCTTGTTTTATTTTATTTTAATTTTTTCTTTGGGTGCTGATAAATCATTAAAAAGGAAATAGAACATGATGAATATGATAAAATGGTATATATTTAAAAGTTACATTGAAACAAGACCCATCTAATTTAACGAACCGTGCACAAGACCTATCACGGCCACACCAAGACTACTGAGAATCACAACTCGGGTAATCAGATAGTCGTCGTCTTCAGGGTCCATCAGTGTGAAAAATACAACAGCCAGAACCACCGCGCACGCACTCAGCACCAGTGGTATGAGGAGTGCCATCCGCCTAGGGTCAGGTGTTTTAAAAATGTAAAACACCTTACCCCTTGTTTTTATAATGGACCTCTAAGGGAATATTGCCATTATATGACTGTTGGGTTTCAATGGATAAAGTACATCTTTTTATAAAAATTTGGTCTTTATAAAACTTTTATAATCTTATTGTATTTCAATATTTTAATATATATAATAAATATTAGAATTATTTCTTCGAGTATTAAAATAAAATATTATCCTTGAAAATGAATCTATTTTCATTTTTTTTTCAAAATCTTGATGATATATATATGGTGGAAAACTTATTATTTTAAAACGTGTCGAAATTCATGTTTAAAGGGGTATCTGTAATAATTGGAAAATATATATATATATTGAATCTCTAAATCTATGTATTTTGAAATAGGGAAAAAAATTATTTATAAATCAAATGAAGGTGGATGATATAAATTGGATTTTTTATTTCTAAAGATATAAGTTCCTAATAAAAGTATAGTATGTTAATTATGAAATTTATAATATTTATATCGAATGGTAAAGTATTTTACATAATCTAAAATGGTATTTTTATATTTGGAATCTCTATGTTAAAAATATCTGTTAAATTGTGTAAATTCAATTTTAATGTCATATACTTTTTTTATTTAAAGGTAAATTGTTTTTTAAAAGCATATTGTTCCTTCTCGGAGAAGCCTGTGCTGGCCGCACGATCGCCTCGACTGTTTGATCTTTCCAAGGTCATATCCCATCAGTTGATGTTTTTTTAAAAGCTATTTTTATCTCGTCTGTCCGATCTCTCTAAGTCGGATCCCACCCATCGTTATTTTTTTTCATTCTTCGCAAACTCGGTCATCTTCTACCTCACGTCAGGGTCCCGTGAACCAGCTCTGGATTTCCCGAGAATCCACCCTCTCCACTATTGAGTATAACCTTGCGTACCCACCTTCCTAAGACATCATAGGATCGTCCTAACCCTCGAATCGCTTTCCTTTAAGAACAATCACACCTCTATGTAAGAGGGGACCTCCGGAGCCAACCTGCGCCACCGCGACACCTACCTTTCTGTCACCTCGCCACCACACAAACCACCATTGGTTCCACACCACACTCCCCATGCATGACCACACCGGTGTCGGCGCTACGTCGTTGGTCACCACACTGTTACCTTGCAGTGTCTCCAGGTGGTTGAGACCTCACCGGACCACCTACGGCCACCCAAGTTCCTCTCGTTTCTCCAGCCACCCAGCAAGCCTCTCTCCGCGGTGAGTTTCTTCCTTAAGCTGTAAGGGTGTCCTATTTACGTGGTTTTTTTAACCCACCCATGCTCCTCGTTTCATGTTTATATATACATGAGAATATAAAATACGAATTATAGTCAAAGGAATATATATATATATTCCATGCTATCCATTCTTTTAAACAGAGGACTCCTAGGGTGTTTATCTTCGAGGGGTACTCCCGTTTCTTTTATTTAATGAAAAACCTAGTATAAACCATCCATGTGTAATCAGTTACATGAAAAGTATATATATATATATATTTAAATTTTATATAATCGTATCATGTTTTGTTTCAAAAATGGGGTGTGTGGTTTTGGAAGGGTGTTTCTCCTTTATGATGTAAAAACTTTGTTTATTTTGAGTATTTATTTTGTAACCGGTTTGATACAATAGGTGTATTGATATAATTTTATATATACAACAAAAACCCTTTGGTTTTGAAGAATTTTAAAGGGTGTTTCCATCTTTATATAAAAAGGGGTATCCTTTTTAAGTTAGTTTTAATGATCCTATTTTGCAAACCTAAAAATCAGGTTTAAGTGTATAGTGTATATACGGTTTTGAATATATATATATATATATATATAACTCTAACCCAATTATTTTTAGGGTATCAAAGATTATTCAGTATTCTAATACTAAGAATTATATTTTGAAAAGGGTCTTTCTCTAATAAATTCCTAACATGTATGATTTTATGTAATCCTTATATATATACATATAACTATATATTTATATATAGTTATGTATTGGAATGGAAATCAGTTTTGATTTTTAAGTTATGAATACTTATCTTTGAAGAATATTTTTGATGCAAACTTGGTCTTTGGTTTAAGTACAATTATGTTTTAGTTAAAAAAAGTTTTTATATGTTTATGTATTTATAGTTTCATAAACATTTAAACCCCCATAAGGTTTTGAATTTTTTTAAATTGAATAAATGATAAGTAGTTAGAGGTTTCCATATTTTAGGTGAAACATGTTTAATTTATGAGACATCCTATACATATACTTTGTGTATATATCTCTATGTATGTATGTGTTTTTAAGATTAATATATGAAACCCTATTCTCAAGAAATGGTTATTAATATTTTTTGCATGTAGGATTTTAGTGCTTGCCTATGTTGTTTTATATTTTTGTGTCTAAGAGTATACCAGTGAACATGACTAATTAAAGATGAATCCTCGAAATGATTTATGTTTTTCTAAAGGATATGCTTATTCCTATTTTAAACATGTATTAAAAGGATAGGGACTTAAGGGTTATGTTAATATGAAGAAACCCTCTATTAATTTTTTACCAAGTAGGTCGCAGTGATTATTAGTGATCAGAGTTTAACTGCAAATTCTATATACTGTGAAGAACAATAATTAATGCTAAGTATTTTATTTAAAGTATTTTATTTCCAAGTATTGGGATTTTAAAGATTGCAAGTGTTTATTATTTTTATACCAAGCATGCCGCAGTGATTGTTAGTGGTTGCAGATTTTTTGCAAGTACAGTGACCTGTAAAGAACAATAGTTAATGCCAAGTAGTTCATTTTCATGTACTGGAATTTTAGAGACTCATCATTTAATACCCCATTGGGAAAATCTCGTACATTCATCATTTTATGCACTTAAATAATTGTTATATGCACATAGTATGCTTACTGAAACATGCCTGCTTTTATTCTATATTTTCAGCTTTATCTGTCGTATCATGTATTTGTAAACCAATTATATAATAGTTACCTTATTCATGTTATTATTCATGCATATGACTCAACATGATAATGAACTAAAAACTAAATTACCCGACATTGTATGGGACACCTTGGGTAATGAGAAATGAAAATGGTATTACCCAAAGTGGTATGGGACACCATGGGTAATATGAAATGAAAATTAAATATTCAAAGTGGTATGGGAAACCGTGAATATCTGACCTTTTCAATATGTGAGAAATGTATGGGACTACCGGGATGGGGTCCGGTAAAAAGAAAACCCTCCAGGATGGGGAATGGTTAAAATAAGCCCTCCGGGTAAGAGACCGGTAAAAGTAAGATCCTCGATGCATTGATAGTTCTCGAGACAGTCAGATTGGATTATTACCCCTAGGTCATGGCACAAGGCCTTGACACGTAGACCATGAGTCCTTCATCACAAATTTCATAGTTTATGACCAACCAAGTGATTACTCCGACTAGAGGAATATCCTTGGTTATAGAACCTTACCTATGAGTATCAGATTAAAAAAACACAAGACATATGATATGGAAATATTGATGCATGACCAGTTTCTTTTCCAGAATTTCATTACAAATTTTTTATTACAATTATCATGTCATGATGTGCATATTTTTGTGTAGATAATGTGCTTGTGCGCGACTCTGATGATGTTTACACCTTGTTTTTCATACACACCTTTCTTGTTTATAGACACTTTACTTAGTATAACCCATGCCTTTTTATTAGAATTCTTATCTTGTCTATTAAGTTTGTTTCAACTAAATGTTCTAGTGTATAAGTATGAAGTGCTTTAACTGTGTTACATCCACTTTTGTTTTGTCTTGAAGTTTTTTCCTTTAATAAAACATTTTAGGTATGGAAAAGTATTTTCAAAGTAGTTTTCAAAGGTTGTACATATGTATTTTCAAAAAAAACCCTTACTGAGTATTTCAAAGCTCACCCTACGTTTTTTGTTATATTTTTTTATAGGTTGATAGAGCCTTTCCAAGTCTTGGATTTTTGTTCTTAGCTCAGCAATAAAGAAGCACAACTGTTGTCTCTGATTCTGTAGGATCTAAACCAGAAAGTTCCTCCTGCTGTGTTATGATGTGAAACTTATTTGTTTCATTTGTATGAATTAAATTACACACCATAACCATTGCACCGTCTTTGGGCTACCGGGGTCGGGGTGTTATAGTTGTTATCAGAGGAATATTTTAGGCAACCCTGGAAAATTTAGACAACACAAAAACATTAATAATGTTTTACTATGTAGGGTTTGTTTTTAAACTTCTCAGATGGAAAGACAGCGAACCACACCTAGACTCTTGACTCTCCCTATAGAGATCATAGAGACTATTGTAGAAATATCCAGCTCAAAAAGTTAACAACCTTTTGTTAACATACGAATCACTTGCAACCCCCTCTATGAAATATAAAAATGCTCGAATTCCCTTCGAATCATCCGAGGGTTGGAAGTTGTGTATAACCAAATGGCCAATGCATTATTCAATAATTATAAAAAGAAAGGTAAGTAATACGAGGGACTCTTCCTATGTTTCACCATGAACAATAAATGCTTGGCCTTCACAGCCTTCGGAGAAGCTGTAAAGGAGTTGGACTTTCGCGCAGTCCTTATGTACCAAATCCTGTGTTTTAGCATGCTTGGGGTGTTCTGCGATTTTGGGTCTTTCATCGAATCCTTCATATATGAAGTGGTTTGAAAGCTCTTTAGGAACCAAATCCCATAGGATGTCGTGAATCTTGATGTCCCTCGTCCCCATCTCTGGAGAACCACCTGTATCAAATGGGAGCCTGGTTTTAACCATGATCTACTTTTCCAAGAATGTATTTGGGAAGACGAGACCCACAAGCTTTGTTCTGCCCTAGGGATAGAGTTGAATAGTAACTTTTCCATGGGCGGTGGAGGTAGAGGGACATCACCAAGGGTTTCAGAGAAGCCATGTGAATAAGTCAGTGAATGTACGCCAATCGAATTGCGAGGACGCAATTCTTTTAAGAGGGGGATAATGTGATTCCCCATGTATTATGAACAGGTCCAAGTGAACAATGTTATGCTTTTAATGATGTCTCTTGTTTTATTTTATTTTATTTTGTGCTTTGTGTGATGAAAATGAATTATAAAGGAAATAAAACCTGAAGAATATGATAAACTGGTATATATTTAAAAGTTACATTGCAACAAGACCCATCTAATTGAAAGTACCATGCACAAGACCTAACACGGCCACAACAAGACTACTGAGAATCACAACTCGGGTAATCAGATAGTCGTCATCTTCAGGGTCCATCAATGTGAAAAATATAACAGCCAGAACCACCGCACACGCACTCAGCACTAGTGGAATGAGGAGAGCCATACGCCTAGGGTCAGGTGTTTTAAAAATGTAAAACACCCTACGCCTTGTTTTTATAATGGAACTATAAGGGAATATGATTGTTATATGACCGTTGGGTTTCAATGGATAAAGTGGATCTTTTTATAAAAATTTGGTCTTTATAACACTTTTATAATCTTATGGTATTTCTATAAGTCCCCAGCCTTAAACCTTACTTAATCTTGAGTTATTACAAGATTTCACATTGAGGATCTTTTCGGGTTTAGAGTTTTAGAGAATTAGATCATAAAACTTGCATTACATTCCACATATAAACAAAGTGGTTACAGAAAGATAGTATTCTTCATTCCCATAAATGGAAACACATTTAAAATAAAACATGGATTATTTCTTGACACATCCTTGACTCTATCATCTTATTATGTACCTTTCCCTTGACATGTGAAAAACATTTCAAAAACTTGGGATGAGCATAAAAACTCAGTATGGGTTATAAAAAAAACATGGAAAGGAAACATGAGTTCATATATACATAAGAATGAAATCATACTTTACCCATAAAACATAGGCACTTTAACATACCTCATAAAATCATGAATAAATCATAGAAATCCTAAGACATAAAGGTAACTTGAGGCATTCATAACATTCTTACGTAGGGAGTAACCCTCTTGGTTACGTTTGGAATACCCATCACAGTATATTCCCTAAAATCTTTTCGGAGAAACCTTAACGTTTCACTCCTTCACGTTACCCAATGCATTGGAGAGCTATAACGGGCTCACCCACCCTTAGTTTATCACGGAACCACCCGTCTTCATAATAATGCCCAAGAACCATAACATAATCATATCACATAAAACATGCATAAAGGAAACATAACATTTCCACATTTCAATCACGAGATATCAATAAAACACATTGATATAATAAAAAAATTATGAAAACCATTTTCAATACCAAAGTAAAACATGGTGTTTTTTTCGTTTTAAAAAAAAGTATGGCTTGTGGAGGAAGCCACAACTCAAATAACGGTCACGACGGCGGAGAAGTCGTTGTCGCCGCATACGTATGGCAAAAAAATTCCCTTTTGTCGTTTAGTAAATGCTTCGTATAAAAAATATTCCTTTTGCATAAACGTAAAAGTCAAAGGGGTTTATACAACGTATAAAAGAAAGTTGTGTATAAAATAAAATATGCCTCAATGAAAGGAAATTGAGACGAAGTCCCATACCTCAGGTCCGAATTGACTCGATCATTCTTTAATCTCCTGAATAATAAACTTGAGTTAATCTCTACTTGCTTATGAATATTTTTCAAGTTCATTATTCCTTTTATATCATGTTATGGACATCATGTAATCATTTAAGTTAATAATGTTCATTTTGTCGGTATTTGGTTCTTAAGTCAAAAATAGACTTCTTACACATATATGTTGTTAATTTGGTCATAGGTTCGTTATATCCAGAATGATATTAATGATTTGGATAACATATATATCATATATATTCATCATATACATGTATTTATAATATTACATCACATTTAGAGGTATGAAATGAAATGCACCGTTCATGGAGACGGTAAGCCGTACGTACGCATGAACGCTACTTCCATTTCTATTTCATATTTTCGGGAATGGAATCATAATGATATAAGAGTATATTATAATTCCAGTATAATAACATATATAATATCATTAACTTTATCCTTTACACATCCCACATATGGTATTAACGAATCAAATCATTTTCAGGGGGCGGTAGTCCGCACTTCCTAAAATGAAGATATCGTGTTTACCCATAATGGAAACCATAAAGGTATGCCCAAAATGAAAAAAAAAACAGAAGCATAAGGAAAACATAAACACATTATATATCATATATAAAAATAGTGACATCATAATGGCCACCTTTGAAGGTGTTAAATGAGTATTGAACAATCATCGTTTCGGGAGGCAGAATTTCGCCATCCACGGAAACCGTATGTTATTTAACCATTTGATGTAGTTGTGTGAGAATGTAGCTCAAATAAATCTTATTAAAACTTCCTTTTATATTTAAGATACTGGTTTTGTTACAAAATAAGTAAATAAAAAGAGTTTAGGGTGTTGGAGAAGCAAAATAAAACAAATGAACCTGAGAGAATGAATTACCTTTAAAAGTGTAACTCCTTTTGATTTGAGCCTAAAGGCTTCCTTTTAAAGGATTATGCCCAAAGGGAATCCTCTAGGATGAGGAGAGGGATGTGGAGAGAGTAAATGGGCAGGGTTTGGCTGAGCCAAAGGCTTGAGGAGTGTTTTAAATGAGGTAGAGGTGGGGGCCTTTTATAAGAGGAGAGGAGGGGCACTTTTGGAATGTTAAGAAATATTACTTTATTTGAAAATGTGTTTCGGTTTCAAAAGGTCCCACATGGATATAATTCGTGGATAAGGTGATAAGGGTTCGAAATCCACTCATCCAATTGGTTTTGGCCATGTGTAGTTCATAGATTTTACATTATATTTCCATTTTATTTAAATCGTCAAATAATGATGTCATCACTGCATCATGATTATGTCATAAATAATTTACTTTATTTAATGTCTAAAAATCAAAAACAAAATACTATGATGTAGGAAATATTTTTATCTTTCCAATTACTATTTATAATCAAATATCTTATCTTTATAACCCCATGTAAAAATTGTTTTCGTAAAACGTATTATGTTTGTGTCATTTTTACCTTTACATTAAATAAAAAGTTATTTATGTCATTTCCCAACCAAAATGTCCCCATGGGGTCCCCAAGTTGACCCATGGCTTGTATTGGTCGGCCATGACACAACCAATAAGGTTGGGACATGTGTCTAGGTCATTTCATATTATTAAAGCATTATTTATACCTTAAACTACACTAATTACCACTAATCGCGATTAAAAACTTAATAAGTTACTATTCACCAAAAAATTATTTTAATCTCATTGAACCACATTTTACTTCTTAATGACAAACATGTATGTTGGATTTTCAAAATTCAATACACATTAGTGGTAAACTTTCATTTAACTGAAAATCAGTTTGCTTGATTACCACTTAGTGGTTTCACTATTCATCAAAAATTGAAGTTTTTCAGAAAATTACCAAAAATTCACCCTAAGCTATATTTGATATTCTGAATTCAAAAATGAAGTCTATTTTACAAAATTAAAATCATATAAGTCACATTAATTAATTTAATAATTAATTCCCGCTGCCAGAGCAAAAAGCGTGTTTTTACAAAACAATAAGTATCAAAAGATAGACACCAGTTTAAGTCTAATTTCAAAGTGAAATCTATTCCAATGACCACCATTGGATAAAATGGTAAAAATATATTCTAATTTCACTTCAAAACCAATTCAAAACCTAATATAATCATATAAATAAATTAGATTAAAAATTAGTTTTGATGTAAAATGCAGTATTTCTCACTATTCATTAAAAAATGAACATTGTCAGAAAAATACCAAAAATTCACACAAGGTAAATTTTGATGTCCCAATCATAAAGAATAAGTTTATTTTGACAAACATAGTTTATAAAATTATCAAAAGATAGATTCAAAAATGGTTTGCCATCAAAAGGCAGTAAAACAATCTTTTAAGAATATTATTGTATTCCATGCATAAGATTGTATTTATTTTCATTTTAAACCTCTATAACACTATCTTAATAATTAATAGACATAGATAAAAATATCTATTATTAATTACATACTTGGGATGTTACATCCTTCCCCCCTTTATAAAATTGCGTCCCCGCAATTTATTTACTTATCGAATAAATGGGGGTACTTATCCCTCATTGCATTTTCAGATTCCCATGTTGCCTCTTCAATCATGTGTTTTTTCCACAAAACCATTACCTGGTGAATCACCTTATTCCGTAACACTTGCTCCATGTGGTCAAGAATCTGGACCGGTTGTTCCTCATAAGATAGGTTCACTTCCAGCTGAACTACCTCTGGACTCAAAACATGAGATGGATGTGGCATATACTTTCTCAACATCGAAATGTGAAAAACATTGTGTACCTGAGATAAACTCGCAGGTAAAGCCACTCGGTATGCAACTGATCCAACTCTCTCCAGAATTTCCTATGGTCCAATGAACCTTGGACTCAACTTTCCTTTCTTACCAAATCTCATCACACTTTTCCAAGGAGAAACCTTGAGAAAAACATGATCACCTAACTCGAAAGATAGATCCTTCCTCCGGTTATCCGCATAACTCTTCTGTATGCTCTGAGCTGTTCTCATGTGTTTCTGAATCAGCTGAACTTTTTCTACCATCTCTTCTTCCAATTATGGTCCCATCAACTTCCTTTCACCCACTTCATCCCAGAAAGTTGGAGTTCAACACCGCATCCCATATAATGCCTGAAATGGTGCCATCTGTATACTGGAATGAAAACTGTTATTATATGAAAACTCAACCAAAGAAATATGTTTGTCCCAACTTCCCTAATAATCCATAGAACAAGCTCGTAGCATATCCTCCAATGTCTGAATTGTTCGTTCTGACTACCCATCTGATTGAGGATGAAAAGCTGTACTAAAATTTAATTCAGTACCCAACGACTTCTGAAGGCCTTTCCAAAAGTTAGAAGTAAACCTGGGATCACGATCCGATACAATGGAGAGAGGAACTCCATGTAACATAACTATCACTTTAAGATACAAACTTGAAAGTTGATCAAGAGAGAAAGTATCTCGTATAGCAAGGAAATGAGCAGATTTGGTCATGCGATCAACAATAACCCAGATTACATTATTACCTCGAGATGTCTTCGGTAATCCAACATCAAAGTCCATGGATATATTCTCCCATTTCCACTCTGGCACTGGTAAAGGCTGAAGCATCCCTTTCAGTAACTTTCGCTCTGCTTTAACCTGCTGACAAGTCAAACACTTCACAGTAAAATCAGCAATATCTCTTTTCATTCCATCCCACCAGTAATACTCCCGCAGATCTCTATACATCTTAGTACTGCCCGGATGAACTGAAAACAGAGAACTATGAGCTTTACATAAAAACTCTCTCTTCAACTGTGAATCACAAGGCACACACAATCTCTTCCCAAATCTCAAAACACAATCATTATCAATGTTGAATTCAGGAAACTTAACTTTCTGAACCAGCTCTACCCTTTTCTGCAACTCACTGTCTTGCTTCTGTGCTTGCTTGATTCTATCTGATAGAGATGATCTCACTGATACCTGAAACAAAATAGAAGGACTTCCTGCACCAACAACTTCTATTCCAAAGTTCATCAAATCGTTAACCAAAGGATCACGTTCCAACCGCAACATTGTTAATGAAGCATTACTTTTTCGATTCAAAGCATCAGCCAATTTATTTGCTTTTCCCAGATGGTAATGAACTGTACAATCATAATCCTTGATTAATTCCAGCCATCTCCTTTGTCTCATGTTTAACTCTTTCTGAGTGAATATATACTTTAAACTTTTGTGACCGGTATATATTTCACACTTTACTCCATACAAATGATGCCTCTAAATTTTTAAAGCAAAAACAACAGCAGCTAGTTCCAAATCATGTGTAGGGTAATTTACCTCATGAGTTTTCAACTGTCATGAAGCATAAGCAATTACCTGATCATTCTGCATTAGGACGCAACCAAGTCCTTTCAATGAAGCATCACTGTATATAACAAACTCACCATTCCTGGAAGGTAGTGCCAAAACTGGAGCATTCACCAATCTTCTTTTCAATTCCTGAAAACAATCATCACATTCTTTTGTCCAGATAAACTTAACACCCTTCCGAGTTAGCTTAGTCATTGGACGAGATAACCGTGAAAACTTTCTAACAAACTTTCGGTAATAGACCACCAAACCAAGGAATCTATGAATCTCGGTTACATTTGTGGGTCTTGTCCATTCATCCACAACTTTTTTTTTTGTAGGATCAACAGTTATTCCATCTTTAGAAACAATGTGAACAAGGAAAGAAATTTGTTGCAACCAAAACTCACACTTGCTGAATTTCCCATACAGTTTCTTTTCTTTTAATGTTTGCAAGATAACCCTTAATTGTTTTTCATGCTCCTCTTTACTATTAGAAAACACCAAAATATCATCAATGAAAACCACCACAAACTTATCCAAGAACTCATGGAAAATTCTATTCATTAAGTCCATGAATACAGCAGGTGCATTGGTTAGCCCAAAAGGCATTACTACAAATTCATAATGGCCATATCTCGTACGGAACGCGGTCTTCGGAATATCTGCCTCCTTTACCTTCACCTGATGGTACCCCGATCTCAAGTCAATCTTTGAAAAAAACTGAGCTCCCTGGAGCTGATCAAACAAATCATCGATATGAGGCAAATGATATTTGTTCTTAACAGTGATATTATTCAAGGCTCTATAATCAATGAAAAGTCTCATAGAACCATCTTTCTTTTTAACAAATAAAACAGGAGAACCCCATGGTGATGTGCTAGGTCTAATGAAACCTTTCTCTAATAAATCTTTCAATTGCTCCTTCAACTCTAAAAGTTCAATTTGTGCCATTCGATAAGGGGGTTTTGAAATTGGCTTAGCATCAGGAACTAAGTCAACAGTAAACTCAACTTCCCGATCTGGTATTATTCCAGGCAACTCATCAGGGAAAACATCAGGATACTCATTTATCACTGGCACATCCTTAATCTGAATAGTTCCTTTATTTTCAACGACGTGTGCAAGGTAACATTCATTTCCATCATTTACAAGTTTCTCGGCCTCTTGTTATGTTATCAAAAGTAAGGGTTCATTCTTGTAAACAAACTGAAAGTCTTTATGAAAAGAAACTTCTTTAGATCTACAGTCAGCATGGTAAATAGAGAGCCAATCCATACCCGGGATAACATCAAACTCTACTAGAGGTAGAACAATAAGGTTTGCAAGTAGGTTCTTTCCACAGATAAGGATAGGAAGATTCTTATAAATTCTTTTTGCCTCGACATTTACCCCAGGTGTTTTTACCAAAAGTTCAGGAGTCATCTCTTGAGATGGTATTCCCATTTTACTAGAAAAGGTTTCAGAGATGAAAGAATGTGTAGACCCCGAATCAAACAACACACTGGCATAATATGAAAAAACAAAAAATGTACCTGATACCACTTCATTTGATGGCCCGACATTTGCTGAAGTAGTTGCAAAGGATTTCACCACCCCTTTCTACTTGTAGTCTAACTGCTTCCCATCACTCAAGCTCCTTGTTGGACACTCGTTTTCATAGTGACCCATCTCATTGCACTTATAACATTTCACTAACTATAAATAAAACTTGTTCTTACCTTCACCTTGATCCTTTTCAGTGCAATCACGAGCCGTATGTCCCATCTGACCACATCGGTAGCACTTCCCAGAATTCAGAAGACATTCCCCAGCATGCCTTTTGCCACATTTATCACAAACTGGAAACTTAGTTCTCTTACCATCAGACTTTTTTGAAGAATTCTTACCTTTCTCCTACCACCTCGGTCTCTTCTTCTTCTAGTTGTTATAGAAAACTTGGTCATCGGCAAACTCCATTTCCACCTTCTCAGCACATCGAACAAGATTTTCATAACTTTTAAGCTCACGAGAAGCTAATGCCCTTAGATATTTTGGCTTTAATCCTGAGTAAAAACGATTGATTTTACTATCAAGGTCCCAGATAAAATTTGGAGCATACCTTGCCAATCGAGTGAACCTTTCTTCATAGGTAGCCACTGAGTCTTCCTCTCGCCTCAATTCCAAGAATTGCTTTTCCATCCTAAGTCGAACATCCTTAGGAAAATAATTCTCAAGAAACATACCTTTGAATTCATCCCAGTCAAGAGCATCAATCTCATCGGCGTCCCTGATATTTTTAACCATAGACCACCACTGATCTGCTTCACCCTCCAAACGGTAAATAGCAAGACTAACCTTTTGATTGTCTGAACACCCCATGACATCAAAAATCTTCTCCAGTGCTTTAATCCACCCTTAAGCTAGCACAGGGTCAGATGATTCTCTGAATGATGGTGGATGTTGCCTCATGAAATGTTCCACCACTGACATGTTCCTCTGCGGTTGGTCTGGCTGATCTCGTGTATGGATACCACCGCCATTTATCGCTTGAGTCAACTGCGCCATTACTGCAACAAACTGTTCAGTTCCAATTCCGACCATTTCTGGATGCTGATTCGGAAGGTTATTTCCTTCTGTATGCCTTCCTAGCACTACTTCCCTGTTTCCTCTGCGGAAAACCATTCTGAACAAACATGTCTTAGATGAAGCAACATGGTAATCTTTAAATGCTATATCATTTCGAAAAAAAATATTTTTGGATAATCATTTAATAGAATTATAACTCCTAAATTTATCTAAACCGACCTTTGATACCAACTATAAGGCCCCAGCCTTAAACCTTACTTAATCTTGAGTTATTACAAGATTTCACATTGAGGATCTTTTCGGGTTTAGAGTTTTAGAGAATTAGATCATAAAACATTCATTACATTCCACATATAAACAAAGTGGTTACAGAAAGATAGTAGTCTTTATTCCCATCAATGGAAAAACATTTAAAATAAAACATGGATTATTTCTTGACACATCCTTGACTCTATCATCTTATCATGTACCTTTCCCTTGACCTGTGAAAAACATTTCAAAAACTTGGGATGAGCATAAAAACTCAGTATGGGTTATAAAAAAAACATGGAAAGGAAACATGAGTTCATATATACATAATAATGAAATCATACTTTACGCATAAAACATAGGCACTTTAACATACCTCATAAAATCATGAATAAATCAAAGAAATCATAAGACATAAAGGTAACTTGAGGCATTCATAACATTCTTACGTAGGGAGTAACCCTCTTGGTTACGTTTGGAATACCCATCACAGTATATTCCCTAAAATCTCTTCGGAGAAACCTTAACGTTTCACTCCTTCGCATTACCCAATGCATTGGAGAGCTATAACGGGCTCACCCACCCTTAGTTTATCACGGAACCACCCGTCTTCATAATAATGGCCAAGAACTATAACATAATCATATCACATAAAACATGCATAAAGGAAACATAACATTTCCACATTTCAATCAAGAGATATCAATACAACACATTGATATAATAAAAACATTATGAAAACCATTTTCAATACCAAAGTAAAACATGGTGTTTTTTTCGTTTTTAAAAAAATTATGGCTTGTAGAGGAAGCCGAAACTCAAATAACGGTCCCGACGGCGGAGAAGTCGTTGTCGCCGCACACGTATGACAAAAACATTCTCTTTTGTCGTTTAGTAAATGCTTCGTATAAAAAGGATTCCTTTGGAATAAATGTAAAAGTCAAAGGGGTTTATACACCGTATAAAAGAAAGTTGTGTATAAAATAAAATATGCCTCAATGAAAGGAGATTGAGACGAAGTCCCATACCTCGGGTCCGACATGACTCGATCGTTCTTTAATCTCATGAATAATAAACTTGAGTTAATATCTACTTGCTTATGAATCTTTTTCAAGTTCATTATTTCTTTTATACCATGTTATGAACATCATGTAGTCATTTAAGTTAATAATGTTCATTTTGTCGGTATTTGGTTCTTAAGTCAAAAATAGACTTCTTACACTTATATGTTGTTAATTTGGTCATAGGTTCGTTATATCCAGAATGATATTAATGATTTGGATAACATATATATCATATATATTCATCATATACATGTATTTATAATATTACATCACATTTAGAGGTAAGAAATGAAATGCACCGTTCATGGAGACGGTAAGCCGTACGTACGCATGAACGCTACTTCCATTTCTATTTCATATTTTCTGGAATAGAATCATAATGATATAAGAGTATATTATAATTCAATTATAATAACATATATAATATCATTAACTTTATCCTTTACACATCCCACATATGGTATTAACAAATCAAATCATTTTCAGGGGGCGGTAGTCCGCACTTCCTAAAATGAAGATATCGTGTTTACCCATAATGGAAACCATAAAGGTATGCCAAAAATGAAAAAAAAACAGAAGCTTAAGGAAAACATAAACATATTATATATCATATATAAAAATAGTAACATCATAATGGCCACCTTTGAAGGTGTTAAATGAGTATTGAACAATCATCGTTTCGGGAGGCAGAATTTCGCCATCCACGGAAACCGTATGTTCTTTAACCATTTTATGTAGTTGTGTGAGAGTGTAGCTCAAATAAATCTTATTACAACATCATTTTATATTGAAGATACTGTTGTTGTTACAAAATAAGTAAATAAAAAGAGTTTAGGGGGTTGAAGAAGCAAAATAAAACAAATGAACATGAGAGAATGAATTACCTTTAAAAGTGTAACTCCTTTTGATTTGAGCCTAAAGGCTTCCTTTTAAAGGATTATGCCCAAAGGGAATCCTATAGGATGAGGAGAGGGATGTGTAGAGAGTAAATGGGCAGGGTTTGGCCGAGCCAAAGGCTTGAGGAGTGTGTGAAATGAGGTAGAGGTGGGGGCCTTTTATAAGAGGAGAGGAGGGGCACTTTTGGAAAGTTAAGAAATATTACTTTATTTGAAAATGTGTTTCGGTTTCAAAAGGTCCCAAATTGATATAATTCGTGGATAAGGTGATAAGGGTTCGAAATCCACTCATCCAATTGGTTTTGGCCATGTGTAGTTCATAGATTTTACATTAAATTTCCATTTTATTTAAATCGTCAAATAATGATGTCATCGCTGCATCATGATTATGTCATAAATAATTTACTTTATTTAATGTCTAAAAATCATAAACAAAATATTATGATGTAGGAAATCGTTTTAGCTTTCCAATGACTATTTATAATCAAATATCTGATCTTTATAACCCCATGTAAAAATTGTTTTCGTAAAACGTATTATGTTTGTCTCATTTTTACCTTTACATTAAATAAAAAGTTATTTATGTCATTTCCCAACCAAAATGTCCCCATGGGGTCCCCAAGTTGACCCATGTCTTGTATTGGTCGGCCATGACACAACCAATAAGGTTGGGACATGTGTCTAGGTCATTTCATATTATTAAAGCATTATTTATACCTTAAACTACACTAATTACCACTAATCGCGATTAAAAACTTAATAAGTTACTATTCACCAAAAAAATATTTTAATCTCATTGAACCAAATTTTACTTCTTAATGACAACCATGTATGTTGGATTTTCAAAATTCAATACACATTAGTGGTAAACTTTCATTTAAGTGAAAAATCAGTTTGCTTGATTACCACTTAGTGGTTTCACTATTCATCAAAAATTGATGTTTTTCCGAAAATTACCAAAAATTCACCCTAAGCTATATTTGATATTCTGAATTCAAAAATGAAGTCTATTTTACAAAATTCAAATCATATAAGTCACATTAATTAATTTAATAATTAATTCCCACTGCCAGAGCAAAAAGCGTGTTTTTACTAAACAATAAGTATCAAAAGATAGACACCAGTTTAAGTCTAATTTCAAAGTTAAATCTATTGCAATGACCACCATTGGATAAAATGGTAAATATATATTCTAATTTCACTTCAAAACCAATTCAAAAAAAAATATAATCATATAAATAAATTAGATTAAAAATTAGTTTTGATGTAAAATGCAGTATTTTTCACTATTCATTAAAAAATGAACATTGTCAGAAAAATACCAAAAATTCACACAAGGTAAATTTTGATGTCCCAATCATAAAGGATAAGTTTATTTTGACAAAAATAGTTTATAAAATTGTCAAAAGATAGATCAAAAATGGTTTGCCATCAAAAGGCAGTAAAACAATCTTTTAAGAATATTATTGTATTCCATGCATAAGATTGTATTTATTTTCATTTTAAGCCTATATAACACTATCTTAATAATTAATAGACATAGATAAAAATATCTATTATTCATTACTTACTTGGGATGTTACATCCTTCCCCCCTTTAGAAAATTGCGTCCCCGCAATTTATTTACTTATCGAATAAATGGGGGTACTTATCCCTCATTGCATTTTCAGATTCCCATGTTGCCTCTTCAATCATGTGTTTTTTCCACAAAACCATTACCTGGTGAATCACCTTATTACGTAACACTTGCTCCCTGTGGTCAAGAATCTGGACCGGTTGTTCCTCATAAGATAGGTTTACTTCCAGCTGAACTACCTCTGGACTCAAAACATGAGATGGATCTGGCATATACTTTCTCAACATCGAAATGTGAAAAACATTGTGTACCTGAGATAAACTCGGAGGTAAAGCCACTCGGTATGCAACTGATCCAACTCTCTCCAGAATTTCTTATGGTCCAATGAACCTTGGACTCAACTTTCATTTCTTACCAAATCTCATCACACTTTTCCAAGGAGAAACCTTGAGAAAAACATGATCACCTACCTCGAAAGATAGATCCTTCCTCCGGTTATCCGCATAACTCTTCTGTATGCTCTGAGCTGTTCTCATGTGTTTCTGAATCATCTGAACTTTTTCTACCACCTCTTCTACCAATTCTGGTCCCATCAACTTCCTTTCACCCACTTCATCCCAGAAAACTGGAGTTCGACACTGCTTCCCATATAATGCCTGAAATGGTGCCATCTGTATACTGGAATGAAAACTGTTATTATATGAAAACTCAACCAAAGAAAGATGTTGGTCCCAACTTCCCTGATAATCCATAGAACAAGCTCGTAGCATATCCTCCAATGTCTGAATTGTTCGTTCTGACTACCCATCTGATTGAGGATGAAAAGCTGTACTAAAATTTAATTCAGTACCCAACGACTTCCGAAGGCCTTTCCAAAAGTTAGAAGTAAACCTGGGATCACGATCCGATACAATGTGGAGAGGAACTCCATGTAACCCGACTATCACTTTAAGATACAAACTTGAAAGTTGATCAAGAGAGAAATTATCTCGTATATCAAGGAAATGAGCAGATTTGGTCAGGCGATCAACAATAACCCAGATTGCATTATTACCTCGAGATTTCTTCGGTAATCCAACATCAAAGTCCATGGATATATTCTCCCATTTCCACTCTGGCACTGGTAAAGGCTAAAGCATCCCTTTCGGTAACTTTCGCTCTGCTTTAACCTGCTGACAAGTCAAACACTTCACAGTAAAATCAGCAATATATCTTTTCATTCCATCCCACCAGTAATACTCCCGCAGATCTCTATACATCTTAGTACTGCCCGGATGAACTGAAAACGGAGAACTATGAGCTTCACATAACAACTCTCTCTTCAACTGTGAATCACAAGGCACACACAATCTCTTCCCAAATCTCAAAACACAATCATTATCAATGTTGAATTCAGGAAACTTACCTTTCTGAACCAGCTCTACCCTTTTCTGCAACTCACTGTCTTGCTTCTGTGCTTGCCTGATTCTATCTGATAGAGATGATCTCACCGATACCTGAAAGAAAATAGAAGGACTTCCTGCACCAACAACTTCTATTCCAAAGTTCATCAAATCGTTAACCAAAGGATCACGTTCCAACCACAACATTGTTAATGAAGCGTTACTTTTTCGACTCAAAGCATCAGCCAATTTATTTGCTTTTCCCAGATGGTAATGAATTGTACAATCATAATCCTTGATTAATTCCAGACATCTCCTTTGTCTCATGTTTAACTCTTTCTGAGTGAATATATACTTTAAACTTTTGTGACCGGTATATATTTCACACTTTACTCCATACAAATTATGCCTCTAAATTTTTAAAGCAAAAACAACAGCAGCTAGTTCCAAATCATGTGTAGGGTAATTTACCTCATGAGTTTTAAACTGTCATGAAGCATAAGCAATTACCTGATCATTCTGCATTAGGACGCAACCAAGTCTTTTCAATGAAGCATCACTGTATATAACAAACTCACCATTCCTGGAAGGTAGTGCCAAAACTGGAGCATTCACCAATCTTCTTTTCAATTCCTGAAAACAATCATCACATTCTTTTGTCCAGATAAACTTAACACCCTTCCGAGTTAGCTTAGTCATTGGACTAGATAACCGTGAAAACATTCTAACAAACTTTCGGTAATAGCCCGCCAAACCAAGGATGCTATGAATCTCGGTTACATTTGTGGGTCTTGGCCATTCATCCACAACTTTTATTTTTGTAGGATCAACAGTTATTCCATCTTTAGAAACAATGTGACAAAAGAAAGAAATTTGTTGCAACCAAAACTCACACTTGCTGAATTTCCCATACAGTTTCTTTTCTTTTAAGGTTTGTAAGATTACCATTAATTGTTTTTCATGCTCCTCTTTACTATTAGAAAACACCAAAATATCATCAATGAAAACCACCACAAACTTATCCAAGAACTCATGGAAAATTCTATTCATTAAGTCCATGAATACAGCAGCTGCATTGGTTAGCCCAAAAGGCATTACTACAAATTCATAATGGCCATATCTCGTACGGAACGCGGTCTTCGGAATATCTGCCTCCTTTACCTTCACCTGGTGGTACCCCGATCTCAAGTCAATCTTTGAAAAAAACTGAGCTCCCTGGAGCTGATCAAACAAATCATCGATATGAGGCAAAGGATATTTGTTCTTAATAGTGATATTATTCAAGGCTCTATAATCAATGAAAAGTCTCATAGAACCATCTTTCTTTTTAAAATATAAAACTGGAGAACCCCATGGTGATGTGCTAGATCTAATGACACCTTTCTCTAATAAATCTTGCAATTGCTCCTTCAACTCTAAAAGTTCAATTTGTGCCATTCGATAAGGGGGTTTTGAAATTGGCTTAGCATCAGGAACTAAGTCAATAGTAAACTCAACTTCCCGATCTGGTATTATTCCAGGAAACTCATCAGGAAAAACATCAGGATACTCATTTATCACTGGCACATCATTAATCTGAACAGTTCCTTTATTTTCAACGACGTGTGCAAGGTAACATTCATTTCCATCATTTACAAGTTTCTCGGCCTCTTGTTATGTTATCAAAAGTAAGGGTTCATTCTTGTAAAAAAACTGAAAGTCTTTCTGAAAAGAAACTTCTTTAGATCTACAGTCAATCTTTGCATGGTAAATAGAGATCCAATCTATACCCAGGATAACATCAAACTCTACTAGAGGTAGAACAATAAGGTTTTCAAGTAGGTTCTTTCCACAGATAAGGATAGGAAGATTCTTATAAATTCTTTTTGCCTCGACATTTACCCCAGGTGTTTTTACCAAAAGTTCAGGACTCATCTCTTGAGATGGTATTCCCATTTTACTAGAAAAGGTTTCAGAGATGAAAGAATGTGTAGGCCCCGAATCAAACAACACACTGGCATAATCTGAAAAAACAAACAATGTACCTGATACCACTTCATTTGATGGCCCGACATCTGCTGAAGTAGTTGCAAAGGATTTCACCACCCCTTTCTACTTGTAATCTAACTGCTTCCCATCACTCAAGCTCCTTGTTGGACACTCGTTTTCATAGTGACCCATCTCATTTCACTTATAACATTTCACTAACTGTAAATAAAATTTGTTCTTACCTTCACCTTGATCCTTTTCAGTGCAATCACGAGCCTTATGTCCCATCTGACCACATCGGTAGCACTTCCCAGAATTCAGAAGACATTCCCCAGCATGCCTTTTTCCACATTTATCACAAACTGGAAACTTAGTTCTCTTACCATCAGACTTTTTTGAAGAATTCTTACCTTTCTCCTACCACCTCGGTCTCTTCTTCTGCTGGTTGTTATAGAAAACTTGGTCATCGGCAAACTCCATTTCCACCTTCTCAGCACATCGAACAAGATTTTCATAACTTTTAAGCTCACGAGAAGCTAATTCCCTTCGATATTTTGGCTTTAATCCTGAGTAAAAACGATTGATTTTACTATCAAGGTCCCAGATAAAATTTGGAGCATACCTTGCCAATCGAGTGAACCTTTCTTCATAGGTAGCCACTGAGTCTTCCTCTTGCCTCAATTCCAAGAATTGCTTTTCCATCCTAATTCGAACAGCCTTAGGAAAATAATTCTCAAGAAACATACCTTTGAAATCATCCCAGTCAAGAGCATCAATCTCATCGGCGTCCCTGATATTTTTAACCATAGACCACCACTGATCTGCTTCACCCTCCAAACGGTAAATAGCAAGACTAACCTTTTGATTGTCTGAACACCCCATGACATCAAAAATCTTCTCCAGTGCTTTAATCCACCCTTCAGCTAGCACAGGGTCGGATGATTCTCTGAATGATGGTGGATGTTGCCTCATGAAATGTTCCACCACTGACATGTTCCTCTGCGGTTGGTCTGGCTGATCTCGTGTATGGATACCACCTCCATTTATCGCTTGAGTCAACTGCACCATTACTGCAACAAACTGTTCAGTTCCAATTCCGACCATTTCTGGATGCTGATTCGGAAGGTTATTTCCTTCTGTATGCCTTCCTAGCACTACTTCCCTATTTCCTCTGCGGAAAACCATTCTGAACAAACATGTCTTAGATGAAGCAACATGGTAATCTTTAAATGCTATATCATTTCGAAAAAAAATATTTTTGGATAATCATTTAATAGAATTCTAACTCTTAAATTTACCTAAACCGACCTTTGATACCAACTATAAGGCCCCAGCCTTAAACCTTACTTAATCTTGAGTTATTACAAGATTTCACATTGAGGATCTTTTCGGGTTTAGAGTTTTAGAGAATTAGATCATAAAACTTGCATTACATTCCACATATAAACAAAGTGGTTACAGAAAGATAGTATTCTTCATTCCCATCAATGGAAAAACATTTAAAATAAAACATGGATTATTTCTTGACACATCCTTGACTCTATCATCTTATCATTTACCTTTCCCTTGACCTGTGAAAAACATTTCAAAAACTTGGGATGAGCATAAAAACTCAGTATGGTTTATAAAAAAACATGGAAAGGAAACACGAGTTCATATATACGTAATAATGAAATCATACTTTACGCATAAAACATAGGCACTTTAACATACCTCATAAAATCATGAATAAATCATAGAAATCATAAGACATAAAGGTAACTTGAGGCATTCATAACATTCTTACGTAGGGAGTAACCCTCTTGGTTACGTTTGGAATACCCATCACAGTATATTCCCTAAAATCTCTTCGGAGAAACCTTAATGTTTCACTCCTTCGCGTTACCCAATGCATTGGAGAGCTATAACGGGTTCACCCACCCTTAGTTTATCACGGAACCACCCGTCTTCATAATAATGCCCAAGAACCATAACATAATCATATCACATAAAACATGCATAAAGGAAACACAACATTTCCACATTTCAATCAAGAGATATCAATACAACACATTGATATAATAAAAACATTATGAAAATCATTTTCAATACCAAAGTAAAACATGGTGTTTTTTTCATTTTTAAAAAAAATTATGGCTTATAGAGGAAGCCGAAACTCAAATAACGGTCACGACGGCGGAGAAGTCGTTGTCGCCGCATACGTACGACAAAAACATTCTCTTTTGTCGTTTAGTAAACGCTTCGTATAAAAAGGATTCCTTTGGAATAAACGTAAAATTCAAAGGGGTTTATACACCGTATAAAAGAAAGTTGTGTATAAAATAAAATATGCCTCAATGAAAGGAGATTGAGACGAAGTCCCATACCTCGGGACCGACTTGACTCGATCGTTCTTTAATATCCTGAATAATAAACTTGAGTTAATCTCTACTTGCTTATGAATCTTTTTCAAGTTCATTATTCCTTTTATACCATGTTATGAACATCATGTAATCATTTAAGTTAATAATGTTCATTTTGTCGGTATTTGGTTCTTAAGTCAAAAATAGACTTCTTACACTTATATGTTGTTAATTTGGTCATAGGTTCGTTATATCCAGAATGATATTAATGATTTGGATAACATATATATCATATATATTCATCATATACATGTATTTATAATATTACATCACATTTAGAGGTAAGAAATGAAATGCACCGTTCATGGAGACGGTAAGCCGTACATACGCATGAACGCTACTTCCATTTCTATTTCATATTTTCTGGAATGGAATCATAATGATAAAATAGTATATTATAATTCCAGTATAATAACATATATAATATCATTAACTTTATCCTTTACACATCCCACATATGGTATTAACGAATCAAATCATTTTCAGGGGCGGTAGTCCGCACTTCCTAAAATGAAGATATCGTGTTTACCCATAATGGAAACCATAAAGGTATGCCCAAAATGAAAAAAACAGAAGCTTACGGAAAACATAAACATATTATATATCATATATAATAATAGTGACATCATAATGGCCACCTTTGAAGGTGTTAAATGAGTATTGAACAATCATCGTTTCGGGAGGCAGAATTTCTCCATCCAAGGAAACCATATGTTCTTTAACCATTTGATGTAGTTGTGTGAGAGTGCAGCTCAAATAAATCTTATAACAAAATCCTTGTATATTTAAGATACTGGTGTTGTTACAAAATAAGTAAATAAAAAGAGCTTAGGGGGTTGGAGAAGCAAAATAAAACAAATGAACATGAGAGAATGAATTACCTTTAAAAGTGTAACTCCTGTTGATTTGAGCCTAAAGGATTCCTTTGAAAGGATTATTCCCAAAGGGATTCCTCTAGGATGAGGAGAGGGATGTGGAGAGTGTAAATGGGCAGGGTTTGGCGGAGCCAAAGGCTTGAGGAGTGTGTGAAATGAGGTAGAGGTGGGGGCCTTTTATAAGAGGAGAGGAGGGGCACTTTTGGAAAGTAAAGAAATATTACTTTATTTGAAAATGTGTTTCGGTATCAAAAGGTCCCACATTGATATAATTCGTGGATAAGGTGATTAGGGTTATAAATCCACTCATCCAATTGGTTTTGGCCATGTGTAGTTCATAGATTTTACATTATCTTTCCATTTTATTTAAATCGTCAAATAATGATGTCATCGCTGCATCATGATTATGTCATAAATAATTTAATATATTTAATGTCTAAAAATCATAAAAAAATACTATGATGTAGGAAATCTTTTTATCTTTCCAATGACTATTTATAATCAAATATCTGATCTTTATAACCCCATTTAAATTTTTTTTTTCGTAAAACGTATTATGTTTGTGTCATTTTTACCTTTACATTAAATAAAAAGTTATTTATGACATTTTCCAACCAAAATGTCCCCATGGGGTCCCCAAGTTGACCCATGGCTTTTCGTGGTCGTCCATGACACAACCAATAAGGTTGAGACATGTTTCTAGGTCATTTCATATTATTAAAGCATTATTTATACCTTAAACTACACTAATTACCACTAATCGCGATTAAAAACTTAATAAGTTACTATTCACCAAAAAAAAATTTATTCTCATTGAACCACATTTTACTTCTTAATGACAACCATGTATGTCGGATTTTCAAAATTCAATACACATTAGTGGTAAACTTTCATTTAACCGAAAAATCAGTTTGCTTGATTACCACTTAGTAGTGTCACTATTCATCAAAAATTTAAGTTTTTCAGAAAATTACCAAAAATTCACCCTAAGCTATATTTGATATTCCGAATTCAAAAATGAAGTCTATTTTACAAAATTCAAATCATATAAGTCACATTAATTAATTTAATAATTAATTCCCGCTGCCAGAGCAAAAAGCGTGTTTTTACAAAACAATAAGTATCAAAAGATTGACACCAGTTTAAGTCTAATTTCAAAGTGAAATTGATTCCAATGACCACCATTTGATAAAATGGTAAAAATATATTCTAATTTCACTTCAAAACCAATTGAAAACATAATCTAATCATATAACTAAAGTAGATTAAAAATTAGTTTTGATGTAAAATGCAGTATTTTTCACTATTCATTAAAAAATGAACATTGTCAGAAAAATACCAAAAATTCACACAAGGTAAATTTTGATGTCCCAATCATAAAGGATAAGTTTATATTGACAAACATAGTTTATAAAATTGTCAAAATATAGATTCAAAAATGGTTTTCCATCAAAAGGCAGTAAACCAATCTTTTAAGAATATTATTGTATTCCATGCATAAGATTGTATTTATTTTCATTTTAAGCCTCTATAACACTATCTTAATCATTAATAGACATAGATAAAAATATCTATTATTCATTACTTACTTGGGATGTTACAATTTCAATATTTTAATATGTAAAAAAAATATTAGAATTATTTCTTCGAGTATTAAAATAAATATTATTCTTGAAAATGAATTTATTTTGATTTTTTTTTAAAATATTGATGATATCTATATGGTGGAAAACATAGTATTTTTTTTAAAACACTCTTTTTATCTCATCCGTTCGATCTCACAAAATCGGATCCTAGTCGTCGTTCTTTTTTTTTCTTTCTCTGCAAACTCAGTCGCCTTCTACCTCACGTCGGGGTCTGGCGAACCAGCTCTGGATTTCCTGAGACGCCACCCTCTCCACTGTTTAGGTTGACCTTTCGCACCCACTTTCCTAGGACATCATAGGATCGGCCTAACCCCCGGATCGTTTTCCTTTAAGAACAATGACACCTCTGTGTAAGACGGGACCTCCGGAGCCAACCCGCGCCACCGCGACACCTACCTATCCGTCTCCTCACCACCACACAAACCACCATTGGTTCCGCACCACGCTCCCTGTGCATGACCACACCGGTGCCGGCGCTACACCGCTGGTCACCATGATGTTACCTTGCAGCATCTCCAGGTGGCGGCGACCTCACCGGACCATCTCCGGCCACCCAAGCTCCTCTCATTTCTCCAGCCACCCAGCAAGCCTCCCTCTACAGCGAGTTTCTTCCTTATGCTATAAGGGTGTCTTATTTACGTGGTTTTTTTAACCCACCCATGCTCCTCATTTCATGTTTATATATACATGAGTATATAAAATACGACTTATAGTCAAAGGAATATATATATATATATGTTCCATACTATACATTCTTTTAAACAGAGGACTCCCAGGGTGTTTACCTTCGAGGGGTACTCCTATTTCTTTTATTTAATAGAAAACATAGTATAAACCCTCCATGTGTAATTGGTTACATGCAATGTATATATATATATAAACATGTAAATTTTATATAATTGTATCACGTTTTGTTTCAAAAACGTGGTGTGTGGTTTTGGAAGGGTGTTTCTCTTTTATGATGTAAATATTTTTTTTATTTTGAGTATTTATTTTGTAACCGGTGTGATACAATAGTTGTATTGATATAATTTTATATATACAACACAAACCCTTCGGTTTTGAATAATTTTAAATGGTGTTTCCATCGTGATATAAAAAGGGGTATCCTTTTTAAGTTAGTTTTAACGATCCTATTTTACATACCTAAAACTCAGGCTTATTTGTATAGTGTATATACGGTTTTGAATATATATATATATATATATATATATATATAACTCAAACCCAATTAATTTTAGGGTATTGAAGATTATTCAGTATTTTTATACTGAGAATTATATTTTGAAAAGGGTCTTTCTCTAATCAATTCCTAACATCTATGATTTTATATACGACCTATATATATACATATAACTATATATTTATATAAGGTTATGTATTGGAACAAAAATATGTTTTGATTTTTTAGAGATGAATACTTATCTTTGAAGAATATTTTTGATGCGAACTTGGTCTTTGGTTTATGTACAATTATATTACAGTTAAAAATAAAGTTTTTATATGTTTATGTATTTATATTTTCATGAACATTTAAAGCCCCATAAGGTTTTGATTTTTTTTAATAGAATAAATGATAAGTAGTTGGAGGTTTTCAGATTTTAGGTGAAACATGTTTATTTTATGAAACAACCTATACATATACTTTGTGTATACATCTCTATGTATGTATTTGTTTTTAATATTAATATATGAAACCCTAGTTTCAAGAAATGGTTATTAATATTTTATGTATGTAGGATTTTAGTTCTTTCCTATGATGTTTTATATTTTTGAGTCTAAGAGTATACCAGTGAACTTGATTAATTTAAGATGTCGCCTCTAAATGATTTACGTTTTTTTAAAAGGATATCCTTATGCCTTATTAAAACTTGTATTAAAAGGATAGGTACTTAAGGGTTATGTTAATACGAAGAAACCCTCTATTAATTTTATACCAAGTAGGTCGCAGTGATTATTAGTGATCAGAGTTTAACTCCAAATTCTATGTCCTGTGGAGAACAATAATTAATGCCAAGTATTTTATTTAAAGTAGTTTATTTCCAAGTATGGGAATTTTAAAGATTTCAAGGGTTTAATATTTTTATACAAAGCATGCCGCAATTATTATTAGTGGTTGCAGATTTTTTGCAAGTACAGTGACCTGTGAAGAACAATAGTTAATTCCAAGTATTTTATTTCCATGTACTGGAATTTTAGAGACTAATCATTCAATACCCCTTGGGGAAAATCACATACATTCATCATTTTTTGCGCTTAAATAATTGTTCTATGCACGTAGTATGATTACTGAAACATGGCTTCATTTATTCCATATTTTAAACTTTATCTGTCGTATCATGTATTTGTAAACCAATTATATAATAGTTACCTTATTCATGTTATTATTCATGCATATGACTCAACATGATAATGAACTGAGAACTAAATTACCCAAAGTGGTATGGGACACCTTGGTTAATGAGAAATGAAAATGGGATTACCCAAAGTGGTATGGGACACATTGGGTAATATGAAATTAAAATAAAATATTCAATGTCGTATGTGACACCTTGAGTATATGAACTTTTAAACATGTGAGAAATGTATGGGACTACTGGGATGGGGTCCGGTAAAAATAAAACCCTCCAGGATGGGGACTGGTTAAAGTAACCCCTCTGGGTTGCAGACTGGTAAAAGTAACCTCCTCAATGCATCAATAGTTCTCGAGACAGTCAGACTGGGTTATTACCCCTAGGTCATGGCACAAGGGCTTGACACAGAGACCATGAGTCCTTCAACATACATTTCTTAGTTTATGACCAACCAAGTGATTACTCCGACGAGAGGAATATCCATGGTTATAGATCCTTACCTATGAGTGTCTGATTAAAAAAATAGAAGACATATGATATGGAAATGTTGATGCGTGACTAGTTTCTTTTCTATAATTTCATTACAAATGTTTTATTAGAATTATCATGTCATTATGTGCCTCTATTTGTGAAGATAATGCTCTTGTGAGCGACTCTGATGATGTTTACACCTTATTGTTCATACACACCTTTCTTGTTTATGGACACTTTACTTAGTATAACCCATGACTTTTTATTAGCATGATTATCTTGTCTACTAAGTGGGTTTCAGCTAAGTGTTATAGTGAATAAGTATGAAGTTCTTTAACTGTGTTACATCAAATTTTGTTTTGTCTTGAAGTTTTTCCTTTAAGAAAACATTTTAGGTATGGAAAATTATTTTCAATTTAGTTTTCAAAGGCTGTATTTATGTATTTTCAAAAAACCCCTTTCTGATTATTTCAATGCTCACCCTAAGTTTTTTGTAAATTTTTTTATAGGTTGATAGATCCTTTCCAAGTCTTGGATTTTTGTTCTTAGCTCAGTAATAAAGAACAAAAGCTGTTGTCTCTGATTCTACAGGATCTAAACCAGAAAGTTCCTCCTGATGTGTTATGATGTCCATCTTATTTGTATCATTTGTATGAAATAAATTACACACCATAACCATAGCACCGGCTCTGGGCTACTGGGGTTGGGGTGTTATAAATACTACCCAAAACTGCCTACTTAGAAGTCTATGTATCGGTAAGTGATCAAGTATAAGTTTCATGTCATTTTGTAGTTAAGTTTTTTAGTTCAATACATTACCTTTCATAAACATGACATGGCGTGATAAGGATCTACAAACAATTAATTTTAGATTTATTGATTCACTTTATAATGGATACCTATTTCCAATGAATTAGTTCCCACACACCTATCAGAAGAAACGGTACATATTTATTTATAGAATAATTGCTCGACTTGGTAAATTACTCACCCAACCCATGAGGGCCCATAGATCTCAGGAATTTAGATAGAAAATCACTCAATGAAAACCAAAATTAATAAATGTACAATGAAAATATCACACCATCACTCAACAATCACAAGAATATCAATGAATTCAATGTAGTGAAATGAACCTATATATCATCGAAATATACATGAAATGTAGATTGAAGGTGCCTATAATTATACATGTAGCCATGCTATTTGACCTCATATCATTGGGCTATGTATGAAATAAATCCTCAATCAGAGTAATATCAACAACACCACGTAGCATGTGCAAAGAAAAATGGTTAAATAATATCAACTATAATAGGAAAAAAAGAAAAACAACAATTGTAATTTAGGAAACTTGGTTTCTACCGGGAACCTTGGTTCGCAATGACCAAGAATGGATTCTGGCCAGTTCTCAAGTATTCTTAATCTCCAATATATTGTCATGAATATGTAAAGAAATAAAGGAAACCTCCCTCTTATACCACTTTTTGATGTCATAGACCCGGATGGCACTTAAAGCATTACTTTATCCTGGTGTACCACAAAGCTCAAACGCACCCCACCCCCCCAAAAGCTTGTGTCTTCCGACTAGCACCGAGGGCCTATGGTGTGTATCTTGGGAGACTATTCCCTCATTACCAAAGTGTATCATATCAGGTTAAAGGAAAATATGGTAAATAACGGAAGAAATATATGTAAATAGAGGGAACATCATAAAATTCTGACAGCAATAATAATAAATAAAACAACTAGAATAGCATTCAGAAACAGATGATATTTCATGTTCTATAAATTTGGAAAACATGGATATAAACAATAGGCACAATAGGATCCATAAATAATAATGGAAATAAAACACAATCTCATGATTCCTAAGTTCCAAGTCGGTCCTCTATTATCAACCTCCAAACTAAACAGCATGAAATCAAATGTTTGAAGATGTGTGCTTCCCTTTTTCATCACCTGCAACCATATAATCTTCCCCAGGTACAAAAAGGCACCTGGATAGGGTGTGAGATAAATCTCAGTGGGCCACCACCAATTATGTCTAAAACATATTGACAGTGTAATGGAAATATAACAGTATACATGCTTTCATATATAAAATAAAGAAGTAATATGTAACAAAATACCCAACTACCTGCTTCATCCCTCATATAGTGACTGAACATGTAACCAGTTCATTAATCAATCAATTTTCAGCTTACATTAATAGTTTATGTGAGGCGTGGCCAGAACTGACATAGTCTCATGATGGGAAGATAGTAAAAGAGCCTAGGTGTCAACCAAGGTAACATAGACCTCAAGGGTCACCAACCACAGTAGTAATTGTAGTCAGGCTAAGGATATGTGTGTAATACAAGGAGTATGTCCAAGGAATTCCAAAATAATGTTCCGACTAAAACCATGGTGAACGTCCAAGGTACAATAGGTCTACAAAGAGATATGGCCCTACGAGCTATAACCACGACACCTACATTTCATTGATTGATCCAAGAAGTGTATATGAGGCATCCTGTAATAATGTGGAAGGATCCTATAGTGTCATATCAGAAATCCATTAATATAAATTAATTGGGATCTTGGTGTTTATCATTCAAATCAATCCATATCCTGGAATCAAAGTGGGGTTCTTGAGTTGCTTATGGAATTCCTCGATCGGAATCCATTGTGAGCTCGAGTGAGGCCACTCCTATTTAATTATGATGTAATGTAATATTTCCTTGGTTCAATCCTTTCCTTTCATTAGTGTGATAAGGTCATGTAACATTAAATCATTGGCTCAAGCCTTTACATTCATTAGTGTGATAAGTTCATGTTTCATGCAACCTTTTATTCAAGTCATAATTTTTCAATAAGTATATTTGGACCAGTCCTTTCCTTTCATTTGTTTGGAAATGTACTGTATCGTTCAACGATTTATTTAATCCATCTTTGTAATATTCCATAATTTATGGTTAATTCCGCTACCGTCCATTAATGTGTTAAAATGTGGTACCAATATGAAACCAATTAATCATTGACATTCAATATGTTCATGTCATATACTGAATATACATTCAAAATTACATTTCACATTTACTTATCAATTTTAATCACTTACCTTAGGCGGTTCAAGTGGTAAACATACATGGTACATGAAATTATGTAATTCACAATATAAATCATGCCATTTAATATGTAATAGATTACCCTTAGATTTTTCAAGTCGTGGCTCACCTAAATGGTGGAGATAACTTGTCAAAACACCATTCCCAAAAAATGGTATAACCTTAAACATGGAAGGGAAAGAGTTGTATTCACAAACAATAACAATTAATCACTTGTTTGTAAATATGATGACCATATGGTTCTAATGATTATAAAAATTCCATATAAATTCTATAAATAGAAACCAATGAATTGGTGGACCCACACGAAAAATCCAAAATCAAAAAACATTAGGGATGATAAATAGGCTACCCACTATTGGGTTGTACGAGTCTCCTCCTCTATTATTGACCCTTGATTTGG
This sequence comes from Viscum album, assembly GCA_963277665.1. Taxonomy (NCBI): domain Eukaryota; kingdom Viridiplantae; phylum Streptophyta; class Magnoliopsida; order Santalales; family Viscaceae; genus Viscum; species Viscum album. Next base: position 27,930,693 of record OY728123.1, on the reverse strand, counting down.
ATCATATCGGAGAAGATATACGAAGAAAATAGAAAATCTCATATACACTGATATATCGGTCGATAGAAAAAGATAGGGAGAATGGCTCAAGAGGAATCGATTACTTATGGTTGCACATCCAACATAATGAATAGAACCTCAATCGCTTTCCAGATGAAGGAGATATCTAGATTCCAATATTTGATCTTCAAAAAGCCTAAAATTGAATGGTAAATAGGTTAATCCTGCATAAGATTAGATCAAGGAAGATGAAGGTGGATTAATTAGATAATTACAGTAAAAAAAGACAATTTACCCTTAAAATATCATGTGCATGGTTTTTCTTCATGGTTTGACAAACTACGCGCAAACCATTCACGGGTACCAGGGAAAAAGGGGCTCTCTCATGGTTAGGCCGCATGGTCGTTCCCCAACTATGTGAGGTGGATCTATCCGAAAAAACCCCAATCAACATGGTTATCCAAACCATGCGTAATTCCTACACAATATACTCTAAAATGTGTGTCATGCTTGTTTTTCCCAAAAGGATGGATTTTTGGCTCTAAACATACCTCAGACAACTGTGAGACCTTTCTATCAGCATAGACATTCGTATTAGGTCCAAAGTAATGATTTAGACCAAAATTTAGAAAATCCATACCAGTATGAAAAACTGTGTTCTTTCAGTAATGGTTCCTTAAACATTTTCATGGCACACCATAATATGGAGTTTACTGTATCTATGGTCTATTGTCGTTGACACAGTATCCTATATAGTGGATGTAAATTTAATATCATGATTCACTAGGATGGATTAAAAATGTATGTTCGAGAAACATGGTTCCCTTATTAAAAAATATTTACATGACTTTGTTGTTGTTTGTTTGGTGTTATAGAATTACATATTACAATGACTGTTCAAAAACATATTTATATTGGTTTCTATATTAGGGGACATATTTTTGTTTCTCTAATGGATATAATATTTCCAGAAAGTGTTTGAACAACAGTTAACATGTAAGATTTTTGTTTCCAGGATGGTGAGGGAAAGGGACCTAGTTTAGAAAACTAATCTATTATAGAAATTTTTTTAAGATAAAATGATTCTATGGTGAGAGAAAGGATGAGGTAGTTGTATCTTCCCAAATGTCTATCGATTAATAACACATTTATTTATTATTACTATTAATGGAATGTGTTCATATATAATATTAGGGTGCATGAAATTATTATCATTGGTTATTTTGTCTTATTTTATGGAATTGTTTTATTATTATATTTATCGGTATTAGATGAAATTTGATGTTATTATAGACTATTATGATATCAATAATATACTCTCACTAATGTTTTTATTGGCCCTTTGCTATTTGTAGATAGACTAATGTGTTTGATGAGTCATGACTGAGGCACTTAATTCCCAAGATTGGTGTAGAAAACTATAGATTAAATGATAAGAATTAATATAAAATACCATCTATTATTTTTTAGATCATAGGGATGAAATGTGGAGAAAGATTTTTGAATCTTTAGATAGAATTTGTTTGTTTTCTTTTTTGTTTAGGACATTCAATGTAAAATTCATTTTTTCTGGGGTTGTGAGGTTTTATTTTTTTCTTTTTCTATTTTGAATTAATTCTTTGATAATGTATGATTTAATGAGGATTTTGAATAGATTAATCATGTCTATGCCGAGAATGAGAGTTTCTATAGATTTATTAAACATTGTTCATAGAATTAAATTACATATAAAATTTATATATATTATGAAAAACAAAATTTAAAATTCATTTTAGTTATCAAAATGTAAACTACACTATTTTATAAGATGTAATCATGTAGGATATAATATATTATTGGACACATCATATTTAGAGAATAATTTTACAACACGATACGTGTTGATGTATTTATTTCAAAATAAATTCAATCTCTTTGATTTTATTCTATGCACACAACACTGGGTTTAAACGAAACATGATACTCTATTAAAATATTATTATTTAAACAAGAAATTTATGACCTAGATGTTTAGTTAGTGAGTATGAATTTGAAAAAATATATTATCAAATTTATACATTTAAAAATTTAAAAAATAATTTCAATTGTTATCTGTTAATTATAAATTAAACAAGAACTCCTTATGTGAAAAAATATTGTTTTCTAAAAAAATTATTCTACAATGTGGTTTTATGGTGCATTGAACACATTATTTAAAACTAATTTTCAGCAAACAATTTAAATATATTTTAAAAAATAAAATTTAGTTATTAAATAAACACATAAAAATGTTCTTGGGGTGAATTTGTTATAATATCTAGAAATGATAATTTTATTATAATTATTGATAATAATAATTTTTAATAGAAAGTAACTTTTCCTTTAAATTATTTACATAGATAGATTATATTTTAAATTAATTTTAAAATAATATTTACATTAATAATATTATAAATTGACTAATTTAGATCTTTTTTTTCAATTTCATATTGTATTCATAAAAAAAATTAACAATTAAATGTTTTTCTTTGGAAAACCTTGTTTTCACCCAGTTTGAATGATTAATTTAAAATTAAATTCTTAAAATTATAAATATAATTAAGAAAAATGGATTATATATTTTGAATCCTAGTAATATATATTGTATAATATTTTTAAAATAATTTATGTCCATAATTTACATTGAAAATCGTAAAACATATTTACCATAGTGGTGCTAAAAATGTGTATATCGGGATCATAAACTAAAATGATAAGGATTAAATATAATCTAAAATTTTTATCAATCATATTTAATTTTCATATATTGATTTTATTAATATAAATTTCACTCTTATCCCATATTTTGAGCTTTTTGGAATGTGAAAAATGTCGGTATATGATTATTTATTACAAAAAATTACATGGGTGTCCTCCCCCCCTCTTATAAAAGGCCACCATTCTCCTCTACTCTTCGGACTTTCAATACCATTTGAATGGGACAAGAATAGAAAATATATCTCAATTAATTCTCTCCCCAAATATTATTGGACTTATTTTGATAATGAATCCATCTAATTATGGATTTATTTATAATCATAATCATTCCCTCCAAAGATTAGGTAATATTTATAAACATGATTATTTGTTGTATTTCACCATAAACCTCCTTAAAATCATCTTCAGATAAGAAAATTTAATAACATAGTTATCTAAAATATATTTATATTTTACTAAATTACATTCACTACCAAGAACAATTTCACTTCTATCAAATCAGAATAAAAAAGATGATCTTGTGTATAGAGGACTACCACCTCATGAACCGTTGTAATTCATTTTCCATAACCACCATTAAAGGATGGATGTAATGATGGATTTGAAATTAGGATATGATATTTATGAAATAATTATAAATAATTATGTTTTATATAATATATACCTTTATACATTTCATTTAAGGGGTACACTTAAACATCAGTCATGTGTACAATAGACTACCAACTCCCGAAGGGAAGTGATTCATTTTTCAGAAGTGCTTTACATGGAAGGTAGTAAGGATATATTTAATGAATATATGTGATATTTATGATCTTACCATTTGTATAAATTTAATTTAAAATTTAAATTAATATCATCCAACATGTTGGACGACTGAAACATCATATGTGGGTATGTGTAGACTACCACCTCCACATAGAAATTTCAAATTACATTCATTTTATTTTACATGAATTGAAATAAGGAAATATTTTATTAATATAACTGATATATATAACATTTTAATGATTTTATGAAGTTAACTTAATATTTTTTTTCCTTTTTTTCATCTGTCATTAAAATGAATATAGCATTCATGTGTATGTACAACCTGTCATCTCCAGGAATGGTGAAATCAATTTTCTTTCTATAAAATATTTTATTACAATAATTACATATATAATGAATATATATTATATTTATGTCATTTATAAAATTACATATCAGATATATGTATGATCAAACTTAAACAACTAAAATTACTGAACAAAAAACTATGTGAAATATAAAGTAATTATCACCTGAAATAGTTATTCTTTATATGTTTTATTAATGAACAAGAGATAAAATACTATATGTAAGTAATATATGTTATTATATATATTATAATATGTATTTAATATGTCTATAATAGACATATATTTATTATAAATGAGGTTATAACATATATAATTGAAATAAGGAATGAGGTAAACATTTCTTATCTCACATTCACTTATAAGAGACATATATCATATTCACCACATATTTATTTAGTGTCATCTACAGATATCCTATTTTGGTATTTAAAATCAATAATCAATTTTATTCAATTTATTTATTTTTATCTTTTTTATATTCCTTTTATGGGTCTCAAAATTATAAATTTACCAAAGTTGTAAGAGATTTTTCCTTCAATCTCATATTATTTAAGATACATTATTCATGAGTTTGCATTGATTGAAATTATTTTATCATTAAAATATAAACCCAATTTATTATCTTATCGTATGGTTTTTCATGGTTTTCTAATTGATAACTCTATATTACGCAACTTTTTACATAAAATAATTGAGAATTTATTTTAATAAAATCCACCATCAAATATATTTTGGTAAAAATATCATTTTCATTGAAAAAAATTCTAAAAAAATTAAAAAAATATGTCAATAACATTATCCCAATGATTTATTAAATAGATATTTACTAATTTTATATTTTTTTCATTTTTTTTGAAAGGAATATTTATGTTTTTTTACAAAAAAATCCCATTTGAATTTTTCCCTAAATGTGTAATGAAATATTTTTTAACCTTTATGAAACAAATGAAATTTTCCACCATTAGAACCATTTAATGATATAAGCCTTCCATTAAATATTTTTGAGGTAATTTTAAGGAAATTATTTTTCATTTTTTTAATATTTATTCTTCAACGGTAATTTTTAATCGATAATGGTTATTATCCTCAAGAATTTTTTAAAGGATATATCCATAGAATTTATATTCATCCATGCCAATAAATCTTATTCAATATTTCCCCCACTAGGGATATTTTTTAATGAATCCATATTTATTATTTATCTGTATTGTTTATTAATAGTTTTACTAGAGGTTTACTCTTTTGTTACCATTCATCGTATTATGCTTGATGGTTTATGAATATGTTTATTTGTTGGGGGGTAAGTATTAATTTTTAATATGATTGTTTTGTAATATGAAGGTTGAAGTTAATTTTGAATCACCATATTCAAATGGGGAATGTATTAGACAAATTATATGATGTGAGGGGACCTCAATTAAATTTCTCCTAGATGCATCTAAAAGTTCCATTATAAAAATTAGTTGGCTAGATTTAATTGGTATTACCCATTATTTCAATCTTTCTTTTGGAATTTCATTATAATATGTTTTATTCCTACCACATTATGCTCTTGTTATTTTTTAAATGGAATAATTTTTTGTTATTTTCGTATCCATATTTATTATTCCTTTTTTATTTAGGACATATTTGATAATAATCCTAAAATTACTATGTGTCTAATCTCACCCTGTTATTATGTTTTATTTTACCAAGGAAACTAGGAAATGTTTTACAATTAGTATGAAGGGATGTTCTAATGGGAGTAATAGTGTTCTCAAATAAAAAACATTTTTTATTTTATGATTCTAATTTTAATTTCAAATTAAAGTATGAATATTTTATAATAGAAATAAAAATATTTTAGGTCCTTCAAAATGTGATTCTTTGTATCTTATTCGAATTTAATAATGTTACCACTGACACTAGGCAGCTAGGGTCACCATATTTACATTTAGTATTAGAAAATGGTTATTAAAAACAATGGAAACTATATTTAAGATAACATGGAATGGGGAATATAACCATATGATTAATGAAGACTATAATTATACATATATGATAACATTATATTGTTTTTATGAATAATTTATTATGTTTTTACCATGAAATACATCTCTATCTGAATACTAAATATGGATATCGTTCTATAATTTAAATGCCTATAAGTAATAACTCCACAAAAAGTAACTTTAAGGTTAACTCATCAATTATCTACTTCAAAAAATGGGCCCTATTGTGCACCTAGTTTGACATTTCAAATGGATATTCTTTCATTCATTCATATTTAATTTATCATCCATCTTGAAGGATTTTAATATATGATAAAAATGAATGACCTAATTTAAACCTATGTTTCAAATATTGATAAGAATATCTTATGATTTTTGGAATTCTATAAATGAGCCTTCATGATAGTGTGTTTTACCACACATGTTAGTGTTATTTTCACTATCATTTTTGGATTTCATCAATGGTTGGAACAAGAAGAAACTGGGTTGACACAAATTATTATAGAAAACTCATTAACAAGATCTCAAATAAAATACAACGAAGTATATTTGGATTATCGATAAAAATTTACCATGATATATGATTAAAACATTCACTTTAACTGACTCTTATAATCACCAAATAATATAAGGATATAGAACAATGATAGTATCGGTGGTAGATACCATGGAGGAATGAATAATTAGTTTAAAAAAAATTTAGAATGTGGTATGAAATTCCCAGGAGAATGTCTTAGAGAATAAGAAAGATGTTTTATGTGTGGAAAATGGAAAATATTAAGTAATTGTCAAGGAAAATGAAATATTTGGTTAATGAAATGGATTATAATATTTATCAACCTATGGTTTTGTCTGTATATAAATATTTTAAATGTGCAATGTTTCTCAATTATGAAAATATATTTCCTAGGGGGGAGATAATGAGCAGGATCACAAAGGTCGTATGAGTAAAGGTTATTTTTTGATGATTACCAGACTGTGGATGATATATAGATGGAAATTATCGTTTCTCAATAATATCATGAAACATGGTCAACGGTGTATGAAGGATGTGTAAGGACTGATTTGTTTATGTTATGGGATTCAAATAGATTTTTTATAATTGTTTCATAAATTATATAATCATGATTATAATATTGAATCATATAAAAGTTTTATTGTAGTATAATTTCATTAATGATTACATAGAATATGTCGAATGGTACCATGATAATTAATTTTGGGGAAATTTGATCATTTTAGAAAAAACATTATTAAATAAGGATAAGAATTAATATGTTCTTCATGTTGAGTTAATAATCATTAATATTTTTTTGTGGGATAGTTTTTGTGAACTCAAAATTGGTTATGTGATTTGATTGTTTAGGTCATAATTCCTAGAGTTTAATACATGATGGGATTTTTTACTAATAACATTAATCATATAGGATTTCAATAAGGATTCATTGGGGTAAAGGTATTTAAATACTTTTATTTTTTACCTATGTTACTCTACACATTTTGTGGGGAAATCAATGATAATTTTGTGGCATTTGTTATAAATTATTGTATTTTCAATTTAGTCAGATGTGTTTTGGAGGAGTCTTACTGTTAAAAGTTTTTGTAATGTTTTATATTTAATATTGGGGTTATTTTTGATCATATAAAAATTAATTTGATAATGGTTTATTTTATAATAACATTTATTTTTGAAAAATATCTAATGACATTGGTAATGACTTATTTTTAATTTTTGAATCTAATGGTCAGTCAAAAGTAAATTTTAGTGACTCATTAAAAAAATCATCTTGTTTATACATTTCATAGAGTAAGAAAAAGCATAAATATTTAATGAAGTGAATCCAAAGGATGAAATTATACTTTTCATATAATAATATTTCCTTATTTTTATAGTCTATATGGAAAAGGAATTTTTCATCTCTATGAAAAGGTTCTTGAAAAAAACTGTTATTCTAGTCCCATTATTTTTTATAAATAGATTTTCCTTTCAATATTTTTGTATTTATGTAATTTTTTTCATTAAAAATTTTAGATCCTTCACTTTCATAGGATCAAGGATCCCAATAACTCCCTATAATTATTTAATGTTTTATCCCATTCCAATATTATCTCATACCCCTAATGTTTTCTTCATAGAAACCTAGAATGAGTTATTCCATATAAGCAATGTATTTCCCATTCTATATTATAATTTGGATATTGTGTTAACACTTTTTATAAAGAGGTATTGAATAATTGTATAATCAAATGTCAAACCCCTGATTACTGAGATGAAGATTACATTATGAGGATGTAATTTAAATTAGGGTGTAGAATGTAACACCGAATGAATGTAAAAGGGGAACACCATATTTGATAGAATAAACGAAAAGAAAAATAAATATTAGAAGATAATTTTACAACTAGATACATTGAAAAATATTTTATTTTTAATAAATTCAATTTCATTGATATCATGTGATGAATTCACCATTGCGCATAATAGAAACATTGTACTCTATTAAAATATTATTCTTTAAACTTGACATTTATGAACTAGATACTATGCTAGAGGGTACGTATATATCTATAAAAATTATGAAAATTATATAGTTTAAATATTTGTAAAAAAATAATAAATTGTTTTATATTTATTATAAATAAAATAAAAACCATTTTAAAGAAAAACTATCTTTTTTAAAAACATAATTTTTCTATATGACTGTTTATGTGTGGTTTTCACACAAAATATAAAATAAATTTAGCCACTTTTAGAAAATTAATTTTAAAAAAATAAATTAATTTCTTCGAACTAAATGTCCAAATTAGATTTCAATCAAATTTTTATAATTTTATAAATATGTTGTTTTTTTGAATAGTTAAAAATAATTAAATATAAAATTAATTTTTATTTAAATTATTTATATTGAAAAATTATATTTTAATTATTTTAATTTTATTTAATTAAATTATATTACAATTTGACTAATTTTTTTCATTTTAATAAATTACATTTTTATTTCAGATATAAAAACATTTTAATATTCTCAATGTTTTTATTAGGAAAACTATTTTTCCAATGAATCTATGTGTTCAATTTTGAGTTAATGTTTGGAACTTTTATGAATTAAATATTGAATATAGGATTCCAAATCTTGAATCAAAAAAAATTTACAATTTATAATAACTTAATCATAATTTTTAAACATATTAGTGGGGAAAATAGTAAAAATTATTTACCATGGTTATGATAAAAATGGGTTTACTAAATGGTTAAAGTGAAAAGAGAATTTTTAATATAACAAGAAACTTTTCTTAACACTATTATATTTATATATTTTGACATTAAAAAATATATTTTTCTATGATGAGCAATTTTGGAGGATTTATCTTTTGCGAAACATTGGTACCCATTATTAATTTCAAAATTTACATGTGGGTACTCTCCCACAATTATCTAAGGACACCCCCTCCTCACCTCTCCAAACATCCAAGACCATTATTTCATTTAAAACCTACTCATATATCTTTTTAAATATCTAACCAGTTCATAGATGAATTATTTATATTTTTAAGACCACATAATAAGGATTTCAATATAATCCTACAGAGTCTGTCCAAAAAAGTTGTAAAATACTTATAGGTGTGTATTTGTTTTTTTATTTTTCCCTCACCTTAAAATAATATTCAACTATAATAAAAAATTATCAAAATCATATCATATAATCTAATAATTTATTTTTTTAATGGTATAAAACATATCCTTATAAATTTCAATCAAATGGGAAATGAAATCACTAATTGAGTGAATAATATACTTCCCCCACATGAACCGATGTTATTCATTCTCCCTCACCTCAATTGAAAGATTTATACAACAATATATTTAACCTATATATATGAAATTTGTTAAATATTTATAATAAATTAATAATTATATCACATATTCCTTCTTACATTCTATTTCATTGGATGATATGATAACATCACCCATGTGTACAGCAGATTGTCGCCACACAAAGCAATGTGGTTCTTTTTTCATGTACAATTTAAATGAAATGTTGTAAGTATAATGTTAAAAAATAAATTTTAAATTTAATAAAAAAATAATTAATGAAATATAAAATCACCTCTATCCTCTTACATTATCATCATTTGAAAAACTATAATATCATTCATGTATATGTGTGAATGACTGCCTCCACATTGTGATGTGGTATATTTTTAATTTTATTTTAAATTGATAATAATAATAATAGAATTTAATAATATAAATTATTTATATTACATAAAAATTAATCTTTAATGGTGAATTAGTGTGTATTTTTTCTTTTTATCCATGGATTGAGAAAATTCAAATAGTGATTTTGCATACGTACGGCTTAGTGTCTCCAGGAATACTGTAATAAATTACATAAATATAACATTTATATAATACTATATATATATATTAATAATTTCTATATATGATACATATTTAATTGTTTATATTTTGGAGATGATTTATAAATTATCATAGTAATTGGAATAAATTGACGAAACCAAAACATACAAAAAACGAATAAATTATAAACCGAAATAGAGATTTAAACAATGTATTTCTAACAATATAGTGATAAAATAGTTTGAGTTAATAATATATGGTTTGATATATATTTGTATGGTTATATAATACTATTAAAATAATCCTATATTTTTTATAAAAATGTTTTAAACGGAGAGGAATGAAATTACACTCAAGGATATGCTTTCTCCACTAACTTTTACTTTTCAGAGACATATGTAATACTTGACACTAATTCCTTTTTTGGGTTGTATATGATAAAACATTTGACATATTATATCATGGAATAATTTTTTTGTTATTTAGTGATTCATATTATTTTATTCCTTTCATGGTTCATAATATTCAAATTTTACAAAAGTGGTAATACATTTGGGCATCAATATTATTTTAATCAGGATTCATTATACTTGAGTTTCCATTGACAATACTTATTTAATCATTATAGAAAAAAAACCTTTAATATAATTATCCTATATTTATTCATGAATTTAATTCATAATTTTATAATATTCCTCTATTATTTATTTAATATTAATAAGAAATGGTTTTATATAAAATATGACTTCATATATGTCTTCAGTAAAGAATCATTTTTCATCTACTGGTATAATTTCTAAAAAATGTTTTGAAATTTTTTTACAATCTGGAAAATATTTTTTAACAAAAACATTACCTATGTATGAATTTTTTAAAAAATTAAATGGAATCATTATGGCATTTTCCAAGCACGGCTTGTTTGGATTTTACTAAATATGTGAAAGGAATAAATTTTTTAATGTGTGTGAAATACTCATTATTTTCTAATATTATAGGCTCTCAATGGTTTAAAAGTACCATTATAAGATGCAAATGTTATTTTCATATAAAACAGATTTCAAAAATTTCATGATCTTTAATTTTTACAGTGTATTTTTAATGTTAAGAGTTTGTTTTCATCAAACAATTTAAATGATCTCTTCCTAGAATTTCTATTCATTAAAGAAAATAACCATAAATATTCTTATGATCCAAGGGAGATATGTTGTGATGAATCTATCATTATTACTTATTATGAAGGTTTTTGATCATTTTAATGTGGATGTACTATTTCTTACCATTAACTATATTAATCTAGATGTTTTATGATTTTTTTATTGGTTGTGTAATTTATTTCCATTTTATATGTCAGTTTTTTAATTAAAATGTTCATGTTTAATAGGTTTCAACCAAATCATATTTGGAACAGATTGGATTTTTTTTATGTTATGTGTGGTGATATGAATTACATAGAATCTCGATTCATTGAGATGTCTAATAAGAAAAATAAGTTGGCTTAATTAAATGAAGGTTTTTACAATTATTTTAATCAACCTTGTAAAATATCTTAATTCTATCTTTCGGATGTCTGGGATTATTAATTACCGAATTATGAGATTGGTAATTTATTTAAATGTGATTATTTTATTATTTAGAGTCTCTATGCATAAATTCTAATCTCACATTATTATGTATGTGGATTTATTTGATCATTGTTTATTCATGACATATTATGGTCATGTTATTGTTTAATTGGAATGTGTTTCAATTAATTAAATTTACAAAATGATTATTATTCTTTATTCTTGATATCTTCAGTTATATACATACCTTTACTGAGAATCTCATATCAACCTAATATTATGTTTTATTTTCCATAGGATACTATTGAATTTTTCATGCATGATATATAAGGATGTGATAAGGTTAATAATATAATTATCAAGAAAAAACAAATTATGTTTTTTACTAGAATTTGATATTCATGTATTTCACCAATTCACCAAGACTAAAAAACTTTTTAGGCCTTCTGAGATTTGACTCCTTTTGTCTTATGCCAATTTTTTTAACCGCTGACTCTTGGCTACTGTAGTCAGGGAAATTACATTGAGTCATAAAAAATAAATTACTTATTATAAAATCGAATAAATTATTTTTGATGTTTATTTATCTAAAATAAATTGTGATAGATTTTCTTATTGTTAATTATTTTGATGATATATAATTAGTTAAATATTAATCCTAAGGAATAGTTTTTTTAGGTAATAGATTACTTATTGGATGAGAAAACAATGAGAGGTTAGTGTCAGGAATATTGGATTCCATGGGTAAATATTAGAATTGAATCATAGATAATACATCAATGGATATGGTTGAATGAGGTGAAGTTGGGGATCAATTATATGAAAACTACTTTTTTAATGAGATGAAACTCGTGAAATAATGATAAATGTATGGTTAAAGGATAGTGTGTTAATTTATACCTAATTAAGGGATATACATTGTGAATTTATTTTTGTTAATTGTATTTTTTTACTCCTTCTATTGAGGTAAGATAATTTAATACTATATAGTATAAGGTATACATAACGAAATTATGGGAGATTTTCTATAATTTCATGATCGATGTGGTGGTTATTAGATATTATTAGCCTGATACTTTAATGTATTAGAAAGTTAAAATGCTCGAATTGGATAGTGGGATATTAGAATCTAATATGAATACTTTGGAAGTAACATGTTATTTCAATTCTTATGAAAAAGGAATAAAAAATGTTTATTCAATGTTATAATTTGATAACATGTGGGTGTATTCAAAACCTATAAAAATTTGAATAATCCTTTAAACCAGTAAATTTCATAGATGTATTGGGAAATAATCATTTTCATAGAAATAAAATTTTATCTCAAATAGATTAATGTATTTGAGATTGTTATTATTGTTTAGGTATTCTTAAAAAAATTCTATGGTACTTTACTCAATTAAAAATAGGTAAGAAGAAATGAATGAGGAAAAACAAGACAATATTCCATCATTCAAAATTAAAAAATGTCATAATATAAAAATCTATCAATTTAATGATGATTGTAACCATCCATTGTAGGATTGTTGAATGTTATTAGAGAATAAATAATGGAGGATGCCAATATTGTGAAACTACTTAGAAATATTATGGTTAATGTATCAATTTAAAATGGACATCTAAGAGTACGTGGATGCAGAATGTTGACCAAAGATGATGAGATGTCTAAATTAAATATCTACCTAATAAAAAACAACATATTAAATAATCATGTTTTATAGATTTAAACTCTAATAAAATGTTCCATAGTGGTGAAATTATTATATATATAAATTCATGTTATAGAGTAGTCTAGAAAAATTATTTTTTTTATGGATTACATTAAATTTTATCAATAATGATAAATTTCTGGTTTAATGTTTTGGATAATGTAATCAATAGCCCCATGGATTTTTAGTTAAAATATGTCATGTTATTTGAATTATATTTTGTTAACTGTAATATGATATTCAAAAATTAGTTAGTGAGTCCTTAGTATACTTAGGAGAAGTAGAAAAATATTTTGAGGACTCCAATAGATGGACTAGGAATGAAATTTTAAATTTGGAAATTATTTTAATTATTTGGTTTTTATAATGAAATAATTATTTAATTGAATTGAACCACCAGTCCAAACCCGATATTTATATTTGGTATTTATCATTGAAATATTGTTGATCTCCATCCATCCTGAGATCTAATGAATCTTGAGGTACATTATATACCAATATAATTTTCTATAGTTAATTTTTCGTTGGTTTCTCTTGTAACCAGATCCTTTTAAACCTCAATGTATCACACAAAAATTCGAAAATATATTTTTTTAGAGTCCCTATTAGGTTCAAATGATCAGTAGGAATTTTTAGGAATCTATGAACATATATTGATATTTACTAAAACAATGATATTTATAATTGGTTTTTTGGAAATTATGTTTTTCAAACATATTTTATACAGTAGGGAATGTTTTCTTATGTGGCAGAGATGGTTTTTTATCAATATAGACCCATAATTATTTTACAATGTATCAATGGTTTTATTTTTCACATGAACTATTATAATGAGATCAAATTTGATTCATGTTAATTGATTATAGATTAATTGGATTGAAATATTCATCAAAGTACATGATTTTAGAGAATATATTGATAAATTACATCAAACATGTTGGTGGAATAATTGTATCCTATCAAGAACCGAGAATCAAAGAACCCATCAAACATTAAGGAACACAATGAATCAAATGAGTTGATTTCTAGTTCTTCATATGAATTATCTGTTAGATGGTGCGAAGTTAGTAATAATATATTTCATCAGGTCTTGATGGAAAAAAAATTTATGGCAGTCGTGGAAATAGTGTTTTTAGATTTTTTATTTGGGAGATTTAGATAAGAACATTGGAATTGAGTAATAAAACAAGGATCAATTTCATATATACATATAATTGAATAAAATATTGAACTATATGGTTTTATAAAAAACTATTGAATTTTTTAGAAATATTTTGTGGAATTGTTTGACATTCTGCACAAATGGTATGCTAGTGCTTCTTCAATAATGAACTATACACCAGCAAGTGCCCTGTGGGAGAAATAGGGTATACAGTTTGTATTCTGTTGTGTAGAAAAAACCTAATTAAAATCTTATAACTAAGATGGTGTATCTAGATCTAGTATATGATTGAAACTATACATTTTTGGAATTAGAGGATACTATTTTAAAACCACCTTTCTAGGGAATTATTATATATTAGTCTCTCTCTTGGTGGGAGACTCTCCTAAATCCCTCTCAACTATCCTTTTTTATAAAAATTAAAAAATTTATAGTTTAATTTTATTGAATATAGAAAATGTTTTCATCTTCTCTTACTATTTATTACCATTGAAATCAGCTTTTTTAGAATTTTATCTCTTGGATATGCGAATTTATTTTTATTGAACATTATGTAATCACATCAAAATGAAATTATTTTAAATGTGGTTGTAAATGGAATCAATTAGATGATGAAAATTATTTATTTACCATTTGGTTTTTGGTAATTTATCTAATTCGTTATTAATTTATTTTTTCTAATTTATGGGTCAAATAAACTATTACATAGAGAAAGAATTTTTATGTTTTCAGTCATAAGAAGGTCAAACAAATTTCAAGTTTTAAAAAATGTTGTTTCTTAGGATTCTGGTAAATGGATTTTTCCTTTATATTTATAAAAAAATTTATTTATGGAATTTACTATAAGTTTTAGTAAATAATATTCCTAAAACTAGTTTATTGAGAAAAGTGTATAGAACTGCACCATGTATGATGTAAATATATCTCTGTGATAATGTATTAAAAATGTTACCAAATTTGATTTAGGTTTTTAATTATAATTTTGATATTAGTTATGAATTATTGCATATTATTGTATAATTTCATAGTAAAATGGGTAAATAAGATTATAAAATAAATTAAATGGTTTTATAACTTGGGAAATAAATTAGATAGGGATTTCGGAGAATACAATGGATGTTAAACACATAGAGGAATGATTTTTTGACTATTCGGTTATAATTTATTCTTGTAATCCTTTGGATAATTAGGTGATATAAACTCTATTTTTCCTGAATAAGAAAAAATTATATGGTTCCAATGATAGTCACATTAGAGATTATCATAATGTTCAATTGATTATGGGCCAGATTTTTTTTGGTTGATTGGTAATATTTATTTACGATTGAGGTTTTAATGGGTGTAGGAAAGGATATTAGGATATGAGTTACACAATATCTATGGTTGGTAAGAATAATTTTGGAAGGTTTATAAGCGGCTATGTATATCCGTATGTGTTTCAAGTTATAATCCATTAAATTTTGGAATCACAAAAAAAACATTGGAAATAATTCACCATGGTGGCATATGATAGTGAAAGGGAAAATAATGGGTTTATGGATTATGAAATCACCTAAGAGGAAATTTCGTAAATAATGAAAAATAGATTGTTATTTTTGTTGAATATGTGATATGAACTAGTAAGGTTATTCTTCTTAAAGTGTTTTTAGTACTATTAGACATGAGATTAGAGTTGTGGGAGAGTTATGTTATGACCCACCAACCAATTGGTCATCTAAATAGTGATATTTTAGAGTGAAATTTATTTTCTACAATTCCATATCTCCGTATAATAATTCATTGGGGTGTTAGATCCATGATATATGATTATTTATTTTTTATGTATATATATGACATTCGATATTTTATGTCCGATGACACATTATACTAATATAAATATACTCTGATGTAAGTGATATGTAATGCTATAATTCTTGATGTTTTATCAAAAATGATTAGAGGAACATGTTTAATTCTATTCCTTTTGTTTTTTGTTATCTATTATAAATAAAAAACTATTTATTATAAGTCGAATAGATATGATAATAACAATGGATGTAGTTTCATATCATTGAATCATATCTTGTATATTGTTACTATGGGATAGACTAATAAAGATACAACATCATATTTTTTACCAAAACATTGGATGTGGATTTGTTGGAGATACCATATGATGTGTATTATGACTATGGTCCTTGAAATTTTTTTGAACTTCCTCTAGAGAGAATTTCACCATTGCTAGGGTCCTAAAACATGTATGCATTTCTACATTATGTATATATATTTCTTTTAAAAATTACACGTATATTTTTTTTAATTCCCCATGAGGGGGTTATATTAATTATAATTATTCATAAACAACAATAATAGTTGGTACGATTGAGAACCATGGATTATTTATTGACATGAAATAATGAAATTTGGTAATCATATAAATAAATTCATAGATTTTTTATATGACATAGAGAATTCATACATACAATTAGATGTTTTCCTATTTCATAGTCTTCATTGATCGTTCCCTACCAATTCAAGTAATCATACCATTCATGAGAGACTCAACGTAACTACATACCTTATCTTTACATAAAATATAGGAAAAGGGGAAAACTTCATGAGATTCAACTAGAATTTATTAGTGCCGAAGAAATGACAGATATGAAGTAAGATTCAGATAACATGTTGTTTTTTTCAAATATAATTTATATATTTCATATATATAATTACTCATTTTTTGATCATTGATTCATTTTCTATTTTAAGGTGTCATATTTTTTCACATATTATTACTATATTTCTGTTATTGTTATTGTTTTCTATTCACTATAATTATATGGTACTATTATATTTTTATAATTATTTTTATATATATATTTTAATGTTCCTATTTAGGCCAGTTATTTAGAGGTTATAATATATCCACTGACTCTTTAACACATGCGGAACTATTTGGTAGCCTCTAGTATCTGTGGAGGTGTGCATAAATACACACAATATTCTAGATCGTGGTGTGAACTCTTGGATGTGATGATTAAATGGAAATATCATTTTATATAATAATGTTTAAAAAATATTTAAATTATTGAATCATTCTGTCATTATTTATAAACTATATTTGAATGAAAAAAACCAACTACCATGACTTCATAATGATAGTCATATTAGATATTTTTTAAAAAAATTATTCATTTAAATTAAAAAAACATTATAAATGATTTTCTATCCCTAATAGATTTTTAAAAAATATAGAGAAAATATGTGGATTATAAAAATATATAAATGATGAATATATATGTACAAATTATGTTTTTCATTTTTATATATGTCTTGTCGTATATATATTTATATTTTTCCAATAAAATAATAAAAAAATAACTCATTTTTTATTTTATTGTACATATGTTTTCTATCAATAAAATAACACATTGATTTATTATTTGTTTTATGTGTGTCATGTGTGTGAAATTTGGATATAGTAATTTATATTCAGCATAAAATTTATCACTGTAAACAAGTATTTGTAATATTTTTCATATTCATTAATGGTAATGTGTTTGTCAACTATATATTGGAATGTTTCTATACTATAATTCATGTTCAAGAATACATTTAAAAATACATCATAAAACAAATTACAAGAAAAAATAAATTATGATATATTTATAAAAAAAATAGATTTATTTGTTTTGAAAGACACAAATACTAATGAATTAAAACTAATACTCTCAATATTCGTGAAAATTGGTTACATGATATAATTTAGATGTTCGTATAAACATATTATACCATTTATGTATTGTGTAGTATGTGTTTTAAAAAATCTATGATTAAGATTCTATTTAAAATAAGGATATCTGTTATTATTTACCATAAATAGTAACCATTGTTACAAATTATGAATAATGTTTTTAAAACTAAAAATATAATTTTTTATTTATATGGATAATAATAAATTACATTTGATATTTTTAAAATATCATATTATAATGTGAATATATGTACATCATTTCCATCGCATAATTTTTAGAAAGGTAGAAAAAATATTCTAATAATTAGATTGGTATAAAAATCGTCTTGTTAATTTGAAAATTGATATGGTATGACACTGATGGGATAAAATTTATATAGTGTATTTTAACTCAAAATATTTAACAAATTATTGAAATACTTCAAAAGTATCCTAAGAACAAACTGGAAATCCTTTTGGATGTATTCATTTTAATAAATATTATTACAGTTTTTAAGAATTTAAATATTGGAATCATTATCACAACCCATGAATGTAAATATTTGATATAATGTTTTATAATAAAATAAATTAAATAAAAATAACTAAATTGAATATTCTATAGAACCCAATATTTAAATTATTCATTAGAATAATAGAATGAAATAAAATTTTCATTTTATTACATTAAACAATTATTGTTCCTATCAAATAATGCATAATTTTGAATAGATCAAGAATCATGTGTTGTTGTCCAATCCATGATTCTAAAACCATTGATTTTGAAATGCGGTCTAAATAAAATATAAGGTGCCCTATCATGGTTACATATAAAATACATCATAAATTTCTAATCTACCTATAAATGGTATACATAATGGTGTAAAATAAATATACAATGGTGATAAAAATAAATTAATTATTATAAAATCTATAATTAAATAACATTTTTCTTCCATCAATAAAAAGATACAAAAGATGATTATTGTAAGAACACTACTTAAACATAACCTATTATGGTGGTTTTGAACTAGAATTAACATTCAAGGGTCTTTTCAATTCATATTTTTAAGGTAATTATGAAAAACTATTGCAATGTATAGCCACACATTATATGTTGACACATATACTACGAAATATATTTTCCACTAAAGGAAACCCATATAAATTTAAATATGATTTCATTTCGAGATAAATATTCAATTATTTCACCATAATATCTTCTATTTCCATACCAATCATAAGACCTATTAAAAAATTTAAATCTTTGGATGAGAAAAAACTTATAGTAGGGGATATAATGAAATTAAATCCTCAGTTAAATGAAAACACGAAAACCCATTAATATATTTTCTTAAAAACTCCTTCGAAATCATAGATAAATCACATAGGTGCTTTGGGACATCATTACCATATCACTTTTACAATCACCCTTACAAATGTAATAACCATATGGTCAACTTCCATATCTGGAGTACCAAAAGCATTATAGAACTATAATAAGGATCAACTTTTATATAATCTATATTGGGATCATTAGTCTTTCTTGAGCTATAATGGGCCTCAACCCTTCGTATAAGCTATATCAGGATCACCATGAGTAAAAATGGGTCAAAACCTTTTATATAAGTCGTATTGGGCTCACCACAAAAATTTCCAGGTACTATTATATAATAATAATTACAATAAAGTATTCAATTATCAACATGTCACTAATAAAATTTTATTTTCACTCATAAGAAAATATTACAAGTTATTCAAATAATAAATCCTTTTAAAGAACCAATTTAATATATTTATAAATGATATTTTTGAATAAAAGTGTCCCATACCAATTTGAAAATTTTTATATAAATTCAAAAATAATAATTTGAAAACTTTTTTGTACATATAAATATATCCATTGTACCATTTTGAAAACATTGACATTAATGAGAATGATTTAAAAAATTGTTAAAACACATAAAATGATGTTTTGTTAAAAAATCCCATACGAAAAACCTCAAAAATATTACTATTGAAATTATTTTATTGAACTTCATAATATACATAACATTTACTTTATAATCCTTTTATATCCTTACAAATAAATATGTAAAAGAGTATCTTGAATATTGATATGGAGAAAGTATTAAATCGTTAAACATTCATATCCTCTTATACAACATTGAAAATTTAAATCATAAACCCAATGAGTGTATAATATATATAAAAATATGAAATAACATTATAATAAATAAAAATTATTTGATTAGTAAAATGGACAGTATACACCTCATAAAATAATGTGTGTGTATAACATCAAACCATACCTCAATGAATGAATATTAATATGAAGTCACTTACATTGAGTGAAAATAATCATGTAGGTTATTTATCTTCATGTATAGTAAAATTATGATATTTATTTTCATTATTAATAATTTTTTTCAGGATTATTATTTCTTTTAAATAATTTATTAACATGTTATAACAATTATATATTTTGATATTTTCACATCGAATGTTTTGACGATATTTGGTACATGAGTCCAAAGTGACATTGGTAAGTCAAATAAGATCAAGAACATCATTATTAAATAATCTCAATAATAATATTCAGGAAATTATAATCATCATTAAAAATAAATTATACTTTCAAATCAATTCATTATATATCGTTATGAATAATGAACTCTTTTTTCCTCATGGAGACGGTAAGTCGTACACATGCATGATTAACATTTAAATTATTAAATGGTCATCATGGAGAGATGAAAATAATTATTTCTCTTTCTATATCTATAATAATATAATTAATATAATATTAATCAATTATATATAAATATATATATCATCCATGTGATGTGATGATTAAAAATTAATTATATTGGTTTGTGGAGGTGATAGTTCACATCTGTGCACAAACGATTAATTAATTTCTCAATTGAAGGAATTAGAGCTGGTAAGTGATGATCTTAAAATAATAAAATGTAAATATATTAATTATATAGGAGTTTTTATCTAATCATGGTTGAATAAAATTTTAAGGAATTGTAAGAAAAAATAAAATTGAAACACTTAATTATGAACGATACATTATCTTCGAACGATCTCTGTTGACTAACACCTTAAAACCTATAAGGATGGGGTAATGCCTAAAATAATTCCTATAGAATGTGGGTATGGATTATATGAAGGGATATGGGATGATATTGTCTGAAAAATAGGTTTTGATTTTTGAATAATATAGAATAATGGGATCCCTTTTATAGGATAGGGGATGGGAACTCAAAGAAATCATCAAAATATTAATTTAATATAAATTAATTTTATATTAAAATGGGTAAAAAGTTATTTATATCGATGATATAATGATTTTGGGTTGAAAAAACTTCATAAAATTAAAATTAGATAATTTATACTATTTTTTTATTCATATATTTTTTTTGGACCTAGTTAAATTTTATCATGATATCATGTAATTTAAACTTTGAGGGTTAATATAATTACTATAAAATTACAAAAGACCACTAAATGGGACTTTTATGATATTTTATGACATATCCAATGTTTTTTCTTTGATTTTATATTTTATACATTTTATGACATTTAAGAAAATGTTTTTTAATTTAGTATTTCAATAATATCAATTTTGACACTATTCCACATTTTACTTTCTTAAAAAATATCATAAAAACATGATATCATTGAGAAAGACTATGTAAAGGCGTTCATAAGATTTAAAATTAATCCATATAATAAATTTATGTAATTAATAAAATCAAGTTATATATATTATCGTATTTTCCCTTTCAATTATTCTATTCTTCCACTTATGAAGCAATTATTACATCAACAATATATTTCCATTTAAATTACATATTTCATTCCTAACAATTACAAATAAATTACCATGATATAGGTAATTTTTTTATCTGTATAGAGACAAATTATATTAGAAGATATATTCAAAATATCTATATATTAAAAATAAATTACTTATTATAAATAACACTGTGAAAATTTTGCCTTTTCGTTTAATTAAATATTATAAATGTCTTAAAGTGAACCAGGTGGCCCCATGTAGACATAAAATTATCCCATGGAAGATTGCGGTTGAAAATAAATCGTATAAAAAATTACGACACGTTTTTGGATAATGTTATAATATTTAAAATATAATTTTTATACATATTTAATTTATTTACACTTAGCGGTGGTAATAAAAATAATTACTAATGATACTTTTCATAATTTCCAAAAATTAAGTCTATCTTATTATATCATAAATTTATAACTTATTGCAACCATTTAGGTTTATTTTTAAAAATTTAAAAAATTTATGTGGATAAAATTAATTTAAAATTAATCTCATTGATGGATCAAGAAAAATTATTTTCAAAGTAAAAACATTTAAAAGTTATCCAAATTTTAATAACAAATTTCAAGGTGAAATTGATTAAAATGACCTAAATTTTATTAAATTAAAATAATATTATTTAATTAAACTTTAATAAACATAAATATATAATCTAATATTTAAATAACTTTGATTAAAAAATAGTTTTCAATTAAAGTGTGCTATTTTATAACAATACATCAAAAAAAGAATGTTATTAGAAAATGTAGCGAAATTTAGAAGAAATCAAAATTTGATTCTATATTTTAAAATAATATGTTTATTTTTAAAAATATATTTTATAAAAGTGTGAAATTCTATATTTACAAGAGGTGTTACATTAAAAGTAGACAACTGCAATTTTTTTTAAAAAAATATGTTTTATATTGAAAATTAGATTTTTTTCATAAATCATGTCAATAAAACACATTAAATAAATTTTCAAATTTTTTATTTATTATATATATATATATATATCAATAATATATTAAAACAATAGTGACTTGTTTATTTAATGATATAAAACATACTTTTTCACATTTAAATATTTTTTGAGAAAACCATTTTCTTTTCTTTTAAAAAGTTTTGTAAATTCACATGTATTTATTTGGTAAAATAATTCGTTATATATACATGTGTAAACCATATTTTTAAAATTCAATTAATAAAATCATTTACAACCATTCTAACAACTTTGGTGTAACGATAATATTTAAATATAAATAATTTATTATTATTTTAATCTTCATGTGGTGTATATTATACACTAGAAAACATAGTATATAATTTTTAAAATAATGAGAGGTTTCATTCCCCCCCCCCCAAAAAAACCCACATCCATGAGATTTGAAATAATGGTCAAATACAAGGGGTTTTACTTTAAAAAAATCTATTGTTAAAATCCCACAACAAAATTTTTTTTAATAAAACATCCACTAAAAAAAGTGATGTATGAAGGTTACCTAAGATAAAAATTACTAGGGTTAAAGGTATGAAAACATTGATGTTCTAGATAATTCTAACAATCCTGATGTGATGGTGAGTGATATAAAACATGGTTAGGAGAAAGCTAACAATTAGAAAACCATAAATATTTTGATTGGGTAAAAGGTCATTGATTTCAAAGTAAGAAAACCAAACAGCTACGTTTTTTATGGTATGATATTTTTAAGAGATGTGTGGAATTAATTTAATTTCTATATTAAGAACATAAGGAAATATACTTAGTTGAAAATTATATTTTTAACTTTTAGTCATTTTTCCACACAAACTCATCTTTTCATCCAAATGAAGAGTATTTAATATGAACTTTTCATGCATGAACCAACGTCTAAATAATCACATAATACAAAAAAACATTAACTATATATTTATATTGTCGTGAATATATAACCAAAAACTAAATGATAAGGATAAGAATATATAATTCTTTAATAATAATAGACCATCTTTTGATGAAATACTACTTTTATTCTCTAAAATTCAATTGAAATACCCATGTTCACATTGACCATTCAATAAAAAAATATCTATAAAATTCCTCTAAAATGTTCTTGATTATGATTAAAATACATAAATGATATTACCACATAGACTTCCAAGATATATTTTAATAATTGAATAAAAATAAATTCAATTACCCTTGATGTCTCACAGTTAAAAGTAATCTCCTTAATAATCTTCAAGATAAACTAATCATTTACATAAATAACCTTAATCAACAAAAGTCCCTAGTAAAATAATAGATTCTTCCTAAATATAATTCAAATTTTATTCATAAATTAAAATCCCATAGTGTTCTATTTACTTTAAACTTATAGGATTCCCAAAATAGTGAACGACTTCCTAAATAACATTTACAAATTAATCACCAAATCATTTCCCAATCCCACGGTTATCTATTTGATAAAAATATGTACCTATTGTAAAATTACTCTTCACCTATAAAATAATTTAACTAAAATTAAAAGTTCAACCTAAATGGGACTTTATGTAGGATTGTGGTTGGAAATTCACCAGTGTATCCAATTGTTTTTGGGTTCGATTCTCATGGACATGACAAACGTGATCGGTTGTCAGTCCACCAATGGAATTCCCTAATTCTAAAACTATATAATTTTTATAAAATTAAAAAATTATATAAATTCCTCAAAAAATAACCCTGACATGTTTTAACCTCAAATATTATCTCTTACCTTTCATTTTACCCCCTAAAATCTATTAACCCATTGCTAACTCAAAAAAATATCTCCAAAAACACCTTTAGTCATCTTAAATGTTCATAACAAAAAACTAATAAATGGTTTCTATGAAACTACCCTTATGATCAACTATGAAATTATAAACCCATGATGAGATCCCTCTATCTTAAGAAAGAATCCTAATCTCTAGTGTTCTCTAAACCACCAAATATAAGGACCCATCTGTAAACATAACATATTCTAGTGGTTTTAAACTATTATTAACATTCACGGAACTTTTCAATTTCTATTTTTTGGGAATTATGAAAAACACTTATATTATATACCCATACATTAAATGGGGACACATATACACAATATAAATTTTCTCTAAAAAAGGAAAACAATTTAAGATAAAACATGATTTCTTTTCGAGACACATCAATAAATCATTCAACATGACATCTTCTAATCCCTTAAAAATGTTAAGTCCTTAGAAAAACATATCAAAACATGGGATGTGTAAAAAAATATCCATATGGGATATAAAGAATGTAGATTGTTAGTATCGTTAAATCCTAAAAAACCGTTAATATATTTTCTTAAGATCTCATTATCATGCATTGAAAAATCACATTAGTTAATTTGGAAATCATTACCATTTAACTATTTCTATCACCATTAGAAATGGAAGAAACACATGGTAACTTCCATCTCTAAATTACCCAATGAATTGGAGAGCTATAATGGGTCTCAACCTTTATATAAGATATATCAGTCTCACTTATCTTTCATGATTTATAATGGGGAATAACTCTTCATATATGATATATTAGGCTCACCTGTGATATATTATTGGTCTCACCACATCGTATAAGTTGTACTAGGATCACATGTAAATTTTATAAATACCATTATATAAACATAACTCATAATCACATGCATTTTAGAACATTTCACTCAAAAAATTCCATTTCCACTACTAATACAACATTACATGTTGTTCAAATAATCAATATATTTATCAAAATAATTAAATAAATTTATATAAGAAATTTTAAAATCAAGTTTTCTGATACTAGATTAAATATTATTAAATAAAATATTAAATTAAAATAATATATCATTTATTTCGAAATAATTAAACCCAAAAATCCATTTTGAAAAAATGGACATTAATTAGAACTATTTAGAGGAATAAATCTCAAATAATATTAAGTGATGTTTTAGTTAAATATTCCTATACATAAAACCATAAAAATATTCATGTGGAAAATATTTTAATGGAAATAATAATAGACATCTAATGTCCTTTATAATACTTATATATCTGTATAAATAAATATATAAAATAATATCTAGAATATTTAAATTGAGAAAGGAATAATTCATTAAACATTCAATGCGTTTGAAATCGCTTTTTCCATTTAAATCATAAACCCAATGAAAGAATAATATTTATCAAAAAAATTAAAGAAATTGATAATATGTAAATAAATTAAATGATAATTCCAATATTATGTATGCACACCATATAAATTAATGTGGGTGTATTTCATCAAACTATGCCTCAATGAATGAAAATCGAGACGAAGTCCCTTACCTTGAATTTGACTCATAACATATGTTATTTAAAATCATAGATAATAAAATTATGTTAATAATATAAATTATTTATATCCTTATTCATTTTTATTATTCATTTTATATCAATTACTAATATGTTATAACATTTACTTAACCTTTTATGGTCATGTTGGACATTTTGATGACATTAGGAACATGATTCCAAAATGACTTCAATAAATTGAATAAGGTCAAGGATGTCATTAGTACATCCTATAAAATATATCATTCATTACATAATAATAATTATTAAAAATCAATTTTTATTTTAAATCCTTTCATTAATCATGGTTATGACGAAGGAAATATGTTACAATTCTGGAGACGGTAAACCCTTTGTACGAATGTGTAACGTTTCCATTTGTCAATGATAATTATGGGAAATAATGTAAGTATATTTTTTATGTTTATAGATTTATAATAATAGATTAATATCATATTAATAATTTATATGTAATTATATATATCATCCATGTGATGTGGTGATGAAAAATCAGTTATATTAGTTCATAGAGGTGATTATTCACACATACGCACAAAAAAATTAA
Source organism: Viscum album (assembly GCA_963277665.1). NCBI lineage: Eukaryota > Viridiplantae > Streptophyta > Magnoliopsida > Santalales > Viscaceae > Viscum > Viscum album. Next base: position 27,903,605 of record OY728123.1, on the reverse strand, counting down.
TTCATTTCCCATTTGAAAGAATCAGAGATTCATTTATGTGATGATATTAAAAATTTAATACCTTACCCTATTTCAAATACTATATTTTTTATCTCATCATGGTTTAAGAATATTTGGAGGAAGTCGATGAATAAGTAAATAGAAACACTCAAACAAAAATGATACATTCTCTTAGGCTGATCTCATTTGATTCACATATTAAACACCTATAAAGATGGTTTTATTACTTAACTGTGGACTATATAATGTTTTTATGGGTTATAGTAAGTTTTTTTGAGTATATAAATGACGAACCAAATAATTTTTAGGTGTTAAGAATAAATATGAATATGTGTCCCCTTATTCTAGAGGGGAGGGGAACTCTTGTAATTCTAAAAAATATTAATTTAATATAAATTAATTTTCAATTCAAAATCAGTAAAAATTATTTTACATCAAAGATATTGTGATTTATGGTTGAATAATTTTCATCCAATTAGAATTAAATATGTTTTTTATATTAATTAATCATAATCTTTATGTTTTGACCCTTATTAATTTTTACCGTGGCATCATGTAATTTACACATTATGGGATAATAAAATTGCTAAAAATTTAATAAAAGACCACTAAATGAGTAATTTATGATATTTTATGAGTTATCCAAATATTATAGAACTAATATTGTATTTTTATAAATTTTATATCATTTAATAAATTATTATTTAATTTAAAATACCAATAATGGCAATTTTGACACTATTCAACATTGGACAATTTAAAAATGTCAAAAAAAGTGATTTTGTCAATAAAACTATATTAATGCATTCCTAGCATGTAAAAATATAAAATGATACTAATTTATGGAAGATATTATATAAATGTATATTTATTTTGATAATTTTAATATCAATTATTTGATTCTTCCACGAATGAAGCAATTACTCCATTATCATTATTTCACCGTTTAGTTTAATTATTTCTTTCCTAAAAATTAAAAATAAAATAAATTATTGTATTTAATCATTTTATATTTATAAATAATATATATAGTATAAAATATATTCTAAAAACAAAATATTAAAAATAATTTATTTATTTAAAACAAGAGTGTGTCAAAATTGTCTTTTCTTTGAATAAAATAATATAAATGTCTTATAGTAATACTATTGGATACATGAGAACATTAAATAGTAAAAATGCAGAAATGGGTTGAAAAAAATAATCCAATAAAATTTGGATGTGTTATGTGATAATTTTATAGTATTTATAATATTATTTATACCCATATTTACTCGATTTACCAATAACCATGGTAATAAATATAATTACTGTAGATACAATTAATAATTTCATAAAATAATTTTGTTCCAATTATATAAAAAGAAATACTGATTACAAAACAATATTTCCATTTTTCAAAAATCAAATCACAGAAGGGGAGAAAATTAATTTTAAATTAATCCTGATAACGAATCAAGCAATCAAGTTTTTAAGGTTAAAACATTCAAAACTTCACATAGTTTTTAAATTTAATTTTAATGTAAAATTGATTAAAATGCACTTAATTGTATTAAAAATAATTAATATTATATAATTATATTTGAAACCATTACAATATATAATTTAACACTATAACTCAATTTCATGAAAATGTAGTTTTAAATTTAAATGTAATATTTTTTCAATATTCCTCCAAAAATGAATCATATTAGAAATATATAAAAATAAAAAACAAAGTTAAATTTGAGACTCTTTATCTAAAGATGAAGTTTATTTTTCCAAATATAATTTATTTAAGTGAAAAAAACTATATTTAAAATAGGTTCACGAAAAATAGCGTGAAAACTTCCTTTTTTAAAAACAAATTGCTTATGGGTAAAATTGGATTTGTTCATATGTCATGTCTAGAAAACACATAAAATAAATTTAAACAAATTATATTGAATATTGAATATATATATATATATATATTTCATTAATATAATTCAATATGTGTTTTTTGTTTAAATAAATTACAATTTTTTCAAATTTAAATAGTTGTTTAGAAAAAAAAATCTTTTATTTTCAACTGTGTTTTACATTCATTAATTTTTATTTGGCAGAATAATTAATTATATATAAATTTTTAAACAATATTTTTATAACTCAATTAATAAAATTAATTCCCTTTGTTCTGACGACTTTGTTGTAATTGTAACATCTAAATATTAATATTAAATTGTTCATTAAAACAAGATGTTGTGTATGATGTACACTATAAAACATAGTCGTTCATTCTTATAAACGTGGGATGTTACATTTATCATACAAATTTCCATAACTATCATTAATCAATAATGATTTAAACATATTATAGAAGTAAACATGATCGAAATAAGACAATCGTACGATGTTATTTATGTTAAAACTGGTAAAAAACCTATGATACATTGTTTGAAAAGGGAAATCTCATGTCCTAGAAAATATATTTAGTCAAAAAATACTGACTTTTTAAGGAATTGTTGAATTATTTATTATGTAATTTAATTTTAATAGTGAATTTCATTGGACAATACTATTGTATCATTACAGGGTTCAAAGGATACATATAATTATATTGAAATTTGATAAATATGGTTTAATTATATTTAAATTTTCTGGAAATTAAATAAAATAAGATAAATTTTCAATGATATGGAGAGTCCATAAATGGACACCTATGATTTAGGAACCATCTTTTTAATTGGGAATATAATGACTAAAAAAATTCGTTTACTAATGAAAAGGGGAACACAACTATAAAAAAAATATTTTTGTAAAAATATAAAATATTAATAATTTCCCAATTATAAAAAATAGATTAATTTATCACAACTCATTATAAGTAAAAATATATATAAAAATAGAGTAACATTAAAACTAAAAATGTTTAAATTTTTTCCCAAAAATAAAAAATTACATTTAAACATTGTTGTGTAGAGATAAATTTACAAATAATTCAATTTTTTATAACTATATTGATGTATGATACAAAGGAAAATGGAGGAAATATATAAAATTATAGTGTGATGGGTGAATCAAATAATTAACCTTGAAAATGTAATAGTTCATTGTTAAATATTATTTTTTGGGTCACGTTATTAAGAAAAACCTCATGATTATTAATTTTAATTAGAAAATATATATAATAACATATTAGTAAAAATTTCAATGAATATATATTTACATATTTTTATAGAGTATAAAATTATAAAAAACAAATTGGATACAAACATGAATGAGTAATTGAATACCAAATATAATGCACAAATGGGAATCAACTGTAATGGACAAGTAGAATAGTTAGATACATTAAACTATATTATTTTTAAATAATATCATTTTATATCTTAAAATAATTTGAAAACCCCATATAATATACAAAGGGTTAGAATGACCTATGGAAGGCTATATAATCCAATTAACTTACATAATGGAATAAAAATATTGGAAAATGGAGGATATTATAAAAAAGAGTTTTTCAATCAAATACACATTTTATATTATTTCGTTCGTTATTAAAGTAATTTATATTTGACATAGAATAAATTTTCTCAAATTATCTGTATTCTTGGAGGTCATAATTAAACATTATGTTTTGATAATTTTAAATGAAATGAACTTATTTTCACTAAGAGGAACCCATATATTTTAATAGATACAATTAATGTTAAGGGGTGAGGATTTAATAGAAACATAAATATAAAATCAAAAAAATAATTCCTTATTGAATTTAATATATTTTAAAAAATTATATTATAATCATTAATGAATTTTTAATCCTCAAAACATTTTATTGAATTTTTTATTATTTAAATATCATATAGTGATTAAATTATAATTTTTATTATCATAACAAATCATCTGATTGATAAATATGTGGGCATTATAACTTCATATAAGCTATATATTCCATGTATTTTGTATAATCATGATCAACTAAAAAATACACATTTCTTTTAGGGTTAAATGAAAATAAAATATGTATATAAAAATATGTTAATCCTATATTTTGGGAAATATGGGTTTTAGGAGTCTTATATCAATCCTCTTCAGAAATTTTTTTATTTATCTATTTATATTTTACCAAATGCATTTTTAACAAATTTCTTTTGTGAATTTTTTTATAATATTTTTTTATTCTCAATTTCCATACACTATAAAAAAATTTCAAAATAAATTATACATCCACTATAAAGTCAATGATCTAGACATATATAATAAGAAACATGATTCCAAAACCGTTTTTATCTTTTTAGGGGTTTTAAGCGTAAATATATTTTTAACTCAATTCACCCCTTCTTAGTATTTTTTATTCTTCCAACATACTAAAAAATTATGATATATAGTTTTTCAAGGGTTAACTATTTAATAGAGAAAAAATTTATACGTTCATACATTAAAAAATGTGGATAAATTTAAAAAAAATTAACTCATATACCATGATATTACATATTATGATTTTCCATGAGATCATATAATGTATTTATTTATCCATAAAAGGGTGAATCATTATATTATTCTATAAAAATTCTATTAATTTTCAAAAATATTCATTAAATACTTTATATCTAAGGAAAATAAAAATTTGTTTTGAATCAAAAAAACATAAAATATTATTTATTTTTATGTTTCTCAGAAAATACTGTCATCTTCTAGTATACCAATATGTAAATTCCCCAAAAAACCTCAAATAGATCAAGGAATAGTGATGTGTATGATGGTATTTAAGAATAATATTCAAAGAACTACCACTAAATATAACTTCTTTTAAGATTTTATTCTTTAATATCTATGTAGTTTTTTAAAAATTAATGACTATAGTTGATATCACACATGATACGAAACATTAATCTTAAACGAACAACAATTACTTTTTAAGTAAATGTGACCATCATAACCTATTTAGTAAATTCCTTGGAATGAACATTATTGACTTATTTATAAAATATATATTGGCCCTATTAATTTAAAATATATTAGTTCTTTATTTTTAAATAATATCTCAATTTTTTCTTAGGGTCACCTTATTATTCAAAAATACATATTCTTTAAAAATGATTTTTTATGAATTTTGTGAGAGAATATAAAAATTAGTTTTTACAATCATAGTAAAAATTTCAAACAAAATTAATTTCATTCTTGAATTCATTAAATAAAACTACACTAAGGATGATTTTTTGATATTTTTCTTAAAATGTTTATTTTTCATTTAATAGTTTAAAATATTGATTTTAAATGAAAACTGTATTTTTTTTTAAAATATTTAAAAAGTTAAATTCTGATTTTGGATTATTTTTAAAATTATATTTTTTACTTTTAGTAATACAATTAAAGTTTAATAAATATATTTTATAAATGTATTTCATATTAAAACATTTTATATTTTAAATGATATTTTTCCGAAAAAACCAATTTTGGTCACATATTTAAAATTTGATTCTTAATTAAATAATGGAATTTTTATTTTTTTTAATATTTAGAAAAATATTTTCCATTTTTAATATGTATATCCAATTTGGTAAATATGCCTCTTATATTTTTCGTGAATAAAAATAAGAACTTTATTTATCTTTGTTACCACTATAAAGGGTAATTAGGTTAATTAATGTAAAAAATAATATGATAAGGATTATAAAATGACCCTAACACTTTAATTAAGTTTATTGGATGAGTAAATTTCATACATAAGAAACAAAAATTATTTTATATAGCCATTTTGTTCCATTCGGGTGTGATTATTACAATTATAATATTTTATTTAATGAAAAGTCAGAAATGTCACACTATTGTTTTTAATAACTATAATACATTTATAATAAGATTGACCAGATGATATATTTGGTTATAAATATTCATTATTAATCTAAAATATTATTCTTAATATTGAATTTTTTTATTATTTAATTAAAAATTACATAAAATATTTACACAAGGATAACATATTAATTATTAAATAATTAGAAGAAATCATGTAAATGATAATACAAATAAAATTATTTAATATATTTGAGTGATAAAATAATTTTTTTAATTAACATGACATTTTTGGGTTGTAATAAAATATTTGGTTCAAATTTTTTTTCATGGATTAATGTTATTAAAATCAGTGTAATGAATAATTCTTAAAATTGACATTAATGATATATTACAATATAATATTTTATTAAATGATATATAAATCATAAATATATAATATTTTTACAAGTAATTATTATTTGGTTAATAATATAATCAATGTTCCATTTATGGGATGTTTTTTATTTATAGTAACTATAATAACCCTCAATGATTAAAAAATAGTACTATCATGGTAAGAGTGAAAGGGGTTGACAATGATTTAAAACCAAATGAAAATGTCAAAATTGATACTTAAGATTTTCCAAAAAAATAATAATATTATTTTTTTAGTCCCATAATCATAATATCTTCTAAATAGACTATTTTTTCATTTGTAATTGATTATTAATTTATATCAATTTAATATTTTCATGAATTCCAAGTGTTTCACACCCCTCTCTTAAAAAACAGAACCACTTCTACTCATTTAATCACACATAACCCCCTATTTGATTCATCTATTCCATTCCAAAATACCTTCCTAGAATCCATAATGTCATTCTAGAGGTATTATTTTAGGCAGAACAACAACATTAGTTGTATTAAGGTGATAAGATAATGCAGTTGTTCAATGAATTGGTATCATTTTTAGTTGAGATTTTCTGAGTTTTTAGGTCTTCCACCTACAAAAAATATTTCTAATCCATGATATAATAATAAGAAAATTATAATATATATAATTATGTTTTTTAATGTTGATATAATAACCTATATATATCTCTTCTTCTATAAAATGGGAAACAAAAACATCATTTGTGTGTAATGTGGACTACCTCCTCGAAAACCAATGTAATTCGTTTTCCATCACCATATCTCATAGATGGATTATAATTTTCGAATTAATTTATCTATATAAATTCTTTACCAATTTATCATAACGAAACTTTCTTATCTCATTTACCTTATTACATTTTTATTCATTGTAAAATGATAACATCATTCATGCATTCATGTGGACTACCACCTCCATGGAGTAATGTGATTTTTTATCACCAATTCACAAAGATGATAAATATGATTATATTTCAAATATTTATATGAAATTTATTATATTATAATCATTTTTGAAAGAAAAAATGATACTTGACCTCTTTCCAAAATTATAATTGTATAAACGACCTAATTTATCCATAATTGTAACATATTTATTTTTTCATAACCATAATTAATGGTTGGACAAAAATGTATAAATAATTTATAAAAACAATAATTATGTCATGATTATTATTTTTGAAAAGTTGGATAATGAAATTTTGTAAGGTAGTCAACTATCTAATGTCATTTCTGACATACGAGTGCAATATTTTCAACATAACCAATGTAAATTTATTTGATTATGTAATTGTATATCCCATGGAACAAAATAAAATAATGGAATAATGAACATGAAAATGTTTTTGAAAATGAATAAAATTAGCAAAAAAAATATTCAGTAACATAAATAATTTACATGATGAGTTAGACTCATGGTAAGGGACTTACTTTAAAATACACTCATTTAATGTTTATATTTCGACACATTTTACAAAGGTAAAAAAGAATCTATAATTTTACATATAAAACAATAATTGAGTTTACTTATATAATGATACCTCAATAATGTGAATTTTACATTATTTGTTTCTAAAGTTCATTCTAAAAGAATGGTTTGTTCATTGTGTGTGTAGTTTATAGCTTTTAATTAATAATTTTCTTAAACATTATATCATAGGTTTTCAAAATTAATTTTTTTTCCTAATTTTTTATTATCATTACAAAAATAAAAATGAAATTTTATATTTTAATGTATATATTCAAAAATAACTTTCACACTTCCATAACTCTTATTTCATATTGGGATTCCTCTCAATGATTTCATGTTTTCATGAAATAAATTGAATATCCATACTCTTTTGAGGGGTATTTTGGTATTGAAAATGGGTTATTATGAATAAAGGGTAATTTGATATATAAAATGCTTTCTACGAGGGTTTAAAATGGGGTTTCGTGGATTTTAATATTTATATGGCCATTAGACATATTTAATTAAGGGTTGAGACCCACTATAGATCACAGGAAATCCCCATATGATAAGTGTACCCACATCATGCTGGGTGAGATTGTTATATCCCAAATAATGAGTGATACCACACATAACTATAATGAATATGATTATGATTATGTAGTTAAAATAATTATTTTGGAATTTTTCTATGTGTTTATTCAAAATTTTATGGTTTTGTATGGGTTTTAAGATGATGTTCTCCCATTTCCCCAATATAACTTTTCTATCCATGTTAATGAGTTTTTATTGAAATCGTTTTTTATTCAATAGGTATGATAAATATATTTTCACTGTATAATTGATTCCATTTACATATAAAAAGGATTAATTTTGAAGAAAAAAAATCATAGGTTTTCATGTTTTCATTGGACTAATATATTTATTTACCATATGAACCTTAATGAGATTTTACTACTCATACCACATTTTTAAAATTTTTCTAAAATTGATTTAGGAATGGAAAATTAAATGGAATAATTCATGTTTATTTAATTATAATTTTATTATAAATGAAACCAATTTTTATTTAAATATTATATATTATTTTAATGTGGATACTGATTAGAAGTGTCCAATTTGAAAAATATTGGTTTTTATGTAAGTTATTTGACTTAATTCTCTAAAAATATAATATTAATTAGTTTTGGAATATAATAAAGTGAATTAGAGTCTAAATTTACAAGAAAATGTAATGTTTATGTGTGGATCCTTATAGTATCTTAGAAGGGTTTTGATAACATTTGAGGATAGGATATTATTTGTGTATAAGTTTCATGACTTTATAACCAGCTTGAATAGTATGTTAGGTATAAAAAATTTATTGACTAAAATGAAATGGTTTGAGATAACATTATTATATATATATTAGTTTTTATTTTCCTAATAATATTGTTTCTTACTATTTTAATTATATTCTCACACTAACAATTTTGTTTTAGAAAGTGGCATGATCTAGTAGGAACCAATTTCACAATGGATGTAATTGAACGTGGATATGTTTTCTGAATGAGAAACGAAATGTAATTGGAGATTTACTAAGAGTTTTTATAGTTAATATTTAATATAAATCATGAGTAATGATTTGTAACTTTACTCTGTGTTAATTTTTTAATGCCTCAAATAAAGGGAAATGATCCTGTCTTGATATTCATGTGATAACTATCATAAAGGTAAATATATTCAATAAAAAATTTGTCAAGAATGTGGAAATTAGATCACAAGATAATGAAATAAATTAATGGGAATAATTTTTATATGTGGTAAAATAGGTCATAATGAAATAATCACACAATGAAACTGGAAATATTCTGTTAAATCCATGAAGGAGAATTTTTTTCTTCCATACGTATGAATTGAATGTCTTTAATGTGGGGAGAATGTTAGTTATGTGAATTTATGTCCTTAGAGGAAGGCTTATTAATGATACCACCATGAACCTAAAGATAATTTTTAGAAATATTAAATTACATTGTATTTGATGATGCGGAACAAATAAATGATATATGAATAGTATAGAGTATTACATGGATTATTTTTTGATATTATAAAATCATATGGTATGATTCATATTTTTCAGAGGCAGTTGATATTAAATAATAAGATGGAAAAGAGAGGATAAAGGATTATAAACTTTTTTAATTATTAATTTATGTAAATTAAATATTAATGATGTAGTGGTAGATTTATTGATGATCATAAATTTAAAATAATTAATTCTCTTTTGATAATGGGAGTACATTGGTATACTTTTATTGAAATCATATAGATGATTGAGGAATTTGTAACCCATATGTTTATCATGTGATAAATATATTTTAAAAAGAAAAATATTTTCATTTCTTGGACATATGTTTAAATATAGGGATAAAATTTAGGGTTTATATGATCTTTTTTTGTATTATGGCTTATTGTGTGAAAAAAGAAAGGTATAAGATAACCTATTATGATAAATATTTATTTAATATTTAATTTTTATATTTTTTTCACATTTCATTTCACATTTCCAGTAATATTATAAGGATAATATATTACAAAAAACCCATAGATTAGGAGATAATCGGTCACATACTGAAAGGTCATGAGGCATGAACCCACAACTGAAGGGTGACAAGGGTTAATCTCCAACCAATGGCCTACATGATGTCTGGGAAACTATGACATTGTTAATCATTATTGGAATGATCTGAGAGACATTGTTAAAGTAAATTTTGGTAACAAATTATCTATCATATAGAATACCAAGGGATTTGAAATTAAATTAGTGATTATGTAACAAATGTTATTTCTGAAGAATGATACATTAATTTAACAGAATATTAAATGATAAATATAATCATTATGCTATAAGATTTAATTTGAAAAATAATGGTTGAAAAATCTTTATAATGATATAAGATTTTATTTTTTCCCGATAAAGAATCATGTATTATATATAATTGACTAAAATAAAATAAATATTATGTGATTTGGGTAATTACATTTTTTTAGTAAGAGACATTTGTAGTGATTGAAGTTATATTAGAAGATAGATATAAAATTTACCATGGAAGTATATGTGATCAAATAATATTTTTTTTCGAAATTAGTCTTCAAAATTTTGAAGAATTATAAATATAGTTATTTTTTTGAATGATCTATTTAAATTTTTTTGTGTTATTATTAAATTTATAATATAAAGATGTTTTTATTCATATGAATGTTTACTGTTTTTAGAATAATCATAGTTTATTCCTTCCATTTTGGATTTTATTAATTGCTATGTATAAGAGGAATATGTAGCTATTATTTTATGTATGTTTTAATCAGTATAATTGTATTCTAGTGGTTTGATATTTATCATATATAAAAAATATTACATTGCAATGTAATTAGATTAAACGATAAAATTATATATTTCTAGTATTTTTACTTCATTATGTTCATAGTCTAGTAGGTAAAATAATTCCTCAATATTAAGAAAAGGATATTAAAAAAATATCCATTTAATTTTCTTAATGACAAATAAATGGCTTTTTAACCCATCATAGATTTATGCTATTGGGATGGTTATCATTATCATGACAATATTTTCTATCAGAATTTTACATTCCTTGTGAAATAAATCAACACCATCCTTGGATGTTGAGGCCTCTCAGAAAAAAAATTATTCCAAAACCAGTAAACATCCAAAACATCAATAGTGGTTCAGTGTAAATATATCATATGTAAAATGAATTATATCACTCTAAAATTTTATCTTCATTATGAAAGAACGATGGTGAAAACACTTGAGGGATGATAATTACACTATAGCATTAAGAATCTAAAATCTATACAATAAAAGAAGATATTAATCATAGTGTTTAATGTTTAAAATATTAAATATATAATAATTTAATTTTCAATTAAAACCATGTATGAAATATTTAAAATAAAAGACATAGGGGAGTTTTTTCTATGAATAAGTTGTTATTACTAAAAATAAATAATTTTACCTTTTTCTAATATAAAGTTCTTGAAACCCTTATCTCCAAGGATATAACAGATATATGTCACATAAGAGAATATTTTATCTATATCTCATACCATAATCTCAACCTTAAATTCCCAATACAAAACTCAACTATCAATATACTCCCCCAACTATCCCAATGATGTCATATAAATATCAACAATAATTTTGTCAACCAAATAAGATAAAATTAGAATAATCATAACCAAAATATACATTATTCATATTCTTCTCATTTATACTCACAGTCCTTATTTTATGGTATCATAGTCTTCATACAATAATAAGATACATCATTAAGAAAAAATCAACCACCAATAACCATAACGAAGTTCACTAATATGAAAAATTATACTTGTCTTCCTTGGAGAAATTTATTTCAAAACTAACCCAAAATAATATCAAAATTTTCTAAATCCAAAATCTATCATAAAAATATGTTTCCGTCTAGTAGATCCATGATATTAATATATGTGAACAATTTGGACTCCTTCTAATAGGGTAATGTCATGAAACCAACACAAACATACCGACTAAAAATATGGGAGTCGTAATATCTATTTATAACATGTCTCTCTATATCATTTAACATTCTAAGTCATAATTTAAATATGTAATCAATTTTCCAAAAAATAAAAAGTACCTATCTAGTAGGTAAATCTATTAAAATATGTAAGCTAATTTTTTAAAACATTAAAAAAATGTTTTTCATCCTGAGTATATGTAAGCCAATATATGTATGACCTAAACATGATTGTTATATATAAATATGTTTTCATTATCCTCCATTTCATACATCCATTTCATGTATCCAATATCATTCCCCATCAATATTTGTTAAAATTTATGAACACAAGAGACTTCAATTAAAGAGTATGCATTTATGGATTAGAAAAAATATACTATATAGTCATATCTAGTAGTGATTAAGCCTCGTATAAACCACTAATTTCAATGTAAAGACCCATAATATACCATGTAATTGTTTTTACTTATATATAATTATTACGAGTCTACAAAAATTGACGGCGCGTGATTCTGAGGCCTGGTGTGCCTGGAATTAATTTCTAAACATTGTTTTGGGTACTTTTAGTTAACAAGCCAGTGGGAATTTGTAAATTTTGAATCGGTACATGAAATTGAAATATGAGGATACCGTTGAACTTCCAACGCCAATATTCTCTTAAGGAGATCTTCCCTTTGATCGCAGTAGGTCGAGGGTGGAAGTTGGATTTTCAGTTTTTGTGGGAAAATTGAAAAAAAAAATAAGTTTTATTTTACTTCTTGAAACCTCTCATTTGAATTTTGGTGGTGGGGACTGCTTGAACATTTTTAATTCTTAGAACCCCCCAATTAAAGAGCCAACATTAATTGATCAATAACTTAACCTAACATAAATGAGAGGGGATCCTCACATCTCCTGGGTTGGGGGAAAATTGTTGGAAAACCAATTTGGAGGTGAACTCTCAAAGGATGAACATTATGCAATAAAAAAGATCCTATAATGAAGAACGACCATCAAAAGAGTAATGGGGAACCAACGTTCGAGAAGATTTTATGCATCACCTTCTTCATCACACCACCTCCAACGAACAAACGAGGTAGGTGGTTTACATTGTTGAAGTATAATAAATATCTATTTATTAATTCTTCATATTCTTGATCCTCAATGAAGATGGCTGAACAAACACAACCATCGATCTGCACATATACCATGATCTTTTCTATTCATTCATCATGTGTTCTTCAAGATCTCATCATCAACAAATAATTAATTGCACTAAAAACAAAATTTTTTGTTGAGTATGACAAATGTATGCGGAGATCTCAACCCAAGAATCGAAAATATGCATTTTTCACATTTTTTTGGGCATATAATGTAGTTGTGGTGGCCCTTGGAAGAGGGTGGTGGATGGAATGTCTGTTGGCTGTTTGGAAGAATGGTGGAAAACATCTACACTACTGATAGAGGAGGAAGTCATGACTATCGAGCTACGGTGGTGCACCAATGGTCGGTCATCACCTAGCGGGCCACGGTTTGATCAGGCGGAGCACCAGAGGGAGGTCGGAACCCAAATGGTCGCGGTATGAGCAGGCGGAAAACCTAGAGGGTGGCCGACACCTTACTGGTCACGGAGGTAGCAGCCACACACGCCGGCGATACTGGAAGGGAAGCTGATCAAAATTTTGGCAGGCCGTGTCACGCCGAGCAGGACCAGCTCTGGTGGGCCCCGTGTTCCAACAGGCGGCGCCACATGGTGTTGTAGGGTTAGCCAAAGCCGAATAGTCCATTGGACCGATCAGAATTCTGGGGGGTGCCTCCCCCCCCCCTCCCCCCGCGAGTAGCAGCTAGGGTGGGCCCTCCACGATGGACCGCACCCATCCAGTTGGACCACACCCAGTTAAGCAGGCCGCACTGAGCAGGCCGCGCCGAGCGGGCCATGCAGAGCGGGTCACACCCAATGTGTCTGTCCACACCTTTGTTGATCGGGCTGGGCCCACTATGGCCTATCCCATCCGGGTCTATCCCGGGCCAGGTCAGGTCGAGCATGCTTAGTGCGGGAACCTTGTGGATGGCTATACTTGAAGCATCTTCAGATCCTATGTAGCTCATCTTCAGATCTTGTGGGTGTCATATTCAGATCCATTGGGGGTCAGCATATACGGATCCTTGTGTGGGTCATCTTCATATCATATGTGGTTCATCTTATGATCCTATATTGGACATCTTCGATCCTTTGTGGGTCAACACCAGAGCTTCTTGATGAAGTTAGATGATCTAGAAAAATAGATAATCATATATACTTCCACACTTAAGTTATACCTGATGTGAGTTGAGTCTTTAACTTTGTGGTACTCTTCTGTGTGGTGATACTTCTATTATATTCTATTGTGTTTCATTACCTTTGTGCTACATACCATCGTGTTGTTACCTATGTGGTACTTCTATCCTAGTGGTGTTACCTAGGAGGTAATTCTACCTTCTTGGTGTTACCATTGTGGTATTCTTTCCTCATGTGTGAGATGCCTGTATATTGATAACTTAGGTATATGTATGGGAATATACCTAAGTAGTTTTGTTGACTATTGATTTGTGCTGTGAGACTGGGGTCTTGCTTTGTGGTTTATCCTTTGTGGATTCTAAGAGACCTTCGGGGGTCTCGGGGTCCCTACTGAGTATTGTTATACTCATCCATTCATGGACTACACCCGCACCTTTTTGTGTCTTGTGCAGATGATGGAAATTGTTGATCGAGGCTGAGGGTGCTAGGACTGAAGGTTTATTAGAGGTGTACTATTAGATGAGACGTACCGCAGAGACAACCGTTCGAGAGTTGAACATACCCTTCAGGTAGGATCCTTGGTGGGTGTTCACATGAGTTGTTTTCAGTTTTACTTGTACTTTCCTGTTGGGATTGTATTCTAACCCCCTTAACTTACTGTACTCACCCAATTCACTATATAGTTTTCTTTGTTCTTCTATCCTATTTTGTGCATGGATTCTGTGAGTTTGCAGGTTAAAAGACAATGCCTTCCCAATTTTAGGGATATTCCTTTCCGGTGATATTTCCGAGCCCCATGCCTGTGGAAGGCAGGCTTGGGGTAGTCACTGCACGATCCCCAGGTGATGGGTAGTGAAAAATTGGTATCAGATGAGTAGGTTCTATTGAAAAACATGGACTCTGATATTTTGATTCAGCAATAGTTTTATGTGTAATGAGTGTGGCTTTAAATTTTGGGAAAACTAGTGTTGGTGTGAAATGGACGTATCCATACACCAAGACCATGAATTATGATTTCTTAAATAGTTCATGAAAACAATGATTGTGTATGTGTTTTTGAAAGGTTTTCTTCAGGATATCTTTGAGTCAGCTTACTAGGTATATCTTATTGATCATGGAACACCAATTTATTTTCAGGATGCCTCCACGAAGACAGCCTTCCAGGGTTCCAAGTAGAGAAAGTGATGACTGCCCACCAAGCATTGAGGCTTTAGTGCAGGGACCCCTTTCGGAAGTTGTACCAACTGGTGGTGTACCAGTAGCACCACTATCCATTGGGTAGTTGATTCCCCCAGCCCCAACAGTAGAGGGTTCATGCCGCTTGAGCGCACTGCATGAGTTTCAGCACCATAGGCCACCGATGTTCTAGGGAGAGATGGATCCACAGGAAGTTGAGAACTAGAAAGAGGTTTTGGTCATATTTTTCTAACTAGTAGGGACACCCGAGGATCATATGGTCGTCCTTGGATGATGTCTTCTTTAATAAGTAGCGGGAAGATGGTGGATCTTGATTCTCCTGGGTCATGATGAGGTGACTCTCATCTGGGTAGACTTTGAGAGCCTTTTCAGGGAATAGTTCATCCTAGCCACCTTACAGTTATTGTGTATACAAGAGATTCTCCACTTGCAGTAGGGCGGTATGACCATGGTTCAGTATTCAGCGAGGTTCACTGACCTCTCCTGATACTCCACTGACATGGTGAGGGACCCATTCTCCACTTCCCGGACCTTCAAGGAGGTGCATAGATGGGAGATTAGGGCATTGATTATTTCTCTCAGCATCCCAATGGAGGATAGGGTATTAGAGCGAGCAGTATTTGTGCAGATCTTCCTTGCTAAGAAGTCATAGCTAGTGAGACCCACCACATGACATTTTGTAGTAGAGACATCTGCACCTGGCAGTAGATAGATGATGTAGAGGTCCAAGAGGACAGGACCTATGGGTGGATGACCGTAGGATATAGGGTCGGTTGTGTGTGTGTCTTAAGACAGATCATTACAGGCAAGTAGCAGGCATTGTTACTCTTGCGGTGGGTAGGGTCCCATGGCTCGCGACTACCCGATCAGTCGTAAATACGATCAGCAGACAGTCGAAGGACCGCTTTGGAAAAGGAGAATATTCTATCAAGGAGGTCCTCAAGTTGCTGGCAGACGTGGCAGAGGAGTTGGCCGAGTTGTAGGTAGTGGGAAGTGATTCTAGGTTTTACAGCCACCACCTCCAGGTGGTCCACCCCAACCACAGGGAGCAGGTGGACAGGGATAATCATAGCTCCAGGAAGCTGAGGCTTACGACCAAGGCACTCCGAAGATGATACAAGGGATGATATGTGTCTACTCCTACTTAGATACAGTACTTATAGACACAGGTTCCAGTCACACATTTATTGCCATGGACCTTGTTCAGATCTCAGAGATTCTGGTGGAGCCGTTGGCTCGATCCATACGGCTAGAGACTCATACGGGAGAGGATTCGATGATTACACACTGGTGCCGGTAGTGTGACCTTACTCTAGGAGGCGAGAGCTTCGGCTGTGATCTTCTAGTAGCAGCGTCGAGGCCTTACGACGTCATCTTGGGTATGGATTGGTTATCAATATTCTGTGCTCAGATCGACTGTATTTGGTGAAAAGTTTGATGTGTCCATGAGGATGGGACATGTTTTTCCTTCCTCGGTGAGAAGGGAACCATTATAGCACATGACGAACTTACCCGGGGGAGGGTGCAACTGGTCACACATCAGTTGGATAGCCTTACCCTTAGAGTAGTGGATGTTGAGAGTCTGAGTTATCCTATAGTGGTGGACCAATACGCTAATGTTTTCCCAAATGATGTTCCACATATACCTCCTCGAAGAGTGGTGGAATTGTATATAGACTTGTACCCTAGTATGGCACTAATATCTACACCAGAATATTGGACGGATCCTGCGGAGCATCGAGAGCTACGAGTGTAGCAGGAGGAATTGTTGAGGAAGTGGTTCATTAGGCCCAGTTTTTCTCCTTGGGCAGCCCCAATTTTGTTTGCTAAGTAGGTGGATGGGAGTTCGAGACTCTGTGTGGACTATCGGCACCTGAACCAGGTGACCGTGAACAACATGTATCCACTATAGAGGATTGATGATCTTTTTGATCAGCTAAAGGGAGAAAGGTGGTTTTCAAAGATAGTCCTCAGGTCAGGATATCACTATCTCATGGTAGGAGATGAGGGTGTGCAGAATACGGACTTCAGATGTCTATATGGACACTATGAGTACATGGTTATGACATTCGTCATGAACAACGCCCTAGAAATGTTCATGGGACTCACGAACAGGATCTTCCAGCCATACCATGATCACATTGGGGTATTCTTCTTCGACAACATCTGCATATGCTTATTTACAGATGAGGAGAAAGACTATCATCTACAGATAGTTCTGGATACACTCCAAGAGTAGCATCTTTATGGTAATGTCTCGAAGTCCCAGTTCTGGATCTGAGAGGTTCACTTCCCGGGAAACGTCATCTTGGAGTCTAGATTTGTAGTGGATCAAGTGAAAATAGAGGATTTACTTTCATGGGATACACCCAGGAGTGTGATGACGGTGCGATGTTTCATGGGGTTTTTCAGTTACTACTGCAGGTTTGTGACTAACATTTACAGAGTTGTGGAACCCTTATCAGTGTTGATAAATAAGGGGAAACCCTTCGTGTGATCGGAGAAATTCCCACAGAGTTTCCAAGATCTGAGGTAGATACTGAAGAGTGCCCCATATTGATGCTATTGGAGGAGGGTGTTGGGTACATAGTATTCTGCGACACCTCGGGAAGAAGGCTTGTGACGTGTCCTGATGTAAGAGCGAGCAGTGATAGAGTATGGTTTTTACAGCTGAGACACCAGGAGAAGAACTATGCTACCCTTGACCTGGAGTTAGTAGCAGTGGTCTTTTCCTTGAAGATGTGGCAACATTACTTGATGGGAGAATGTTTTAGAGTCAACTCTGATCATAAGAGTCTCAGGTATATCTTCTCTCAGAAGGACCTGAACTTGAGACAGCGGTGTTGGCTTGAGTTCCTCCAAGTTTATGACTTCGAGATAGTGTATACTCCTGGGAAGGGGAACATAGTAGTGGATGCACTTAGCAGAAGATTTGGTATATAGTTGTTGAGTGAGGAAACGGAGTAGCAAGTCGCTTTGCTGATATCCTACGTGGAACAAGATCGAGTAGATTACCTTCAGTATTTGACAGTCACTCCACCACTCCATCAGCAATTCAGGGAGGTGCAGCTTGGGGACACTGACTGTGAGGCATGATGTGCTCAGATATCAACAAGACAGGAACCTGTTGGATTTTCTGAATGTGGGGAGCACGTCATCCTCTTTAGGGGGGTGTACAATGGTACTGGGGTCACAATGAGAGGATGTTTTGAGGGAGTTCCATATGTACCCTCTAGCGGTACATCCATGAGTCGCGAAGATGTACCAGGACTTCCGGTGTTATCACTAGTGGCTATGAATAAAGAAATCAGTGGCATAGTTTGGTTCATAGTGCCTCACTTGTTAGCAAATGAAGGCAGAGCATCAGGTTCCAGCAGGCTTAGTTCAGCCACTAGAGGTTCCAAAGTAGATGTGGGATGGAATTTCCATGGACTTCAAGACAGGACTTCCACGCACATAAAAGAGACATGATTCCATCTCTGCCATCATTGACCGACTCACCATGTCAGACCACTTCTTACCAATCAGAGTGTGGGAATCAGTAGAGGGATTGGGATTCCTCTACATTCAGGAGATTGTACAGTTTCATGGATTTCCATCGATTATTATCACTAATTGTGATGAACATTTTACATCCTGGCTATAGAAGGGGTTGCAGGAGTCATTCGGGACACAACTTCGATTGAGAACCTCCTTCCATTAGCTAATGGATGGTTAGCAGAGTAGACCATTCAGAACCTTGAGGAAATGTTGCGTGCTTGCATCCTTGATTTTGGCCATAGCTGGGAGGATCACATGCCCTTGGTGGAGTTTTCAAACAATAACATCTATCACTCCACCAATGGTGTGACACCATTAGAGTCTTAGAACGATTGGACTTTCATATCACGTCTATGATGAACTGACCCTAGGGAGTCAGCACTCATGGGACCGGAGATGGTATGAGCTACCATGGAGAAGGTGCAGGTCATCGCTGAGCCAATGAAGACAAAAAAAGTATGCACTAGTCTAATGCTGATAGGAGACGGAGACCACTTGAGCTCGAGGATGGTGACCTTGTCTTCCTACGGGTCTCACCTCGATGAGGTTTGTAGAGATTTAGTCGGGACAACAAGTTATCTCTGAGGTTTATCAGACCCTTCCAGGTCCTCTGCAGAGTTGGCGAGGTGATGTACTGCCAAGATATTACCCCTTAGTTGCACCAGTTGCATGATGTTTTCCATGTATCCCAACTGAGGAGATATGTACATGATCCCTCCCACATCATTGACTGAGGCAAGCTGGACCTCGACAATGAAGCGATGTTTTCGGAGGTTCCAGTGGAGATTGAGGATCGACAAGTGAAAGTCCTTCGTGGGTACTCAATACCGCTGGTGCTTGTTTGTTGGGAGTACAGGAACATCCAAAAGTGAACATGGTAGTGGGTGGCTCAGATTCCTGCCCAAGTCCCCCACCTGCTTCCCTAGTTTGTGTTGTGGCTTTTGGGGATGCAAAGCCCTAAGGTTAGGAGAATATAAAGACCCGAAAGTTTCCATGTAATTTTTTTTAATTATATATAATTATTACATGTCTACAAAAATTTACCATGTGTTATTTCAAAGCTCGATGTGCTCGGAATTAATTTCTGAACTTTTTTTGCGTACATTCAGTTAACAAGAGAGCATGAATTTTTAACTTTTGAACCGGTACTCAGAATTGAAATCTGAGGACACTATTGAACTCACAGCACCAATTATCGCTTAAAGAGACATTCACCTCGACCAGGGTAGGTCGAGGGTGGAAGTTGTATTTCTGGTTTTTCATGGGATGATTGAAAAAAATAAAATAAATCACTTTTATTTTATTTCTTCAAACCACTCATTTTAATTTTGGTGGTCGGGACCACCTGAACATTTGTAACTCTTGGAACCCCACAATTTATTTTCCAACATTAATTTATCATTAACATAACCAAACATAAATGAGATGGGCTCCTCACCTCTTGTGGGTTGGGGGTAAATTGTTGGGAAACCAATTTTTTGGAGAACTCTCAAAGGAAAACATTCTCCAATGAAGAAGATCCTTTAATGAAGAATGAACTCCAAAGGAGGAATGGGGAACCAATGTTCAAGAGGCGTCGATGCATCAAATTCTTCCTTATGCCACCTCTAACGAACACATAAGGTATGAGGATTATTTTTTTAAGTATGATAAATATCTATATGTTGATTCTTCATATTCTTGATTCTCAACGAAAATGGCCGAACAAACAAAGTCATTGATCCGCACATATACCATGATCTTTTCTATTTTTTCTTTTTCATGTTATTCGTGGGTTCTTCATCACAAAATAATTAAGAGCACTAAAAAAACAATTTTTCATTGAGCGCAACATATAGATGCTATGATCTTGAGGCAAGAATCCTGAATATGTAGTCATCACATCTTTTTTGATCTTAGATTGATGTTGTGGTGGCCCGAAGAAGAGGGTAGCGGCCAGAATGTTGGTTGTCTACGTGGAAGAATGGATGCGCACGTCTGCATCGTCGGTAGAGGAGGAGGCCATGGCTATCGAGCTGTAGTGGCGCACTGGAGGGCGGTCAGCGCCCGTCCGGCCGCGGTACGAGTAGGTGGCACACTGGATGGGGGCCGGTACCCGGTCGGCCGCAGTTTGAGCAGGTGGCACACCTTTATGCGGTCGGCACCCAGCCGACTGGGAGGCAACAGTGGCGCACGCTAGCACCGCTGGAAGGGAAGGTGGCCAGACATCCAGCCGGCCGTGTCACGCCGAGTAGGACACGCTCTGACGGGTCTCGCGTGCCAGCATGCAGCTCCAAATGGCACCTTCGAGTTGGCCAAATCCAAACGGTCCATTGGACCTTTCAAAATTCATGGGGGTACCTTCCCCCCCCCCCCACTAAGGTAACGGCTAGGGTGGGCCCCGTCATGGCGGATCACACCCAGCCGGGAGGATGACACGCAGCCAAGCGGGCCACGCCCAACCCGGGTGGGCCACGCCCAGCAGGCCGGGCAAATCCCACTGTGGCCCAACCCATCTGGGTCAGACCAGGGTCGGGTCGGTTCGGGTTGGGCCTAACCTGAGCCCATCTAGACCCAGATACACCTTTTTGGCCATATCTTGAGAAATGGCCGTATGTTTGATGAATTTTCTGTGGTACCAAAATCCTTAGATTGAGAAGGTACCTTTGGTATACTCCAATTGAGTTTTGGATAAATTTAGAGTATGGCCCGGTTGTATCGAACACAAATCTAACCGGGACCCCGTAACAGAAACACTAATAACTTACAGACCGGTCGTCTGATTGACACGTCGTCTATTGAGTTGGGACCCTTATGACATGGTGATACATTAGGATACTTCTTCATTGGACTTCATGGCAGTTGAAGTATCGACCTATGGGTTGAGGATAATATCCTCCTAGGTTCATGCTTGCTTAGTGCGAGATCCCTGTGACCGGCTGTACTTGAAGCATCTTCAGATCCTATGTGGGTAATATTTAGATCCTATATGGGTCATCTTCAGATCCAATCTGGTTCATCTTCAGATCCTATGTGGGTCATCTTCGATCCTGTGTGGTTCAACAGCAGAGATTCTTGATGAATTATGATGATTTAGCAATACATCTAATCATATATACTTTGTCACTTAAGTTATTCCTAGTTTGAGTTGAGTCTTTACCATTTTGGTACACTTTTTTGTGGTGATACATATGTGGTATTCTTCTATGTGGCATTACCTTTGTGGTACAAACCATCTTGGTGTTACCTTTGTGGTATTCTTCCCTCACATGTGAGATGAGTATATATTGATAAATTATTTATATGTATGCGAATATACCTAAGTAGTGTGGATGACTATTACTCCATGCTTTGAAATTGAGGTCTTGTTTTGTGGTTTATCCTTAGTAGAATATGAGAGACCTTCGAGGGTCTCAGGGTCCCTACAGAGTATCGTTATACTCACCCCTACACATGATACACGCGAACCTTGATCAGTCTTGTGGAGATAACAGACAACATTGATTGATGCAGAATGTGCCAAGACTGGAGGCAACTCAGAGGTGGACCATTAGACGAGACATACCACTAAGATGACCATTCCAAAGCTATACCTATCCTTTAGGTAGGATCCTTGGCAGTTGTTCATAGGATCTGTTTTCAGTTTTACTTGTACATTCTATTTGGGCTTGTATTCCAGCCCCCTTTACTTACTGTGCTTACTCAATTTACTATATAGTTTACTTAGTGATTTCATCTTGTTGTGTGCTTGGATTGTGTTTGTTTTCGGAATAAAAGGAAATGTCTTCCCAATTATAGGGATATGCCTCTCCGGTGCAATTCACCAACCCCTAGCATATGGATGGAGGGCTTGGCGTAGTCACGTCACGGGTCTTGAGGGACGGTTCATGACATTCAACATGCACTATAAAAAAATTTAGTATAGATAAAACCTCGCCAATAAACAAAAAAATCAATCGTAATAATATTTGAGAGATTTTATTATAAATATTCCGACATCTGGAATTCCCCATGTTCTCCAAATAATAATTAATTGATATGTATATACATATAAGATTTATGTTTATATATTATCAAAATTGGAAGGTCCTCAGTATACTATGTCACACTACAGTGTAACAAGGTTCCTATAAGAATTTCAAAATGATGTTCATTATTGCATAGATCACAACATAACAATATATCCATCCAATGAATCATATGATGATTATATAAATTTATAATTGAAATAATAAACCAATCTTGCTGATTATATTCATATAATAAAATAACATACTATGGAATTGAGTCATCTCACACCCAATCATTCTTTTTATCACCATATGATTCAACAAAATTATATCCTCATTGGATAATAAATGTATATATTTATAAAAATTTAAATCCTGGTCTATAATATCATATATAATCTACTTAAACATGAAATTTAACATAAATAAATAAACTAGTACATACTAAAATCATTATCCAGATAAATTCAAGATATGTGAGGGAGAAAGGGTCATAATACATGGTCGAATCATCATTCATCTTAATTCAATGAACCAAAAATTACCTCTAACTGATAAATATAGTTTAATTGGACAAAATAAATGTGTAATTCAATGTAAAACTCTAACTACAATAGTGGTTTATAAGTTTAAATACTCATATTACAATACGAAACTCATACCTAATCAAATGGGTAATTATGTAAAAAAATATATATAATGAACTATCATTATCATATCCCAGCTTACCGTTGACTACATTTCATATCAATGTTAGATAAAAAATTGTAACATATAATGTTTGATGAATCATCCAATAATTTCAAGAAATATAATGAATAAAGATTCAAATTTAAAATAAATATTTCTCTATAAATTTCCACATCCATTTATCATTAAAATCTAAAAAAGTTAAAATTTTGTTATTATATTATTTAGATAACCCCATTATAACAATGAAAATATTTATATAATTTAACATATATATTTCATCATATGTAACCCAAATTGTATTCCAAATATCTACTTTAAATTACATATTTACCACTATAATTAAAATGGACAATGTTCTTATTATATATACATTCTATCAATCAAATTTTACCAAAAAAAATTCTATTGACTATATCAATGAAGAACTAAATTATTACTAAAATATTGTATTACCTGTATTAAATCCACTATTCTTCCTCATTTATGTCTCTCATTATTAATATTTTATATGAAATTCCCATAATTCATTCACATACCTCCCAATCATTTGTTTTAACAATTTAAATTCATAAATATATGTACTTTAGATTACTCTATTGGTTATAAACATCATTAACAATATTTAAATCACTAATACATCATAAATAATTACCACTACATAAATGGTAAATTCACA
This sequence comes from Viscum album, assembly GCA_963277665.1. NCBI lineage: Eukaryota > Viridiplantae > Streptophyta > Magnoliopsida > Santalales > Viscaceae > Viscum > Viscum album. The sequence goes on along the minus strand of OY728123.1, from coordinate 27,879,073 downwards.
TCCTTAATGAACTATTATTATTATCAAGGATATTACGATAATAACATTATGATACATTAGTTACTAAATATATTTTCCATAATATGAAACCATGTTTTATAACTTTATAATGTACTGATATCAATAAATAAAACATTATTGGACATAATAAAGTATTTTTAATTTTTATGGGATTTAAAATATCATAATGAAAATCATTATTTATGTAATGATTTTACTAATCATTTCCAGTCATTTTTAATTTTCATCATATAATTTATATTTATTACATAACTTTTTTCCATCACTCTACAATTAGTATTAAATATTAATTATGTTCAAAATATGATAATGTTCTACTATATATCATTATAATACCTCAATTATAAACATATAAATATATAAAAATGTAAAATTTATATAATATTAAAAAAAATATTTAATTATATTTGTACATTCGTTCATATGAGATATCAACATAAATAATATATTATTTATTTGGTGTTTTACATAATGGAAATTTTACAAAATCACATCACACACCTGTATAAAAAAATTGATAAATTGATCTAAAATGGTATGAAAAAAAATTCAAAATTATGATTTTTTTTATAATTTGGTTATTAATGTGTATCTAAAAATACATTTAGTATCAAAATGGAATACTCTAAAAACTATAATGCACTACTCTTCCTCACTGAAAATCAATGGAACTATGTGGACCACCTCCATGAGGACCAAATTCCCAGATCCTCCACTCATTGTCATTCCATAATAATTATCAATTATGCCTTACTATATCATCAAAAATTTAACTATTAAAGTGATTAGATACAATTGAACACACTCTATTTAGAGATGTTCCAAAATGGAATTCCATCAAATCAAACTGATCATATGGTCATGCAAGACCAACATAAAATTGCATAACACAGAACTATCCCCCCACCCATTGCATAGATTTTTTGGACTATATATTTCATATAATCATTGATCATATGACCAATAATGTAGTATGGATTCCTTGAAATTTTAATGGTATTAATTGTTATTTTTAAGAGATTCATGAGAGAGAAAGTGTTTTTTGAAAGTAAAATATCATTTTAGATTCTTATTATGATGAGAGTCATGTAAATATAACTTCTATAAAATTAATTAAAACATAAAAAATATTATCAAGAATTGAAAAAAGAGATAAAATTTAATTTTTATCAACATTTAATCCATATGTTGATTTATTTGGATTTCATCCATCTTGGATTCATTTTATTAATATTAAAAAATCATATATAATTTATAAATACAGTACTAATGGATATAAATATTTCCCAACAATTTGGAAAATATATCAAAAAATATCTCTAAAATTGAAAATCCAATTTCAATAAACTAAATATTATAATTATTTTAGTAATATATAAAAAAAATTAATGATTTCCATCATGATTTCTAGTTTTTGACTTCATTTCATAGACATAATATTTGACTAATCTAAATTATCAATAATAATTTTATTAATTCATAGAAAACATTAATTTAATTCTAGTTTAACTATGTTTATCATTATTAAACCTTCCATGTATGTGAATTTCATGGCTACATAAACCAGGAAGGCTCAGCCAGGGACAAAGTCCCTGGCCATTTACTAAATAAAGGAAAAAAGTACAGCAAACAAGCAGTAAAAAGAAAACAAGCTAGGTACCATACCCGCCATCATACTCATCACCATCTCCATAATCAAACGCCTCATCTGCAGTTGCCGACTCCCATTCCGAACTTTCATATTGCTTCATCAGCTTCACATACTTCCGTCTGAGATTCATCTTCTCCAATTGCACAAAAGCATCAGAAGAAGTCATTACCTTACCATTGCTCAAAGAAGCTCGGGTGGACATCGGCCTTGGCAAAGAAGAATAATCTTTCTGTTGTCTTCTTTTTGGAGGGGTGGTAGAGTGACCCACACACTGTGCCATCACCTTCTTCCCATGTTAGACAATATCACTAAAAGAGGTACATGCATTGCCATCAACCTCCTTCTCAATATCATAAATATCCCCCCATTTCTCAGGTAAGCACACCATCCGAGGACAAAAGTTCACACCTTGCTCCGGCTCCACATGACTGTTAGGACCAAACAGTGTTAAACACTGGGATTGAGCCACTTTCTCAAGCTCTCCAGACGTCCCAATCTGCATACTATCCCCAGCCTGCAGATTACAGCTTTTCATCCTTGGAGAACTGCCATTCAACTCAAGAGCTGAAGCAGGCACCTAGCCAGAACCCAAACCAGGTGCCATTTGAACCTGATTTACCTCAGTTTCAGCAACCACAAGACCAGCAAAGCAGTTGCTCACAGCAATGCCATCAGCCTTTTGCACATGGTGAGATTTCAGTCCATGAATATTCCTAACCCATCCATCAGCAACCTCCATAGGATCCTCAGCCTGCACAGGCACTGTGCATGGCTACATATATTTTAAAGGAAAAAGGACAAAAATTTGTTTGAAATTGACAGTAAAATTTATAGTGGAAATGTTGTATTAAATAATAAAACACATTTCCCTTTTTATTACTGTTACACCACGATAACATAATATTCTGTATGTTTTTAGCCTTTTCCCTTCTTCAATCTTAGATTATGGTTGGCCCTAAAATTGGTATTCTAATAATGATGATGATGTCTGGAAATTTTTGGAGTTTCAACATAAATCATGGACTTTCCGTTGTTAGGTAGCCACATACATTTTTTGTAACAAAAGTAAACAATATAAAAACCCTACTATTTATTTAAATTTAAACACGATTTATTAAATAAAATTGAACATAATAAAACTCATAAAATCTTTAGGTCCACATTCCTTTGGATATTATAGAGGAATCATTATATATAAAAAATAATTTATCTATTCGATGATCTTTTGATGTGGATAGAGTTAAAAGATATACTTTTCACACGATACCATATAATTTAAAACATGTAGAAAATTAATTGACTAAAAATTACCAAAAAGAATCATTTTAAACACTTTTAAAAAAGAAATATTCATATAAAAAATGGTAAGAAATCATTTATGTATATAAAATTACATCAATAAAATAATACAATTAATATATATATGGAGGGGAAATTTTCTCGATCAAAAATAATAGATGCGCTTGGTCTGATTTATGAGAATTTTTATTGTGGAATTTTGAACAAAAGGGGGAAAAATTTATTAATAAATGTGAGCTCATTGAATAACTAGTGTAAAAGAAAACATATGGGGATTTAATGATAATTAATATACAATTTCCCCCATTGAAAATGTTTTCCTAAATAATTTGAATTTAAAAGTGTGATCACTAATGAAACCCTAGAGATTTTGGAGAGAATTGAATCAAAATACATTGAAAGAAAAAGCAAGGTAGTGAACTATAATTCACATTAATTATAAGGAAAATATGAAAAATATATTCTTTTTTATATTTATAAACCACATTATGAAATAATTTGGTTAATATTTAACGTATCCCAATAATAGTTAATTGATGTGTGAAAACTATGACCGTTACACTGAATTTCATTGAATGGGAATTTACCTCTGGTATAGTAAATATAACCATCATAATAAATTATATATTAACCTCATTTATATATGTTACATTTTATGCATTTTAATTATATTCACCTAATACACATATATTAGTCAGTCATTTTTTGATATCAATATCAATTTTTTGTAACTGGATTATTTTCTACATGTTTTACAATGGTGATTTCATTACTCATTGTATAATATGCACTACCAAAAAACATGTAAATGGAAGCGCTGCCTTTTATCAGTTCTAGCTAAAAGTGCTGATAAATGTTCCCTTCATCAGCGCTAAAAAAAGCGCTGATAAAGGTGTACCCATCATCTACACTTTTCATAGTAGTGATAAAAGTTTTTATTATTAATTTATATAAAATTATTACATTAATATTCAAAAATAATGTTTATTTGTATACATTAAATAGAAAAAAAATGTTTATAATTAATATATTTTTATTTATAATTCAAAATATATATATAATGTTTTAATTGAAAAAAATATTTTTACAATTATAATTATATATATATATAATTAAATTATTATAAAATTATAATAAATTATATTAAATAATAAATATATTTATTATATTTATTATATTTATTATAGATTTAATTGACTTAATTGATTTATTGGATTAATTGATTGTATATATTATATTTGTTATATTTAATTAATTTATTTAATTTATAAATATATAATACATTTATATATATATATATATTATTTAAAATAAGGATTATATATGTGTTTTATAATGAATTTGGTTAACGAATAAATTGATCATGTGTATATGGTATGTATCATATGCTTGAATGTTCATTTATACATTACATATCATTGTCCATTGATGTGGTATATTGATTAGTTAATAATGATACTCATATGAACTATATATGTTCTAAACAATGTACTTATAAAATTAAATTATATATATTTAATTAAAAATATATATTTTATTATATTTTTAATAATATAAAAAAATACTTTTCATATACATTTGTAATTATAATTTTTTAAATATATATATTAACAATTATATACCAATATTTATAAATATTTACTATTTATTGTTATAATTATTATTAAATAAATATATATTTATCATATCTGTAATTTTAAATAAATATATAACAATATAAATATATTATTACAATTAGGCCTTTACCAATGCGTATAAAACACTGATAAAGGTATGTTTTATCAGTGCTTATTATTTTAGGGACGATAAATGTTCCATTGGTTTTTATAAAAGAACCCTAACAGGCTCCTCCTCCCTCATACCCTTTCAATCTTTAATGGAAGCTGAACCCTACGATATTGACCGCTCCTCCACTGCAATCCCTACGCCTCCTCCACCTCCTCCATAATCGTTTCTTTATCCTCATCCTCTGCCATGACCCTCATCCTCATCCTCCGACATTTCCTTCTCCTCCTCATCCAATGTGACCCCTTGTCCACTGCGACCCTTATCCTCCTCCTCCACTGCCTCTACTTCCTTCTCTTCATCCTCCTCCTACTCCTCTGGTCGGAGACTCATCCTCCTCTATCTCCACCACCACTACCACCTCCTCTTCCTCTATGTTCTTCTCATCCTCTTCCTTGCACAGTCCCCTTGTCCTTTTGACCTACTGGTGTGCCCTCCAAATCTGACGACCATCTCAGCAGCCTCCTCTACAATGCACAGATTCCCCCGGTGAGTCTCTTATGTAATGAATTTCTTACTCTTCTGTATTATAAATGATATTGGTGTGCAATGCTAGTCTTTGGGTGATAGTGAAAGCAGTGGATACTGGTGGTCATGTGTTTTTTTATGAAATCTGGATTCCATCTAGAGTCCTAGTGGTTTTTTTGTTTGGTGATGATTAGAGTCTGAGAGGATATTTTGATCTTTAGATAGATGATGTGGTCTATAAAGGATTACATTGGTTGCATGCTGGTTCTTAGGTGATAAAATAATGGTTAGTTTAATTGGGTCAGTGTTTGACAATGTAATCATATCAGGGGTCAGATTGTACCATGATATATTAAGACGAGCATGGGATTCCCACAACGAGCTAGGAATCATTATCTAGTACTTATTTAAATATTGGTGGTGGAAGTTGAGAATTATTTAGTTTTTTTATCTAGGGATTTAATATTAAATGAAATAAGTTGTTTGGTTTAGACTATAATGTTTATTCTTGGTAGGTTTCATGGATTCCTTCAGAGTTAGTAATTTAGATTAGAAAGTGAGAAAACATGTTAGTGGTTTCCAACTCTTTTAAGGTAGTTCAGGTAGATGATGATCGACTTATGCTATCATGCGAAGTTATATGTAATGATTTGACACGTGCACTGATTATTTAATATTTTTTATGATGGGATGTTTTTAGAGCTATCATAGTATTTATAAATAAAATATTTGTGTTTAGGTTATACATGGATGGTGGAGGTGTATATGTGGAGTTCAGAATGTTTAATAATGAAGGAGAATAACGACATTGTAATGTAATTCTCATGTGTGGTTGGGTAATTTTCATTGTATGTTGAACTAATTGTGTCATTAAAAACATGAAAATGGATTTATGTAATAAATTTTGTAGGTGGGATGCATCATAAATAGAAATTGGCTTTTATGAGTTAATTATTATGTTGGGGAATGTCTTAGAACGGGTGATTGACTAAACCATGACATGATCTTTTCTCAAGATGGGCAAGCTTTGGATCAAGATCATGTGGCATTGTGTCTTTTGTTGGGTGCTATGGTTTAAAAGAATTTTGGTAGTTTAGGAATAAAATGATTTTGTTTGGCTCAAAATAGATAACAAATAGTGGTGATTCAATAGTATTACCACCATGATATATAGAGTATGGTAAGCATAATGGTGGAGTGTTCGTAATTCCCCATCTATATTGGCATTTGAATTTTTAGGAGAAGATGGATGTCTTTTCAATTAGTGGACAAACCATTTTTAAAAATGAGGGTTGGATATAAAACCTAGATGATGGGCCATCTTAACAGAGTTTTTTTATATAGTTTCAGGCTTGAGATGTTTCTTAGGTTCTTAAACAAGTCATAAAGATTTAGTAGTTGAAATTATGGTTATGGAGGTAACATCATAGGGAGAATGGTTTTCACCGTATTAGTGATAACCATGCACCATAATAGTGAAGATGGAATTGTATAGTCACACCATTTGTTAAAATCATGTGAGGGGGATTAAAAAAACCACAAAAAATTAATTTATAAATTTTAAAGGAATTTATCATGGTTTTTACACTATTTGTTAAACCATGTGCATTAACCTTGTTAAATGGAGTTTCATGTATAGTGAAGACTGTATATTTTTCAAATAGTTTTGAAAATCGTATGAAAAAACCATTAACCCCTTTAAAATTTTATTTTTCACAAAATAAAACCCTATGAACCTTTTATGTTTTCCTGGATTTTCACCTTTTCTCATCCAGAACCCCTCCCCTCCTCTTGGGTGGTTCTCCCTTACCCAATGTATGCTAAATCTTTCATCACTTGTATTGGAGAGACTAGGATAAATTTACCTCTCTTATTCTTTCTATTTCAGTTTTATTTCATTCTCATTGAGTGTTCCACTTCGTTAAGCTAATATTCCCTATTATTTAACATTTTTCTGGTTTCTCATTTTCACTCATTTTATGCTCAACCGGGGGATGATATTTTGTGTGTGATGTATTAGAGGTTACAGTGTATTGATGACCAAGGAATTTTATTCCCCTTCCCTTAGATGATATGATCACATTGTTGATTGTTCATGTGGATTCTAGATGTGTTTTTACTTTGAACCATTGTGTTGTGGCTGTCTCCTTTGTGTGGTAGTTCATTCTCATTTGGGACCCATTGTGGCATGGCCCTATGTTTTTTGTTATGATGCATGTCTTCCCAGATTTTCCATGTGTTGTTTTGTGATGCATGTCTTTTTCTCCCTTATATTTAGGTTCTTTCCAATTAAGTCCATCAACATATCTACATCATTCACCCCCCAAGCTTATCCTTTACACATTCCACATCACTTGTAACTATATGATGAATGAAACCAAACCTTTTAAGATTAAATGGGGATTTTAATGAATTTATTATATATTTTTTCATAGGTTATGAAGTCATCACCTTAGTTTTAATCAATTATTAGTTTCAGATGTCTGCTTCACATACTAGTTTTATCAAACATTACTACCATACAAATGAGGAAATCCTTAGTAGTGGCTACTCTAATATCCAATATATAAAAGATTTTTTTGATATAATACTATCAGGACCCAACCCCATAGGAACTGTACTGGAGTTGGGAATATATTACTATCTAACCCCCCATACTATATTTAAATGGAAATGGGTAGGTTACAATTGTAAATGTAATCCTACGACCTAGGATGGTATCATAACCAAAAACTAACCTGACTTTCCACTAACATAAGAGGTATTCATGATCCATACAAGATAGAAATAATCTCTTGAGAAAAAGATACAATTAATTGTGAATATTTTATCCCTATATTAGAGTATGTTAAAAATGATATTTCTTCTTAAAACTAGGCATGTCTCATTAATAAGTTGAACATTTATGAAAATAGTAGATACCCGAAAATTAAATAAACTGCAAGAAGATATTAGAGATGGAAAATAAAATCCCACTATTGACCGATAAAATGGTTAAACCAGACATGTCCCATTCCTAAATCTCATTGGACCTATTTTGGATAGGTATAACATATGTGTTCACATTTTATGATTTCTTTTTAGATGGAAATCTCATCTTTTGCGTGCCTCTCCTCTACTGATAATGCACCTCTACCCGCGCTAAATGAAACCATCGTGATTATTTTTCTCAACTTACTCATTGGTTTCCACTTGTTATAAATATATTACTATTTTATATTAATGGTTATGTTTTGAAATGTATGGGCTAAATGCCCCGTTGAAAATTGTGGTTGTTGGTGGTCCTTCATTTAGCACTAAATAAATTGAATGGTAGTTGGTTCTTGTTGAACAATTGAATATAAAAATTGGTTATTTATGTATACGTGGATAATTAATGAATGACCCAGGTTGATAAAAATTCTATAATAACTCCTAAATTAACAAATTTTATTGAATAAGGAATGTTTTTTAAAATCTGAAATTGTGTTTGTTTGGTTTTCATGGTGTTGTGATTGTGACCAAAATTGTGTGTTTAAATGGTGTTGTGGCTATTGGCATGATTGGTATGAAATTTTCCCCTTGTTGTATTTCCTCCAAAATTAAATATCAATTCAAATTGTAACCATTTCAATGGAACCACCACTTTGTTACTAGTGAAATTCCACTGAATCCTAGAAAACCACTTCACTAGAAGACTCTGTGGGACACTTTATAGAGACCCTAGTCAAATAACCATAACAACACATGTAATGAATCATTCCACCCATAAGCACTCTATTGAAAATCATATGATCTATTAGTTTTTTACCAATGTTTTTTAATTGAGACATTATGTTTCTATAGAAGCACTAAAAAATTAGTTTATAACAATGAATATAGATCATGTGTGGGATACTAAAACACTTTAGTGAAAGGGATTCCACTAGCTAGTCCATTGATCGGGTGTCGAAGAATATGGGTGTGATCTACTTTGGTCCTGAGTAATTCATAAAGAGGTAAGGGTATTGTTTACCAGAGATAGTTTCATTGATTATAGTTGGATGATGACCCGAGTTGAACATCATTTGTGTAATTATTTTATTAAATATTAATATTACTGAATAAAATAAGATTAATATGAATAAAGAATGGAATAATTCTACTAGGATGAAAAAAGAGTATGAATATGGAATGAAAGAGTTTATCATGTTTGAAAAATGTCATGCATATGACCCTTCTCAAATCCTTTTTCTGTGTTTATGTTGTTGTTTTTAAAGACAAATTTTTATAGAGGAGTTGGAAGAACATCAGATTTTTCATGGAATAGATCGAAGTTATACATGTTGGAATAAACATGGGGAAAAAGAATGTATGTAGTTTCTAGGATAACACTACGTATTAGGGATCATATGATAAGATTACAAGCATGAAAAATGATAAAAATTGTATTGATGATTTGATTACAGATGTGAATGATGATAATGATTATATTGAGGAAATCGAAAGGAAATTTGAAGATGAACTTCATGATTTCCAAAAATTGTTTGAGAAGTTAGATAGTTGTGAAAAGATGACATTTTATGCTGGTTTCACTAAATATAAATCATTTTCATCCGTATTGAAGCTATACATTTTAAAATCAGGAAATGAGTTGGATAACGCTAGTTTTACAAAACTAATTACTCTCCTGAATGACATTCCCCTAGAAGATAATGATCTCCTGATCCGAACATACGATGTAAAACGAATGATATTATCGATGGGTATGGTCTCTAAATGAATAAATTCCTTCCTGAAAGATTGTATACTATTTCCCAATGACCAAAAATTTCTTAATGTATGGAAAATTTGTGGTGCATCTCGATGCAAGAAAGGTGAATCTAGTCCTATGAAAATTTTATGGTACTTTCCAATCATTATATGGTTTACGCACCTATATATAAGTTAAGGGACTTTAGAAAAGTTGACATGTAATGAAGATACAAGAATTAACGATGGGAAAATGCATCGCCCATCATACAATCCTCAGTAGAATAGAATTGATCATGAGTATCCTGAATTTGGAAACCAGCTGATAAACCTTCAACTTGTGTTACCTATTGATAGAGTGAATCCTTTTGGTTTTCAAAGTAGAAGTCAGAGTACATGGATGGTTAGGTTGGTAAATTAAAACATACCCCTGTGGTTATGAATAAAACAAAAATACATCATGTTATCTATGCTTATATTAGGACCAAAACAACCAAGTAAGTAAATTGATGTTTTTTGGCTCTATTGACCAAGTATTTAAAATTATTGTGGGATCCATGTGTTACGTTTTATGATTCATACAAAAATGAATATTTCACTTTGGGGTCCATGTTGTATGGGATAGTAAATGGCTATCCTACTTATGAAATTTTTTAGGATATATAATTAAAGGAACTGAAGGGATTCCTATTTGAAAACAAGGTAAACCATCAAATATTTTGAAACCTTCATCGAAAAATGTGTTTCTAGAACATCATATATTTTTACCCTGACGGAATAAGTACTAATCTTGGATGACATCCTTTAATGGAAATTCAGAATAATGTACAACATGATCTCCACTAATAGGTGATCACTTTTTTGAGAAAGTAAAAGATATGGACACTACTTTTGGTAAACCAATATCGAAAAACCTTATGAAAACTGGTTGGATAAAGAGATCCGTTTTTTTTTGAATTTCCATACTGGAATTTTCTATATGTTATACATTTTCTTAATGTTATGCATGTTGAAAAAAAATATATGTGATAGTGTCATCAGCTTGTTGCTAAATGCACTAAGCAAAAAAATGATATAATTAAGGCTAGATTAAACATGGCTGATATGGGAATATGAGAAAAGTTGGCACCAGTAAAGGGTGAAAAATGATCATTTATTCCTCTTATTACACACAATCTTTCCAGGAAGGAGAGATTTCAGTTTTTCAACTTCTTGAATGACGTAAAAGTTCTATAGGGGTATTCATAAAATATCAAGAACATCATTTCAATGAAAGATTTAACGTTAAAGGGTCTGAAATCCCATGATTTTCCAGGTTTGATGCAAGATCTAATTCTTATAGATTTATGTTTCATTTTTCACAATAATTTATGCCATACATTAATGAAGATATATTTCTTCTTCAAATCTATATGTAGCAAAGTTATAGACCTAGAAAAAGTGTCTACTATGGAAAAAAAATTGTTCTAATATTTTTGTGAATTGGAAATGTACTTCCCACCAACATTCTTTGATATGATGGTTCATTTGATGATTCATTTGGTGAGAGAGATTTGACTATTTGGACTTATACATTATAGATAGATGTACCCCATTGAATGGTATATGAATATTTTGAAAGGGTATGTCAAAAATAGAAGTTGTCCATAGGGTGGTATTGTAGAGCAATGTATTATTGAGGAAGCTAGTGAAATCTGTACCGAATACCTATTTGGTGTGGAAAACATTGGCCTTCCAAAATATCATCACATTGGGCAGATTGAGGGTCAATGAATTTATGGAAGAGAGGTTGTCACAATCAATATTAAAGATTGAGAGTAGTCCCACCATTATATTTTGTATAACAGTTTTGATTTTGACCCATATGTTCTAACCCACAATGAAATTCATAGGCATTTGAATTCATCTATGGATGAAAAATAGATATCATATGCACATAATTGACAGTTTATAGGATGGTTTTGGGGCCATATTTTTATGAAGTTAGATAAAAATAATGACTTAATATCATATTAAATTTGATGTCTAGCTGGAGGACCAAGTGTGTATGTTTTATCTTACAATGATTATGTATTTAATGGTTATAAATTTTATACTAATGAACATGATGAAGACAATACCATTCCTAGTTGTGGGGTTACACTTGTGGTTAATGTGATGTATGTTTCCGGTTCTAAGGACGGAAATCCAATTTAGGTGAATATGTCATACTTTGGCATCATCAGTAAAATATGGGAGTTGGATTATACAAAATTCCAAGTGCCGATTTTTCAATCAAAGTGGTTTGATAACAAGAGTGATATTAAAAGAGAAGACTTAGTATTCATGAATGTTGATTTTAGTAAGGAAGGGGAAAAAACAAATCATTTATAATGGCATCACGGGACGTACATGTTTTTTATGTTCCATATCCCACATACCAAAACTATTCAATTTTTTTGTTATCAACCAAAACAACTAATGGATTAGTTGAAAGTTGAATGGTGGAGGAACCTTTCATTGGGACTTCGAAATCATTTCTCTGTAGTCCCATTGAAGATGGTGTTTTTTATGTCAAAGGATACCACAATGAAGGGATTTACATAGTCGATAGAGGTGTCAAATCTCCTCCACCTTTAAAAAAAGAGAGTTCAATAATTAGGTTATTTTTTATTGTAATATAGATTGTGTAACATTATATTATTATCTCTTCGCCGCTACTTTTATGTAATATAAATTAAATGTTAAACCACTTTTAAAAATAATGACTTATTTACCTGATGATGCGCCCTATCCTGAGGCACAACTGGTCTCTCAACCTGTTGATGTCGGTCCTAGTGAAGAGCAACAAAAGGGTTTTTAACCTATTCTTATTGGTCTAAGTGCTGAGGTACAACAGGTTTCTCAACATGTTGATTCTGGTCCCATTTACAATGCTAGAGCTCCAGAGGAACATAATGATGATGCTGAAACTGAGGAAATCATAGGTAATTAAACCCTAATGGCGCAAAAAACAAGATTTTCATAGTTTGATAGTGTTAGGAAAAATCCTTAATGCAAAAGAAAATGGGATCAAATTTGCGTTGGGATGGAATAAGCGAGGTTGGCATATTAACCCCAACAAATCCATGTTTAGTAGCTACATTGGAATCATCACTCGGCAATGTGTGCTGATTGAGTTACAGTTTTGGCACTATGTTTTCACTGGGCTTAAGACACTAATGTGTTAAGATATTCTGGTCATGTTATGATATCATTTATTTAATTTATTAAAATATAATAAAATACTAAAACATTGAATTGTTATTCATCGTCTCTTTCAGAGTGCATTTATAGTAGATTCCTTGAACAAGAAAAATGTTTTAATAGTTCCTAGATGAATTCATAGAGTCTTTCGCCCAATTTTAATGAAATATCATCGTAATGATGTTGAAGGGAAAATTAAGCCACACCCACCTCCCCTTTATTCACACTTGATATCCCATGGAGTGTGGGATGTGTTTAGCATTCATCGTGTGGAACATAATTTTTAGGTAAATTGTGTCTTGTAATACATTTTTCCATGTTTATTTTATTCATCACTTTTATTGAATTTTTCATTATTTATGAAGTAGAAACATATATTTGAAAATAATGAATGGGTAGAAAAACCAGTGTACCCCTACCGTAAAGCAAGGATGGGGTACGCTTCACATGAGAAAAATTGGTATGTATTTTAAATATACCGTAATACTTTCATGTGACATAAAACAACACCATAACTATATTCCTATATTTATATACAGATTTGTGAAACGAAATAGAATTCCACTTCCATCTTACGCCATGTTCTATGGAAGGAGGCTCGTGTAAATTAATATGGGATAATGATAGATGAAAACACAAAAAAGTGTGGGAAACATGTGTAAGTATGAGATAATAAAATTTTGATTAAATTTAAATCAATATTAAATAAAAATGTCTACTTATTTTCATATCTTTTCTATTTGATATAGTTACAGGAATCAATAACACCCGCATCAGACGTAGACATACAGTCAGTGGCCTTGAAGCTTCCCGAATAGTATGGTTGCGTCAGAGGTGCGTGTTTTTGGGGTGACACCCCGAACATATTTTTAAAAATAAAAAAAGTGGAGGATCAAACTGAGGAAATAAAAAAATATGAGAGAACCAATATCTATGTTTCAAGAATAATTGAAATACTAGATAGAAATAACAGAAGGTTTGATGGGGGAGGCAAAGAGATGAAACAACTCAACAACAACACAATCATGAAGATCCTGCCCCACCCTTACCATCATTTATGCAAGCCATTCCCCTCGAAAACCTTATTGATCTGAGGTAATCAATGTTCCAATAACTGTTTCTATGAAATGTGAATCACATAGACACTGATACATTTTCTGTACTAATATTATATAGGGTGAAAATGACTGTGATTTATATATATCAAATCCCTCCTATCTCCTTGTATCGAGGGATACAATGTTCAATATGAAGAACGACATGCAACACAATAGAACACTTCCAACAGGTCATATCAGAGTGTTGATAAATGTAGCTAATGAGACAAGTGTTGAGATACCTATTCCAAATGATGATGATAACATTCATACGGGTGAACTGGCTACTAGATCATTCTTCGCATGGCTATTAATTCTTTTAAATAAGTATGTAGACTATGAGGTATTCATTTCCAATTTATTTTTCAAGATGAACCTTTAAAATTTAATTAAAAAAGGTCTGAACCGATTAATATTATTATTGAACCACAAAAGGGAAGGAGTGACACAAAATATCCGCTCAAAAATATCTTAAGGATCAACCAACTAATCGAAACGATCTACTGAGATCACCTTCCACCCGCATGTTCTATATCCACATTCAATATCATTGCAGGCTCATATGGATACAAATTTTAAAGATGGAAATAATCATATAGTTTATTTTGAAAAAGAAATATGTTAAGAGGCAAATAATAAGATTACATTAGTGCTGATAATATAGATGAAATCCACAAGTATGAATTACTAGGCACCTCAGTTGTACATTTATGCATGAGTTATGTTTTCTTGATTTGATTTTACAAAAGTCAATATACTATGTTAATTATGACTAAATACATTTCATACTTTTGGAAGGTATATATATGAAAAACAATTGAAGGGATTTCCCCATGAAAAAAAATTGATCTCGTTAGTCCTCAAATCACCTCTTCAAAAGAAAATATAAATGATGACACATAGGGTGAAATAATTTCATCCCTGCTCAAATCATTTGAAAACAAATTTACGGATGACATACTCTTTTTAATACCAATGAAGATGTGGTTAAACAATATAATTTAATAATATCAACTATATTTTTTTCTTTTATTAATTATTCCATTTTCAGTTTTTAGGTAGGATTGGATGCCCATAAGGGTCAATTTTGATACTCCAATGATTTATTTTCTGGATTCAATGCATGGATATCCAACAAACCGACCATGCATGATGGCATTTGTCAATTTTTATTACACTAGATTCAAATTTTTATAACTAAAAATTATAGTTATATAATTTATATTATAATTTAATGAGGATTGTCTTATGATAGGGCAGTGTTACAATATCGTCTACTTCATTGAATAAATCCAAGGCCTAAGGACAAGAATGCACACAAGATATACAACTGGACATGTATCCTAGTATATATAATATGATTTCACAATCGAAACACATATAAAAAATTACTTATTTTTCATGATGTTTTTACAGTGTCCAATAGAAACAAACAGAAAGGAATGTGGTTGTTAATTTTGTAAATTTCTGAAAGATATCATATTTCATCAACATACTAGCATCCGTAAAGAGGCATTTTTGAAAATGATTTCTAGTTCCTTTAAAATATTTAATAATAAATTTTGTATTTATATTTGTTTATTAGTACCATGAATATCACAAAAACTCATATTCACAAGATGATATAGATATGTTTAGAAACGAATGGGAAGCATACCAGATGAAATATTGTACACAAATTGGATGAATGTGAATTCCTAATATTTATGTTATCCATATATAGTCATTCATATCTCCCTTATTTACACTTAATGATCATCTATCATCACCATTCATTATGCTTCATATCATTAGGTTATAAATAATGGTTTTAGAAATGATTTGTCTTTCTTGTAAAGAATAATTTAATGAGAGACTTTTATGGAGTAGTTCTTTATGTTTCCATGTTTCCAAAAGCACTAGACCTAAACTATTATGGTGTGGATCATTTATATTCTGTATTTTGGTCATTTATGATTCTGTTTCATCTGTTGTAGTGTGTTGGAAGAAAATTGGTTGTGCATCTCTGACAAATTTAATAACAAAACTAAGGATTCATTACAACTTTTGGATAACAACTGCTTAGCATAGCATCTGATCTGAACTTCTGATATGACTTCACCGTGATTCTCTCATCCCACACCATATCTATGATACCATCATTTGTAATTCACTTTTCCTTATATTCATGTACCCATTTACTAAACGGATGCTGGAAGATAAGGAAAAGTAAATGTACAATGATGGTATCATAGAGATGGTGTGAAATGAGAGAATCACAAGGACACAGGATCAGAAGTTTAGATCTAATTCAATTCTAAGAGGTAGTTAACCAACAACAGTAAAGTGCACAAAGAATCAATTGTTTTGTTATTAGCTTTTATCTGGACCAATGAAACCATCTTGAAAGATTTAAAGGTAATGATATGATATAATGGCTTTATTTTAATGAAAAATTATATAATAAAATATTTATTTTATTTTCATTATTCGTTGCATGGTTTGTTTGTTTTAGAATTTTTGTGTCCATGTGACATGCAATTACAAGAAGAGAAATGAAGCTGTGTCTAATCAATCATAGAGGTAATCCTAATGTTTTCATAGTAAAATAATTTCACATAGAAATAATGAATTGTTTTATATTTATGTTTAATTTATTTCTTTCATATAATGAATATTAATCTATTCATATTTGATATCAATGTATGAAATGTTTAGGTCATTATAGTTGGTATCCGAGTAAATGACATATTCAAAATCGAGAAAACATATTCAATTATTTTTACACTTTTGGGAGATTATCCATATGTCATTAGAAATGTGTAGGAATCATCCCCACATTAATATGACGCATGATGTGACCTGTATGACTCAAAGTGTCTCTTTTTATTTAAATTTTACATTATTTTTAGTAAAAAGAACAATTTAAATACTGGAAATTGAGCAAAATCAATCTGATTGATTTGATACTTTAGGGAAACGATCGATATGTCATTTGTGACCCGTAGGAATCGAACATACTTCAATTCAATGAACAATGTGACTGGTGTGACTCAAAGTGACTCTTTATATTTAAAATTGACATTAAATTTTAAAAAAACTAGTGACATACTGATGGTCAACACCATCACCTAATTGCATAGTCTATAGTGGCCTCCACCCACAACGAGTAGTCAACACCCCCCTTGACTAAGTCCTGTCTATGTGACCATGACTCCAACAACGCATTGAAAAAAAATGATGAGAGGAAATCACAAAAAAAAACGATTCACTTCATCCGACACATAGTGCCCCTATAACTATGTCCCTAAAATTATAATGGTCAACATTATCTCATGTCTCAGGAGCCATGACCTTGTCTTAACAACTTCATCACCTCAAATCCCGATGACCATGTCAACTTAACATAGTGATCATCGTTACTCTATGTATCTGATCCAAGCCCCACCTGAAGAATCACATTGCCTCAATCTATAAGATCAGCACCAACATCAATCCTAAGGATAGTACCATTACATTCACATGTAATCATGATACCAATATAATAATTATATTTAATTCAAATTTACACTCAGCCTAAACATTCCATGTTAGTCCAAACCTCTTACCCGACTTAAACAATCATAGTATAGTATGATCATTCCCATAGACCTCTCATATAATCATTAGAACAATTTAATAATCATGTATTTAATTAATTAGGTTCTCGCTTGAACAACCCACACAGTGTGTTTGAATGCTCCCCCAAAACACTCACAAATCCAAGGAGATAGCAAGGAACAACCTACCTTGTACTAACAATCACTCACCCATTTGATATCATCATAAAAATTGATCTTAATTGGTTGAAAATTTCATTTTATACGAATACCCTTAAAATAAGAAAAAATGGATCGCATGGATTTACCACTCCATATGGAGAGATAAATATAAAGGAGAAGCTAGAAAAGTGAACGTATTACTGAGATGAATCTGTATCAACTAACAGATAAAAGATCAAAGTCTTGATGATGGAATTCTAACAAAGACTAAGGAGAACAAAGATGAAGGGGATCTCTCTGTTGTGCACTGTAAATGGGAGTAAAGGCTGGAGAAAGATGGAAATAATACTTGAGGGAAAAAATAAATTTCACACATTTTAATGGGCCATGTCATTTGGCCGCACAGTTTGGATAACTGTGTGCCAACCATATGATACCCACTATCATATCTTCACAATATGCATAGTTAGGTGCACAATTTTACAAACTATGGGAAAAATATGTGAATCACCTCTATTAAAAATTGAAGATGTTTCACATGGCTGTTCACCCACACCTACATTGTTTTCCAAATATTTTCAAGTTTCTATAGCGGCGGCATGGTTTCTTCTGGGAGACTAGATGGTTTTTCCAAACAGTGCACCTCAGACCGTGAATTCCGAAAATGGAGTTCTCAAGCCCCGTTACACACAAAATTCCAAGGCACATTCTGAGTCTTAAACCCCATATAATAACATGGACTAGGGTCAATCAAACTCTCAGAATTAGGTTCCAAATATCAAATAAAAAAAGATAGACTACTCACCAAAAATGAAAAATTCAAACAAGTTAAGGATTTTTCGACCATATAAAAAACCCAAGACATTACAATTTCCTCCCCCCGAACATAGATCGTCCCCATGCTCTCAATATTTACCCAGATATGGTACCATGTATGCTCATCTCATCAAAATCAACCCATTGTTTCCCAATCATTATGCCAAAGGTCAACTAACCTCAAGGCACTCCCCACCTTAGGAGTTCCCTACCTGGTCACTTCATGACCCAAATCTCAGATGCCTCAATGGTCCACTAGCCATCCTTGGAATCAAAATTCCTCCCATGATGAATCATCATTACTGCACCACACCGGGTGCTCAAATAATAACCATGTAATACATAACACCCGTCAAGTCTTGTATCCCTTCATATGCCCATATAAATATTTTCCATACAAAAAACTCATAAAATCCAACATCTCATCATATTCCCATACATCTTTCATCTCAACAATTTCTTAAATAAATATTCATCATATATACATATGCATGATAATCAATATATGGGTGCGTACACACCTACTATAGAACTCGCATCACATCAATTCCCAGATGCATAAACACCTCACATAAAAATCTACATCTCTTCGATTCCCACATAAATCACGATGTCAACATACATCATTAATATATAAAAAAACTCACATAATAATGGATGAAACCCTAGTAACCGGTTCTTAGTTAGTCCCAAAACAGAACCCATGCACCAAAGCTGGAAAAATCCAAAATGATAGAATAGTGCGGTCACATCCACAATGTACCACTAACTATTGTTAGATAACCATCCAAATCTATCCCTAAAAACATTATAGCATGCTTATGGCCTGATGCCTGACTACCTATGTTTTGGCCTCCCTGCAGAGCTCCACCAGCCACTAGCCATTGATCCCATCGTCGGCTCACTATCATGAACTGAATCTAGTGTCCATCAAAACAGGAACCCGACATGGTCCTTGACAAGGCCTGAAGGGATTTCACGATACCCATGGGCTGGCACAAGTGCCCGCGTATCTTAAATTGTGATTTGGGACCAATTTAACTGATTTTATAAAAATAAAACAACAAAAAAATCCAATATTACAATTCTAGATTTTTCAAATCAAACCATATTTTACAAAAAATTCATAATTGAATTACGTAATTTAATACAATTATCAAATAATATAACAAATGAAGAAATCCAAAATAGACATCATAAGAGCCTCCTCTTGAAATGAGGCACCACCCTCAATCTATCTCAACAACACTACATCACAATGGACCAAAAAAATCTCAAACCAGCAGCTCAAATTTTTTTTCCCAAACTTGCAAAAAAAGTAACCAACTCCATTGACACCCAAATGTGTAAGTAGGGTGTGATCCAAAGCTCAATAGGATGAAACATCTATAAGATTCCATGTGATAAACATTCAAAGACAAAAACCTTGCTAGTTTTCATAAACATGAGATGCTAATAATTATTTTAAAGAGATGAAACATTAAATAAAAATCGTTTTCATGTGGGCTTCTTTGAATAATCAACACATTTAAAAAGAGCGACCAAGATACTAAATTTTTAATCCAAACATATCATATTCTGACGGAAAGAAAAAAAAATTCTAATGAGCCTAACCAAAAGAAAATAACCCCTTGGCACAAGCTCGCTATGGTTCATGGGTACCTTGTATCTTCGTGAAAGTAACCTTACAAATATCTATTCACATGGACATGAGCCACTATTAGGGATCATACCATTAACCGAGTGACCCCCCCAACATCATCATCATCATGATCATCATAGTCTAGTATGTTTTTCATCATCAAACATGCTACGTGAAATAGTTTCCAAACCCCATGAGATCTCTAGAATACTAGTACGCGTCCAACCACCTAGATGCACTGGTGTTCCCTCTTGTTCTCAAACAAGTTCCACAGGACATGAAATATAATTCTCACCTGAAAATGCAACTTCCAAGTCACACACACACCAAACATCCCACATGTATATTACATAAATCACATAATACCCTTTTTATTAAAAATAATTTTGATGTCATACTCACACCAAAATAGTCTACAACACTTTTCTTGTATATTTCACACTTTAAAAAAATCCTTTAACAATTTTATAAAACCTTTACAGGTTTTTTCAAATCACATAACTTCCCACATACATGTCACATAATACTCCTTTCAAAAAAATCAATTTTTTCACTTCATACTCACACAATAGAGCCCACAAACGTGTTTCATGCCTTTTTTCAATTTCATAAAACCCTTCAGCAATTTATAAAACATTCTAAAAATATTTCAAGTCTTAAATCACCACTATACCTTTCCAAATCCCATATTAGGTGAACACACTCACCAAAGCAGCACATGTACATCCTTTACCCACTTTTTTAACTCAATAAATCATTTAAAATTTTCATGAATCAATCTCAAGGGGTATACCAAGTTTTATACATAAAACATATTTCAAAACCCTTTTTAAAATGACAAAATCACACCAAACATTACAAAACTAGAATTGGAAGCCCCTTTCAGCAATTAATAAATCAATTTCAAATTTCATAAAACTACCAAAAAGATATCACATTAGTTACATTTGAAAAATATACAACTTCAAGAGAAATGTAACATTAATACTATATACTTAACTAATGCTACCAAAAATTGTTTTCACACCACCCACAATAGATTAAAAACATTCTAAATTAATAAATCAAGCAAGATAACTGATCAATAATTTCTTATTGATGGAATCACCTACCTTTTGTGTCAAAACCCCAAAATCTTGGTGTGAAACTTCAACCACACTACCACCACACCACAAGAAAGTAAAAACGAACCCTAAACCACAATATTTCACCAAAAAACACCAAATAAAAGCCTAGATATGGACCCTATCTTCTATACATTCTATATCGTCATGAATGATGGAGGAAATCCTAAGGGGAAGGAAGGAAATGAAGAGAGAAATACTAACCTGAAGAAATATTGAATAAACCGACCCAAATACACTAATAACTGCTTTTCCAAATAGCCGAAATTCGTGTGAGGTTCGAATAAGTCTGAGGAGGTAATCTAAGAACTAGAATGGGGGAAACGAGTGAAAACTAAAGGAGTTATTAATGAAACTATTTACATCTTCAAATCATGGTGATTTATTAAATCATGAAATGTATCGCTGAAATTTATAATGAATGTGAGCTCCAAAGTGGGGGATCAGAGCATGGGGGTGTGCCTTGGGTAAGTGGTCTTGGGTGAGACTTGGAATCATAAAAAACCTTAAAAATTGAATGAGATAGTAATGAATAAAAAACATTAAAGCATAAAACGGGATTTCGGCATAGCCCACCACCTTAATAAAAAACCCAAATCTATCATTATTATGGATTCTTATGGGTTCCTAATTTATATGTTGGTATTAATATACCAGGATATTCCAAATGGGAAGTGGAATGGGTGTAAAATGTTGAAAACTGAACAAGTTATAAAAAATTATTTTTACATCTGGAAATGGGCTCATGGTTTGTACCAAATTTTGAAAAACCACCATTTCTACCAAAATACATGGGAAACTACCAAAACATAGAAATATTGTAAATTAAAAAGAAAACTACCTTTAAAAGAAGTCATGGATTTGACAGTCCTGTTATCATTTACAAGACCTCCACCTATAGCAAAATCCCTACTACCCACTCCTCGTACTGCTCTCAGTCGGACCTCAAATCCCAGAGTCTGCCATATTCCCTAGCTCCCACCTATCCGATAAGTATTACTACAGAAACTCTCCAAATGGATCCTCTAGGAACACACATTACATTACTTCTGAACCTTATCACATTGGGTCTGAACACACTCTAGATTCTTACACTAAATGAATAGTGACATAAACCCACTCTTCGTATGTCTTCCTGAGTCTCTGGACTGACTTCCCTACTGAGACTCATCACTGCCTTTGAGAAGGATGTTAGTTTGAATATGTTTACCTATACTCTGATTGTGTTTCACAAGTCATCCTCAAAACATTTCACTATAGTGATGCCATCTCCCACCTTATT
This sequence comes from Viscum album, assembly GCA_963277665.1. Lineage (NCBI taxonomy): Eukaryota > Viridiplantae > Streptophyta > Magnoliopsida > Santalales > Viscaceae > Viscum > Viscum album. Next base: position 27,856,213 of record OY728123.1, on the reverse strand, counting down.
AGGTGAAAATCACAACAACATAGTGAAATTATGAGCATAGTCAATGAAAGATGTATCCCCCTACTTGTCAGATTCACTCCCTCTTGAGAGCGTTCTTATAGCATCCCACCATTTTATAACATAAACTTTCATTGCATTACACAAAACTAAGGATCGTTAAGGTTTGGTGTCTTGGAAACCAGGAACATAAAACATGAAAACATAAAACATTCTTCTTAAACACTTGAAAGGCTTCTCCTCATGTTCATCCTAGGTTCATTACTGCATCTCATAACCTGGGGACATACATCAAAAGAAAGGGTGAGCTGAAGGCCCAGAAAGGGAACAAGAGAAACATTTAACATGTGAACTTGAGATACGTCAATAAGGTAATGAAAAAGAACTTTAAGGCATGAGAAAGAAATCATGTGGAATATCATAATAAAAATAACATCTTTCATAACATTAAGATGTGGCTACATCATTTAACATAGACAATCATTAACATATCACCATCGTCCATCCCTAAGGTGTCATTTGAAAATTACCACAGTTATTCACCAAGATATCGTGAAAATTGTAATCTCTAGTGGTTACATCATTACCCAATGAATTGGAGCGATATTAGGGCGCACCCTTAAATTTGCCTTTATTATCATGTGAGACACATATATAATCATCAATCATTTCATAAACAACCCATATAGCATAAAATAAATGGGTTTCATTTCATAATCATGACGTTTTAAAACTGCTTTAAAGACATGATCTTGATGTCACTTTAAACCCATAGAAAGGGAAAGAGGGTTTCATGTATGTAAATACCAGAATATAAAATAGAACATTTTGGTATATATGTGAATACCAATATAGAAAAGAGATGTTTGATTTTTCACTTAAAATTAAAAGAACATTAGAAAAAGAGAGAGATTTTGAGATGAAAATTCTACAGCATAACGACTATGTTACAGGGTTTTAGAAAACATTGAAAAGATATGGGACATGGGTCACCCACTCAAAAATGATCCATATAACATTATAGGGACAGAATATAAAGGCTATATGAACATGGTAATGAAATTTGAAAGAAATACCATATGAAATAAAAAATATGATGGGAAGACAAAAATATGATTTCTCTTATGAAAATTCGGCAGCCTAACGGCGTCACTTAAACTTAAACAAAATGAATTGAAGAGATCAAATAGGGTCTCCCATAATATTAAAATAGATGATCAGTATGATAGATATATAGTTCATACCCCAAAATAATAAAAATTAACTTGAAGGACTTTACATGAAAGTAGAACTTTGAAAAATTAGAAAGGTGAAAGAATCCCTTAAAAATTCGGCAGCCTAAAGGTTCCACTTAAACTTCAAACAAAAATGAATTGAAGAGATAAAATGGGGTCTCTCATAATATGATCATAAAATATCAGTATTATAGATATAGATATCATACCCCAACATAATAAAAAAGATCTTGAAAGACGTTACATGAAAGTAGAACTTGAAAATGAGAAGGTGAAAGAACCACATAAAAATTCGGCAGCCTAACGGTGTCACTTAAAACTTCAAAAATACTGAATTGAAGAGATAAAATGGGGTCTATCATCATATGAAAATAATATTTCAGTATGACAGATATATATATCATACCCCAACATAATAAAAAGTAACTTGAAATACTTGACAAGAAAATAGAACTTGAAAATGAGAAAGGTGAAAGAATCCGTTACAAATATTTCGGCAGCCTAACGGTGCCACTTAAACATTCATAAAATGAAATGATGAGAGTAAGAGGGGTTATCTCATCATATGAACATAAAAAGGGAAGTAATATGAATATATATGAACATCCTCCAACATAAGAACATGGAGTATAAAATAAATGACATAAAAGAGATTACTTGAAAAGAAAGAGAGAGGTCGGATCCCTTACCCTAAAACGTAACTCTTAAAACTCAATGGTTTGGACCTTGAGAGCTTGAGGGAACCTTGGGAGGACTCTTTGGGAGGTAATGAGACCCTAACATCGTTGGGGGAGAGTGGGGAGTCGAATGGATGAGAGGATTTCTTGGTATTTATAGGGAAAGTGAGGGGACAAGGCATTAATGGCCAAAGGACACCTCACATGTGGTTTTCTCAAAAGCATGGGCTCTCCCATGTTATTATCCATGGAGTTTGGCCACATGGCCCCCTCCATACAATAATTCATCACCTTCGGTTGGCCAACCCTTAAAATATCTCATGAAATCATCATGACACAGTTATGATGTCATTAAACACACCGAAACCCTAAAACTGTATTTTTACTATTCACTAAAAATTCAACTTTCTCAGAAAAATCCCAAAATATCACCTTAACAAAATATCAATGCACTGATTTCAAAAATGAACACCATTTTATAAAAATAATTTTCTAAATATTTTTAATTTATTTTTTAAATAAATACACTATTCACTGAAAATTCATTTTTTTTAGAAAAATATCCAAAAATTACCTTAACATAATATCGATACTCTGAGTTCAAAAATGATGTCCATTTTATAAAAATAATTTTCTAAATATTTTTAATTTAATTTTTAATTAAAAACACTATTCGCCTAAAAAAACTAATACTTGAATAATAATTTATGAAACCATTATTTAACAATTTTATTGAATCACATTTCATAATCAAGGTTCCTAGATTAATTAATACTTTATTTAAGTGAGATTACTAATCCATTTGGTCACATTACTAATCCTAAGCATAAAAGTACTATTCATATTTTACAATTCATCAAAAATTAAGTTGATCTTATTATACTCTAAATTTCATACTGAACATAATTGTAGAAGACCGTTTTTTGAAAATCATTACACATTTTTCATTATTTAAGGTTTACATAAACATTTTTTTAAAAATATCCATTCTCTAAAATTCACCAAAAATATGCATACTATATTTATCCGGACATTTGAAAAGTCATAAACACCATCATTAGAAGAAATCCAAATTTTAATTTAAAACAAAACAAAGGATTACACAAGGCAATTATGGTCTCCTTACATAACCCCTTATCACACCAGTATAGGACCTAAGTGTAAGGTGTGCTAAGGTGAGAGAATCCGAGGGAGGCTCGGCCAACATCGCATGAGTAGTAATTTCTATCAGTTTGAAGTTCTCGCGAAGGCGATCCCGTTCTAGCTTCACACGATGAAGTTCAGCTTGGGTTTGGTCCAGATCAAAGCCCAGTGGAGCTACCTCCTTCCCAAGTTCTGTTAGATGGGCTTCGATCGGTCCAAGACTACTAGGTGAGGCCATCAAATCTTCTTTCTATATTAATTAACCACGATTACTTGTATTTAGAGACAATAATCACAACTTTTTGTTTCTAGCGGTCATATTGACCAATTGTCATATAACAGTCAAAACCCAACGGTCTCATTTTAATTATACTCATGTTATCAAATGAAACATTTTTTTGAGTATAAAAATACTATAAAATAACACTTAAAATTATGAAACAAGATTTATTCAAAATTTTGGGTCATTACAGTTCTCTCCTAGGGATTCCTAGGTTTTGAGTTTTCGTGTCTGATTGCTTCACAGTGGCTTTGTCTCCCTCCTTGCACCCCACTTCAGTTCAGTGTTTCACAGTTATTTCTTCAGATTTTATCTCAGTGGTTAATTTTCCCCAATTCGGTGCAGCTCCCCGACCCCTATATGGGGGGTGGAACATTGTTTTTTGCCTCATATTATTCTCTGCCTATTCCCGGACCCCGTTTTCTATGTTTTGGAGGGATTTAGGCTTCATCTTCTGCTCGAAGTCGCCTTCACGTGCAGTTCTAGCCTCCCATGAGGTCTTGAAGTCCTTTTTGTTGTATTCATCCTACGTCGATGCATGGTCGGTGATAGGGAGGGTGGTTCCCGATCTCAAAAATATCAAACTCTATCAGCAATACAGATCTAAGCATTCATAGTCTCGATACATACACCATATTTCGAGGAAAACATGACCCCAATCTCAAATCCCATTTCAACATATAGATCCGACCATTCAAAGTCTCGAGTCAAACACCTGAGTTTGAGGAAATCTTCACCCTAATCTCCTTTCTTACCTGCTCCATGAAGACAGGTTGTGACCTGTGGGTAGTTTTCTAATTCCACATTTTGGAAAAGTATCTACTGTGAAGTGGTTTGATTTGCGAAGCACCTTCCATGAAGATTCACTGCATTGTGGGATCGCAAAGTGGTCGTCGCGACATGGCTGATCCGCGAATTACATTAGTGAATTCTCAGCCTTGTTGTTTAGTCGTGAAGTTTCTTCCATGGGGTGTTGCTCTGTGAAGACTTAGTGTGCACTATAAAGACTAGCGGTGACCTGTGGGTGGATAGCTGTATCCACGATTTTGAGAAGTTTCCACCTCGAAGTGGTTTGATTCACGAATCACCTTCCGTGAAGCTTTGACACATTGAGGGATCGAGAAGTGGTCGTCGCGACGTGTCTGATTCGTGATGTTCCATCGTGAAACCTCAGTCATGCTGTGAATCTGCAAAGGTTTTGACATGGGGTGCTGCTCCGTGAAGAGTGGTGTGCGCAACGATGTTGGTTTCTTGGGCGTGACCACTTAAGGGGCAGTAAAGATCATGAAGGTCGTGATGCCAATCTCAGTTGAGTGGACCACGTAAAGGGGCCACAAAGGGGTATATGGTCCAGGGACTTCCTGGTTGGACATGACCTTTACTCAAGTGAGGTTGGGCTGGGTTGTCCTAGCACACAGGGCGTTTTCGGAGCTTTAACCTCGTTCCTAATTTAGGTGTTCCAGGGCCGTGGGGATTTCCAGGGCATCGTTCTTTAAATAGGATAGAGAATTCATCTTTTATGATTTTCTCTAAGGATGCATACTTGGTAAATCAATGGAAGAGGTTGTCCCTGACGGACAAAGAATGTTGGTGATTGAGGCACGAATAAATTCAGACGCACTCATGAAAAAATGCATGTCTCGGCTCGTTGTGGGAAAATTCATGGAAAACATATCGGTAAATCAAGGGGATCTCAAAAACACACTACAAAACATCTAGAAACATGATATAGGAGTGGCTATTCAAGAAGCGGGGATCAATTGCTTCATCAATGGGTTCTTTAATGAGAGAGATAGAGACAAAATATTTCATGGAAGACCATCTTCCTTCGATAATAAACTCCTCCTCATGGAAGAATACAAAGGGGGCGATATCCAATGAGTGAATTTAACCCACTCCCCCTTCTGGAAACAAATTAAAGGAATCCCCTTCCATGTAAGAATGGAATGAATCATGAGAGAAATTGGGGACAGTTTAGGTCACGTTCATGACTAGGATTACTCAGACCCAATACAATGGGGCCCTGAGGATCAGATCAAGGTGAAAATTGAAGTCCCAAAGCCTCTGATGAGGGGAATGTTCCTGAAAATCGATGATTCCAACACATATATATCATTCGAGCTCAAGAAACTCCCAATGTTCTGCTTTTTTGTGTTATCCTTGGCCATCTGGAAAGAATGTGCACCACAAAACATAAGAGTGGATCAGGTAACATCATCTTCCAATATGGCCCTTGGCTCCATGCCAAAACGAATAAATATGCTTTCATCCCTGAGATGGAAAAACAAAAGGACTATGATCGTCTCACATTGGCATATACCAGTCAGGAAGAACCCATACCTGAAAAAGCCCTAATGATTGGACCATTGGATTTCCCTAATGCTGGCTCTCCTGCTCAGAGAAAATATAGAGTTCATCCTAACCCCCTGAAGGAAAATACTCAAACATCCACAAGGTAGGATATGAAGAAAATGGAACCACCAATAAATTTCTCAAAGACAATGCCAATACACATCGAACCACCATATCCATACCCTGACCCACAATCGACCACAGTAGGCATTCTAACAATGGAGACCCATGGAATGATGGGAACTCCAATACTAGGCACAATTACCTGTCGAACGTGGAAAAGGGTGCAACGAGGAGAAAGTGATGGTCACACAGAAGACCCTAAACCCGGGGTCAAGAATTGAAACCATGAAACATGCCAATCAGGGAGGAATCCCAACAAAATATGGAAAACGACATGTAGAGAAACATGCATGGAGGAACCAATGGCGGTGGCAGGCGAGACCCAGCCCCGCCTAGAGCAATGATTATTCTATAATGGATATGTCATGGGCTGGGAAACCCCCTAACGGTTTGCATGCTATAGTGAAATTGCTCTCAAAGTCGCCCTGATATGGTTTTCCTATCCAAAACCATACTGTAAAATAAGGACACTAATGGTTTTTATCTGAAGTGCGGCTTCCAAGGATGTTTCCTGGTGTCCAGAAAAGATAATTCTGGGGGCCTATGTCTCCTTTTGAAGGACAATATATATGTAAAAAATCATTCCTTATCCTCGTTACATGTGGAAACGACTATTCAAACAGACTTTCACCCACCCTGGACTTTTGTGGGATTCTATGGACGGCCATCCCATATTGATAAAGTGATGTCATGGGATATTCTATGCAAGCTGCGACAGGACTTACTGAGCCCTATTATCTTCAGGAGAGATTTAAATGAGATTATGTTCCACAAGGAAAAGAGGGGTGGAATCATCCGACCCTCAACTAAGATGTCCAACATCAAGGACACAGTCTCTAGGGTGGACCTGGTCAATATGGGTTAGACAGGTAATCCATTTACATTGTTCCCCAGAAATATTGAAGGCACCCAAATTGCTGAGAGTCATGATAGATTTTGGGTTCCACTGATTGGATTAATCTATTCCCCATGTTTCATATGGGCCACATGTCCCCTAACTGTTTGGACCACTGTCCAATTCTCATTGATTGAATGAAAGTAGAACGAAATAGACAACACATCATACCCTTCATATTTGAGATCTTCTGGTCAAAATACTGGGAATGCGAAGAGGTGATCTGATCAAGCTGGAAAAGCACTCACATGGATGTTAGCCTTAATATCCAATAGGTCTCATCTGATCTGAGGTCTTAGAGAAATAAGAAATTCTGCCACCCCGACTGGCAATATGGTGTCCTTGAAAAGAGACTGAACAACCTCCTCAAACTACCCACATCCAATTGAAATCTCTCAGCGATTGGAGCCACACAAAGAGAGTTGGACACGACCCTTTGTGTCAAAGAATGTTTCTTGGCTATGCGGGTGCGGGATGACCACATTAAATAAGGGGATGATAATACTCTGGTTTTTCACCAGAAACCATCATCCAGACATTGGGAAAACTCTTTTACTTGCATCTCACAACCCGATGGAAGCAATGTTTCTAATACCAATTTTATCCAAGAGTTCGTGGCATACTATTTGTAGGACATATTCTCTGAAGGAACCCCTTTCATTTCCGACGAGGTGAAAGATTATATTAGACCTATGATCACTGACGATATCAATAGGAAGCTCACCAAAGATGTGACAGATGACGAGATACTCATGGCTCTGAAACATCTTCATCCCACTAAGGCCTCGGGACCGGATCGGTTCCACGCCAATTTGTTTAATCAATACTGGCACATAATAGATCCCAGCATCTACAACATGATAAAAAATATCTGGGCTAGGAATACTAGCATTGTTTCCATCAATGAAACTATCCTCATCCTCATCCCCAAAATTAAGAAACCTCTAGAGATCCCTCATTTTAGACCTATCAGCCTTTTCAATTTCTCTTACAATATCTTCTCAAAGATCCTTGTCAATTGGCTGCAACCTTGGCCACCTGATATTATCTCAAGAAATCAGAGCACTTTCATGGCCAAGAGACTGATCACTAATAATGCGATTTTGGCCCATGAAGTGTTCCATTATATGAAATCACGCTCCACCGCGAAAAGATGAACCATGTCCTTGAATTTGGATATGACCAAGGCATAAAATATAGTGGAACAAAACTTCCTTTGAGTCATTATGTTTAAAATGGGTTTTTTCACTAAATTGACAGATATGGTCATGGACTGCATCTCGACCGTATCCTTCAAAATCAATGTTAATGGGTAGCTCACTAGATGATTCGCCACATCCCAAGGCCTTCTCCAGGGAGATCCCCTCTCCCCTTTTCTCTTCATAATGGTGGCTGCCGTGTTTTCTAATCTCATTTATATGGATTCATCCTCTAAATATATTCATGGGGAAAAGGTCTGTCGTGCTATCCCATCAGTGTTGCATCTTTTCTTCACCAACGACTGCCTCCTTTTTTCCAGAGAAATAATTAATTAATGTTGGGTGATCAGCCAAGTGATCCATCAGTATGACAGGGCATCCGACCAATCAATCAATCATGGAAAATCTGAAATATCATTCAGTGTAGGGGTGAAACTTTCTAAGAGGGATGAACTCTATGAATCAGCTGGCATTCATATGGTTGTTAAACATCGGAAGTATCTCGGGATACCCATGGTGATTGGCCGATCCATAAAAGAAATCATCGCATCTCTAGTGGATAGTATCTAGAAACAAATTCTAATGCTGGAAAAGGGACCCTCATCAATGCTGTCATCCAGTCTATCACCAGCAACATTATGTCCATTTTTAAGATCCTAGAAATCATCGCTGACCATATTCACACACGCACTTCCAATTCCTGGTGGGGGAAGAATGATTGAAGGAATCAACCCCATTGGATGTCCTGGGAGAAACTCTACAAACCCAAATCAGATGGAGGGATGGGATTCCAGAATCTTCTTCTCTTCAATGATTAACTATTGGATAACAATGGATGGCACCTTATTAATCGTCCATCATCTCTATGTGCACAGGTTCTCCGAGCTAGGTACATTCCCCACACAGACTTCCAGACTTCCTCTCTTGGTCCCCGTCCTTGCGTCCTCTAGAGAAGCATTTAGGGGGCTCAGAAGCTCTTGGAAAAAGGACTGGACTGGAGGATTGGGTCTGGTTCATCTATTAAAACCTAGACTAATCCATGGATGATCGATAAGAAAGGTATGCGGGCTACATCCCCCGTCCAACCTGGTCTTGAAGATTCCACTTTCAGCTACCTCCTTTCTGACCAAGGACATGGATGGTGTTTGGAAATGATCCTTGAATGTTTTTACAAAAGGGATCAATGAATTATCCTATGAATTCCTTGGGTCCCTCACATGGGTCCCGACCATCATTTCTAGATCAATGAAATCTCAGGAGAATACACAGTGATATCCGGCTACAAACATTCTCTTGGAAACCACTCAGTCGGCCATGATGAGGGACCATTGAAATCGATTTGGACACTCAACAATCCCCCTAAAATACGCCAATTTTGGTGGCAGGTTTGCATGGGTACTCTCCCAACCATGAGCCTTCTTGCTTACCGACATTGGTCCAGTACTCCTTTTTTCCATTTATGCCCGAACATTCCAGAAACTCCTTTTCACACCATCATTCACTACTCGGGAGCTATGGAAATTTGGAATAAATGGGCCCCGACTTCTACTGCTTCACTGGATTTGGCCTCTGACCATCCTGATCTTCTGATGCATTGGTGCTCCTCTCTATCCTCATCTTTTCCAGGTTTGTTTTTTTCTTGGACCTGGATTATTTTGTCCTGACATAACGATGCTATTTTTTATCAAGCTCACAACCCCCCCCCCCGAATTCTGGATTGAACGGGCCACTTCTTGGATTTATGGATGGAAAGACAAAAATAGACATTATATACCATGTTTTACCCCCTTCTATCCCCCACATTGGAATCCCCCAATGGAAGGGATTTTTAAGATTAATGTGGACGCGTCTCTTCCAAAGGATGGGCTTGTTGCCCTCGGCCTCCTGGCCCGAAATCATCTGGGGCAAAACTTTTCTGCAAAATATTAACCACATCAGGCATTCTGGGAACCTGTAGTTGCTAAGGCCATCTCCATCCTTGCTAGTATGATGCTCCCATTGGAATGTGGATGGGGTGGTATCATTATTGAGTCTGATTACCTTATTGTAATTGATGCTATTAACCACAACGATGGTGTGCTCTAGTCATTTGGAATCATCATTAGGATAATTCTCTTAGTTTTCCAATAATTCTCATTATTCACCTTTTCCTTTACCAAAATGGAAGTAAAAAACATGGCTCATCAACTTGCGGCCTCAAAACCATTCAATACCAACCAGCTCTGGCTGGACAATTTCCCTTATGGCTTTTCAAATGTACTTATGTTGATCTTTTTCATTAATGATATCTATTTCTAATAAAAAAATGCATCCCCCTACTAGAGGTTCATGAACTCACAAGCTATATCTACCCTCGGTGTCTCCAGATGAAGTGCTTGAAGAATCTGGCCTCAAAATCATTCTAAGGCAGTCCCTGGTGTCTTCTCGCCTATACCTATACATACCCCAAGTGTTATGTCTTTCCTATGATCATGTAAGTTACCAGCCTTACCCTTCAACCTGGGGTGTCTTGAGCTGGTCAATGATTTTTTATACCAAATGTATCATGTTCTATATTGTTTTCAGTCCACCTTCACTCTGAAATAGGGATGGGTGCTGAGACTGGAACTCTCGAATCAAGTGTGTCCTAGATGGCTTATCTCCATAGGATTCACTATTGAATCCCTATATGAAATAAACCAGGCTCACCCTTGGTTTCTAATCAATACATGGCACACAGTTTTCCATCTGCTACTTTCTTGCCTGTACCTAATCCTATACCTAGAGATCATGGTCATCCCGACCCTTTGGGGCCTTATCCCAGCACTCAAGGGCCTCATCCCATGAACACCTAAGCAGCACCGTATCGACATCCTCCTTACACTCCACTAAATCCCATCTAGGTGGCATCCCACTGAATACCAGTCATGATGGCCAAACATCCATATCATTTTATATGTAAAAATATCTCCAATAGAAAAGGATGTAATAGGTAAAACATCTCACCACTCTTACACTCCTTTACTACACCATGTCACAAAACACTGGTCTCAAGACCGCTTACCAACCAATATCAAGGTTAGGTATCATGTTTCATCAAGTCTTATGGCCCCATAATTAACCACATTAGAGTCAGAAATCACATATAATTCGGCCTCATGGACCCTTTCCTACCCATGATAGGGCCATACATCAAATATCATGTATCAATTCATGTTAGATAAGTATAATTCCAATAAATAGGCATTTAAAAAAACACTCTTTAGTTTATTTGTTGAAACTTTAAACAACTCACCCCTAATCATCATCTATGTCTACCCTTATTAGGTTCATTACCATATATCTGATGTATATAAAGTCACATACAGATCTTATTGGAACCACATGTTTGGGTTGGCTGAGTAGATTTCCACCAAAAGATACTAAGTAAGAAAATACTATTTAACTCTTATACTAACACTTAAATAGTCCAACCACTCATAGCTCAATCCAGTTTCCCAATGAAAATCATAATAAAGTAGAAATCATACGAGCCTAAGTTCATATCATAATGCGTAATCAAACCACCCTTTCCATACCAGTCCAAGAGCCAAAATCCACCTAATGGCTAAATATCACACACAATTGTGCCACATTAGGTGGAAATAAAATCAACTATAAAATAGAAAAGTAAAACAAAAATTTACTGCTATTGGAATCATAGTATGTCCCTTGTGCGCGTGGATGAAAGCACCCAAACGTAAGATCTCTACCCAGTCCTGATATAGTCAAAAGAATAAGGGACATACTAAAAACCAATAAAACCCATTTAAATTGTATTAATATTTTAAAACAACACTCTGTGCCTCATTTATGACCTGTAGGAATCCCTCCTACCACAATTGGACACATGTTGTGACCGATATAACTCCAAATGTGTCTTTTTTATTAAAAATTGACATTTTATTAATGTATTATTTAATATTAATGTTTAATTTATTTAATTATTATATTAATAACATAATAATTGTTTTATTATACAGGTGTAATTTTTTCCATGAGTTTAGATTCTTTACCGGGAAACTAATGTTGGTTCTGGGCACAATGGAAGTGCGTTGGTGAGTTTTCCCAACTTTAATTTTAATGTTAAACAATGTTCAATCTGAGATCCATCATGATGTAAAATGTCGAATCTTTGGAATAGAACGAGGAATGAAAAACATTAGAGGGAATCCCAAAACCATAGAGATAGGATCATCATATGTTGGTTATAATTAATTAAATTAATTCACAAGAATTACCTTGGTGGAATTATTTATTCGTTTATATCTCCGATCATGATCATGTGATCCGTCGTTGATTCGTAGAATCCAAGTGTAGGATTCCTCAAGCGGTGATCCACATGTGTGCCACGTATCACCGGACATCGCCGAAGGGATCTCCGAGTGCTAGCGCGGAGGAACCTTCTCTTGCGATGTCCTCTTTAGATCGCCTTGGTCTCTCAGTCTTGAGAGAATTCTTGGAGGAAAGAGTTCTTTCGGCCTGGAAAGAATTCTCCAGAAATGTTGTGCACAATGATTTTCTTGTGGAAAAGTGTTGGGGTTGTAAGGATATTTATAATCGGGTTTGAGGTTATAGTGATATCACAATAAATAAATGTGTTACGCATTTTATTTATTTCATTTACTCTTATTGAAAACCCCTATGTCGAATGATTAATTCCTTGACATGTTCCAACGCTGATTATAATAAATATCACAATAATGATATTATTTCCGAAAAATCCCGACTTGAAAAACCACATGCCGTTTAATAATTAATACATGGCATGTACTTGTTTTCCATAAAACTACATGGCGTGTATATTAAATATACATGGTGTGTAATTTTAGTTTCCACTTTTCATTATATCCTCCACCACATTTATTAGACCTTGAGTAATGGCTATTTATTTCTTAAATATGTATAACTACATCACTCGCTATTTAATGTTATTTCGTCCAAAATATATTCTCTCGAATAACTAGTGTCGAAATAAATTCAATCATGCATCCTTAAATAATTTTTAAACCATAGTCGGTAATAATATTTATTTAACTTGATATATTAATATTTAACTGAGATACATGGACACACTTAGTGTGTGACCCTCTAGGACACTTTCTCAATTACATTAGGCGAAGCCGGCCTAATGCCCAAGGTTAGCGTCTAGAAACATGCCAAGGCAACCAAAGAGAAAGAATTTAATGCCACAATGATGTCTCACCTCATACAAATGATTATCGTTTAATATAATACCTTTTCCTCAATATCTGTAATCAAGCGGGTTGCATGCTAGGGCCATCAACCCATGTGCTTGATTATTCTTTCGTTGACTTTATGAAATTGAACTCACCCATACTTTAACATCGACACAGATTTATTTAGGCTAAATAAATTCCATCATAGGGACTGAGATATCTACTTCTGTTATGGAATAGAAAGGGAAAATCATTTCTCGCATTATCTATTAATGTAGTATTACTCGTGACACACCCAACGTATCTTACCTCATTGTGAACAGTGTGTCATCACAGTTTTCGTCAATACATCTAAGTGCACAACTTGTAATAACCATTAATAATAATATTAAAGTCTAAGGATCAATACACACATCCGTAGATAGGAACATTTAATAAAACTATGAAATGTCGATTTCCTACTGGCAGGTCTCGTTCTCATAATATCCTCCTGAATATTACCAAGGGCGCACACCATGAGATGGTGCCTCAAAGATTTATGAGTCCTCACCCCTAATGGTCTGTATTATTTGTGTCCATAAAATAATATCACCCTGACATAGAACATATATTCAAGTACAGTTTTATGCTACTTTTGGGTTCTCATCATAATAGGGATCTGCTATGACCCATTAATGCAATAGCTATCCTTAGGACATTATCACATGCATTGTCATGAAGAAGAACAATCAAGATTTGATAAGTCTTTTATTAATGAATATATTACAAAGTAGTTGGTTCTAGGCCACCAATTCCAATAGGCTCCCACTTAGACTAGACCCAAATGCTAACAACATTTAACCCGCTAGCTCTCACATGATATTCATGATTCTGCTGAGATAAGACTTTATTCATGGGGTCTGCCACATTCTCTTCCATGGACACTCTTATCTCTGCAACATCACCCCTTTGATTGAAATCCCTCAAGAGGTGATACTTTCGGAGTACGTGGTTTGTCGGTCGATGTGACCTTGGTTCTTTTGCAAGTTCCACTGCTGAAGTATTATCACAATACAATGTATTCGGATCTTTACTGATAGGCACCACATCAAGCTCCTAGACAAAGTTATGAATCCAGACGGCATCCTTAGCTGCATCAGAATCCTCTATATATTCAGACTCTGCAGTAGAATTGGCGACAACTGGATGAATTGAACTCTTCCAGCTCACAACCCCTCCATTGAGACAGAAAACATATACATATTGAAACTTCAGATCATTCTAATCTATCTGAAAACCAGCATCAACATACCCTATGATGACAAGCTCCTCGTCTACTCCATACACAAGGACCATATCCTTAGTTCTTCTCAGATAATTAAGGATAGTCTTAACAATAGTCCAATGACGTTCTCCTGGATCTTCTGGATATCTTCCTACCATGCTCAGTGCATAGGCAACATCAAGCCTAGTATATAACATGGCATGCATGATGGATCCTATAGCCAAAGCGTATGGGATCATACTCATTCTATCTTTCTCTTGTTGTGTATGAGGACACATTTTCAAAGAACGATGTAGGACATGTGACAATGGAACCAATCCCCGCTTGGAGTGTACCATACTAAATCTCTTTAGTATATGGTCAATATATGTTCTCTAACATAGTCCAAGCATCCTCTTGGATCTATCGCGAATGATCTTGATCCCTAGAATACAAGCTGCTTCACCCAATTCCTTCTCGGAGAAACACTTGTTCAACCAGTCCTTAACTAACTATAAGATGGGTACCATGTTTCCAACAAGCTATATGTCGTCAATATATACTACTTGGATAATGATCGAATTCCCATTAAACCTCTTACAAACACATGGATCATATTCGTTCTTAATGAACCCAAATTCCTTTATAGACTCATCAAATCGAATGTTCCTTGACCTGGATGCTTTTGTTTAATCCATAAATGGAATTATGCAACTTGAAAACTAGTTTGGATTCACTTGGGGTCAAAATCTCTTCCAGATGTGTCATATAGACATCTTCCTAAAGGTTCCCATTACGGAATGTTGTTTTGACATCCATCTGCCAAACCTCAAAGTCATGGTAAGCTGTTATGGAAAGTATAATGATTATGGAATCCATCTCAGAATTCATATATTCTAGCTGTATTTCAGCTTCTAAGAATTCTACTGCTTCCATGTAGGAGAGAGTTTCTTCATTTTCCAATAGTAATGATTCACCATCCTCATTGACAAGGAAACCAAATCTCTCTGGTTCCCTTACCTCTCTTGAGCTACTACACAGTACTTGTGTTTCTGGAACCTCTTCCATGGGGACCGGTGGAACTTGTTCTTGTACCAAATCCTATGTATCTTGAGCATCAACTTCGTCGAACTCAATCTTGCTCCCAATATCCTTCTTGAGGATGTGCTCCCTCTCAAGAAAGATGACTTGTCTAGTGACAATCACATTCTTGTCTGAAGGATTATATAGGTAATATCATTTAGTTTCCTTGGGATATCCTATAAAGATACCCCTCGTGCCCTGAGGTTCTTGTTTGTTGCCTAAGGAGGCCTTAACAAATGCCTCGCATCCCCATACACGTGTGTGGGACAAAATGGGTTTCTTTCTATTCCATAGCTCGGAGGGAATTACATATGTTGCCTTAGTTGGTACTCGGTTTAATGTGTATGCTACAGTTTGTAATGCATATCCCAAAAAGGATAATGGACGATTTGCATGACTCATCATCGACCTCACCATTTCCAACAAGGTGTATTTCCTCCTTTCACTAACATTATTCCATTGTGTAGTATAAGTAGGAGTGAGATGGGATAGAATCCTTCACTCTCGTAGAAAATCAATGAACTCTTGGTTCAGATATTCTCCACCTTGATCTGATCGAAGTTTCTTTATCTTCTTACAAAGAAGATTCTCTAATTCATTCTTGAATTCTTTAAATTTCTCTAATGCCTCTGACTTATACCTCATTAAGTAGACAAAGCCATATCTACTCAAATCATCAGTAAATGTAATGAAGTAAGAATATACACCTCTAAATTCTACTGGAAATGGTCCACACGCATCCATGTGTACCAATCCCAGAAGATTTTTGGCCCTTTCACCCTGTCTACCAAAAGGTGGATTGGTCATTTTTCCTTGTAAACAATTGTGACATCTATCAACTGGTTTTAGCACAGTAGAGTCTAAGTAGTTATCATGGCTGAGCTTTTTCGAGCACTTCTCGTTCACATGACCGAGATGGTGATTCCACAACTGGGTGATGTATGAGTCATGTGATTTTCTTTCATTATAGATCGCCAACACTTGGTTTTCATAATTTAATACATACAAACAATTATTTAAATGTACCATACCATGAAATATGTTGTTCTTATAAAAGAGACAACCCTTATTTCCAAATTTGAAAACAAATCCATCCATATCCAAATAAGATAAGGAAATTATGTTCTTGGTAACACTAGGAACATAATAATAGATATGTAAAACCAAAATCATCCTAGTCAGCAGTGAGAGGTGGTAATCGCCAATAGCCACCACATCCTGCCTTGCACCATTGGAATCTCGAAGATCCACCTCTCCTCTGGAAATCGTTCTAAATCTACTTGGTTCCTGCATTTTAATAAAGATGTGAGCCCCAAAAGCTATGTCTATTACCCAATGTGTAGAAATAGAAAGATTACACTCAATAACGAACGCACCTTTAGCGTCCCCACACTTCGGGGGATAGTTCCTCTTCCGGTGTCCCTGCTTGCTTCATGCAAAACACACTGCCTCCCATTCCTTGCCCTGCCTCTGGATCTTCCCCTTCTTGGAGGGTTGGTGCTCAGGGGATTCAGACCGTTTATAAGTATTTGGCCCTTTTTCCTTATCCTTCATTTTCATGTTCACTATATGGATTGTGGGTTTTTCACTCCCCATGTCCTTGTCTACCTGGCGAATCAAGGTTAGAAGCTCCGATAACTCTTCTCATTGTCGCTCATGTTATAATTGACAATTAAGGTAGATAATTTCTTGGCGCAATGATGATAGGATGAGATCTGTATGCAACTCATCTGGGAATTTAATCCCTAAGATTTACAATCATTCAATGTAGCCAATAAGCTTGAGTACATGAGGCCCAGATGGTGCAGACTCGCCAGGCATAGTTGTAAACAAAGCATTGGAGATCTCATACCTCTCCTATCTAACCTTCTCTTGTTATAGAACCTTAAGGGGGGACATCCAGCTATATGCGTCCATGTTTACATGTTTATTCAAGAGATCATTTGACATGGACAATAGCATGAATCACTGGTCATCTATGGCATCATCCATGTGTTTCATATAGAGAAATAATTCCTCATCATTGGCCTCTTTCTTAGGTTCAAATGGAATAGACTCTTCCAGCACATACAATTTCTTTTCGTGGCGAAGGATGACACGTAAACGCCTCTGCCACTCTTGGAAATTGGTGCTGGTGGGAAGATTTTCCTCATCATGTATCATTCTCAATGATATGTTTGAAGTCATTTTATTATCGTTTCTACAAATTATGATGAGAAAAAGTTTATTACTTTATTAAAAAAACATAGACAAATAAATATATTAATAGTTACTAGTCTCCCAATATTTTATCGAAATCCAATAGTCCTCACCACTGACTTCAAAATATTATGTTGCCTGAATATTCTAGTGTCAAGGATATATATTTCCCTTTGCATTACCCCAACTAGTGTTGGTAAAGCAACATTAAGGTTTTTAGGTAGGCATTCCAAATGCCAATTGCATTAACTCGCAGCTCCATGATCTTCTGAGTGGACTCTCCAATCATAAAGTCATTTTATTTTTAATTTCCTCATCCTTTTCCTCTTTGTCACACCAAGTCCTGATGTGGAAGTCAACCGTTGATGCAAACCAAGTCAAGTCAACCCAATACCTTGAATTAGAATTCCCCGGTAATTGAAAGCACCCCAACTAGGGTTAGTCAAGCACTTTGAACTATGGTTCGATTCTAACCAAGATTATGGAAGTCTATACCGACTTAACATTTCTTTTGAGGAATTTTATCCTTATACATAAATTTCCAATTTATCATCTTTTATTAAATTCTTGTTAATATTTAGTGGGATATACTTAAGTGATTAACCATGACAAGATAATATTTAAGTATAATCCAGTTTTATTTTAGTTCCATCTTGCATGCTTGTTTAAATTCACTAATTGTGTGATTGTGACAACACACCCACAATAAATAAACCATGCAACTGACGGAAATAAAATAAATCATATGATCATGAGCTTTTTCTATTGGTTATTTTATCTTGCGGTTGATAAACTAACCCAATACCTAGGGGAGAAACACCTTGAACCTTTCGGGTTCATGTTTACAGCCTTCTATCTGTCCACCATTGTATCTCCTTGGATTGGTTTCACCTTGGCTCTTAATCTGAGGCACCTCCACTAGCTTGGGAGCTCCATCCATTACATATGCATTTATCTCACATACAGGTGCGGGGTAAAAAGGGGTTTTTACATAAATGAATCCTTGGGCGCGCATGCCCTACATATTAATGTGGGGATGGCTCGCAGGCCAACAAATTTAATTTAAATAAATAAATTAAAAGAAACCATTCACACACAAAGGTCTCGGTCTAGCTCATGATCATCCATACATGCAACGATATTTACACATAAATAAAACTAGAATTCAATTCTTTAATCGTTCTTGATTAAGATAAATCGTGCTTGAATCAATTAATTATCATTAATTAATAAATCCTTTAATCTTAAACCCTTTTATGAACTTCCTGGAGATTCTCATCCATCATAATTTTAAACAATGAAATTTATTTAAAATTATCCTTGTACGTAGATTGTACCTTGGATGCAACCTGTTTAATTCCCAATTATTATGCAGATGTTAAATTAAACAGATATATATAAAACACCTATCACGTGTTGTGCCTTGGATTTAAGCTTGCACTATGGTACAAGTCTCAAGGGTTTGTATAATGTAATAATAAATTTTAATAAATCTACTTAATTTGGGTGAGTACACGGCGTGTAGTTCCGACTACACGGCGTGTACTTTTCTTCATCGTTCATCTGAAGTACACACCCAGGGACATGGCGTGTTAATGTACTTTGGAAATTTTTGGAGTACATGACGTGTACAGTGGGACACATGCCGTGTATTTTCTGCTTTACATGGTTTCCATTCGGGCAAGTCGTGTATGGGGTACACGGTCCAACGTGAACCCTAAGGGACTACACGCTGTGTTCAGTTGGACTACACGACATGTAATCTGAAAATCGTGTGCCACTTGTTCCTAGTCAACACATGGTGTCATAAATAACATAGTTATACTCCAATACACGGCCTGATTTGGAAGATCAGTCAATGCATTGAACCTAGACTACACAGAGTATACTTCCGAATACACGTTGGGTATTCTGGTGTTTTATGGCCAGAAATGTTTGGATCCTCTGGATGATTTACTATATTTTATTTTAATCAAAATTAATATAAAAAATTCATTTTTGTGAGGTGAACGAGAAATGGAGGAGGAGGAATAGATCTCAAGATTCATATTTCCAGAACGATTAAACATGAATTGAAACAACTAAATTATTAAATGCGTAAAAAATAAATGAAAAAACTAAATAATTATAATCAACAATATGATAGTTCTGATACCACTTGTTGGTTCCGGTCATAGAGGAAGCATGTTGGTGAGTTTTCCCAACATTATTTTAAAGTTAAACAGCGTTCAATTCGAGATATGTCCCGATATAAAATTCTGAATCATCGTAATAGAATGAGGAACGAAAAAACATAAGAGGTAATCTCAAAACCATAGAGATAGGATCATCATATTTTGGTTATAATTGTTTTAATTAATTCATGATAATTACCTTGGTGGAATTCTTTCTTCATCGATATCTCTAGTCACGGTCCTGTGATCCGTTGTTGTGTCATAGAATCCAAGTGTAGGATTCCTCTAGTGGTGATCCACACGTGTTCCACATATCTTAGGACGTCTCCAAAGAGATCTCTTGGTGCTAGTGCGGAAAAACCATCGCTTGCGATGTCCACCTTCGATTGCCTTGTTTTCTCGGTCTTCAGAACGTTCTTGGAGGAAGGAGTTCTTTCGGCCTTGAAAGAATTCTCCAGAATTGTTGTGTACAACGATTTTCTTGTGGAAAAGTGTTGGGGTTGTGAGGATATTTATAATCAGGTTTGATGCTATAGAGTTATGAAAATAAATAAAACTGTTATACATTTTATTTATTTCATTAACTCTTATTGAAAACCCCCATATCGAATGGTTAATTCCTTGACATGCGCCAACGCTGATTATAATAATATCACAATAATTATATTATATCCGAAAAATCCCAACTTGGAAAACCACACGCCGTTTAATAATTAATACATGGCGTGTACTTGTTTTCCATAAAAGTACACTGCGTTTATATTAAATATACATGGCGTGTAATATTATTTTCCACTTTTCATTATTTCCTCTACCACATTTATTAGACCTTGAGTAATGGATATTTATTTCCTAAATAAATATAATTGCATCACTCACTAATAAATATTATTTCATCCACAATATATTCTCTCGATTAACTAGTGTCTAAATAAATGCAATCAGGAATCCTTAAATAATTATTAAACCACAGTTGGGAATAATATTTATTTATCTTGTTAAATTAATATTTAACTGAGATACATGGACACACATAGTGTGTGACCCTCTAGGCCTCTTTATCAGTGGCATTAGGCGAAGCCTGCCTAAATTCCAAGGTTAGCATATAGAAACATGCCAAGGCACCCATAGAGACATAAGTTAACGCCGCAATGATGTGTCACCTCATACGAACGCTTACCGTGTAATAAAATACTTTTGCATTGATATCTCTAATCAAGTAGGTTGCATGCTAGTTCCATCATCCCATGTGCTCTATTATTCTTTCTTTGACATTCAGAAGTTGAACTCACCCATACATTACCATGGCCATGGATTTATTTAGGCTATATCAATTCCATCAAAGGGCCTGAGATATCTACTTCTGTTATGGAAGAGAAGGGAAAAATCCTTTCTCTCATTATCTATTAATGTAGTATTACTCATGACAAACCCAACGTATCCCACCTCGCTGCGAATAGTGTGTCGTCACAGTTTTCGTCAATACATATAAGTGTGCGAGTTGTAATACCCATTAATAGTAATATTAAAGTATAAGGATCAATACACACGTCTGGAGATAGGAATATCCAATGACACTATGAAATGTGGATTTCCTACCAGCCGGTCTCATTCTCATAATATCCTCCTAGATATTACCAAGTGCCTAAACCATGAGATGGAGCCTCAATGTTTTAGGAGTCCTCACCCCTAATGGTCTATATTATTTTTTTCCATCAAATAATATCATCCGGCCATAGAACATATATTCATGGATCGTGTTATGGCACTTCCAGGTTCTCATCATATTAGGGATCCACTATGACCCTTTAATGAAACAGCTATCCTTAGGACATTATCACATGCATTGTCACGCAGAAGACCAATCACGATGTGATATGGATTTTATTAATGAATAAAGTACAAATTAGTTGGTTCTAGGCCACCAAATCCAACATCTAATACCATGGATGCCAATTTTTGAGAGAGTATCATGGATGCAAAATGGGTGAAATGTTAATTTTTTTAATAGTGTGTTGGATAATTTTTTTTGTTAAAATATAAAACATTTTTGAAATATATATAACTATGTGTTATTTTTATTAATGATGTCAAGTAAATGTATATATTATTATTTGTGAAACTCTTATATGAATTGTTTTGTTCTTCACTACTTTGTGTGTAGGTGTTGTTTTGTTCGGCTCTTTTGTGTGCAGGGGATGTTTTGTGCAGGTGTTGTTTGTGTGTCGGTGTTGTTTGTGTGCAGGTGTGTAGGTGTGTAGGTGCAGGTGTGTAGGTGCAGGTGTGGGGTGTGCTGTTAAATAAATAGCACATCATAGGTATGTCAGCCTTTATTAGCACTATTTTGAGCACTGAAAAATTGGTCCTTTATCAGTTCTTTTTTTAGCACAGATAAAGGGACCCCGCTATCAGTTCTTTTTAGCACTGTTAAATGGGACCCCTATCTTCGCCACAATTAAAAGCACTTGAAAATTGTGGTTAAAAGGAATTTATGGCGGTGATAAAACATTATTTTCAATACTGTTGAACTTCACCATCCCTAGGTTATTCAATTTAGGGTAATAATTTTATTTTAATGAATAAAGAAATAAAACATTCACTTTTTTGATGATTTGGGTATTATTTTCATGAATAAGATATTTGAAGATAAATTTTTAAGTAATATAATGTTAATACAAAGTTACATTGTTTTTCTATTCATTCTAGTGTAACATTTAAAAACTCATATTCATAATACAAATTACTCTTTATCATTTTTTATTACTAACATTGATTTCACAATACTAATTCATGTTTGAAATGGTGAATATCATATAGCCTTGATCATATAAGTACTTAAAATAAATAAAATGAGAACATCTTATAATAATGAATATGTAAGTGTATAGAGTTATATTATAATGACATAGACTTTTATGAATAATGTTTACCATATAAATATATATGTACGTCACAACTGGGTAATTTGGAAAAGTTATAAAATTCATTCACTTATAAATAAAAAATAAAAATATTTCATTATATTAATTTGAAAATTACAGTTAGAGAATAAATAAAATGATATAAATTAAATGTTTTATAATATGATATTGAAAATGAGAAAATTAAAAAATAAGAATTGGAATATTTAGAAAATATTGAACTTTTAGAATAATCATACTCACAGACAAATATTAATAAAATATGTATAAAAATTGTATTGTAATTATAATTTTTAAAATGGGGAACAAACCCCAAAGAGAAATACTAGTTAATGATGAATGAATGAAATATTTGTCATTTATGATGGTAGAAAAACCATATGTCTTTTTGAAATACTAGCATTCAAATTTTAGTTGGGAAATATGATCTTATTTATAGAATAATAAAATTGATTTTATAATAGTGAAATAATATATTTTGTATCTTCTGAAACAAAACTATATGAAATTTATATTAGACCAAAATAAAATAAAAGTGTTAAATAAGATAATATTGATATGTGACACAAAGAAACCATAACTTATTTTTGAAAAATACATATGTTATATTTTCATAGAAATAAAATTCATAAAATATCAAATAAACGTTTATATTCATAATTTTTTTATACAACACTATATAATTTAATATAAATAATAATATAATATTAAAAATTTACTAGCAATTTTTATCAAGGCCAGAAATTTTTTAACG
Source organism: Viscum album (assembly GCA_963277665.1). Lineage (NCBI taxonomy): Eukaryota > Viridiplantae > Streptophyta > Magnoliopsida > Santalales > Viscaceae > Viscum > Viscum album. The sequence continues at coordinate 27,832,740 of OY728123.1, read as the reverse complement.
CCATAAATAATGGTATTTTTCTATAAATTGGTACTATAATATTATGAAATACATTTATTATATATAATTAAATATTTTTACAAGAATGATTTCAATTTTTAAATTAAAACATCAATTTATATTGTGGTAAATTTAAGTTATTTTTCTAAAAAATATATTTTTTAGTGAATAGTGAAATGCGATGACATGAAGTATTTGTAAATATAAGTTATATAATTGATTATAGACATATGGGATGATGTAAAACCCATTATCTCAACATAAAATACACTAATTAATTTATATATCAATATGACTCATCATAATCCGTACTCTTGAGAAAAACTAATGAACTAATGAATATTATATTTCAATACACCTCTCTCTCCTACCCTTATAAATAACATCCCTCAACAAATATCTACCTGAATCTCTCTCCAACTCTCTTTTCATATCACAAGAGTTTTGTTAACACGAAAATACGGATTTTTGGATTGTGTTGTTATTTTCTATGCATAATCAATGAATGAAGTTGAAACTAAATTCTCCTAAATTTGTTACTTTTTATCCCTCCAAAAGTTATTCTGTCAACATTATCCAAATAAAATAAATATTGTTACCAAACAATTTATAATATTTTTTAATATCCTTACATCAACTCCTTTCAAATTATTCTAAAATAAATTTTTTTTCATATTATTCTCATTTAACCACCTCTTAGAAGATCATAAATTTCTCAACATTATTGGGATTCACGGTTTACCTACACGGTTTTCCAAACCGTGCACAAACCCTGCATGAGCCATTATAAAAAATATATCTAGTTTTCATGGGTTCTTTGGAATTCCAAAGAGATACCTTAATAATTTGATAACCATGAACACGCCTCAATCCAAGGCTACACAGTTAAATGGGATACTCTATACGGTTTTCACTAACCGTGCATATACTATGTAACATGCCTAGAAAACTCATTTTCCTCCTCTATCATGACCTGAACCCCTAGAACACCCCAAGCCTTATCATGACCATAGGTAAAAATTATTTAACCCAATAAAGGGATGTAAATTAAAACATAATAAACATTCTTTATGTAGAATACAAGATCTTAGAACCTTCCCAACATATAATGGCTCGTCCTCAAGCCAGTATCCTGAGCCTAATTGGGCATCCAAAGAAAGTTTATTGGGCTGCTGGCCACACATATTTGATTCTCAATATGATATTTCTTCTTGAATATCTCTGTACTTCCATAGAACATGATCAAAAAGTATAGACTTTCCTTGTAATACCTTCTCTCTATGATCCACAATATGGACCAAATGCGACTCAAAGGATTCATAAGGTTCATGCTCAATATTTCAAACATCAATCACATTGTATTGATTAGGGTGATACTATAAAAGTTGTGAAATTTGAAAAAAATTATTTTACACCACTATATTGTTTTGTAAGAGCCAACTAGAAATCCATTGGTCTGATCCTCTCCAAGATCATAAACTAACCCACATTCCAATGATCCCACATTAAATGATTCCAAATTCGATGGTGACCCTACAATGGAGACACCCGAAGAAACACACTAGTCCCCACCACAAACTCAATACGTATATGACACTAATCTGCATAAGACTTATGCCTACTATGAGATGCCATCATTCTCTGTTGAATAAAATGAAAATTCTCTTATATATCCTGTATGAGACACAGTCCTAACAGCTTAGATTACCATGCCTCTAACCAAAACAATTTAGATCTTCATGGTCTCCCATATAGTTAATCAAAAGGCCCCATCTGAATCATATCCCAGAAACTATTATTGTAAGAAAATTAAACCATTGTTAAGTGATTTTCCCATAATCCACTAAAATATAGAACACAAGATCTCAACATATCTTCTAATACCTAAATCATATGTTCTCATTTTCCATACATATGTGGATGATAAGATATACTCAAGAACACCTAGGTACCAAGAACCTTCTATAATCCCTTAAAAATGTTAGATTTGAAACCTAGGACATGATCTAAAACTATGGTTCTTATTACACCATGAAACCACACTATTTATTGAATATACAATTCACATGACTGATTGACTATTTAAGCATCCTAGATAGGAAAGAAATGAGCCTCTTTAGTAAATCGATCCACAACCACCCAGATTGTGTCATTCTTCCTAGGAATCCTTGCAATTCCCACTATAATAACCATTGTTACATCATTCTACTTCCACTCCAGAATTGGAAATGAATTTAACAAACCACATGGATGTTGATGCTTAGCCTATACCTATTGAAAATTAATGTTTTGGGCTAAAAAACAAGAAACCTCATTCTTCATTCCCAGTCACCAGTATTTCCTACGATGATCATGACACATCTTAGTTCAAATAGGGTTTACTACCTACTTTTGGCATGGAACTCGCACATCAACTCTTCCCACATACACATTGGTGCAACAACACAACCACAAACGTTTACAATTCCATCATCACCAATAGCCCAACTAGAAGGTGGATCCCCAACGTTATGACTTTCATTTATAGCCAAACACACTGGGTTCACCAACTGACCCTCCTTGACCTGGCTCATTAGCATGGACTCCACTTTTATAGATGCAAGTGACATCTTCTCATGACTATCATGTGGGACTGTGTGAATCTCTATAAATGAGTCTATCAGTCTCCACTCTGAGTTGGATTCCAGAACCACATGATTCTTATTTTTCTAGTTTAGAGCATCCAAAACACTATTCCATATCCCTAGTGTGTAATCCAACTCAAAATATATGTATTTCAACTACTCAACCCGCCTTTTCTACTTAATATTCAAATACCACTGAGAAAATATGTATTTAATTATTTCTTAATAGGTAAAATTTGTGATATTTTCTCCTAACAAGTAATGCCTCAAGAATTATAAGTCATAAAACACAACGGCCAACTCAACATCATCAGTAAGGTAATTTCTTTCATGACGCCTCAAATTTTGTGAACCACAAGCTACCACCTAATCATCCTACATCAACACAATCCCAAGTTCCACATCAGATGCATCATAGAACAAAGTGTACCACATACCTGGTTTAAGTAAAATCAATATTGGTGTGGTAGTAAATCACTTCATAAATTCATAAAAATAACTTTCACCTAGCCCTAAACACTCATCCATTACCCTATTCTTTGTTATCCTAGAGAGTCATGTTGTCAAACAAGATAAATCCCTAATGAAAATTTTGTATCAACCAGCAAAACCCAAAAAACTACTAACATCAGAAACATTCTTGGGATGATCCCAAGACACTATAGCATAAACATTCTCTAGATCCACTAACACAAAGAATTTAGAACTGGTCTGGACCAATAAGTTCACCTTATCAATCTAGAACACACATTTTCATAACATGGTGTATATTCTTTTCTCTCTTAGCATGCTCTATATGATTTCTAGGTGTTTGGTATGGTTTTCATCAGTTCTTACGTACTCCAATAATTCAACAATGAAGAAAACTTTTAACTGATCTTGATATGGATGAAATATCCAATTCAACATAGCCATGAACATAGCCAGTGCATTGGTTAAGCCAAACGACATCACCAAAAATTCATACAAAACATACCTACTATGTAAATTTATCTGCGCTACGTCAGATGGTATCACCCTCATCTGATGATTTCCTGATCTTAAATCACTATTAAAGAACATAGAATAACCCCTTATTTGGTCAAATAAGTCATCAATACTATGAAGAGGGTATCCGTTCTTAACTTTCATCTAAATCAAATTCTTATAATTAACATAAAACCTGAACGATTCAAATACCTTCTTGGAAAATAGGATGGGAGGTCCCCATGGAGACATACTAGGTAAGATAAACCCTTTACACTCTAACTCCTCTATCTAATTGTTAAATTCATCGCATTCTATCAGTGCCATTCAGTGTAGAGGAATGGAAACTGGATCCACCCTGAGCATCAGTTCAATCGAAAACTCAATATCTCTGTCGGTGGGAAACCCTGAGAATATATCAGGAAATAGATCCTATAGTTGGTCCACAAAAGGAGGGAATTTGCTTCTCTTTTTACCCATCATCTGACATAAGGCATTCTACATTGGTTGTGAGTCATCCGAACTATTGTAAAATCGGACTTACACAACTAGCTCAAACAACCAACTCACAATGAATGTCATAAGTGCTTCTCTATGGAGATGTGAATGTCACCATATGCTAGAAATATTCGATATGGTCTTGATATAATAGTAGATAATAAATTCCTACAATCAGGTAAAAAACTAACATCTCATGACCAAATATGTTTCGTAGAAAACGATACCCCCCCTGAAGCATAGTCCTTACGCTGCTTGACATCCTCAATTCATACCCCTAATGGAATCTTACGTGAAATTACATAAAACGATTTTTCCACAGTAAAGACAAACATAACCAATGACATATATGAACTTAATGAATACATATTATGTAACATCCCCAAATGATAAAGGGTTAAATGACTAAATGATATGACTCATTTCCACAAGGTGAACCTTCCTTTTTGGGAGCCTGTCTGATTAGAACTCCACAGTTAATCATTCTTAGACTGGAGTAGTGATTAGTATGGGCGACCTTCTAGGATGTTTCTCAGTGTGTGTGTGTGAGTGAGGAAAACGCACACTGAAAAGGACATGTGTTGGCCTGTGGGGACAATAATTAGTCAGATAACCCATTCAGGCATGTGGGTGGACCCTGTGGGGGGCCCCTAGTGTCTGCGGGGCAACTGGGGGTACCTGGTAGGCCAGGACCCGATGGCCATGTTAAGGAGGGGTGTCTATGCTGTCATCGGGACCCGGTTGTCACATTTGGTATCAATGGAGGAACCCAGCCTTAAGTGTGGTGCCCTGCCATGGTTGAGATGTTGGGCCCACAAGTAGGGTGTTGTGCTATAAAGGGGGGGGGGGTGATTTTAACATCCCCAAATGATAAAGGGTTAAATGTCTAAATGATATTACTCATGTCAACAAAGTGCACCTTCCTTTTCGGGAGCCTGTCTGATTAGAACTCCACAGTTAAGCATGCTTGGCCTGGAGTAGTGATCCGGATGGGTGACCTTCTAGGATGTTTCTTAGGGTGTATGCGAGTGAGTACAAAGAACACTCAAAAGGACATGTGTTGGCTTGTGGGGACAATCATTAGTCAAATAACCCGTTCAGGCATGTGGGTGGAACCTGGGGTGGGCCAAACATGTCTGTGGGGCAACTGGGGGTACCTGGTAGGCCAGGACCCAATACCCATGACAAAGCACACTCAAAAGGACATGTGTTGTCATGTGGGGACAATAATTAGTCAAATAACCCGTTCAGGCATGTGAGTGGACCTTGGGGTGAGCCCCACGTGTTTGTGGGGCAACTGGGGGTACCTGGTATGCCAGGACCCAATGGCCATATTAAGGGGGGGTGTTTGTGCTGTAATCAGGACCCGGTTGTCACAGTTGGTATCAGAGGATGGGTTCAGGGAACTCTGGAAAACCAGGTTGTATGAATATATTACTATGATTGACTAAGTAAATATGTTATAACTTTCAGATGGCTGATGAAAATGTATCTACCAATCTACTGTCACTTCCCACTGAGGCCCTAAAGACCATTGTGTCTCTGGCTAGTCAGGAGAACATTCTTAATTACGCTCATATACGCATGTCAACAAAGCACCTGTATGATTTGTCAAACTCGCCTATGGTGCTTAGTTTTCACCGGGGATTGGGAATGTATTATCTCCTAATGATGATGACCCAATTCCCCTCTTATGTACATCGGGGAGGGTACCACGAAGGACTATTCCGAGTGTTCACGACTGGCGATGAATTTGGAATGATGCTCGATAACCCCTTTCAAGAAGTTGTTGCTGCCGGAGACCTCTGAGCGGCCTACCTATGTCAGATTTTTCACTACGGCTTCTGCGGCCAGTTGATGGACTTTGGGGTGTTAGAAGATGAATCCACCAGTCTGTCTTATAGGCAACATGTGTATAATGATGTTTATCAACTTCATACCCCTCATGATAAACTCAGGAGGCATCATAGATGTTCCCATGAGTTTAACCCCGTCTGTTCAGCATGTGTGTGGTTTGAAGAGTTAGGGAGTTTTTCCTCTCTTTGTGGTGTTCATTTAGTAAACTCAGGCCTTGTTAGGTAACATTTTGTGTATTTGAATGTTTCTTGTTTCCTTTCCTTTCTCTACCATAACAGTGTTGTTATGTGAGTTCTCCTAAATGTTCTTTTTTAAGATGACTGGTCAAACGAACATCTCATCTCTACCTGATGAGTTAGTAGTGGTCATTTTTATCAGAACATGCACGGTGGATTATCCATCCTTTCTCCAACTGCGAGGGTCTTTCCAACGCCTGCTTGATTTGTTGAAAATACCTGAGATTATTCGTTCGTGTCAGGGGAATGACCATGTTTTTCACCTCATTTCCACTTCCAAACTCCCCTACCACAGGCGAAGGGGGAGATACTACGAAGGCCTCTTCTAGTGTTTTACTCTGTTGTAAAACTTTTCTGTCAGAGCATGCTTCCTCATAGCTTCTCAAGATGGCCACCTCAAGGGAGCCTTTATGTTCCATGTCTTAATTCTTAGTCTCCTCAATATGGTAACAACCCCAAATGATAAAGGGTTAAATGACTAAATGATATGACTCATGTCAACAAGGTGAACCTTCCATTTTGGGAGCCTTCTTGATTAGAACTTCACAGTTATGTGTCCATGGACTGGAGTAGTGATCAAATGGGTGACCTTCTGGGAAGTTTCTAAGGGTCCGTGCGATTTAGGACAAAGAACACTCAAAAGGACATGTGTTGGACTATGAGGACAATCATTAATCAAATAACCCATTCAGGCATGTGGGTGGACCCTGGGGTGGGCCCCACGTGTCTGCGGGGCAACTGGGGGTACCTGATAGGCCAGGACCTGAATGCCATGTTAATGTGGGGTGTCTGTGTTCTTATCGGGACCCTGTTGTCACTTTTGGTATCAATGGAGGAACTCTTAAGTGTGGTGCGCTGTCTGGGGTGAGATGTAGGGCCTACAACGAGGGCATTGTGCTCCAAAGGGTAGGTGATTGTAACATCCCCAAATGATAAAGGGTTAAATGACTAAATGATATGACTCATGTCAACAAGGTGTGTCTTCCTTTTTAAGAGCATATATTATTAGAATTCCATAGTTAAGTGTTCTTGGACTGGAGTAGTGATCAGGATGGGTGCCCTTCTAGGATGTTTCTCAGGTGTGTGTGAGTGAGGATAAAGTTCACTGAAAAGGACATGTGTTGGCCTATAAGGACAATCATTAGTCAGATAACCTGTTCAGGCATGTGGGTGGACCCTAGGGTGGGCCCCACGTGTCTGCGGGGCAACTGGGGGTACCCTGGTAGGCCTGGACCCAATGGTCATGTTAAGGCATGGTGTCTCTGCTATCATCAGGACTCGGTTGTCACATATTACTTGTATCAAATAAATCACTAGGATGTAAGTAAGCCACAAGAATCTAACCTTGAACGGGAGATGGTCATGCCTCACAACCATTAGGTGTAATCTGAACTGCATGAAGATGACATGTCCTTCTACCTGGGGCCCAACTTGATAACCATGCAATACACTTCCTAGAATGTGTGAATTATCTCTCCCTATAGTTCCATATCCACCATCCCAAATATTATGACCCATGGAGCTCCGACTTCTAGCCTGATATGGTGTAACTGGCCCCATTCCTACACTCTTCATTTGTCTCTAACCACAATCATTCCCTGAAAATCATGGTTTCCTTCAAAACTATTGTACATGGACCAGTCTCCCAAACTATAGGCACATAACAGGTGTTTAGGGATACTTTCCACACATGTGCCCCAACCTACCACATTGATAACAGAATACATGGTTGCCTCCCTGAGTGGCTGACCATCTCTTTTGACTGCTATGTGAATTCCCCCCTGATGAAAATTTAAAAAACGATGCTTCCTCTCATCAAAAGTCATGCCACTATCCCACCCATTGGGAACCACATTATCACTACCTGAATATAAATTCATGTTCATCTACAAGATAAGGACTTGATCTAATACCTCTATATACCTTTTAGAAGACAAATTCTTAACTGGGACCCAATCCCATGTTTATGCACATCCTGAAAATGTTTTTACATATCTGCTTCATCTCCTGCAAACACCAAGATAAAACATCACAAATCAGTGAAGCCACTAGAATAATCCATCACAGAAAATGTTCCTTTGGTAAAACTCATACATTCCATAGCCTTCCCCCACATTAAAGTTTCTAGATTGAAGTGTTCAGGGAAATTATTTTATAAATAATTCCCCATCACTTCTTCAGCCTACCCCATTTAAACCATTATGTCCCACTAATGCTTTTCCTGACCCTCAGTGTATAGGACACCTGTATGACTCACTTTTCAATAGGGGTCTACAGATGATCAAGAATATTCGGAATAGACTCTATCCATAACTCTTCTACCTCTGGAAAACCCTCTCTAGTAATGTCTGGAGGGTGCTTCAGTTGGAATTTCCTTGTCAACTCTAACATACTCACTATAACCTTCCATGGGTCTCACTCCATCATCTATATAAAATTTTCTATTTCCTTATTTGAAATATGTTCTCTATATCTAGAATCCCCACATTCTATTTCAATACCACGAGAGAAGATATCTCAGAAACATACTCCTATCGCTTGACTAGCACACATCCTCGTGGGGGGATTTCTCTACAATAAAAAAATCAGATGCTGAAAACATACCATATATCATTCCCAGAGTATAAGGGGAAGCTCATAACTAGCCATTAACAATCCATTTCATATAAAAAACCCCATTGGATTTATTATATATGGAACACTACCCTCAGTCATCATTCATATGGTCATGGCTAACACGAGGTAACTAACTCACATGGATACATGCCCTATCTTCTACACCCATTCAAAACTACTCCCACATCACAAATTATTTTCATTACATTTTAATTCTCTTACCACCCTTGTGAGGACCCGACCCCAAAATACCTGGTTCTAGTGCCTGATAACATGATGTGTGAATTTTAACAAAAACATGCACAGATAAACTACACATCATGTCCCATACAGAGGATCAAATTTGGTTCTGGTTCTGGGTAACCATGCACTTCTTGTCAAGCTTCATCAGCTGAAAATTGATACTTGAAAATTTTCATTTAAAATATACGGTGAGCATACAAATGCAAACTAATGGGTTTTAAAACATAATAATCCAATATAATTTTTGAAAACATCATTTAAAAATTTCCATAAAACAATTTCTTAAAAATGTTATAACACCTGAAACATACCATAACAATTGTCTAAGAAATAATAGTGCACAAAAAAACAGATTACAAGGGAACATGATTCTATTATAGGCATTCTCATTCAAAATTTTAAGTGAAAGACATTCTAACTTTTATAAGTATGTCATGTGAATATGAAGGTGCACAATTTGATAACTAAAAGTATTACATGATCAGAGTTGCACTTAAATCAAAACATAAATTAGATTGTTTACTACTGAGAAGCATGAACCGGCTAAATACAATCAGAGTACTGCATAAATACATTTCAAAGACATCTAATTCTTCTAATTTTCATTTACATAAGCTCTTTAACCAAGAATATTCTACTAGTTGAATATTCTTATGGTTAATTAAATTTCATACCCATAATGAGAAAAGTGCATATTGTGGACATCATAACCATTATTTGTAGGCCTCGTCCCAGGACCATACATAATCTTTTTCTCATGGATTTTTTCCATGACCATAGTTTGTCTCATGAGACCTACCGATACACCGAGGGGATATAACAGGCCCCACCCATCACATTATAAGTCCAATTCCTTCATCGTCACTCTAAATGAAAGTGTACATACCACTTTTATTTTTTAAGTTGCTTATTTCTTATCATTTCAAGTGTCACATATTTCTTGTTTCCTTATTTCATATTAATCAAAGTGTCCCATACCACCCAGAGTAATTTCATTTAACATTTCAAATTAATCAATGTGTCCCATACCACATTAAACAATTTAGTGTTTAATCCAATTGGTAATAATAGTCAAATTTCATCCTTTAACATTAAAATATATATATAAAGTGAAGCATGCATTTAGATTTTATCCACAAGACTATCTACTACATGATTTTTACATTGAATGGTAAATATGAGAAGCATATTATAGTACTTGTGAAGGAAACTAATGCACAAAAGAAATAACAATTTGGTCACATATAATGATAAATTCTATAACTATAATAAACAATTACATATTTTAATTTCATATGGATGCATAATTAAATGGAATACGAAACATTTCATTTAGGGTTATGTAGCTCAAAAATTTATTTATAAAATACTTTTTTATAACACACCTTAATGTCAAAATAGAAAGAAAGGAACTCAACCACAATCAATACCAAAAACCAAATAACACCCATATGACTTAAAATTAATAGGGGTTCTTGAGTTTAAATCCATGGAGTGAAATAAAAAGGTTTACCTATTAAAATACTCATGAATGTACATATATTATAATGTAAACATGAATATTTTACATGTAATATATAATACACTATTGGGTCTTACCACAAAATTAGTGGCCACTTACTAACTTATCGAAACAACCATTAATCATAGAAGTTTCATGTTGAATGATTTAAAATTGGTCCAATAGGTTAGATAAAAAAATTTACATCATTATAATATACCATTAATACAAAATATAAACATATATATGAAAATATAAAAAAATTTATTTCATCCACGAAACTAAATGTATAGAATACTTGAAACTGAACCTCAAGGAGGTTCTTTTAAAAATAATTTGGTTATATATATATATATAATAACATACAAAATAAGGTATGTAAATTATAAAATTTTTACAGAAAAATATAGTTCTTCGCATTTTGATATTCTTATTTAACTTTAAAGCTCAGGTTTAGAAATATTAAATATGGACATAAGGGGGTTTATGTTAAACTATAGAGATATATATGTATATATATACATATTTATATATGAAACATATTAGATATATATGGGATGTATATATATATAGTATGTAAATAGGTTTGCATGAGGTAATTATTCTCCGGGTCTATTAATACCCTATAAAATCAAAATCACGAAGCCCTGAATCGGGTTTAGAAGGGTTTAAACTCAAACCAAAATATGTATATATATATATATACATATATACAAGAGTGTACATAAATATACAACTTCAACTCAATGAGAAAGATAATATAAATCCCTTACCTTAGTTTGGGGAGGGGAAAGAGAGTCTCGAAAAAATTAGTTGAAGCTTGCAGGAGGTTCGAGTCTGGAAGAGCTGAGGGTTCATGAGGTGCGACAGGTGTGTCTAAATAAACTAAATTATACTAGACTTTATAGAATATTTTACGGACACAAGAATAATATCTAAGGCTTATATGGATTGTAAAAATACAAGGGGTCAGTCATTGTGGAAACCACATGAGAGGAGGGTCCAGCGGCTGTAAAGGGTGAAGAAAATGGTGTAAATAGGGTGTAGGGGTTACTGGTATAATGCACATCACGGGTAAGAAGACATCACTATGGGAAGAAAACTAGCAGAAAATTGGATGGTCAGGATCAGATCTAGCCTTGATCCAATGTTTGGGATGTGTATGTGGTTTTTAAAATTGATGGATGACCAGATTTGATCCGTGGCTAGAACAGATGGCCTGGGTTCGACGCAGAATTTTAAAAATCCCAGACGGCCGAGATTAGATCTGAGGCTAAATCAGATGGCACACAAAACATGCAGTGATAACCACATCTGTTAAGAATCAAGCGTCAGATCAGAATTGATGGCCGAGATCATGCGTAACATGATCCAATGGCCCCGATCCGGTTTCTCCCAAAAAAACCTTGTTTCTCATCGAATCGAGGAGAATTTATGTATCTCTTTATAAAATTGAGGCTATGATGGATTTCTTAGAAAAAAAACACAACACACAAAAAGGGAGCCTTATATACGAGACCCCCCCCCCCTGTAGGCCTCGACCTACCCCTTCCTCACTATGGCCTCATGCCCACGGTGGTGAACTCTAAACCCCCTTGTGTTCCTGTGTTCCCTTCAGGGATACTATGCCCATGCTCAGGCTGGCCAGAGCTGGGCCAAGGGCTAGGCTCAACCACCTAGCATGAGATTCCTCCCTCGGCATGGCTTAAGGGATAACCCAAGGGGGATTAATTCTGTAATAAAATCCAAAATTACAAAATTATTATGTCATAAAGAAATTGATACATTAATTTTAACTATACAGACAATATCCTTTAAAACATGATTTTTATTTAAACTTTGAAAGTTTAAAGAGTAAAAATTAAATTATACTCTATTTTAGCTATGTGTATTTCTAAAATTTTATATGATAAAGTATTAATATTCCAAGATATGATTTGAAATATAATATATACACCTGAAACTTTTATACTTGTGTTATAGATATCAAAACATGGTTTTTTAGAAATCAAGAATAGTTTAATTAAAACATTGTTTATGATTTAGCAATGAAAACATTAAAAATATATTTGAAATATTTTCAAGGTGTTTAAATTCCTCATTAAATTTCAGAAAAACTTATGTTTAGTTCAAAATATTTTATCCGTCCCTTTTAAATTTCATAATTAGGGGTTGTTTTATAATTTTCAATCCATACTGTAAATATTTGGAATGCTAAATTACACTTACATGTTTTTAATTAATTCACAAAAAGGAAAAAAACTATAATTATAGTCATTGGAATTCAATAGCCACCCAAGGAAATGGTCATGTTGATTCCTTATAAGACCATGCCTTAGGGTGTCCTAAATTCAAGGAAATTGATGAAAATGGATCTCATCATTTCATTGGTGCTTAACACGACTACAATGGCTTTGGTCGTACTAATGTTTGTTATGACGAATCCTAAGGACCCATATTATCTTCTTGTGGTTCTCATTGTTTTGGGTGGTCTCCCTATAATTTTGATAGGGTTTTTAATAGGAATTTTTGGGTAGAATGGTTTCTTGTGATCTTGGTAAATTGTAAACACTTTGGCATCTTGTTCAAATAAAAGGCCTTGTGGTTATCTTATAAATTTTTTTTGGTTATAAATAAATTTAAACAAAATAAAATCATTATATTATCATTATATGAGATACAATTTTTGGGGTGTTACCACCCTTTATCATTCATTATTCCTTAATTATTGTTTAAAATTTTTTATCCAGTTTTTAACCCATTTTTATTTCTTCGTTGAACAAAATTTTCACCACTTTTAAGAAAGTAAAATTCATTCTTCCCTCTAAGTCCCACACACCCGTCCCATGTGTGTGTTCCTAATTTAATGCATGTTACTTATATAATTAGTTTCCTAGATTGATGCTTGAATGAAAAACTACATATCACTCCATCCAATAGAAAAATATCATAAAATTGTCACATAACACCATAGGTGAACTACCTGATGGTGAAATATCAACATATGTAACAATACACAATAAGAAAAACAATTCCCACACATGGTGACCAGGGTTTCCCCCATACTTGGATTAGCTACTCCCAAGAATGAGCTCATTACCATGGCCAAAAACTATCCTAACCTCCTATCTACCAGTACCATATTTAATGTCCCTGAAAAAGACCTTCTTTGATAACACATTGTAACATCACCAACCTAGGATCCACTAAATCGGTGCCCCAAATCCGGTCTTCACTTGACCTCATGTGCACATACCCTTACACTAGCGGTTTTCAACTAGCTATGAGGGTATACTAGGTCATGTGGAGAGACTGTAACCTCTTTATCATAGTATGACACAATATATAACAAAATAAATTGATAAAAATGTATGAAATGACCAGTAACATGCATAGCTAAACATCTCAGTAACTATGTACAACCCAAACAACCATCAAACATGCCATGCCCTGATAAAATGTCAATTATGAAAAACCCAAAATAAAGAAAAAAAGTGGAATCCACAAGTGGTATTGAATCCATGTCCTAAACCTCATTCATGTACATCTCAATCAAGACTCAACTCCCAACCACATTGCCCTTGCCCTTTTCTTAACTTGCAAGTATAATAACTTCTCGGGTTCCCAATAGTGGCTTGAGCGAGGTGTGAGTATAACTTAGTAGGCCACCACTAATAGTGTCTACAAAATATAATGTACAATAGATATTGAAGGCCAGAACTGAATAAAAATGACTAAATAGAGAAAAATTCAAGTAGTAATTTGGGATAGTGTTTCCCTTACGTTAATACATTACCTAATTTTGATTCAATACTTATAAAGAGTATGATCTTAGGTCACTTTTCTCATGTGTTCCTTTGATTATGCATGTTCAATAATCTCATGGAATATGGTAAAAAATCAAGTACTATCTCACTAGGGAAACGCATTACAATAACATCATTATCCTCGCCTCGATGCCTCAGTCCATGTGGAATGAAACTATTGGGGGAATCAAACTTCATCCCCTTCCCTAAACTATGAATTAATGGGGTAGAGTTTGGAGCTTCATTCCAACACGACAAATGGGATTAAAACCTCATAGATATACCCCACTCTACCAATCCATGTGAGCATACTTTTTTAAAAACACATAACTATAGTACAACCCAAGCATATCCAATAACATTAGAAATATCAAACAATTACGATTAAAATGGGAATAATTATTATAATAATATCCATTAACACATTTATCATTTATATCCCATAACCATTTAACCCATTTCCCATTTCCCATGTCTATATCTCTAATAATATTCATGTAGAGAACCTAATTCATTGTCACATTCCCATAAATCTAATTTAACAAATTAACATACCAAAAACCCAATCCCATAGCCATTATCCAAAATGGATACATCTTACCATAATCCTTCATAACTTAATATATTAACCAGTTAACACATTCATAAAATGATCTACATTAACACTAGTAGATTTCATGCCCAAGTCTTTTATTATCACCATTCAGGATGGTTGACACACCCAATGGGTGGCCCTAAATCTTTCATGTTATCCTATGTGAATCCCATGGGGATCATGAGGGGTTCAAATGGTTATTTAAACAAAAAATATATCAACACACAAAAAAGGAACCAAGGGAAAAATAAGGTGAGAGAAATAACATAACCCCACATTCAAAAATCTACATCAAACCCAATGGATATTACTTGTAGACAACCTACATTGATTCCATTGTTGAACAAACTCTCAAACGATAACATAGTTCCCAATCTAACCCCCTTCAAATCATCAACCTATATCTCACCTGAAAAATAATTTTTTTAGATTTTTTTATTGATATAAAGGGTATATATGATCTCTAAACTAAAAAGTGTTGAAAGAGGGGGATTAACCTTACCTCGATCATTAATTCACAACCAATGAAACTCTAAATGACCTAGATATCAAGGACAATATTTCTTGTAATATCTTGGGAGATATTCCTAGCCACTACTGTTTTAATAGGAAGGAAGGAGGAAATCCCGATATGGAATTAAAACCCTCATAATGGAATTTTGGAAAATTTATCAATTTTACTAGGTTGCACGGTTTACCCGTATGGTTCTAAAAATCTTGCATAAACTGTTTGTAGGAGACTATCCAAAAATCACTATTTTATAATAATTCATGTGAATTCTTCATTGTTTTCTTAATCATGCCATATCCATGTGAAATACTCTTTCTAAGGTTACTTATTTACCTAGGAAGCTCCACACTATTTTCACTAACCGTTCACAAACCATGAAATATTCCCATAAAAATCTATTTTCATCCTATTTTGTGCCTTGAACCCTTGGAACACCCTCAAGCCTTCACATGAACTTTGGGAATCAATTATTTATCCAAAATAAGGGAATTAAATAGAAACAGAAAAAAACATAGCTTATGTAGAATCTAGGATCCAATAGTTATATAGCCTATAAACTAAGTTAAAACTAGAGTGGGTAAAATTTAATTGGACTGAAGAATGTGATATTTGTTTTCAGGAACTGAAGAGGATATTGTTGAATTCCTTATTTTGGGCCCTCTATTATAGAAATGGGGATTGTTTTTTATATAGTGAAGCATCATTTAAGGTAATTGGTAGTGTTCCGAGGTAGTAGGATCAGGAAATTTATTATGATTCAAGAAAACTGAAACATCAAGAGTAAAATTATCCAACCTTTGACTTGAAATTATCTTCAAATATTTTTCTTTGAATATTTGGAGGAATCACTTATATAGAGAAAAATATGAATTATATACTAACCATAAAATTTTTAGTTATATATTTACTCACAATGAATTGAACATGTGAAATAGATGCCGGTTGGAACTGATAATTAATTATTATTTCATGATCAATTACAATAATGGTAATGAAAACAATGATGAGGATGCATTGAGTGAAAAATAATTACGATAAATTAACCCTGTTATATCACGATCATTGCTGCATGGTTAATGATTTTATAAATCATCGAATGAATGCTATTAGTGAAAGAAATTAATCTATTTTGTATCATGTGTCAGTGTATTCATATCACTAAGATAGAATTATGAATGCACGTAAGGAAGACTATGAGTTACATAACAAGGTAGAATTGGTGAAAATGGGAATTTTTTCAGAATTTAACATTGATAAAGATTGTGTTTCATGTTTTGGAAGAATATTTTTGTATGCCTTATGATTGAATGATAAAGATAGAGTTATTAAATAAAACTCATAGTTATCCATTTTCTGTTCATCCGGGAAACTAGATGTTGTATAGAGATGAGTAGGAGTATTAATGGTGGGATAGAATGAAACAATAAATTTCTGATTTTACTTTGAAATGTATGACTTTACAAACAGATAAATAATAGAGACAAATACCAATGTAGAAGCCTCATCCTTTTACACTGCTAGAGTAAAAATGAGATAATATATATCTGACTTTGTGGTGGGACTACCAAATAATTCATGAGGTGATAATGTGATTTGGGTTATTATTGATCGACTAACTAAATCTGAATTTTTTTTCCTATTTGAGGTAATATTCCTTTACATCAAATTTCTTGGTTGTGACTTTAATAGATAATAAGGTAACCTTGAGTTCCTCTCTCTAGTATATCTAATCGTGATCCCAGATTCACTTCTAAATTCTGTAATGTCCTTAAAAATTCATTGGGAAATTAATTAAAGTTAAACACATCCTTCAATCCTCAATCATATGGACAACGAGAGATAACTATTTATATATTTGAGAATATGATTCAAGTTTTTTCAATGTATTATATGGAATTTTGGGGTTAGAAAATTTCATTAGTTTAGTATTCCAATAATAACATATTACATTTTAGTATATAGATGAGACCTTTTGAATTATTGTATGGAAACCCGTGTCAAACTATACCATTTTTTGTTGAATATACCGAATAGAAATTAATGGGACTCTAATTACTAGAGGAAGAATCTGTGAAAGTAATATTGATCCTTCAACATATGAGGATATCTTAGATCGGGAAGTAAAAAATGATCTATATGACCAGAGGAAAGATGATTATATCATGGTAGGAAATAATTTATTTATAAAGGTTTCTCTATGTAAAAGTGTGGGGAATTTTAGTAAGAACGTAAGTATTACTCCACAGTTCATTTGACCTTATGTAATCATGGAAGAAGTTGGAATAGTTTATTACCAAGTATATTTTCCTATGAAGTTATCTAAAGTAAATAATGTTTTTCATTTTCTAATGTTTAGAAAGTATGTACTAGATTCATCTCATGTTTTAATTCTATAGGTAGTTTAGCTAGAGGATAACCTTTCTTATGAAAAAAATCGTATTTAGATTCTTGATCGTAAAGAGAAATTATTGTGGAATAAGTTAATTCACCAGTTTATGGTTTTGTGGAGATGCCACATGGTAGAAGAAGAAACATGGGAATGTGAAAATGAAATGAGGGAAATGTATCATAAATTGTTTAATAAGTGAATAAAAAATATTTCAAGGATTTAATTTCTATAAGGGGGATAATTTAATATCCTAGGTATAAATAAAATAATTTTTTTAATATTGTAATTAAATAGATTAATTAATTATAAATGTATTATGAAATAAGTTGTATTTATAGAAATTAAGGAATCTATAGTAATATAATAGTTACCTCATATATTATAGTTGAAATAATTTTTTTGTGTCTTATATGTGAAAATATGATATATTTATATCATGGATTATGTTAATAAATGTTTAAAAAATTAAAAATCACGTGTTCGAATTTTTTAAGTCATAATAATTATATTACAATACTATAATTAATATAATGATTTAAAAAGAAATATCTTTTCATAAAATAAATTCATAAATTAACATTTTGTTGACTTATGAATATAAGATAATTTTATGAGACCTTATTTAATTTCATTAGAGGGTCATAAAATCAGTTATAATATTAAAATTGTTATTTTTCAAATAAATGATGATTTTATTTTAAAAATAAATTTATACTAATTAAAATATTATTTTAGAAAATGGTGATCATTTTTTATTTCTTCATGTTGAAAAATGGTTAGTGTGGATTTTGGGATTTTTCTAAAATACATAAATTTTTGTTGAATAGTAAAATACATTAATTTACAGTATAAGCATAATATATGAATTGTTGATTCATGGATAATGTATGATTTATATATGCCCATAATATCGACTTATCCATTTTTATTTTAATATATTTAGGGATAATTATCAAACTATTCATAGTCTTGGTCCAAAATAATAAACTAGTGAAAAATAATAATTAGAGAACACAACTCTACCCAACTATAAATACTACCCCCCACCACATATTTTCTTCACACCTCAAAGCCTTGTATATTGATTAATTTCAACCCAATTATATTCTCAAGACTCTTACCCACGTCCAATACTTGATGGTCATAATAAAATTGAAAAACCAAGTGCATTACGAAGGTTCACAAGTGGATGAATTCAAGAGGTAAACTTCTCTTCATTTTAATTTATTTTCTATTCAATTTCTATTACTTTATTATTATTTACTCACCTCCCCTTATCCATGTGTAATTAAAAATCAATTTTCATATATATATACTATAATTTTATCATTTTTGTGGAAAATTTATCATCATTCTCTTTTTACAGTCCCTATTATTCTAAAAATGATGACATCATTTGTCATATGTCGATTTACAGCCTTAATTGATGATAGAGTTTCATTTTACCTTACAACCTTCTTGTCTATTCATAAAACCATAATTATGGTTAAATAATATTTTATTATACATAATATATATTATATTTTTTTGGAACCAATATATAAACATTATACATAATAAAATGATATAAGTTCAAGATGGTCGTCAAAACTACCAAAATAAACAAAACCATTTTCATTATTTTTTTGTCTAAAGATTCATCCCTATATCATAAAAATGATATATGATATCATTTAATATTATAGAAACATATTAATAAAAATATGTTTCCAGCTCTGTATTTTTTCATCCACTTGAAAAAAATCCATAACCAATCGACCATGTAAATCATGAAATGAACGCACCCAAAACAACGAAAATAACAAAATATTATTAATAAATGGGTGGAAATATGTTATAATTTGGTAATATATGGTACTCTAAAAATAAGAATTGTTATTTAATAAATTAATTTCCATCTTTAAACTGTTATACACTAGTTTTTAACTCATTTAAAATAATAATAACCTAAGGTAATGGGATTTCTTTAAAGATCCTCTTTCAAAATTCATTTTTTAAAAAAATTAAAAAGAAATTTTTTTATGCAAGAATTAAAAAATTATTATTATGTTCCAATTCTTTAGATTTATTTTTTACTAAGGTTAGGACCCAAATCTCCCTCTAATTCGTTTTGTATGTTTATATTGGAGGTCAACTGTAATACTTACTCCATGTGTAACAGGGATGGTTACACCATAAGGTGGTCATGAGGGTTACACTGTATGGTAGTTGTGTGGTTTACAAATCATATTGTGTCTATGAGGGTTAAAATATTAATTAAGTTACTAACTTACCTAAATGGTCTTTTTTTGTTTCATAAAAATCTATTATTTTCACAATGTATGTATATGATACTTTATTTGTGATACGTATATCTTGTGAAAATCATTTCATATGTTTATATGCATTATTGGACTAACTGTCAATCTCCCTTTTATATCCCTTATTAATAATTTTTTTCTCATCCCATTTTTTAAAATGTTTTCCATATAGTTTATGGTTTGGTAATAGAAAATAATACTCCATTACAAATTTCATGAAAAACCACCATGAAAAGAACTCCTATTTTGTTAAAAACATTTGTATTATAGAAAAAATTGAAACTATTTTTTATAATAAACATTGAATGATTGTGTATTTATATGTATAATTCCTAATTCTCTATAAATATAAATTGATAAGATCTGTTGTAATTTAATAGGAGGATTCAAGTTGAATTACATATATTATGTAATTTTTATGATCAAACGCTTATATTAATGTACATCAAAATTTAAAAGATATTGGTAAACATTGTAATACTTCATGATTTATTGATAAGGAAATAATAAACACAATATTTGAGGGTGGGAATAGAAAATAACAGTGAAATATCATGTAATAAGACTACGTATTAGATAACATACTGTTGTTTTTGTGAAATAGAGATTTTGAGGTTATTATTATCAACACAATATAGTTTGGATATAAAAATGAGTATGTGGTATTGGAATAGGTTCACTTAGGGGTAATCAAATAAAAAATGTTTCTTTATGAATGCCATAATCATCAACCCGGTGCAGGAAGAAGGGTCCTAAGACTATATACCTTGATACACACTCTCATGGATATGCTTTGTGTAATCACATTCTCTGTATAGACCATTATAATGGAATTAAAAATGATTATATCTAATTATGGTAGAGAAGCTAATAGTAAAATGTCATTGGGTAGCCAAGTATCTCACAAAGAGATTCAATGGTTGATCTTAAAGTATAATATGATAAAAATGTTGTCATAAGGGAAGAAATATTCAAATTCATGTTTTCATATTAATATTTTAGATATTATCATAAACATTTTTCATTTATTATTCGATTTAATGGGATCATGAAGGTGAAGATATGAAATGTGTGGATCTAGAAACCATTGTCTCATAACAGAATAAGTATGTGTAAATGGATTATATTTATAGTATATTCTATTTATGATGGAAAGTGTGAGTTTCCATGTATTATCTATGATAGTGAGGTTGATATAAAATATAAATTATTTGTGATAATAATATTTCATTTAATTATTGAAATATTATTAATCAATAAAATGTTGGTATATTATAAATGTTATTAATGATTATGTGAAATATCCAAGGTTGATTCATGAGTAGTATTTCATTATTTATTTCAAATCATATATTAAATGGTTCCAATAACCCTGAGAAATAATATTAAGTAAATTTTATATTTTTGGAGATATCTTTTGAAGAACACATATTTTAGGGATGGATAAGTTGTAGGTTTAGTATATGTTTGGTTTTAATATTATAAAGGTTTTGGTTATTTTCAAAATGTAATCTATGTAGTATGAATATCCAATGGATTGATGATAATTCATGATATGTTTTATAATCAGTATATAATTTTTTGGATATTAATGTAAATTTAATAGTTTATTACATTATGAACTATTGGATAATAAAATTTTAGGGTTAATGGTAGATTTAATTTCTAGGATAAATATATAACATCACTGTGGTTAATTGACCTTGAGAATTATATATTTATTAGGAATAGTATTATGTTAATATTATACGACTTGGGTATAAACCTATATGGATATATGATTGTATGAATGATTAATTTTCTTTTAAGAATATTTTTTTTGATTTTAAGACCACATATTCCAATGAATATTTGGTTTTAAAATATTTTAAGAAAGTTGGTGGAAATTTATTATCTCTATTTTAAGGATATTGTTAATAAATTTGATTGTGACCAACTTAAATTAAAAGAATCTAAACCATAAATTATATAGTATAAAATGGGAGTGATATAGGTTCTACTAAGTCTAGAATAGGATGTGTTTAATGAACTACATGCTAACATGATAGTGTTGTAATGTTAAATATATTCCCATTAATCATTCTAGTTTTCATTTGGGATATTTTTCTTATAATGATCAACACACATGGTAAATATTTTTTTGTGTTAGTAATGAATGACTCCATAAGAACCAGGTTAATAATTACTATCCTGGACAACATGTAAACTATTCCAAAAAAACAAATCAATGGAATAATTACTAAATAGGGAAACCTTAAAATTTTGAAAAACTAGTTATAAAGAATTATAATAAACATTGTGAAAAATTTTTTTGTACCAAATGAGCCCAAAAAAATAAGGATAGAATTCGACATAGATATATGTTACCAGGAATATAAAGGAAAGTATACACAACTTCATACATGTAAAAAATGTGGGAAGAAATATTAGAGAAATTTTTATAATTATAGTAATGAAGATCACCATTATCACAAGTGTAAAGCATAAATAGAAACTATAAATAATTACTTCAATTCTAAGTGAGTTTGGAATTTTGTGGCTTAATATCCGTATCCAAGGTCCCAAAAAAGATATAGTCATTAATAAACATATAAAAATGGAAACTACTGAGATAATAATACAAATGTAACATATGGTGAGTTATCACTATATATTTTTTGGTGTCCAATGTCATTTATTTTTTACCAAATAGTGGATATTAAATGGTATAATTGTTGTATTAACAATGATTTGGGTTTATGGGAAGTTACTCTTTATTTTTCTAGATATTCATCCATTAATGTAATTATACATGATATTAGGTGTGGGTTTACTCTTTTTATAAATATCTTATAATATTTTTTCATAAAAATAAATCACTTTCCTCATCTAAAATAAACCCATAATTCTCTAAAAATATCATGTTAATTGTGAGTTCCTTATATAAATTACTATGAGTCAAATTGTGAAGAAACGATTTATTTAATCAGGTGGAAAAAATCCCCCTAATATATTAGTATATAATTACATTAAATTATGTTAATGTATTTAATAGCTTGATTCACAAAAAAAACAAAACATAAATGTTTCATAAATATACTTTATATTATATAAATATTTATGTATGGAATTGAAAAACCATGAAATTTAATTAGTGTAAATGGATAGAAGTAACTACAGTATTAATTATATATATATATAGAAAATAGAGGATCCTTTTATGAGAATGAACATTAATTATTTTACATAAATTTACTTATCAAATCATTTTTTCAGAAAAATATTTTTCTAATAATTGATTTGTCATGAGATATGAAATTATATTTCAAGATATTTTTAATGATAAATTATAATTTATATTAACACTTTTTCACCATGTTATTTAGAAACAGGTATGTTATAATAATATAAGTAGTTAACATTTGAAAATGTCATTTTCGAATTAAAACAATTTTTCAATATATTTTATAGTTTTTTTTAAATAAAATTTGTAAATTTATTAATTTAAAAATTATAATTATTAATTTTGACATTAAATTTTTATACAAAAATTCACAGAGTAAATTTTGGATATTTCTATAAAATGTTGTGTTTTTTTAAGAAGATACATTTTTTATAAATGTTGTAATTTTTTGGAATTTACCATTTTATAATAATAATATATATGATAAAAACATTTTATGTGATAAAATATAAGTATATGGAAAAATATTATCCATTTTAAAATATTATTTAAGCTTATAAATCATATTTATGACATTTCTGTAACTATTTAAATTTTACATTAATAAAAACCCATTCTATATCTTTTAGTTAAATCAATTTTTAATTGGGATATTCAGTTTTTATCACCTTTAAATCCTTATACCAATTAATTTAATTTACAATGCAATTTATTTCATCAAAATCTATATCAAATATATTATTATCTTATATGTCAATTTATATCTGAAAAATGTTTTTTTACTAAAAATATTATTTACGTGATTATGTTTTTTTATTATAAAAATAACCATTCAAAAAAATGATGTGATTATCAAAAATGATTTTAAAATTTTTAATCATTAGTATTATATTATATAAATATTAATATACTAAATTTTGTCATTAAAATTAATTTTTAAGGTTCAAAATTAGTTACTAATATATAAGTCAATTAGGGTAAAACATAAAATTTTAAACAAAATACCCTAAAACACAGAATGTTTTCAAGAAAAGGGGTGTTTGTGGTGTATTTAATCTTTTAATTACTATTACCCACTCTTTATACCATTTTTTGACCATTTTATCTTTAACAATCAACATAAATTGTTGAAAATGTAAGTTTTTCCCCAAGACTATGTTTCTCCTCACTTATGATGGGGTAACATCTCCACCACTTCAAGACTAACCATCTCAGGCAATTTCCTTGTAGATATCATGAGAATTTACCTTTATATAAACATATCCCATGATGAAAAGATTTAGGTCAAAATTATTTATCATGAGGGAATTATTTCTAGGGATACTACCAAGGAAAATTCACATTCTCAATGAGAGCACCATCAACTACTTGACTTTTTTACTTAATTTTATTATTTAAATATTATTATTTCTAAAAAAAAATATTTATTTTATAGTACTATGTATACTATAACATTACTATATTTATTTTATTATCATTTTCGATTATTATATCTTATCCATTTATAAAAAAAATCATTATTAGTGTGTATAAGTAGACTACCCCCACCACAAGCACCAACATTACTTTTTCATCAACACCCATAATTTATGGTCCCTCAAAAGGATTAATGAGGAAATATTTTTTATAACATAATTTATGATATATTATTATAAACTGGATAACATATTAATTGTATTATCAAAAAATTATTACCTTTAATTCAATCATATAAAATGAGTGAGATAAGAAGAAAATGATCACTTTTTTCCATGTAATGACATTATTTAATTAAATTTTTCATTATAATTATTTTCAATTCCAATATATCACATTAATACATAGTAAATAAGATCATTAAAAATTTTTATAATGATATTACAACTAAAACATATCATAATATCACATTAATCATGTTATGTTCATGTTTTGGTTGGTTTAACTACCTACGTGAACAATATTATACATTTATGTCATGAATGACTGTGAAAAATTCTTTACACATGTAATATGATATAAATACTAAAAAATTGTTTTTTCTTGTAAAGATATATAAATATTTAACTTATTAATATATAAAACTCTATTCATTCATTAAGAATCCTCAAAACATGATCATCATCGATTTCAATATCAGCTTTCATAACCAAAATAGAAATTAAATGAAGTCATATATTTATACACAATCATAGAAAATATATTCTTGTACATTAGATGTTCTAATGGTGCAGGATTTTGGAAACTGAATAGATACTAATAAGGATGTTATGAAACTCGTTCAAAATGATAAAATATTACTCACACCTAGTATTGAAAATAGGTAAAAAACTAAAAAATATTACTATATATATTGATAATAAATGTGTTGTATAAATTGATATAGTTATGAATAACTTTATTTGGATTTTATTTACAGAAAAAAAATGTAATTATTCCCACCATTAGTTGTAACTGTATAATGGATTAGGATAAGGAAATGTTTTGTCCCAATTTTAATTCATTAACACAAGTATTGGATTTATATACCTATTTTCATTTTCAATGTGTGTATAATAGTAATTATTGATAATATAAACTAAATCCCTTTTATGTCATGGTTTTTAAATATAAGTATCATATTTTAACTATTAATGGTTCCTAATTCATTTGTTTTTAATATCATAAGGTTTTCCATTTTTTCATTTCAAATTCATTGAGAGATAATACATTTTGTGATAGATTCCTAATTTTAATAGTGAATTTAAATCCATTGGTTTATTTTTATCAATATCATTTAATTTTCCTAGATTTACTAGCCAAAACATTTTCCCTTGTTCAAGTAGTTTCTAACAATGTTGTTTCTCGAGTATTAAGGATTCTTTTTCAATATTTTTTTTTCAATGAGTTATGATTGTTCACTGAACATGTTTCGAAAACATTAGGTAAATTAATCATTTGAATTCTATTTTATGGAAATCTATAATTATTCTCTAGGATCATACATTCTTATCACTTAAACACTATGATGAATATTCCTCAAATATATTGTTATGTTCATTTGAAAAAAATAACTTTATTTCTCTAAATGGGTTGTGACCATGTTATCGATTTTACTGATATAAGGAAATGTATTATCACATCATATTAAAAAAAATATCTGGTTATTGGAATCATGATTCTTTCATTTTTAACCATCCACCTTCTTTCTCTTGATGGGTTATGATCATTTTATCCATTATTTTATATGGGGAAAAGTATTGGAATACTATATATTTTTATTCTAATATATTTTATTATTATCTTGTAGATTGTGTATTGTTTAACCCCACACCTAATTTATCTTAATGATATTAGATCATTTATCCCTCTTATTTAAATGGGAACATGTATTGAAATTCTTAATTATGAATTACTACTAACTCAATATGTTCCTGGATTTATATTAGGTGTTCCCAACTATATGGTAAACATATTTTTAATCATAAAAACCTTAATGAATTAGATTTCAATAATTCTATTTTTAGAAATTATTTGGGAAGATTCAAAGACCTGGTATTAAGACAGTGTGTGATTCTAAGTCCTAGTGTTCCTGGAATGATTTTCTAAAAACATTTATTTTTTTTAATATCTTGTGTGTGATAATTTTATGAAAAAATGAAATAACTTTTAAATGGGTTCCATTTAATAATTATAAGGGAGCCATTTAGCTCAGTTTAGTGGCCTTAACCTAGGCGTGAGATAAAATTAGTCGGTGCAGGTCTTCAGTGGAAAACCAAGAAAGGGTGTAACTGTAAATAAAATAATTAAATAAAAATATTTTATTTTTAAATTATTAATAAATCATAAATTATAACACAGATTGGAAATATGAGACCACTATTGGCTTCGCATGGGTGTGTTTTTGTTAAGTGATACCTAACATCTGCCAGCATTGGCCAGATATGATAGATAGTTTTTGGACGTAAACATCATTAATTTTTTTTAATAAAAATATTTTAATCTTTAAAAAATAATGTGTTTTATTTTAATATTTGTTTGTTAGAGGATTTATGGTTATCACCAAAACCCCCAAATTCCTATGATGCATGGAGACAGATCTCTCTCAATGAACGATTAAGGAACGTGGATCGATCATCGTCGATGATCCTCGAATTTGATGAATCTTCACCCAAAACAACGACATAGTGATTGTCCGTTGATTTTTATTAAACAAAATTGAGGTAGGATGTTTTTATTTGATTCATCTTCCCAATTCATTAATTCCATTATGAATGAATACCAATCAAAAAAAGATTTTTTGGTTGATAAATCCTTATTGCAAGATGGGATTTACCTTTATTTGGGTTTGATGGGAAAATGATCTTGTGATAATTTGATGGGTTTCGATTGTCATTTTAATGGAAGCAAACCATGATCTACATGAACATCGATCAAGGTCCATTATTCTTGTCTGATTTATTCTTTTCTTCCCATATTCTTTTTTCGTCGTAGGTATTCTTCTTGTGGACCATGACTCAACATGTTATGATTGATCGGTCATTTCACACTCAATCCATGGTGCAATGATTTGATATTAAATATCTGATATTTTTATGGAATGGGAGAGGTTCAATGATAACTACACCATATGGATTAAAATAGTTCGAGAGATAACAAAATTTGAGTGACTATATTTTGTAATCGATCACGACGTCGATCAAAGACTAAGGAAATGAAGACCATTACTCAAGGATCATAGGCGTACCTCATTTTAAAAAAACCGAAAATTGGAGGAGAACCATTGGCCTATGGAATGGGCCACCCAAGCATCAGTGCTGGCAGCTGAATGCAACGATGCACATTGGCAGTGGCATATGGCGGCACACGCTGGCTGTACGTCGTGTCGGTGGAATCCACATGAACTGTGACTGAACTATATTTTGGATAATGTCATGTTGGAAAGGATGTGGGGAATGTGGACACAAATAACTATCATGTTGACTAAGTGGAGTCACGTGGTTTGGTGGGTTGTGTTTTATGTAACAAAATAGGCAGGCACATGGGGCCGGATCAGATGAGTTTCACTATTGAAGTGGCCCAGTGAGCTGGACCAAGTGGCCTTGTGGGCAGGGCCATTTCAAACTGGACTAAAACGGTCCAGGTCAGCCGAACCGGGCTGGGACAGCCAAACCAGGTCGGGTTGGGTATGAAGGACCAGATTGGGCTGGGACTGGCTGGTCGGTTCGGACCAATACTGGACCCAGATCACGTATTTTCACTAAAATATAAATATGTTTCAAACTAAGCATCTTATTGATGATTAATATACAAAATTGGGACACTTTCAATGAGGTCGTCCTTTTAATATGGACTAGTGGGTTTTTAGTTGTATCAGAAATGGATGGAAGCATTCCCTTTATCTTTTCCAATGGAGTTTTGATGTAGCATCTCATTCCGATCATAGAGGATGAGCCATATTCTAATTTGATTTCTCTCATCTCGACATCAATAGAAGACTCAGTGAGTTGTAGAATGTATCGCATTGCTAGTCTTGGTCGGTCCTCCCTTCTATTCGTGGTACCTTAGATAGTTATTATAGTCATGTAGTGACCCATATTTACATTGGAACCAATCCCCTACCTGGGATGATGTTTCTAGTATGGATATGAGTCACCCTAGTGAGTTGTGGGCACGAAGTTCCCCTTATCTATGTATCGAGATCATATTCAATCTGTTCTAGATGACTAGCCATAATGAGTATGCATTGGTCATTTATTAATGGTTGATGATTGGATATGGCTTAGTGACTATGTTATTTGGGGATGCATGACTTATCGACATTGTGTGTGTTACCGACACTCCGTGTGTTACAGACACTCCGTGTGTTACTGACACTCCATGTGTTTCCAACACTCTGACTGTTACCATCACTCAGTGTGATTACCACACTCCGAGTGTTATTGAATATCTATGTCATAGTAAGACTATATGTCTCAGAGAAACTACATATCTTATTGAGATGTGATGGTTCTCTTCGGTTATTTTGGTATACTAGTTCTATGTGCTTCTATCAGGTAGCTCGAGGAGTCATATCTCTTGGAACGAGTATTCTACGAATGGAACTGTGAATCTTGTAGTGGATGAGACCTTATGTCGTGGAATCTTATATGAGTATTCATTGATGTTGTAATTATATATATTATTAACAAATACCTATGTTAGGATGATTATATCCTCTTAGTGGTGTTTTCCATTTTTTATTTTTTCATGGTTTCTTCTTCGTGTTGTTCCCTCTATGGTCTTTTACTTTGTGTTTCTAGGTGTCCAGCTATGTATTGTATTACTCACCCCTAAATGGGATTTTTCCAGAATTATCATGACTTTTTTAGACTTTCCATATTTTGACGGAGTTCATGGTGGACCAGGAAAAGGTGTTACTTAGAGAGAGACCAAACAATTGAGGTGTTCTCCTTTGGATCAGATAGTTATTCTTGTAACTACCCTTCCAGTAGGGTTTTCTATAGATGGGCTTCATGACCCAATGATACATACTATTTCTTTTTGGAGGGCTTGTATTCAAGTCTATTTGTAGTTTATGGAACATTTTATTCCTTTTTACTCTATTCGTTGGGATATAGTGGTATTCGTGAATTATTTTAATAACTGTTTTTACTTTTCAGTATTTTGAGCTTCGAGATGTGTGTGTGTGTACTGGTACATATGAAAAATCATCCTATTTGTTGGATATTCCTACTCGATTCTAGTCACCATCACATGGCATATTTGATGTAGTCTAGGGATAGTCAAGACACAAGCCCCTCTAGGATAGTTCATCACAGAGATGTACCAAAGGGTTCAGTTCTACTTTAGGACCAAGAATCTGTGAGATTGTTCTCAGGAAACCATGTTAGGTGTATCACGTTCAGATTTCAGGCTAGGGTCACTAGTGTTGTAATGGCAGACAACGAATTCATACACCAAAAATATGGAAAAATTCTTTTCAACTCAGATCAGTAAAACACTAGTTTCAGGGTAATAATAAAGGTACACGAATCATATATGAAGGGTTTGATTTTTCCATTTCCGTCAACAGTCATCTCACCAGGTGTACTATTTTAAAATCCTATTGATTAGTTCATATACCCACCTCTAGTTTTTCAGGAGGATGTAGCTTCCCATACAGAGTTTTGGATTTCTATTTTTGATCTGAATAATGATAATTTTGGTCCAAATGTGTATCATTGGCTTCTGAGGTAGTGATAACCCAGAATACAGTGTTATAAGGATCTACCGATAGAAGGTGAACAACGTAATACATAGAACAAAAGGTTTCATCAAAAGTTTTAATGGTACCCTAGTTTCCTAAGGAATGGGTGATTCTTTTCTTGCGGTGGGAAGGGACATTCTGTGTGAGATTATCCCACTTTTTAGGTTTCATTCATAGAGGCAATTGATGAACACCTAAGGAAGAGGCTGCAATAGGATTGGGTAGATCTGTTGGGTGGAAGCGGTGGAAGAGGATTTGGGGAAGCAATAGGAGGTGGCCAACGTTTTGACATGTTACCACCACCACCCCGAGGTGGTCCATACTAGACTTAGGGAGTAAGAGGATAGGGGAGGAGGCAGTTAGAATCTTTGAAGGATTATGACCCCAGGACTCCAGGAATGGTTCATGGTTGGATCCATGCCTTTCTACTTTAGCTCCAATGGATATACACACATGATAGTGATTTTATTTCCTTCAATGTTTCTAATTTGATATATAAATATTCTTATTAAACTATTTACTTGACCCTCACATTTAGATACTCTTACTGATGGAGACCCAGTGATCACACACACGTACCAAAATAGTGAAATGACTCTTAAAGGTGGGAGTTTCGGTTGGTATCTCTTGGTAGTAGCATCGATGCCTTATAATGTCGTTATCAGTATGGACTAGTAGGAAAAATTCAGTCTCAAATTGATTTTTTATGACAAGGGTACGGTTTGTATATGATAATACAACCTGGTTTCCCTTTTTATTTGTGAATGTGAACTATTTCCAGGTCAGTATGGAATCATGCATAGAAGGGTGTAACTGATTACCCTCCATTTGACCATCCTAAACCTTAGTGCAATTGATTTTTTGAGTCCTCCGTTTCCTATAATAGTGGAAGTTTATAAGTAAGTCTTCCCTTAAGATGTTCCAAGATTACCTTTCCACAGAGAGATATAATGTTGTGTTGACCTACACCCCAGGATGATACCAATATCTACACCAGAATATCATATTGTTTCCCACAAAGCATCACGATCTCAGGGTGTAGATGAAGGACTTGCAGAGGAAGTGTTTCATTAGACCCAGTGTTTTACCTTGGGTATAGCTAGGTGTTCTTCATTGGTCTCGAACATATCCTCTTAGATACTGGAATCATAATTGATCTAGTTAAGGTTGAGGTAGAGTTTGATGAGTGCTCCCCTATTTAGGTTTCCATAATAGGGTGTCGAGTACGTAGTTTTCTATAATGCATCAGGAACCGGTCATGGTTGTTTCTTGATGTAGAGGTAAGTAGTGATTGATGATGGATCATGGAAGTTGAAAAAAAGTAGAACTTTGCATTCTATGATCTTGAGTTAGTAGGAGTAGTCATACCATTCAAGTTGTGGTGACACTACCTAATGGGCGAGTGGTATATTGTCTACTTCGACCACAAGAGTATCAAGTATATATTGTCTCATAATTATTGAATCTTGAGATAGAGGTAGTTGATAGAGTTATTATACGATTATAACATGCAGATTGTCTATACTTCTGGGAAGGGGAATGTGGTTGATAATGCTCTCAGTAGGAGATCTATCTTGTAGTTGCTGAATGAGGCATCAAAACACTTGGACTCCTTGTAGATATCCATTGGGGATAGTGATGGAATATCTTATCTCTATTCAATGTTTTTCACCCCTACACACTATCGGTGAGTCAGGGAGGGACAACTTCAAGGCTCTACATGCACAATCATCCAATTTTCATTCCACTAATAAATATTCAAAAGGTGGGGAGCATGTTATTCATTTCTATGGATGAAAATTGATACTAGTGGTGTCGCGAGAGGAGGTTCTTAGGTAATTTCATGCATCCCCTTTAGTGGTACATCCATGTATGTATATGATGTAACAAAACCATTGACATAATTTGGTGGTTAGGGATGATGAAAAAAGTTGTAGAATTTTTGTCTCAATGTGTTACCTTTTGAAAAATGATGGTTGATCCTATGGTTCAAGTGGGTTTGAATCAACCCCTTGATGCGCCGGAATAGAAGTGGGATGAGATAATAATGGACTTTGTGATTGGTTTAGATCATACATCAATGCCATTCAATACAATCTAGGTGATCATTTATTGACTCACCATGTTGGCCCCCATACAACCTATATGGCAGTAATGTTCAGTAGAAAGATTGGAATACCTCTACATATATGAGATAGTTCGAATCAATGGCGTTCCATTGAAGATTTTTTCGGATTTTGATGCTTGGTTCACATCCGAGTTTTGGAAGAGATTACCGGATGCCTTTGGGACTCATTTATTCTTGAGCATAGTGTTTCACTTGTAGGATGAAATCCAGATTGAGAAGGCCATTAAGGCTCTGGAGAACATGCTATGGGCTTTTATGTTATGTTTTACCCACAGTTTTGAAGATCGTTTACCTCTGGTGGAGTTTGTGTCCACTACCAGCTACCCCCCACCATTAGTATGGAACTATTCAAGCCTTGGTACAAGGGACCCTCTAAGTCAACAAAATTTTGGACAGACCTAGGGGAGTTGGTTCTCATGGGACCGGAGTTAGTACAAGCGACTACAAAGAAGGAGAAGGTTATCTGAGAGTGAATGATGATTTCATAGAGTCATCATAAGTCTTATACTGACAGGAAATGGAAGCATTCAGAGTTTTATGAGGGAGGCCATGTGTACATTCAAGACACACATTGACACAAGATTTATATATTTGTTTTAGATGGAAATATATATCCATGGTTCGTCATCCCTTTCTTAATACTTCGTAGAGTTTGAGAGGAGGCGTACCGATTGTCTATACCACTTTTTTTGGACTGTGTAGATGTTGGAATCCACATTTCCTAACTGAATAGATTTTTGTATGACTCATTACATGTAATTGACATGGGTGACATTTCCTAATAGCCTAGTACACTTAATGGGTCGACAGAAGGGGATCCTTCATTAATGGTTGATTCCTCTGGTGCATGTTAGGTGGTGGAAAGGGAATCTTCAAGAGAGCACATGGGAGTAGGAGGATCTGATTCGTGCCCATTACCCACAATTCTATGAGTGTCCATTTTCTTTGGTGTTTTGGGATGTAAATACCTACGTTAGGGAGAATTTAAGGAATCATATTTTCACAAAATTTTTTATTGAAATTATTTGGGAAAATTCTGAGACTAGGCACTGAGATTGAATGAGATATTGAGACCCAGTATGCCCAAAATGATTCACTGAAAAATGATTATTTTTTTATATCATGCATGAAAAAATTGGATAAGTGATATAACTTTTAAACCAGTTCTAGATCATAAATCCATGGGAATCAATGAGATCAAATATATAGATTTATGTTAGGTGTGGCCTAACATTAGTAGGTGTAGGTCTTCTAAAGAAAAACCTGAACTGGGCTTAATTATCAATAAAATAATTACATAAAATTATTTTATTCTTAAATTCCTAATAACTCATATATGGTAACTTATATTTGAAATCTGAGACAACGGTTGAGTTCATATAGGGGTTTTCCCTTAGATGAGGCCTATCATCGGCCGGCGTGGGATGACTATGAAAAAAAAGATGTATATGTCATTAAATTATTTTAATAAAAATATTTTATTCTTGAAACAATGATGGATTTTATTTTAATATGTGTTTGTAAACGGGTTTACATTTATCACCAAAAATCTTGAATATATCTAAGGAATTAATATAGAGATATCTTGATGAATGGAAACATGTCATGGATCAACGATCAATGACCTAACTTGGATTCGAAAGATATTTACACCCAACAATGAAACGATAATTGGTCATCATCATCAATCAAATTGAATCGATGTAGGAAATTTTTTGTTTGATTTATATTCCGTGTCCATGAATTCCATGATGAACATGGACCAATAAACAAACATATGGGCCCATTGATTGATCGTTATTGTGGGATGGGATATACCTTTGCTTGGTTTTGAATGGAGAATGTTCTTGTTATTATTTGATGGATTTCAATTATCATTCTAATGGAAACATACCATAAACGACAAAAACATTAATCAAGGTTTATTTCTCTTGTATGATTTATGATTTTCTTCCCCCATACATCATTTATCATGATATTTCTTCATTTGTCTCATGACTCGACATGTTGCGATCAATCAATCATTTCACACTCGATCTTTGGTGAAACAAACCAATATTTTCGATCTAGGAATAACATGGATTGACAGAGGTGTGGCAATGACAGTTCCATATTGGATAAACCAGTTCGAGAGATGTTTCCTTTTGAGTGACTTTTTTTCTGAATAAATGTAAATATAAATCAAATCCCAAAGTGATGAAGAACATGACTTGAGGATCATAGTTGTGCCTCTATTTTGGAAAACAGAGCATCAGAGGAGAACTAGTGGCCCACGGAAGGGGCCATCGACATGTCGGCACCGGCACACAGCGGTGGCCATTTAAGGGAGGTGGGGCACATCGATGGCACATTGCAGTGGAGGAAGTTTCTTGAATCATAGTCCAGCTACGATTTGGAGGAGCATGAGATGGTAAGGACATGGGGAAGGAGGATGTAGTGGACTATTGTATTGACCAGGTAGATGCACATGGTCTGGAAGACTGTGTGTGGTGCAACAAAACTGGCCGACATGAATGGGCATGATCATGTGAGCTAGTCCAGTTCACAAAAGACCAGACTAGGATGGGTTAGATGAACCGAGTTGGGTTGGGTCTGCCAGATTAGATCAGGTCAGACCCGAACCAAACATGGATCAGTCCTTTTCCCAAAAATTCACATATCTTTCAAATGAAGCGTCTGATTGATGAGCCATCTATAGTATTGGGACCCCTGTGATGGGAATGTCAATTTGAGATTTCTTGATGGGGTTTTAGTTTTATCATCAGTGGTGGAGGTCATACCCATGGTCTTTTCCTATGAGGTTCGAATGTAGGATCTTGTTCTCGTCATAGCAGATGACCTGTATTTTGAAGTGAGTTTTCTCAGCCCATCTTCTATAGTTAACTCAACTTGTTGGAGCTTCTAATGTATCGAGAGGCTCCATTGGTCCTCACTTATCTTTTTGGTATCTTAGATAGGGTATGTGGACAAGGTGTATCCCATATTTTTATGGGCAGTAATCCCCTGTCTAGGTTGATGTTTCCAGTCGGGTGAAGAGTCCCCCTAGTGAGACCTACTCACAGAGGAACCCCTGTCAGTGTAATGGTATCTTATTATTTCCGTTCTACATGACTAGACCCAAAGAGTGTTCTTAATGTAGTTTTAATTGGTTTATTCTTGGTTGTGACTTGGTGACTATGTCACGTGGGGGTACATGACTTATCGACACTCTGTGTGTTACCGAAACTCCGTGTGTTAGCGAAACTCCATGTGTTACCCACACTATATGTGTTATTGAAACTCAATTTATTTGAGATACCAGATGTCTTAGGGAAACTATGTAACATGTTGAGACCCTGGTGTTCTATTGGGAACATTTGGTAGTCCTATTTGATGTACTTATTTCAGATTGCTTGAGGAGTGAGATCTCCCCAAATGACTGTGCTACAAGCAGAACCAAGTAGCTGACAGTAGATGATAATTTGCATCTTGGAATACATTAAGAGTA
The DNA here is from genome assembly GCA_963277665.1 of Viscum album. Classification (NCBI taxonomy): domain Eukaryota; kingdom Viridiplantae; phylum Streptophyta; class Magnoliopsida; order Santalales; family Viscaceae; genus Viscum; species Viscum album. The sequence goes on along the minus strand of OY728123.1, from coordinate 27,796,616 downwards.
TACCTGGATGTTTTTTTATATTTGAAATAGGAATATACCAGTTTTGAGTTGAATATATCTTCTTAGTGGTGTTTTCCTTTTTTTGTATTTATGTGCGCTATCTTCTTCATGATGTTTCCTATGTAGTATTTTACTTTTTGTTTTGTTGTGTCCTAATAAGTATTGTTTAACTCAAAACTGAATGGACATTTACCTCTCATGATGTTTCTTGTACATACCATGACCATTTATCCGGAGTCCAATGTAGACCAGGACCAGGAGGTTCTTAGGGAGAGACCAGAGAGTTGAGGTGTGATCCTGCAGCACTAGACATTTGTTCTTGTACCTACCCTTCAAGTAGGGTTTTCTATGGAGGCGCTTCATGAAGTTATGCTAAAAAATATTTATTTTTTATGGGATTTTCTTTTGGACCAGTTGTAATTTACATCACTTTACATTCCTATCATACTCTAAGGGTTGGAATATAATGGTACGCATGCATTTGTTTACTAATGGTTTTTTACTTTTAAGTATTTTGGGTATAGAGATGTTTGAGTTTATACATGTATTTATAAAAATGCCTCCAATTTTTTGTATAATCCTACTCATTACTAGTTATCTGCCCCTAGCCTATTAGAGGTGGGTTTGGTGGAGTCACAAAAAGGGCCCCTCTGGGACATTGTATGACATAAACCTTCATTAGAAAATGGTATCAAATGTCTTGTTTGTCATTATGGTGAATTAATTGGACATAATATGGTGATGGGTGTAGCGTGAATTTATATATACCCTTGATAAATTTATAGGGGTCATAATAAAAACAAATTCATGTATTCGAAGTATTCCTTACTAGTTAGGGAATATTTTTTTACTACACTCTTGACAAAAAGGAAATTTTTGAGATATTGTCATAACATAATTTTTATGATGTATGGCATTATAAATTCCATCATTATGAGATCACTGTTATTTATATATGTGTTTTAATTATTTTTCATTGATATATGATTCTCTATGTTTATATTGATTAAGGATTCATGGTTTTTTTATTCCTACCACAATGTTTTTGTCATGATTAATTCAATTGTATGATTTCCCAAACTGAGTCTTTGATATCAGCACATATAATTCCATATCACAAGACATTGATGAAAATTATTACACATTAAATTCCAAATATTATGGATTTTTATTATAATTTATATGATATATTGATGGATTTAAATAGATTATGAAGTATTTTACATAATTGGAAATAATATACATCAGTTCAGTAAGAAATGGGCTTGGATAGATATTTTATTCCTAATTATCTGATGCTCTAAAAATGTAAATATCCTCATTATATAATACATCCCATAATAATTTTTGATTTTGTAAATATGGATGGTTATATAATAAATTTTATACCAGGTATAAAAGAAATTACACAATTTTTTTTATTTATGTAACCATATTGAGGAGTTCATGTCTTGGGATAAACATTCTTAATAAACATTAAAAAATTGAAAAAATAAATCAATAATAGTTGAAATGGAATTAATAATTTTTCCTAGGGGATGGGAGTCATATAAAATATTTTTTAAAATAAAAAAATGCCATTTTAAATAATTAATATGATGAGATCATCAAAGAAATAATGTAGTATGAATTTTTTTAAAATAGATGATAACAAATAATTGAAATAATAAGAAATAATTTTCAATAATATTACACAAAAAATTACCGATGAATGAAATATCAAGCCCATTAGATACTAATTTAAAAATATCAAATATATAATAGGAAGTTTATCCATTTTAATATAATATGGAAATAAAAAATTAACTAGAAACCCTAAAATAAAAAAACCAGGATGATTAATATATTTTATTATTGTAATTCATTCAATGTAAGATGATATTCAATAAAATCTAAAATTTATATCCAAGAATAAAATATCATTGATAAATTATAGGACAATAAATAGAAAATTTAACTTTCAATAATCTTATATATATTTTAGAATTTATATGTAGTAATGAACTATCCTTGGGTACCCTATCTCAAAAATCAAGTAAGCCTTTCACAAGGCCTAGTGGAAATTCATAATAACCATATGTGTGAAACAAGTTCCAAGGGTATCAAATACATACCTTGATAACTATTTTTTGTATATGATATTAAAACATGATATGATTTCTAATGTAAAATATTTTTTGTCTACAAAATATTTTTTACATAGTTCAACTATAAAAGAAACAATTTTCATATTATACATTATTCATAAATAGAAACTGTTCAAATAATGCCACGAAATTCTTAACATACATGAACTAAAAATATAATAAGGGATAATAAAATATAATTAAAACAATACATATAAAACATGAGGCAAAGCTAAATATAAATAAAGATTATAGTGGATGGAAAGTAGATAGATATTAAAATAAGATTTTTTCAAAAAAAATCCTTAAATTGATCAATAAATACCCATATCTTTATAATAGGATATTGTACTAAACAATCCACCTCTAATAAACCCAAATAATTTATACATTCATCCACTAAATAAAATTAAAACATTTCCATTTCCTACATAATATGAAATTTTTTTGTCACATTCTTGATTTTATTTTGAGGTATTATTTTTTTATTTTTGGTATGGTATTTATCCCTTGGGTTTTATGAGTATTTATGAAAGATAAATGGAGTTTTTTCACCCTAAAACTGGTGGTAAAATCTGTTTACATGGTTAGGGGAAACCATATGCCAGACTAAAGAATATTTTTACCCTATACAATGGAACTATCTAAGACAAAAATTTATACACACATGCATGCACCCCCCCATAGGAAATGATGTGGTCGATTTACTCTTGGATAGAGGAGACTTTGTGGTTTCTATATGGATTGTTAGACCATGTGATCTAATATTGATTCATACCCTGAACATTAAAAATAAGAAAATTAAAATTTTCTTATCCCTAATTAGACACCTTTTTCACACATTTCTCCTCCCACTAGGTATTTACATCCCTACTGGCATCATCGCTACTTCTTTGCAACCTTGGAACCACAAAGCTTGGGTGGATTTTGATTTTGATCTTCCCAAAACGTCATTTAAGTATATATTCCATTTATTTCATCCATATTCAAGGGTTCCACTTCCCCCATTCATTGGAACCCATTTATAAAATGGATTGGTTATCCTAATAAGGGTTCAATCTTTAGTTGTTGTGTAAACTCCTGATGTTTGAAGCTCAGTCTTTCCATTATAGGGTTCCTTTGTGAAATATTTGTAGTTGTCTACTGAATCCTAGATGTTTCCATGATAGTGGTTTGGGATTCCATGATTTAGTATTAGTTGATGATTTTTATATTCTTTCATTGCTACTTGTATGTGTTCTATGAATTGGGTGAAAGGTGAGAAATTTATTTTCAAAAGGATTTGAGAAGATTATATGTTGAAAGGTGATTTTCCAATGTAAATGGGTTGAGTTTCATGTTTTCTTCCATGTTTTGATTCATATATGTGTTTTATAAATTCTATATTTTATGAGAAGAATGTTTTAAATTTTATTTGTTGTGTGTGTGGTTTTAAAAGAGGGTTTTCCCATGAAAACAATGTTGGGTTTTCTTGTTTATTTTTTGATGCTTCATGCATGTATGTGAAAGAGGTAATATATATGACTAGTAAAATAGAAGTTTGATCATAAAGGGAATCCTATAGATCTATGTGTGAGAACATGGACTAGTACACTATTTTGATCGGCGGGGAAGAGGCTTGGTTTCTTCTAGCAGGATTGACACCGAAAAACTAAATAAACTATGATGATGAATGGATACCACTAGAACATTGGATGGGTTGCTTTTTAGAGGATCATTCATTAGGACACAATGGATAATGTTTCTATACCATGTTTCACTGAGTAATGAGGTTCATAGTGTCCCACTAGTGTTAGTTCCTTTAGGGATGACTTGTGGTGTTCTTGTGATGTTGTGAACATCATTAGTATACAGTTAAACGTATTCATTTTTTAATATTAGTAGAATTCTTCTTTGGAAAATGATTCCTTAAAATTAAATTATTAAAAAAATACATCTTATTTCTTGAAACATGAATATTACTCTACCTTTTAATGTTATGGTATGGAATATTGGTTTTGGTTGGAATCCCATTAGGTGTTGTCTCACACCAAACATACACCCAATTTTGTATATAGACATTATTATGTTTGACCTAGTTATAAGCATGTTTGTCTATAGTATTGTTCGGTGGTCTTGATTCTAATTTTCCTCTCTTTTAGATGTCGGTGGAGGTGTCTTTTGGGTGATGGACCCCTTGATTCAGGGAGGTTTTTTGGTTTTTGTGTTGTAGTTTTGACTCCCTATTTTGGTATTTTTAATTTTGGTTATAGTTTTAAAAATTTTAACATGAAGTTGATATTTATTTTTTGGTTGTGGATATTTACCTTAGTTTGATTTTATACTTTTTATATTATTTATGGTTTATTATATTTCATGAAATAATTCCCATAAGTGTATTTTTAATATACTAGAAGTAGTAGCCAACCCATATGGATTGGGAACACCCTTAGATCCATGCCATGGTTTTTTTCGGGTGTCGGGTTGGATGGTAACCTGGCTTGGTTCATGAAAAAATAGTATCAAAAGAGTTTTTATCCCATTGTTTGGTTCTTGATATTAGAGAGATTTTGGATTTTCCAATGCCTAAATTTCTAGGGATTGAGGTTCTGGTTGTGAGTGAGGTGTCTGGAAAACAAATCCCTTGATCGATATTTAGTATCTATGGGATGTTAGGATTCGGTTTTACTTCTCATCCAGGTTAGACGTAAAAGTATCAGGGTGTTCATGGACTATGGGTGGGGTTTAAGTGATTAGTCTTGTGCATATAAGGGATTCTGTTTTGTTTTGATTTATGGAAGTGTATTAAGATTTTTATTATCAATGAAAATTTTCATAATTTTTTTATTGATAATGGAAGTAATTTTTTCTTTATTTCTATAAAATTTTGTAGAAAGATTACTCTCAACAGATATATTGTGAAATGTTGGGAATTGTGTAGAGAGATTTCTCAGTCACCATTTGATTAGAGACTAGTGGCAGTCAGGGTTTAGGTTGTTCAAACATGGGGAAGGAATGAGGATATATTTTTTCTCATGATGAGGAAGCTAATCATGTTCCTGGAAAAAATGATTATGAGATACTGATGAAAAAGAATCCTTCCTTACAGAGTTTCACAAACTACTAAGGAGTGGAGGAGTGTCTTGTTAAAATATAATGGGTGTTTGGGCTTCTTGATACACATGGGGAAGTTGGTGTGAATTTTTATTCATTCATGTTCGAAGGTCCTAGTTGTAGATGGTTTAAATCAGTGGTTCAAGTGGGGAAGGAAGAGGAAATGAGTTGGAAGGATTTTAAGGATTTCTTCAATGTGAGGTATTTCCCTAAGACCATTTCCATTTCCTTGAACACCATTTTTATATATTCTCTAGAAGGATTAGACATTGATGGAGTATTCCAACAACATTATAGAGCTTGATTTATTTGCACAAAAGGTAGTTTACAATGAGAAACTAAAGGCTCCATAGCTCGATATGGGTTTTTTGATAGACATATGATCTCATGTCTTCTTGTTCAGTTTGAAAAATTATGATGAGGTGGTTTCATGAGCTTTGATGGTGGAGATTGATCATAGTGGCATGTTCGGATTCTATAGAGTAGTTTTAGCAGTGGGCTATGGTAGTGGTAGTTTATCAATAAAGTAGATGATGTGGGATAAAAAGAGAAGAAGATACATGGAAGTTCAGGACATCCTTCTTGACTATCATTGTCTTTGAATTATGATGACAGTTCAGTCCTACGACCTTTGTATGAGAATGCAAGGAAAATATGGTTCCCCTTTGGAGTTTCATCCAATACTTTCCATTCGGGTGGACATTTGGGGGTATATGATGTGGTTTTATAGTGTCACACATCTATACAAGTGTGGTGGTGATTAAGAATATCTCTAGAGAGTGTCAGCTTAGATAGATCCAACATAGACAATAGGTTCCTGGTTCGGTGGTCATGGTAGTAGGGTTGGATCTTCATCTAGGAAAATTCAGTTCATGGTAGAGTTTTAGGCCAGTGGCCATTCCTAGGATTATGTAGAGACAATAGATCTTCATGATCTAGATGACGCATAAGAGTAATTGGATGACTGACCCACAATAGTTTTAGGTATGATCCATGTTTCATTATATATAGGTGTTTCATTGTTGGATATGGATTCCTCTATTTATTTCATTTCCTCCCATTTTCTTAATTTGTTAAATTTTTTCATTGAGAATATTCCATATGCGATGGAGTTGGTATCACCACATTGTAGGAAGAATGTGCAATGTTTTAGTAGTCTTTCTTGTGCACTCACCATAATAAGGGCTGATCTGGAATGGGATTTCCAATTTTTGGATATGGACCTTTTAAACGTAATAATTAGTATGGATTGTAAGGTTTATTTTCAGGTACACATCAATTTATTTCAATGATGACTGAATTTCATGGAAGTAGATAGTAGTACCCTAGTTTTTAGGCGAGTGTGATCCTCAGTTAGGACGTGTTGGAACTCTACATCCAGATTTGAGAAATATCATTTTATATATCTCATTGGTCATACAGTAGGATGATGGTGTATATGGTTATGATAGTGAATTAACTAATGTGGTTGATGATTTTCAGAGGTGTTTCTAGATGACTTCTTAGTTTTTCATCTAGTGTGGTATATGGGGTTAACCATTGATTTGGAACCAGGGAAAAAATGATAGCTCTTGAATCCAACGATATGGAGCCCACTTATTTGAGGGAATTTAAGGTTCATATCAATGATTTTGAATCTAAATTATTCATTCACCCTAGGATCTTACCTTGGTCCACCCTAGTTCTATTTATAAAAAAAGTTTGATGGATCGCTTTGGTTATTTATTGATTACCAGAAGCGGAATAGGGTGACTATCAAGAACCAATACCCATTTCCCCGTATTGATGACCTTTTTTATTAACTTAAGGGGTCAAGGTAGTTTTTGAAGATCGAACTGCATTTCAGGTATCACCAATTCAATGATAGAGAGTGACATGTTCAAAAAATATCTTTATGATGTAGGTATAACTATTTTGAGAATTTGGTTATTCCATTTAGTTTAACAAATTATTCATTGGTATTTATGGTTCTAATAAAATGGGTCTTCCACCAATATCATTATACCTTTTTCATGGTATGGGGGATGTCGTCTTAGTCTATTATGGGACCAAGGAGAAGTATAAGGAGTATTTGAGTATTTTTCTAAACACTCTTCAAGATCATTATCTTTATGTGAAATTATCTCTGTGCACATTATAGATTAGGGAGGTGACGTTTCTAGGTCATGTGATCACGAAAATATGGGATTATATGGACCCCAAAAATATCATTGTAATGATTTCATGGGTGCGTTCGAAGAATGTATTTTAGATTAGGATCATTTTGGTCATAACAATGTATAACATGTGGTTCGTTAGATATTTCACTCAGATTTCATTTTATATGATGGATGTTATCCAGAAAGGGGTGAAGTTTAAATTGATCCCTGAATTCTAGGTGTCTTTTAATGAGCTTAAGTGATGGTCAAGGCCAAAACCTATTTTGATCCATCAAAAATCTAGAGAGGGATACATGGTCTACTATGATGCCTTAGGTATGGTTCTTCGGTGTGTGTTGATATAGGATGAGAATGTGGGGGTTTATAGTTCTCATTAACTCTGGCCACATGAAATTATTTACCCAACCCATGACCTGGAGTTAGTGGTGGTAATTCATTCCATGAAGACATGACATCATTATCTTTTTGGGGATAATCTTGGGGTATATTTGTATCGTTAGAGTTTTTCATACATATTCTCCCAGAAATATATAAATATAAGGAAGTGTCATTGGGTTGAGAACCTTCTAGGGATCGATTTTTATATCTTATATACTCCAAATAAAGGTAATGTACTAAATGATTCTTTGAGTATGACTATGTCGATGCATGCATTGAAGGGGTCCAGTGATGTCTATAATTTAATGTGTATTTTTTCACAGGTACATCTAGAGACTAGGGAGCACAGTGGAGGTCAGTTCATGTCCAAGGATTAGCTTACACCCTCCTATCGAGAGTTGATTCGACAATATTAGCTGGGATATGGGTTATTACATAGTTCTATGATGTTCCTAAATAGTGGGGTGGTGCTATGTGGGTGGGTGTTTTCTCTTGAGGGGTTTTCTTGTTTTAATGTTATTTTTGTAGATTTTAAGAATTGTGGATGTTGGTATCGAAGAATAGCCTCAATTCTTTGTGTTATTTTTATCTTGTTACCACCAAGATGGTTAATGATGTGGGTCATCAGTTCTAATGTCCAGGTATACGATAGAATGTAGATGACTTTATATATCGGTGTTATACAAGTCAGTTGGTTATGACAGAGCACCAAAGACACTATGTTTCCTGTCATCCATTACACATTACTACTTGAAATTAGGATTATGTCTTCATAGATTTTATTATTGTCTAACCTTTTACACCTTAGGGATAGAATTCTATATGGGTCATAATTGGCCTCCCATCCAAATAAACCAATTTCATCCTGATCAGGGATTCATCCAAGGTTGAGTAGTTGGGTTGGTATTATTTCTAGGAGATAGTGAGGCTTTATGGTGTGTCATCGACAATTACTTTAGATATGGACACCTTTCAACCTTGTGGTTTTGCGAAGGCTGTTAAAAGGAAATGGGGTCCCATACTCAGTTGACTATTGTATACCATCCTAAAATGGATGGTGAGAAGGAGATGGAGACACTTATATTGGAATAAATTCATGGGAATTTTTTTGGTACTTTGGATGCCCATGGGATATCCATTTTTGGTTAATGGAATTATCAAATAATAATAGTCATTATTCCTCAATTCAAATGGATATCTTTGTATAGCTCTATGGTCTGTGATGTTAGTCCCCTTAATTCTTAGTAGTTGGTGGTGATAAATAACTGTTTGGATTAATCATTTTGCCTGAAATGTTTGAAAATTTCAATTTAATTAGATTTCACATGTTTATTGACCATAGCCTATATAAATCTTCTTCCAACCAACTATTCCAAGGTTTGGAATTCTTGATGAATGATCAGGTGTTCCCTATAGTGTCCACTCACTTGGGACACCATATTCAAAGTAATCAAGGTATTCTAATGATGAGGTATGTCATACCTATGGAGGATCCATATAGAGTAGGTAAAGTGGAAAATTGGTTATCTATTCCATCTCAGCTGATGTAAATTCATGATGGTTCCATATATCGCAACTCTGAATGTTTAATCTAGATATTTCTCATGTGTTTAATTGGGAAGAATGTGAAATAGAATCTGATTTTTCAATGATGGAGTGGCCAGTATGGATTGTAGATTCACAAGAGAAGGTGCATCGTGGGATGTTTATACCATAGGTTTGAGTTATTTGAAACAATGGAAATGTTGTGTCACGAACCAACCCAGGTCAACCCTGAACCGGTCACTTGAGCCGGACCACGACATGGAATGAAGGGCATTCCCGATCCCCATGGGTTGACAACCAGTTCTGGGCATCAAAATTTTAATCATTGAGAATGATTTGGACCATTAACAAAAAAATAAACAATTAAATAGATAAATATAAGCAGTCGATAAACATAACAGTAGCAGCGGAAAGAAAATAAAACCAAAAATACCTCCACGTGACCTTTTAGGTCACCTCCTGACCAAAGGTATACTTTGATCCAATAACGAGCAACTCATCCAAGAAAACATTAGCAAGGAAACTTGTAACTGAAATGATAAAGATAGGCCCGAGCATTACAGATGCTCAGTAGGGTTTCCAAGATAAACCAAAGAATCCAACATCTTTTTTCCTGAAACAATCCATTAATGCAGGTTTGAAATATAGTTATAAAAGTAGGGTTTTCAAATTTGAAAATAAGCAACATGTTTTCCCCATTTAAAACCCCAACATGCACTACATAACATTTTCTAAAATCATTCTTCGTTTTATAAATAAAATCCAAAATAGAATATACTAATGTTGTGCTAGAGTAAAATGAGTAAGAGTGAAAGATGAAAATAAACTAGTGCATAGAAAGTATACAAGACTAGTGCAAGGAAAGTAATCAAGAAATGAAAATAATCCAGTAACCATGGGTGATCCTAAACATCCCTAGAATAGCTTTGGATGTACTCGGTATCGGAACCACCTGCCAGTGTATGGTGATGATCCAAAGTCTATAACCAAATGGCTTCCCAAACTGACCAATCCAGTGGCAAAGACCGCCTGGCCTAATTACAAATCTAGGGGGTACCAACCCTTCTAATCGGGGTTGGTCAGCAACTGTCACTCGATCACGAAAGGATGCCCAGGAAGCCATGGTGGTTTTAATAATACTATTTAAGTAGGAGGCCCTCGCACGTGTGACTCATTTCACTACACTTGCCTACCCCAAACACGGACACTCCATACGAAAACCCATAAGGGATATCCCACCCTATAAAGGTGCCCTAGTATATATATATATATATACATATATAAATATATATATAACATATCAACAAAGGTTCCAACTGGGGATTCATTCCAAGAAATCAATAAAACCATTTGATACCTTTTTCAAAATACTAAAGTTCTTATATGGGCATACAGGTATAAAAATGTCATCATTTCAATGATTCAACAAAAACATTACATTAAAGCTGAAAGTTCCAAACATACCGTCACGACAAAACCATATCAAAATAATTATTCTAAAAACATTTAACGTTCCAACCAGAATCACAAAATTTACAAAAACAAACCATTCTAAAAGTTAACACAACTCCACCAATGAATTGGAAGAGCCTTTAAGTTTTCATGTCCAAAAACATTACACAAATACAAATTTTATATTTTCAAAGACAAACAGGAACAACCTTGATATCACACTTCAAACCTTTCACAAAAGCCACACAAAAGACTGAATCTTACTTAATAAACGAAAACCATTTATAAAACCAGGGTTTTTAAGGAAACACTAGTTTAAAGGTGTCATTGTCACTTGAAGACACATCCATGGGTGCACTAAGTGCACACATGGGTGTGCCAACATCAAATGGCATGCCTGCGCTTCAAAAAAAACCCACCCTATTTCCACAAAACTAACACATTGAAACTAAAACCAACCGCTCACTTTATTTGAAAAGAACTCAAACCGCCACATTAAAAACCAAAGAGCCCTCTTTTTATTTTAACACCTTAACACTATTATCAATCTATAAAAATACCAAAATTATAATCCAAACTAGGTTTAGAACTAACCAATGCCGACACACAATATAATCAAGTCTAAACATTTCACAAAAACCCTCAATTACACTTTGAACTCTATAGTATTTTATCAAGTGCCCCAAGTGAACATAAACATTATCATAACAAAATATTTACCTTCAATGTATTTTTTTTATCAAACTGCATTAATATAAAAATAAACGCCCCAAAAAAATATCCATAAACAATATCAAAATAGGATATGGCACGTAATCAAATAACTATAGACTCGAACTAGGAATTGACTCCAAACATGCTTTTGACTAATTCTAAAAATTTAAAAGCACTATAGCAGGAAAAATTATGGATGTGAAAATGCTTCGAATCACATAAAATAAAATTATTGAAACACCCAATCATCAATTATACTAAGGAATGGAAAACCATGGAATTACCTACCTCAAACCAAGAGCGGACGTGATGGAACCTCAATGGATGTTTGAATGGCGCCCTGAGGACCAAGAAGACATCGTAGACAACAAGAAAAATGACCAAACACATATTCAATGCATTAGGGATTCAGTAAAATGAATAAAACCACAAAAAATAGAAGAAAAACACAACGGTGGAAAAAAGAGGTCACCTTTCGGAAGCTGTGTCATGCAGTAGGTCGGCCAGAGGCGTGTACGGCGCGGAGAAGCAAAGCAGGGGGGTTGGTCGGAGGTGACCTGGCCAAACCGTGGGATCCCAGAGTGGTAGGGAGCTGGCATGTGTGAGGTCGTAGGTAGCTTGGCCAGAGCATAAGATCTCGGAGGTGATGCCAAGCAATAGGGTGGGTCTGTTGCTGGCCGTCAGCTAGTTACGGAGCAGGAGGGAAAGCGTGAACCTGCAAAGCGTGAGGCCAGGGTGCAGGTAGAAGGCCGAGGTGGGGAAGCGAGGGAGGATTGAGGGCTAGCCGATTTCGGGAGTTCGGAGCGTAGTGGGTCGAAGGGGGGGCTACGCTGAATAGGAGGATGAAGGGGGAGGGTGCTCGCGCAGCGGCAAAAGGGAAAGGGAGTGCTGCAGGGGCACGATGCAGGGAGAATGTGGGGGAAACCTAGGGTATGCAGGTAGATTTAGGGTTTGTGTTTTTTCTATTATACTAATAATAATATTATTAGTAATATTATTAATATTAATAATAATAATAACACCAGAATGATAATAATAATAATAGTGATACAAATTATAATAATAATAATAATAAAACTAAAAATATTAATAAAAAATAACAATAATAAAGATAATATTAACAACATTTATTAACAATAAAAGTACTAATTATAAGAAAAATAATAAGAAGAAAAATAATAATAATTCAAATAATAATAATAATAAAATTGATCAATTACACGACGCTGGGGTCGGTTCTGCGGATACCGCCAACCGCGCGATGACCGCACATGGGTCTGAAACCTAGTAAAAACAGTAAATGTCTACAAATTTGATCTGGCACCTGGCTCGGACCCTGGCGAGAGAACCCGGGGCCAAAAGACAATAAAATATAAATAAATAAAAAATTTTGGGTGTGATAATTCTCCCCACCACATACATTTTCTGCCCCGAGAAAGTCACCCAACTGATCAGTAGACAAAACAAGGATCCATGCCTGATCGAAACCGAAGGAAACCACACCACAAGAGAATGGGAGAACATGAGGGGGTTCTCCCCACCACAAAAGTTCAACTAATGATGAAATTCAATACTCAAACATACCACCCTGAGAAGGGGGGGTCGACGCGGGAACTCCCAACTGATCCAAACTAACATTATAGCATGAGCGGACAACGCCTCCGAGAAGAATTTAGTATCAGTAGTAGAGTCGAGCATAACTACAACCATCGATTCTTACACAAGAACTTACATCTCCTAACAAACATATCCAAACCGAGATTAACTCACACAAGGTCCAAACACACTTTTATGAAAAGTGCATGATTCAGAAAACCATGATCAGATAAACAAAACTATTTGGATTACAATAGAATATGTTTGTCATAACCCCATGATAAAAAAAATGAACATAAGATGATGTAAAAACTTTATTGACAAAAAAATGAGAACGAAGAAACATGAAATGTTCCACTTCCAACACGTCACACAAGACCTGGACCAGGACTTTACACCCCTAGAAACTCCTGATTGCGTGCAACCTTCACCCCTAGACATGTGGCTGGGGCTCTGATGGTTGAATAATCTCCTGACTCACAGTCAGGAACTGAAATCCATCAGTCACAACATCTTCTTCAGGTGAATCATCTTGTAAAATTTCTCTAGGTGACCCAGACATCCGCAAAAATGGCATGTATTTGGAGTGATGCGACATGATGGCTTCATGTGCCCGAACCGGCCACACTGGTGGCACACCAGTGAATGGTCTGACGAACTGGAAGCCCAAACCACTACATATGACTCTTTAGAAATAGGTTCCTCTGAAACACCCTACACGCCATATGGGGAACCTTCACAAGAAACTGTATATGTTGGATTTCCAAGCACCTACACTATGGAGACCAGTTCAGCTAAGAATGCCTCATCCACCAACTTATCGAAATGATGGTATTTAGAAAGAAGAACCCGCTCTTTGGTATCTGTACAAAGACCCCCAATAAAGAGATATGTCTTCATAAAATAATGTGATGCTACCTCTGGAGAAAATGACACAAGCCCCTTAAAATGGTCAACATATGTCTTTATCCACTGTTGGCCTTATTGAATACGCAAGAGATCTTCCATTTTCTTGTTTTTTACCTCTTCACGTATATACCATCAAACGAAGATGAATTTAAAGAAATCCCATGTTATCCCAACTCGCATTGATGGTGGGGAAAGAAAATACTATTCATCTAGAGTTTGACCTTCAAACAAACCCAAAACAACATGCACTCTGATAGCATTTGGAGTTTACAAAACCCGGAAGACACACTCGACCCCTTCAAGACATTCTACTACTTCTAATGGACCTTGGTCACTATGAAGGATAGGCCATGTCCGAGAAGGAACAAAACTAGGCATGACATTTCAGAAACCTTGAGGACCTTTCTGGGAGATATTTCCTGAACAACATATAAAACAGATAACCAAAACCAATATCAAGCGGAAGTAACATCATAGAAAGAACCTTCAACCAAAACAACCAGCTCAAAATAAACAAGAAAATATAAACGCATCCAAAATTTCCTTTTTCATTTTAGGTTTCAAAACTACCTTCTTTCAAGGACCCTTTCAAAATATGAGACCCACTTTTTGAACCAAATTCAATTTTAAAAAATCATTTTCCCTTTTGAAAATCACTTTAGAAAAAAACATGGTCAAGCATTTAATTTCAAGTGCACACCCCAGTAATCTCATGAAACGTTGCACAATTATTCATATACTTCCATCCATATGCACCAACATGCACTTCCCATGCATTATGTCACATGGGAAAAAGTTAATAAAGAGTACCCGAGGTTGCACCCAAACCATATCTCTACCAGTTCCAAGGAAACACTGGATTTTTAGACCAAGAGATTTATGTTTTAAAAATCCATTTCACAAATTTAAATCCATTTAAAAGTAATAATTATCATTTCAAAAACCCTGTTTCATTTTCAATAATATATTTAAACCAACCAGAACCAAGAGGACACATAAGTTGCATCAAATCACCAAAGGGAGGGACGAGTAGTCATGGTTAACCTAGTGACATGGTAGTGGGCCATGCCCCAAGAAAGCGCAATGACTAGGAGGAACTTAAACTGTTTCCACAGACTCCACATGGGTCACTACTCCATGTAAAATCACAATGTAACATCGGTTTTCCTTCGTTGTCATCCCTCAATCCAAAATAAATAAGAACGAGACAAGAACTAAATTACCAGACTACCCATGACCACTCGAGGTTCGGAATGGGCGAGGGTTCATGACACCCTTCCCATTATTACCTCTCGAGTCCCTACAATACAAATCTCTATCTATTAGACACCCCAAATAACAAGGGCCTTCCCCTATGATACCATTTTGTCATGAACCAACTTGGGTCGACCCTGAATCGGTCACCCGAGCCAGTCTGCGACATGGCCCGAAGGGTGTTCCCGATCCCCACGGACTGGCAACCGGTGTTGAGAATCAAAATATTAATCTTTGTGATCGATTTTCCCCTGAAAAAAAAAATAAACAAGAAAACAGATAAATATAAACATCAGATAAACATAATGCTAGTATCGGAAATAAAATTAAAATGAATATACATCCATGTGACCTTTTAGGTCACCTCTCTACCAAAGGACGACTTTTCTCCAATAACGAGAAACTTGGCCAAGAAAACCTGATCATGGAAACCTATAACTAAAATGATAAAGATAGGTGTGAGCATTCAAGATGATTAGTATAGTTGCGAAGATAAACCACAGAATTCAATGTCTCCTTTCCCAAAACAATCCATTTAAGCAAGTTTGAAATATAATTATAAAAGTAGGGTTTTAAATTTTGAAAATAAGCAACACGTTTTTCCAATTTAAAAACCCAACACATGCTACATACCATTTTCCAAAATCATTTTTCAATTTATAAATAAAATCCAAGACAGAATATACTAATGTTGTGCTAGAGTAAAACTAGTAAGAGTGAAAGATGAAAATAATCTAGTGTACAGAATGTAAACAAGACTAGTGCACAGAAAGTAAACAAGCAATGAAAATAATCCAGTAATTATGGTTGATCCTAAACATCCCTAGATAACCCCTGGACGTAATCAGTTTGGGAACCCCCTACAGGCGTATGGTGAAGCTCCTTAATCTATAACCAACTGGCCACCCTAACTGACCAATCTAGTGGCAAATCCCACCTTTCCTAACAATAAATCCAGTGGGTACCAACCTGCCTAATTGGGGTTGGACAGTAATCGTCACTCGATCTCTAAAAGATTCCTAGGAACCCATGGTGGTTACAATAATACTGTGTAAGTAGGAGACCCTCACACGCGTGACTCATATCATCACACTTGCCTACCCCAAACACGGACACTCCATACGATAACCCATAAGGGATATCCCCCATATAGAGGTTCCCTAGTATATATATATACATACATATACAACATATCATCAAAGGTTCCAACTGGGCCTTCATTCCATGAAATAATTAAAACCATTTGATACCATTCTCAAAATACTAATGTTGTTATATGGGCATACAGTAATCAAAATGTCATCATTTCAAAGAGTCCACAAAAACATTACATTATAGCTGAAAGTACCAAATGGGCCATCATGACACACCCATGTCGAAATCATTATTCTATAAAAATTTAATGTTCTAACCAGGCACACATGATTTCCAAACCCAAACGATTCTAAAAGTTAAAACAACTCCACCCATGAATTTGAAGATCCAAATGGGCCTTTAAGTTGTCATGTCCAAAAACATTAACCATACCATTACTCAAATACAAATTTTATATTTTCAATGCTAAACTGGTACACCCATGAGATCACACTTCAAACCATTCAAAAAAGCCTCATGAAGGACTAAATCTTACTTATGAAACAAAAAGAATTTTGAAAACCAAGGTTTTTAGAGAAACACTAGTTTAACGATGTCATTGTCACTTGATGACACGTCCATGGGTGCACCCAGTGCGCCCATGGGTGTGACAACATCCAATGGCATGCTTGTGCTTAAAAAACTCAACCAATACTATTTCCACAAAACTACCACTTTGAAACTAAAACCAACCACTCACTTTATTTTAAAATAACTCACACCGCCACATTAAAAACCAAAGATCCCCCTTTTTATTTTAACACCTTAACACTATTAGCAAGAAATACCAATACCAAAATTATTAACCAAACCATGTTTAGAAATAACCAATGCCGACGCACAACATAATCAAGGCTAAAAATTTCATAAAAACCCTCAATTCCACTTCGAACACTATAGTATTTTATCAAGTGCGCCATGTGCACTTAATAATTATCATAACCAAATATTTAATTTCAAAGTATTATTACTATTTTTTTATCAAACTGTATTAGCATAAAAAGAAACTCCCCAAAAAAATAGCCATAAACAATATCAAAATAGGATTTGGAACATAATCAAATAACTGCAAAATCGAACCAGGAATTGACTCAAAACCTGCTTTTGACTATTTATAAAAATTTAAAAGCACTATATTAGGAAAATTTATGGATGTGACAAAGATGTGAGTCACTTAAAAAAAAATTATCAAAACACCCAAGCATCAATTAGAGTATGAAAAAAAACTATGGAATTACCTACCTCAAACCGAAAGCATACCCGAAAGAACCTCAATGGAAGGTTGTACAGCGCCCTGCGGACCAAGAGCACATCCTAGACAATGAGAAAAATGCGTGAAACACACCTTCAATGCAATAATTTTTAGTTAAAATGGATAAAACTCCTATAAAATAGAATAAAAAATGCACCAGGGGAAAAAAGAGGTCGCGCGTCGGAAGCCGGGTTATGCAGGATGTCGGCCATAGGCGCGTACGACACAGATAAATGCAGCAGGGGGGTCAGCCGGAGGTGGCGCCCCGTCGCGCAGGAGCCCAGAGTGGTAGGGCGCTAGCACGCGGGTTGTCAGAGGTAGCTTGGCCAGAGCATAAGTGCTCTGAGGTGAATCCAAGAAATGGGGTGGGTGCGCTGATGGCCATCAGTTGGTTGCAAAGTAGGAGCGGGAGCATGGACTGGAAGGGTGTGAGGCCAGGGTGCAGGAAGAAGGCTGAGGTGAGGAAGTGGGGGAAGATCGAGGGCGAGTCGGTGTTGGGAGGTCAGATCATGGTGGGGGTAAAGGGGGGTTGTGCCGAACATGAGGATGAAGGGGGGTCTCACGCAGCGGCAAAAGGGAAAGTGAGTGATGTAGGGGCGTGATGCGGGGAGAAAGGGGGGAAAACCAGGGGTATGAGGGTAGAATTAGGGTTTGTGTTTTTTTTATTATACTAATAATAAAATTATTGTTAGTATTAATAATATTAGTAATAATAATAATACCATAAAGAAAATAATAATAATAATAATAATAATACCAAAAATAAGAAAAAATAATAATAATAAAGATTATATTAATAAAATTTATTAACAATAACAAATTCTAATTATAAAAACCATAATAAGAAGAAAAATTATAATAATGCAAACAATAATAATAATGATGATGATGATGATGATGATGATGATGATGATGAGAAATTGCATAGCACTAGGTCCAGTTGGGCGGCTACCTCCAACCGCACGGTGACTGCACACGGGTCCAAAACCATGTAAAAACATTAAATGTCAACAAATTTGATCAGGGACCTAGGTCAGACCCTATCGAGAGAACCTGAGGCCAAGAAAAAATAAAATATAAATAAATTAAAAATTTCGGGTGTGACATGGTTAGAATGATACATTATAGAAGAAGTATTTTGTTTTAGAGTATTGTCAATTTTTTTTCTAATCAGACTCTAGAGTGAATTTTAGGGGAAATATAGTTTTCAATATTGGGAGAATTGTCACAATAGATTTTTTTAGGAATTATTTTTTTTCTATTATTTATCACTTTGTTTTCTTGAGAGTTTTTTTCCAAAAATGGTTTTTCTAGACCCTACAACAGGTAGCTCATAGTAGGCACATAGTTAGGGTGAACGATACAGTAGTCCCAGAAAAACAATTCTCCATGCATAGTGGCACATTCAAAGTTATATGGTTAACTAAAATGGTGTGTTACCTCCCCTTAAAAACCATGAGACTTGTTTCCTCTTAGACAGAGAAGACTTGATAGTTGCTACCCAATTTTTCAAACATTTTATGCTGACCATCCAGCCTATCTAGATAATTTGAAATTAAAAAATTACCATTTTTCCTCCTCCCATTTAACCAATTTTCACCCATTTCTCTTCCCACAATATTTGCTACCATAGGTTCCCCTAATCCGATTCGTTTCTCTCTTGGACCCCCAAATCATGGGTGGATTTTTCATTGCATTATCAAGAAAATTTAGGTAATTAACTATTATCTTTATTTATTCATTCATTTTTGTTCCTATACACTATTTATTGGGACTCGTTTCTCCAATATATTAGTTATCCTTTTAGGGGTTCAATCTTGAGCTATTGAGTAAACTATTGTTGTTTAAGGATTGATATTAACTTTATAGGGTCACTTTGTGAAGAGGTTTTGGATTTCTACTGTATTCAATAATTGTTGAATATTGATGTAGTAAATTCCATGTTTTAGTAGATCTACATGATTTTGGTATATTTTTATTCTACTTGAATGAGTTCTATGGATTATGTGAAAGGTGTGAAATGTGTTTTCAAAAGAGTTTCTAGTTCATTTGAGTTAAAAGTTATTTTTCAAAGTAAATGAGTTTTTTTCATGTGTGATTCCTTATTTGGATTCATTGATTTGTTTTATATATTTTTTAACTGACTAGAAGCATGATTAAACATGGATTTTGTGTTGATCTGAATTTGAAAGATATTTTTTCTGATGAAAAAAATGGTTTTCTCATGTTTATTAATGATTATTGTTGTGTGTATGTAAAAGTGGAGATCTATGTGGAATTTTATATTGAAAGGTGAACACAGAGGGAATAATATGTATCTAGGTGTACAAACTAGGACTAGTATTCTAGTGGGATCAGCGGGGCTGAGGCCCAATTTCTTCTAGCAAGAATATTGCTACAACACTAACTAAACTATGATGATGAATGGATACAACTTTAAATTTGGATGGATTCCTCTCTAGTGGCTCGTGCATGTGGAAATTGTATGTTCTGGTTAGTATACCATGTTTTCTTGATATACGAGTTTCCTAAAATCATGCATATATAATGTTTTAAGGAGGTGGAAGATGAAAAAAATAAGAATAAATTTATTAAAAATGGCACATCTTCATAAAAAAACTCATATTCTTGAAAACTTATGACAAAAAAGGATGGTTTTTTACATAAAACATGACACCTAAATGTGGGGAGAGATTCATTAATTAGATGTTTTAGTGATTTTCTAAACCAAATGGGTTTTTATGATTGAATTGTTTAGAAGAATATGTTACCTTTTATAATTGATTCAAGGGGAACTCTTGAAATTCTTCAAAATATTAAATTAATATAAATTAATTTTCAAAAAATGGTTTGAAACTAATGTATTTAAAGGATATAATGATTATTTATTGATAAATTCTTATCCAATATTTTTTTGGAATGTTTAAGTCAAATTTTTTCCATTATCATTTGTATTTATCCACTCATTAACCATTTTAAAACTTTTAGAAAATAATCATTTTTACTTTTTGAGGCTCAAAATAGATTCTATAAATGTATAAAAGAAAAATAAATGGGTCATTTAAGGTATTATAAACTAGATACTGATCACTTGGACTAATATAACATTTTTATGTTTTTAATATCATTTAGTAATATATTATTCCATATTATATATCAATAATGATAATTTTTATAAATATTCATTACATTGACTTTATTAATATCAATATAGAACTCTTAATGTGAAAAAATTATATCCGAAATATATCATGTAAATCTATAAAATTATTTATAACAATATTTTTCTCAATGTATATTAATTTTTATACATTTAATATCATTTATTTCATTTTTCAATTAATTAAATAAGTAATACATTGTTGTTGTGAAAGAATTTAATTAACTATTTCATCATTAAAAAATTAAGATAAATTATCCTTATGAATATAAATCCATTATATTTGTAAATACTCTTTATTTTTTAAAATAACTTCCACATAACCCCTATTAAAAGTATTATATTTATTAAAAATGGAGTTTGAAATGTTTTACTTTTTTGAAATAAATTACTATAAAGGTCATAATATCATATAAAAGGCCATAATATTCTATATAAATTGATATTTGATGATTATATATTAATTTAGTCATAAAATAATATAATGTAATTTTTTAGGGACCTTTTAAAAACCATATATTTTTATTTTTAACATAAATAACATGGTTTACCCTTATAGTAGTAATAAGATTATTTTTGTTACAATTCATAGTCACCAAAAATAAAATGGAACTATTTTCCAAATATGGACCCACTAATTCCAAATATAAAATCCATTTTTCAATACTCAACTTATAGATGAGAAATAATTTATCTTAAAATTAATCCTATAAAACATGATGAAAAATAGTTTTCCTAAAAAATGTATATCCAGCCCAAAGTCAGATTATACAAAAATAATCTATAAGTATTATTTGACTATTATTAATTAGATTATATATAACTAAATTGTTCTTAAGTGACATTGTGATAATGTTTATATCATTACATGTCTTTAATATATATAAAATTATAGTGTTATGGAATTTCGTATTTTTATTATTAACTAAATACTTGATATTTTCATAAAACTATCAAAAAAACATTAAAATATAATTTTTTCTATAATAATTAAAAATTGATATTTATTTTATGAAATATTTTTTTTAAAATTTACTGGAATTGAGTATAATATTCTCTTATAAAATTAAATAAAACGTGTTTTTGAAGAAAATATGATTTTGAAGAATAAAACAGCATTACTCAAAATTCAAGTGCTTATTTAAATATAATTAATTAATATATTATAAATTTGTAGTAACATTATATATTTCACATTTTGGGTAATATATTTCATTTACTATAATTTCATAGGTATGTAGTAAAATTCATATATTAATAATTCATTTTTTAGTCCTAGTGTTGTGTATCCTGTACGTTATCGAACAGTGTCATTCCTTTTAAAACCTTTGGATACTACATGAATAGCCCGAAAATCTATCCCAATAGGATACCACCCAATTTTCTACAAACATACATTATTATGTTAATGATGACATAATAATTTAAAATAAGTATAAAGAAATTCATTTTACATTAAAAAAACAAATATTATCTTGTAAATATCTATATTTCATGTTAAAAGGTGTTAATAACCATCGTTTCAACAAAATATCTTGAATTCATATACGATTAATAAATTAAAATGAACCTTAAAATATTTTACGTAATGTAATACTATATGGAATAATACAAACATATATATAGAATAGAAATCTATGATCTTTACTACAAAAAAATAAATACATATCGACTACTAAATAGAGAAAACACGTAAATGATTTAAAACACCACAAGGACAAGAAAAATCATAACCTAGTATAAAATACATAAAATGGATATATTCAAAGTAACATATAAATATATTCCATACCAAAAAATCAGAAATTGTTTTTATTAAGGGATATATTAGGTAGAGAATAATGAAAACAATGTGATGTACATGTTATTAGTGTCCCCATATATACCAAAAAAATTTACCATTTTACTCTTAAAATAAAATAGTTAATCATTTTAATTTAAATTTAATATACCCATATATCACTTATGAACACCATTCACGAAAAAAAAGTGAAAAATATTAATCATTCGACATAATATGGACTAACTATTAATATATAAATTACCAAGGGATACATTATGAAAAAACTAAAAATATATAAAAACTAGTTATTTCGTGTTAAAAGAGCTCTTTTATTTTTATAAGTGTTATAAAGTCATGTTACTCAGTGATTATTATTCATTATTCATCATTCCATAAAAATAAATATACATTTTTCAAAATAAAACTATGCATAGAAATTCACTAAGAATATTGAAATAAAATTACAAGATGAATTTATAATTTTGAATAAAAATTCATTTCAATGATATGTAATGATTTAAAATAAAACAATGAATTTTAATCAAAAAAATTATATATTTTAATATTTCTTCCACATAAGGGAAATAAGGAAAATCAAATATATTTAAAATCATCTTCCTTCCAATGATATAAAAGGAAGGTCACCCTCAAAGAGCCTATGGATGATCCCATATAATAGGGGTGTCTTTCAAGACATTTCATGTGGATACTTTGAGAGGTTATTTCTATAAAAAGAATTAACATGGTATTGAATTTAATGATTCTATAGAATCTATTTCACGTGTATGAGGAAAATTTAATTGGATAAATGAATTGTAAATTTATTTGTGATCTATAAAATGAATGAAGATATTGGATGAATCTTATGGCTTTATTACTTCACATTAAATAATAAATAGTAAGAGTAATAAATGGAATATTTTTAGGAAAAATTCACTATATCATTATGGAATAAAATTATTTTAAATAAGTTAATCTACAGTCAACCATACATAGTGGAGTATCTGACCTCATTGGAGAAGAAATTTGGAAGTCTTCAAAAAGTTCCAAAGCACTCATATTATAAAGTAAGGTAATTGTGATAAAATATAACCATGTATTTTATAACAAGATATAATTATTTTAATGAGACATCAATATGATGAAATATCTACTGATAAACATATATAATCTATGGAAAATATGATATGTAAAATAATGATTCAATTTCATCAAAACCCTGACCATGACTTTATCATAATTCGATGGGAGTAGTTTAATTTCTTATGAGATTGAAGTTTTTTAGAGGAGGAGAACTGTATAAGAGGGTATTTTTATGATTTAGGTTTGGTTGATGATATTTTAATATTCAATGTTTTAAAAGATATAATTGGTCATTTAATACCAATAGTGGATACTTATTTTTATAAAAATGAATATATTTACATGATGTGAACACTCGATGTTTTCTGAAGTTTATGTTTCTGTTTATAAATTTTTATATTTAAAGCCTCATATGAAGGGGGTATGAGAATGTCATTAGCCAGGTTATGTTGGTGACTTGAGGGGTCTAGAGATATTGGTGTATTGAGGACCAAGAGTCCTAATGTTGGGATCTTGGTATATTTATTTCCAAAAGAGTCGATTGTTTATAATGTTTAATAATGGATGTCTATGAAAATTATAGATTTTATATCAGTTAGAACAAGAGATTCCTAAAATAGAGGCCTTTTAACATCAGTTTCACTACTACCAATGAAAATTATTTATGGAATTCTAAAAGAAATAAAGGAGGGTTATCATATATACATTTATATAATCCTTAGCTATAGATAAAAAAATATCAATTTTTCAGAGCTAGGATGTTGAATTTTTTTACATGGAAGATGAAATATATTATGGATTTATTTTATTATACTATATTCATGATTTGAGATATATTTTTATTAGTTTAGTGTGGGGTAAATTTTCCTATAACAGTGTTATTTCAAAGCCTAATGGATTCAATAGATGATTTTTTTTATTATGAAGATATATTTTAGGTTAGATGATTATGTTTGGTTTATAGACCTTATAGGATAAAATTCATTATTTTATTTATATGTTTTTTATCGGATTTTTTGGTTTCATTAAATGATAATTAGGTTGGATAAAACGCATTATAACACATGTAATGATTTAAAATAGTTGAAATATCTAATTATGGTGAGGGAATATATATATCATCCTACCAATAATCAAATTAAATGTTATCAAAATGTGTTATTCCACAAATAATTGGGAGTCAATGTCAATATAATAGGATTACAAGCCATAAAATGACTAAAAATCTATTTTTCAATCTAAGATGAAATGACTCCCTGCTATGGAAATGTTGGAGAAATGGGATTTTAAATATCCAGAAAAAACAGGTGAAAAGGGAATTTAGTGGTATATACAATTAAAAATATTTCTATAAATCAAAATTTAATATTGAAAGTTGAGGAGAAAAGATGAGTGGAAGTGAAAATCCTCAAAGAAGTATATTAATCTAGATGAGGGAAAAATGGGAGGTAATTTAGTGAATATCCTCTTAGGAAATAATAATACCTAATTTTTTATGTTAATAATAGGTTATCATAAATAATTATACAAATAGTAAATCTATTAATTCCAATAAGATACAAAAAAATTAGGATTAGATGGTTAATTTCTTGGTTTTGGAGACAATGATCATAATATTGAAACAGTGATATTTCCATTAAATCATGAATTGTTTAACCAATTTCACTATTGATATTGATAAAATATAATTATAAAATTTATATAAATAAAAATTAAATTATTTGTTTTACAATTCCCTAAATAATGAAAATTTTTTCACTAAAAAGGTTACTGTGGTGTTCCTTGATTAGAAAATAAGTGAGGCCACTTCTCCTTCAATTTATATTATCACTCAAACACCTCATGAGAATTTTTTCTACACTGGATCGACATCCTCAGAATGGAGGAGTGGATTCAGTTGTCTCTAGTGTGCCTCGGCGGCTTCGGCGTAGATCGATGGCCTTGGTGTGGTTCTGGTGTGGATGGGGTTATCTCTTAACTTCTATGCTTTGTGATGTTGCGATCTGTGACGGCTCTGGCATGGCCTTCTGGTGTGGCTCATTGTCGTCTCTTGAGTGGTCCAGAGGGGAGTGATCTCTTTGATTTCGGTGTTTAGTATCTCCTTGAAGGTTTTTTGTTTGGTTATTTTCAATGGTCATGAATTTGATTTTTTTTGGGTGTGTTTGCATCTCATTGTTGTTTGGTGGAGTACTGCTGCTCGTGAAGGCTTCTTGGTGAATGGTATGTGAAATACTTCATGTATTTGATTCAATAGTGGAATTTATTTTCTTGGATGGTTTGTTTTCAAAGGAAGGAAGTCTATAGAACCAGACATGACTTCATAGAACTTGCTTCAGAGGAGGATCTAGAGCTGGAGATTTTTCTTTGCAGAGTTTTTTGGATTTGGTTGTTTGAGAGGGTGTGGCATCATCCATCGGATAAGTCTTGTGCTTTGACATAGGACACATGTTTTCCAAATAACATTGCAATGGTGGAGATCTTCATCATGATCAAATTCCAGGGAGAAACAGTCTCGTGTTGTCATTCTGGTTTTATTATTTCTACCCTTTGAGTTTGATTTTTCCTATGTCTATGATGTCTTCATCGGTTTCACCACATTCATCCATTAAAATGGGGTTTTATCTTATAATAATAATAAAATTGAAGGCCTCCAGGCTGTTAGATGCATGTGGTATTATAAATCACACTATAATAAAATATTCAGCAATTTATACCCAATATAACTAAGACAGCAGAGTTGGGATATATAATATTTTGATAAGATCCATCATTATTAAATTTTCAAAACTACCATTATAGAAAAAATTATCAAATAAATGAGGATTATCCCCTGATCTACTAAAAAACGAAACACATGCATGATGGATACCTTCAAATTTTTGAATCTCCCTCTCCATGTGACCATCAGATAACAGGTCATATATATTGTTAAGAATCAATTATGTTCTAATATAATACTTATTACCTCTCTAAAATTTTGATATAAAATAGGGATATATGTCATAAAGTGATATCAATGGAACACCATTTAATTTTATAATCATATGGAAAAACAAAATTATGTGATCTATATATATTAAAAACTCATTAAGAGGAAAGAATTGTGATATTTTCTCATTATGTTATGATAAAAAAAATTCATTATATTATCAATTGATTTCAAGTAAATTGAATTATTAAATTCATATATACATCATCTTACATCAAGGTGGCAATATGAAATTTTTAAAGAATACAAGAAGGCTTATTTTATTTTACTTTCATTATCTAAAAATTCAATCAATAAGAAAATTAATCAATAATGTCCCTTATCATTCCTAGACATGTGTATTTTTATTTCATATTATAATAAATCATGGTCTTGCCGAAATTATTGAACCAGTAAAAATTATGAAAATCCATAAACACGTCCATATTTAATTGTTTACAATAAATTAATTCTTAAAACATTCAATAATAATGCATGAAGGAGGTTTTTAACCATCATTACCATATATTTTCATAATTCCATTATACTCTTGTAATTTATAATTTGATGGAAAATCCTTAGGAATAAAATAAAAACACTAATAGAAAATCCTAATATAAGTTATAGAATAAAAATAATCTCATTATTCACATTGAGATTCTAGTTATCCAATATAATCACCAATTTATATTCGATACTTAATCTATTCATGGAATGATTCTGAAACATCCTACAAAGATTTTAAGGTTTTTATAAAGGTTGGGTCTGAAGCCTCATTTTATTATTAAAGAAAAGCCCTCTTTGGATTGGGTATAGGGAGACCCATTACATAGCCCGAAGGCCCAAGGGCGTGTGGTCAGAATACATGGCTTGAAAGCCAATTTATTGGACCAAAGGGCCCTTCGGTGAAGAAAACATCTATAGTACCGAGACTGCTACCATTTCTGTTACAGTACCGTGGCCGCTACAATTCCTACTATAGTGCCTCCACTGCTATAGTTTCACTGATGCTAATGTTCCGTCGTTGCTACAGTACTACTACAATGCCCAGCTACAGTTCTACTACAGTACCATAAATTCATCCCTACCCAGAATTGATCATGGGTCTTTTGGATGCCAAGCATGAGTCTGTACCACTTTGGTATAGGTGTGTTGGCCCTACAAAGATTGTAAACAAGATTCCATTTCCATAAGTATAATAGTGGTTAAAATAAAAATTTAAAATATATTCCATCCATATACTCTATCTAATATTCAATCACTTATTCTATATTATATAGAATGTACTATTATAATTAATACAGTCTAAAATATTCATATTAAATTTGATGTTTCAACAAAAACATTTACCTTTCATGACCCCTATTAATTCCAGATCGTGTGTTGGATATTCTTTCTCATTTTGAGATAGATATTAAGAACTGTGTTCCACCATATGATCATTATTTTGAAGCACAAATTCCATAACTATCCTTGACACACCACAATATGAAGCATAATCATCTCAAGGTTCATGTGAAATTAGAATAGGATTCACTGTCAATATTATTTTTGAAACCTTAAAAGATTATGAAAGTATATTAATTCATATAAAATCACCCTATAATGAATGTTCCTAATCAATGGAGATGTTAGTTTTGATAAATAATTTATAAAGTAATGATAATATCCAACCAATGACAAGAAAATTTGTATCTCAAATACATTCTTTATAGTGTCTTAAGATATGTTAGCTTCTACCATTTCATGAAATTTCATTATTCCATATGAAAAAACATTCCAAAAAAACTATACTATTTAGATTAAGAAATCAATATTAGAGAAAGATGTATATATGCAGTGTTCTCAAATAAATACTCCTAAAATTATTAGATAATTATTATTCGCATCACTATATTAGAATTAAACTAACATATAATCCCTGAAATCCATGAAAAAATGGGTCGAGATATATAATTTATCAATTTCTTATCAGATTCACAATGCTGATATGTTATTTTTATAGTTGAAATGAATTTTAAAATACAAAAAAAATATCATATATTATTTGATAAAATATAATAATAACTTCATATTCTTTCACTAAAATATGATGGGATCCAAATGTGTAATAAAGTTTAGAGAACGACCTCACCAGATTCATTTAATCCAAGTGGTCATTGATTTCTGGAAGAGAAGTTTTTTATATAGGCACCTGATTATGATTTTATTTTTCAACAACAAGGTGAAAAATCCAATCATTTTCAATGAAAAAGTATATGATATTCATATGGATACATCATAGGATTAATAAAACATTTAATTTCATAATATTAAAGCAGAAATTTCATACTCATTGTTTACAGTAGATCCATACGATAAACTTTTTTGGATTTAGAAAAAAATATTGGAATAAGATCAATAATAATTCAACCTTTTAATCTAGGAGAAACCCATATAAAACCTTATAATTTACTATAAGAAATTACATACTTATTGGTGGTAGTATGTTCCAATAATTACATTAATTATCTCCCATAAAATTAGATGCTAAATGAATGATGATTCATCAACATTAGGAAAATATATTCATTCCAAAATCAATATAGAGTCCCATTGAAAATGAAATTAATGAATAATATCATCAGAATAAATAAAATTTACCCGTATATAATAAAAAATAATATAGTATATAAATTCAATCATCCAAGACAATATTATGGTGATATTAAAGGCACAAATATCTAGAACAAAAAAAATCCAATGTCATATCAAATTTAGAAATGGATATAGTAGATGAGAAATATTAAAATGCATTCTCATTATTTTTTCCAAGATTAATATATATATATATATATATCCATCACATGTAAAAATTGAATCAGGTATAGGATTCAAAATTTTAAATATTCAATCATAATAAAAATGTTATAGTCACATGTATAAAATAATAGAATATACCTAGATGATCAGATATTATTAGGGAATCTAACATTGAAAAGTATGGTTTTATATTTAGTGGCAGGATCATAAATTTAAAATTAATGCCAATATAAAGGCTATGTATATAATCTCCCATTGAACTAATTATCTCTCTATAATTGAATCTTCTAGTGAGATGAATCACCAATACCTCTTTGCTTTGAGAGGTGTGATCAAATTACCTCAAACTTGATGAACCAATATCTCTCCTCTCTTGATGGTTCATCATAAAACACCACATAATATGAAACATGTGTCCATTAAAATTAAAATGATTAGGTGATTTATTGTATAATGGATTATAATATCTATTTTTTCCAAAATAAATGATATAAAAATGATTTATTCTCTTCAGTGCATATGAAACCGACTAAGATGGTCACTTTTAATTACCACAACCTCTTCATCTAAACCCATAATTTTCCTAATTATTTTCTCAAATGATTCCTTTACTACAACTCATAATATAAGAAGTGCAACCAGATCTGATTAATCCTGAATGATATACAACTTTGATTAATTATTTATCCACTAATTTAACACATATGGTTAGTATGAACATGAATATGTATGATCATATATAAGAAAAAAAATACCCATATCAAATATTCAAGATTTTGTCGTTTCATTTGTGATAAGAAAACAAAAATTGAATGGGATCCAAAAATGAGTTTAGTATTCTATTACCATATGACTATCTAGTGTAGGATAGGTTAACATTTTGGTGTTTTGAAACATATATTTTTATGTATAATACTACTAATTGAACATAGCCTTAAAATTATTCAATGATATATTTTCATAATGTTTCAATGGGACTCTGGACACCCACCACTTCCTATTAGGGATCTTAAAAATTTTCATGGCATATATAACATTATATTATTATGTATATTGAGAAAATTAAATAATACATAAATCATTTATTGTAATTATTTGAATTCACATGGATATTTATATATTCCTAAATATTTAATTTTCTATATATATATATATTATTTTATCCCTATCATTTACTTCATTTAGTTCAATATCAACTTCACATTTTATATCTTGAAATATATTAACACTTTTCTCAATAATAACTTGAGCTCTATGAGGATTATCTTATGGAAAATTATACTCCACACCCTTATTCAGTTTCTTTGGGAAATTAATATGAGTTTTGATTCTATACATTTTAATATATATATAATATTTTATCTATCATAAAAAAATAATATCCGATATAATGATATCAAAAAACATTTTTTCATAATATTTAACACATGAACACATTTAAAGGTCTTATAATCCCTTACTTTGGTAGTTTTAGTCCATTTTATAATAATTCATTATATATATTCTCAGTATAAAAATATGTAAATATATGATGAGATGAGAATAATGTATAAATATAAATTTATCCTAAAAACTATTTCAATATATTCTAAATAGAGATAAATATAATTTTTAAAGGGAAGATTGATGAACTTTTTTAATGAGAATATTTTGAATCATTTAGGAGAATTTATAATATATATATTCTCTTGAGAAGATGATAAATAGTGAGAAGCATGTAGAAATATTATTTCATAGAGTATATACATATAATGAAAAATTACAAAGGAAGAATTTAAATATGGTTAATTGTTGTCGATGCTATTTCATGTTGTTTTATGTACAGAATATAATTAATCAAATGAGGAAGCTGATGAGGTTTAGAATAGTAATGAATATCACAAATATCACCATCTATATAAATATACTGTGAAATTAAAATATTCATATTTTTCTATATGTTTAAATAGTCTGTGGAACTAAATATTATATCCTAATTAATAATATATAATTTTCTAAAAGAAATCATGATGATCTATTGAGAGGAAGAGTAAAGACATATTCATCTGTATGGTTTCAAGCTTGATGGTTGTTACATTATATGTAAGATATAAATGGTTGATGATGTTTCAGTAAAATAATAACTATTAGGGGAAAGGAAATATAATTCATATACACAATGGAGTTTATACATGTTATCAATATCTAGATTCTAGCAAATTGCAATAGTGTTTTTGGTATACACGGGGGTTTATCTAATTATTAACTAATTTTCGGTTTTATTTTTCCATTATTCTTTTTCCCTTTTTCCTTTTTCATTTTTTACCTTATTTTTTTTATTTCATTTATTTTTTATTTGTTAATTTTTTCCCAAAACTACATGATCAAAGACTCAACATTCATTGACTAACACAAACTTACCATGTAAAATTAAGTATATATATGTAAATGGGGAGATTTGAACCCCCCTATATCTTAGTTAATCTGTAAATACTTTAACACTCCAGTGTTACGACCTGTCCCCCGGGGCTCATTCCGTGACTACCCCAAGCCTGCCTTCCATAGGCCAGGGGTTGGGGACTATCACCAAAGGCGTAAATCCCTAAACTGGGAAGGCATTTCCTTTATAACTGTAAACACACACAACATAGTATATAGTTGAATACAAAACACTAAGTAAAATTGAATAAAAAGAGAGTGCTGAAAAGTAAAAGGTGCTGGAAATACAATCTTAACTATAAAGTACAAGTATAACTAAAAAATAAAAAAACCGTTGAAAGGTGAAAAGCAGATCCTGGATTGTCTACCATGGATCCTACCTGAAGGGTAGGTACAGATAGCCTCCTCATCACTCCACGCTTGTCGGTCTCCTCCATGTACCGACACATTGTATGGTTTACCTCGGGGTATCGTCCAGTCCTGGTACTCTCAGCCTCAGTCAGCATTGTGTGTCTTCTGCAACCAACACAACGAGGTGCGGGCATAGCCTTAGAAGGGGTTAGTATAACGACACTCAGTAGGGACCCGGAGACCCTCAAGGTCTCATAAAATCTAACAAGGATTAACGACAAAGAATGAAATCAACAGATAACCCCAATTAGGTATATGCCCATACATATACATACGTTATCATGTAATCCATCTCAATCATGAAGAAAAAAAAAGTTACTGACTCAGCACAAAATAAGAATTTTATTATAAAAACCACATCTACTAGAGAAATCCATCTCAATCAAGTACAGTGGGTCTTCCACGACACTAAGGAACTTCCCACTAACCTTGGACTACTGAGGTACTCCTCCTATCGAGTACCATGGGTCTGTTGTGTCACCAATGCGCTCCCCATCGTGGGTTTTCTATGTCACTAAGGCGCTCCCCCTCGTAGCCTGTTAAGGTACTCCTCCTGTTGAGTACCGTGGGTCTGCCCCGACACCAAGGCGCTCCCCACTGTGGGCATACCGCGACACCAAGTTACATCCCACCGGGCTAGTCGAGTCACTCTGAGTCAAATTGGTTAGCAGTCGTCAGGTCTCATCCAGCTACGAGATCTCTATAATCTGCTCTCTTGTAACTAGAAGGATCTGATCCACAAGCTACTGGTCGATACTCCAATTGTCATGAAGTCCGACGAAGAAGTATCTCAAATGTCCGCCAAGTCATAGGGGTCTCAAAATAACAGACGGCGCATTAATCGGACGCCCAATTTGTGAGTTATTGGCCTTTTAGTCCCGGGGGCCCGGTTTGGATTCATGCACGATACAACCTGACCGTATCTCAACTATACCCCAAACTCTTGTGGGGTATAATAAAAGGGACCATCATGCTCCAAGATTACCAGGGCCACTGACAGTTCATCAAACGGATTCCTGATATCAAAGATATGGTGAAAAGAAAGTATAGAGTCAAAGTGGGCCCGAGTCCGATCTGACCTAGTCAGACTGACCCGGCCCGACCCTGTCTGGGTCGACCCGGTCTGGGTAGACCCGATCTGACATGTTGGGTCTGGCCCATCCCATTCAGTGGGCCAACCATTTTGGTTCATCCCGGCCCGCTGGGCCCGGCCGAACAGTCTGCGTGCGCAGTTCGGCCCCGGCTCGGGGCCTGTTCAGCCCGGAGTGTTGTGAGGGTGTGGCCAGGCATGGCTGAGCTAGTTCGGCTAGGGTGTCGAGAGGGGGGTCGTGGGCCGGCTCGGGAGGACGGGCGGCTGGGCAGTCTGGCAGGCGGGCCAGCAGGCGGCAGGGCAGGGTGTGGCCTGGCCGGTAGGCGGCCAGGCAGGGCGCCAGGCAGCCCAACAGGCATCCAAGCAGGGCGCCAGGTGGGTCGGTGGGCTGGCGGGTTGTCGGGAAGGGAACGTCCAAGCCGGGCCGGTGCGGTTCGGCATGGATCGGTCCGGCGCAGACCGATAGTGTTCAGTTGGGGCGTGCGGTAGGCCAGCGACGACAGAGAGCCGGGTGGCCGACAGACGTCCAGGTGGCCGGCAAGCGCACGGGAGGCCGGCGGTGGCAGGGAGCCAGTCTGCCTGAAGGGCTGTGAGGGCATCGCGGGTTGCGGAGTCCACGAGTAGTGTGTCTATTACATTCGTCGAGTTTGTCACCAAGGTCACCTTTGATGCCCCTTTCCTCCATTTCAAAGAACACCACAAATAAGATCGGCGGAGGGGTCGAACCACGTCGGTTTTGTCCGCATGCTCCGCATTTTGGGTGATAGGAAAAGGCTCTCAAGAATTAAGAACAACAATCCTCGTTCTTTGTTTTGAGAGAAAGAAAGAACATGGGAATAAATCATACTGAAATAAATTTAAACACCTAACTTTGTTCGTCGTTCGCCAAAGAAGTCGTAGGAATAAGACAAAGGTGATCTTCATTCATCGTGTCTTCCACAGACTTCCAATCCCGATCTCGCATGTCGGTTGTGTAAGACGCTCCACGTCAGTCAGTGTTCGGGGAAGAAATTTAAAGAATATTATTGTCGGTGTTCTTCATTGGAAGATGAGTTTCGTCATTGGAGAACTCCTTTTCTCCCAAGCTCTCCTCTCCCCAAAAAGAAAAGATGTGCCAAATAATAGATTATAAAATCTATTATTTCGTTGGAAAGATTTCAAAAAAAAACTAAGCATTTGTTGGCACATTCATATTTTTGGGAGGATTTTACCCCAATAATTGGGTGTGATGGAAACTTTAAAGTGGAGGAAACTCAAGAGGCTCCTCCACATTGAAGAGGGGGGTTGAGAGGTTTTCCTCTCCTCTCATTTAATAGGGGTCGGGTGGTCCCCATCCTTGTTATTCAATTAGGGAGGTTATGAGGTCTTGGGTGGTCCCCACCACATTAATCCTCACATGGGTGGTTGAGTTTGGGTGGGGCCCACCACCATAACATTGAATGGTAGATTAAGGTGTGGTGGTCCCACCTCCAACTTCCATGAGAAAGTTTTAACCAAAAAATAAAAAGTAAGCCACACACTTAATTTTTAATTAATTCATTCTCTAAAAACCCAAAAACTATCATTTAATCTCAACCTACTATTGTCGAGGTGATAGTATTCATAAGCGAATATCAGAATTTCGAGTTGAAAGGTGCCCTCAGATTTCAATTCTGAGCACCAGTTCAAAAGTAATAAAAAACCACTCGTACTTTTAATGAACGTACCCAAACAAAACTTCAGAATCACATGCCGTATTTTTTCGCGGACTCATAAAATTCCCATGTATTTAAGAAAAAAAAATCCCATGAAAATTCTGGGTCTTTACATTCTCCTCATCTCAAGGATTTATGTCCCTGTAAGCTACAACTCAAACTAAGGGAACAAGTGGGGGTACTGAGCATGCATCTGAGCCTCCTGCTCCCATGTGCTCTCCTAGAGGTTCTCGTGCTGGCAGTGAATGCGCACTAGAGGTATCAGACATCCACATAGGACACACTCCTGTCGATCCTCAATCTCCACTGGAACCTCTGAGAACATTGCCCCATCATTGGCGTCTATCTCTCTATGGTCGATGATGTGAGAAGGGTCATGCACGTATCTCCTCAGTTGAGATACATGGAAGACGTCGCACACCTAGTGCAACTGAGGTGGATGAGCCATGGGGTAAGCCACCTCACCTACTCTGCTAAGGACTTGGAAATGTCCGATGAATCTTGGATATAACTTTCCGCCTCATCCAAATCTATGTAGTCCTCATCGAGGTGAGACCTACATGAAAGACTTGGTCCCCATCCTCGAACTCTAGAGGTCTCCATCTCCTATTATCATATGACTTATACATGCTCTGTGTAGTGTTCATCTGCTCCTAGATGATCTGCACCTTCTCTGTGGTAGCCTGTACCGTCTCTGGTGCCACCAGTGCTAACTCCACAGGGTTTGTCGAGCACAATGGTGATCGGCAAGGTCACCCGTATAACGCCACAAAAGGTGTCATCCCTATGGTGGAGTGGTAGCTGTTGTTGTATGCAAACTCCACTAAAGGTAAGTGATCCTCCCAGCTGCGGCTGAAGTAGAGGACACAACCATGTAGCATATCCTCGAGAGTCTGAATGTTACTCTGAGTCTGGTCATCTGTCTGAGGATGGAAGGCGGTGCTCAGACGAAGCTATATCCTAAAAGCCTCCTACAACCCCTTCCATAGCCGGGAAGTAAATCATTCGTCGTGATTTGAGACAATAGAATAAGGTACTCCATGTATAAAAACAATTTCCTGCATGTATAGGGGTCCCAATATCTATATGGAACCCTACTATCTGATCGGTAGGAAGTGGGATGACTTGGTGAGTTGGTCAACGATCACCAAAATCGATTCATCACCCCCTGGATGTACGTGGAATTCCTGTCACGATGTCCATGGATATCCCATCCCACTTCCACTATGGTACCTCTAAAGGTTGAACCAAGACTTCTGGTACCTGTTGCTCTGCCTTCACCTGCTGATAAGTGAGGCACCGGGAGACAACTTCTGCAACTGCCTTCTTCATACCTGGCCACCAGTGCTGTCCTCGAAGGTCCTCGTACATCTTCTCCACTCATGGATGTACCACTAATTGGGATGTGTGGAACTCCCACAACACATTATCAAGAGGTGACAATGGCCCCATAGTACGTCCTCTGAAGAGGATTACGTGCTCCCCACATTCAAAAAATCCATCACGTGCCTGCCCTATGGATATCGGAGCACGTAGTATATCGTAGTCAGCGTATCCACATTGTGCCTCCCTAACTCACTGAAGAAGTTGTGGAGTGACTATAAGAGTCTATAGAAATGATGCTTCGTCTCTATCCACAATGGATATCTGTAAGGTAGCCAGATGCTCTATCGCCTCCCCTAGCAGCTCTATACCAAATCTCCTACTGAGTGCATCTACTAAAATGTTCCACTTTCTAGGAGTATATAATATCACTAAGTCATTGTCCAGGAGGAACTCAAGCCATCACCTTTGTCTCAGGTTCAGGTCCTTCTAAGAGAAGATATATCTGAGAATCTTGTGATCAGGGAACATGGTAAATCGTTCGCCTGTCAGATAGTGCCTCCACATCTTCAAGGCGAAGACCACTACTACTATCTCCAGGTCATGGGTAGCGTAGTTCATCGTGTGTTGTCTCGGATGCCAAGAACCATACATCATCACGTCTTCCTATTGTATTAGGACACACCCGAGTCTGGTTCCTCATGCATCGTAGTACATTACATACCCTACGCCTTCCTCTAGAAGCCTCAAGATGGGGGCACTAGTCATCCTCTACCTCATCTCTTGAAAGATCTTCTGGCATCTCTCCGACCACACGAAGGGTTTACCCTTCTTCTTCAAGGATGATAGTGGTGCTACAATTCTAGAGAACTCTAGAATGAACCTCCAGTAGTACCCAACCAAACCCAGGAAACTTTGTACCTCCTTCACACTCCTGGGTGGCTCGCAAGAAAGTACAGCCTCAATCTTCACTGGTCCACTACAAATCCAGCCTCCAAGAAGATGTTACCCAATAGTTTAACCTCTCATATCCAAAATGGTCACCTCGAGAGCTTTCCATAAATATAGTGCTCTCAGAGTGTGTCCAGTATTTCCCGCAAATGGTAGGAAAGCTCCTCCTCAATAGTGGAGTAGATCAAAATGTCGTCGATGAAGACTATTAAAAGGAGATCGAGGTAAGACTGGAAAATCTTGTTCATGATTCCCATAAACACTACTGAAGAATTGGATATACCAAAATTCATAACCAAGAACACATAATGGCCATACCGACATCTAAAATCTGTCTTCTACATATCCTCATCTCGAACTCTGAGCTAATGATAGCCTGATATGAGGTCTATCTTCGAGAACCACCATGATCCTTTCAACTAATCAAAGAGGTCATCAATCCTCGGGAGTGTGTACTCATTCTTAATGGTCACCTTGTTTAGGCGATAGTATTTGACACAAAGCCTTAAGCTCCAATCCGCCTTCTTGGAGAATAGAATCAGGGCTGGCCAGGAAGAAACAATGGGTCGGATGTATCCCTTCCCCTGTAAGTCCTCTAGATGTACTCGCAACTCACGAATCTCATCAGGATCCATCCAACATGATGGTGTAGATATCGGTTTCATACCGGGGAACATGTCAATGTAGAAGTCCACCTCTCTACGAGGAGGTCGACCTGTAACATCATCAGTGAAAACATCCGTGTACTAGTCCACCACTACAGGATAGATCAGACTCTCTACATCAACTGCTCCGAGGGTAAAGCAGGACAACTGGTGAGTGATCAGCTGCACCCTCCTCTGAGTAAGTCAATATTGTGCTACATAGGCTCCCTTATCACCGGTGAAGGTAAAAATGGTCCCATCCATGTGGACACACCGCACTTTGCGCCAAATACAGTCGATCTGAGCATAGACTGTAGATAACCAGTCCATACCGAATATGACATCGTAAGGACATGACGCCCCTGCTAGGAGATCCCATATGAAGCTCTCATCTCCTAGAGTAAGCTCACACTTCTAGCACTAGTGCATAATCATCGAGTCTACTCCTATAGGAGTCTCTAGCCATAAATATCGAGCCAACGACTCCGTCAGAATCACAGAGCTCCGAATGAGGGCAGTGCCAATGAAAGAGTGACATGAACCTGTGTCTATAAGAAATGTAGCTATGGTGGAGTAGACATAGATCATATCTCAATTCATCTCTGGAGTTCCATGATTTTAGGACGTAGATACATGGAGCTGAGCTCTACCCTGTCCACCAACTCCATGCGGTCGGGGTGGACCTCCTGGTGGTGATGGTGGTAACACCTCGAAACGTCATCCACTTCCAGATGAACGACCAGCTCCTCTACCACGTCTACCTACTCCATGTGGAATGCCTTGATTGAATATATGCTTCTGCATGGGTGGTCCTTCGACTGCCTACTGATCATCCAAATAGTGGGTCGGACAGTCATGAGCCATGTGACCCATCCCGACGCATGAGAAACACTGCCTACTCCTGGAATGTATGTCTCTGCTCCGGGTGCCACGCACAAATGATCCTAAGTCATGCAGTCATCCACCTGTGGGTCAAGTCCTCCTAGACCTTTGCGACATCTGTCTACTTCCAGTTGTAGAAGACTCTACTGCATGTCGACTAGTGGTGGGTCTCGCTACTAGAGACTGCTCAGTAGGGAAACTCTCCACTAATAGGGTTCACTCCAACACCCATGCCTGCGTCGGGATGCTGAGGGAGATCATTGAAGCCCTGATCTCTTTCTTGAGTCCCTTCTCGAAGGTCAAGGCCCCGAAAAATGGGTCCCATACCATATCTATGGAGTAGCGTGAGAGGTCGGTGAACCTCGTTTAGTACTAACCTACATTCATTTTTCCCTGCTGTAGATTAAGTATATCCTTAATGTTCACTATGCGAAGAGTCACTAAGACAAACTCTGCCTAAAACATGCTCTCGAATTCTACCCAGAGGAGTGTCATCTCGTTATGAACATGGAGGACCAAGCACCACCATCTACCTATTTCTACCTGTAGAAGGCTGGTAGTAAGAATCACCATGTGGTTTTCTGGTGTCCCTACTAGTCGAAAAACTCTCACCACAACTTCCTTCAAATCCTCAGCCACCAGTGGGTCCGTATCTCCCCTAAACCTCGGTGGCCTCTAGCACTGGAACTCATGTAACATGCTCAAGCGGCGTGCATCGTCTACTACTGGGGCTGGTGGCATCAGTGGCCCAATAGGGAGTGGTACCGCAGGTGCCTCCATTGGAAAAGGGCCCTGCACCGAGGCTTCATCGCCCAGTAGGCTATCTATGCGTAAAACCCTCAGGACTCTCACTAGTCGTCTGCAGGGAGGCATCCTAAATGAAACAGATGTGATATGGTCAAAGATTATATCGGGTGAGATGACCTTGTGGAGATGACATAATGAAATATTTTTAAAACGCACACGCAATTAGTGTTTTCGTGTACTAAGTAGAAAACCAGAAGTCAGGGTCATGGTGTATGGATACATTGTCCTCCACGCCAACATTGGACTCCCTGAACTGAAAACCACACTCAGTACCCTTAACACAATTGTTTCACAAGAAATATCAGAGTCCTAAGTTCTGTAGTAGAACTGAATCCTCTGATACCAATTTGTCACGACCCATCCCCCGGGGCCCGTGCCGTGACTACCCCAAGCCTGACTTCCATGGGATTGGTGCTGGTGACTAGCACCAAAGGTGCAAATCTCTCAACTAGGAAGATATTTCATTTATAACAATAAAAACACACAATAGAGTACACAACTGAATAGAAAACACTAAGTAAAAATTAATAACAAGAGAGTGCTGAAAAGTAAAAGGGGCCTGAAATACAAGCCAAACTGTAAAGTACAGGTACAACTAAAAAGGAAAAAATAGCTGAAAGGAGAAAAGAATATCCTATATCATCTACCACAGATCCAACCTGAAGGGTAGATAAAGATAGCCTCTTTAGCACTCCATGCCTCTCTGTCTCTCTCCGTGTACCAACACATTATATGGTCCACCTTCAGGTACCATCCAGTCCAGGTACTCTTAGCATCATTCAGTGTTGTCCTTCATCTGCAACCAACACAATGAGGTGCAAGCATAGCCCGTGTAGGGGTTAGTATAACGATACTAAGTAGGGACCCCGAGACCCTCAAGGTCTCACAAAATATAACAAGTACAAACAAAAAAGTATGAAATCAACAGATAACCCCACCTAGGTATATGCCCATACATATACCTATGTTATCATGTAATTCATATCATCCATGATGATAACACAAAAGTTACTAACTCATATCAAACCAGGATTTTTATTATCGAAACCACGACTGCTAGAGATCTCATGCTCAATCGAGTATAGTGGGTCTGCTGCGACACCAAGGCGCTTCCCACTATCCTTGGACTGATAAGTTACCCCTCCTGTTGAGTACTGTGGGTCTACTACATCACCAAGGCGCTCCCCACCATGGGTCTGCCATGTCACCAAGGCGATCACCCTCGTAGCCTACTAAGGTACTCCTCCTGTCAATTACCATGGGTCTATCGCGACACCATGGTGCTCCCCAATGCGGGCCTGCTGTGACACCAAGGCGCTTCCCACTGGGCCAGTCGAGTCACTCCAAGTCAAAATGGTCACCATTATTCTAGTCTCAACCAGCTACTAGGTATCCACACTCTGGTCGCTCGTCACTAGAAGGATCTGCTCCACGAGCTACTGGTCGATGCAACAACTGTCAAGAAGTCCCACGAAGAAGTATCTCAAAGGTCTTCCATGTCATAAAGGTCTCAACACAATAGATGGTGCATCATAGGGGTCTCGAAGGGACCTTCATTATCCAAGATTACCAATCCCACTGATGGTTCATCAAACTGACGCTCGGTGCCAAAGATACGACCAAAAGAAAGTAAATGGTTGAAGTGGGCACAAGTCTGGTCCGACCTAGTTGGATCAACCTGACCTGACCCAATCTGGGACAAACGATCTGGGTTGACCCGATCAGACTTATTGGGTCTGGCCCGGCCCATTGGATGGTCCATCCTGTTAGGTTCGGATCGGTCTGCTGGGCCCTGCCTAGCAGGCTGTATGGGCAGTTCAGCCCGTGCTCGGGGCCGATTCGTCCTAGAGCGATGTGAGGGTGCAGCCCAACAAAGCTCAACCTAGAAAAATCAGGTGATCCGGTTCGTCCAGGGCACCACGAGGGGGGTTGTGGCCTGGATCGGGAGGTCGGGCAGCCAGGAATGCTGGCATGTGTGCCTGAGGGCGGCTGGGTAGGCTGAGAGGCGGTCGGGTAGGGCGTGGCTAGGCCGGAAGGCGGCCGGGCTGGGTGTCAGGCGGGCCGGCGGTTGGCCGGGCAGGGCGCAGTAAAGCCGGGCTGACGAGGTTCGGTAGGGGTGTGCGGGACACCATCGGCAGC
This sequence comes from Viscum album, assembly GCA_963277665.1. Classification (NCBI taxonomy): domain Eukaryota; kingdom Viridiplantae; phylum Streptophyta; class Magnoliopsida; order Santalales; family Viscaceae; genus Viscum; species Viscum album. Next base: position 27,754,849 of record OY728123.1, on the reverse strand, counting down.
TAGGAGTCGGGTGGCCAGTGGGCGGCTAGGTGGCCGGCGAGCACACGAGATCCCACCGGCGTCCGGGAGCCGGTTCGGCCTAAGCGCAGTGAGGGAAGCACGGGTTATGGAGTCTGCTTGTAGTGTGGTCGTTACCTTCATCGCCTTCGTCACCATCATCGCCTTTGACGTCGCTTTCCTCCATTTCGAAGAACACCACAAAGAAGATCGGTGGAAGGGTCGGAACATGTTGGTTTGGTCCGCACCATCCGTGTTTAGGGTGATAGAAATAGGCTCACAATTATGAATCACACCAACCCTCGTTCTTAGTTTTGAAAGAAAGGAAGAACATGGGAATAAATAATACTTAAATAAATTTAAACCCCTACCTTTGTTCTGCATTCACTGAATAAGTCACGGGAAGAAGACGAAGGTGATCGTCGTTTGTTGCTTCCTCTAGACACTTCCAATCCTGATCTCACACATTGGTTGTGGAAGATGCTCCACATCAGTAGGTGTCCAGGTAATAAGTTCGAAGTAGATCATTGTAGGTGTTCTTCGTTGGAAGATGAGGTTCCTTATTGGAGAACTCCTTTTATCTCATGCTCTCCTCTCCCCAAAAATAAAAAATGTTCCAAATAATTGATTATAAAATCTATTATTTCGTTGGAAAGATTTCAAAAAGAAAACTAAACATTTGTTGGAACATTCAAATTATTGGGAGGATTTGGCCCCATTAATTTGGTGTGTTGGAAACTTTAATGTGGATGAAGCTCAAGAGGATCTTCCACATTAAATAGGGGGTTAGGAGGTTTTCCTCTCCTCTTATATAATAGTGGTCAGGCGGTCCCCACCTCTATTATTCAATTAGGGAGGTTTTGTGGTATCAGGTGGTCCCCACCACAGTAATCCTCACATGGGAGGTTGAGTTCTGGTGGGCCCCACCACTATAACCTCTCATGGGAGGTTAAGGTGTGGTGGTCCCACCTCCAAATTCCATGAGGAGTTTTTAACCAAAAAATTAAAATTAATCCACACACTTAATTTTTATTTAATTCATTCTCTAAAACCCAAAACCTATCTTTTAATCTTGACCCACTGTCGTCGAGGTTATAGTGTTGTAAAGAGAATACCGGTGTTGTGAGTTCAACGGTGCCCTCATATTTCAATTCTGAGCACCAGTTCAAAATTTATAAAAACTCCCTCATACGTTTACTGAATGTACCCGAAAAAAACTTTAGATATTGATTCTGGGCACACCTGGCCTTGGAATCACATGCCATCAGTTTTCGTGGACTCGTAAAATTCCCATGTATTTTAGAAGAAAAAAATTCCACGGAAATGCCGGATCTTTATATCCCCAAAATCCATGATGTAGAGACTAAATGTACTTTAATATACTTATGAATATATATAATTAAATTTATGTAATTTCAAATATATGTGAATCAATATTTATTCATAATTTAAATATATATAAATTTAAAATATAATTACATATATATACGTATTCGTTTATATATATCAACACAATATAAATATATGTATATGTTTATAAATATATGTAACTATATTTAAATATCTATAAAATTATATGAATATAATTAAGTTTACATCAACATATATAAAAACATATAAATACATATATAAAATTTAATATATGTATACATAAGTATATATATTTATAAACTTATAAATATACATTCATAGATCCATGTAATTTGAATAAATAAAAATTAATAAATATATATATATATACTTATAAAGTCAAATAAAACTATATAAATACATATAAATGTCCAAAAATATAAATAAATATAAATAAATTTACGTGAGTATAACTTTAAATATATATACATGTTCAATATATATAAACATATATTAATATTAATAAATATATATTAATACATATACAATAATAAATACTTATAAATATACATAAAATTAGATATATACATGAAAATAACTATTTATATATATATAGATAAATATACCAAAATATTATTAAAAAGAAGTTATATATATAATATTAAACAATTAGATTTCAATATAAATATATATAAATACAGACAAAAAAATATATATAATAATATATACACTAACACACACATATGCATGTCTATATATACAACTGTCTAATATTAAAAAATATACATAAATATACATAAATAAACATAAATAAAATAATTATCTATAAAGATAAAAAAAATTATTAACATAATTATATATAATAGAATATTATTGTATATATATAATTATATATAAATATATTTATTTATATATATTAGCCATTAAATATACACATAAATATATAAAAATATAAATTTAATTACCTTGATAAATATATATATACTCAAATAATATATATATATATACCAAAATATACCAAAATATACATAAATATAAATATGTATATCTACATACATATCACTCTATATATATATATAAGTGTAATTATTTAATATATATATATATATAGACACACACACACACATAGATGATATTTAATTGTTAATTACTAATTATAAACAATTAATGAAAAAAAACCCACAAAACATTTGGCAGTTATTAATAAAAAAATCATGAATTAAAGCCTTTTTTCTGAAAACCACTACTAAAAAATAAAAAACATTTTTGAGAAGTTTTAAAACCAATTATTTAATCAAATGTTTCTTTAAGTAATAAGATATTTTTTGTTATTTTAATATGGTTGAAGATGATTTCATATTGTTTTTAACTTTTTATGGATTATTTTTTGTATTTTTAGTATATTTGAAGATTTATAGAATTAGATAGAGTTCATACATAAAATCCTAGATATAGAAGAACATTTGAAAAGTCATAACTGATAACTCATTGAATAATAATTGGAAAAGTAATAATTTACAAAAGAGTAATCATGAGTTTTAATTTTGATATAGATGAATAATATGACATCATACAAAAGATTAATAAGAACACTAATTAACTTATCTTTGGAATGTCATATTTTATGATTGATTAATTTAGTAGGATTTGTAAAATAGATTTTATGTTTCTAGATAATGCATAATTTAATATTAAACTAGATCATGAATAATTTTGAATTTGGGATTGCAAATGATATATATGAACCTTTTTAATTCCTTGTATTATTAAATTATGTGTTTGTAGGTGAAAATGAATATTAAATAATATGATGTTGTGATTTTCATTAATGGAAAAAGAACATGATGTTATTTATTAAGATATGTATATAGATGAACATGGTGTTGATATTTGAAGATGTATATTTCTATTTGAGATGTTGTTTTTTTATAAATATTATTATTTCATGTGATCTGGTATATGTTTGAAAGTATTTTTTTCAAATGTTTCAACAAAGAAGATTCTGAATACGTGTCTAGTCCTTAGCAGAACAAAAATGGAAAAAGATAAGGGGATCTGAGAATTTATTAATATTTACTGAATTTTGAATAATAATGATATATGTTTCTGTTTCATAGAGAGGTTGTCATTATATTTTTTACGAAAAATGACATGTGAAAAACTGGACGTTGAATGTAAAGACAATTATTGTAAATTTTAATACAATATCCTTCTTCAATTATAGAACATTATTGTTGTCATTTCGATTAGTTTAAATGTATTAAAATTAGTCAATGAATAAATATATGAAAGGAAAATATTGAATATTACAATATATTACATCTTAATGACTTAATGATCAAATAAAAAAATTAATAGATTGTGGGAGACACTAATGTGAATAAAACTAATTATCATAAAGTCATTGATTTGATATTGAATGGTTTCTTCTACTACTATTGGATATTTTTTGTATTTAATTTTAATAAAAATTATGTGTGAGTTATCCATGAGGATACTTTAACCAAAGGGAGAAAGTTTATTAGATCTACATATTCTTGTGCATACATGTGATTATAATATTTATCATTATTTAAGAGAACCCATTTGAATATGGTTATGAAGAAAATAATTAGTCTTTTGTTGTTTTTTTTATTAACTAGAAGTTGGTCATTATTATGATTGATAGTTTCATGAATTGTAATATATTAATTTCACAGTTTGATGGTTTTAATTCATTACCTTATCCTTGTATATTCTTGAAAACAAATGATTATTTTTGTTTGTTGGAAACCCAACACTATACAGCATGCTCACTCTCACACATTGAGAGTGAACCTAATATATACATGTCTACTGTATTCTTTAATGTTTCGTCATTATTGGATTAATGACAATATTTTTAGATGATATATTGAGATCTACTCACCCTAACAAGTAGAGTGTTATAATGAAGGAGTATTAATGAGTATATAGTTGTCCACACTTATTCAGTCCCTCCTCCTCAAAGTGTTGATACAATAATCTTGTGGGAACAACATTTGGTATTATTTTAAATGATTATACCTCTAATTAGATTCCATATAGTTAGTGATATATGTTTTCTGATATCTCATATATATTGAAATAATTATTAATTGAAAATTTTAACAATTTTATGATCTTTGTGTCAAAGAAATATATAGGAAATATCACGCATAACATTGGATAATTATAATAAAATATATAAAAATGAAATATAGAAGTTATAATCCATTATAAAATTAAAATATAAATAAATATTTACATTCACAAATTGTTTTCAAATAGGATTGAGACCTAGAATACATTTAAATAATGGGAGGAAAAAATATACAAGTGGTAATAGAGATAACAATCACACTTCGGGACTTATAAAAGTTTTACATCAATTTGAGGTAAATGAATTTATTATCAATTAATGAACAATATACATTTTTATAATATCCTATTAATATTAAATAAAAACCTTTTTATATAAATGCTACCATTATCACATTGATATTTCTTCATTTTATGGATTAAAAACATAATAGTTATTAAATTAATGATTGAAAGGTTTATTATGCTTGGAAAAATTGGATCAAATTTTATGTGGAAAAAATAAACTATAAAAATTTATCTAATTCCTTAATCTTTATCATTATAAAATCTAATTTCATCCTTAGTACATGTAGTCACTTGAGAACATGCATCAAAGAAAGGGGTGATCTGATAGCCTGGAAAGAGTTGTAATAAGGGTCATGAATCAATATAACAGGGGTGAAAATAATCATCATTATCATATCATAAGCATAGGACCATCATAATAATCATGATGGAAACATTATATAATGTAATATAATGTTAAAATTTATAAAAAAGTTTCATAATGGTCAAATACAGCACATTACTGTGAACAAATCTAGCATCATGTTCATGCATAACATTAGTGTGTAATCATAACATCATCCTTATGGACAAATATTGAATCATGTTCGTGAATAATACATATTATTTCATTGGATAACTCATATTAACCAATGCATTGGAGTACCATATATTTTTAGTCCCACTAGTCACATCATAGTATTTACATAATCAGGCATACCACATGGAATGTATAAAAATAAAAATAATAAAAAAACATGTAAAAGAATGGGTTTAATAAATATTTAATATATCATCCGTTCATGAAAAAAATTAGGTTCCAAATTGAAAATTTTAGATAATAATTTTTAATAAAAAATCATTTTTCTTTATATAATATTCTACATACGAGGAGTTTAAGATATGTTTTGGAAATAACACCTTTTTGGAAAGTCAGTATATTCCACTAAAAATTTTAAATAAAAAATATTTATATCCCAAAAAACTAAATGTAATAATAGTTAAAAGATATGTTTTTAATTTTATAGGAATATCCATACTAAATATATAATGAAAGAGGGGTAAACTGAATAAAATCAGTTCAGTTAAAGAATACCCTTACCTTAATTCCAATTTTATTTCTTATTTTTCATCTGTGTAAATAATAAAAATAGGATTGAAAAAACTTATTTATATAAGATAATTAGGTTGATATCATTCAATATTTATCACCTAAAATTATTGGATTCTATTTTGAAATATTATTTCTTAAACATTAATTATTCTGATATCATGTTTTTATTAAATTTTACATTTCTCTAACAATTTCTTTAAATTTTGTCAAATTAGTTTTACATGAGTATAATTATTTATAAAATCTTATAATACTAGTGATTATATGATTATATTTTATATGATACTCATAATATTCTTCCAATATGATGATTATATGTGTAGACATGGTAATTTCATCATATGTGGTTAACTGACCATTGATGGGACATTGTCGCTAGGGCATGAAAGGAAAATATGAAATTTATATATATCATACATATGATACTTAAACCTTTTTAAGATAAATAATATGACGGTGTATAAATTTCTAAATAGTCTTATAAGGATTAGTTTTGAAAAGGGGTCGCGAAAAAAATGGTAAGAATAAAAAATTGAAGATTTGATCGAAACTTACATAATCCTTAGGGTAAATTCTCTTGTATGGCATTAACAATCTATCGATTCTTGGATTTAGATTACTCAAGAACAACATCAGGTATTATAATGGGATTTAGAGTGGTATTTGTTCAGATCATTTTCTTTTCCAAGTAGTAGAGGAGTGGTTTTCCAACAGGAGGGACAATAGTTATTTATACATGAGGAGAGGTTTATTTTTAAAAAAATAGATATAATCAAGAAATAAATAAAGGGTAAAAATATTTAATATTGAATATTTTTATGTCATAAATCATATATAAATAAAATATACTTGTTTTTTCTATTTATAAATCATTATAATTAGAGTTTATTACTTTATTAATAACTAATATTTAAAAAAATAAAATTGATATTTTATGTCACCACGTTCAAATTTACATTTTGGAAAATGCTTCTTAGGTTAGGAATTAAATTTATTTTATTTTATTGTAACATTAATGAAATTAAATATTTTTTCCTAAACAGAGAGTTTTATAATTTACTAGTTCATTATCTCATCACGATTGATGTTATTTTAGATTCATTAGTTCTGTGAAAAATAATATTTTTATTATTTAGCTAAAAAATAAATTATTTTATAAAATTACCAAAAAATAATCCTTGTAGAATTTCAATATTATGATACTGAAAATGATATTCATATTGTCAAAATAAATTTTTGTAATAGTTATTTTTAATTTTTAATATAAAAATTACGACTTTTAATAAATATTTTAAAATATAATTTATTAAAAATGTGCTTATATTTTCATTGAGTTATTTAATCATGAGGCATTATAATATTTTTACTCACTTAAATTATTGAGCATAAATATATTTTATGCCATAATTTTTAAATTTTTACTTAAATAACTATTCGATCAGTCATATTATTACTCCCACCAATCATGTAACTATTCTAACGGTTAGATTACATTTGCAACAGTCACACTAATTTCAATAAATACCACTTAATTATTTCTCTCAATATTTAAATAAATTATTCTGAAGGTTCAATAATTCAATTTTCTATAGTTATTATTGGGATAAATATATATTTATTATTTTCTATACTTATTTTGTTGGAGGGATGACTCTAACCGATTTGGGAAATCCATATTTTCACATTAAAGATTTTATATTTTATATTTTTTCCCTTATAATTATTTAAATTTTAATGGGTTTAATTATTTAATAATTTAATAATTTTTAAAAATTGAATAATGTTTTTTTATTCACAACATTTTTTAGTGTGTGATATTATATTACATTCTTTAATCCACATCAATTTCAATAATAAAATATCAATTATTATATCTGGATTGTAAAATTATTCATATGTTATTTTAAAGAAACCCATGAAAAAATTTCATAAAGAAGTAGTTATTTTTTATGGATCTCTTTATGAAATTCAGTTGTATATCACTGAAGTTGAAGTTGATAATGAAAGGATAATGGAACTGTAATGACCCAAATTTTTCATACATGATATTTATCATTATTACATGATAAATTATTATATGAAAATGTTGTTGGGGTAGCCACAATTTTGTAAAACCCCATAATATTGCATCCAAATCACTAGTCTTCAAATGATGTTATACCCCATTGGGGATTTATGATACAGATTCCCACGAAGGCACTGACAGTGAGTGTAGTGATGCAGGCATGACGCAGGTTGGTGGTGATGTATTCAAGGTGGATAATACTTTTTATTGGGACTATGAGGTATATAATGGGTGTCTGTCTACCCAAAAATAAAGAGGTATTGGTATTTATAATTAAAAAGAGTCTTCATCCCTAACTTTAAATATATATAAATATTAAATAAATAACACTAAATGAACATTTAAGGTATGGTGTCATTGAAACTTGGTGACTAGTAAAAGGTATTAATGTTACAAAAAAGAGTATGTAATCTAATTTTAAACTCTATTAAAAAGAACTTGTATTATCACATGAAAGATCATAACTCTATAGGATTTTCTAGGAACATTTATCATATAAGACGAGTGAGAAAAAATTATGTTAAGGGGTAATAAATGTAAGATAACATCACAGGAAAAACACGAAGAATAAAATGATAACATGGATATATTTTCATGACACATAACTTATATACACGAACATAAGATCATGAGGCATAACACGGAAGTGTGGCTACAACATAAACATGATAAATTCATAAATATCTATCCAAATATCATAACTATATCCTGTAAAACATACTTCCTAGGATTATGACCAAGGTATCATACAAAAATTAATATGGAATGATTTTAATATATCGTGATGGTGTCACCTTCATAAATCAGTTCTCTACCAAATGTATTAGAGAATTATTAGGGAACACAATTTATATGTCTAACATTGTGTTTTTAACATTTCTCAATGATCATAAGTACAATTAATTTTTAACCCTTGAGGAGGGAATGTTTTTTTATACACTGATTTCAAGAATCAATAATTTAACTATGAATATTAATTGATATACATGAATGGAAATTGATTTGGTTAGTCTTGATATAAAAATATAACAATAAAATAATGCTTAACAATTTTTTTGGAATTAAAAGGAAAAATGGTGGGAATTTATACTAGTGTAGGGGTACTTTACGGTTAAAAATATTGGTTATAAAAATATATCAAATATTCAGTTGAGGGTAAAAACAATTACTACTAAATTAATGCATAATTAATGAGAAAATAATGAAACATTATGTTGGATATAATCCTATGTTAAAATTCACCTTTCATAAAAACCATTTAATTCATTTAATCAAGAAATAATTATTTTTCTCAAAAATACAACTTTTACTTCCAAAATATAATGTATAATTTTAAAATGTAATAATAATTTTTTAAAATTAATTCATATAATTCAAACATTATAATTTTATTGAATAAAATGGTTCTTATATTTTTTAATGGATCTCATATAATTTTAGTTTCTTAAAAATTTTAATCCTCATATTAATATTTTTTATGATTTCACCAAAAAATAAACCATTTCAAATAATTCCTAAAAAATAATCCTAATAATATTTTTATCTATTTTGTCCAAAAATGAAATTAATATTATAAAAATAATTATATAAATAGAGTAATTATAAATTTTAAATAAATATCTTTATTTATTGAAAATTGACTATTATTTTGAAGTAATTAACCTTTTAACCATTAATAAAATTTCATAGGGAATAATTAAATTATATTATCTTATAATTGTTTTTTAAAATATTATTTGCTCAAGTTAATATTTTGTTTTATACTTCTAAATTTATGAAATAATATATTTTCAGTTTATTGAAAAATATTTTTATTTTAAAAAAATATATTTTTGATTTCATAATTATATATTACAAAACAATCCAAAAAATAAATTTTTTCTTCTACATTAATAAAAATAATAAATTACAACATTCTAATTGAATAATTCATATGATTACCATATTCCATTTTAGTCAATCATTATAATTCCCAATAGTTTTATCAACCAATAGTGATAATTTTGAATGAATGTTTCCCCTATTAATAAATTATTACTCTCACTTCCCCAATAACTTCATCACATACAATGGTTTTTATAAACCCATTTATAATGTCTAAAACATTATAAAATTTTATATTTTTTTAATTTTTTTATAGTATGGATGATATTCTAGAGAGAATAAAAAAATATGGTGTTTTCCTAGTGATTATTCTATCCAATAGTGTTTATCGATGTATTATTAGTAGTTTTAGTAGTCCTTATTATTATATGTCATGAAAAGAAATATAATTTTATTTTACTATTCTTATATTATAAAATATACTAAAATAGTTGTTTGAAAACATGAGATATATTATTTAATAAAAGGGTCTTTTTGTTCGGTTACATTATCACCTATAAATAATCAATCCCAAAAAAAATTTATACATCAAATTAAAAGAGATTACATTTCCTTCATCACTTCTTCAGGCTCCCTAGCTACTACATTAGTCCTTGGAATTCTATACAAGAATTTATTAAGTTGGTTTGTTTTTTTTCTTAACACATTCCCCCTTTCATCATGAATCGTTAGAGGTTTATCATTATATGAATTGTATGATTAAAATTTCAAATCATTTATGTCAATTATATGTGATAAATATAATATATAAATCCTTATTAGGGATTCGTGGAAGACATCATGGAATTTGGAAAAATTCGATGTTAGAGATAGTCAATTTGAAATAGGTCCAATATGCTCTATGATCTCAAATGTTTCAATATACTTTGGAATCGATTTCTCATTCCTTCAAATCTAAATGAATATTATCTAATGTGATACTTTTAGTAATAGATGATACCAAAAATGGAATTATAGGTCCTTATTTTAATTGTATGTATAACTATTATGTGGACTTTGAGTAGTCTTGATTTGTATATAAATTAATTGTATCGTATCCTTGGAATCATTCACCATGTTCATTCCCAAAGGTTTTCATTCTACAACATCATCCAAACTTATTGTATTTTTACACATTTTATGAATGATGATCCATAATGATCCATTTGATTACATGAGTTTCAATTGTTATTATAGGATAATTAAACAATATTAATATGTTGGACCCAAGTCCATTGAAATTAATGTGATTTATCCCTCAACACGTCCTAAAATGATGGAATAGTCCCCTCAGACTCACAATTAGTTTGAGGATAAAATCATGTGTTTTTTAATCTATATTCCTATCTTCATAATGGTTCACCTATAACATAGAAGTAAATAACATATCATAGTCATAAAAAATAGATATAGTACCCCCATTAAGTCTCACTACCTTTAGAAAATATAAATTAGCAAGGTTATCATGTGATAAATCCTCTCATATAGAATTGGAATGGGATAAATTAGTAATATTTCAATGTTTAAGAATATATAATTGTTTCCCTTAATATTAACCCACTAATTTCATAGATAAATACTATATCGTGATATATTAATTTCATCACATAATATAATGATCCATGGAATAATGTTTTAGGTTTAGTATGTTTTCAAATTTCAATACATAAACAACTAGTTCATAATGGAACTACATAATATCCCACTAAATTATTCAAAACGAGAACCCTTATTTGACATTTCAAACACAATACCTTTTTTAAGTACTTGGTGATTGGAAACATAATATATGGTGAGCTCAGTTGATCTATAACGTAAAAAAAGGAGATATAAACTAAGAGTGCATATAGGTGTATGAAAATGTGAGAATAACATTTCAAAACAATACGCAACATTTCATAGATAATAAACAAGATTAATGGAATAAATAATGGTATTTAATAAATCATGAATCATAATATAATCAAATAAAATGATAATTTATAGAGGAATATTTCCATAATAAATATATTTGAGGAATTCACATAAGAATGGAAAATATTATGTCAAGGATACCCATCATAAAATTCATAACACATTGGTCTTGGGCTAACCACACATATACCTACTTCAGGCATAAGATATCATACTTTTTACACTCTTTTATGATTTGCAAATCCTCTAATGTACCCTCATTTGGTTTGGTATGACCGCTTATGTTCCCCCTTTTGGCCTTTGTAACCTCCCATGTAATCCTTTGTAGGCTATGAATAACCTCTAATGTACCCTTTGAGCTCATAGAAAATTTGAATTTATGCAATGAAATAGAGATATATATATGTAAACACCATCACATAATACATAAATTTGAGTTCTATAATATCATGAAATTTTTATCATAACCTAACCCATAGAAATGAAAATGGTTATATAAATATTTTATCATAGCATAACCCATAGGAAAGAAATGGTTTTCAAAATCCTCTTATCAACTCATCAAAGCATAACACATGGAAAAGGAATTTGTTTTGTGAAAATATCTTCATTATAATCATATAAAATCAACATTAATAAAATGTATTTTAAAATATGATCATATCCCCATCAAGAAATAAGAGATACCGATGTAATTTTTCACTAATGAATATAAATTCTGAAAAAATATAATTAAATCATTAATGAGGAAAATATCCATTCCATTTTTAAATAACATATTTAAAATATATAACTTTACAAAACATTGATGAAAAAAATTTCCAGGAAAATAGACTTCTAATCCTATAATAGAATATTTATATCATTTATTTTCGAGGATGACATAAAATAAAGTTCAATTCGTACATGTTAAAATAAGGATTCTTTTCAAAAAAAATCAATAATCCAAAACAGTGTAATTTGAGAAACAACAAGAAAATTAATTTTAAAAAAATTAATAAAAATTGAAGCATGGGTAAATATTTATTTAAAACATATTTTTAAAATATTTAAAACATTATTGATCACATTTTTAGAAAGATATATATAGATAAGAAAAAATATTTTTGAATAAAAGGTGAAATAATGTCAACATTTATTTAAAAATTCACTAATGATTAAATTAATAAAGATATTAAAATGTTAATATTACATTAAATCTTCATAAATAAATATATGATCCTAAAACGAATGAGTATCTATATTTTTAGGTTATAATATTTCATCATGGAGAGATTAACTATAAACAATCCTGATATATAATATAATTATTACATAACACTATTTCCACATTGGAATCATTTGAATCATAACAGTAGTGAAAAATTAAAATTAAATGAAACATTAAATCCTATTAAAATAGTGATATTTATGAAATAGTTTTTCATAAGTTACTATATACCCAACACAAAATAAATGAGTGGTTATTATGGAATATGTCTCCCAGAAATAGAAGAGTTACCAAAACTCCCTTACCTCAAGTCTCGAATTTCATCCTACATAATTGAAACTCATATTAATAAATAAATATTAATTATAAATATATTATATAATAATAATATTATATATAATACCATATATTATTTACATATTTCCTTTTATGACACATTTAATAACAAATCTTTGTTAAAATCACGTTTCGGGTAATAACTGCTTTGTTTTTCTTGTATGTTTCTATATAGTATTTTTTGGTATTTTACATTTATCATTGTCCGTAAAATACAAATTTTTTTCCATGAAATAAATATCATATATATGAATTAGATGTTTATTTGTGGTCATCCATAATGGATAGATATAACAAAATGAATTACTCCCTTTATATATATTGTAGACTGTACGTATGTGTGGACGATGTTTCTATTTTCACAAAATATGGAATGAAAGATATTTAAATAATAATTAAAAATTATTGAATAATTATTATAAATTTTTTTCATATATATTATATATATATATATCTTTTTTACCATCCAAGTAAAACGGGATAAAAAAACATGCAGAGGTTTTTGATGTGGTAATCCGCTGTACAAAAGTGCGATGTTATCTTTTTTCAACCTGTTTGAAGGTATGAAGTCAGATGTGATATTATAATTAAAAAAGTATTTTTATTTTATAGATATCATATATATAAATATATTTTATTCTTCATTATATATAATTGTGAGAAGTGTTGATGGAAAACATAATATTTCAGTTCATAAGGCAATATTCTACCACACACATGCTCAAGGGGGGTCATTTCCCATTTCAAGGAAGAGGAATAAAATTTATGTCATTGAATTAAAATAATTAAATTTAATTATATGGTATATAATCAAGTTATTATATCATCATATTTGAGTAATATTTTAAATATGTGATATAAAAAAATAAAAACTCTCATTTAATAACGAAGCATTTTCTTCTAAAAACCCCTATAACATTTCACCATAAGACATAATAATATAGTTTAAAAATAAAAATAATTATTTCAATAGATGTGTATGAAATTAAAAAATATACTTCGGTATGTATTTTTTCTAAAAATAAAGTTTTTATAATCATTAACAGGATAGGAGACATGGTTCCATTTTTAAGTGGCGGAGAGAACACACATAGTGTTTTACATTAGAAAAAGTTGTACCCACGTTCAAACCACAAAAAAATTATAAAAAATTTCCCATCATCATAACCTGTATGATATAATGTATAAATAATTCCAAAAAACTGGATTTCTATGTTTTTTATCCCATTTTACCCCGTATCCTTTTAGATTAACCCCTTAGTAAATCAGTTTTAACCTTAACCACGTCATTAATTATTAATGTTATCCACTATATATACTAAAACTGGGTTCCTCCAGGTTGATGTGTCGCCTCCTCAAGATTCCACGTCCCCCATCTCACTATTTCCATTCCGGTTTTACCCCCGTACGATCGCGTACCTCCTCCAAACCTTACCCCTCTCCGCCCGCGATTTGGAATTCACCGCTCCACCGAACCCTCCTTCTCCTCCCACGATTAGGGTTTTATCTCACCTCATTTCCCGACATCGCCTCGCGCATACCATCGCCGACCTCGACAAGCTCATCGAAATCTCGATTCTCCTCTCCAGCCATGCTTCCGTCTTCGGCTACTCTGACTACAGCTCCTCCGCTCGCGACTTCTCCACAACCGGTGACTCCTCCATCGGCTCTTGCACATCCAGGTCCTCCGCTCCACCTACAGTTCCCTTTCCATATAGTTCGCAGTGAGTAACCCCAGGTATAAACATTACTCCGACCGCAGTTGGCAGTTCGTCCACGATCTTCGTCCTTCCACCACGCATCCAAAATTTGTCGACGAGGCTTACAGTATCATTTTTCTTTCGATAGGTTTTTCAATCTTCAACTCTTACAAACATTTTTCTTCACATATCTCTTCTTGCAGATCGTAGTATACTTCCAATCCTATGTCGGTCTTATTGTATCTGTGCATCAGTAAGCATCTTCGAGTCCACTATCTATTTTTCTGAATCTAAATGACTGCATTTTTTCAATCTCTCTGATCCCATTGGACCAACCTCCTCACCTTTATTGTGGTCTGATTCGGAAACACGCACATACAATTTCCAACTCTTCATTCCCTGCCCACTGAGTGCTTCTGCTCGTCGGATGTTCATAGACTATATATCTCCCGGTGTTCTACTGCTGAAGCTAATTGTAAAATTATCTCCATCGAGTACAAAACCAACTAAGGTTTAACACCATGATACTACCCTATCTCGCACAAATACTTCTACGGTTGTTAGCAAATACTACCATAAACCGGCACCTCAATTTTTCTCCACCTCGCCCTCCTCCATTCTCCTGAAAAAAAACCCAAGGTTGGATTATTCTTTGAAAAATCCAACTCAGAAAAGGTAATATTGGTGATTCAAAACTCTGGTTCTGTATGAAATCAAATCATACAGAGATCTTCAGCTTATTTTTTCCTAATCCTTCATATTTCTCATACTAAACTGGTATGTAGAATGATTTCGCTTTCAACAGAGACTGACTCTTATCCATTGTCAATTTTCTCTCAGAAGATATGGGCGACCTCCACCACTATTAACCTTGTTCGTGATTTTTAGTGTAAAATCATCTGTCAACATACCAAGAATTTAACCCTTTTTCTGGTTTCTGATACTTTCTTTATTTGTGAGTGAACTAGGTTTTCCATGAAAGATTTCATGGTTTCAGATGCAGGTTGTGGAGTTGTGCTTGGTTGATTTAAATCGGGTTCACAAGATATAGGTAATCGCTGATTTATTTAATGCAATTGGCTTATTTAATTCAAAGTGTGTTGGTGCAGGTTATAATTGTTCAATTAGATGGTAAATTTTCGTATGTGATGGAAAAGTTTCACTATTTTTCTTATGCTGGAATAATTGAATTATTTCATTTAAAATCTTGACTCTTTGTGCACTTTCAGGGTTTCAGATGCAGGCTGTGGAGTTGTTCTTTCCGGATTTAATTCGGGTTCACACGATATAGGTTATCGCTGATTTAATTAATGCAGTTGGCTTATTTAATTCAAAGTGTATTGGTGCAGGTTGTCAAGGTTCAGTTTGATGGTTTCGAGCACCTCAATGTGATTTAATTAAATTCATAATCCTACCTTCTAATTTGCATTGGATTTAATTCAATTCATATTTTTTTTTAATTTTAGTATGTGGCAGCAGATTTCTGAATGTTTGGGATACATTGTATATATCATTTGTGATTCAATTTATAAATTGTATTTAAATTTACTTATTGTAGTGTATTGATTTCATCATTTTTAATAATGTCAAATTGTGCCCTATCAATATGCTTGGTCAAACATTAATGAGATGTTTGTTGTGATTTTTCCAATATTAAGTTATTTTCATTGGTCCATGTTTCTAATTCCAATTGGGTAGGGGCATGAGGCTGAAGAAATACTTCTTTGGTACCACAAAATGGTATGAAATTAAAATCATTGGAACACTTTTTATGATAAACAGTTTTTCTAGCATCAAAACATATGATATTTTATTTTCTATTAGAAAAATTCTAAATGATTCATATTTAATTTGTAAATTCATGTTTTAATAATGAAAGAAAAATGGTCATTGGAAGATGTTTCTCTCCATTCAATGTTAATCATTCAATAATCAAGGAAATGTTTCCTCCCATTGCAGAACCATACTTGACTAGACTTCTCATTGGGTTATACCCTTTCATGGGGTCGACAATGGAGTTATCCCATCAAACACAAGTTGTGATGATTGTATTCATATAGTAATGATTTTTTTTGAATTTTTTAATATGTATTCCCTTACGTGTCATTGAATATTATACATGCACTTATTATTTACAGAGCTTCGAAGTTGAATAGAATGGTGACATTTATTCTCATGCTATCCCAGTATTCAATATGTCCTCATATATATTTTTTAATTCAATATCATGTTTTCAGGTCTTCTAATGTGGTTGAGAGATCCCTTTAAAATCTGGGAATGGGTGAATGTCTCAATTCAGTGGAAAAAAATCTTGAATCACCTCCTTTTATCCATTACTTTTCACTATTCAGGTGAGCTTTAAAACCAGCAGTACATAACTCTAGACATTGAGTTAAGAAACATCAATATTCAATCTATCTTTATCAATTTTTTTCACTTTCATGTTGTCAGGTCTTTTAATGTGGATGAGGGCTCTCTGTTGATGCTACTTCACATGGTTGAATGTCTCCATTCAGGGAAATGATATCTGTCTAACCCTCTGCTTACCCAGGATTGGTCTGTGTTCATGTAAGTTGTAAAAACAGTAACCTAGGTAGGTGTTTTTTTTTCACTGCCTTCTATTTTCATTACATCTTTGGATTATACAATGTTGTTTTTTGCAGTATCAATTTCATTATATCATTTAAACAGAATTCATTTTTTTGCATACAATTGACAATTTGTGAACATCAAATTACTGATTAAATAATTACAGTGGTAAGTATTTTTTGTAAATTATTGATTTAATTCATCTCTTAATGTACAAAAAATTGTTGATAGAGTTTTATGATGACGATGTAGGGCAATAGATAGTTACAATGAATCATGACGATGCAACATCCACAAGCCATGCCAATGAACTACATCCTCATTTAAAAGAAAACATATAATTGAATACTTTCTTAGGATATTGACATTATGTGGTGCATATGAAAGGTATCAGAAGAACATTATAGAACCTGTTCTTTTTCAAATTAGCTTATATATTTTTATATCAAATTTTAACTCTACTTTTATTATAGGATAAAGGAATGTTGTTGTAACACATATAACACACACGATTATCCTTTCTCATCCTTATAGGTTGTATATTGTACATTTTTCCATGTTTCTTTCTTTTTTCTAGCATATAGACAGATTTTCTAGCATATAGACAGAATTTCCAAATCAGTTTCTATTATAATTTTCACATTTCCGAAATCAATTTCAGTTAATTTTCTAGCATATAGGCAGGGGATGGGTAGGTTGAAGGGGGAGGGGGGGAGGGGTGGGGAGGGGAGGGGAGGGGAGGGGCATGAGCTGGGCAGAGGCTGGCCAGGTTGGAGGGGAGGGGAGGGGAGGGTGATGGCAGGGGGGAGGGGGCTGCTAGGGGAAATGGTTGGGCAGGGGGGAGGGGAGGGGAGGGGAGGGGAGGTGAGGGGATGGGCAGGTTGGAGGGGAGGGGAGGGGATAAGAGGATGGTGGCAGGGGTGAGGGGGTGCTGGGGGAATAAAGTTGGGCAGGGGGGAGGGGGGGAGAGGAGGGGAGGGGAGGATGAGGCCAGGGGGAGGGGGCTGCTAAGGGAACATGTTGGGCAGGGGGGGAGGGAGGAGAGGGTAGGGGAGGGGAGGGGGGAGGGGGCTGCTTTATGTGATACCGCCCAACCTATGTGCTACTTTGAATGTTATTATCATTCATGTCCATTTATATATTATGATCTATATACTTCTGTTGTGTGCTTAACGTCCATTTGAATGTTCTTTTTAACTTGGATATTTCATTTATGTCCATTTCTCTGACTAATTTTTCTGTAACCAATTTTCCTATTGAGTACCATTTGGTTTTATAAAAAAGGACCATAGAAATTGGAGGATATCAAAATAAGAGGCCCAAGCATTCTTGCTATTTATGCACCAAGAGTTTTACATTTGGTAATTCTATGGGTGGCCATATTATGCACCACATGATGTATGGGTAATGCTGTTATTTTTTGACTCAACAGTGAACTGTCCAATGCTTTTACTGAATCAAAATATATGAACAGTATTGGAATTCCCCTGGATTTTTATAGCTAAAACATTTTGATTGAAGTGTTCTTCGCAACTAGGGATCCTGAGAAAGGATTTTTCTTAATTGTAGATAATATTTCAGAGTAGTGTGTCATTTTATTTTGATGCATGTGCTACCTAATTAGATGTTATACGTGGTTTGTTTATTATTTTTATGTTTCTTGATCATTTTAATGTCGCCCAATGTAATTACATGTATTCTTTATTTAAGTTTTTTTATCACCATCTCAGGTATGTAACATGCAATCATCATGTTTTTAAGGTGCAACATCAATAATGACTAACTATTGTGGCTAAAGGATTTGATGTCTTCTCAAAGGTATGGTTGAATCCTTCTAAGACTTGTGATTGGTAATAATTTATTATGTTTTTCACTACATTATATATACACTTCAGTACCTGTTATGCCCAAATTTGAGATTTGTTATCTGAAAAAAAAAATTTCCCTCCCCCACTATCCCTCCCTATACTATATATACTTACATACATACATATGTATGTTTTCATGCATGCATGTATTTATTCTAACCTTTCATGACAATATATTTTAATTTTTAGTACATATAGAGAAGTATGAAAAGGAATTCAAGGAACCTAAATTGGCTGACTTGGAAAACAAGAACATTGAAGCAAGTTCCATTCCTAGAGGTACCCACAATCATTCTCTACTCTTTATTGGAGAATATTACTCCAATTCAAATGCACACAAATATTTGTGCTGTTCAGAGTTTTTATCATTTCTCTATGACAACTACCACTACAATTTGGTCCCATTTATTTATAACATTCTGGATTCTTTAGTTTTGGTGGCTTCTGATGTGCACTAATCTCTTAGAACTAAAAAAATAGTCTTCCATGTCATCACAGTCAATAAAACAAATGTTGGCATGCATGAATGGTTTATGCTGAACCATATTACTCCTACAACAGTTTAAGTAAAAGGAATCTAATGTAACATTAAATGAAATTTAAACATTTCATTCCATACCAAACATTGAAAGGTTATTATAATTTCATTCTTTAAATTCAACGTGCCCAACAACCATGAAAGCAGTTGTGTAGGTTGATAGAATTTTCATAGCATGAAAAGGTTAATTTTTTTGTTGATATCATTTGAGATTTCAATAAAATTGTAAGTACTTATATTTTTACTGTGGATTATGTTGGTTGGGTGGGTTGGGTGGGTGGGTGTGTTCATTTTCATGCGGTTTTGTTAGTTTCTTCCCCTATAATAGTTTTCTGTACATTTATTTTCCTTTTGATTCCTCATTTATAATTTGATGATAAATTATGATCTGAAGTGTTATCTATACATTTTTTTTCTATCATCATTTCAATTTTCATGTGAGGTTTAGTTTTTTAAATGTGACCAATATGTTTATGTGAATTTAATTTTAGTTTTTTTAGTGTAGAATTTTACTAACTACTGTGTTGTTGAACAGATTTTCCAAGCCTTGTCAAGGTGGTATTTTTAGAAGATTATGTTGGGATTCAGTGGGATTTTTCAACCTTATGAGATATTGATCTCAGGGGAAAACATGGAGCTGTCGAATAAATTCCAAAGTGTGGATAGGGGTGATATCTAAAGAGATATTGGACATACTTAAATTTTTTTCATCCCTGCATAGACAAGATTTAGTATTGATCAATTGTTTAAATGTGAACAATATGTTTATATGAATTTAATTTTAGTTTTTTAGTGTAGAATTTTACTAACTACTGTTTTGTTGAACAGATTTTCCAGGCCTTGTCAAGGTGGTATTTTTAGAAGATTATGTTGGGATCTAGCGAGATTTCTCAACATTATGAGATATTGATTTCAGGGGAAAACATCGAGCTGTCAAAAAGATGCAAAAGTGTAGATAGTGGGTGATTTCTAAAGAGATATTGGACATACTTCAATTCTTCTCATCCCTGCATAGTCAAGATTTAGTATTGATCAATTTTCATGGGATTATGGGATGAATGTATTTGATTTATATACATGGAGGACAAACATAATATGCGGCAATCACCTGATTTTAATTTTGATGATTATATTAACATGTGGCATGGTTAAAAATTATTTCATTGTTTTTAAAAAATAGAATAGATATAAATATAAATATAACATATTAATTGTGTTTACTTTAATATATATAGTTTTTCAACATTATTTTGGTGATCAAAACCTCAATTGTTATCAAGGGTGTGCAAAATAACTTCCATATTGATGAATAGTCTAATCCATATTTCTCTTTAGATACTAATTATCTTTCAATGACACAACATGGAATGCATTAATGTTTCCTACTAATCCGCATATATGCATCGTTGCAAGCCCATAGAATCCAGTTAACCCTGGGAACATGAACATCTCTCTATTTTGCATTCCACAATTTATCTCAATCTCACCTCTTGCCTCCATCTCAGTATCCACATTCATCTTTCGTTTCATTTCTGTCTTTGATTCCCGCCTCTCCCATTGCATCATGTTCCATCTCTTCAAGCATTAGTCTTCAATCCATTTCCATTTTTCACATTAATTCCACTCACTTCATAGAATACCACTCATTTTTTGTTTTAAACATTTCTAATTTTAATATGATTTATTATGTTTCAAAATTAGTATTCTATTATTGATAATATGATTTTTTTAGAGTGTCGTGCAAATGCACGGGCGGAGTACTAGTTACTATTAATATTGACCGATAATAAATACTAAATTTTAAATATAATGATTATAAATATGGAATAAATTTTACTAAATTCCAGTAATTGAAGTAGAACATTACAATTTTAAATTAATCCCATTGAAGCTACGAAAAAAAGGTATTCTAACGAAAAAGAGTATATAAGCATGGAATGTTTTGATAACAAAAAACAATATGAAACTGACTCCAATTTCATAAATTGAATTAATTATAATATTATTGAAATAATTTTACATTTAAAAATTTTTAAAATAACATTTTTCAATTTAAATTCAATAAAAAAATGTATTTTCCCATAAAAATAGTATTTTTTATGATTCATCAAAAGATTAATTCTTTTTAGAAGTTATCAAAATATCACACTAAAGAAATTTTTACCTGATAATTTCAAAAATAAAGTTTATTTTTTATATAATTTTTTAAAACGTGATATAAATTATCATATTATTAGTTCACAAAAAGTAATGAAAATAATTGTTTTTAGAAATATGTATTTATAATGCATACAAAGACATAACCCAAAATTATGTACATATTTTTAAATATATATTATTTATCTAATGAATACATAAATTTTTTCAAAATTAGTTTATTCAAATTCATTCCACCAAGTTTAATTGATAAGATATAATAATATTAATTGTATATTGTGATTCGTTAAAACACGGTGTTTCATGTAATGATGGCATCTAAAAAATAAAATTTATTTGAAAAGTAATAATAAAATATTAGGGTGTTACATTAATCATTAATTAAATTTATCCTTAAAATTTAGATCTCTATAATATAAACAAAAAATGATAATTCTGTATCATCATATCTATTGTTCTTCATGTGGTTTCATGAAGTTGGTTGTTTCACTATAACATTGTTACCATGGGAGTAGTATTATTTTATAGAACATTATTTATACGATCTAGAATCCCCATTTGGTGTTCTTAGAAGGAAAGATTATGCTATATATATAGGATCTTTTAATTTATAACATGTGAAGGATTAGTTACGTACTAACTCAAAAAAGATACATGGAACACATCATGGGCTTCAGAGTGGTTCGGTGGAAGCTTGAAGCGACGGGAAACTATCCTTACTCGATCAAGAAATTTAAAATGTCCAATATTCATAGGGATAAGTATTAAATTATTTATAAACTTCATTACCATATTCGATGGAGAAATTTATATGAATATATATTCAACAACATCATTACTAGATAACTCTTATAATTTTCAGTATAACTTTTTTATCAACTCTGACACGAATTGTTGTGTTGTTGAATGTCCCCAGAATTTTCTTCCATTTTAATAGCTAGTTTTGGTCCATATATATTACATTCTAAATATTAATTCAATATTTTTTATTTTAAATATTATTTCCATATATTGAATCCTAAGGACATATATGAAATCTCGAGTGAATGTTATTTCTCAATGAAAAATCATCTATAGGATGGTTTTGATCCCAATAGAATTTGGAATATATTGAATAATATCTCAACATATCCTCTATTGTTTTAATATCTCTATTTTAGATGTGATATGTCTGAGGATAATATATAGTGTTGAATCTTAGTTCTGTATATAGAGAATGCTAAACGGTTTTCTATAACGTCATGGAAATCCTCAGACCCTGATCAGTTATGGTGGAATGTAGTACTCCATGAAACCTAACCACTTCATTAATAAATATATATTAATTCAAATATAAAGATAAATGTTATATAATATTGTTTAAGTGCGCTGAATTTATAAGGTTATTGACTAATACCCATATATTTTTATTCCATTTAGACATTTAATTTTTTATGATGACAAAATACATGGTGATGTTTTACTATTTCCATTTTGTTATGTATAATGGTTGTAAAACACACTTAGTTATTCTTTTTAGGACCTTAACATGCTAAAAAACCAAGAAATTATATAAAAACTCAAAAATATAACTCTTCAATCATTTCAACTGAAAATATACTTACATGTATTTATATATCAGTCTATATCCTGGGGAAAACATAATGTATAAATACATTCTTCTCTTAATTGACCATTCATTAAAAAAATTATGGATTGAACATATACACGGTTCCTTAACTTTATCATTCCATCACAATCAAGGTTAACCTGAGGAACATTTCTCACCCTCTTCTATATATATACATCATCATTTTTCTCTTATTTAACCATAACATTGAAAATTGGTTAAAAATTTATTTATGAAGGAGAATACTTTCCCACTTAATATAATATTACTCAAACCATCATTTATGATTATATAATTATTAGATATTTTATAATCCTTAAGAAGGATAAGATATAATGATCATTTTGAATCAATTTTTTACCTTGTTCTCTTCTCTAGGGTGGTAATTTATTAAGTAGTCTGAATCATTAATCCACTCAAGCTATCTTCTCATCAGCATATTAAACTTCTTATATGTAAATATATATAATAAAAACATTTGGTCAGAATATATATCACTATTTTTACTATATTGAAAATTCCTCTATATATATACTAAAAAATTTACCAAAGGTAAGTCTTGATAATTTTTTAAGATTTTGATCATAAAACTATAATTTTTTGTGTCGAATAAGATATCACTGTATCATTCCACAACAGAACACGTCCCAATACATTATTTGATGCATCACTACACATTTAAAACTTCATATCTTAGTCATCGTGGTTATTATAAGTCAATTCCAAATAGCCTCAATAATTTATGGATCCACTAATATACCCTCTCATTAGATTATATGACCCAAAAATGAATCCTTTTATATAAAAAAATGACACATTGAATAAATTTCATATAGCCTCCCCTTAGTCTCATTAGAACAATACTCAAATCATATTCATGATCATACATTCTATTTGAATATATATGAATATCTTCTTTAAATGATACAAATAACTAATCAAGTAAAACTCTAGAGAAACTATTAATTATATCTATTAAAATAGAATGGGAATTAGTAAGTATGAATGGAATCATTATTTACTCATAGTTTTTATACATTTTATGAAATATTCTTTTGGGTAAATCATCATTCTTAACTATATATTGATGATATCTAGAATTAAGGTTAATATAAAAAAATAATCCCCTTGTAGTTAGTCGTAAAATCCGTTCTTATGAGGTAGAGGATAATTGTTATTGATTTAGATCCTATTTAGCTCGTAACAATCAATGCAAAGTCATATCAATCCATCATTCTTATTAAAAAAATAAAAAGGATCAGTAAGAGTTGATATAATTGGTAAAATTAATCCCTTTTCAAGATTCTATGGGAGTTTATTCTTCAATTCTTATAACTCAATCAGGGTCATTATATAGGTATCCATTAAATTAAGGGTGTAACTAGGTATGAGTTCTATTGAGAACTCAATGTATTTTCAATTGAATTCTAGGAATATCTTCCCAAATTACATAAAAAACTGCTACATAATATGCATAAAATTAATTTTTTTTCTCCCCAACCATATTAGATAAACACCCCAATTTATTGTTGAATCAAAAACTATTAAATGGAATTGATATCCATCATAATTTTATAAATATCATCACAATGATAGATGATCATAGAATGGATTTTAATATCAAATGTGACATTACTTGATTGGAAATTAATGTGGGATATATTTAGAGAATGATAATCAATTCATAATATTATATTAAATTCAACCATTTATATAATGAAATGATATATAAGAAGAAAATTACCTCAAACATCTACTAGATAAAAATCATAGACATGTGATGTGATCTTTATATAATCATGGGTCTTCACCACTAATTCAACATCAAATCACTAGTTTTATTAATCAACAATCATTTATACTTTTCCTAATATAAACTGAATTAATATAACTATGCTCGAATAGGGTAATTTAATATTTTATCATAACTATTACTAACCCAACTTAATCATTTTGTCATCAATATCATATCAAAACCATAATGGTTATCATGAACATCAAGAATCATAGATCAATGTCATCAAGATTGAAAAATTATTTATAGGATTTAAAAATATTGACAACATTTTTTTAATCTATGACACAATATACTTAACAAAGTCCATTTACAGTCATATTATATTTAAATCCATCATATTGGATCATAAAGATTTTTTTTAATTACCAAAAAGTATCCCTTGGGAGATTCAAACTAGGTGTGCAGTATGGCTTGTTGTCGTGATCCATATGATAGTAGAGTCAAACATGAATACACCATTTTCAGAGTTATTACATTAATGTAAAATTATTCCAGATCCATGGTCATTTATTATCCTGACATCGATCTAATTTAATGGAAACCACTAGCTATATCCTTCAAAAAATTTCCATGATATTTTCCTATACATAGACAAATCTGTATGGTTCTCACTAAATTTTCTGATATGAGTATTTAATGGATAACTATACTTTTCTCTAATACAAACTATAACAGCCAAAAAATTTCATTTATAAATTTTACATCTTTATAATTGAATATTCATTAAATAACATAATGATCTATTCAAAAATCATTTAGGATTGGTTCCTTCGGGAAAATGGATACATAAATAACAACTTCATAGCTGAACTACATCATTTCCCATTAATTTTATCCAAAATAAAAACCCTTATAGAAATATCATACATAATACCATTCTTCATAACCTAATGAATAAAAACATAATAAAGGGTTATCTTAGATGCTCAGTTTGTTTAAAAAACATAAATATCAACATAATTTGAGCATACAGTTATGATAATGTGATAATAAAATTTGAAATAAATACTCTATATATCATAGATCAAAAACATGATTAAATAAATAAATCATGGTAGTTTATAAGACATAAATAAGACATTAATAAAAAAACACGATCCATGAGAGAATAACATTGAAATGAGACATAGATTTGTTGAGTACTAATACGAATACAAAATCTTAAGTCAAGGATATCCACCAATACATTCTCAACATGATTTCCAGAGTTTACCACCCATGTACCTACTTCTAGGTATGAGTATCCTCATGTGTAACATATTTTAGGTATGTAATAACCTCTCATGTAACCCATTGTAATCATTGGATAACCACCTATATACCCTCTTTGGGTTTTGGTATAACTTCTCATTTACCCCCTTTTGGGAATGTGATAACAACTTGCGTACCATTTCAGATCATAGAACATTAACCGTTTCCCAATGCATTTCATGGTTATAGTGTTTCATCCTATCATATAAACCATTATTTTTGGATCCATGATATCTTTTAAAATTCACCATATTATAAAAAATAAAAAAAATTGGGTTACATAAAGATTTAATTTTTAATGAAATAATATCAATGGAATGGGATTCATAATTATCACATTAATTCATAATTGAAGAACCTATGTAAAATTAATTGGTTCCATAAACATTTCCTCACCATATAATCATAAAAACCCATTGAAAAAATAAATAGGGTACAATTTGGTCATATATTGAGAACAAAAATTATAAACACAAAAATTATTCTCATTTATGAATTGAAATTACGTGAATATATAATTAAAAATTTATTTTGGAAAATATCATTTCCATTTTGAAATCACTTATTAAAAATATAAAAAATTAACAAATATAATAGTAATATTTTTATTTTAAAACAAAATTAAAACCATATAGAAATATTTAAATCATTGATCCTTCATGATGATGCAAAATACCATTCATTTAGTATATGTTAAAATAATTATTCCCTTCACATTTTTGGTAAAATCTAGAAGGGACTTATTTAGAAAATGAAATAAAGATTCATTTTAAACAATTTTTTAAAATTTAAAGAATCATAATAAATGAAATTAAACCATCATAAAATATTATTTAAAACATTTTATAAAACACTTTTAGGTAACATGGATATAGAATGAAATTGATTTCAGACTAAAGACAAAAATCAATCCTAGTTTTATTAAATGAAATTTCTCAATAATGTTAAGTAACAAAGAGGGGAAAATGTTACTATTACATTAAGTATTATTCAGTAAATAATGATGAAAAAAATTAAATATCTTATATATATATATCATAATATTTCTTCATTGGAAACGTAAGCAAAAAAAATCACAATTGAAAATTGGATTATAACATAAAACCTTTACCATATTAGTAACATTTGAATCATAAGACCAATTAAAGAATAACTTAAAATGAAAATGTAAACACCATTAAAATAATGAGATTAATGATATAAAGTGTCCATAGAAAAGTAAATAAACTAAAAAATATGAGTGTTGATTATGGAATATGTCTCCTATAAATAAAAGAGTGACCACAAGTCCCATACAGAAGTCTTAAATTTTATTATAAACAATTAAAAATAATTATTAATAAAAAAAATTTAATATAAATTTTTTTAAAACAATAATCATATATATAACAAAATATTTTATTTACATTCAACCTTTTTACCCATTTATTTACAATTTCATGTTAAAATTGTGTTTCATGTAATAATTTTTTTCATCTATTTTTTGGTTTTTTATTTTTTGTACTCATATTATAATCATGGTTCCATAGAATCTGTAATGTTTTCCAAGATATAAATATGATATAAATTCAAAAAAAATTATATTCATCTATACAATTTATATATTGTAAAATTAGTTACACCGTTCATAATGAAGGTTGTTCATACGTACGCATCAACATTGATACCATTTTCTCAATAGATGGAATAAGAGAATAGTAAAAAATAAATAAATATTCTAGAATTATTTTATATCATATATATCATCTATATTATATAAATCTATCCTTATTAAAATCCATGCAAAATGGAAATGAAAAACAATTCATATATATTCCTGAAACGGTAGTCCAATGTACAGATGAGTGATGTTTTTTTCAATGGGTTGGAATTTAAGACTTTAGATATGATATTATAATTAAAATTTTATATTTATCTCATCAATATAATATGTATAATTTAAATACCTAAATTACTCAATTCTATAGGAGTGCTGGAAGAAAAATAATTACATCGGTTATTGAGGTTATAGTCCACCTAATACATAATCAATAATTCTATTTCCCATTTGATAGAAGATGAGATAAATATAGGTTATAAAATTAACATAATAAAATATAAATATATGGTAAGTAATTATATTATTATATCATTATATTTTAATAATATTTTATGGAAATGGAAGATTAAATAAAATAAAAAAGGTTAGTTAATAATAATAACTCGTTTTTAGACAGCCTTCTTAGGTTAGCACCAAAAGCCTTCTTATGAGGGTTTAAAAATAAAAAAGCCTCTAGGATGTGGTAACATGATTAAGGAATAATTTTTTGCATAATTTTTCTGAACCAAATGGTTTTTTGTGTGAAAAATATAGGATAGGGTGTTCCCATTTATAATTGGGGGGAGGACAAAGAAGGAAATTTTTGAAAGAGAAAGGTGTTCTCATGTTTAAACATTCCTAAAGGCTGTAAAATGGATCACTATAAAAACATAGATGATATAAGGACTCAATATTTGCATCAAATGGGTTTTGAAAAAAAAAATTGGTTGTATGTTTCTAATCCTTTTACTTTAACCCATAGTTAACCAATTATAACCATAACAGCTATAAATAATTTTCAATATTTTTACAATTCTTTTTGAACCAAAGTTTACTTTAGCTTATTATATAAGATGAATTTTCAAATTCCAATTTTTTAATTCATTTTAACAAGTTTCATTCACAGAATTGTAAATTTTAGTTTAAAATAAAATCCATATACGCAATAAAAAATTTCCAATTAATATGTTTTCATATATATAGTAAATTTTAATATCATACTTCAATATGAAGTTTATATAAATGAATTAAATTTTATTAATTATAATATAATTGAATAAATTTTATTTTTAATACATTTCTGAAAAAAAATTAAACATTTATATTCATTATATGAAAAGGTAATTTTTAATAAAAATTCATACATTTCACTATTTATTGAAAACATTATCATTTTAGAAAATTGTAAGAAGAATCTTAGAAATATTTTAAATTATATTCTCGAAAATAAATTTATCTTTTTTAAATAAATCATATAGAAATGGAAATAAAAATATTATTATTTTTTCAAAAAAATTAATTAAAATCATTTTTTGTGGAAAATTTATTTTAAAATCAAATAAGGGCATTAAAAAAATTAAATTACATTTTTATAAAAATATTTTATTTATCTAAAACCTTCTAAATTTTTTAAAATGTGGTTATTCTCATTCATTACTCCAATTTGGATGGCTATGTTAAAATAATATTTATTATATATTTTGATTCATTAAAACTCGATTTTGTGGGTAAGTAAAGGTATATAATAATGTGAATTGTTTAAAAATTAATTCTAAAATATTGGGGTGTTAAACCATTGGATTTATTATTAAAGATATTAAAAAAGATTATAGTTATTTTTTCCCACTTCTGTAAATGTATTTCTAGGAGATTTATCACATTGATCAGAATATTTTTCCCTTCTTTCACTTTTAGACATACAAAAATTATTATTGTGTACTCACAAATATACCTTTTCATGTAATCACATTAATAATGATCACATAGAGGTATTTTAATTTGGTTATTATTGGATGAATAATTAACTAATATCTATGATCATCATCAATTAATTAATTCATCAGATTTTAAATAAATTGGATAGATATCATTTTTCTATACCACATTACTCACACTTAATAATGTCATAACATGGAAAAAATTTCCTTTTTCATTTCGACTATATTCAAATGTATTATTGGATAATATCTTTGTTATTTATTTATTCTTTATAAAAATTATGGGTTAGAATTGATTTACAAGAGGATTGAGGATGTACCTTCCCTTATAACTCTTATGTCCATCTTTACCAAGTCTGTGATCAACAGATCTCCTTTAATCCACATCATTGAAAGAACATTTAAGTTATTTGGTCTTATTGCATATGT
This sequence comes from Viscum album, assembly GCA_963277665.1. Taxonomy (NCBI): domain Eukaryota; kingdom Viridiplantae; phylum Streptophyta; class Magnoliopsida; order Santalales; family Viscaceae; genus Viscum; species Viscum album. The sequence goes on along the minus strand of OY728123.1, from coordinate 27,724,179 downwards.
GATTTTTTTTTCATTACAGGGTGATAATGTATATAATAATCACAATGTTATAAAATATCCATCTATATATTTTTTTCTCAATTTTAGTTACTTTTTTATTAATATATAATTCACACTTCAGTGTTCCATGTGTATGTCAAACTTCTCTTCATAAATATACTATCTTCATATTGTTAAATAAATTAAAACCATGGATAAAACTATGTAAGGGGTATGATAATTCTTCTCAAGATTTTTCAATAATATAAATGCATAATAAATCAATTTTTCATTCTTCCTCAGTACACATCATTGTACTTATACATATATATCACTAAAAATGAATAACTATTTTAAATTAGACAGTAATTTTAGAAGAGTTGTGTTAACAATAATATTATTCAACAATATTAATAATTCATTACACTCCTTGTTAATGCAATGTTAAATCCCCTTGGAGTTAAATTTTTTAGTGGATTATAAAGTCAAAAAATATTTTTATTTAAGCTTCTTCAATACCAAATTTAACCATGGAATCTATGAATCTTGGTCACCACTGTTGGACAAGGTCCCTCCACTATTGTGTTAGTCTTAGATAGATACAATAACATCACTTCATAATATACAATGTAGCATAATATTTAAACTTGTTTCAACCATAACTCACATTTAAAAAATTTATAAAAAATAATATCAATATTTTATTTTTTTTAATATGATGTGTAGTTTCCCCTACATTCCTCCTAAATTCGGAATATATTATAATATCATAAATTATTAAAACTATAAATTCCTTGACATAGTCCCTAATGAGTATATTCATCAGGTCCATAAATATCATAAGGTAATTAGTGAGAAATATTAATAACAAAAAACCGATATTTTCCATAAATGGTTTGAATGGTTGTCTTTGGGATATAATTTTTCCCACATTTAGTTTTTAATACCATAATCATATATCAATAATTTAAAATAATGGAGGACCATAATTTCATTAAAATAATACATTGATTCAAGGAATATGGTATTTTTTATTTATTTTTATCCCATTAAGTTCCCTATAATATATTCATAGTTACATTTATCCATCCTTCGTCTTTATAATGAGAAAAGTCTCTCCCTAAGGAGACACACATTCTTGGAAAAAACCCTTTTCTAAAATATCCTATAATTTCTTATTCAATTATTATAACTCCATGAATGTCATTATATAATGGGTTTTTAACATATGTATCGATCTTGGTATGAGTTTAATGGATAATTCTATATCACATTTGAGTGATGGTGTAGAAAATTATTTCGAAAACACATTAATTCATTCATGAAAGGTAGGAATAAAATCAATTTTTTATCATTAACATTCTTCCCCTTAATAACAAAATTTTTTTTAATGAATTATACAATATGTAGTGCTTGAAGAGAATCTATATAGGATATCTGGATGTCTCTCCTCTGAAAATAGGGTTATATTTTTTCCCAAGAAAAATAAAATTCCATTTCTTCTACAATTGATATTAGAATTATACTTTGAGGCCCAATCCATATATAGTATTTTTTTATATTCTACCTTTGAAATAACAACTAGGTTAGGGATCAGATTTTTATGACCAATGTTAATATGATAATATCTATATTGTCTTCCATCTTGAATATATAATCCATGATTTTTAACTGATGACACTACTTCTAATAGATAAGGTCTAACTTTGATTTTATTTGAAGAATTAAATGAAATATATATAATGTGTTAAACCATTATAAATTAGTGTGTAATAATTATTTTAATGAATAAAATTATTAAATGTTACTATATCATTTGAATTATTGACTTTATCTATTCTGATATAAAAAGACCATCATTGATCCCCCTCACTTCTGTAAGGATTGATTGTAGCATTCCTCTACTATCCTCAAATTTTGAAACTTGTCAGAAATGTATTTAATCTCTTAACACATTAGTAATTGGGCCATAGGATACTATTTAAACATATTACCAATTTCATTAGCATTGTGTTTTTTTATTTACAAATCACTAAAAAATTAGCAATGCTTCCAACCATTCCATGTGTTAAGCACCTCTCACTTCCTTTAATACAATATTCAATCTACCATTCATACAGTTGTCACAAAAGGTAATACGTAGTTTCTTCCCATCATTTTCATTGTCATCATTCTTCCAAATGTGTTTCTAATTATATATTTTTATCATTATATTAATGGGACCACATAGAATCATTAAACTCTATTTCGTCATGGAGATCACATCTCACTATCTCCTCATAACTCCATAATCCATGCATTGAAAACTCATTCCCTAGATGGGATATCACTCTACAAAATAATCATTATATCTTATCATAATAATTGATGAAAAATAATGAAAAATAATGTTTATTAAATATGATTTTCATCACATGTCATCCCATATTTTCACTTTGTTTTTTCATTGTCACTATCATTTCCATTTCTATTTGTTTCAAAGGATACTATCGTGACCTAATCCACTGAGTCCCTTCCTAGGCCAATATTATGTCAAGAGTGACACCCGAATACCATTTCAAATACTCAATGGTATATAAAAAACATACCAATAAAAAAATACACAAATTTGAAGGCTTATACTAATTTACATATGCTCACACACACACAAACAACTCCATTCAATTGTGAATATATATATATATATATATGAACATATTAGACTCTATAGAGTAATAAATGGTAGAAATATCCAATAAGATATATATCAAAGTAAATAAATGAGATAAAAATGTATATGGTGAAAAATTTGCACCCAACTAGAAATATATGGGTGTAATCCAAACTGAAAATATCCAAAAAATGTAAATCAGGGAAGATTGTAGCATATGATCTCAAAGACCATCAATGACACATGGTATGTGCCCCATCATACTTCTAGGTTTAACTAATTCCGGATCATAAATATTCATTTTCAATTGATATATCTTCTAAATAGGTCACAAAATTCTCATAAAAACCCAATACATGAATGAGTATTTCTATACAGAGTATCCCTCTGAAAAATTGAAAATGGAAACAAAGAATAAAACTGTCAGCTCATCCCATAAGGCTAGAGGGTAATGAAACCCAACATCAGAAATGGACCTAATGAAATCCATGTAAAGAGTGAATGGGGACATCCAGCTTCACCATTAGCTAATAATGATGAGTTAGTCTGCAGATCCCAAAGGTCCATCTCTAATTCCAAGCACCATGTGTAACATCACAAGAATTATGGTGGATGTCCTGCACTACACCACAATGCTCTAAAATTAAGGGAGTAATAAATATAGTGGATTAACCTATCCCAACTAGAAAATGAATATTTTGAAGTACCACTTCATAGATAGAGGACTTACACCATCTATAATTTGGGGGAGTATTTACTATACCTATATAAAAGAATGGGGGATTTGTACCATGATGTGACAAGGGATTACCAACCCTACCATATCATTGGAGATGAAAACTAGAACTAGTAACTATTTAAGAATATATAAAATAATAATCTCACTCATAACACCATGAATAATCTCTATAATTCCAAGACGAAGCCCATCATCACATCGTACATATAAAAATACTTATGACCAACCACTCATGGCTGAAAATATATTCCTAGAGAAGTAGATACACTATGTGTAAAGTTTGAGTGGAGTACATACTGTGTCCTATTTGGGTAAATTCCATGTCCCATGAATATGCACTTCATCCATATCTCATTGTTATACCTGGCATGTAAAATATAATGTAAATGGAATCTTTTTTGGGTGACACAACATGTAGTCTCACTCAAGATAATTTTTTTCACCTCACCAAACAAAAACATATCTTTTTTAGTACGGTTATATATGGAATAATTAATATTACCTGGTGTGACGGACTACTTGGGGTCAATTTTGTGTTCCTAACCTAACATAGTATTCTTAAACCGAGAAAGGGTACACAAGGTTTACTCATAGGTACAAAATTTACCCCACATGGGATTCATAATCATGTTCCATCCATACACGATTGGACTATGTAGCCAAGGTCAAATGGAATGTGGTTCATCCACATGAAATGTGATACTTATAAATAAAAAACCATAGTAGCTTCACAGGGGGTCTATAAACTGTTTATTCTTCAAATGATCATGACCTGTTTTTCGGCTCTTCACTAAAACCCATAGTATTTAAATATACCTTCTACATTTTCACCTCCAAAAATATATTTTTGAAATCCTACATGAATATCATATTTTTTTTACTGAACATATAGAGGTATAGATGGACATATTTTGATCACTCAGTAGCTATAAACATATCATTCACTATCACCTCAATACACAACATGATATTGTTCTTGAAAACTCCTCCACTTGTTCCATATTATTAACCCAATATTTTAAAACATTATTATACCTCATCTACAAACATCAATTCCCATCCTTTAATGTCCAATAATTGTTATTCAGGTTTCCCACACATGATCCATCATTCATATAATCACTAAAATGGTGCTCCAATACTCAGATCCATCAACCAAATACCATTAACACGCCTTGATCCATCTTCAATACATTGATCCCAAAATCATTCATAAAAAAATTCATGAATATTTTCCTTTCCCCTAAATGAACTATTCCATAATTTTCTAAATGATGGACCTAATGAAATAATGAATAAAGTCATGAGCATGATGATATAGGCACAAAAATGAGGTGGGAATTATCTTTAGTTGATATGAACTCCACTGATGATCATAATTTACCATCTCAAGCATGAGTCATAGGTTCAATGAATAAACAATATAGTTAATAAGGATGATTTAATAATCTAGATCATGTGAATAAAGATACAAGATAATTAAGAATATATATGATTCATTCCCAACAATCAAATTAAAATGGAATAATTCAATAAAGTAGTGATCCATAACCCAATAATAGATCAATAGCTTGTGAAAAACATGTTCTATAGTGAATTAATTAGAGAATATATTGTAATCACCGTTATTACTATGAATATTTTTTAGTAATTTTCCCTTGATCTAAGATCCATGATTGATAACAATGACAAGTGATCCTCCTTCCACCTCCCAAATATCTCGATGTTATGTAGCTCTCTACAGAGATTCCTTATAATGATATATATATTGAGATAGAATTAGGTATTTTAGAATTATGGAAAATAAGTCATTTAATTAATTAATTTACTTATCATATCATCCGGTATCCTCCTACCAAGGAACATCAAACAACGACTATCCTTTTGTTGTTCCTAGGGGAAACCTGATGTTTCGAAAACAACTGTGATATCAAATTTCCCATCAGAGGTCCCGATCAATGGGAAAAAAATTTCTCCGGAAAATATTCATTTGAATGAATTAATATATTAAATATTGTGTATATATATATATATATTAATTCTAGGTTTCTCTACTAAGAGAAACAATTCTACAACTCTGATGAAAAAAATATTGGAATTCATGTAGAAATATTCAAAGAATCGATCCACCTAAATTAATGTCATTACATGATCCCCACCATTAAATATTTTATCCCTAAAAAACAAATCCACACAAAATGTTTAGGGAACTGAGCCTGAATCGTGATCTCACATTCCCAGGACCTCCCCTACATTGTACCATGCTTCCAAAGCACTCATATAAGAGGAATGGTCTTTCTATTATACATTATCTCCTTTCAATCCTTGACCTCCATTGAGTATTATGAGATGGTAACCTCATCCTCAATGTCCATATAATTATAGTCAATAATGGTTTAAGGTCATGAACATATATACGTAGTTATGAAACATTAATGATGTTATTCACTCATCCCCTCTATAGTGTAATGTCCAATTGGTAAGAAACCACACTAGCCATCCACAGAAACATGTATGGCCTAATGAAAAGTGTATAAAATATTAATCCCTATCCAAAACTCCACAATCAATGTTATGGGGAGACTCTCAAAATTTCATGGTCTCCCTCCTAGAACTCCAATAGTCTAAAATGTTTGTCTACATAATATTTTTTTGACAATGATTGTTTTCTAAAATGATCATAGATACCCTAAACCCCTCTATAACATTTTCCTACACCATTTCTATCCCACAAACAGATGTCTCACCGACCTTAATTCAGTATAATGGTTACATTTAGGGTCTTTTATGTATTTCCATGAATTGTTCTATATTGATAATGGAGTGGTGTATACTATTATATGTGATCTCTACTGAAGGTTACTAATCCATATAGCTCCGTTCAAAAAACAAAACACAAGATCACAACTTTTCTTCCATAACATAGATATTTCTCTTACGTTGCTCATTCTTCAGGGGTGGAACATTGTCATCATCATTAATTGGATCCCAAAATAATCATGTTATCTTTTACATATATTTGATGTATACCATTAATCATTATTGGAGAGGAACGTCTTCAGTATCCTAATAATTTGGATGGTCTCATGCTTGTAAAACTACCAAAAACTCGTAACCAATCTCCCCCCTTGGATGGGAAATAACTGTGGAGACATTGTAATGTATGTTAAGAATCAAACAGATATAATGATTTTTTCACACTATCAGTGTATTCCCCATCATGGAGCCTATTGATATGTGATTTCAATTAAAAATTCAATAATTAATAGGTGTAATCACACCTTCCAAAACCTTGAATTTAAATATTAACTCTAGATAGATGGAACATCAAGAAAGAAGCTCGAAAATAATCCTCCTAATTCTAGCCTACCCATAACCATATGGAAGGTCCTATTACATATTTTATCCTCTAGGATTGACCACCTAGGTGTATGTATTGAAAAATCATTCAAAACCTCCTCATGATATGTGACAAGAATAACCAAACATCCCTATAAATTAAAGACAGACACCCTAACTTCATGAATCCCCCACAATGTATCTCCTAGGGGTATTTAGTCACATAGAATGTAACAGTTAAAATATCCCATTTGAAACTCTCTTAAATGATGAATAAGTAGTGGATTCACCACCATTCACTAAAGAAAAAATGTAACCCTCTCCTCGAATAGGGTCAGCTCCTTGAGGTAAACTGCTCTATCACCTCCCTCCCCAAATGTGATCAGGATTTACAACTAAGGGAACTTCCCACCATGTGTCCCTTCCTGTACTATAGACAATATCAATGTTATAATCTCGTAGAAACTCCAACCAATTATTATGTATCATGTTGAGTTATCTCTAGGTGAAAATTTACCTGAAAATATATTGATCATAGGAATGAAATGAAATTATCAGCCATAAGATTAAATCTCTATATATTCAAGGTAAATACATCCACTTCCGAAACCAAGTCATGGTTCACATAGTAAATTTAATGGGGTCACATCTAAATAGACCAATAAGTAATCATTTATTGACTCTGTTGGTGCCAAAATTTGGGACAAAGAGAAGGCCCCAAGACGGCCCCACAGACTGCCTTGCGAAGCCACTTCCAGGAGTCCCCCAGCATCGCGGCCACCGCGAAGCAAAGATGGTGAGAGGCTCTACAAACGCATTTGACGTTCGCGAGCCCACTATGAAGAAAAGGAGGAAGGATTCTCTGTGAATGAATTTTACTTTCGCGACCCACCATGATGAAAAGAAGGCAGGACGCTCCACGAACGAATTTGATGTTCGCAACCTGCCGTGAAGCAAAGGAAGCGGGACACTCCGCGAACCCATCTGACGTTCGCGACCCGCCACAAAGCCCCCAAGACCCTCTTAACGCTACATGATATCCGCTCCATGACGCCTCTTTCCTATAAATATCGGGATCCCCCTGAGCTCTCAGGATGGAAAATATGACCGTTTGGATTCCCAGCTCCCGAATCGCGAAGCAGTATTTTGCTCGATGAACCATGCGTTGTGCGAGGTACTTATGCTTCGTGAAGTGCCTCCCCATTGTCATGTTTTAATCCCCTCTTCCGATAGGGATTCCCTTCATGAAGCCTAAGGGGTTTCGTAAAGGAAGGGTATCCCCACGGTGACCCGGGTCGTCATGGAGCATTTATGCTTCGTGAAACACGCTTCATGTACACATGATCCAAAGGCTAAGGCAGGGTCACTGTATTTCGCGAAGCTAATTTCTTCTAGACACGTTTCTTCATGAGGTACCTTTGCTCCGCGAGGCTGTGCTCCATGAATGCCCTTCCACTTCACGAAAAACCTCTCATTTTCACCTCCGCCCCATGCTAAGGCTAAGGCACCCCACTTTGCAAAGCACACCCCTTCACAAGATCCCTCCGCCCCAGGGAGCAATAGAGCTCCACAAGGCCCTTTCCTATCGACCCCTCTACTTGGAAAGTCGTTTTCCCGTGCGACCCTCTAGGTTTGAATGATGTGACTTCAAAGTCCCCTGGACGATACCGCCCGTTGTGTTGCATCCCCTAATTCTTCATCACACAAGAACGCTAATGGATATTGCTTCTTCACATAGCCACGCTAATGTGGACCCCTTTAGGGTTCACTCCATGACACCCCCTCAATACGACCTTGCGGATGCCTTCCCTCCCACAAGGAGCAGAGGGTTCCTGTTATGTAAGTCATAGGGGTGCGGAGAAAACCTGCCTATTCCGAGCTGCAGGACATTAAAATGCCAACCACCTATGTACTCAACACATGAAGTTAAACTGTGACCTGATCTCATGCCTCACACACAGGGTCCCCCTTCCTTGGGCATTCTCCATGCCCCCTGGTCTCCACAAGGGATGATATCCTCTTTCTTGGAGTAGAGTTTTTCCAAGGGGATGGGCATCCACCATGGTTTAAGCCCCTATTTGTTTTTGAAAGAGGCATAACCCCTTATCCTCCTCACTTCCTCAATGCCAAGTCCAGTGGAAGGTGTGATAGGGAATGTGGATCCTCCTTTCTTCGGCCCCAAATCCCTCCCTCGTTGCACTTTGTCACCATCGGGCCTCCATCTCGGATTAAGTCCCAATCTTTATCTCCCTGGGCCGCTCAATGAGTATTCCCCTCTCAACATCCCACGAATTCATCTATCGTGACGTGGTCTTTAGGACTTTTCTGCCTCTGGTTTCTCACACTGAGCATGACTCACGTGGCCTTAGAGTAAGCATCGACCATGACATCACCCTCGTCCTGCATGACGTTAAACTGTATCTCCCTTCCATCCCGCACGACATTAAATTGTACATCTGAACTATGAGGACTTTGATCCATGTCATGTCATGGTATGTAGGAAGCCTCTACATGGTTCAATCCCACCACACATTCGTTCTGACCCCCTTCACGTCATTTTACCAACACCTTGGGTATCCTAGACTGTAAGTCCCACATCCTCTCGAACTATGAGGACTTTGATCCATGTTAAGGCATGTTACGTAGGATGCCACACGAGGTTCAAGCCCAACACCAATCGGACCCCCGGTCCATCTTCACGTCGGTTCATCGACACACACCATCTCAAACTATGAGGACATTGATCCAGGTCAAGGCATGGTATGTTGTAAGCCTCATGAGGTTCCATCCCAACACCCATCGGATCCCCAGTCCATCTTCTCGTCGGTTCGCCAATACCCCCCATCCCGAACTATGAGGACTTCGATCCATGTTAAGTCATGATACATAGGAAGTCCCACGATGTTCAATCCAAACACCCATCGGACCCCCGGTCTATATTCACGTTGGTTCGCTAACAACCCCAATCTCGAAATACGAGGACATTGATCCATGTTAAGGAAGGGTACGTAGGAAGCCTCATGAGGTTTAAGCCCAACACCCATCGGACCCCCGGTCCAACTTCACATCGGTTTTCTGACACACATCCTCCCTAACTGGGAGGACTTTGATCCTTTTCAAGACATGGTACTTAGGAAGCCTCACGAGGTTCAAGCCCAACACCCATCAGACCCCCGGTCCATCTTCATGCCAGTTCACCGACATAAACCATCCCAAACTACGAGGAAATTGATCCATGTCTATGCATGGTATGTAGGAGGCCTCATGAGGTACAAGCCAAACACCCATCATACCACCGAACCATCTTCCCGTTAGTTCGCAGACACCCCCCATACGGAACTACGAGGACTTTGATCCATGTTAAGGCATGGTACGTGGGAAGCCTCACGAGGTTCAAGCCCAACACCCATCGGACCCCTGGTCTATATTCACGTCAGTTTGCTGACACCCACCATCTCGAACTCCAAGGTCTTTAATCCAAGTCAAGTCATGGTACGTAGGAAGCCTCACGAGGTTCAAGCACAACACCCATCAGACACCTGGTCCATCTTCATGTCAGTTCGGCGACACCCCCCATCCCGAACTACGAGGACTTTGATCCATTTCAAGGCATGGTACTTAGGAAGCCTCCCTGAGGTTCAAGCCCACCACCCATTGGTCACTCTGACCCCCATTACATTAGTTCTCCATGTCCCACATGATGTTGAACTGTGTTCTCCATCTGAACTACATGGACATTGATCAATTTCAAGGCATGGTACGTAGGAAGCCTCCATGAGGTTCAAGCCCAAAATCGCCATCCATCTTGATTCTTAACCAGGCCGCCACATCCCTATGAGATCATGCCACCTCATTCCATCCCACTATAATTGGGAAGCCACCCATGTGCTGGCCCCAAAATTGGTGTTCCCTCTAGGGGGTTCCTCAATCTGACCCACTCTAATTAGTGTTCTAATCAGTCTGATCCGTCTCTGCTGGAAGTTAAACTAGCAGCATACCCTATGTTAAACATGGGAAGCTGAGTAAATCCTCTTATTCATGAATATGGCATATGATTACCCACGTTCGATGTGGGATTCCTTGGGCTTCTACACCCTCGAGAAGCCCTATAATAAGGGACAGAAGAGAGACACACCAATCCCCAGCGTCCAGACATTTTAGTGATGCACATTGTGGCTACTCCCCTAATCGAAGGATGATACCCTAACCGGAACCCTTGGAATTACCTGACAGAAGCAGTGTAATTAACTGATGTCTATGAAGATATGGAACCATGAAGAGTCTCATGAACCCCATATTAAATCTATGAGGGAGACCCGGACTAGGTGACGAGTTCCGAGGATGAATCCACAGAAGTAAGAACTGACATCCCATCATCCCATTTTGATCAAGGAGAAAACATCTCTGAATAAGGAATGGATGTCACCTGCATTTGGATAGTGAGAATGTGAGGTAACAAAATCCACACCTATCGCACTCAAGAAGACGGATGTGTGTGCCCCAGTGAAAGCCTCGGAAACAGAAATGGTGAACCTGACGTGAAGATCTTCTCCTCAATATGGAGATTGGTAGCACTCATTGCATCCATGGATTGATGTGTCACCGGATACAGCTATCTGGAATTGGGTCCCGCCAAGTAAATAGCAGGCCTAGCGTGAAACTCATCAGATGTTGGGGAAGTAGAACATTGGACATCTGGTTCAGCGATGTTGTATGCGGGGATCCCTCTTACCGGTCATGGATGATGGAATGATACTAGGGAACTGGTTGACGATTTCTCTTCCTAGTAGTGTTAATGAGTCCATCTCCCTACTTCCAAGAATCTGGTTGTTGCCATGGGAATGTGATCACCACCCGCCCACCTACACAGTTGGAGGGGAAACACCAGCACAGTCACTATGCATGGCTTCACCGCTTCCACAGCGGCATATGCATCCACCACCATGGGGCTCCCACACCCCATATTCCCATCGGATGTCATCCAATGAAGGGTGATTAATGACCCAGTAAATCATTATGAGGAGGAGGGCATAATACCAACCCGGGATATGGCCCGACTGGACCTGGAGGCATCCAGGCCCTACCCTCAACGCCACCCCTGAGGGCCGCGCAGGGAGCCCCTGCTCCCCAACCCAACATTCAATAGTTTCGGGAACATGTCCCTGGAGTGCATTGATGACTCTATACCTTACACTGATAAGGTGGGCGATGCCCATCCTAGCCCGGTCAGAGTCTCAATCCAGGGGCTCCCAGCAAGGGCCCCCACTCGGCTGCGTATGCGTGGTCGCTCGGCCTTGCCAGAGGAGCAAGTAAGCTATGCACCTGCACCACCAGCACCGGCTCACCTAACCTGACGCCAACGTCGGGCATGAGGTGAGGACGCCCCCAAGGGGTGTCAACGTCGATGTCTACTGTGGCACGAGCCACCGCCTACGCATATCATCAAGTCCCTCCACACACTGAGTATGGGTGCTCGTACACCCAACTGGGATCAAGGCCCCAACCGCCCCAAGGGTAGGCTGGGTCGACTCTCCTAGTTTCAGGCACGAGAAGTGGTCTCCGTGAACCAACCCGCGGTGATGCCACCCCTTACGAAGGTCCTCCCTATACCACCACCAGTGAGAGCGTGGGTCTACCCCGCATCGAGGCTCAACATGGAGGTCTGCCCCGTGCTACCCCCTATCCGAATGAAGTTTTGGCCCATGGCAGTGATGTTTGGTTTGGAAGCCTCTCTTGTGCCCATCACACCAGGTATGGAGCCCTTCCTCCTGCACCTGACCATCGACATTGAGACAAAACCCATCAGGTTTCTCTCTAACGTGGGGATCCTCCCTACATCCTCTCCATAGTTAGTGAAGGTCCTTCTCGCCCTGGCAACCAGAGGGGTGAGGGCCATCCTCGCTCCACCCGCACCAATCATGGAGGTCCTCCACATGCTCCTTCCAGTTCCAGTGGAGGTTTTTTACAATATAGTGCTATTCATGGAGGTCCTCCCCAGGTTCCCTTAGATATTTGTCTCGGTGCTCCTCGCACCTCAGCTGTCTCAACTGGAAACCCTCTCCGCCCTGGCAGTAGTGTGGTCGAAGGACCACATGTTAGAAATCTGCCCTATCCCGAGGAGCCACCCAGGGGGAGGAAGGTGGGTTGTCGCCACCACAAGAAGAATAATAGGAAGGCCTGGATGGACATCAAATCGGTCCAATTCTCAGACTCTGAAGCATAGTCCGACTCAGCTCAGGAACCCTCCCCTTGCTCATCCGAGTGTAGGGTCGGGGCAGGGACGAGGCGCATCATCCTGGTACTCCCAGAATGTGAGGTCCATAGGATTCCCACTTCCCTCCATAGGTTTATCCAGGTAGATGAAAATCTGGCAACCCTTCAGGTTATGGTCATGCTATCACCACCATCATCGCCGAAATCTCAATCTACCTCCACAAGATATCACATAGAGATATTCTGGGGACCAATGGAGGGTGAACAACAGTGAAACCCACCAACAGTACCCCTGGAACTGGAGCCAAGAGCGGTGGCCGTCAGCCCATCCTACCACGACGTAATGACCAGGTCGCTGCACTCTTCAGAGGACAACCCATGAATCGGTGGCCAGTTCACCCATTTGCCATATTTCCTACCGGCCAACCTGCCACCCCAGCGGTCTGCCTCAGTACCACTACCAATTATTCAACCCACCCTAGTTATTGAGTGGAAAATTCAAGGGCCAGACCCTGAATTTTAGTCGAGGAGCTTCTGGAGAATCCTTGTAGTAGACCACTTCCCCGAAAAGTTCTGGCCCATAGCAGCACGGGATTTATGCATACCAGAAACTCTCACCCCAAAGGAAGTGGAGTGTCTCTGCTACACCCTCAAGGCAACGAATTTCAGTCTCCGTCATCAGCGTGTGGTATATTTGAGGTTCCAACGACATTTTGAAGACATCATCAAGTAGTGTCGTCTAGTCGATCTGGCCGCACTCCCTCTGGCCTAGCTTCCCAAGTCACCAGGCCGCCGTGAGTCCCTCCAGTAGCAACGCATTCAGAGTATCACGGTACTTCGCAAGATAATCAGGGAGGCTACCCCCATGTGAAAGTTTGTGGCTAGGGGAAGTATGATGCCATATTCTTTAGCCCTATTCGACGGCATACCGACTCGCTATGCGATATTGAGGACAATCCCCTAGGAAGGGTCATAGTTCACATGTCTGACGTCGTGGACAAGGAGGACGAGTTAGAGTTTCTCGATGGAGACTTACCATCTAAGGGTGTACTACCATTGTTGGACCCATTAGGGAGGATTACTCATCAGTATAGGAACCTCCTGGGTCTCCATGCGCCCACCGAGGTGTTGGTTCTCAGCCGGAATGTTGGTAAGGTCAAAGAGCATATCAGAGCTGTCAAGAACTCTAATCAATCCGTCTCAGTGCAGAAGATGTAGGAGGACCTCGAGAAAGCCGCATTGCGCCCACAACTTGCTGATAAAAAGAGGATGGTTGAAGAACTCCTAGCCTAACGTGCTGTAGAGCGACGACCTAACTACAGTGATCCTAGGCCGGGGCAGCAGGGGCAGGAACAACTCCCCTCGGTGAGATGCCTCTGGGAAACCCTTATCATACTGCTCTTTTGGACAGGGTTGAAGCTGGAACTGACAGAAAGAGGGCATGGTATGTCTCACCAAACCCTCTCGAATGGCGCGACAATCCGAGTAATCCGGCCCGAGTTTCCCCAGCTGCCCCGCAGGTCGCTCCACCAGTTTCTCCACGAGCCTTTGAGCCTATCTACCTTGTTGATGATCCCGACAATGCACTAGTGGTTAGGGATCCTCATCATGACAGGGACCCCCACCTCGATGATCCTATGGCGGCACTCATAGCCCACGTTGAGGCATTGGAAACTCAGAAGTTGGCAATCCCACCAGATGGCAAGCCATACACGGCCTGGGTAGATGATATTCCTTCGTCTCCGGGTTTTGGGAATCCCACCTTCTCCCCCTTTAATGGGACAGGGGACCTTCCGCCATATCTGGACCACATAAACTCAAGGAGTGAGCCCATGTTGGGGACCCCAGTGCAGTAGGAGGCCACCAACCTCCGCTGTTTTGTTCAGATGCTAGAGGTGCCGACATTTGTCTGGTACAACAAACTCCCCATTGGATCTGTGACCAGCTGGGAGGACCTTCGTAGGCAGTTCCTCTACTAGTTCAGCTCTACCACTTGGTAGACCAGTATCACAGATCTCTTCAAGTGCAATCAAAGTCTTGATGAGTGAGTCACAGACTTCATTTCCCGGTGGAAGGGGCTCACATACTCCCTTGAAATGCCACTAACTCAGGGGAAATTACTGAAGATGTGTGTAGGGAATGTTAAGATGGAACTGGTTCCTTCCCTGATCACCCAGAACTATCTCAGAGGGTTCAAAGACTTCTCATATAAGGCTTAGCGCCTCAAAAAAGATCTGTAACAGGCTAGTTAGGCATGTCTGCTGCCCCCTATGATCCCAGCAAGGAGAGATGCCAGATCCAAGCCCGTCGTGGTTGCCCAAATAGAAGCCCCCAGACATCTAGAATTGCTTCTAGTAGCACCGGACCAATAGCCTCGCAGAGGCCCTCCACCTCATGCACAACCTCTAGTTTTTTAGTGTCTTCAAAATTTGCAGGCATTCCTAGTTAATGTGCCGCCACCTCCCAGGTGGGACAATCAGGGTCCACCTCCTCGACAGGCCCCACTGGATCCTTGTCAAGGCCAGGCTCCAAGGGCTCCCTATCTGGGAAGAAGACACCAAACTTAATTGTTCTATGAGAATCAGTTCCCCGGTTACTTCCGTAGTGCCCTAGAGTAGGGGATTGTATGCTTGGCAGAGTGTAAAAGGCTGGTGGAGGCGAATCTCACCAATCGCCCCAATTACTACCCCTATCATCGAATTCTGGTGCACACCCTCAAGAAGTTCTATGTGTATAAAAACTGGATCCAAGACTAGGTTGATAACAACATATTCAGGCTGGGCCCATCCTCGGCACAAGTGGTGGGTGCCTTTGTGAGGTCAGATAGCAGTAGTGACGGCGAAGGTGAGTGGCAGTAGGTTCCCAGTCACAGATCCTAGAAGTACAATGACTGGATGGCTCGTAAAATGGCTTCTCATGCCCTTGGAATCATTCAGGCACACCTAAATCAGCAAGAGCCTTCAGAAGATACGACCACCACTTCTGCGTCATCATCTTAGTCAGCCTCTTCCCAGAAGAGCAAGTTTCAACGGCCTAAGAAGAAGAAACATGCCCTTCCAATGCCATCGTTGTCCAGAACTCTCGGTGAATTCATGCCCCAAAGATGGGGATGCCTCCTAGATTCCACCCATTGGTGTATGATTCATCAAGTGACAGTCAAGGGTATGCTTCAGTTAACACTGTCGAGTTGGTAAACCCCTCTATGACTCTTGAAGAGGGAGAACGCCAGGAGAACCTCCCCAACGTCCCCAACCGATGCCAACGTCGGCGGAGCCGTGACAATAGGGGTCATCATGGAACGCCAGTTGGAACCTCCAGCCAGGCCATGCATGGCACTGAGACTAGACAACAGACCTATCATAGAGCTCAGTACATGCAACATTTTCATCTGGTGTCGTTAGGACCGCCTCCACCACCATTTATGATACTGGATCAGGCAGATCCACTTCGGCCATACCGCGACCAGCTTCACCCCACTATGGGTCAACCTAATTCCTCTGGACCTCATCTGGAAGTGACTCTTTAGTCTTCGACTAGTGAGTAGTGGGATATTCCTAGTACCAGTCGACCGTTGGTCTAGCCGACATGGCCAGCTATGCCTCCAATCGCAGAGCGTCCTCCTGTAACCATATGTTCGCGGCTGTCATGGATGTATGGTGTTATCAAGAATCTTGTTGGAATACCCGTGAGTATTTACATCCTTGAATCCCTTCTCTTGTCTTCAGATATGTGCAGGGCCCTTGCAGAGGCTTTAAAGAGCCCCTTCCAGTTTGAGACGGAGGTAGCAGCTGCAGAAGCCTTTCATTCTGACGTAGTTGAGAATGCTGAATTCCAGTCCATCATTTCATTCTTTGAAGTGGATGAAGGTTCTCCCATACAGGGGCACATCCGCCCGCTGTATATCACCGGCCAATTTAACTGCGTGTAGTTTTGGTGCTGTCTCATTGACACCGGCTTCAAGATCAACCTTATCCCGACATGGACATTGTGAAAGCTGGGGTTATCCGAGGATGACCTGACACCCTCCGATTTAAGGAATAAGGGATATGAAAGGACAGAGAAAACCCCGGTTGGCAAGATATTTATGAAGAACAAGTTCGGTGGCCCAGTTGCTCGTACTGAATTTATGATTATCTCCCACGACACCGCATTCAATGCATAGATGGAGAGGCCATGGCTCCACCTACACACGGTGGCCCCCTCATCATATCACCAGTGCCTCAAGTAATCCCTTAATAGTCTAGTAGGAATAATACAAGTTGATGCATATCCTTTCGCCTCTTGTGAAGCCCGTTATCTGGATACTGACTATTATAAGATCTAGGATAGGAAAATTCTGGCATGTGAGGTTGAGCCCACCCTGGTCACAAGTAACCCCTGGGTTGGTCTGGATGATTCCAACGTCTTCACAATACATAGATTGGAGGCCATGAACCCTGATATAGGGAAATTCTTTTTTGTCTCTAGTACAAGAGGAAGGAATTTTCCTAAGTCCCAGTGATGGCATAAAATCACCTCGTACTCCTACCCAAACCAGGATCAGGTGATCCCGGAACCTCCTACACTCATACAGTATCAGGATGTCTGCCCCATGTCAATGGCAGTATGCCATATGTGTCTATTCTTCCAGGTAGGAATTAACCGGCTCAAGCCGACGTGCCCCTATTTCTTTGATGTCATCAAGAGTGGCCCCATGGGCTGAAGGCCAGATGGGATTGGATGAACTGCCTTCGTCGATATGGTCTCAGTGGTGCATGAATCTTCTGATACGTCATACACTATTTTCCAGGCTGGTATCAGCCTCCTATTAGGTTCTTCCGACCCAGGAGAAGCTCCACCCGCTGAGAATCCCTCCTCTGGAAGTGAATAAGAGGATATGGAGGATTCTCCCCCGGCCTTTGAAGAAGGCATCTCTTCCACAGTCGATGAACTAGTACATGTGATCCTTGGTAGTGAGGCAGATCGAAGACCCATATTGAACAGTGTCTCCATGTCCCTCAAGGAGAAGTAGCGGTACATGGACTTCCTTAAACAGTATCGTGACATGTTTTCTTAGAGTTACGACAAGATTCTGGGACTACATCCTCTGGTATCCGTCCATGGCCTCGGTCTCCTGACAAACCATCGCTGGTTTAAGCATCCTCCCAGAAAGATGCACCCTTGTCATGGTGGCATGGTTGGGGATGAAGTTAACAAGCTCATCAGAGCCAACTTCATCATGGAGGTCTAGTACCCTAAGGGGCTAGCCAACATTGTTCTAGTCATAAAGAAGAACAGACAGATCAGAGTTTGTATCGACTTCTGAGTTCTCAAATGTCACTATTTGAAGGATTATTTTCCTCTTCTAGTGACATAATTGTTGATTGATTCTATGACTGGGTTCCATGCCCTCTCCTTCATGGATGGTTACTATTGATATAATCAGATCCGGATGGCCCTCGAGGATGAAGATTCCACGGCTTTCAGGGTGCCCCACGGTACTTTCTGTTACCAGGTTATGCCCTTCGGTCTAAAGAATGCAGGTGGAAAATAATACCGAGCCATGCATCGCATATTCAAGCCGATCCTCGTGACATTGGTGGAGAGCTATGTGGATGATCTGGTGATCAAATCCCTCTAGTTCCAGGACCATCTCAAGGACCATGAGAAAGTGTTTGGCTTCCTCCGTTCCCACCACTTGAAGATGAACCCGTTGAAGTGTGCCTTCGAGGTCACATCTGGGAAGTTTCTTGGCTTTGTTTTCAGGTTTTGAGGCATCAAGATCGACCTAGAGAAGATCAATGTAATCAGCCAGATGCCTCCCCCAAGAAATATTCTAGAGCTTCGAGGTTTTCAAGGCCACATAGCCTACATACATTGATTCATTACGAATATTTATGGCATGTGTAATCCTTTTTCTTAGATAATGAAGAAAGGTTCTCCCTATGAATGGGATGAAGAGTGTTAGGCCGCCTTCAAGTAAACCCAGTAGTATCTGCTCCAGCCTCCAGTATTGATTCCACCCGTCTCCGGAAAGCTGTTGATTCTCTATGTCACCACCTGGGAGTGATCTCTATGCACCCTTCTCACCTAGAAGAACAATGAGGGGACAAATAATAGTATCTTCTACCTCAATCACATGCTCCTAGATACAGAGACCAGATACTCCCCCATCGAGAAGTGATTCCTTGTGCTCTTATTTGCCGTGCTGAAATTACGACATTACCTACAGCACCATGAGGTACATCTAGTGTCTCGAGTAGACCCACTGAAGTATATCTTGAATTGGCCCATGTTGACTGGATGACTAGCACAGTGGGCGGTGATCCCCCAGTAGTTCAACATCACGTTTGTGCCTCATAAGGATATTAAGGGGTAGGCATTGGTAGACATTCTAACTGCCCATCCAACCTCCATGGATCAGTCCCTAGACCTAGATTTTATTGATAAGGCAATCCTCTCATTCGATCAATCCGCCCCGTGTTAGAAAATTCATTTTGAAGGTGCCTCCCGGAGACCCACCGGTAGGAGGATCAATGATCCTAGGCTCAACAGAGTAGTCCTGGGTATCGTCTTTATCACCCTGACACAATCCATCCTACCGTACTCATTCCTATTTTCAGAAGCCTTCACCAATAATGAAGAATAGTATCGGTCTCTTATCACTAGCATTGAGCTGGCTCTCGAGATCGATGTGCCCCAATTGCATGTGAAAGGGGACACTGAGCTATTCATCAAGCCAGTAAACAACGACTATGTTGTATGAAAGCTAGAGCTCGCACTATTTTTGGAGCGTACCCTCCATCTAATGGTCCAGTTCCCTTCATGACCGGAGGATACCCATGTGCCTCGGTCATAGAATGGTCGAGCGGACGCTTTGGCCAGCATAGCAACATCCCTTGCAGAGCCCAAGTAGCATGATCTGATTATACATGAGGCACACTGGAGAGTCATTTCCCACGTCACCCTAGAGGATGACGATGGCCTACGAGTAAGCCATCCCACCGCTGAATCCTCCACGTCAGGACCACTAGGCTCTTCAGATTTAGTGATTGGAGCGATGCCCGACTCGAGATCCACTTTTGTCGAGTATCTCCAAAATGGTTTCCTCCTAGATGATCGGGCCGTGCGCGAGAGAATCTGACGCTGTGCGCTATAGTTTACCCTTCAAAATGGTCCTAGTATTGAGTAGATCCTATATAAGAACGGTTTCGATGGGGTTCTCCTCTATTTCATCCAAGGAGTCGAGATTACATACGTTATGCTAGAGGTTCCTTCTAGTTCCTGTGGTGCCCACCAAGCCGGCCCGAAGCTTTCCCATCAAATCTAGAGACTGGGGTACATCTGGCCCTCTATGATCCGGGATTGTATCGAGTTTCCCAAGAGTTGTCACACATTCCATGTTCATGCTAACTTCATGCATCATTCCCCAGAACCTATCCACTCCACCAAGTACTCTTGGCCATTTGCGGTGTGTGGACTTGATGTCATGGGACCATACCCACCTGCGACAGCTCGCCAGTGCAGGTTCATCCTGATCGCCACAGATTTATTTTCCAAATGGGAAGAGGATGTTCCGCTTAGGGAGGCCAAGGCCTACTCTATCGTTGACTTTGTGAGATCCAACATCATCCAATGGTTTCGAGTCCCTCACGCGGTCCTCACCGATAACGACACCAACATCCGTGTAGCCGAACTAAAGAAATTGTACGCCAAGTACAATATCCCTTCGAACCATACCTCCCGCTATCTCGTGCAGGAAAATGGACTGATTGAGGCATTCAACAAAACTGTATCTAACATTTATTAGAAAATGGTTGGCCAGAATAATAAGAGTTGGCCAGAAAAGCTCCCCAACACCCTTTGGACTTATCGGACGATGACTCGAAATTCCACCAAGGTGACTCCATATTCCCTTGTGTACGGGGATGAGGCCATCCTGCCCATTGAGATCTAGCTTCCTTCGTTACGCAGTGCATTCTATCACTAGAAGGCGCCAGATAAGGTGGCTGAAATCCGTCTAGCTGAATTGGAAGCACTTGACGAGAATAGGCTTCGTTCCCTACACAATATAGAAAGGCATCAGAATAAGATGGCTAGAGCCTTCAACAAGAAGGATCACATCTACTATTTTCTACAAGGAGACCTGGTATTGGCCCTCCGAGTGCCAATGATCCCTGGCAGGAAACCACTCAAGTTGGAGTCCAAATGGGAAGGACCTTACATAGTCAACATGGTTTACCCCAATAGAGAATCCTCCTAGGTGAACATATATGGTGAGCGTATAAATCATACCACCAATGCCAAATTCCTCATGAAAAACTTTTCATGAGCCCCATGGCCCCGCATGAGGCTAAACTGCATGCCGGTCATGCATGACCTTAAACTATCCAGTCCTGCACAACTTTAAATTGTGCATCATCCTACATGACGTTAAACTACATTTTTAGAAATACGTATTTCGTGATTACCATCCTCATGGGATACATAAGAATTCTCATACTCCTCATCTTGAGCCCATCCCGAACTCCTCTCTTTGACTATCCCCCTTGGGTATAGCTTTCTCGGAGGATCCTCACTTGATATGGTGTAGGATTTCTTAGTGCCACTCATAAAAGGATTATAACGGTTGTGCCATGTGCCCACTCCCATTCTTCAATCCTCCCACGTCCTCACTACTAGAAGTTAAACTGTAAGCTGGTCAGGCCTTCCATCCGAGGCCCAGCCTCAGGCCCCTTGGCCTTTCGGGCCCCCAGCCTAGGTTCTCTCTTATAGGATTGTGCGGTGTGGAATAGGATTATATCCTCATTCACATCGGGTTTCTCACCATGTCGTACAGCTCCACAAATGAGAAACCTTATCATCTCCTCATCCTCACTACAAGACGTTAAACTGCATGTTGGTCAAGCCTTCCTGACTGAGGCCTAGCCTTAGGCCCCTTGGCTTTCTTGGGCCCCCAACCCTCATCCTCACTGCATGACGTTAAACTGCAAAATTGTCAGGCCTTCCTAACCAGGGCCCAGCGTCAGGCCCCTTGGCCTTTTTCAGGACCTTGGACCATGTTCTTACCTGGAGTTTATGGTGTGATGTGGGATTCAAGAACTAAATTAGTCTCGATTCCCATCCTTATGGGATATGTAGGACCACCCGAATGTCTAGACATTGGGTCCAGTCCCATCTCTTGAAGATATCCATTTCACCTTGGCCCCTTGGCCTACCCTTCCCCGGAGAGGAGAGTATATTGTGTGTCATGGGATCATGTCCTCATTCACGACATTCTTGTAATGACCAAACTATGTAGCTCTCCCTTATGAACACCCTCATCTCCCCTTTTTGGCAGTTCATCAATGTGCCTAAGGATACTCTGGTTTTGTACCTGGAATGTTGGACTATGCTCGGACATGCTTCCCCCCACTTTTCAGGCATTGTGTTCCCCTTCATTAGGGCTTCCATCACCTTTCACACCTAAACGGACCCCCGAGTATCATGGATGCTAGGCCTAAGGGTTTTCCTACCATTACAGGCCAATGCCCCTGAGGGACACACACAACAAGCCGATACAAATCCCGCGTTGCGAATATGGTCAGCGGTCAATTCTCATTTGTTTTCCCACTTCAGGCTAACACAATATGAATAATTTGTTTCGAACATGGTCAACAGTTATCCTCCATCGCCATGACAACCCCAATATGCCCGAAATGTCCGTTACAAGATTCACAACTTTCTCCACCTCATCATGTGCAAGTAGAACTTCGAAACTCTTGGTACTAATCCTCAGTGTGCATCTGTGCGTTAGGAGGACCAAAGCTGCGATAGGGGTGTCATTCGGGGCTCTACACCAATTTCCCTTTGGTGTGCCTTCCAGGTATTTCATAAGATGTCTTCCTCCATTTTTTCCCACACAGTGTTTAACTCTCGTGGGATTAGGGATTGTGTTGAGGTTTTCACTTACTTGGAGGGTTTTCACTCCATCCATGGTTCGAGCTATAAGACCATAAAATAAGATCTCATCTAAGAACTATGTGTGGCCTGATTCCCATCCTTATGGGATACGTAGGACTACCTGGACATCTCATTTTTGGATCCAACTCAGTTGGGAGCCAGTTTATCCTCCCCCCTTTCCCCCTTACCTCTATATAGGCCACATGGCCTAAGACTCCTTTCTCAGAATTGTGTACAGTGTAGTGTAGGATTATGTCCTCATTCACATCGAGTACGTTGTACCACGTCGTGCGCATTCCTTCATGTCCAAGCCATACGACTGTAAACTATGTCCCCTTTTACTATCACATGACCCTAAACTATGACATTATCGTCTTGGTCGTACAATGAAAAACGACACTGCATTGTGATGTTATCACTCAAGGGGAAACCATGTTTGGTATTGGACACACACCATTCCATTTTTCAACACCTGCTACGGATTGATTCTTGTGGCGATTTCAGGTCCTTTTTCCCTAGGCCTATCGCTTCACAAAAAAAACCACTCACCTTAAAGGACAAACAATATTAATCAAATACCGCTTCTCTTGGTGTGAGGGACATGCCTGCACACCCCTTTTTCCCTAGCACTTGTACCTTACTGTGCCACCTAAAGAACTACGTGGAGCATGATTCCCATCCTCACAGGGTATGTTGGAACGCCTGTGCAATTTTCCTCAGGCCCAGCTCAACTCTTGTTTTCGGTCCCTCAACCTAACAGCTCTCCAAGGAACATGTGGTGGTCGGAACCCCCGGTTCCCATTCACCTCGGGTTTTTTAGTTACCCCACCACGTGTCTCCCGTGTTTCCTACCATCAATGGTCCTAGTTATACGAACCTAAACTAATATCCACCTATTGGAAGGGGCTCGAACCCCTCTATCTAATACATCTTGTTGTCATATTTAGATGTGTCTGACAAAGAGCCTGAAGTGTGGAATTTTCATGCGGAAATTCCCCTCATTCCATGACCAAGCTTTGTGAGCTCGCTATTTGGATCCTCATCCTCTTCCACATCCAAAAGGACCCCCGGATGGTGTGGATTCTAGTCCTAAGGTCTCTCCTACCATTTCCGGCCAACATTCCTAAGGATCTCGGGCGACATTTTCTATAGCTACCATGTTTTAAATATGGTCAACAGTCGACCCTCATTTGTATTTCCCCATTCCAGGATAACATGATGTGGATTCTACGTTTCCACCACGGTCACCAGTTATCCTACATATTCACGCCACCATCATTGTGATCCAGATTTTGAAGATTATGATTCACACATTTACACTTCGTCATGTTCAAGTGTAATTCTGAAATACTCGGCTTTATCTCTTCACGCGTCTAGGTGCGCTACATGGAAAGGTAGTAATCATTGGTCTATCATTCACCAAGCATCCCTTCTCCCTAACATGTTCCTTCCTGCATCAAGAAATCCCGACCACTACTTATTGTTTCTGACATCGAGTACGACTCACGTGGGATTATTAGTTTTGGTAGGATGTACACCTACGCAACCAGGATTATCATCATCCCGCATGACGATAAAATGTGCTTCTAGAAATACATATGGATTGATTACCATCCTTATGGGATACGTAGAGAAACCCCAGTATTTCACCTAGGGTCCAGCCCCATGAATCATAAAGTCGTGTTCCTCCCCATTTCCGGCCTCCAGGCCTGACCCCTTGTGGGGGACCGTGCAACTGCAAATCTTCCCTAAAAATGTTTGAGATACCCTAAGATGACATTGGGAAGTGGCAGATCCCTCACCAGAGAGGCCCTATCTGAAAGAAAGTATGATCCATGATCAAAACGATGCTTCCATCTAGTGTGCTTCCACCATGGTGGTTTAATTTCAAAAGTGTTGTATTCTGTTGAAACAAACCCTCACTCCATATTCCATGATTTGTGTGCCCCTTATTTGGACCCTCATCCTTTTTCACATCTGGAGGAACCCCTTAACAGTATGGATGCTCAGCCTATGACCCTCCTATTGTCCTGGGACAATGTTCCGAAAGACTAACGGAAGACATTTTGAGTCTGGTCCCATGTTTCAAACATGGTCAACGATCAACCCTCATTTGTTTTCCCCACTCCAGGCTAATACAATAAGAATGTTGTGTTTTGATTACGGTCAAAAACCATTCATTATTGTCACGTCACCCCACACTGTTCTGAATCCTGGGTATCGCGATTCAAACCTCCCATTCCCATCAGTTCGGATCGATTTTATCACCCATGGCGTTACCTCGTTTGTGCACAAGAGCACAGTAGGAAAGTGGTATTTTGGCTGTTATGAGAGCTTAATTCTCCAGTTAGGTCTCTCCCATATCCAGGAAATCTGGACCGGATGTCCAAACCCCAGATGCTTGAAGCTTGGTTTGCACTCCTACATTTGGATGTGGTGGTGAGGTGGCCATCCCTTGTTTCTCACATCAGGCCTGACCCACGTGAGCTTAGGGAATGGTCGCTGGATGCTCCATGAACATCACAAGGATGAAATAAACCAATTTAAGAAACAAAACTCTTGCATTATGTGGAATTCAGAAAATAATAGCATGAAAGTATGTTTAGAGGTTTGTAATCATTACAGTACCCGGTTGTCGACTCCCCCCATCGACGGATTGACCTCATCGAAGGAATGTTGCAGCTCTACCACGCTCTGGATGGTGGTGTCTAGGAGTTGTTGCTGTATTTTCACCTCCCACTCCTCCTCGGTGGTGAGAGGGTACAATTCTTTGGCCGCAATTTGGGACCACTCCACGTCGGCCTGGATGGTGATCATCTCCTCATAAGCTCACTTTAGGACCTCTTCAGCTTCTACCAGCTGGTCCATCAATCGTGATATTAGCTCAAATTGCACATTAAGGGAGGTCAAGTGCTCATCCTCCTAATTCTGCAGCTGTTGTACCTCATCTTCATCCTTCTGGAGCCTCTTGATGTTTATCACCTTCCTCCGCTACAAGCCCATGCCATGACCATAGTCATACTCCCTAATATTTTCCACCATAAGATCTCGGATGAGCATGTGAGGATGTCGGACATCTACTCCCCCATCACATAGTTCGTGTAGTTGCGAGTGAATTTTGTCCATCTCATCCAACCATAGTTCTTGGGGGATTTCATTGATGAAGTGCATGATCAGCTTCCATGATCAGCGATGGACTATTTTTCTGCCCTCCTCGTCAGAGGTTGTCTTGTCCGAGTCGGTGAGATTGGCAGGCTCGTATGCAGGGAATACCCTTGGGAACTCCTCAGCCGAGTCCACATCTGGCATTGGGTCAGACATGGTGGGGCTTAAATCATCCGGTTGATCGTCATCATCGGATCCCGCCCTGATTATATTAGGATAAGTCCCACTAGCGCCCCCGCTAGTGATCGGGACCGCTGGAGTTTGGTCAGGCTGGATGTTCACCTCCATGACCATCAGCATGCCCCTGGGAAGGGCGCTACCAGAAGCCCCAACCAACTTCGCCATAGCAGCCCAGGCCAATTGAAGGACTGTTCACGCCAAGAAAGGGACATGAATGTCAGTTAACATGGTCAGGGGATAGCAGTTGTGAATTCGGTAGAGAAGACTTACAGAGGTCAAATCCCTGGTTTCACACTTGGGGTGATGTCATCGGAACCCCGATACGTGTCCCCCCGTTTATAGTTGGTAGGTCTGGAGACTCCGGGGGAGCCACCTCGACTATCCCAGCCCCGCCAGACATGGATGTTGATGTAGCCATGGGCGTGGATCCGGAAGGTCCCGCGTCGGCACCTTCTGAGGGGCGAGATGGAGGTCTATGCACAGGGTCCTCCTGCATAGTATAGATGCTGATAAGGAATCCAGAGTAACCTAAGGGCAGAATCTGAAGAAGGAACATGGGATTTTACCTTGAGAGCCTCTATAAAATCTTCAAGATCCAAGAACTGATCACTGACTTCACCGTCCCCTAGGGGACTTTCTCTACCAGCCTCGTGTCCCCAGGAGGACTCGTCAGATTCGTCCTGAAGGGGGAAGCGCTCCATCAGTTCAGTGACTGATAGTTGCAGAGGGACCGTATCACCCAACAGCACCCAGAATCTATCTGTCGTTGGGTTTAGGGTGACCCGATAGAGGTTAAAGACATACATCTCAGCAATGTATTCCTCTTCCTCTGCATGGGATACCGCAAAACCGGCCATAATTGGGCTAATTCCCAGCAAGTCCATCCCAAGGCATTTAAGGTGATTCCATAACTTGGATGAGCCGAGGAATTTTTGGTTGACATCCTAGATGTCTCAGGCCTCTAGGAAGACATAATTCTCCATCATGTCAATGTGGTTCAGCCGTTTCCCCGGGGCTTGAGTAGAAATCATGTGGAATCACCCCAGTGGCCGCCCCTCTGGATGACTCTGTTCTCTTGGGACCACCAGCTCCACTGCCGCTGTCGGATCTTCTACCGTTGCTCCCTCCTCAACAGGTGTGAGCCTCACCACTATAGCATCCACCCCCACTATGTGAAGCCCTTTCCGTCTTCTGGCCTCGGACCTAAGATCGAGGAAGATCACCCTCACCGACCAAGATGGTTGGCCGCTTCAGCTTCTGCCCTGGATAGGCCGCCTCCCAACTCTGAGAGTATTCTTTTACCATCCCAAGGACAGAGTTCGGTGGAGGTAGTACATTCCACACATTCCCATCTTTCCATGTGAAAATGAGCCACATCTGCCACGTCACACATGGGTGCTCCTTGTAGCGCACACCAAGGTAGACTGGTGAGGTCAGCCACTGCAGGCACCAGAATTGCCTTGCAAACCGATGTGGGGTGTATGGATTGCGGAGATGCTCGCGGTCCACCCAGGCCACCAAGACTCCACCTCTAAAGGCCAGGAGGTTGGCCGGATGCTCTTCTGCCCCCGACCGTCGTCAGTGAAGGCCCCCGTCGGCAATGGGAATGGGTGGAAATTGAATTCCTCCACCCTCCACACCCAGTTTTGAACCGATGGTGTGGTCATCTTGGTCGGAAATCTCCCCGCGGCATTCAAGATAGAGGGATGCATGTTCGACCATGTACGTGCGATGGGGTTCGGATACTTGTAGATCCCCCTGATGTGCACCGCCATCCACCTGTACATGAGGTGGAACGACCTGCATACCCTCTGTGGCCTTTTCCCCTTGCTGATGCACCACAACATTTTGTACAATTAGGCGAGCATCAAGATCCCCAGGTTCACCCGCCCTCCTGTCGCCAAAGTGGATTCCATGATGAAAGTGCTTGGATGCACTCGCATGTGTGTATCCCTCACCGGCAGGATCCAACCATAGATGAGAGCTGTGATGAATGCCGCCAGCCTGACTGTTGGTCATTGATCAGTGCTGACACTGAACCCCCAGGTCTTCCGCTGGCTATTCTCCAACAGCTGCCAGTATGAGTTTTCCTTACTTTGGGAACCCTTCGGGCATATTCGAGGCCTCACCAGCAAAAACTTTTTTCTGGGAAGTTCAAAAACTTTTTGAAACGGTTCTTGAAGTGGACATCCCTCACCGCCTGCTTATCCTCCACGGGCACGAGTTCCATCAATGCCATCTCCAGACGCGGCATCTACTCCGGATCCCCCCACGCACCCACAACCGGGAGGAATTCACCATACATCGTCCCTAGTATCAGGACTCTTGAGATCTGATGCACATCCCATAGGCTGATGTTGACCTCCCTGTGATGCAGGTGGAATGTATTGATCCTCAGCGACCACCGGCTCAACAGCTCTGGCATTAACTGCTTCGGCTGGTAGATATGGAACTAGGAAGCCCACACTACCTCATACGGGACCACTTTTCTCAGCTCCACTCTGAACTCCTCACACGAGGAGCCAACCCAGTAGGCCCAAGCCCAATCGTCCTTAATGTTGTCTCCCTGGTGCAGGTCTCATTCCTCAGACCACTCCTTCTTTGGGTTCCTCAACGCCACCGTATGGATGGTTTGGTACAAGGGAGGGGGCGTCTTTGGATGTAATTCCCTCCCATCAACATTATTCAGATGATTGTATTGGAAGTCAACGATGACAGTCATGAAGTACTCCTATGCATGACCATTAGGTGCCCTGAACCTATGGTGCAGACACGACGTGCTCCAGAACCAGTATGCTGGCTCATCCCTACCTGCTTCAGGGAAGAAGACATCATCCCTCAGCCCGAATCCATACAAGGTCAACCTCATACACAATGGGTAGTTCTTCTGGCTCTTTGACAGCAGCTCCACTGAAGAACTATGGTCTGAGTGGCTCCAGACTAGCTCTCCTAGCCCCTGACTGTTTTCCATTTTGTCCCTCTGGGTGACATTCGCAAGGACCACATGGATAGCTTCTTGGTGGGCCATTAGTTCTAGAGCTGTGATGTTTTCTTTGACTGGTTTGTGAATATCATTCGAAAAGCGTGTTTGTGAAGGCCGCTCGTGAAGAATATTCACAGGGAACTGCCTCAGCGTTCAAAGCTAGATCGTGGAGCACAAACGTGGAGTCAAAGACTCGTTGGGCGCCGCGAAAACCTGATTCGCAGTGATCACTCGTAGAGTACACAGATCTTCGCGAATCGAGAGCGCAAGAAGACAAGATCACAGATAAGGGAAAGAAAAAAACAGATGGCATGCCCCCTATTTATAGGTGATGTCCTTCGGAGCTTCGCAGCATGTACAGTCAATGTAGAGCTTCACGGCGCGCCCTGCCCGCGCGGCCCCTGTCCGCCTCACGAGCCCTCTTCACGAGTCAACACCGTGAATGAACAAGTTTTTTTTTGTAATTTATCTCAGAAATTGACCCATTATCACACCATGAATTCATTTCTGAGGGGGGCTTTTGTTGGAGCCACAATTCAGGACAAAGAGGAATCCCCATGACGGCCCCACAGACTCCCTCACGAAGCCACTTCGCAGAGTCCCCCCAGAACTACATCCGCCACAAAGCAAAGAAGGCGGGAGGCTCTGCGAACGCATTTGACATTCGTGGGCCCACCACGAAACAAAAGAGGCAGGACACTCCGAGAACAAATTTGACGTTCACGACCCGCCGCAAAATAAAGGAGGCGGGACGCTCCGCGAAAACATTTGACGTTCATGACCCACTGCAAAATAAAAGAGGTGGGACGCTCCGTGAACCCATTTTATGTTCGCCACCTACCGCGAATCCACCAAGCCCATCTTCGCGCCGCGTGAGCATTGATCCCTGGCACCTCTTTCCTATAAATACTGGGCTCCCCCTGATCTCTCAGAATGGAAAATCCAAACTTTCAGCTTCCCATATCCTGAATTACGATGTAGTATTTTTCTCGGTGAACCATGAGTAGTGCGAGGTACTTCTGCTTCACGAAGTGCCTCCCCATTGGATTGTTTTGATCCCCTCTTCTGATAGGGATTCCCTTCGCGAAGCCTAAGGGCTTTCGCCAATGAAGGGGATCCCCAAGGGGACCCAGGTCGTTGCTGAGCGTTTATGATTCATGAAACACCCTTCATGTACACATGATCCATATGCTAACATAGGGTCACTGTACTTCACGAAGCACATTGCTTCCTGAAACCTTGCTTTGTGAGGCACCTTTTCTCCGAGAGGATGTGCTATGCGAATGCCCTTCCACTTCGCGAAGCACCTCCCATTTTTACCTATGCCCTATGCTAAGGCGAAGGCACCCCACTTTGCAAAGTACACCCCTTCACATGTTCCCTCCTCCACGTGGAGAAACAGAGCTCTACAAGGCCCTTGCCTATGGACCCCTCTGCTTGGCATGTCCTTTTCCTGTGCGACCCTCTAGGTTTTCACAATGTGACTTCAATGTCCCATGGATGATACCGCCTGTTGGGTTTCTTCACCTAACAATTCTTCGCATAGGCATTCTAATGGCAATTTATTTTTTGTATAGCCACACTAACGTGGAACCCTTGATGGTTCACTCCACGACACCCCCTCAGTACGGCCTTGTCGATTCCTTCCCTCCCACAAGGAGTAGAGGGTACCGGTTATGTAAGACCTAGGAGTGTGGAGAAAACCCACCTCGTCCGAGCTACAGGATGTTAAACTGCCAAGCACATTCATCCTCAACACATGACATTAAACTGTGACCTGATCCCGTGCCTCACACGCAGGGTCCACCCACATTGGGCATTCTCCATGCCCCTTGGTCTCCATAGGGTATGATATCCTCCTTATTGGAGTGGCATTTGTCCACGGGGAAGGGCAGCCACCCTGATGTAAGCCCCTAGATTTTCTGCCATGAGGCATCACCCCTACCCCTCCTCACTTCCTCATTACCAAGGCCAGCGGATGGCGTGATAGGAAATGGGGCTCCTCCTTTCTTCGATCCCAAATCCCTCCCCCACTGTGATTTGTTTCCATCAGGCCTCCATCTTGGAGTAAGTCCCAATCATTCTCTCCCCGGGCCGCTCCACGCGTAAGCCCCTTCCACATCCCACGAACGAACCTTTCACGACGTGGTCGTCAAGCCTTTGCTTCCACTTGTTTCTCACACCAAGCATGACTCACGTGGGCTTAGAGTAAGCATCGACCAGGACATCACCCCTATCACGCATGACATTAAACTATATCTCACTTCAATCCTGCATGATGTTAATCTATACATCTGAACTATGAGGACTTTGAACCATATCAAGGCATGGTACGTAGGAATCCTCCCCGAGTTTCAAGCCCACCACCTGTTTGTTCGGACCCCCTTCACGTCGGTTCACCAACACCGTGGGCATCCTAGAGTGTAATCCCCACATCCTCCTGAACTATGATGACTTTGATCCATGTCAAGGTATGGTACATAGGAAGCCTCACGAGGGTTAAGCCCAGCACCAATTGGACCCCCGGTCCATCTTCACGTCAGTTCACCGACACAAACAATCCCAAACTACGAGGACTTTGATCCATGTCAAGGCATGGTACATAGGAAGCCTCACGATTTTCAAGCCCAACACCCATTGGATCCCCAGTCCATCTTCATGTTGGTTCGCCGACACCGCCCATCCCGAACAACGGGGACTTTGATCCATGTCAAGTCATCGTACATAAGAAGAATCACGAGGTTCAAGCCCAACACCCATCAGACCCCCAGTCCATCTTCATGTTGATTTGACGACACCCCCACCCCGATCTACGAGGACTTTGATCCATGTCAAGGCATTGTAGGTAGGAAGCCTCAAAAGGTTCAAGCCCAACACCCATCGGACCCCCAGTCCATCTTCATGTTGGTTTGCTGACAGAAATCCTCCTGAACTACAAGGTATTTGATCCATGTCATGTAATGTTATGTAGGAAGCCTCATGAGGTTCAAACCCAACACCCATTGAAACCCCGGTCCATTTTCACATCGGTTCTCCGATACACACCATCCCGAACTATGAGGATTTTGATCCATGTCAATACATGGTACGTAGGAAGCCTCACGAGGTTCAATCCCAACACCCATCGGACCCCCAATCCATCTTCACATTGGTTCGCTGACACCCCCATCCCGAACTTCAATGACTTTGATCCATGTAAAGGCATGGTGCGTAGGAAGACTCAAGAGGTTCAAGCCTAACACCCATCAGACCCCCAATCCATCTTCATGTCAGTTCGCCGAAACCCACCATCCCGAACTACAAGGACTTTGATCCATGTCAAGGCATGGTACATAAGAAGCCTCATGAGGTTCAAGACCAACACCCATCAGACCCCTGGTCCATCTTCACGTCGTTTCGCCGACACCCCCCATCCTGAACTACAAGGAAATTGATCCATGTCAAGGCATGGTACGTAGGAATCCTCCATGAGGTTCAAACCCACCACCGATTGGTCGCTATGACCCCCTTACATAGGTTTTCCCTGTCCCTCATGACGTTAAACTATATTCTCCATCTGAACTATGTGGAATTTGATCTATGTCAAGGCAAGATACGTAGGAAGCCTCCTTGAGGTTCAAGTCAAAACCAGCATCCATCCTGATTTTTACCCGGGCCACCACATCCCGGTGAGATCATTCCACCTCATTCCCTCCCACATCATTCATAAAGCTACCCACGTTTTGGCCCCAACATTTTTTTTCCTACAGGGGGGTTCCTCAATCTGATCCACTCTAAATAGTGTTCTGATCAGTCTGATCTGTCTCCACTGGACGTTAAACATCCGGCATACCCTGTGTTAAATGTGGAAAGCTGAGGAAAACCTCTGATATATGCCTACGACATATGATTCCCCGCGTTCGATATGGGATGCCTCGGGCTTCCGCGCCCTCGAGAAGCCCTATAATAAGGGGAAAAAGAGAGACACACCAATCCTCAGCGTCAAAACATGACAGTGAGGCCCAGTGTGACTACTCCACTAACCGAAGGTTGCTGCCCTGACCGAACCCCTTGGAATGTCCTGGAAAAAGCAGCATAATTAACTGGTGTCCATGAATATATAGTTCCAGGAAGAGTTTCATGAACAACTTATTAAATCTACGAGGGAGACCCAGACTAGGTGATGAGTTCTGAGGAGGAATCCACAGAAGGAAGAACGGACGTCCCATCATCCCGTTTCGATAAAGGAGAAAACATCCTGGAATAAGGAATGGATGTTTCCTTCCTTTGGAAAGTGGGAATGTGGGGTAACAAAATCCCCGCCTATCACACTCAAGCAGACGGACGCGTGTGCCCCGGTGAAAGCGTCGGAAACAACCTCTTCCTTAGTGGACATATGAGCCCTACTCTAATGGAATATAAAAACACTATTTAATTGACTCTCCCTTCTTCAAGTTTGTACAAAGTAGCACTAATAATGCTTTGAATCATCATCATTAATGCTTCTCCACTACTTATAAATCAAAATTGGTCATCCTTTCAATGATTAATCTATCAAAGGAAAATTAATTATATAAAATTTTATCATAAATCTCTTATATTTCCTTGTAAATATGAGGAAACGCTTCACCTCCACCATGAACCTAGTTGGCTCACATGCCTACAATTAATCAGACATTTTTGGGTCCATGGATTTACTAAAATGATATTTATCATGAAAATATAACACTTTGAGCACATACCATATAATTGGTTCTCCTAGAGCATGTTTAGGACCATACTCAAAAGATCCATTTACATTACCTTATAAACAATGTATATTATAATTTCATCAATAAATGTAACCATTAACCGATCCATGTAAGGTGATATGATCTTATTCATTAACACCATGATCTATATAGGGAAATTTTTTACACAGAAGGGAATCCTTAGGAACAAGACCTTCCCATAACAAATTTGGAATTTCATCTATAGTACACCATCCTCATGAACCCATAATAAGAGGAATCCATACCCAATATCAGTATTTGGGAACCACCTAACACCGTATAATATCTTGAAGAGGTCATCTATCCATGGGAAAGGGTACATGACTTTGACCATCACCTATTTCCTATGATATAAAAGAATAAAAATATTAAATATGGCATACACATTTTTCATGAAAAAAACTCAAAACCAACCCAAGTGAACACATTTGATCTAAATTTACTCTTACCATAATGATTGTGTCTTTAGGGTTCGTACTAAATAACTAAATAAGAAGTATGTTATAACATGTTATATAAGAGTATAGATTCATATACCAAAGATTCCCTCTTACAAATGATGGGAAATCTCATCCCCCTAATATGAAAATTCTATAAAATATTTTAGGCCCTCATTGATTCTATATAAATATTCCACATTTTAATCTCTGCTCCAATATTCAATCCATCGTCCTAGAAGTGAAGTGAGACCATAGAAACTTCACCAGTGAGAGCCTTTAGATGAAAGGATCCATTTAAGGGTTCTATTATAATTTATATGTCTAAAAAATTAATTTTTCAAGAAACAAGTTACATGTTAATGTGTTAAATAAAACTATAGCTAATATAGAGAAGTCACAAGTTACACCTCATATCACTATCAGGGCCACTAGGTCTTTAGCATCAAATTTTGTCCACAATCATTCCACTTGCCTACCACTTCCCAAAAACCTGGGTTAACACAGATAATATAGGTCCACATAAATTTCCATTGACATAAACATCCACGGGACTCACGAACCACACCTTAACACTATCCACTTTTTGTTCCACTGACTCACCCACATGACATTAAATCAGATCATAAGATAATTCATGTTGGTGGTGAAAGAATCCCCCTTTCTTGGTTTTTTTACGAAACATAATCTATCACCAACAAAGGGATCCATAAATGAAATATTTTTACTTAAATAAGTCCTCACAAAAGGACCACTATCTCACTATGAGGGGTCCCTACATATGGATGAAGACCAAATCTTTAACCTCTAGCTAATCCTCGGTTACCCACATAATAATTGGAAATTACACTAACAGGAAGAGATGATCTTCAACATAGAATTATGGGGTCACCTCCTCAGGGATTATGAGGTCTAGACCCCCACCATCACCTTGTTCTTATCTGAGGAAACTAGTTGTGTGAACAGTAATCCAACCAGTTGGTTTTATAATGATTGGAAAACCTATACCACATCATCAATCCAATCCACCTCTTCTTGAGGGTGTGGATCACAATGAATCCTTAGAGGTATATATAACTAGAAATCACACAACTAGCTAAGAATTTTCACATATTCATCAGGTACTACAAGAGATATCGATAGATTAACATATAGATGGTCATCTTATATGACTATTGGATCTGGGTCCATGAATTTCTCATTATGATTAATCTCTTAAATTATATTACAATGAGGGAACAACTCAAAAATATATGCCTTATTGATGGAATAATAATTAATATTTGCAGGAACAAGCTCGGGTACCCTAGTAACCCTATATTTGAGCTGGCACTGACAAGACCAGAAGGGTGTTCCTAATCACCATGGGCTGGAGAAGAGCACCTATCATTGTAAAACATACAAGCAGAAATGATTTCTCCACAAAAATGTGGAAGAAAAAGATAAAAGACAGTATGCATATCAATAGAAAAACTCCAATGGGAGTAAAACTAGTATAACACAAAGAGGAAAAAAAGACAATGTAATAAAACACAAATTACTCAATAGGAAAACAACCCCAATTTCCCTAAGGAAACAACTCACCACATCCAAACCACAATAGTTGGATCCACCTCTTTGAGATCCCTTCTCTTTGCTTGATCCTTGAAGGAGAAATTCTTCAAGAACCCAAAGGAAAATGTAGGGTGTGAGCCGAATCCTAGTAGGATACCACAAAAACATCTATAATAGATTCCAAATGTAGATTGTCCATATAAAAACATTCAATTTTCAAAATAAATAGGTTTGGAAATTCAAAATAATATTTAATCAAAACTTGTTAAATACTTTCGATATGATGGAAAATTTATTTAAAGAATAGTCTTTAATTCTTAGGAGGTGGAATATCACTAAAATAATGTATTATGTAAAATATTTATATAAAATAGTTTATATAAATTCAGAATTAATGTAAATGAGTTCCAATAAACATTGACTTATATATATATCTCAAATATAAATAAAAAAGTAAGCAAAATGGTCATCTGTGAAAAGGTATGATAGTATTATCCAGCAATAGGATTCCACACTCTCTATGTGAACCTAGAAAAATGTGTATTCACACGTACCTATGACACTGGCCAAAGAAGATTCGTTACGAAACTGTCAGGGATGTGACCTTCCACAAGTAAGTTTTCAAATGTTGTTGTATCATAACGTGTATCCAAACAACTCAATAACTACATAAGGCTGGAATATTCTCTTACATGATGGGGGAAATATTTTAAGACTTCTTAAAATATGATCAATCACATTATTTGATTTAAAAAATGATTATTTAATTCAATTTAAAACCAAAATTTGTTTTTTTAACGTTCCTTTTTCACAAGATAAAACCACAGGGGTTCTATTAAATAATTTAAGCCATATTCCTGAGTTTGAAATCCATTAAAAACTAATTCAATCATTTTTTAAATTTATTACCCCAATTAATTTCAAAAATATAATTGAAAAGATTTCCATCAAACCCATAATTTCAATTTAACAATTTAAATCATCCAATTTCCATAAACCTACCTCAATTAATTTCAGAGCCTAGACCATTTGAAATCCTCCCATTTATTTGGAATTGGGTTTTTAAAAAAGAAATTAAAAATAAATATTAAGTAATTGAATTTAAATCCGAAATTTAATTAAATCATATAATTCGATGCTAATCAATTTAGAAAATTGGGACAGAACCACCTACCACATTTTCAAAGAACGACACTCACAACGACACCTGTCAATGAGAAAAAATGTGTAGAAGACCTCAAAACTCTACCTAGTGGAATGATCCAACACCAAAAGATGTGGATCCATCAATCCTAATATGATCCATTGAAAACCTAACTGGATTAGAAGAGATAAACATGAATAATGAGGAAGAAAACATACCTGGGAATTACACTTCTGGATGAATGAAGATATCAAGCCATTTGGTTTGATCTAGAAGGGGTTGAGTCTCTCCAAAATCCACCATAACTTCTATAGGTCAAAATCCATGTTTTCTGGAATGAAAAGTACCAATCAAAACTGCCAAACGTGTGACTTTAATCTTGTTGTGGTTCGAGTCATGACGTGTACCTTAGGATCACGACATGTAGTCCACACTGGATAAGTATGTTGAAAACCCATCACCTAGAGTAACAATTTCAATATTTATCAACTACATGATGTGTAATTTAGTTACATGGTGTGTACCAACTCATGGAGTGACATCCCCATTCACGACATAAAAGCAGCTCTAAGTACAGGGTGTGTACTATAGGTACACAACGTGTACTTCAGGTACACAACGTGTAATTCAGGTATAGGACATGTGCCTATCCAAAAACTGACAGTAAACCCCAGAAACCTATTTTTAAGGATTTTTTACTAAACGGGGACCTAGAAAAAGTGGGAAATTACCTATTCAAGGTAATGGAATGTAACTGCCTCACCGCCATAAAAACATTCTATCCCCAGAAATCCTGGGAAGAATCATCCATGTCAAGGAGATGAGGCCACGACTCTCTCAAAAGTGAATCCCTCTCCCACATCTCATGAGAATCAGAACTGTGCTTCCATAGCACATAAACCAATGGTATCCACCTCTCATGAATTAAATTGGTCTTAGAATATAATATATTAACTAGCTTCTCAGTCAAAGATAAATTAGTCTTGATCTCAAGATCAATCCCGCTCAAAATGTGAGATGAATCATATAGATACTTTCTCAACTATGATACATGGAACATGTTATGTATCGATGTTAGTTTTGGTGGATGTGGAATGTGGTACAAAACTTCACCCACCTACAAAACAAGCTTGAAAGGTCCCACAACGTGAGGTACAAGCTTCCCTTGCATCCCAAGTCATCGATAACCCCACCGAGGTGAAACCATTAAGAACACATGGTCACCAAATGAAAAATCCAAAGATCGACAAAGTTGATCATAATATGACATATATCGCCTTTTTTATATCAAAATTTTATGGAGAATTAACTGAATCTTCTTTTCATCTCTTTCACCATGCGTTTTCCATCGAATGAACTCTCACAGACCTCCGACCAACACAAAAAAGATTTACATGGTCGGCCATACAAGGACTCAAAAAGTTCTATTCATATCACGGACTGGTAACGAAGTTATAAAACAACTCAACCAACCCAAATTGTTCATCCCAATCCTCTTTAAAGTCAAGAACACATGCATGAAGCATATCCTTAAGAATATGTATAGCTCTTTCAGTCTGGACATCCTACTATTGATGGTAGGCCATGCTCAAATGGACCTGAGATCCCAATGCCTCCTTATGGCCTCTCCAAAAGGGGTAAGCGAACTGAGGGTCCCTATTAGAGACTAAAACATAATGAACTTCGTGAAAACGAATAATCTCTTCCACAGAGTGATTTCACAACACCTCATATTTGCCCTTATCATGACTGGGTATAAAGTGAGCCAACTTGGTCAGCTTATCAATAACAACCCATATAACATTATTATTTCTCTCTCTACAAGGAAAACCAACCACAATGTCCATAGAGATCTCATCCCATTTCCATGAAGAGCGTAGAAGGAGTAGAAGCAAACTGAATGGTTTCTGGTGCATGGCTTTCACCTTTTGGAACATATAGAAATGAGAGACAAACTCTGCAATGTCCTATATCATACCTAGCCACTAGAACTGCTAACACTAGTCATATAACATCTTATTTGTTCTTGGGTGCATATCCCACTAAGAATTATAAAAATTCTCCATCACTGCCTTTCCTACCGCAAAAGGCACAAAGAAGTGATTCCAATTTCATAAAACATCTTGTTTGGATAAATACAATCAGACTACTATCTCCCCACCATAAAGGGATTATCTAATTATATGAAGCTCATCATAAAGATCATTGTCTTGAAGAATCATCTTTAGAGGAGTAGATTCCAACTGCACAGTGGCTAATGAATCATCATCCCCATTCCTCCTGGACTCCAATATGAAATTGTGCAAAGAGAGCCATCAAATTCCACTCTTCCAAAGATTCATTCATTTTCTTGTTTCGAAGTTTCATGCAAAAATAATCAACAATAAAATTCAGTTTCATGAAGATATAAGTGATTTTAAAGTCGAATGACTATAGGTTCTCCACCCAAAGCCACTTCCAAATATTCAGATCTTTTAGGGAGAAGTTATAAGTGAGGATTTTTTTCAAAGTATACCGTAAACCTTACACCAAAAAGGTAATGCAACTAACATATAAGTGCATGCATAAAAACTCGATGTACTAGATATTGGGTATGATATTTCTTATTTTGTGGAATAAGCTGACAAGATATATATGCTACAACAATATCACCCTACATAGAAATGCAGCCCAAGATAGAACATGGTGAATCAAAAAACACAGCATAGCCCTACCTGGATTTTTTAAGAGTTAACACTGACGTAATAGTCAGTAGACGTTTCATGTCAACAAAAGAACTCTGAAATTTATCGTCCCACAAAAACTGCAACCCCTTCTGAGTCATAGCAGTCATTGGAGAATCCATCTTCGAGAAGTCCTTGAAAAACCTATGGTAATATCCAGTTATGCCCAAGAATCTCTAGATCTCAAAGAAATTTTGTGGTTTCTCCCACATCATAACAGCCTTTGCCTTCTCAGGATCAATTGATAAAATCAGTTCAGACACCATGTGCCACAATTATTTAACTTCCAAAATCCAAAAATCACACATTGAAAGCTTGGAATAAAGGCAGTGATTTCTTATCAGGATCAAAACTGTTCTCAGATGTTGCACATGATCTTCCTCGAACATTGATTAGATAATAATGACATCCAAAACGACTACAAAAATGGTATCCAGATACTAATGGAATATCTTTTTCATTAAATCCATGAAAACTGCAGCAGCATTTGTCAAACCAAATGGCATAAAAAGTTACTCAAAGTTCCTGTACCTGCTCTGAAATGCAGTTTATGGAGTGTCATATTTTTTATCCTCAACTGATGGTAACCAAATTGAAGATCGATTTTTAAAACCACTTCACCCCTTTCAGCTGATCGAACACATCATCAATCCATGGAATTGGATATTTATTATCTATCGTAACTTGATTGATCTTTTGATAACCAGTAAATAAGTGAAGAGAACCTTAATCCTTATTTGTAAAGAGAACCGGCACTACCCAAGGTGACATACATAGATGAATACAACCTTTCTCAAGAAGGTCATCCAACTGAGGCATTAGCTCTTTTAGCTGAGCTATTGCACATGGTTATAGGGGATAGTGACCAGTTGAGTTTCAGACATTAAGTCAATAGAAAACTCGACCTCTTTCACTAGTGGTAGACTAGAGAAATCCGAAGGGTAATCATTGGAAAACTTGGAGAAAACTAGAGGAAGATCACCACACATTGAATCTTTCTATTGGTCAAAAGAAAACACAGATATCACTTTCCCCAAATCTAGATAAGATGGTCTGGATCTACTCAACCTTAGGTCCCATTATCCTTGAAAAACAAGGGGTAAACCACTGGGTGTAGTAAATTAGACCCGTTGAAGATGAATATAAATTTGGGATTTGTTAGAAATGAGCCAATCCATCCCAAATATGACTTCAATATATTTCATGTAAATATCCATGAAACTCCAAGCTTGTATGAATTTTGATAGAGATAACATCAAGGCATGACTATGGAGACCATGCTGTCTCTTCATTCCAATGGGTGTAGTAATATCCCTTGCACAATATAGTTTCTCTAAAGGAAGATTAAACAGCTTAGCAATATAGGTTGAAATAAAATATTGAGATGAACTAGTATCAAAATGAGCAGTCACTAATGATGAAGGAAGGGTAATATTACCTCTCACTATCACTGGACCCATTTCTACTTCCATTGGAGACTCATCCACTTCATGAAGAAGCTACATTCTATATTCATGTGGCTGGAACCCTTTTTATTTTGAATCATTTCATTAACCCGCAGTGTTACGAGGATTTTGTGATCCTGTCCCACTACATGTGGTAGAGAAGAGATAGAAAAACTTTTATAAGTGTCCGGAATGTCTGCAGGAGCTATATTTTATTGGTGCCTTAGTGAGAACCCTCCTAGAATGTCCAACCATTCCAAAATGATTGCATGTAAATGATATTATTCCATGGAGTTGTAGGAGTTCTATGATGAATTTACAGTCAAGAACCTCGATGATGATCATCACGCTTCTAATTTATTTTAAAGGAACCAATGCTTCCACTAGGATAAGAAGGAACTCCCGTCAACCCTGACTTACTAGCCAAGTCAATCTCAACCATCATCTCCCTATCCCGCACATCAACATAAGTGGGAAGCTTCAACAATAAAACCTCAGAATTGATATATGATCAAAGTACTAGCTTGAACCATCAATTCTTTATCCACCCATTAGATACAATCTTAGGAGAAAATTACACCACCACAGAAAAATGATTTCAACACTAAGTTATAGTTTTTTCAGCCTGCTTCATCCTGAAAAACTCTACAGCCTTAGGAAACACCATCGGCCCAGGATAGAACTAATTTGTAAAAATAACTGTGATTTCATTCCATTCCCAGACCACATGTCTCCCCATTATTACAATCTTGTCCCACCATCTCCTACTATGTCCTTTCATCATGAAGGTGGAACACTTCATCCTGACCACTTTCGGTGTCTCTAAGAACTGAAATATATGTTATATATTTCCCAAACATTCATAATCATGTTTAGAATCGGTGGAGACATTGAAGAATAGATTATTTTATATAATGAACTCTTAAAAATTATTCTGATGAAAATCCCCCTTGAGGATCCATTTTTGGTCCCTATGTGGAAACTGGAGGTGGTTCTTTTCCTAGAGATTGGATAGTTTGCACAATTACCTCAACCAGATTGGGGTCGACAATAGTATTTTCTTTCTGAGGTTTAGCAGTAGTAATTTCTTGTATCGGATTTGCAGGTCTCCTCGGAGGAATGGTGCCACACAACATAAGCTTATAAAAGGAGAACATTAAATTAAAACTCAAACTATGTAGAAAGATAAAATATTCTCAACAGAAGGGACAAACAAGATTTGTATTTCAACCTATAAAAAACTATATAGGGAAAATACTAGAACTAATCCACAAGACATATTTCCCTAACCACCCCTGGTGACATAATGTTCATTATAGTGAGAGCTAGCTTGACACTCAATTACAACTACCTCTTAATTCTAATCCTGATGTCAAACCATGCATACTGACTTCAATAAAAAGTAATATCAAAAACCTCCATCGATACCAATTTCTCAAGAACTAGCCTAATTACCCTAGTAAGACGATAACTGAGCTATCCTTGACATGACCTGAAGGGAATTCGCAATCCCCATGAGCTGGAGACTAGCACCTAGCATCGTACAACATACAAGTGGGAATTATTTTTCCACAAGAATGCAGTAGCGATTGATAAAAGACAGTATGTACATCAATAGAAAAAATCCAATGGGAGAAAAGTACCAGAACACATATACAAATAAAATCCAATGTTTTACAACCCAAAGTACTAAATAGGAAAATAACCCCAAGTTCCCTAATGAAACAAGTCACAACATTCAAAACTAAATAGTTGGATCCACCTCAATGATATCTCATCCTTTTTCCTAAGACTGGAAGAAGATATTATATAAGAACCAGAAGGAAAAAGTAGGGCGTGAGCCTAAGCCTAGTAGGATAACACCAAAGATTCCATAACAGATGTCAAATGTAGATTTTCCAAATAAAAGTTTTCAATTTTAAATTAAACAAATTTGTAAATTCAAAATCATATTTAAATAAAACATGCTAAAAAGTTTTGATATGATGTAAAATTCATTTAAAGCGCATGATTTACATGAAAAGAGATATAATATTTCTAAAATAGTGTCTTATGTAAAATATTTATATAAAATAGTTTTTATAAATTCAGTAGGCATGTAAAGAACTTTCAACAAACACTAGCATACATTTATATCTCACTGATAAACAAACAAGCGAGCAACATGGCAATATACCAAATGGTATTATATAATTGAGAAGCTATAGGATTCCTTACTATTTATGAGAACTCATAAAATTGTGTATACAAAAATCCCTATGACACTAACCAAAGGAGACTCGTCACCAACCCGTTAGGGATGTGACCCACCACAAGTATATTTTAGAACGTTGTCATAACATAGTGTGTATCCAAATAACCTAGTAACTAACTCAGGATTTCATACGATCTTACATGATGGAAAAACTATTTTAAGACTCCATAAAATATGAACAATCCAATTTTTCATTTCAACAATCCCAATTTCATTCCATTTAAAACAAAAATAGATTTTATTAAAAAATATGAATTTTCACAAGATAAAACCACTAGGTTTCTATCAAATAATTTAATCCATTTTCATGAGTATGAAGTCCATTAAAAATTAATTCCATTCTTTTCAAAATTAGTTTCCAAAATTAATTTCAACAATTTAATTGAATTTTTTTATAAAATCCCTATTTTAAGTTCAATAATCTAAATCATCCGATTTACATAAACCCACCACAATTCAATGTAATTAGAGGTTTTCCTAATTTATGTGCCAAAAAACCATTTCAAATCCTCTAATTTCATTGGAATTGGGTTTTTAACAATGAAATTGAAATCAAGATTAAGAAATTGAATTTAAATCATCAATTGAAATAAATCAAGAAATTTGATGGAAATTGATTTGGAAAATTGAGATGGAAACACCTACCTCCTTTCTAAAGACCAACACTTGAAATGACACCCGTCAATGAGAAAAAAAAGTGTAAAAGTCATTGAAACTCTACTTAGTGGGAATATCTAAAACCACAAGACCTTGATCCATCAATCCCAAGAAGATCCATTAAAAACCTAAGAGGAGTGGAAGAGAGAAACTTGAATAATTAGGGGGAACACTTACCCTAAAATCCCAACACAAGAAAAAAAGAAGATCCTAAGTCATTTGATTTTATCTAGAAGGACTTTAGTCTCTAAAATGTGCACCATAAATTCTCCAGGTCGAGAGCCATCAATTCTTGAATGAAGAGGACTGTCTGAAACATCTAAACACACGAAATTAATCTAGGTACATTCCGAGTCATGAAGTGTACCTTGGGGTCATGATGTATAGGCCACGCTAGATAAGTACATCCAAAAACTTGTCACCTTGGGTTAACAATTCAATTTTCATCACCTAAATGACTTGTACATTATGTACATGGCATGTAAGAAATCACGACATGACCTCCCCATTAACAGCCTAAAACCATCTCCACGTACATGGAATGTAATTCAGCTACACAACATGTACCTATCCTGAAAACTGTAG
Organism: Viscum album; assembly: GCA_963277665.1. NCBI lineage: Eukaryota > Viridiplantae > Streptophyta > Magnoliopsida > Santalales > Viscaceae > Viscum > Viscum album. Next base: position 27,679,460 of record OY728123.1, on the reverse strand, counting down.
TAAACCCCAAAAAACTATTTTTAAATATCTTTTTTTCTAAATAGTTGCTTAGAAAAAGTGTAAAATTACCTATTCAAGGTTACATAATTTTTCAATAATAGTATTAATCATGAAAATGTCTTGAAATCCTTATTTGGAGTAATCACATAAGTGTCTTTGAAATTACTAATATGTACCAAAGTCAGGGAAAATATTTGGGGAGCTGACTGATGAAGGAAATGGAAATAGAAATATTGAATATTATATAATTCATTTACCAAGGATTTACCTACATCTAGTTCCCCATCATGCTAATTTAACAAGAAGTTTGTTATTTTCCTTTCATATGGATACATTATTTTACACACCAGAACAGGGTTCTCTATCCTAAGAGACAATAAAAAGACACTCTAATGCTATACCCCTATGTTACAAAACAAAACATCCCAATATTTCTAAGTCCAAAAAATGTCAATAGGATTTCACCATGACTAATACCACGCTATTAATAGAATATGCACTAGTACGCCACTTGGGTTGGTAGTAATCCAAGATTGACACTACATTACCATGTTCAATAGGCTAAGGGTTGGTGAAAAGAGCATAGTAGTAATAAAATGAAATTTTATTCCTTAAACTAATTTAACTATACTCAATCATGTAAAAAATGACAAGAAACAAGATCATGTTATCAGAAATTAGTATCATCTTCAGTGTATAAAGTGCAAGAAACAACATCTAGGATATAGATAAAAGTGGTACAATGTAATACAAATGTATAAGTATAAAAATAAACAACTAAGAATAATTATATAGGGGAAAAAATAACAACAACTAAAAAAGGTATGTATGGGAGATACCAACTCATGATCTGAAAGTCTGACCACACGAAATAGCCAGTGTCATTATGTAAAACTAATCTCCACTCATACCTAGTCTATCATAGTCACTACTAATCTTTATATCTTATTAATAAGACATAAAATGTATGATAAAAGGCAACGGAAGGGTGAGTATATATATATATATATATATATTTCTTGTTTCCATGAAAACCCAAAAGGGAATCAAAAAATAAATAGTATTCTCAAACCATAAGATGAAGTGAAATGACACTCAACATCAGATAAACTCATAAGAAATCATACTAGAATAGAGAAAGTGAATCTCTAAATTTATAACTATCTAAGTATAATGAGTTAGAATAAATTTCATGGAGGTATATTTTCTCTAGCATGAACCACGTGAAACCTCAAGAGAATCATGGTATAGGGCCCATACATCACCACTTTTCCCAATAATTGGGGTTTATCATAATACAATGGAGCAGCCCCCCCCCCCCAACTAGAGTATAAAGGTATGGGATTACTACTCCATACATATGGGACCTTTACTATGAGGGAATATTGACTCAACCTGTATAATAGTTTGGGGACCTACACATTGGTATGGTGGGGGAGTTCTGGCCCTAGAATTTCACTGATGATCAACCTAATCAGTACCATTATCCTAACGTTATATAATGCAGAATTGGGATAGTAACACATCAGGTCATATTTTTTATTCCAAAAAATAATTCTACCATCTCTCACTACATGAAAAACAACATTGGATATGCTACTCATAGCCGAAATATAAATCCTTTAAAAGAAGATGATCAATGTCAAATTTATTGAGAGTGTTTTATGGAATGTCCTATTGGGGTACATGGTGTATCTCATGAAGCTAAAACCTAAACATGTACCATTTTTGTAGCCATTATATAAAATATCATGTACATGGCATGGTGTCTAGGTGACACAATGTGTAATGAAACTTGTGGTTGAAGTCATGTTCCTCTGTGAATGTGGGATTCTCTATCCATGTATGGTTATAAGGGGTGTACAATAATATAATTGGTTTGTGGGGCCACCTTGGATATAAGACATGTTCTTCACCAAACATGGGATTTTTTGACCGAGTAGGGGTATACGAGGTGTAATCTATAGTATAAGTTTTATATATAACCTTGGTTATCTCAGTGTGTGTAATATAAATGTGACTACTAGGATATCGAGAAAAGACCACATGGTATATGGGTCATCTACAAAGCATGTGATACTTATATCATACTGAAACCCTATCTCCCTCGATGTGGTTTTCACGTGGAATGTGTTCTTCTGAAGTGAACTCATTAAATAATTTTCTTTCATCGAAACCCATAATATTCAACGGTAATTCCCAAATCACCACCTAATTCAATGTATCTATATAGTCCAACAAAAATCATTAATCTATGTTAAATGTGATTCAAGTATTACTGAAGGTCAAATTACAATTACTCGTTGGCAAGAAAAAACATTTATAATTATCATCCTATAACACTATAGAGGCCAGTTCTCGAAAACACCACTCATCGTAACATTGTATGATCATAAACATAAAATCCATGCCTTTTTTATAATAAATCATTTATTCCCATCCATTGTGGGAAAAAATTGGTATTTTGGTCACCCATGCCTGATGTGTTAGGCCTCCCATTGTTGAAACAGTGTTTTGATACCAAGAATCATCACCCAAAATCCATTTTCCCACGTCAATACATTTGTAAGACAATGACCCCATTATCCTCTGTCAATCCATCATAGCTAAAGAGGTTTAATAATTCAAAAACCAATCCACCAATGTTGCGTCACTAACCCAATAAAAAATAATAAATAATGCAATGAACATGACAACAGAGGAAATAAAAACAAGGGGATAAATATCATTTGATGATGTGATCCAGGAAAATGATCATAAATTCAAAAAATAAGGTTTGATATTGGAAAAGGTGGAAACAAAATAAATATCATATTAAATATTGATATAAATTTCTGATAATGTGAAGAATCAAACCCGTGAATTTAAATTATATTGAGTATGTCCTCAAAAATCAATTTAATAAATCATAAATCTATAAAATAATGAATAATTTCTTGATAATGGATTTATAACTACTGAATATCACAATGTATTGTGATTTAATTATATAATATACTACATTCCTCAATATTATAATGAATATCATTGATTAATTCATTATCAATCCCTGATCATAGTCTATAAAAAACCATAGAGTCTCTATATTCATCTTCCCAAATAACCATTTGTTATGTGGATAACCATGTTGATTCATCATATTGAAATATATATAAATATCCAATTAGTTTTTTGGTAATAAAGGGAAATAAATATTTTAATATTTTATTTTACCATATGAAACATCCACTTTTTTCCAACCACGGAACATACAATATCAACTATCATTATCTTTTTCATATAGTAAATGATGTATTCCATAATTATTCATGCTCTCAAGTTTCCCATTAATGTTCCTAATCAGTTTCAAAACCATTTATTTTGAAAATATTTGTGTTCTTGATTTAATATATTTATTTATTTTTTATAATAAATAAATGGTCTTACGAAACCCAAATCCCAAAAACATGATTCATTGCAGGTATAAGAAAAATTCTGATTGAAAATTATCTTTTTGATGTGTTATGTCTCAATATATTAATTTAATACTAATTCATTATTATTATTTTAATATACATCATTGATATTACCATCCCACTAATATATATGTACAAGGTGACATTCTCTTAGTCCAAACATTTGAGTATAAAAAATATATTACATAAAGTTCTCGTCCACTGTTCAGAGATAAATAGATCTGAAGGCCTACTAATAGTTTGTGTTTTTTTAGAATTGAGTATTAAATGGCTAGTTTCTCCCTCCTATGTGAAGTTAGATTCTCTATGAGGTTCATGTTATTATTCCTAAAATAGTATTTATGACTTAAAATCATTATGATGTTTTCTATATTACAACCCTGTATTATCATATATGTATATTACATAATTCTATATGAATATTCAGTGAATTACACATGTACATGTCTGAGGTCCTTGATATATTTGGGTCTTTGAATACAAGGAACACAATCTTCTAACATGATGGAAGAACATAACTGTTTTCCAAAAAGATATTCCCATTATGTAATCCAACCGAAAAAATTTCTTCATAAATAAGGGAATGGAATCATAAGAAATGTTGAGATAATATTCTCATTAATGTTATGCAAGGGAGATAAATGATCATAACATGAGTATACTAGTATATGAACCTGAGAATAAGATTGTGAAATCATACCCTATAGATAAAATATCAAAAAATAGAAATATGGAATAAATATTAGAATTTCATAATACTAGAAATGAAGGATAATAAAAAAATATGGTCTATAAGAAATAGATTTTAGGTATACATATAATAATATAAAAGCTTATGTCAAATCTAGCCACAAAATAGTGCATTACTTGTTAGGCTTGGGAAGACCACTTGTGTACCTTCTTTGGTATTGGATGACTACATGTATATTCATCTTTATAGTATTTAGCTGACCACCCATGCACCCTCATTTATAGGTTTGATTTGACCACCCATGTACTCTATATTATAGGCTTCATCTCACAACCCACATTCCATACTTTCTAGGAATAGGATAACCACTTGTGTACCCTCTAAGATCATAGAGAATTTATATTTACCCAATACATTATAGATTGATATAGGTCCCACCCACCACATATTAACAATAATATTTGTGTGTGACACAAGATCATTAAAATTCATCACATGTTAACCCACAAACTGATATGGGAATCATAATCATTTCATAATATCATAACTTTTGATAAATATACATGTTTCATAACCATTTCATCCAATTATAAACGATGAAAGGAAATGGTTTTCGTATTAATTTTGATATGGTATATCCCATAGAAGAGAAAAGGGTTTCAAAAACAACATTTAATAATAAAAACCCATTTAGAGAATGAATAATAATGGTATCCTTGGATAATATCACTATTAAATCAAAATTTACATCAATGGATGAAATTTTGAAAAAGTAGGATTTTGGAAGACACATGGAGCATTTATTAAGGAAACTTTTACATCTTTGAAAATCGGTTTTTAAAACAAAAAAAAAATTCAAAAAAATATTTCCTTTAAATTAATGTTATAATATAATTTAATGAAATTTTATAATTTTTTTAAAAAACATTGTTTTCAAAGAACTCCAATTTCTGACTGAAGAGAGAAATAAATATTGATTTTATTAAAATAAATATAAGTTAACATAATTAAAAATTAGTTTGATAATGGTTCCATTACTTGAATATATCATGAATAACAAAAGAATAATAAAATTCATGATTATTTGGTAGAGTTATATCATGATATTTTATCAATGTAATCATAATCTTATGCAACCTTAACAAAATAGAAGATTATATCAATAATCTCTTACAACATTGGTAACAATTAATCAAAACTCCCATGAAATAATTAAATTAAATGAATCATAAAATATCATAAAAATATCAGGATTCATGATATAAAATTTCAAATGGTTAGTATATTCTCCTCATAAAATAAAATAGGTGTTTAACATTACAAGTGTCTCAATGGAGGAAAATTGAAAAAAAATCACATAATGGTTTGGTATCATTTAAAACCATAATCCCATGAAAATTATATCCTCTAATGGATGTTTAAATGAAAAAAATATTAATTCTAAAAATATTAATTTACATTTAGCATAAATTTATAAACCACATAGAAGAAAGTAGTGGTGAATATAGAAAGTGTCTGGAAAAAGTAACAATTGGGATGTAAATCCCTTGCCTTAAGTCTTTAATCCTATCATAGTTTTAAAAAATACCTAATAATTAATATAATGTTATTATACATATATAAATGAAACAATTTATAATATATAATAACATATGTTATATACTTATGAATTTATATTACCTGTTTATTAATGGTTCTATGATAATGTTATGATTCGCATAATAACTGCTTTTTTTTCATACATGTTTTTACTTGTTATTCTTGGACGTATTTCTTAGATCATGACTTTATAATTTTCATAATTATAAACATTATATAAATATCATATATATTCAATATATATGTATTTATATTACCCCATAAAATTTATTGATAGGAAATTAAATACACCAGTCATGGAGACGGTATGTCGTACATACAGATGAACTTTGTTTCCATTTTCTAGTAGTATTTAATGAAATAATTGTAAATTAATTATATATATATATATATATTAAAAATAAATTATAATTGTTTTTTTACATTTCTATTAAAACCATTTTTAATAGATCCCATAAAAAGAGGGAACAAATTACATCACATGGAGATTTGGTAGTTCGCATTACACATGAATGATGTTATCATATTCCCAAAAATCGAATTCAAGAATGTTTTTTTATAAAACAATAATTAAATAATAAATAACTTATAAATATAATATAATATAATATATATATTATTTACATCATTATTACAAACCATTACATGTGGTAATGGAAAAACGAATGACATCGGTTAGCGAGGTTGTAGTATGTCATGCAATATATTCGTGATTTATAACACATTTTGTTGATTTGTATATAGTTTTTGGTTTTAAACATAACATAATAAATATCAGTATATTAATTATAGTTATGATTTTAAATAATAATCATATAAATTTAATTGAATGAGTTGGAGAAGAAAGTAAAGGAAAAACACTTTTAAAATAAAATTAAATCTTCTTCAGGTATCCTCCATGGGTTTTCACTAATGCCCGGAAAGGTATGATTTATACCCAAAATAATTTTTCTAGGATTATGTTTGGGAAGTTGTGAAGTCATTAGGTTAGATATTGGATGGGAAAAATGTATGGGTAGGTGTGAATAGGTTGGGTTATTGAGTTCGTTTTTATAGTTGAGGGGTAGTGTAATTCTTGTAAATACACAAAAATATTCAGTGTTGGAAGGTCAATATGACATAAAGATGCTAATAAACAGATAGTTAATTTTTTTAGTGATTATATGTTCTATCCAAACCTCCACCACCAATTTATATTCATGTTTTAATCAATTGGTTTCTAAACTGTTATGTTTTCGTTATTTTACAATTTTGATTTTTCATTATGTTTACTATTTTATAGACAATATAATATATTTTTAAAGAAACAATTAGACTGATCCATATTAGATAACATATAATATATTATTCTTAATATGATATATATTTTATAAATAATAAATCTAATGGTTTTTGTAAATTTACCTTAGCACAAGATCATGTAACGTACAAAATCACTATGATACCTCCAACAATGCTAACCAATATTTTTCTATTTCATTTTCATTAAAGTAATTATAAAAGAAAAATTTATCCATGAATGGATCATATTTTATATTAATTAATATTTATATCTCACTTTACAAAATATTTTATATTTATTAATTTTAAATCAATTAATAAAATATCGTTTATTATAAAAGGATATTATTGTAAATTTCGGTATTACTAAATTAATTTAAAGATTAAAGAATATAAAAAAATAAAATATTCTATGTTATCACCTTCTTAACATTATATATACATATAAAAAGTAATTAAAAAATAATCTCTCAATTTACATAACTTTTAATGTTTTTGGTATCATTTCATTTATTTAATTATAAACCTAATAATTCTCACATTGAGGATTCATAATCATTTAATGTAACTATATTATCTCAGAAAAATTAAAAGAAATAATCATGATGAAAAAAAATAATTATCTTCAATAATGAAATTTATAACAAAATTTGTGTATTTTTTCGACATTTTAATGTTTTATTGAACATAAAAGGATGCAATATACATTTTTTCATTTTATTTTCATAACTTATTTTATGGAATTTTTTTGGGAAAGTGTCCCAAAAAACATAAAATTTGGGTATATATTCATATTCTATTAAATATGTCCATAAAATGGTTTTTGGAAAATTTTTGGATTATTCTTAAACATTTATTCTAATTATAAACACTAAGTAAACTCAGTTGATACCTTAATCAGTGTAATTATTTTTCACTATTTTCACTAATAATTATTATAAGGAAATTAAGTTAACCTTGCTAGAAAATATAAATTATTCCTATTACAAATATGTAATTCATTTTTTGAAATTAAATTCACAGAATTAGAATAAATAAATTTAAAATTATTCATAGAGATGTGTCGAGAAAGAGCATTTTAAAGAAAAAATTTTCAAAAGATTACAATGTTCTCAATTCCATTTTCAATGTCAATTTGATTCCAATTAACTAGATTGGATTATTCAGTTTATAATTGAACTAAATATATTTCAATCCAAATTATAATATTATTTAACAACATAAATTAATTAAATTAAAAGGGAATTTTGAATTAGAATTTAACATATCTCTCTAGTCATTTAAAAATTAAAATTTTTACAAAAATGCAAAGAATTGACTATAAGATAATAATTATCTATAACATCCAAATATATTTTTTTATTTTATAAATGAAAAATTATTAAATTGAAAAACATTTAAATTTCAATACATTTTCTCCACTAAAAGGGGACAAAATTTATTTTTTGAAAAATATAGTTTTTCTCACAAAGTTAGATTTTTTGTTAACATTTTTCTATAAAATATATAAGATTAATGTAAAAAAATTATTGAATAATATATATATATATATTCTAATATAATAATAAGCTAATTTTAATTTGGAAAATTTATTAATATAAAACCTAGTTTGGTGAATAAAAAATGTTTTTTATATAAATATTTTATTTTATTTTCAATAGGGTTTTATTTCGATTAATAATTAATTGATTATAAAAGAATTAATTTTATTGACATATTTAAACCATATATTACTATTAATTCCCCCCATTTATTTTTCTATGTGATAAGTATCATATTACATAATAATATTTTAATTGTGTGACATGTTTCATTTAAGCCTAGTGTGGATTGTAATGGAAGGAAAACAATTATTGTGTATGATACAAGAAAAACATAGTATTGGATGCATGGTAGGATAAACGTAGTGTTCTATTCAGCGGACACATAACTTGGTGTTCCAAATAATTTAATATTAACTTGTTGTAGTTTGGAATGCATGCCATCAATGAATTATAATTTATTCAATGAAAATTAATTCCAAAAAACTTGTGGTGTTACATTATACCACCCATAAAATAAATTTTGAAATAAAAAATCATCCATGTCAAAAATGATTTAATTATAAAAAATTACTTCTGAGAAATTCTCACCTTAAAAATTAATATTATATCTTCCATTATAAATGGAAAGTTGTAAACATAATGGTTACATAATGTAACTCATACTTAGTTTTTCACATAAGAGAACAGAAGTGGAAAGTGAAAAATTACATTTAAGAGAAAAATAATTCCAAAATACTAATGGAGTGTGATATAGAATATGATCAAGAGATATTAAACGATCATAAATCTATAAACCAAAGGGTCTTAATAATGTTAATTAATAACATAAATAATGATTATAATAAGAAAAAATTGTATCTTAAGAAAAAATTTCCTATGATGATGAATTTTAATATTTTTACGTGATTTCATTCATTTTAATCTGAATAATCAGATAAATTTTTTTCCTTGACCAATTTACACATCATCTCTATTTCAAAATGAAGGTGAATTTCTTATTCTAGAAGCATTGACAGATAATAAGATCCATAAATATAATGTTGAATCATTCTATTGATATGTTTTTATTATAAAACCAATGTGGTTAGTAAAGAATATCGAATATGCATAAATAAAAAATTGAGAAATAATACATTAATATCTAGAACCATATTCAAAGTTCAACATACACAATTAAAAACTGGTTTTCTTAATGACCTATTGAAAATATTATAAATAATAAACATTAGAATGATAGTGACTAAATTTCATAAAATAATATTAACATTGACCCCCCATGTATCATAAATTATGTCTTGATTATCAAATTTCCATCATGTGAATACCTTCAACATGTATTCTCTAAAAATTATAAAATAATAATTTCTATAAAAACATATTAAAGGCATACATGCTTCCTTATTCCATGAATAAATCCATATATTATTGAACATATTCCTTATAACAAATAATGTTTTAAATTCCATCAATGATAGTATAAAAATCATTTCCAAAAAATTACCAATCGAGAGTTCCCAAATAATATCCACCTTATTTTATGTATAATAATCATCTCTTTATCCAAACTAAAAACATTTCTCTAATCTGTAGGAACATGTCAAGGTTATATTCCATTAAATATAATATATAATCATTCTATTAAATCACATTTATATATAATCAATAAATTTCAACATATTCTATTGAATCTTAAAATAGGGTAAATATACTAAACAATCTGAATATATTTCATAATTATTCAATATTTTTACATAAACACATTAATTATTCCATCGTATACTTAAGACCTTAATTATGGTTCGTCATCTAATTTCATGATACCTATTTCCTAAAATGTGAAATATTAATCAAGTATTAACACTAAAAACCCACAAATTAATCACACTTCTCATATTTAACATAAATAAAACTATTAGAACTTTTCATACCTTTTATATGTCATATTTAGTCTCCCCATCGTCAATTGAAAAAAAAATTACTTGTACAAACCTTATGATCATCTTCATGATATTTCCCATTAGGAAATTGTTATTCATAATTCCCATACATTCCACACGTAAAAATTGAACTATTTATAATAAATTAGTGAGACAACTATTCAAATCCATTTCATTAACAAAACTCTTCATTTATCCTCAGAAATTACTAACAATGTAACCTCCTTTAGCACACATAAGACATCCTCCCATTCGATGGAGACATTCCCTTGAGTAATTTATCCCACATTATTTACATATATTAAACTATGTCTTCATTTATCCTTGGTCGCCACTACCCTAACTTATATAAATCTCCATATTTATCTTCTTTGGTTAGTCCAAGAGTTGTTTAAGGTTCACATTTTGAGTCGTGCTCTATGATAGCTAATTATTCATAATCACAATATCTTTTACTCCATACATCATCTCATCTGACTACTCATCATCAAATTATATACCACATTCAATGTTAAACCAATGTCATCTTGTTCCCACCATTGACTAAAACTATAAATCATAGTGTAGGAAATTATAATCATTGGGAAAAACCATATAATAATTAAAAATAACTTATATGATGTATAAATCATGAAACATTCTTTTAAATATATGAAACCTTATTCTTAACCTAGAACTTCCATGATCATTATCTACTTAAATCATGTATGATGGTTCTTAAGTAGTTTTTGTATTTCAGAATCATATCCTTGATATTTTCAAACATGGTGTGCATGAAGGCCCATTTTCGTCCACTAATTCCCAATTATGTCGAACACAATTCATTTTTCTATGGTTGTTACCCATATACACATCTAATATATAGAAACATTAACTTTTAGTGTCCATACAAGGATGTGATTTCTTGAAACCCACTTAATCTATCTATAAAAAAAATTATAGGACATTTTCATATACTTTAATTCATCCATATATTTATCCATATATACATCCATAGAAATATCCTTAGAAATATCCCTAGGGTTATCACTAAAGTTTTATCATCCTATATTCAAAATATTAACTATTAAATTACATTGATATCAACTATAGTTAAATAGGCCTAACATACATAGATATCACATTATTTTATATGAAAATTCACAACATTGCAAAAGTAAATGCTCGAGGACCATAACAGTTTAATTTCTCTAGAAACATTGAAAATAGTCATATAACATAGTAAAGGATCTTACGAGTTTCCCACAAAGATATTACCATTTAGTACTCCTACATAAAATCATTCTTCGAAACCTAGGGAAAGGTAGAATATGAAAGGGGAGGTAAAACTTTTTATAAGGGTAAATAAGGAAGATAGGTAAGCATAACATGAGGATAAGGGGATAGAAACATTATCATGAAAAAATAAAACCATAACCTACATATAAAATATCGTAAACATGAATCCTGGAATAAGGATTGGAATTTCATAAGACACAAACCATAATATAATCATAGAACATGTGTCATGAGAGCATTAAATAGTCATAAGATTTAGTTTTTATGTATACATATAAGCATATAAAATCATATGTCAAATGTTATCCACCAAGTCATTCTTAACATCTTAGGCTTGTGTTGTCTAATTTCATACCTATTTGGGATTCGGATGACCACCCCTATACGATCCCTTATAGTCTCAGCATATCCCCTTGTGTACCCTCTTTTTCCAGCTTGGGCTAACAACCCTTATATTGTCCTTAACATACATTGGCTGAAGACTCATGTACCCTCTAATCCCATAGAGAATTTATAGTTAACCAATGCATTAAAGGGAGATATAGGTCCCACCAGTCACATATTGGAAACCACATTTATTTTTGTCACAAGACCATAAAAATTCATCATATCTTAACCCATGAAATGAAATGGGTATCATAATTACATTATCATATAATAACATGTGAAAAATAGATTGACTTTATAATCATTACATCATATCATAAACCATGAAAAGAGGTAGGTTTCATAATCATTTTAACATGGTATATAACATGTATGATAAAGGAGTTACATGAAAAAATTCATAATAAATATAAACAATTTTATAAATATTACTAATTTTATCCTTAATCATGTCCCCAGAAAAGCATAAGATTCATCAAGGGAGGCCATCTTAGATGGAGAAGGGTTTTGAAACATCACTTAAATAATTTATTGGGGAACATAAAAATTATTTTAAAATAAAATTTTAAAATATAAAAAGTCTTCAAAAAACCATTTACATGAAAATTTTCTTAAAATATCAATTTAAACATTTTTATAACCAATTTCAAAATCAATTTTTTGAAGGAACACATATTTTGAACTAAACATAGAAATGACATCATATTTTCTTGAAATCATTTTCTTATTTAACATATGTCTAAATGAGTGTAAAAATTGTACCATTATGTGAATATATCATGAGTGGCTATAGGATTATAAAATTCATGAGAATTTTTTAGATGTAGATCGTGATATTTCATCAATGGAATCATAATCATAATCAATCCTGATAAATGATGAGATAATATCAATAAACTATTACCACATTGGAAACATTGAATCCTAGTCCCCATGAAATAATAAAACAAAATTAACATTGAAATACCATGAAAATAACGAGATTAGTGATTTTAGATTTAAAAATGGTTGTTATATACAATTCATAAAAGAATATAGATTCGTAACACAACATGTTTCTCAAAGAAGAAAATTTGTGACCGAACTACCTTACCTATTTGGTAACATTGAAAAGATTATCCCCTTGAAAGGGAGATCCTAAAAATATTTTCAAAATAAAAAATAGATTTAAAATAATCATAAATTACATTCATGGGAATTATATGCACCAAATAGACAAAATTTGTGTTGAATATAGCATGTGTCTCAAAAAATTAAAAAGTGAGACGTATTTTCTCCGACTATAAGACTCGACTATCATCATACATGTTATAAAATCATTTAGAATAACTATAATTTTATTTTAAACATATAAATTATCCATATTAATTTATATAATATCATATATGATTAACGTATGACATTATATTACAATTTTACCAACAATTCCATTTTAATGTTCTGTTTTGGGTAATAACCAATTTGTTTATCTTACATGTTTTGACTTGTTATTCATTTTCTTCTTACATATGACATGATTCAATAGTATAAATAATGATAAACATGATATAAGTATCATATATATTAAATATATATGTATTTATATTCACCCGCCAAATTTAGTGATTTGAAATTAAATACATTATTCATGGAGATGGTTCGTTGTGCGTACGAATGAATGTTGTTTCAATTCTTGTATCATAAAAAAATAAATAATATAAATAATATATAAATATATATTGTCAATATAGTCTCATTTTTATAAATTTTTTTATTAAACCCATCCTTAATACTTTCCATGTACTGTGTTAACGAATCATATTGCTTCTTCAAGTGGTAGTGTTCGGTATACATCAACGACACTATCACATTCCCATAAAATGGATATCATTAAATAATGTGTTATATAATAATTTAAAATTAATATGAGGAAAATTAAATATAATAAATATAATATATAAATAGTATTTCTATAATTATTATCATCCATGTATGGTTGTAATTAAAAAATGAACGACATTAGTTTGTGAGGCAGTAGTCCACCTTAAACCTGAATATTTATTTCGTAACCCGTTTAATGGAAGTGTGTGTCATTGTGGGTGATAGTATTAAATTGAAAAAATCTTAGTATATTTAATGTATTGAGGATATTATATAATAATTATATAAAAATATTTTTGAAGGTGGAGAAATAAATAAAATAAAAAACATTTTTGAGGAATATTTCCTATTATCGGGGAATCTTCCTCATGTTTTCATAAAATACATTAAAGTATTTCATTCTGACAAAAATAATCCTCAAATAATCTGTTAATGAATTTTGGTATGTTATTTGGGATGATCATGGTATATCCAAATGGCTTCATATGTGTAATGTTTTGAGGGAAGTCAGTGTCGTTCATAGTTGAGGAGGAGTAGAACTCTTGTAAATATTCCATTGTATTCACCATTGGTAGGTTAATATTACCAAAATATTGTCCAAAAATGATAAAAAAATTGGGATGGTATGGTTGATCCATACCTCCACCAGAAATTTATAAACTTTTTAAAAATTTGGTTCCATAACTCTTATGTTTCTTTATTTTACAATTTCGGTTTCTTCATTATGTTAACTTCATTTCTATCCTTAGTAAGTTATTATTTAATACGAAGTTAGAGTTATCATTATAATATAATTTTTACACATACACTATAAATATGATATCTAATTTATAATTTATAAATCATATTCTTGTAGGAAATTAACATTAACACACGCCCATGATGTACATAAAAAAGTTTCTTTAGCCATTACAATGCTAACCATGTATTTTTCAATTTAATGACCAATGTAGTAATTTCAAAATAAATTTCATCCATGAATTTAAAATAGTTATTACTCATTTATATTTGAAAATCATTTTACAAAATATATGAGTTTTTTAATTTCAACTATGTTAATAAAATATCATTTATTGTAAAATAACATTAATTTAAATTTTGAAATAATTAATTTAATTAAAAAAATAAATAGAACAATGGAAATAAAATACTTTATGTAAACAACTTTGTAACATTAATTATTCATCTAAAAAATAATATGACCTAATAATTCAATTTTCACTATTAATGTTGTTATTATAATTTTATTTATTTAATTATCATGTAAATAATTCATGTGTTGGGGTTTCATAGGCATTTAATATAATTATATTATCTAAAAATCATTAAAACAAATATCATAATATAAAATCATTTATATTCCAAATTAATATTTATAACATAAATTATTTATTATTTTCCATACTCTATTGTTTTATAGAATAAAAAAAGAAGGGTACATTTTTTGTCTTTTTGTCTTTTTAACGTTTTATATGGGTCACTTTCTTTGAAACATATTCTAAAAACTAAAAAAAGTAGATATTATGGTAATAAGGATTAAAATATATCAATAAGATTTATTTTTGAGAAGTGTTCAGTCAATGTTACACCTTATATTTTATGTTTAACCACAAAGTAAACTAACTGTTACCTACATCGCTTTATTGAATTTAAACATATTTACTAGTCATTATGGTAAAAAAATAACTTTACTAAAAAATATAAATCAATATTATTAAAAATATATAATTTATTTTTCTAAACTAAATTCTTAGAATGGTGAAAATATAATTCAAAACTAATCCACTATATATATATATCGAGAAACTGACTTTTTAAAGAGAAACTTTTCCAAAGATTACAATTGATTTTTTTCATATTGTAATTTGATATTGATTGAAATGGCCTGAATTATATTAAGTGATGTAAAATTGAAAATATAATAAATTTAAAAAATTAAACTATAATTAAACTATATAAATTAATTAAATAAAAATGAAATATTCAATTGCAATTTTGTATTTTTATTATTCATCAAAAAATTAAACTTTTCTGAAAAAATATTACCAAAGAATGAACCCTAATATATGTTTGATATAGTAATTTCAAAAATAATTGTTATGATATCAAATAAAAATTATAAAAGTGAAAAAAAATTAGTTTTAAATAATGTGTTATGTTATAAGGTGTCAAAATTACTTTTTAGAAAACTACACTTTTTAAGAATAAAATTGGATTTATTATTATATCTTGTCTACAAATCATATATAATTAATCCAAAACATTTGTTGGAATATATAAAATATATATATCATTAATCTAATTATATAAATTATTTTTGATTAATTTAATTTTATGAAACATATTTTTGAGGATAAAAATATTTTTCAGAGAAATATTTACTTTTATTTTCTTAAGAATTTTATTTTCATTAATAATTATTTTGTCTCAAAATTATTTTTTTGTACATTTTTAAACCATATTTAATATTAATACTCTCTAATAAAATGTATAGGTGATAACTATAATATTAAATAATAATATTTTAATAGTGTGAAATGTTTTATATAATGTTGGTGTTGCATGTAACACAAGATAGACATGTCATGGTGTGTAACACAATAAGTACATAGTGTTGTTTGTACTTAAAAATCATCTCAATGTTGTGTGTAGAGGAATATTAATATAGTGTTTCATATAAATCATGCTTAAAATGGTGTAGAATGTAATTTAATCCATCAATGAATTTTAATTTATTCAAAATAGATTAATTCATAAAAACTTAGTTTGTTACATTCTACCCTAACTTCCATAATTTTATGACGTTTGTTATTGAATTGATCATTTAATCCATTATTTACATGAGTGATTATATTTCCATCCATTTAAAGAATCAAATATTAAATAATAAAAAAGACATTATTAATAGTAAATCCTGAAGGGATGTTTAATCCTAATTTTTTCATATATTTCTGTTTTAGGATCGCATACATCAACCCCCCTTCATATGAAATAATTAAATCATTTACCTCAATATCATATAATAATTATTTTTAAAAACATATCATAATAAAATCATATCCATTATGAGGGTAAACCCAAGTGTATAAAAATGCCACTTTATCATGCACTGGGGTATAATCAACATAATACCCAATCCTCCCTTTAATGGTTTGTTACCCCTTGTTATGATTGTGCCAGATCCATATCAACTTGAAGTACCTATAAAGGGATTTAAATTCTTCTAAACCATACATATTATCATTCATAATAATTTCATCATGTTTTCCTATATTTTGACATATCCATAGGGTTGTTAATACTGTATTCTAGTCTTAATTTTAACAAATAACTAAACGTTACATTTAATAACAAATATAAAAACCCAAATTTTTAATACATAACCTTTAGAATTGTTAAATGAATATATATTAAAAAATTTACAATAAAATAATGTTTATTGGTTAGTGTATTGGATAATATGTACACAGTTCATGACGTACTTGGTATATTAAATAAAACATAAAACACATTTCAATAGCCTTGAATATCCTCTTTGTTATCACATCCTAGATCACCTCACTACATTATATTTCCATCTAAAATTTATCAAATTAAGGGGGTGAGACTAAATCCTAGTAAGGGATAAGAAATATATATTAACATCATATATTAATTATTAATCATAACATGAAGACATGTACATCATAACTTTAAGAAGAATGTATGTGTATGAACAAAAGAACATGATCGATGGCATGAATCTTTGTCTAGAATATAAACATGATGCATTTATATATACATCATCAAAGAGCACTACTTTCATGTAATAAACAATTACCAGGTATTTTATCCATGATAAACTAAAAAATTTCCATGTAATGCTACCAAAGTATAATGAACTGGTAAAATCTAGTGATTAATTATCTTCTAAAAACATTACATCACTATCCGGGTGAACCCTTCACATGTCTCGCCTTATGTATCCCATGTCAATAAAAGTTCATGATTTCATCCCATTTTAACCAATTGGTATATTATTTTCGTATTATAGATGGTTATACCCAACAAATAGTTTTAATATACATCTAAATGATTACCCTTGATTGAAAATATGGTTTGGAATTCATGACATGAAAATATATCATGGAAAATTGAAAAAATAGTTTCAATAGCCTAGTGGGTTTACAAAAGGGATCATTGAATGGTTTTTATGGTAGATAAAGGAAGTCCCTAATTAATAATAAATAAAATTTATTGAAATTTCAGTGTTTATAATCAATTTAAAACATAATAAGTATTTAATCAATATGTTTATAAAGAATATGTTCTTAGATTAAAATATAGAGTAAAAAACCTCTTACCAGGAAATGATACTCCTTAAATATTTTCATGGGGAACTTTAGAATCCTAAGGACACCTTGGGAGGGATTTATAGGGGTATTGGGAGAGGAAATTAATACACAATTGGTTTTTAGTTCATGTAAAAGGGAGAAAGAGAAGTAATTTATATTTTTGGAGGGGTGCATTTAAGGGGTAAAATAATGGTTATTTTATTACATAATTCAACCACATGTGTGTGAAATCATATAAAAAAATTTCGCTATTCTTATGGAAGAAAATTGTGTTATTTGATGTCATAAACCATTATAATTAGAAATTTTCCATCAACGTAAACCATTTAATTCATAGAATCCAAATTTAATTTTTTTAGCTCAATCATCAAATTTATTGTTCAATTATATAACAAATAAATTTATAAATAAAAAAAATAATTTTTAAAATTAAATTTATACATCATAAAAAAACATTTATTGAGTAAAATAATTCATATTTTTATGTCAATTTCACATAATATTGACTTCATAAAAAACAAGGTAATTGTAGAACTATAATTTTCACGTTTTCACCAAAAAATTACATTATCTAAAAATTCAAAAAAACGCCTTGATCTAATATTTAGAATGTTTTTCAATCATTAAAAACCAATAAATTCTCATTAATTGCTAAAATAGATAGTTAATTATTGGAATTTGGTAAATATTCATTGATCGTCACCTGAATCATACATTAGTAGTCTATAAAAAGCTCCACACAACCATCATCCTTTTTGGGAAAACATTTATTTCTCCCTAGGGTGACACACTAGGCTAGATATGTCCATCCAGTATAAGGTCATAATTTTGGATCCTTTTCTACAGTAACTATAAGGGTTTCATCCAGTAATGATTCATCAAAATTGGTGTTCCACCTTAATTCATATTGATCCCAAACGCGACATCACATCAAGGAGGTAGTGGTACAACCACCATAGGTAAAAATTCAGAAAATCTGCAACATCGATGTGGGCCTATACTAGCTATTCTATTTTTGGACCCACTGATGACTTTGACATCAAGGAAAAGTGTGTCTTTACTCACTTACTTCCCACCCTAAAGTATCAATCATTGAAAAAAATTCATCTCATCCTTGCACATAGTAAAACTCAATTCACCTAGGGTGAAATTCATCCACTATAGGAATGGGATATATCCAATACATGATAAGAATGAAAACATTTGATGATATCAGAAACACAAAAAAATCTCCCAATATCTTATGTCTCCTCACCATCAGTCTACATCCCTAGGACACATCAAACACACCATCACATCCTATAATTGGTTTGGACATCACCTGGAGTGTAGAAAACCTCTTAACATCAAGTCATAGTGTTCAATACATGGTAGGTGAAACAAAGGAGTTCCATGCTCAAAACCAAGTAAAGAATAACCCAGGGTATATGATAAATTAGTAGTACATTTAAATAATAATTATTGTCTCCATAAGTTAATTTTCTATAAATTAATATTTCATTGACATGAACCTCTACGTCACTATAGGTGGCCTCCATATCCACACTCTATTCTGGATCCTGAATAGTTAGATACATCCAAGGGATGACCTCTACCAACATCATCTCCAAATAGGTGAGCACAATCCTATTGATCATACTACTAAAAATAATTTTAAATCCCAACTATTGATACTTATTAAGAGGAATAAATCACAATTATGGAATGTGGCCTAACCACACAAGCAATAATAAACTTATGGGGATGATTAATATTTATGTTGATATTGACTATGAAGACAACAACCAATGTGAAAATATTAGGTCTCATAGTATATTCATTGGAAGTCCCATCCCTTTCTAAACTCAATTTGTATTGTAGAGATCCTATCCCTACCAATTGTAGCCTCGACTGTCTCATCATACATAACCCTCTATCTGACACCATTATAATCAGAAGTCCTTGATGACACTTCACTAGTGGTGCTCCAGCCCACTCATGCCCCATCTACATCACCCCCACCTTCTTCATCACCTCTAAATATATAGGTAACATATATATATATATAAACTATATAATAAAATCTGGTGAAAAGATCCTCATCTATGTGAATTTATAAAGATTCCTTCTCTAGAAGGGAATTAGTTGAGAATCACATTAAGTCTCTAAACAATAATCCCATAATTTAATTTCGCATCCTCCACTACTAAATGGGGATCATATTTCATTAATTTATTTCCATAACCATTTTATATAAGAATATATACATGAACACATATATGAATTTATCCAACTGAACATCATTCTCTTTTAGTACCCTGAGGTATAACACCCTAAACTGATGTATTTCTTCCCTCAACTGGATAACATTGAGGGGAATTAAATTCTCATGTCAGGGTCCAATCAAGAAAAAATATCTCTCCAAAATCACTTATACATTGTTCCATCTAATGATTCATATTTTTCCCTAATAATTTACCTATCTCTCACTAAAAAAGTATTGAAGCTGTAAATTCCATTACTCATCCACTTAACCAGGATCCCTCATATAGAGAAAAATAGGGAAAGCCTGCTAAACCTCCTCGATAGGGACAACATATTGGATGTGACCCACTGTAATCTTTATAATTAAATAAGAAACAATGGTTAATATTATTATATTATTTATTTTGATTCATTTAATTGTTTCAATAACAATCCCAATCAAAATAGAACCTGATAAAGTATGATCCATGGACTTATCTTAGGTATTTACCCTGAATGTAGTTTCACATTACTTAATACAATTGTAGGGTGCATTTTTCTTTCAAAGGGTCATAGTGTGGGGCCTGAAATTATATTTCCTATCATGTATCCCTTAAAATTCTCATATATGATGTCCAACTAACAAATTTTCCGTAAAAACACATACAACCATCACTACTTCCAAATATAAACTCCACATTATCTCTCAATCAACATCATTAAGAACACATTTTCAAGATCCCTCGTTCCATAACATTTATCCATCCTATTTCATAAGATAATATAATGAGTTACCACTGAGTGCCTCCTCCTTTAGGCCCCATGATGGCGACTAACATTGGGGGTATAAAACACTCAAATGAAAGGTGTTACCACTAATAGCATTGTATCATAACATAAAATTTCCGAAAACCCACCATACTATAAAAGAAATAAATCAAAATACCATACATGAAATATCCCACAATGAATGTATGTTGAATAGATACAAACATATCCAATTATAAAACAATAGAAAAAGTAAGTCATATAGTAGTGAGTACAATAAACCATGATCTAAGCTATAAAAAAATATCGATAATCAAATCCATCATATAATATTGAAAAGTAATCATACATACATATGGTTGGTATGAAATATATAATTAGCATCATCCTACCCATGTTCACTCATGAAAATATTAAAAGATCATACTAATGTCATAGTGAAGAAATAGAAGAAGTAACTAGAACCTATATAGGTAAACCACTCCCCCAACCAAACCAAGGGTAACTTCTTAAATAACATACCCCAGTATAATCAAATAAAAATTAGTGGAATATAATCTTAATCACCCTAAAAATGATTCCCCATTTTTTAACTGATCTCTCCTATTTGGAAAACATCTTTTTATTCTATCCATTGAATATCCACCAATAAGATCACAACATGAATATCATTTCTCATGGAACCAACCAAATATTTTGTTTCACAGAACCATCTCCATATCATGTCTTTTGAAAGTAATCAAACATATCATATATTGTAAAAAGTAGAATATGGTATCATAAATGTGTGTGATATAAACCTCATGTTATCCTCCCACCATGAATTACCAAAACCACAAATCACACCATCAACCACTAGTATCACAAGAAACTTTTACTAAAGGGGGAGAGGGGCGGACATGGTAGTATTAAATTAATATCCTCCCCATCTAGGATGTTAGGGAAAATAGCATCAGGGTTTCTTGGGTTCGTCCTAATATAATATAAGGATGGTGTGTGTAGAAATTTTATTTATGAACATAAGTATACAATAGTCTCACATAAGACAAACCCTATGGGTTTAAAAAATCTTCACTACAATAGCCACTGCAAACACCATACCAATATCTCGCCACTATGATCTGTCTCTAATATGTAAAACCCAACTATCAAAATCACATAATGGAAAAATAGAGGATTATATTTTCCATTATTTTAATTAATATATCATCTGATATGATTTATTCATTTATTTATTACGTTAAATTAACACTAAGGTATTTTTTTGTCTTTGACCACTTTTATATATTAGAATTATTACATTAATATAAACCCAATATAATGAAACCACATCATAAAATCACTAACCAACACATAAGGCCACCAAGTTGAAAATATATAAGTACACCAAGTCATTTATAACAAGGGCTACTAAAAATTCACATCATGTCAAGAAGAAATTTGGCATAATCATATTACTCTTTTAATTTAGTACATTTATATATTTAACTATTTTAATGGTATTCAAAAACCAATCCATCACTACATGTCATGATCCTTTAATAAGAATTTTTCATGAAACAACATAAAAAACATCATGAAAATTGGTAACAACACGAACAATAGATTAATAAAATTTGATGGAATTATTCTAGTTTATTATATTCGCTATGCTATTTAATACCATTAACACAAAAAAATAAAAAAATATAGATTCATATATTCATAGAAAATGTGAGAAAAATAGAATCACCTACCTCAAAAGAATATTTCTGTCTTATTATAGATAACCAAGGAAATGGAGGATAGACCACGGGGTCGAAGCCACACATGGAATCCTCATTTAAATATGAAATATAGAAATTTATTATCAAAATAATATCAAAAAAACCCCCTGAAAACTAAATGACATAGAAATTGTGAGATCTCAAATGAAATAGGTAATAACCACATGAGAAATAGAAGATGCAATCACACACATTAACTCATATCAAATCTTTGGAATCCAATTATGAATGTAAAATATTAGAGGATAATAATTGTAAATACTTACAAATTATGTATGTTTTCTTAATTATATGGAATTGTTATGAGACTACGAAAATCGATAGTATGTGATTCCGCATCCCACAGATCTAGGAATGGAATTTTAATCTTTTTCTAATGTACGTTCAGTAAACATGCGGGTCGAAATTTATAACTTTTGAACCGTTTATCAGATTGAAAATTTGAGGGCACCGTTGGATTCAAAGTGCCTGGATTCTATTATGAAAAACATATATTTGACAGGAAAGGGTCAAACGAAAATAAATAGTTTTTGGAATTTTTGGAAAAATAATAAAATTACTCTTCAAGATATTTTATTCTTTTCCAACCATTGAGTGGCGGTTGGGGGGAAGGCAGTGTAATGAAGGTCAATAAATGATATTCATTTAATGGACTATTCTATTTTTTTATAACTACACCCCCATGTGTTTAATAGGTTCCCTAATAAACATTCATCTTTAAAAAATCATTAATGAACCATAATAATGAATGAATCATTAGGATTAATTATTTTATTAATTGGATATTAGGAAAGGGAATTCATAAACCATGGGATAAAGTTATAATGAAATTTAAATGATGTTACCCCCAATAAAGAATATTGATCGATCAAAAATCATTGGAGGACTCGATCCAAAGATCAACGGGAAACGACGAGCACCAACAAGCGTGGAACGTCTACGAATGTCGATTTCATCCTCCATCCGAAACAGTTTCCAAGAAATCCAGGTAGGGGAATTAATTTTATTTTTAATTGATTTATGAATCCTCTCATCCCATTCCTAGAAAATACAATGAATGTTGATAAACTGACTAAAGGATTGATCCACATCTCATTAGTTCACATGGGTTGTTATTGTGGGGTTTTAATTTGGGAATAATTATAAACATTAGTTGATTATTATTCCACCGCTTTGATATAACACTAACATAGAGTGTGTGTACCAATACGAACAAGGACCATACAATCTTTCAATATTGGTTTAAATGTTTTCTTTATGTGCGACTAGGAAATGTGGTGGAAGTTAGATTCTGTGGGCTTCAAAGTGAAGGCGGTTACCCGGGAGGCCCGTATCTGCATACGGGAAGGAAGAAAGACCACCAGAGCATCTCATGTGGCCTGCGGAAGCAACAGTCGGCGCCGAATCACGGGCTCAGTGGCACCCACAGGCATCGTGGAAGATAGATCCACTGCTAGTTGTGACGCAGCTGGTGGAAGTCACGATGTTAACTTTCCATGCGGGAGAGGAGCAACCTGCTCCGGTTGCTCATCTGGTCGCAAACAACTGTCCTTTTTCAGATGAGGGGAGGAACCTTACATATAAGCTAGTTTTTCAAGGAAGTCTGGACTCACTGGCTAGGCCGAACCAGTGATCCGGACCAGCCCCATGAGCCCAACGGGCCGGCCGGGCCGGACCCCTACCGGACCCGACCGGTCATGTTTCACTAAAACTGATATATCTCAAAATAAGAGCATCCAATTGATGAGAAATTTGTGGTATTGGAAACCTTTTTAAGATGTTCTATTTTGAGATACTCCACTTGGGTTTTGGAAGAAGATGGAGTACGGACGGGTTGGGTCAGATTTGAATTCAACAGATCCATGTTTACCTTTTTTGTTATAACATACTGACTAGGAATCTGATTGATGTGCCTTCTATCATGTTGAATCCCATACAACAAAGAGTTCCATTGGGTTAGGTCTTTGGGGGACTTTGTCGCGATTGAGGTACGACCAATAGCTTGAGGAGAAGAACCTACAAAACTCAAGCGCACTAAGTGCAAGAATCCAGTTGCTGGATGTTAAGTGATGAGAGACCCTCTGTAGAAAGGCATAGAAGCAACCCTCCGTGGATCATCATAAAATCGACCCTTCATGGATCATAAAGAAAGAGACCCTATATGTATCATCATAAAAGAGACCCATCATGTATCATCCTAAAATCATCCCTTTGTGGATTGACATTAGAGTGACCCTACATGGATCGAAAGCAGTACAACCCTATGTGGATCGGTAGTAGAGACACCCTCTGTGGATCAGTAGTAGAGCGACCAATTTTGGATCAACTATACAATGACCCTTCGTGGATCAGCAACATAACCACTCAATAGAAGTAAATGATCTAGATCAAGACTAAACATCTTTATTCCTTTTCACTAAGTTGTATACCTGTTGTGAGTTTTCCTTTACATTATGATTTGTGATTGAGAGCATGCTTTGTGGTTTTTCCTTATGGAATTATAAGAGACCTTCAGTGGTCTTGTGTCCCTATTGGGTATTGTTATACTCACCAATACATGGAATTTTCCAACACCTTGTTCTGTCATCTGTAGAAGGCAGAAAGCTTGACTGAGAATTGGGAAGCCAGAACAAGATGGTGCTTGGAAGTGATGGTAAGACGTGGTGAGTGGTAGTGATGACAGAAGATGGGATGTACCTACCCTTATGGTATGATCACCGGTGCATGAACATCATAGCATGTTTTCCGATTTTTGATATACTTTATTTTCATTTTGGTTTGTATACTAGCACTTTTTTAATTTTGGTTCAAACATTTTCAATGAGCGGTTCTACTTTGTGGTTTTATTTTTTTGTGTACCTAGTCTGTCAGTGTACATGTTTAAAGGAAATGTCTTCCCTTTTTGGGATATTCATTTCTAGTGATAATCACCAACCCCTGGCCTATGGATAGTGGGATTAGGGTAGTCATAGAACAGGCCCCAGGGGAAGGGTCGTGACAAAGTGGTATTAGAGAATGGTCGGTTCTACCAGAAGAACTAAGAGTCTATGTTTTCAATGGAGTAGTATTATTAAGTGAATTTAGATCATATTACAGTTCAGGGAGTCTAGTGTTGGTGCAGTAGCCAATGTATCCATACAACATGATCTTGTGTTCTGATTTCGGACTCAATTCACAAAAATATTGTTTCCATGTGTTTTAAAAATGTTTTTCTTTTTGATCTATTTTGAGTTAGCTCACCAGGTATAAATTATTAACCATGGGGCATCTACTTCATTACATGATGCCTCCGTAGAGATAGCTAGCTATGATTCTAGTGATAGATCATGATGATGTCCCACTGAGCGATGGGGAATCTGTGAAAGGCCCTCTTTCAGTGATAGAACCTTTGAGTGGTTTACCAGCACCACCACTACCTATAGGGCTGCATTTGACACCTGACCCACCAGCGTACTGTACACACAGACTGAGCACAATGCACTAGTTCAGAGAAAGAGGCCTCTAAGGTTTCTATGTGGGACAGATTCAGAGGCAGCTGAGGATTGGTTGTAGGGTGTGGCACGATTGTTTCACTTGGTTGAGAAACCAGTAGACCATATGGTGATCCTAGCTACTAGTCTCTTTTAGGTAACATTAAAGAGATGGTGGAGACGGAAACTCCAGACTCACAAAGAGACAAATTTTTATAATTAGACTTTGAGATCCTCTTCTAGGTAGAGTTCGTACCAGAGACTCTACATTCTGTGCATATTCAAGATCTACTGCACTTGATACAAGGAAGCATGATAGTGGCCCAGTACTCGGCGAGATTTACTGACCTATTTCTCTACACCGACATGGAACAAGACACTTTATTCTAGTCCCAGTCCTTTGAGAAGTGTCTCTGATAGGAGATCAGAGTTTCGATGATATCACCCCACATCCTTACATAGGATAGAGTTCTAGAGCGAGCACAATTGGTGGAGAGATTCCTAGTTGAGCAGGCACCAATGGTGAGAGCCACAACCGGACGAAAGGAAGCCGAGTCATCTACAACAAGAAGTAGCAATGAAGCAGAGGTACAAGTGGGATATTACTTCTAGATGAGGACACCAGGGTAGAGGGTAAGTGGTGCGAGACTCAAATGGAACATGAGGTTAGCAGAGAAGCAGACTGTGATACCCGTGCGGCGGGTTAGGTCACATGGCTCATGATTGCCTGAACCACTAAACTGATGAACATAAACTGATCGAGGGACTGTCGAGATAGAGAAAAAGGTTTCAACAAGGATCTCCGTAGGCAAGCAGACATGGAATTGGATCAAGTCGTGCAATAGTCAGTGGGTGGCGGTTTGAGGTCCAACTGCCACCACCCCCATGCTGTCCACCCCGACCTCATGGATCAGGTGGATAGGGACAAGCTCAACTTCATGCGGAAGAGGATTATGACCATGATGCTCCAGAGATGATTAGAGTTATAATATGTGTCTACTACACCCTAGTTGTAGTTATAATTGACATAGGTTCTAGTCACTCTTTTATTACAACATCTCTCGTTCAGATCTCTGAGATGTTGGTGTTGTTTTTGGATCAATCCTTACGATTAGATACTCTTACTAGAGAGTATTTGATGATTACAAACTAGTGATGGTAGTGTGAGCTTACTCTAGGATATAAGAGCTTTGGTTGGGTTCTCCTAGTAGCAGCATCAAGGCCTTACAACGTCATCTTGGGTATGGGCTGGTTATCCACATTCCATGCTCAAATAAACTGTTTTAGGTGAAAAGTGTGGTGTTTCCATGAGGATGGAACTATTTTTCCCTCACCAGTGATAAGGGAACCTTTACAGCACATGATGGACTTTCTCAAAGGAGGGTGCATACAATCACTCATCATTTGGATATCCTTACCCTCAGCGTTGTTGACAAGGGGAGTCTTAGAAATCCTATAGTGGTAGACCAGTATGTGGATGTCTTTCCTAAGGATGTTCCAGAACTACCTCCATGCAACGAGGTACAATTCTACATTTACTTTTACCCTAGGATGACACATATATTTACAACAGCATATCAGTTTGATCTTGTAGAGCTTTGTGAGTTGAGGGTATAGTTGGAGGACTTGAAGATGAAGGGGTATGTAAGGCCTACTATCTCTCCATGGGCTACCCTGATTTTGTTCACTAAGAAGGCAGATACGATCTTGCGGCTTTTAATTGAATATCAGTGCTTGAACTAGGTGAATATTAAGAACAAGTATCCTATGACGAGCAATGATGATCTATTCAACCATATTAAGGGAGCTCGATGGTTATCGAAGATAGACCACAAATCAGGATATCATCACTTTCAGGTGCAGGATGAGGGTGTACCGAAGACATCCTTCAGATTCTAGTGTGGCCACTATGAGTTCTTGGTTATAACTTTCAACATGACCACCACTCCAACATTTTTCATGGGACTCATGAACAAGATCTTCCAGCCTTACCTCAATAGTTTTTTGGTGGTCTTCATTATATACATATTGGTGTACTCGGAGTCAGTGGAGGAGCATGCCACACATCTGCGTATAGTCTCTGATACACTCCGAGAGCACCAGATTTATAGAAATCTCTTGAAGTGATAGTTATTGATACGATAATTCCACTATTTAGGACATGTTATCTCGAAGGTTGGAGTTGTGGTGGATTTGATGAAGATAGAGGCAGTGCTTTCTTGGGAGCCACCAACGAGCGTGACTGAGGTGTGGAGTTTCCTAAGGTTGGCTAGGTACTACCGTAGATTTGTACCTGACTTTTCTAGAGTAGCATCACCCATTTCATCTTTGAAAAAGAAGATATTTCCCTTTGTATAGAGAGAGAGGTTCCAGGAGAGTTTCCTGGAGCTTAGTTAGAGACTGAATATTGACCCCATCTTGAGGCTACCAGAAGAGGGAGTTAGGTACATAGCCTACTGTGATGCATCAGGGAATAGCCTAGGATGTGTCATGATGCATGAGAAAGTGTTAATCTCCTATGGATCACAACATCTAAGGTAACATGTGTAGAACTATGCAACCCATTACCTGGAGTTAGAAGTAGTGGTCTTTGCATTGAAGATGTGGTGTCACTACTTGATGGGTGAACGATTTACTATCTAGTATGGTCCCAAGAGTATCAGGTATATCTTCTCATAGAAGGAATTGAATTTGAGACATCTCTGATAGATGGAGTTCCTCCAGGAATTGGACTTTGAGATGGTCTACAATCCTAGGAAAGTACACGTAGTAGTAGACGCACTCAGCAGGAGGTCGGTTCTATAGCTGCTGAGTGAGGTGATAGAGAAACCTTCCATGTTGCAGTTATCCTTCCTGGATATAGATGGAGCAGCTTATCTTCAGTCTATTATTGTCACTTCCCTACACCATCATCCATTTCAGGAGGTATTGTTTGGGGACATTGACTGCAAGACCCAACGTGTTCAGGTATCCTCATGGTATGTACTTAATATATATTCAATAGGTGGGGTGAACACCATCAATTTTAGAGGAAACACCATTGTACCAGTGATGTTCTGGGAAGAGGTGTTTAGGGAGTTCCATACATCCCCTTTTCTGAAACATCCTAGAGTGTTGAAGATGTACCTGGACCTTGGACATCAGTACTTGTGGATGAGGATGAAGAACGAAGTGGAAGAGTGTGTTGCACGATGCCTCACTTGTTAGAAAGTGATGTTTGGGCATGATTTTAAAAAATGTTTAATTCAAACACTAGAGGTAGCAGAATAGAAGTGGGATGGTATCTTCATGGACTTCGTGATGGGGTTACCGCATACGTCCAGAGGAAACGACTCTATCTAGATGATCATTGAATGACTCACCAAGTCAGCACATTTTCTACCCATCTGAGAGTAGGTATCAATATAGGGTTTGGGACACCTCTGCGTCCAAGATATCATGTGGTTTCACTGGGGACCATTGACGATAAATTCAGATCGTGGCGCTGGTTTTACATCCCGGTTGTGGAAGGGATTGCAGGATGCATATGGGACTCAACTACACTTGAGCACTCCCTTTCACCCTTAGACAGATGGTCATACGGAGCGGACCATACAAACACATGAGGTCATGTTTCGTGCTTCTGTCCTTGATTTTGGCCGTAGTTGGGAGAACCAAATTCAACTAGGGGAGTTCGTATACAACAACAGTTATCACTCCACCATCGACATGGCACCATTTGAGGACATTCATAGGCGACCATGAAGATCATCTCTAAGATTGATAGACCCATGGGAGTCAGCACTTATTGGTCCATAGTTCGTATGAGATACCACTAAAAAGGTGTAGAAAATCCAAGAGAAGATGAAGACTGCACTGAGAAGGAAAAAGTTTTTTGCCTATTGGAGATAGGGATTCTTGGAGTTTGAGGATGGCAGTCAAGTTTTCCTTCTAGTGTAACCCCGAAAAGGATTGTGGAGAATTGGATAGGGAAGCAAGCTATATTTGAGTTTCATCCGACCATTAAATATTCGCATTAGAGTTTGCAAGGTGGCATTACACCTAGCTCTTCCTCCACAAATGCACTGAGTGCATGATGTTTTCCACATGTCTCAGATGAGGAGATATGTGCATCATCTGTTGCACGTCATCGGTTGGGGAGAGATGGACATTGATGATGGGGAGACATTCACATATTTTCCAATGGAGATAGAGGATAAATAGGATCTGGTCCTACGGGGGAGTTTTATTCCTCTAGTGTGAGTTTGGCGGTATCACGGGAACCTCCAGGAGAACACATGGGAGTGGGAGGCTCATATTCATGCTCAGTACCCCCCATTTGTTTCCTTAGCCTTTTTTGAGGATTTAGGGGTTTTAAATCTCTATGGTGTGGATAATGTAAACACTCAAAAATTCCATATACTTTTTTAATGATATGGAGTAATTACGTGACTCACAAAATCAACGGCACATGATTCTAAGGCCCGAAGCTCCTGGAAGAGAATTTTGAATTTTTTAAGGTGCATTCAAAAAACATGCCGACGAGAATTTCTATCTCTTTAACCAGTGCTCATATTTAAAATATGAGGGAACTTTTTGATTCACATTTCCAAGATTCAATTATGAGAAGTTTAACTTTGACCAGAAAGGGATAGACGAAAAAGATTTTTTTGGCCTGTGTGGAAAAATTATAAAATAACTCTTCGAGTTATTTTATTCTTTTCCAACCATTGAGTGATGGTTGGTGGGACTACAGTGTAATGATGGTCATTAAATGAGATTCATTTAATGACCTGTTACATTGTTTGTGTAACCAAGAACCCATGTGTTTGATAGGTTCATTAATTAAGATTCGTTAATGAACTATAATAATGAACACAACATGGTGATTAATTATTTTATTAATCAAAATGTTGGAAAGAGAATTAACAAACCACGTGAGGAAGCTATGAATAAATTTCGATGACATCACCCCCCAATGAAGAATGGTGATCGATCAATAATCATTGAAGGATTTGATCCAGAGATCAATGGGCGATGAAAAGTGCAAATGAACATGGAACATCGATGAACACATATTCCTTCCTTGATCCGAAACAGTTTCCATCGAATCCAGGTAGGGGAATTAATTTTATTTCTAATTGTTTTAAGATTCCTCTAATCCCATTCTTGGAAAATACAAGAAACACGGATCGTCCGACTAACTTGTTGATCCACGTCTTGTTTGTTCATGTCTGTGGTTTTTCTGGGGTTTTAATTTGGGTATAATTTTAATCTTTTTTTTATTATTCCACACCTTTGATAAAATGATAACACAGAGGTTTTGGGCCAATCCGAAAAAGGCCCTGACCCTCTGATTGTATTCGTTTATGTACGTTCTTTATGCGCGACAAGGAAACATGGAGGAAAGGCGATTATATGGGATTCACTCTAAAGGTGGAAACCCGAGAGACTCATAGTCATAGAGGAGAAGGAAAATTGACCATTGGATCATCTTCGGAGGCCCGTAGAAGCAACCTCCAACATGACACAACTGGCATGGTGGTGCGGCACAACCAACGCGGTGGCGCCACACCAAAGGCATGACGGTGTGGCACCACCGGCGCGGCGGCGGCCGGTTCAGCCAACTATGTGGAGACAGTGGTGACCGTAGGCACTGTATGGGAGAGGAACGACCCTCTCAGGCTACTTGACTGCATGCGAACGGTCTGCTCTAGCCATCCATTTCAGGAGGGGTGTTGCCCTGCGGGCACCGCCAGCTGGCCGAACCGGATGCACTGCATCTGTTCTATAAATAGGACCACTTGTAGGTAGGGTTTTTCAGGTGGTCCAGACCCGCTGGCTGCGCTGGACCCACTGGTCAGGCCGGAACCATGAGCCCAAAGGGCCGACTGGGTCGGACCCAGACCCAACCGGTCCCGTTTCACAAAAACTTATATATCTCACAATTTGGGAATCTGATTGACTTGTTGTCTATAAAGTTGTTACCCTTGGGAAGAGGCGATAATTTTTGAGATACTCCACCTGGGTTATGGTAGAAGATGGGGTATGGCTGGGTTGGATTGGAGTCAAATCTAACAGGGCCCTATTTACCTTTTTGCTTATAACATACAAATCAGGCATCTGATTGACGTGTCGTCTGTCATGTTGGAACACTTACGACAAGGTGTTCCTTTGGGATACTTATTCGTGGGGATTTTTTGGATGTTTATGTATGACTAATATCTTAAGGAGTACATTATACAGTACTCAAACACTGTATGTGTGGGAATCCATTGGCTGGCTATCAAGTGAAGAGTGACCCTCTGTGGATCGGTATAGAAGCGACCCTCTATGGATCAGAATAAAAGCCACCATTCTAAAATAAGAATGAGAGCTACCCCCAGTGGATCATCATAAAAGATACCCTACATGGATCTGCATAAAAGAGACCCTTTGTGTATTGGAATAAGAGCGACCCTTTGTGGATCGGTAGTTGTACGACCCTATATGGATCGACAGAAGAGAGAACCTATGTGGGTCAGTAGTAGAGAAACACATTTTGGATAAATAGTATAACAACCTTTCATGGATTAGAGATAGAACCACTCAATGGAATAAAATGATCTAAGTCCAGACTAATCTTCTATTTTCATTTTATATATGTTTTTTGACTTGTGTGAGTTTTATTTTACTTTATGCTTTGTGGGTGAGATCATGCATTTTGGTTTTTCCTTATGGAATTTTGGGAGACCTTCTAGGGTCTCGGGGTCCCTGATTGGTATAGTCATACTCACCCCAACACGAGATTTTCCCACACCTTGTTGTATCTTTTGCTCACAACAGATAGCTTGAATGAGTCTAGAGGAGCCAGGACTAGACGGTGCTTGTAGGTGATTTGTAAATGTGGTGAGTGGAAGTGATGATAGATGAAGAGTTGTACCTACCCTTAAAGTAAGATCCTTGGTGGAGGACCTTCAGAGAATTTTTTTCCCTTCTTTATTTACATTCTTTTCAGGTGGGTTTTTATACTGGACTTTTATACTTTCGGTTCACACTTTTACTATCATCAGTTCTAAGTTGTAGTTTTCTTTTGTTTCCTTCCTAGTCTGTGAGTGTACAATTTTAATGGAAATACATTCCCTTTTTGAGATAAGGCTTTCTGGTTCTAGTTTCCAACCCCTAGCCTACAAAATGCAGGCTTGGGGTAGTCACGACATAGGCCCCGGGGGACGGGTCATGATAATAAGCCTCCAAAAAATTCATAGGAATTCCCAAAATTCTAAGATAATTAAAGGGATAATGATTGATATTTGTTGGATTTGAAATTTTATATACACCTGGAAATTGACTCATTCATGGAATGAATGGTTCTTTTTCATTTTGAACTTCACATGGTTCAAAATTGACGAGGATTGAGGCTCTCAATCAAATAGACAAGGATCATATTTCATTACAGGAAGAAATAATTTATACTAGGAATTATTTTAATCTTGAACCCCAAAAAAATCATCACGAAAATTCACACCTTGAATTGAAACTCACAAAATGAGCTACCCCTTTACAAAAACTCAAAATCATAAGTACTACATGTCACAAATCAACCCTATAAAACATCATTGACACTACATAAAAATGATCCATGACTTGAATTATTGATTAAATACGTTAATCAACACATTCAATTTTTTATTTAACTCAAGCAACAATTATCCCTTCCTCGATCCCATATCAAGGGTCCCAAAACCCAAAAATCACTAGTTAAAAATGCATAGGGGTCTTAGTTATTACATGGTATATCAACCAAGATACACTGATTTATAACTCTTTCGTTTTTATTAATCATCATAATTAATTATTTTGTTATTCGTTATTTTGGTCATTACTGCATTCATTTAAGAAAATTTTGTGATGATAGATAGCATAAATTCCCTCTAATAGGTGAAGGGTAAAAATAGATAGTATTAACTTGTTTATAATTTCAAATTATAAATCTCCCCTCTCATTGTCTCTACACCCATCATATGTGGAAATATTTTCTGAGGACTATAGCTCCTGCTTCATAATGAACAAATTCTATATTTCCTTCTATTTTAAATCCAAATGATTTAAGTTGACATGATATTTATAAGAGATTAATTTTATGACTCCCTAAAACTAATTTTAATTAAAATATATCAAAAAAATTCATAAGTAAATTTTGAAACCAAATTTTACAAACCTGATATCCCATGGAAACTATAAGATCGGGTTGAAAAGCGTCACCATGAATCTTCCTACTTATTTATCTATTATGTTCTATTTATCCCAAATCATATGTTAAAACAAGGGAAGTAAAATAATTTTAAAATGAACGTACCCAATATAGTATATCTTCATACTCCAGTATTCCTTATATAATTTCTATATAATGTTAATTTTTACCATAAGATCGAAATAAGTTTAAAAATCCTAAAATCTATGGTTTTTAATTATTAAATGCATGATATAAAAAAATTACACTAAAAAATATTACATGACCATTTATGATATTAGATATTTCACACCTATAAAATATATTATTTTCAAAATATATATCATTTTAAAATGGTATAATGAAAACACAACTATAGTAAATAAATAAAATACTTGAATCATAAACATAACAATAACGAAAAAAAGGAACATGAAAACAAAAAATTTAAATACCATACCTAAAATTGGATCTGAAATGAATATTAATGGATATGGGAGGCTTAAAAGTTTGAATAAATTAATTTCCCCTAAAATACATGACTAAAAATGATCGAACAAAAATTAAAATAAAGAATAATCGACTTG
Organism: Viscum album; assembly: GCA_963277665.1. NCBI lineage: Eukaryota > Viridiplantae > Streptophyta > Magnoliopsida > Santalales > Viscaceae > Viscum > Viscum album. The sequence goes on along the minus strand of OY728123.1, from coordinate 27,644,089 downwards.
TCAACCACTCTAATCCAAAATTATAAATTTCATCATAGACTAAATCATTGTATCAATTTTTCATTACTCTTTTTTATGAACAAAAATATGTTCAAGATGGATCAATGAATAAGAAAAACCAAATGAATTAATTTTTACCAAGGGTCACAACCTCATCAAAACAACATATTTTATGATACACTTCTCAAATCACTATGAAATGAACCAGTTCAATTGGAACACTACCAAAATTGTAGGATCCTTCATCAAATCCATTTTCCTAAGAAATTTGTCTATGAATGATATTTATCCTTCAATTTTTTTTGGTTTTTTACGATGTTTTAGAAGTTGAATAATCTCAATTAATGCTTAATAATGATTTATTCATCACACAACATCGATCAAAAGGATTTCCATAGACTCTTATAGGTAAAAAAATATTATTTGAATTACCTTTCACAGTACCTCCAATGTGTTGGGAAAATTAATATTATCTTTCCAAACACCCATTCAATGAAAAAATATGTTTTTTATATCAGAATAAGTTCTCATAGAAATGGGATTCTCACATAACTCATGGATTAAGTGAATCTTTTCTATGAACACACATTTTATACCCACATTATGGAGAAAAAATTCTATGAGAGTGATGGAATGTGGAGGAATCATTCTCTTAGTGTGGGTGTATTTATTCAAACCCTCATCATATTACCAAAATTATGATCATTTACCTCTTAAGCCTTAGAATCATAAATGGTATGTGAAACTTATGCACAATACCTTCACATATTGTTTCACCTTCTAGGTATGGTGTGTGAAACACCACACATATCAATAAACTTTTTGGGGATCCCAATTCATAAAAAATATTAAATATCATACTATTATTATTTTCACTACATAATAATCCTTAATACAAGACTTTAAATTATATGCATCGGTCCAACCATATATCCATAACCTATGAAACTCAGACAACCTATATTTTGATTCCCCTCTGTAGGATACATATAAACACACTTTGAGATTCAATACCAACATTATTAACATATTATTTACCAATTGAGAGGTATAATTCCCATAACATGATTACCATTGAAAAGAAAATTACACCCTAGAGTGAATACTTATTAGGATTTATTCTATTAAACACTAAACTCTAAACCATGAGTGTGACCACAAGGCTCTAAACTTTGAGAGTCTCTAAATGAATATAAATCATGAATATCCTAATGTGACTCTAAACTATGATCCCCCATTAACTATAAACCTTGTGTTTCCATAATTTTTGAGTGTCCCCACTAAACCGTAAACCTTATGTTACATCCATGGACTCTAAACAATGAGTGTATGAACAATAATATAATCATTTAGGGTCCCCACATGACTCTAAATGATGAATATTTTCATTCGACTCCAAACCATGAGTTTCCAAATTATAGAATATACTATGTGTTTCCCCGTTTCACTTTAAATAGTGATAACCATCCTATCTAGATCAAGACATAGACTTTCGTCAACTGTCTTGATTTAAACTATATATTTTGTTTCCATATTTTATTTGTATATAATTTTCTTATGTCCCATAATTGTCAATAAATAATTATACTTAACAATTTTAGGATAGTCATATGTATTACTATTTCTTTTTCATTCTACTAAGGCAAAAAGTGATGTAATTAACCAATGTACACAAAGATGGAATTGGGATGGTTTTTTTAGAGAAGTCATATATCTATAAGTGTGTCTAGGACAAATAAATAATATTTTTAGTCGTATTAATCAAAATATTATCCTATAATTTGATCATTTTTACCATCTTCATCTGCCTAAGGGAGAGGCACTACTAATATTTAGAAAACTTGAGCACTATGCTATATCATAACACAAATGATGCATCCCTTATCCTGATGGAAAGCTTCAAAAATAGAAGAGAAAACCCCAATGAGAATCCCTTATCCCCTAATAAAATTTAAATGAATAATTATTTTTTCAATATTAGTACACATAAATTCAATGTTAAATCCATTATAATACTCCTGCATGATGTCAAATGATGGAAATGATAGACAATGTTCCCTTATCAGAGATAATGGTTGAGGATACCAGAAGAAGATAATCGATGTTATTAATAATATAAAACCTGACATATAGTGGTATTGTACACCCATTACAAGGATATGATTAATGTTTCTCCAATGGATATTTGGTTTCATCAAAACATTTTTATAATACATGTGATACAATAGAGGGTTTTCAATCTCCTGTACATTTTTATGATCCAAAAGGAATCATTTTGACCCCACATATATCCCATGGGGACCTAGATTCTATGTAACTATGATCATGACCCAAACAAGTATTTATAATATGGGAAAATAAGATATTATTACTATTTCAAACTTCATTATAATAATATATTAAGTGTTTGGCGAAATAAAATTCTTATATTCGTGGTAATATAGAGGAGATACAAGATACACTTATTCCAACTACCATCCAAGGGTCACCAAGTATGGATCTCACCAACAGGCATCATTTCCAACATAGAACGACCTAGTTAATAGCTGAATAATTCTAAAAAATTATCATCTTGGATAAATTGTTCTAGGATATATTGTCCAAATTTTGGGGCAAGCCATTGTCCCTGCCCCAAGGGTTGTCAATTTCATGATCACCAATGAACCCCCGACTATCCCGACAATTATGAAGGTGATATTTTAAATTTTATAGGGATTAAAGTCCCAACCACATATCATGAACTTGATGTTATCTCTCTTATCCATTGACGGTGTCACCAACTACATTGGTGGTTCACCCAATGATATGTAAGATCACACTAAAAGTCTTTATCAATATAATGTACTTACTAGACATTATGGAGTTCCACACCATAGTACAAAAAAATCTCAAAATATGTAATCATCATTATATAGAGAAGATTCCACTTGTGGAACTCAAATTATGATATGGGATTCTAAATATGTGAATATGTTATTGATTTCCTTATACCTTTCTAGACTTAAAACTATTAAGGATTGAGAAAATATAGTTCTAGATATACCACAAAAACCCTTTGAATCAATCACTTACTGGTTGTGGATTTTTATTTATAAATACAAAGTTAAAATTCTTTTTAATACCCCTTAAAGTTATTTTTCATTTTGACGTGTCATCCTAAATTTAGTGGAATTATATGAAATCATCCATATAATTATCATTATGTTTTCATTATATCTATATAATAATGGTATATTTATTATTTTCGTTTTTATAAGAATTATAGACGAATAAACAATATCAATATGGGTGACATGTATATAGTATGTTCCCTTAGGAAGAGGAATTAGGGTCCCCATCCAACAATGTAATGTTAATGAAGCCTGACCCATCTCAGGAATAAATATTTCTGGAACAGGAAATGATGTATCATGTGATATATCTCCCACCCAAAAAACTACAATAAGTGGGGTTTGAACACCTCCAACATATGAATTCCTACCAACCATATGCAGAATGCTAAAGTGACAGGGCTCTATTGTAAATTCAACTTAGATTCAACTCATTACATTAGAAATAATTCCCTTCTAAAATGTGTGAGGGTTTTAATGGGAAAATGTTATAGTATAATTCATGGAACTAATTGCAATCATGTCATATCCATATGATACTTTTCAGTATTAATATTATATATTCTTAATGAGAACAACAAAAAATACATATGAACAATTTGTGAGAAATAATCACCCATTTTTTAGATGTCAATGTATCTAAGATGTCCCAATCTCCACAATTCCCTCAAGAAACTCTTTTTAAAGTTCGACTGTATTGTATATCATGTTTTTCAATACCCTAACTATGATAAATTTCATCAGGATATCTAGGGGGAGTGTATAGAAATTCTTAGGGGATTGTATCGGATTTTAAGTGTCAACTCTCAATATCTACATCACAGGCTTGGAGAAGTATAATTCCCTATGGATATTACCCAATGACATCAAAAATAGGACAAATGAAACAATCTATCCTAGCAGTGTCATGAAGGATTCATTTATTGAATGCTATGAAATTTTCTGGATCGAAGGTCTCATAACTAATAAGCATCATTATCACTCATATATCACATAAGATAGTAACCCAATATCTCACTAATTAATGTGAGGAATTTTTTGTTAGCATGCTGCTGATAGGGGACTCCAATGGGATATTCTGATTGTAAGGTATTCTTAGTTCCCATATCGTCCTATTGACAGTAATACATCTCCTTATTAAGAGGATGTAGTCCCCAAGACTCATTATTAATAATATAATTTTTTTTAATGATGGTTTATCCTCCTTTAACCATCTCAAACACACCTTACACTCCCATAATTATTTCCTAGCAGCCAAGAAAATCTATATTTTCCCAATTTTGAGTGGGTCCTCCTAGGGTTGTTGGTAGAAATTTTCATTAGGTGAAAACTCTGAGTGATTCATTCATGTTCATGATCTTCAATTGAACATGCTTGGTACTTATAAGGGGTCTTAGGTTAATAAAGGTGAAATCCTAGTGATTCTATTAATGATACTTTAAGATGATCTTCCAATAATATCCATATTTGGAGGTAGTTATATATAGGGAAAAAATACATTTTCTATACAAATGACGTTATTTTTTGACTTTTCCCCACCAATAAATACTACTATAAATATCATCACATTTGGTCCCCTGATAACAATGATCAATAAATATTCAATAACTTTGCTGAGGAAGCTTTTCTATTTCAGTACCGTCATTAATAGGTGTATCCCCTTGGATGAGTTTATATACTACAGCAAAGACAGGACACAAATATTGAGATTCCACCTATCATACCACTCCCTAAAACAAATAGTAAACATAAAATTTTTGAGAAACCCAGTTAGTTTACATGATTCTAATGGTATGATCATTTTTAATAAATATCTACTTTTGTTAATGAGATTCATATTTTTCAACAATTTAATGCCACACTCTTTATGGGAACCATCCAAATTGGGATGATGTTTATGATTTCCTTATATTACCTTCCAAGGAGTTTTTCAACTAAAATACCATGATATATTTAACAGATTAAATGTGGTGTTTTTTAACAACATGTGATATGATCTAAATGTCCCTATTGATATTCCTCTAATTGATTGGTGTGTCTTATCTCATTTGAACCGTGACCATTCTAGACCCTAGTTGTGGTTGCCTAAAAGGGAACACATGAATGATGATGTCTTCCCAAAGTAGGTTTTTAGTTCCAATTTGATATGTATGGTATTCTTTGAAATAAATTGGTTTATAATAAATCGTAGTATAAATATTTTCCCAATATTATTATACCACATCCAAGAGTCACTGAATTTCATAAATCTGTGTTTCACATTGTTTAACAGAATGAGTGACCTAGACTATCACCTCACATGCTTTTCCTCTCAGTTTGGAAAATTGTTTGGGAAACCAATGTCGTAGGAGGAAACCAAGAATTTTTTATTTATTACAACAATAATTGGATTAACTATGGATGGTGTATAAATTTTATTCTAGTTTTTAGGATCTCCCTTGGTGGTTCCCCACCTAATTTAACTATACTTTATAATGAAAAAGAATCAATAACATATACAAACAAATAGTGGTAGAATGAAAACATCACTAATTTAATTACATAATTAAAATGATTGATGCAGTCATAGGCTATTGAAATCCTCTAATGGTAGTTATTAGCAATGTAAATGGATAAATATTTGGATGATTTAGAACAAAATATTATCTCTATGAAGAATTTTGTTCAGTTATTTATGTTCACTAATATGGAATAGATTATATACGATTCCAGGTAGTGAACCACGAAAAACTATAATATGCTACCTCTACAACCCAAATGAATGTTTTGAATAGAAAAAATCGATTATGTTGCATCCTATGACCCCTTAGCTGATATAGTTCCCTATATCCCCACATGAAAAACCGAATCAAGTATACTCTTATGTCAACAATGTTGTACAATGATTTATTTTGAGATAAATAATAAAACCCCTAGAAGATAAAAATATTTTAGACTAATCCTTGGGTAATAACAAAATTATTAGATAGAACATAATTTCAATGAATAGATCGTTCTTATGATAACGGAAATTTGGATTCATTAAGAAGCTAAGATGAGAAACCAACTCAAATTTTTCTCATACCACAGGTTTTTTGGACACAATAACAAGGCTTTCATCATCATCAAGGATTTTAGTCATAATATAATAGATCAAGAAATAGTGTAATTGATAAATCATCAACCTCATGACATGTTTCATATAACAAAATCATATAATAATGATGTCACAATGAATTGGAGATGGGTTTCATGTGAACCTGAAAAAAATAAGTAAATTTATAGAATGAAGGCTCACTAAATGAGACCATGATATAATACAAGAATAAATAATGGAATCTACATAATCCCAAGGAAATTGATCTATAATGTCATACTAACACCTCCACATACCTCTGTAGCTCAGAGGAGTCCGGTTTAATGTCATAAGTTTGTTATAAAACATGTAACAATACCAAATCTGGTGTACACCCTCATGAATTTCATGCTCACCACATTAAATGAAAATTAATTGGCTCATTAACAATTATAATAATTTTGTAATGATGAATTGTAAATTACCTCTAATAATTTCATTAAATTTATAGACCAGTGTATTGATCCCATGGATAAAGTATGCAGACTTTCTCTTCTTAATGTATGTCTTTGACACTCTATAAATTGGGGAATACATTACTCAAGAACCCAAAATGACTATGTTTATAACCCTATAAAAATCCAACTACCAAGATAACATAAATTTAATTTCTCTCTGATATATAGAAATATTAGTATGATATAATGATCCAATGTTTAGATCTACATCACATTCAATTGGTAAAATTCAGGGATTATTTATACTCATTGATGAATTTATAGAATTTGGTGGGTGTCATCCAAGAACTACCACACAAGTTAGTTGGGACCAGTACACATTTTGATAAGGAATCACCACTTAGGAATGATTTATACCCCATTATTTGAAGTATAATATTCTCAAGCACCACACTATTATCCTAGATCTACTCTCAGTCCTTAATGGTCATATCTTATTGAAGGCATTTCAAGAGACTCTAAACAACCCTCTGGAGTTTTAAAACAAAATGGATTTTTCTAAATAATAACAAGTAAAGGAAAATAATTAGCAATAATTTCAAACCATCATATCATTTTATCGAGATGATGTGCGAGAATTCCTACAAAGACATATCCCCCCCATAAATTTTAGGAAAGCTAAATGTTATTAATATGAACCAATTTTAAGGGAATAATGGCTCCAAGATCAATCATATCATTAAATGGATGCACTTATACCTTGGAAACACATAGGATGATATATAAAATTCTAAAATGAAAATTCCTAGATATTAAAATAGTTTGTAAAGTTCACTATATAATATCCATTTGAATACCATGTTTTTATTTGTTATGCAATTTTTTATTCATGTTTATCTCAAAATAAACACATGTAATACATTATTATGAGATTTTTTTACACATTCATGTGTTTATCCGTTCATCTTATAATAAATTCTTGATATGCTCATTGAATTATAGAGTGGGAGTTCCCTTGGTTACATATATATTTGGTATTAAAAATTGAGTGTAAAATACCCTCAGGTCAAGGGAGTTTAATAAATAATTGACCATAATGATCTAATAATGGCCTTTCTGAATACTAAAGATTACATAAAGAGTGGTTTCATACTACCTATTCCTTACCATATTAGAAAGACCCAAATTCTAGAATGATGCTCTATTTCTTCATAAATAATTTAATGATCCAAGATGTCATAATTCTCCAATAAGGGATCTGTGAGTCCAAATATAGAGGAAGTCTCTATGAAAATGTGTTAAAGAGTTATGTATATGCCCATAGTCAGGGTCTTAACTGTGTATATTGAATGGTGTGGTTTACTAATTAATGTTCGATTGAGGAATGAAATTTTTAAATGGTGTGTTTACCTTGTAGGTGAAGAACAAAAGGATAAGGAACCATTGAATCTACTAATATGGTTTTCATATAGTAAAATAATCATACTCCCATATTTGAATATTTTGATCCTATGTAAAAATGTTATTCGACCACAAAATAACCTATTCTATAATTGTTGAATCCATCCTACATCTGGTATGATTCTAGTGAGTATGATATGTTTGAAACCCAAACAACCATTTAATATAGAATCAGTACCATAGTTTTTAAGAAGATATATGTACACATTGATACAAATGAAAACAGAAGTCCAATATTAACTAGTGATATCATACCACTTAAGGATCATGATTTTTATATTGAATTCATAAAAAAAACATCAAGATATCTTTGTGTGGGATTATAGATTGATTTCATGGATCATTCCTTATTTCATTGATTAATATATGGTTCTCCCATTGGCCACTGTTGTTAAAATGATTCACCAGAATGATGGACCCTTGTATATTTTTATAGTTGAGGATGTTGTTTAAAAGGAGACGAATGAAAAAAAAATTAGCGTGGTCTAGTTCCCTATGTAGTTGTCCAAAATTATCCTATTCTGGAAGAAGAATATGTAGATTTGGTTTTGTATCATCTTGTAGTATCTCAAATGACATTGGTTAAAGGATGACTTTTACCACTTAGTCATAGATATTTTGATAATGTACTCCCATTGGATTTCAATACCTCTCCAAAATTAATAGATACTATAGATATAAGTACATCTTTATATGCCTCATACATGAAGTGGATACAAAATTCACGGTAGCCTAGAGAATATATAATTATTTGGTGATTCACTTTGACTTAAAGAATGTTGGATCAACCTTTTATCTAATATAAGTCACATCATTATTCCCCTTATGGGAAATATAAGGGAGTTATATGTACAAGATTTGGTGGTTAAGTATCACCAACCCTATGGTAATCTTTGGTATCATGAGAATGTTATTTCCATGAAATATTCATATAATCAGATGTTTAACCCATTAAATTGTGCCTTTAAGTCAATTCATGTATATTTATAGAATAAATTCTAATTTAGAGGCATAAATATTGATATTTACATAATTAGAGTCATATTTGAAATGTCGCTATGTGAAATCTTCGTGGTTATGGGGTTTTCAAGAGTTAATGTATTATATTCTATATATTTCACTAACCTAGTTAGAAAAAGAAAGTGTCTCTAGAATATTAATTAGAATTGTTCCATAAACTAGTGCAATGAATAATTTTAAATAATATTTGTAGGCATTAATTTTTACATATTGTGCCCTCTACTATTAATGCTTCATTTTTGGGGAAATCTCATTATTATTTTTAATACCTATGGATAATTATTCTAGTTATATAATATATTATAATAACAATAATGGTTAAGATAACAACATGTACTACAAGTGTTATATGACTATCAATATTGAGGATAAATATTCTATAATTTAGAAGAACATAATCACATTGTAATATTAGATCCTTATGTTGTGTCATTATCTATAAAATTATGAGTTCCAACTGATCTCAGATATTGACCCATTCAAAATATATCTTAAATTTACTAATTTTAAATTGATGATTACTATTATTGGATTTGATTATATAGAAATTAAACATTAAATTCCTTCCATATAGGGTTATCAATTGAAAATAATTATAATATTATATTTTTATTCACCCAACCCCGGTAAAGCTCCAACAATATATTGATTTTCATGATGAAGCCATTATCTCTAACAATGAAGCACTCAAATATTTAGAAATGATCATTTATGGTTTATATTGAATTGAAATTGGGAGGAGGATATAGATCTATTAACTCAATATGTGTATACATAATGTTTTCCTTATATATCCCTTAGATGATCTCATACTATATCAATTACTACATTCATATAGGTGAAACATAAATGAGAAAAAATTTCAAGACATCGTTATCAGCCTCAAATTGTCCCTTGATATCTAATTCACTTAGATACACATGAAGGGTGAATACAAGAATTCCATCAAGTAAATAAATGACTACTATTCTATGAAAAATAAAAATCTCATCTCATTCCTCATGTTTACAAACAATTTGATATCAAAATTCCATTTTTATTTGAAGGTCTATCATGTATCATTACCTTAAAAGATCATATAGATTATCTAGAAATCCTGAATATTTCTCTCATTGATGTAAACCCATATGAAATGGAAATTATTATTCTACATCAAATAGTGATAACCCACATCATTTTGGACAGAGAATTATCATAGAAGAAAAAACTAATCACTATATCATTATTAGTGGGGCCCACAAATGTACATATGGTAGAAGACTTATTTTATTGTATAAACACTTTATTAAGTACCTTTATCATAGTATTTTACCATAAATTTATTAATAATGAGAATATATAAAGAGTGCATAGTAAATTGACTCCTATTTATTGGACCCAACTCCGAGAATGTCTTGTAAAAACACAACATTGAAAAAAGACTCTTCATTATATCAATGGGAAATAAATTTCTTAGATTTTGAGTGAAGCTAAAATAAAATCTTGTGGGACCATATAATATGGTTAAAACTATCCATATATATCTAGTTTATGGGATATTTGTTTCCCTCCATGATCTATAATTTTATGGTTTTTATCTATATGTTTTATGCATTCTAGGATTATATAGACATCTAACATCATCCTCTAAATTTAATCTACACTATCAAGGAATATTTTCACTATTTTAATAGGGAATAGATCTTATGGGTACATAACCTTTAGGGAAATTATTTTATTTCGGGTTTATTCTTATTACTACTAATTTCTATAAAAATGTTATATATTTGATCCCATGAAGGAGGAAAAGATTAGTTCTATGATAGAATTTTTAAAATCAAAAAATATCCACCAGTTTATAGTTCTCACATATATCTAATAATAAAAGGAAAATAAATTCGTGGATCTCAACTGAAAAATGGTAATTCCACATACCATATACAATCAAATTATACTTTCCACAATCATGTTCTAAATAATAGATTGATCGTGGAGTTCAATAAAGTCTTTTCAAAATAGCTATAGAATATTAGGGATCAGTGCATGAAGATTTTATTGGTCAATATCTACAATATAGTGTTGGTATATCGAATAACAATTAAAACTATCAATTATGTGAATAATTACTCCTTATCGTAGAATACCATGAATATATTTTCTAATATACTTTATCTATCATCAATCAAAAGACTCATCTATAAAAAATTTATTTTAGATGAACATTTGTGATTCAAGATAACATGGATAAAATCACTAAAGTATCAATAGAAACATTTGGATTGATTATATATTCATTTTTCACCATTGAAAGGATTTTAGAATTAAAATTACACATGTAAGAAAACTTTTGATGATGGATCATTAGTTGGATTTCCCTTTATCCATTCACAAGTTTAACTCAAATTTATTATGTTCCCTAATAACTATGGGTTGTAATCGAATAAATCATCCAACAAAGGATAGGCTAATCAGAAAATTCAATTCATAGGCCACCATGTACTATTATCCTTTTATAACAATGGAAAACTACACAAAAATACATCATTTATTTATGATGTTAACCATGATAGAATATTTCTTTGCCATGTGATTTTAAACTACATAGAAAACATCCTTATTGTATGATATCAAACAATAATTATTGTGTATTATCAATAAAAAATTAAACATAATAGATAACTAATTTTCCATATTATGTTAAACATTAAGGAATTTAGTAATATTATTGGATGTAAAGCATCTTTGAAATCACCTTCGCTAAATTATATAAAACTGCACAGAAATCATCCCCATAACATGACATTAAATTATGGGATTAAAAATTCCCTAACACATGAACATAAATTACATACATGATTTTTTTCATTATAAATATTATACTAAAAAACAATTTTGTGGTCCTTTCTTGAGAAGATATACTCTTTATGGTGGTGTTGGTCTACCACCATGCCCCCCTTCATTTTTTTTCATCACTTACCACACCAACAAAAAAATATATTGATGGATTGCTATTTAAATGGAAATATATTAATTCCTAGACCTCCTATAATAGGCATAACGTTAAATTTAAAACATTTATCCTTATACTTTAGGCCACAATTTCACATCATGTATTCTAATAATTGACCATTTTTGGGACAATATTCCCTTTATAATAACTATATCTAGCATGATTACATTTTCATGGGGTACATACTGATGAATAAATATTCAATACATGATTCACCTATAAATACCACATATCATATATATCATTATTATTCTTTGTGCACCTCTGTATAGTTTCGAATACCGACCTAAAACAGAGACATCATTATTCTTAGAAGAGATCAACCAAGATCTTTCAATATAATCTATACATCCATGGAGATTGTATTAATATAATTCTTACATAATGAGAAAAACTCATTCTTTATTAACTCACATAATCATAACTTCCACCCATCTAGAATCTACATTTTCATGTATTCCTTCTCTTTAGTTTTTCTCACCAAATTGATATTCCTAATGCGAGGTGGTATATCTCTTGATTTTTCACACTATTATTGAGTATATTAATATCATTTTCCAATACACAATTTGTATAATAATTTTTTTCATCATTTAAATAGTTCATTTCAAACGGATACCGCAAAAATTATATTCATGGAAAATACGGAAAATCTCCGTTGGCCAATACACACCGAAGGCACACTTCTGAGAGGAAAATTCATTCATAAAAATGTGTTTTAATTGATGTTTTGAACACAGTAAATACTTATAATAAGCTTTTGTATCCCTGTTTTTTGGTAATATAACAATGAAATATATATTTCAAATATATTAATTATGGTCATTCTCAACCTATTTTTCACTTCACCCCTCGGGTCATACACTCTAGTTCAAGTGGTGATTTAAATCTCTTTTTGTTACATCCTAATGAATCTAAATGAATTCACATGAAGGATTTTTTCTCTTAAATTTTATCAAATTCCATAACCTCATAACCTTATGATCTTTTATGGTGATTGACATAGCTTAATGACATTGTTTTTTCCAATCCTATTGTTCACGCTCATGTATTATTAATGATCCTCTACTGTATCTTGTTTTTTATCCAATAATTAATTTACTGGGTTTAGAGGGTTATAATTCCTATTTCATTAGAACAATTTTGTTTAATAAAAACAAAAAATTAGAAAATCCGAAATATAATATTTTCTATCTTTTAAAAAAAGTTGGAATAATAACATGTTTTGGTCACTAACTTATATAAAATTTTTTACTGAAATTTATATGAAATTCACAGATCATTCTCAATCACCCTTTTTAAAATGGTTATGTAGCATTCGATAATAATTCCAATACCTTCATCATGACATCCACCAGTGGGTGCACTTATGTTTCTTTCACATAGAGTTCTTCCTAGAAATCCATATACTAAACCACATGATCTATTGTGTAGATCATATGAACCTCAAAATCATCCATAAGGGACCTCAAATGGATTAAATAACCTAAACTCACCGAGATATCAACTTAAATATATTTATAATCCTCATATGATTACAAAATCTCTTACTAAAGTTCCCATTTGGTCTCCATAGCCCTGGATAGAGACTAAATCATGGAAAAATTAGTTCATTGTGCCTCCACTCACACCCACTCAATGAAGAAAACAAATATGATATCATAGTGGGAAATGATAGATGTCCCTCCTGGTCTCTAGGTTCACAATATTTTGGTACAAGGTTCCCATTGGGATACCCTTCTAATCTATTAGATTGATGAGGATTATACGATTTATGTTATTCCAGAACATTTATTGGACTACCACGTTATATATAACTATAGCTAAACTAGATTCAACTTTATCCTCTAGAGTTTGTTCATACATTGGAAACCACTCACTCAGTGGATATAGATTCTTAGCTTCCTGCCTTATATGGAATGGTATACTATTAAGTTAATTCTTAACAATTAATATCTCTTGAGTGCAAGAAATGAAACAATAAAAAAATATGAGTTATTTACTACAATGAAAATATAAGGATGCATAGTGATTTATCTCTAGTATTGGAACTAAGGACCTATGCAATAGATGTAGTCTCTCTATTATACCCAAGTAAATGTTTCATGAACCACCTTCCCTTTCTAAAATTTTGGAGATACAATAAATTCCTCTTAGATTATATGACCCATGTGATCCCATTCACTCTTACCATCTAATGGTATAGCAATGGGTCTATCCTCCAACATTTGAAGAGATACTATTTTGACTACCTCATCCTTATTAGGATCCAATGTAGAAATATATATATCCTTTATCGTATTTTCCCCCTCTAGCTATTTGATATTTGGGGTTAAATAAAATAGAATCAATTGAACATTATTCACGGTGATGGTCATGATAATAAATTTGATCGATGGAGATAAATCACCCCCCTCCATTGTATTTGTCTCCTCAAACACATCCTCTATCATGAACACATAATCTACAATACTTTTACTTTCTTCTATATTATACAATTTTTTATCTAAATAATATAATAATTTGAGGCCTAAGGAACTGGACACCAACATGAAAATCTGTTATCCCTCTACACCAATTGGAAACCCCAACAATTCAATAGGGGGTTCCATAACCCATGAATATATCCTTATAATGGAAGAATCACGCACTCTTGTATAATGAATATGAAATATATTTATTTCCAAATGGTATTTTTACTTACAATTCATGTTACATCATAGGTATTATTTTTAATCTCTAAACACTCCACACATTTCTCATCAGGGGAAGGTGGTGGTGTGGTTGTAACTCAAAAAGGAATAACCCATTTTACTATAAGATATATTATGGAATGTTGATATAATTCTACTATTTAGGGGTCACTAAAGTCCTATAAATCATGAAACCTATTTGAATGTTAATGGTTATTTCACCTGTTTCCTCTTCTAATAATTCATATATAAAATGAAGAATAAAATTCAGTACCACTTCATGTACCACCATACCAAATTTATGTTCTTGGAATTACTTAGTCCATGGAAATATCCCATCATTTCTTAAAATCCATGATGTATTCACCCAATACATTATTCATCACTAACACTAGAACCCACATTGTTATGGTAGTAAACTGTTGACTCTATCTCATTAATATAGGGTGTTAATTTCTTTAATGGCATAGTGAAACCATCTATAATTAACTCAATTTTGAATAATTACACTCTGGATTGTTTGAGGTGACCACACTAAAACATCCATATGAGAATAATCTACAAATCACCCAATG
The DNA here is from genome assembly GCA_963277665.1 of Viscum album. Classification (NCBI taxonomy): domain Eukaryota; kingdom Viridiplantae; phylum Streptophyta; class Magnoliopsida; order Santalales; family Viscaceae; genus Viscum; species Viscum album. The sequence continues at coordinate 27,628,728 of OY728123.1, read as the reverse complement.
TATTCCACGGTTAAGAGAATGCTAAATATTATTGAATCTTTGTGAAATATCTTTAATGATTTCCCAATTCCATCATGGGAGTATCCTAAGAGATTTCTGAGATATCTCTCTATTATAAGGCTAGATTTCCATGGATCCCATCATTAATGATTCACTATCCCCAAAGGATATACTAGGATGGTGTGCGGAAGGCCTTGGATTCTCTTTAGTGGAAAATTCCTCAAAGGTAGAGATCAACATTAATTGGTGTGTCACCTTTGTAGGGGCCAGGATTTCACATTACTCTCCTAAAACTATATGATTTTGTCTTCCTAAATAACATAGATTTTTAGTATGGACCTATATTAAACATTTAAATTCTTTTGGTGTATGTGATGTAAAATCTTATCTTATCTTTAGTGATGTGTAGTCTAGTATACCCTAGGTCTAACATATGATAATTGGATAGAACACCTGTTAATGTAGGGTGTAAACCTACATTGTGAGATTCTAGATGAAATATAATTGACAAGTGGAATGACATGAAGAATAATTCTTTTATATAACTTCACTATTTACAATCATAATTTAAACTCTACCATTGAATTCCATGAGATATGTTCTCTCACGGATTGATTCGTTTCCATTTTACTAGGTGATATAAGTCCAAGCATTGAATAGCCTTAAATGAAACCCTTGTGTGACCCATTAATGATGATCATCATAGTTCCATTAGTCCTATGAGGATATAAAATGAATGTGTTAAGTAAAATATATTGGATGTTTTTTCTATAGGTTTATTATGGTTTAAGAATTTACACCCCTTGAAATACTCTCTTACCCCCCCCCCCCACAATAGTGAATTAAAATGTTCTATATAGTCTTAATGGTGCACCCTTATGGATTACATACCCCAATGGTTTACATAATTAACCCAATATATTTTGGAAAAGGTATATATGGATTTAGTATCCCATATATGTCACCATTTCATTGGTTTTTGGTATCACCGAAATAATTGTATCTCAAACTTGTAGATACTACCCACTACATAAGGATTATAAAAAACTAGTTATCCTATTGTATGAATTCATGTTCTCACTCAACTCGAATACCCTCTCGATGTTCTATCCTTGGTCTATGAAAATGATGTATTACATCGATTGGAACCATGATTGGAGTCCTATAAAAAATTTCTCCCACGATATTATCCTCAATCCTTAAATTTATAAGAACCTATTGAAGTAGTAATTTAAGGTTACATCATAGTTTACATGGGTATGTGTGTATGAAACCTTTCTTAATTCCAAAATAAAAACTTTTTTATCATGGGTATTTATCTAAGTCACATAATAGGTTTACATAATATAAGAACACATCCAAAATATCACCTAAGATATCGATTCATCTGATCTTGTGGAGGTCCTACAACATCATTTTTACCACACCATGGTGTAAATTAAAGGATATTGTATTTTTATAAAATGGATTAAGGATAAATTTATTTAGTTCATGTTTTTTGGTAATTATGTATTACACCCACAAAGAATCATATATATTTAACATGAAATTTTTTCGAAAAATGTATCATCGGTCTTCCGGGTGCCAATAGGGCCACAATTAGTCATCTAAAAAGTTTATTCCCAAGGGACTATCTATTTCATTTTTTCTACATTATTGCTTTCATTTGATGATAGATTTTATCTATTTTAATATTATACTGTAAAGAGATCAATAACTAGTACCTCGTCATTTATGTTTTCGATGTTCCTCCATAGGGTGATATATAAAATAGGATTGTATCCCCATATGAATTATACAGTAATAGACATATTCATATGAAAAAAATAATAGGTGATTCTGAACCAGTTCTGTAAGGTGTTGTTGTTGAACACTAGTATTATCACATCATCAAAAACACTAAACCCATAAATTGGTTTTCATTTGGATTTTCAGAAATACTATATCTTTTATAATCAGGTTCACAAGCATCAAATGTCATGGATTAATCCACTCATAGGGAATAACCCCATGATTATTTTCCAGTTCACACCCTTCTGTGGTCATGTTATGATTGGGTTGGGTTGAAAAATTATAATATAACCTCTCAGCCTGGGTTCCACAAAACTGATTCCCCGATCCAGTGCACCAAATGAACTCAAGCGCAACTCCCCTTACACTAGAGGACACCGACATGCATAGAGGGTTTATTGGAACATGTGGGGAGACTATACCATTTTAAAAGAGTAGTACAATATCATAAATAAAGATAAAAATTGAAATTTAATAATTATAAATTCTAAAATAACACATACTACATTTCTAAGCTGAGTGAGTACTGAAAATCTGAAGAAGAAAATATTTCATGTCATGGTAGTCTAAAGATCCAAAAGAAAAACAAAAAAGACATTAAATAATATCCTAAAAATGGTTAGCCCCATAAAATCTCATTCTCTCGTCCATGTTACATCCTAAATCCCACACTATATATCTATGAAAGGGTCTATTCCCTTATCTAGGTATGAAAAGTAATGCCCCGACCCTAGTTACATAGAGTCGGTTCATTATTACATAACATTGGCATGATCACAATTGGTCAAGTCCTAAACTATTGACCAGTTTAGTAGCCTTGGATGTACTATATACATACATAAGTTTAATGTTACATTATGAAATCAAAAAACAACATTTTGTCTCCATTGGACACACTCATATCCCATAGATTATCCCTATAGGTCAATCATAATATTCTTCTTAGCATCCTAGGAAAAATAAAACATAAGAAAGTGGTGATCTCAAATGATCAGTAAAGAATAACAACATAGTGGAAACTATCATAAATACGCATAAACATTTAAGGAAAAATTTATAAGACTAAAACAAAATCTTGTTGAACATAAAATTTAGCATAATATGGAAATGTTAAATCAAATAATTCTATTTAATAATTAACATGGATATTCTACTAGTTGAATAATCACATGTAATATCCATAGCTAATTTCATAATGATGGAATGCATAATGCCGAATATCGTAACCACATATTCAAGGCCTAATTCCAAGACTACAAATAAATTTTTTTTCAAGGCCTTATTAAAAGACACTAGTTTGTCTCATGATACCTATCGATGCATCAAGGGGCTATAGTGGGCCCCACCGGCAGTTACTACTTCCAATATATTCCTTAAATGAAAAGATTGAAACGTAACATAAAAATTCGTATTAAAACTAGCATAGGAAATGTTAATAATTTATCCATAAAAAATGAATCGTATAAAAATAGCACATCCACAGTCAAAAATATCACAAAACCATCAATATAGTATGGAAGATTGCATCGTAACAAATCAACATCAAACAATAATAAAATCCAATAAATGTGGTTAACATAGATGAAATAAATCCAATAAACTATTCAAGAGAAATGTCTCTTTCTAATTTGAAATAATATAAATCTTTCACAATTATAAAAGAAAAAATTTATTTTGAAAATATTCTTATAAGCTTGTAAGGTATGCTTCAAAAGTGTTCTAATGGTAGAAAATATCTTCACTCATCGTGTAAGATAAAAAACATTCTTAACTAAATTTGTCAAAATGGACATAAAGTACCTTGTTTTGAAAACGATGAAAATATTCATTTCAAAACATTTTATAAAAATTAAAACAAGGATATAAAATAATTTAACCCATAGGTCTAGGAAATATTAAAAAAAAATTGAAGTAAATTTTTTAGAAACACTGATGTGGATGATATAGAAGTTTTAGTAGATACTTACGTATAAAAACCTCTGATAATAAAGAGATTGTAAAAATAACCCTTACCTTGAAATATTCTTTAAATGAGGGAATTTTAACCTCTTTTATAATGGATAAATCATTTTTATTAAAATATTCTAGAACCACATATATAAATATGATATCATATATGATACTCTATTGTTTTTTTGTTAAATATATTTCAGTAGTATCATTGTTTCTAGTGTTAAATGATTCATTTTCCATAATATGTTTTGTTACATAAGTAATGTTCTTATGGATAGTATGTTTTTGATTAATATACAGAATTATATTAAGTTCTAGAACATTATTTTTAATCATCAAATGAAAATTATTCTCGAATGGTTACGATGGGTAATTAAATCTCATCGTGTGGCAGAGACGGTAAGTTGTACCTACGCATGAGCGACAATATAATTCTATTGATGGAGAAAAAATATGTAGTTGGATGGTATATTATATATAAAGAATAATTAAAATGTTATATTTATTATTTACATAAATTATACTCATTATTATACCCATCCAAAAAATGAAGTGTTGAATAACAAACTACACCGCAATGTGGAGACGGTAAGTCGCACGTGCGCATGTATGGTGACTTTTTCATTCAAAGGATGGATAGAATAAGGAATATGGTTGTAATATATTTATAGTAACATCAATGTTTGTAAAAGGTACTAGATTTAATATTTTGGTATGAAAAAATCAATGAAAGTTTAAGTGGAAGATGAAAAGAATATTGAAAGAGGTGATGAAATAATTAAATCTTCTTTGGGTGATTCCTTTTGATTTGAACAAAAGGGATACTATGGATTTCAGACCGAATTAAGGACTCTAGGATGAATTGAGGGTAGTTGGTGTGATATTTTATCAGGTTTTGGCCAAGACAAATGGCTTTGGGGGTGTAAAGTTAAGAGAAGGGGAAGTACCCTTTTATAGGAGTGGTGGGGGCACTTTAGGAATAGATTGAAATATAAATTTATTATAAAATACTTTTCAGTTTATAATTGATCTAAATGGATTTCTTTAGAGGCTAATGTGGGTATGGGTCTTAATACTCTCAAAAAATAGGTTTTATACTAGTTTTGGTCACCATATTAACATTATCTTTTATATTTAACTCTTAGTTAAAAAGTTTAACATTTATTATGTCTTATTGTATTTTTATATTACATGGTTAATAATCTTACTATATAATGCTGAGAGAACATAAAGTGTTCAATTAATGACATATCATACTTTATATAAGTCCTTTTCCCGAATCATATATTTTTTAAGAGTATTATATCATTTAATAAAATAGTATTTTTTTTAAAAATCATTTATGTTTACTTTTCCACTATTTATTATTTGGTTTGTGTGAAGGTCAAAACAGCTTTATTACTTAGAAAAAATATATTTAATCAACCCTAACATCTCATATTCAACTATAAAATTTGTGTATGGAATATATATAATCCATTTAAATTTATTTTAATATTTATAAAATCAATTATTTTAATCTTTAATTAATAAGGTCATTACGACATCATCATTATGTCATAAATAAATTTCATTTTTTAATGTATAAAAATTATAAATAAAATACCATGATGTAAGAAATCGTTTTAGATTTATAATTAATATTCATAGTAGAATTTATATTATGTGGAATCCTATATTAAATAATTATTTCATTTTTAAACATTGAATTTATTACTATTAACTCGTCTTTAAATAAAATATAATTAATGTCCTAATATAAAACAAGATGATCAAAAGGATAATATTTTATTCCTAAGGTTTATTTTGGTTGAAATACACTTATGCAATAGATGTAGTACATGTGTTGGGGTAATTATAATATCATTTTTACCTTTAATTACCCAATTTACTTTTAACTGTGATAAATAAAATTCAAATGTTACTATCCACCAAATATTATTTTCCTCCTATTGAACAAAATTCTACATACTGATGATAACTGTGTCTATCGGTTTTTTGAAATTCAATTCAGATAAGTGGTAAAATTACGTTTATACAAATTATCAAATGTTCCTAGAAGGTAGATAAATGACGTTAAAAAGTTCAATAAAATTTTATATGTATAATCTTTTTTATAATGACCCCAATTAATTAAATTGTACTAATATAGGTATTATGTATCTATTTTTACATTAAAATAAATTTAATTTAAAAAAATTGCTTTTAAACAATACACAATGTTTGTCACTATTCATAGAAAAATTGAATGTTTTCATAAAAATACCAAAAATCACCCTAAGCTAATTTTATTATTCTAAACCCAAAAATGAAGTCCATTATGAAAAATAAAATGAATAAAATTTCAAAATGTGGGTATTATTATTCATAACTTCTTTTTAAATGGATAGTTTCATTGGTCGTGGTGTTCTAGAACTCAATGTTGCGTACAATGAAAGATATTGTATTATTCAAAGAGAAGCATATCGTTGAAGCTTGGGGTGTTAAATTCTTCTGTCCTTCAAATAATTTCATCCTCAAAATTTCTATATATTACTACATAAAAATATTTGGGTGGTTCTTCATAATAATTTTCTTAGGATCCCATGTTTCCTCTTCCATTTTATGGTTTCTCCTGAAAAACTTTTACTAGACTAGTCGTCCAATTTCTCATCACTTGTTCTTTGGTATCAAGAATCCTGATAGTCTATTCACAATAAGATGGATCTAGTTACAGTTCTATTTCATCATAGGTGAGTACATGTGTTGGGTTAGGCATGTATTTTCTCAAAAGTGATACATAGAACACGTCATGATCCTTGGAGAGACATAGAGGCATTTCCAAACAATAAGCTAAAACTCCAATTCATTCTAGAATTTTGAATGGTCTAATGTACCTGGTACTTAATTTACCCTTATTACTGAAATGTATAACACACTTCCATGGAGATACGTTCATGAAAACAAGATCTCCTACTTGAAATTCCAAATCATTCCTTTGATTATCGACATATCTATTTTTATAACTTTGAGCTGCTTTTGTTGTGGGTTTGGATAATATTCACCTTTTACATTGTGTCCTCAACATGTTCTGGGCCTATGTGTTTTCTTTCACCCACATCATCCCAACAAGTTGGTGTGTTACATCACTTTCCATATAATGCTTCATATGTTTCCATATGAATACCTGAAATAAATCTATTGTTATAGGAAGATTCTATCATAGGTAAATATCTATCCAACATACCTTGAAAGTCAAGTGAGAAATATATAAACATGTCTTATAAGGTTTGAAAAGTATATTTTGATTTTCCATCAGTTTGTGGGTGGTAGGTAGTGCTCAAATGAAGTTCAGTATCTAGGTCTTTCTGAAGACATTTCATGATTCTTGATGTAAAATGGGGATCATGATCAAAAACAATCAATAGGGGTACACCATGAAGTATTAAAACTTCATTAATATATAGTCTTGCTAAATGTTGAAGTTTTAATATTCTCTTATAGCAAGAAAATGTGTTACTTGGTAAGATGATCGACAATGACCCATATTTCATCATTTCTTCTAGGAGTATTTGGTAGACCAATTTCAAAGTCCATCGTAATATCATCTTATTTCAACTTAGTCATGGGAATAGGTTTCATGAATCCTCTAGGATATTTTATTCTAACCTTCACTATTTGAAAAATTATACATCTTGATACATAATTAGCAATATCCCTCTTCATGATGTCCCACCAAAAATGTTCCTTCAAATCTCAAAACATGTTAGTGCTACTAGGGTGTATAGAAAAAATAGTGCTCTGAGCATCATCCAGAAATTCCCTTTTTAGATTTGGTATATAGGGAACACAAAGCCTCTTCCCAAATTTCATAATTCCATTATCATATACGAATTTAATCTCTCATCATTCACAACTATAATTTTGTTTTGAAACTCCTCATCATCATTCTGAGGACCTTTTATCATTTCTATTAAATATGATTTAGCAACCATTTGAAAAAGTATTGATGTTTCACCTTCCATGATCATCCCCATATCAATATTTACTATATCAATGATCATATGATCCCTCTCATCTCTCATCTTGTTTATAACTCCATGATCCTTTCTTCTCAAAGCATCTACCACCTTATTTTTCATTCTAGGGTGGTAGTGTATAGTGAAATCATAATCCTTGAGTAGTTTGAGCCATCGCCTTTGCCTCATGTTGATTTATTTCTATGATAAAATATACTTCAAACTCTTTTGAAAATTATATATCTCACATTTTTCACTATAGATATAGTGTCTCTATATCTTGCGAGAAAATATTACAGATTCTAACTCAAGATCATGATTGGGATAGTTTTGTTCATTAATTTTTAACTGTTGTGACACATAGGCAATAACTCTACCATTCTATATAAGGATACAACCACGTCATATATTTTAAGAATAACTATAAATAATAAACTTTTCATTCCATGATGGTAGAGTCAAGATAGGATCATTGACTAGTCTTCTCTTCAATTCTCCAAAACATTCATCACACGCTTTTGTGCAAAACAAATTAACCCCTTTATGTGTGAGCTTGGTTATTGGGTTATCCAATTGGGAAAAATTCTAGATGAAACATTGATAATAACCTACTAAACCAATAAAACTACATACCTTGGTTATACTCATCAATTTTGTCCATTCTTGTATTTCCCTTTTCTTTGAAGGATCAATAGAGATTTCATCCTTAGAGGCAATAGGGCCCAGAAAATAAATCTTTTCAAGCTAAAATTCACATTTTTTAAACTTCCCATATAAGTCAGTTCTTCTAAGAGTATTTAGAATCGTGCGCAAGTGATTTTCATGATCTTAGTAGCTTTTGGAGTATAACAATATATCATCAATAAATACCACTATAAATTCATCAAGATGTTCCTTGAAAACTATATTCATTATATCCATGAAAACATAGGGTGCATTAGTTAGTCCAAAAGGCATTACTATAAACTTTTAATGCTCATACCTAGTTCAAATTGATGTCTTTGGAATGTATTCATTATTCATGCACAACTGATTATATCCAGATCAAAGGTAAATCTTTGAGAAACATTGACTTCCATGAAGTTGATCAAATAAATCATCAATGCAAGGTAGGGGATTATTGTTCTTTATTGTTATATAATTGATCTTCATATAATCAGTGAAAAACTACATAGATCCATCTTTATTCTTAACAAAAACAATAGGGGCTCCCCATGGATAAACACTGGGGTGAATAAATCCTTTATTATTCAATTCATCTAGTTGTTTCATTAGTTCCACTAATTCCACAGTGGCCATTCTATGAGGGGTATTCGATATGGGCCTTGAACCAAGAATTATGTCAATAGAAAGCTCAATTTACTATTATGAAGGATGTCCAGGTATATTCTCTGGAAGCACAACAACATATTCTTGCACAATCAGTAGATCCTCTATCTGTACATTCCTTTTCTCACCCACAGTTATTTAACTCCCCTCCTCCCCAATAATTTAATTTAGTAGAGCTAATGGTGGTGAATCTAGATGAGAATCAGATGGTGATGTTTCTTCTCAAAAGATAAGATATTCTTTATCATCATCAAAAATGTAACCTAATTATTTTTACAATAAATTTTTGCATCATGGGCAGAAGACAATCCATATTGTGGATTATATCAAATTATATCATGGGTATGACAATAATATCAGCAGATAAATCATGTTTATATTCCATAGTGGTAAATGATTGAAAAAACATTGTTTCAATGATACATCCCTTAAGTTTTTTGACTAACAAAACCCATAATAAGTCAAATGGGAAATAACTAATTATATTGTAAAACTAGGAAGATATAAAACAGTTAAGTGATCTAAAATCAAATAATGAATTGTCTAATTTTGAGGAAATGATTAAAGTTCCTACAAACAAGTCATTAGGAACTTCAACCTCAATAGTAGTGATCAGATAAGCCTAGCCTTGATCCCTTGGATTTTCTGTGATAATTTTAATTAATTCATAGAACATTCATTTGCATAATTCCTCATTTCTTTACAATCGTATCATTAAATATTTATAGCATCTTTTATTCCCCTGCAATCATGAGCATGGTGGCCATTTTCTCCACACTTATAACAAACACTCATACCTTTTAAGAATGTACCGGGATGTTTCTTCTCACAATTTATGTGGGATGGAAATTCAAAATTTCCCATATTCCTCTTATTTCCTTTTTAGAGTGTTTTGCAGATCTCTTATTCTTTTTCATCACTTTAAATTCATAAGTCATAGAGAATTCATTTTCTTTCTTCATATCATATTAGACGATATCTTTGTACGATGAGAAGGAGTGAGAAATTAATTCTCGACAGAGAAACGGTTTTATCCCATCAAATAGTTGATCAATATTACTTATTGGGTTACGTATAAAATATACAGTATGACTAGATATCTTTGTAACGTTATCCTCATACTTTGCGACATTCTCATACTCCTTTTTCCTCAGACTCAAAAACATTCTTTCCATATCCACTCGACTTTTATGAGGAAAGTAATTTTCATATAAAATATCTTTAAATTACCTCCATTCCATATTTGATACTTCTTCATCCTCTTTTGTGGTTTGAACCACTGACCACCACTGATCTGCATCTCTTGTGAGGTGATAAACATCCATGAAATCCTTTTCCATTTCACTACTCCCCAAAGCATGAAATATTTTCTCTAAGGAACTGATTTATTCCTCAAATAAAAATGTATTTTTAGTCTCATTGAATGGTGGTGGTTGTTTCCTCATGAATAATTCTAACATTGATCCTACACGTTGTGGATCAGGGTGCTCCAAACGGGTAATGTTATTATTCATAACCTGAGTGAGTTTTCCCGGTATGGTTATATGTTGTTCATCACCAGTTGCATTACTAGCTACACTATAATTATCCTGAGTAGGATGGAAATCCCAACATGGATTATGTGTGTTGACATGGTTTCCATTCCTTCCACTTGGTGTCATTTGTAAACAATGGCACACACTAGGTTAGTTTATGAATCACAGTGCATAATTCCAAACTTGTAAAATAATTATCATAAATTGAGTAGTTTATTCATATAATCCATAATAATGAATTTTTGGGGGGATTATTTACTCACAAATCCATCATAATGGTTTTTAAAGAAAATGTGAATTATCCTAAGCATATTCCAGGGAGTTTCAAATCAGGTGCGTAATAAAGATCATTGTCGTGTACCAGGATACCTCGGGTCACGCCCGAAACTCTTTGTTGGGGTTTTCACTTCTATTTACATTTGTTCCATAACCACGTCCACTTTTAGTATCCAGACAGTGATGTACTGTTTGGAAATCCCACATAGTATCTAGATTACCCTAATTCTTGGATGTTCTTCTATATTAATCCTCAATGACTATCTTAGGGTAATTTTACCTAATCATATTTTATCTAAATATATTTTCCTAGGTTTGTACTAAACCTCCCTTTGATACCAACTATAATACCCATACCCTAGTTACCCAGATTCGGTGTACTATTACATAACATTGGCATTATCAGAAAAGATCAAGTCCTGAAAGACCGATCAGTTTAGTAGCCTTGTAAGTACTAGATAGTATATTTGTTTTACATTACATTATGAAATAAAAAAACAAAGTTGTGTCTCATTTGTACACACTCATATCCCTTATCTTATACCTATAGTAAAATCATAATATACTTCTTCTCATCCTAGGAAAAATAAAACCTAATAAAGGGGTGATCTCAAATGCTCAGCAAACAATAACAACATAGAGGAAACTATCATAAATAAGTATAAAAATTTAAGGAAATTCATAAGACTAAAACACAATCATTTTAAAAAAAACATCAGCATAATATGGAAAAGATAAATCAAGTAATTCCATTTACTTATGCACAAAGATATTATACTAGTCGAAAAATCACATGTAATATTAATATCTAATTTTATAATTATGGAATTAATAATTCCAAACACCATAACCACATAGTCGAGGCCTCATTCCAAGAATACAAATAAAAATTATGTTGATTCCTTTTTCCATGAGATTATTTTTTCTCATGAGACCTACTGATGCATTCAGGGGCTATAGCGGGCCACGTCCGTCACTTACTACATCCAATTCATTCCACATATGAAAAGGATGAACGATAACATAAACATTCGTATTAAAACTAGAATATGAAATGTTAATAATTTATCCAGAAACCATGAATGGTATAAAAATATCACATCCATATTAAAAAATATCACAAAACCTTCAATCAAATATGGAATATTGTATCATAATTAATCAACTTCAAACAAGTGTAAAATCCAAAAAAAGGATGTTGACATGGATGAAATCAATCCAAAAACAATTTGAGGAAAATATCTCTTTCTAATTTGAAATCATTTACATATTTCATAATTATAAAATAAAACATTTAGTTTGAAAATATTCTTATAAGCTTGTAAGGGAAGCTTCAAAAGTGTTATAATAGCTGAAAATAGCCACACCGGCCGTATATGTTAAAGAACATTCTTACCTTAATTTGTCGAAAAGTTCATAAAGTACCTTGTTTGGAAAATGATGGAAATATTAATATAATTTATTTTATAAAAAGTAAAAAAAGGGTATAAATAATTTTAACCCATAGTCTATGAAATAGGATAAATGTTTTGAAATACATTTTTTTGAAACATGGATGTGGATGATATAAAAGTATAAGTAGATGCTTACGTATAAACAACATCAGATAATAAAGAGACTGTAAAATTAACACTTACCTTTTATTTTTCATATCTAAGGGTATTTTAACCTTTTCTATAATGGTTAGAACATTTTTATACAATTATACAATAACCACATTCATAAATATGATATCATATATGATCATATAATATTTCATTGTAAAAAATATCTCAGCAGTATCATTGTTTTAAGTGTTAGCTGATTTGTTTTCCATTATATGTTTTGTTATGAAATTCATGTTTTTTATGGATAGGATATATTTGACTCATATCCATAATTATATTACATTCTTAGAAATTATTTTTTATCATCAAATGAAAATTATTCATGATTGGTTATGATGGAGATTTAAATCTCATCACATCGTGGAGACGGTAAGTCGTATGTACGCAGCAGCGACAATAAAATTTAATTAATGGTGAAATCATATGTAGTTGGACGTTATATTATATATAAATAATTATTAACATTTTATATTTATTATTTACATAAATTATACTCATTATTATACCCATCCAAATAATGAAGTGTTGAATAACAAACTACACCACAAGGTGGAGACAGTAAGTCGAACATACGCACATATGGTGAATTTTTCATTCATAAGATGGATTGAATAATGAATATTTTTGTACCGTGTTTATAATAACATCATTTTAATTTTAGGTAACTAGAGTTATTATTTTGGTGTGGAAAAAATCAATGAAATAGGATGTGGAAGAAGAAAATAACTTTGAAAGAGCGGATGAAATAATTACCACTTCTTCGGGTGATTCCTTTTGATTTGAACAAAAGGGATCTTTAAGCTAGCTTTCTGATCGACTTAAGGCCTCTAGGTTGAATTGAGGGAACTTGATGGGATATTTGAACAAGGTTTGGCCAAGACAAATGTCTTTGGAGGTGTGAAGTTAAGAGAAGGGGAAGTACCATTTTATAAGAGAGGTGAGGGTCACTTTTGGAAATGCTTGAAATTTTAATTTATTATCAAATAATTTTTGGTTTCTAATAGATCCAAATGGATTTATTTCGAGTTTAAGGTGGGTATGGGTATAAATTCTCTTAAAAAATATGTTTTATAAATGTTTAGTTAACCATATTAACCTTATCTTTTATATTTGAGTTTTAGTTAAATAGTTTAACATTTATCATGTGTTCTATTATTTTTATATTTCATGGTTAATAAACATACTATAATATTCAAAGGGAACCTCAAGTCGTTCATTAATGATATATATAACCTTATATATGTCCTTTGTGTGAATCATAGATTTTTATGGGTATTATATCATTTAATATAATCATATTTGTTTTAAAATCTCATTTATGTAAATTTTGAAACTATTTAGTATTTGGTTTTTGGGAAAGTCATAAATGCTTAAATACATAGAAAAAAATAAATTTAATCGACCCAAAAATGTCATATTCAACTAAAAAATTCGTGTATGTCATCAAAAGTTTCAATTTACATTTATTTTAACATTTATAACATTAATTATTTTAATCATTCATTAATAAGGTAATTACTTCGTCATTATTGCTTCATAAATAAATTTACTTATTTAATGTCTACAAATTATAAATAATACACCATAATGTAGGAAATCATTTTATATTTCTAATGAATATTTATAGTATAATTTATCTTTTGTGTTACCCTATATTAAAAATGTTTTAGGTATTAAACATTGAATTTTATACTTTTAACTCTTCTTTAAATAATATATAATAAATTTACATATCTAATACATGTGGATAAAAAGGATCATATATTATTCCTAAGGTTTATTTTGATCGAAATACACTTATCCAATATAATTAGTACATTTTATGGGGTAATTATATTATCATTTTTACATTTAATTACCCTATTTACTTTTAACCATGGTAAATAAAATTCAAAAGTTACTATTCACCAAAAATTATTTTCATACTATTGAACCACATTATACTTAATGATAACAACCAGGTCTATTAGATTTTTTAAATTAAATTCAAAAAAGTGGTAAAATTATGTTTTAAGAAATTTTGCAAATGTTCCTAGAAGGTTTGTAAAAGTCATTAAAAAGTTCAATAAAATTTTATATGTCTAATCTTATTTTAAAATGGCTCCAATGTGTTACATTGGACTAAAATATATTTTATGTATATATTTTGACTTTAAAATAAATTTAAATTAAAAATAATTATTTAAATAAAAAGTCTCTTTTAAACAATAACACAGTGTATTTAACTATTCATCATAAAATGAAATTTCTCAAAAAATTACGAAATATATACCCTAATATAATTTTGATATTTTGAAACAAAAAATGAATACCATTTTAGAAAATAAAATTAATAGCATTTCAAAAATTGGGTTTTACTATTCAGAACTGCTTTTTAAACGACTAGTTTGATTCTTCGTGGTGTGATAGAACTCGAAGTTGTGTACATCAAAAGCTATTGTATTATTCAAAGAGAATTTTATTGTGGATACTTGGGGTGTTACATGAAATTATGAAATTGGATTAGTTTCATAATGACTGCCCAAGTACAGTGTGAGTACATCTAAGTAGGCCACCACCAACTATGTTGATAATAATATCTAGTCCAAAACAGTGTTTGACGGAGTAAAATTAAAAATATAAATAGTAAATAAACCATATTTCATTAGTTAAGGGTATTTAAATTAACAAAATTTTAACTCAATTCCATTTATTTCCCATTCAAATGATACATGCTTCAAACCTTTCCGATCATTGTAATGGTATGTAAAAGGGGTCTTATATCGACATGCAAGGAGCATCAGTCCAAGTATTCAAACAAGTATTAATAAGTCCATGTCTGACTATAACTGACCACGATATGAAAAATCATTTCCATAACCTTTTGGTCCTGATAATCAGCCCATAATATAAACTTATGGTGTAATGGGGCATCTAGTGTATCAGTCTAGCCAACCTAAGGGAGAAGACCATTAGTCCAACATCCCACCCTAAAATTAGCCACATTTCATAAGGACATCATCAGTGACCTATTATCACACAATAACATCAAGGGTGAAACTTTTTAATTTATCACATTTCCATGGTTTATTACATTAAAAAAATTCTATTACCATAGAAATCCCATTTCAATATTCAAGAAGAATTATAAAAAATCATCAACACATTCAATACTTTTAACCACATAAACATGCCTCTTTATCTCTATATCACATTTACCCATTTTAAATCCATCTAATTTAACTTATTCAAGTTAATAGAAACCACTCATTATCCTATGTTAACATTATGAAAACAGTTTCAACTATTTTGATATCAAAAACCCATAAATCTAACATTAAACAACCCAATTACCAGGTTAAAGGGAGTGGAACAGCCCAGGGGTTCCTATAGGCCCAGTCTAATCATCCTTTATGAAACCTATAGGGTTTGTGAGGGTTCCAACACATCATTTAAACAATTAATTTATCATTTCTTACCAAGGAATCAAATGCGTAGAAAAAACAAAAAATATATATCAAAATGCACAATAATAAACATCATGAGTATATGATATAACATTTATACCACTTACCACAAGTTTATATATATCAACTCACTTAACCATGATCCTTTCAAGACCAGACAACCCTAAACGTCCAATATAATAATTCTATTGAAAATGGGTTTATATATTCTGAAAGAATATAAAATATTCCACCTCAAATATTCTAAAAAATAGAAGATATAGTAGTGATGGAATAACATAGAGCTTCGATTAGCAACCAATATCTCTTCAAATAACCATGTATTTAAGGATAATCACCCTTGGGAAAAATAGGAAGAAATGGAACAAATCCTATGATATTGGAGGAGAAAGGAAAAGAAACTTTCCTATGAACTATGAAATCCCAATGGGTGGAAATGGGAATTTCTCTAATTTTAAAGGGGAGTGCGGTTTGGCTACACAGTTTTCTAAATTGTGTGCCAATAATGAGGCACCCTCTATCCAATAGGGGAAAATATATATGATTTATATGGTCCATACTCAATGTTTGAAAAACCCATGTGGTGGTCATGCTCCACCTCTATCTAGGGAGGATATTCCAAATGGTATCTTGGGCCAGCACACATAGTTATCTCTAACAATTCACTAACCATGATCTATGAAATAGATCCCCTATTTTCTCCCCTTTTGGAATCTTAAACATCCAAAACACCACCAAAGACCTTAATATTATTTAAAATCATTTAATTAACCAATAATAATATATTTAAAGAAAAATTTAAACAAAATATATATCATACGATGATCAGGATATTTCAAACTCCCCACCTTATAATAGATCATCCCTGAGGTGCACAACCATGAATTAGTAAGACTCTATAGTAAAATGGTTGGAAAACTAAGATCATATATCAAAATACATCTCTGTTATTATGTGTTAACATTACCATTCTTCCATAGTACTCGGACAGAAAAATAGTCATAACCCACAAAATTTTTTCATTGAGATCTATAACATGAACTAGATTCTTCTAAAATGATGCATCTACCTCAAGATAAACATTGTAAACAAAGATCCAATGAGATAGGTTGAGGTGTTAGTTTTGTTTTTGTGACACATGAAAACATCATTCATAACACTATAATGTTTTGGAGTATCCAATTGGTAAAACGTCAGTATGATACAT
Source organism: Viscum album (assembly GCA_963277665.1). Taxonomy (NCBI): domain Eukaryota; kingdom Viridiplantae; phylum Streptophyta; class Magnoliopsida; order Santalales; family Viscaceae; genus Viscum; species Viscum album. The sequence continues at coordinate 27,611,586 of OY728123.1, read as the reverse complement.
TCTGAAATCTTAGACTTCCCCACATACATGGAAATCCACATGAACTATTTATGTATATGTTGGTGACCCAATCTTAGGGACACCTGAAGAAACACACATTTAGTAAATGTAAATTCTATAGGTATACAACATCATTTAGCATATGAATATTTCATACTCTAGTTAATATTCATACTCTTGAGAATCAACTAAACATTCTTTTACATCTCCATATAGAGACTCAAGCCCACCAACACTGGTTCTCATGTATCCATCCACCATAAGGGAGATGTACCTAGGCTACCATATAGAACCATGTATTATGTCATATAAATAGTTATCTGATATCTATTTTTATATAATAACTCAAAATGAGTAAAGTTTTTCTCCCATGACCCACCAAATTCATGGAAACATTTACTTAGTATGTCCTCCAATTACAATAGAGTACATTCTGATTTACTATCCCTCTATGGGTGAAAATCTGTACTAAATAACACTTAAATTCCATGTTACCCTAGAAATCCTTTCCAGATGTGTGAATGAAAATCAATATCTTTATCTAAAACTATAGTTCACGGTACCCTATTCAAACTTACTATCACCTAAACATACTAGTCGCCAAACAAGTCGATGATGAAAGACTCCTAGATTGACAAGAAATATTAAAACATATTCAAATGATCCAAAATCAACAAAATCAAATAATTCATTCAAGGCCTCCATGGAATACATACCACAAAATCTATGGTAACATCATTACACTTACATTATAGAATATTAAAGTGTTTTAAATGTCAAACTGGTAATTGATTCTTGTCATTCACCTTCTAATAGGTGTAGTATCATGTCACAAAACCTACAATATCAATTTTCATTCCCATACTCCAACACTATATATGTATATAATAGTACATTTTTGATAAACCAATGTGCATTACCCACTACGTGGAAGGAAAATAATGCATTATCTCTTACCATATAGTAATAGTCTGAACAATATGGAAACAAACATGATAATATCCTCCCCATCAATTGTCCAATTAGAAGGTGGCTCCCCACCCTAAGAATAGTCGCTCAAATCCACTTATTCTGAATCATCATATTTCCTCATCTTAACATGATTCAAAATAGATAGAACAACATATAGGGACATGATTGCATCAAATTGTCCTCTTCATGGATAGCTATATACATCTCTATATAAAAATCCTTCATTATCAATTCAGAACTAGAATACTAGACATCATATGCCTGTTTCATATAACTCAATGCATTTGCAACACTATTACCGCTACCTAGTTTATAAGAGTGATCAATATCAAAAGAGAATATGTACTCAACCCAAGACCCTCTTCAGAGATTCAAAACACTCTAATAAGACATTAATTTAAGGATATAATGGTTGGTATGAACAAAACACTTCTCAACCAAAAGAAAATTCTAGAAGCATTTCAATCATAAACCACTATAGCTAACATGACATCATGGATATGATTGTTTCATTTATGTGGCCTCAACTGCTATGATATATACACCATGACTCTCTTTCCCTAAATCAAAAATTCCCCATGTCAAATTCTAGATTCATGAAAAAATATAGTATACTCTTTATTAGACTTAGGTAAGATAATGATCAATGTAGTGGTCAAATGTTTCTTCAACTCTTAGAAAGAATTATCACAAGATTATGACTAGTAAAACGTTATACCCTTCTTCTTCAATCCCAAGAGTGGTTCTTCAAGGAAATATATATCATTTAGGAACCTTCAATAATATCTCACTAAACCCAAAAAGTCTTTGATGTCAAACAAATTATTGGGATGCTCCCATGAAACACCTTCATGAACATTCTCAGGTCCCATTGACACACCTTCTTCTGAGATGATGTGACCCATCAAATTTTCCTTGTTTATCTAAAAGTGAAATTTATATATCTATAAATAAATTTAATGTTCTCATAGTGAAATCATGAAAATATCAAAATGTGTGTAATGATAATCCTTGGACCGAGAGTACACCATGATGTCACCTATTAAAATAACTAAAAAATAAAAAAATATTGGTGTAAGATTTGGTTCAAAAAATCTATAAATACCACAGGTACATTCATCATCCCAAAAGTCATTAAAAATAATTCATACAATGAATAATTACTTTTAATACAATTTAGTTTATATCATAAGGTCACACTCTCAACTGATGATTCCCTGACCTCAGATAAATTTTATAGTACACAAAAGGCCCCTTTATCTAATCAAATGGCTCATCAATTTTTGGAAGAAGATATCAATTCATAAAAATCATCTGTATAAATTTTAAATTATTAGTATATAGGTCTATAGTTATATATGAATTATTATAAAACAACACTAGAGATCACTAAGGTGGCGTACTCAGATGAATAAACAATCTTTCCTCCAACTCCTCCAATAGATTCTTACACTCTTGAAACTGTATTGGTGCCGTTATATATGGATGAAAGGAAATAGGATCTACACCAAAATCCTACTAAATCATGAAATCAATGTCAACCAACTTTGTAATCCTAGAATAGTCATCAAGAAACCCATCCTGAAACTGATCAACTTTTGGCTTGATGAAATCATGTTCCAATCCGCAAACATCAAGCATAATCATTTCCACTTAGGCTATGAATTCAAATAATATTCAATGAATTTTCCCTACATGGAATTCATGGATGTTCAATTACCCATTATGGACAAAATTTTCACCCGTAAGAGATGTGAATCTCACTTTACTATGATAACAATCAATGTAATACTAGTATAAAACCAACTCATCCATCTCTAGTATGAGGTAAAAATATATCATCTCAAAATTTTAAATCTGAAAAAAAGAAGGTACCCACAAACCATTAGGGTAAACTCCATACAATTATAGATACCCTATAATCAAATATCCCTCATTATATCGACTGAGATTAATGAAATCATATATATAATCACCAAACTCAAAACACTTACAAACCTATAATATATAAAAGATTAAGATTCCACTACATCAAATAAATAACTAGCATGAGTAAAAGTGGTAGGAATCATAACTCGAATAGTTAACGGTCCAACCTCACCAATATTGGGTATAGTATAAAATTCATGTAGATGCCATATCCGTCACAAAACACATAGAAAATGGCTCTCCCGCTCGCCCAAGAGAATGCACAACACACGCCGTCAGTCCTTTAATTTTTTTACCATTGCATCCCTCACTTCCTATCCTCTATCACTTACCATGTTAATGATTTCCCTCAACCCTAGTTCTTCTTCTTCCCCATCTTCATCGTATCCTTAATTCTCTGCCCCTGGCCCTCTGGATCTTTGGTCTTTATCGGCTCCTCTGGAGCTGACACCATTCATCTCTGACCTGACAGCTCTAGTTTCCATGGCTTCAGCTGGTTCTCCTTCAAGGAGGCCCTCTATAGAATGGAATTCTATTTCTTCCTCATTCCCCCCTCTTCATACTTGGATCTCACCTGTCATTAAAGGATTACCCCTAAATCTGGTCATTCTCATCCTCATATCCTAACATCATGGTGGCCCCCCTAGTGCTTCCCTCATGTGTCGCACGAGGGCTCTAGGATCCCTCTTGATTTCCCTATATAAAACATTTTGGAGGAATCAATTTTCTTGAAATGGATTCTTGTAGCTCCTTTTGGGGCCTTTAATCCACATTTATCTGTCTTTTAAATCATTGTGGGCTCTTGGGATCTTCTTCATCCATATCATATTTCATCAATCCAAATGAACACCTTCAACATATTCCTTACATCGATGGAGGATTTCATCCAAGCATGGTGTATGTCCCCCCATTCCTTGGGAAAATATAGATTTATATTGTTCATGTGTTCCATGTATGTTCACAGGGGAAAAGAGATCCCGACGGAAGTGGGATGGATCAGCCTCACGGGGCTCCTATTGCCTTTCTTGAATGAAGGATTCTTCATGTTGATTGAGGATTCCCAAAGGGGATTCCTATACTCGAATATCATGACTAAGAGATATGATTATAAATCAGTTCCACACATCTATGTAGAGTTGGACCTCTCTCTCCATATTCAAGGAAACTTGTCTCTTTGAGTGCAGGACACCTTCTGTTGGAAGCAAGATATATCCTACCCTATTATCCCTTGATTCTGGTCTAATTCTCTTTTTCCGGGCCATTCTATACAAGTTTTACCTCATAATATACAAGACAAGAATCACCGTCCTTCCTAGGTTGTTGAGTTCATAGGAACCTTTGTGGATCCACATAGTGAGGATCTCCCTAGAGTGGAATTAGAGGTGGTTCAGGCCCTGGGGGTTATTCCTTTGCCCCTCCTCCAATTTCTTCTCCTGATCTTCCTCCTGGTCTAGTGAGGGATGGTGATGAGGAACCATGTTAGGATATTCTTCTATATATTCTAAGACTACTGCCCCATGTACATGTTGGTTTTTCCCCCATTCTTATCTCCATCGTCATGTAGGATTTTGGGGTCTACAACATGGATTATTTTCATGTCCCATCACATTCCCCACTATGCTTCTCACCTTACCTCCCATTGACATAGTTCTGCACCAGATTTCTTCTATATGGGAAGAGTTACCTGTTGACGGGGATTATTTTCTATTGTTCTACCCCTTTTATGGGTCCTCTACTCCTCCCTCCTAGGTATTTCATCTGGTACCTATAGTGGGATCTCCCCATAGGTATTCATATGGCTTAAGGAGGAGTTTAAAATCCACCCCATGCATGAGGGGTTGGATTCCATCCCACATCCATGAATTTAGTACATCCCCAAATGGGTTTCTGCCTAATGTTATCGAATAATACAAAAGATCATAGTCAGTGAAACTAAAGGAGTGGTCACTCTAATAATTTTAGAAGGCTACGTGTTCTAGAACCAGTCCTAGAATACTACATCCCCACTGATTACAGTTCTCTAATGTAATTATCATGGCATTGGAGCTTGGGTAAAAATGGACTTCTTGTCCTCTGATGTATCTAAATAGAAGGTTACAATGGTTCCATCCTTCAACATAAGTAGCACCTGGTTAGGATTCATGGCTTCTCCAAAAATCACAATATGTATGTCTCCATGAATGCTGATGATTTCAAACAAAACATGTGGATATTCTGGAACATGAGTTTCTCAGTTATTCTAGTCCAAGAAAATTACCATTTCATCATGTTTATGGAATACTGGGGCATACATACCTTTTTTATATCCTTAATTTACATGAGTTGTGACCCCCTTAAAGGGGAGACCCTGTGCAATAATCATAGCGCGTCTAACCCTAGAAATATTCCTTGGATAGTTGGGGTGACTTCAATATTATTTTTTATATAGAGGACAGAAGGGAATAAGAAATTTCCCTAATAAATCTAGTGTATAATTCACTCAATTCATGAATTGAAGGGGTCTAATGGACCTAAAATAATTAGGTGATAAGTATATATGGTGAAACAACCAACAGGGGAACCAACGGTCTTCGAGATTCTTGGATAGATGATTGGGAAATTTCAAAATCCATTTCTGTGTTCTCTAGCAATACGATGACTCACCTGGTGCATGTAATTTTGGACCATTCCCCTTTGTTTCTCTCCCTATCATCTGGGCATGATCACCATGCTCGGTTCAGATATATTCAACATTTGGATGGTATTGTAGGGTTCCATTTACTAGTTAGGGACACATGGAATGTCCCCTCCTAGGGGAAAACTTGGATTTCCTTTCATAATAATCTTAGACGACTCAAGATTAGACTTTTGGCATGGTAGAGGGACATCCCTTCTCCTAAAAGACACTTGGAGGCCACCTTTGAAGATGTTGATCACCTCTAAAGGAGCCTAGAGAAGGATGTGAACGAATGGGATTTTGAGGACCTCATCAGTAGAAAAGATCTTTTGGAAGACTAACTTTTAAAACATGAGTGATTTTCCAGTGAGGATTCCAGTGTCTATTGGATTAAAGAAGGAGATAGGAAGACCCCCGTCTGTTATTCTTGTATTAAATAGAGGAAAATGTTGGTTAAACTAAACATAATGTTGGGGGAATGTTCCTCCAATGTTGATAGGGATGTTGATGGAGATCTATAAAACACTTACATCAAGAACCTCCTTGCTGGCCCTAACCTCATTTTGTCAAATGGGTATCTGGGAGATAATACAGAGATCATCTTTGTGATTCCTATTAACTTCTCTGTCCGGGACAAGGAAGTCTTGGGAGATATCTCTAAAGAGAAAGAGATTCAATATTCCATGAATAACATAAATCTCAATAGTGTGGGATGCCTAGATGGCTTCCCTAGATACTCCTATAGATCCTCATGGGAGATAGTGAAGGGAGATTTAATTATGGCTATCCAAGACTACATCCATGTGGGGAATATACCTCATGTTGAAAGTTCCACCACCATCGTGTTCATTCCTACAAATAAAAACCCTACTAGAATCCTTCATTTCCAACCAGTAATCATGTGAGAAATCCCATATAACATCCTTCCAGCATCATAAACTCAAGGATATCCCTCTATCTCCCTCAATGGGTCTCTATGGAACAACATGGCTTTGTGAAGGGATGCTCCATCCATGGCGTGATCATTATGGACTAGGAAATGATCCAGGATATCAACTTCAAAACCCAAAGATCTAATATCACAAATAATCTTGATATGAACAAGGCCTTCAATCATGTTTAATGGAGTTTCATCAATAATTTTCTTACAAGTATGGGACTTTCCCTTTGGAACATTAGCATTATTTTTCAATCCTTCAGGTATTCATGGTTTTTCGTCACATATAAGTGAAAAACCTATAGTTTTTTAGGAAACCCATGGCCTAAAGAAAGGATATCCTATCTACCATAGTATTTTCATCATCTCCCAGGATGTCCTTGTACATTTTATCAACAATATCCTTTGTAATAGAGAAATACACTCGTACCGACGAAGCATGAGATCCACATCTGTGTCCTACCTTATGTTTGAGAATGATACTTTCATATTTATAAATGATTCAAGAAGATCACTATGTGGTTTGAATAGGGTGTTTTTGGATTACTATCATTAGTGTGGTTAGGTCATTAATAAGAGAAAAAGAAAAATCTACATTTCTAGGAACTATCTCATAAGGTGAGTTTCTTCTGTGAGTTGTATCATGGACATGCAGAGAGGGGAATTCCCCATATATTATCTGGGAGAAACTTTATCCTCATGTTGGCTTAGAATTCGTGAATTTGAACATATTACTAAAATAATCATGGATCAGGTGCCTAAATAAAAAAACAAGTACTTATCCTTTGGGGTTAGGATAACACTGGTGAATATCAAGCTTCTGGCCACTCTGGTTCAAGACCTCTTATCTATCATTGTACCAAAATTCATGATAAATGAAATTGATAGATTCACTAGTGGATTGATTTTGGAACCTATTTTTGATGGAAAAAGACACTAGGTTTCTTGAATAGAATGGTGTGTCTTGCTATCAAATTCGGGATCAATGTTTGTATCCATGAAGATACCCTTCACTACATGAATGAAAAACTGTCTTGGGAGGTTCTAGAACAACATAACATGTGGAGGTACACCATGAACGGAAGGGGATCAGGCCTCTGTGGTCTGTAATTATTCTACCATATGGTCTGAGATTGGTCCCTAGGTTAATGAACATAGGCCTTACTCTCGTTGGCTAGTTGGGAAAGGGGAAGTCTCTTTCTGATATCACAATTGGAGTTGTGTGATCCTAGATAACACATGATATCATGCTACTTCCATTTATTTCAGGGAATCTAGAAAATATTTGACCTTCATCAACATAGTTTTCGACAGGGACCAATAGGGTCAATTTAATCTCATATAAGTAAACTCGGATCTGGACATGTGTGTCTTCACCCCATCTCCCTATGGGGTTTTCACGATGAAGGACTACCATCAGACACTTCCCTTTCAATAACTAAAGGATGGGTGGAATGATGCTTTCTAGCCCAAGAGTGTCAACTCCAGATACAATTTTATCTCTTAGAAAATAATGAATAAGGTAGTCCCCACTGATGAGAATATTAATGGCCACATAATAAACATAGCTTCTAAGTGTGTTTTCTATTGGAGGAATTGGTTGGAAATATTAGGTCACCACTTATTTTAGAGTGAGTGGGAATGAAATGTGTGGATTTTTTTGTTGAGTTCACCACTTTCACAATTTAAACTATTTTTGAATTACCCTTCCAAGAATGATGGTACCGTGTCTCGAGGTACAGATTATTAAAGAGAATGGATCACATCACATTGTTTCATGTAGGTTGTTGGTGTTTTTAGTAGGCGAGGAATAAGTGGATTCATGAGGGGGTGTCCTCATCTGGTAATTCTATAATTATTTTTACTAAGAATCTACTCATCGATATAGTGTGGGTCCTGATAAATTGGAGGGTGGCCCCTTCGTGGTAGCATTGTGAAACTGGGCCTCATGGTGCTCATCTTAGTATTAGTACCTCCATGAGAATTTGGGTCTAGTGGTTTCCTCCATTTAGGGTCTTGAAGCTCCAGTCTGGTGGATCATGTGCCTTAGGTGTCATTGAGGGAGGGGGTGTTGTTCGCAATGGCATCGGGTTGGTCATCTTGTCATTCACTATTCAACCGGTCCAGAGAACTTCTCTCTAGGTAGAGGTTATGAACATAATCACAGATCATCGGGTGTATATACAAAGGAGTTTTGATATCTCAGATTCTGATATGGACTTAATTATAATGCATAATTCATTTCATGGCCTCAGATCTATCCCCTATTCAATTCACTATATCACTAAAAAATGTCATGGAATCCTGGGAAACAACACCAAAGTGATCCATACTTAGAAGGAGGTCCATAAAGTCATAGACAACCTAGCCTCTATTGATATCCTCAACCCTGAGAGAATATATTTTCACAACTTGGAGAACCTGAAACTATTGGGATCAATATTATTAGAGGGGATTCCCTCAGTCTCCACAAATTTAAACCCCCATAGCCACTTTTTATAGAGGCCTACTTTTGTAGATTGTTCTCTCATGTCCTCTTCTTTTTTCTGGGAATAAAAATTTACATGATGATGATGATAACAGGTACCTCTAGAATGTTCTTTTATAAGGTCCCCATAGAATGAAATTCCCTACAAATATGTTTTTACTTGTCAGAACATACCATTTCCCACACCACGATTGGTATGGATGGTGGAACTCCAACTACCTGACTTATATGGTATAATAACCCTTTTTGGTGCTCTAACTCAGTATGTGTCCCCCATCACAACCCATGTGTTATGGGTTCCAACATAACCTCTGTACATGACCCATCCTTATTCATGTTCATTATTCCACTAAAAAACATGGTTACTAAACATTAATCAGGATCAATATACCCAACTAATATAATAACAATTGTTCATCAATTAGTGAGACTAATCTTCTTACCCAGGATACTCTATCTTCCACCACCCGGTTAGAAGTTATCATTATAGTTATTCTAACTCTAAGAATAATTACTACTAAATTTCCCAACTAAAACCATTTTACCACAACAAGAATCCGCATTTAGGTTTCTTGAATAATTGAGAGCCTAGTCAACTACATCAAAAATCCTCTTCAAAACAATTATATTTATTTAGGAATTTATCCCACATCTGATTCCATCCTAAAAACTGTTGGTGGTTATTTTGTATACTCCTATCAATAACTAAGAAAAAACAACAAATTAGAGAATCAGCTAAAATAATGCATCGCCTTCATACTACCCTATTTCAAACACATGAACTATTCTTCATTCCATTTCCTGAGTTTCATAGTATAAAAGTGATCCTAGAACATTTCAAAGATATTTTTCAAATCCATGCCTTGATTCTTCTTATCACAAACCTAAATTTCTCTAGTAATTTACTAATCCTCAAAAAATATATGTTATAAACCTGACTCTTATAAAATGGAGTCTCTATTTCTACCAGAATCCTCTGTGTAAACTCAATCTACAATTTAGAATCCTTAGGTCAACTCACTCTAAAATGGTTTTAAGGTACTGTAGCTAAAACTCCAACATCAAGTAAAACATACTTAGAGCACTCTTCCCTGGATCTCTCTCTTTAAAATGCCATAAAACTAAAAACTTATCATTGAACATTGATTATCACTATTACCCTAAGAAAACTTTGGTTCTCGTTACACTAATGGAGTAACATTGTTGATGGTGTCCTCTTGTCTCTCAACTAGTAAACGTAATCATGTTGTAATCACCCAATAATGCCAAACTCATATCTCAAAACACATAACATATAGTTTCCAAATTTTATACTAAAAGAGGGATCACTACTAGCTGGAAATAACCAGTTGTAGAAAATGTTATTCAATGTCATCATTTTAACAATGATTCATCAATATATACATTAAAAGTATCCATAGAAAACTTTTAATGATATTTATTTAGTAATTTTGGTTAAAACACAACATTTCTTGTCTGTTCTAGAAAAACAGATATTACAAGTACTCAATGAATAATTTTAATGTATTATTTTTGTAACTAATATAAAAATAATATTTTACCATTGGTTTATTAAACCAAAATATATAATGTCTTCATATAATATTATTAAATAATTTTTTATCATAACATGTTTTAAAATTCACTTTTGATGTTGGTTTTTCAAAAAATTGATTTTAATATTGTTGATTAAGTTATATTTCTCCTCTGAATATTCTATTTGACTGGTCATGTAGAAAAAATAGAATTACAGATCAAAATTTATGGACTTCGAAAGCTAAACATATCTAAGGGAGGTCTTATTGATTTCAATCATTTGAAGGCTATAACATCTGATCCACAACTCCATTTGAGCTCAAAGGCTTGTAAAATCAAATTTTCAGAAATGAACTAAAACTTGGTAAACATTAATAATGATTTTTTTTTGAAAAAATAAAACCAAAAGTTACATTTGTCATTGGTTCCTAGTAAACAGAAATTAAATGTCCTTAGAGAAGACATTTAATGTTGAATTATTTTTAAGAAATTACATTAAAATTCACTTTTAATGTAGGTTTTTTTAATAACATATTTACATTATGTTGATAAATCTTTATTCCGTTTCATGAGATTCTATTTTAGAGGGTGTGGAGCTAAAATGGAATTACAAATAAAATATTATAGAAGTTTCATGTTGAACATATTTATGTGAAGTCTTAGAGAAATAAAATGTTTTATATCAATACCTTTTGATCCATAAGGCAATTTTTTCTTGATGACCAATCAAATCAAATATTTATAAATAAAAAAACGATTCAATATTATTTAAAAAAAACAACTTCAAAATTGAATTTTATCATTAATTAATAAAAATATTTGATGTTAAAATATATGATTTCACATTGTTTATCATAAAAATGACGTTAAAAGGTTGTTTCTTAGGTTGGTTATCATCAAACCAAAATAAAAAAGAAAACTTTTAAGAAATTTTTTTGTTTAATAGTTATTAAAAACCATAAATTCATTAATTTTATCATAAAACTAATTTGAATGTTAAAAATTAGCATCCTACCAATGAGGATTTATAGTTATTTTATAGTGGGTAATTAAAATTTTCAATTTACACATAAATTTTATGATATAGTGTTCTCATTTATCATGTGTTTTATATGTTTTCATGCTCCACATATAGTCATCTCATAACCATGTCTTTCTATATTCATCATTCGGTCGAATCAACTAGTTCAATCATCATCATCAATCTACTAAATCTTTTTGGGAAATATCATCATGGTATTTTTAATTATCATTCCATTATTTAATTTTATAATGTTTTTTTATTAATTGATAAACTGGATAATGGTTCATTTTTTTTCTAATAATGATAAATCCTTCGTCAGATACTGGAAAAACTACAAAGCTTCCTTTGGAATCTAAAATTTTTTCTAAACCAAATCTTTGCATTCCTCATGATATTTTTCCTTATAAGAAAATAATATTGACTAAGAATTCAAATATATTGAAAATTATGTAAATGATTTTTTTAATATTTCTAATGTTTTCTATTGATATATTATCGTTTATCATCCTTTTATTTTATATGGATGTACTAATTAAAATTTTTAGAAATATTTGGTGATTATTATCATTATATCATTGAATTATCCTTACTAATTCAACTCTATAAGTGTAAAATATTTATTTTATCATCTAGAAAAATAGTTGTACTTGTTGATTCTAAAAATTAATTGGTTTTAAATTTGTAAGAACATATATAATAATTTTTTTAAATTGTATTTATCTAGTAATTTTTTAAATAAATGATGTCAAAAATGATAATTAATGTCAATTTTTTGGAAACTAATGTTAAATACCTATTTTGTCGTTTTTTTTTGAAAATCAATGTTTCTGATGATCCTTCAAGTCAGTTTTCCAAAAAATAATGTGAAAAATATGTTTTTAAAATTTATTTTAAAAAGCAGATGTCAGTGATTGTATTTAAAATCTTTTTTAAATCAACTAATGTGAAAAATCATAAAAATACTCTTTTATGTCAGTTTTAATAACTAACCTTAAAAAATATTTATATCATCACCTTTGAAGGAATCACCTCATGAACCAATATTACAAATTTAAAAAAAATCAATGCAACATAATACTTTTATACCATTGAACCCACTCCACATAAAATATCCCAATGGATATAATATTATGTCTATCACTACACCAAGTCAACCCTATCATAGTCTATGGATAACTCAAGGTAAAACAAATATGAATTTGTATCCTCACATTTGACACCATTTTATAATCATTAAACATAGATAAAAATTACAAAATTCATATTAGGCACTATATTAACCATTTTAATTTATCTCTTAAAACATTAAAAATTTCCAAACATACTTATTTGGAAATATTTTTTTAAAACTTTTATGAAAACCAGAAATATATTTTCATTTCCCAAAACCAACTATAAAACCAATTTCTATTAGTCACTAATATGATGCATTCCATATATATCATGAGTGACTAAAATAAAGCATGAAAATATGATCCTAGTTTCATTATAGGGCACATGGAAAACCTAAGAAAACAATAAAATCACACAAAAAGTGTATCACCCAATGTGAAATGACATTTGACTATAATTGTAAAATTTAACAACCATAATAACACTCTTGGAACTTAAGTTGTGCCCGACACATAGGTTAGCTGATCCTTTTTCATGAGGTCATTAACAAGGACAGTCACATCTTAGTATTTTTTCTCCCATAACCAAATAGTATAACAACATAATGTAAAGATTTCTGAGATACGAATTTGAAATGTCTCAACCAAGGTGACACTAAATAGTTACCTGATCCAGTGTAACATATAAATGTAAATGAACCTCCATATATGTTGGGGGCTCTTGAATAGTATCTATGTAATGACTAGAAATTTTTGTATAATATTTTTTTCATGATTTTTTCTATTATTTTATTTTTTTACTAAGAAAAACCATATCTTTATATTAATGAAGTGAGTATAATTAAAATGATATTTTTGGGCTTTGACTGTTATATGAACGTTGGTCAATATAACAGTTAGAAACTATACTCTTAACATTATTATTATTGTTTATAAAAAATGATTATGGTTAATAAATATAGAATTATGGGTCAATGGCCATGTCCAATAAACTCACACCATAAAAAGTCCATCTGTCGGAGCTTAGGAAGGAGGAAGCATCACTAGGCTATGATCTAGACCAAGCCCAAGATGAACTTCAATTAATTAATCTTATACATAATTTCATTCATGAGAAGTTAAAGAAGATATAAATCACCTCTTGTGAAACGTTTTCTACTCTTCCCCAAGATTCTATAAATATTCCACACCTTACTCTTAGGACCTATGTAGGTGTTATAAGGGTCTATGTAACGAGGCCTTAGTTATCTTGTGTAATCCTTTTGTATAAATAAAATTTTTATTTCTTAATATGGTAAATTGTTTGAATATAAAATTTTAAAATAAATATATGATGAATTTATAAAAGTTACATATTATTTGATGAATATTGGAAAAAAGGTTTTTTAAAATATGTTTTTATACGTTAATTAATTAAAAAAGTGGAATGATTTTCAAAAAATAGTCTTATACAGTTTTGATAAGTAAGAAATTTAGATTCTAATAAGATCAAATTAATTTTTTTGGGAATAGAAAATTATAAATAGTAATATTACCCTTATGAATTTTAATGTGACCAATGGAGTAATATCCTAACTTAAGAAAGTATAAATATAATCTAGGTATCTTTATATGTAATGTGATATGACAGTATAAGTAAATAACTGTTACAGAAATTATCAGTTAAGTAGTAGTAATTTTTCAGGTAAATATTGTTTTTACATAAAACTAAAATATCATATAATTAGAAAATTATTTTCATAAAATTGGATTTAATTTTTTAATTCAGAGCATCAAATTGTAATTTTAGGGTAGATTTATGAGATTTTTATAATATGGTTTTTTCAGTGAATAGTAAGAATATAATTTTGAGTTTCAGTGTGTTTAACGACATCAATAAAGATGTAATAATTATGGTTGGATTTTGTACTATAAAATATCTTATGAGGTGTCCTTAGTGTCCAATACCATGGGCATTCCCATGGGTTTTCAATTACAACTAATGAGTTGTCCTTTGAAATTAAAAAAATATTCCCTCACTTTTTCTATAAATACCAATGCATTCCTTCATTTCAATCATTCCAAATTCCTCATCAATGATGATCTGTTTTTTTACCTCCCAATTAGTCCTTACAAGGATCCATCAAGCACCAACCCCCCCCCCATGGTCCAAAAAATTGAGTTTTTTATGTTACTCTTCAAGGTAAGGGAACTATTCCCCATCCCTTTTAGTCAACATTTCTTTCATGTTATGTCACCGATTTTCCATTTTCATATGTTGGGGTATGATATTATATATACCTATTAATTCCCTTTTTATTTAAATATGATTATATTCCTTTTTTTTTCTCATATTCAATATTTTATAAATTTTTACGTGATTTCGTTAGGCTCCCGAATTTTCATAAAATAAATCGGATCTTCTCTTTTATTTAATTTTTTCTTTTCTTGTGTTATGTCATTAAAATATCCATAATATGATCTTATATCTATTTTATTATGTCCCTATACTATATTATGAGTTATTTATGAGTGTTTTACCCTTTCCCCTTCTCTTTTTAAATATTTTCAAAACCATGTTATATAGTCATAATTCTACAGAAATTTCTTCTAAAAAACTCTCTCCTTTTCGTAATAAATTATATTATTTTATTTATGGGAATAACCAAACCTATTTAATTTATAGGGTTATTAATAGAGAAATAAAAATAATATATTTTATTCTATAATTTACATACATAAACCCCTCAACACCTTTCTATGGGTTATAAATTACATAATGATCTTGTTTTCAATAACTTTTTAAAACGTCACAATTTTAATATGAAACCCATTTCTTTTATTATATTAATTTTATTTATGAAATATTTGATTATGATATTTTTGTATCAAATTAAAATAAATACATATTAATGGTGCACCCTGATAGCACTTTAATGATCACATGAACAGCCCGAATTCCTTTTTTTATTGATTTGTGATAACCTCCCTTTCAAGGGATTAGGGGAACCCTTACAAGGCCTGTAGGCATAGAGATTACATGACTTGTGGGTATTAGGATATATAAAGTTTATAAATACATGGAACTTATCATCCATATCTTCTTCTTCATCATTTCATCTCTCCACCTTGGCATGGCTAGTTCAGCTAGGTTTCCTGTCCAAGCACAGGCTAGTCCCGATGGAAAATTCCATACCCTCTCATTCTGATATGCTTATTAATGTCTAAATTAAATGGTGTATCCATATATTCAAGTTATTTTTATTGTTATTAATGATATTATATGTCTCTTTATCATTCCATTATGAAATCCACCAAGTTCTTATTGATATCGATTAAGTTCACATGTAAATTGTTTCACTTGTTTTCCCAACTCGGCCTTCTGCTCACCCTTTACATTGATGTATGTCTCCAAGTATGGAGATGAAATAATTGTACATAGGATGAGCTTTTCAATAATCCTTTCAAGAGTATTAAAATAATGTTTTATATTTTCATGTATTATATACCTTTTTCAATACACTAAACATTAAATATCCTAGGGTTATAATGTAAGGAAATGTTATGTAATAAGAATGAGGGATGTCATAGTTGGTATTAATGGATAGTTTAGTTATTTATGGAAATTATTCTATCAAAAACTTAGGAATAACCCTATATAAATGTTGAAATATAAGAAAACATATTGGTATTATAGTAAATTATTAATTAAGTGGTTTAATAACAAATAAATCCATGCTTGGATACGAACAACTGGATTTGGATCTGGCACAGATGTACCTAGGAATGAAAACTCTGACAAGAAGTTTCAGGCATGACCTAAGGTATCTGAGCACATGTAAAATGGCCTTTCATCCTTCCATCATTGAAACTCCCAAGGGATATATTTGGTTAATCAAAATCTTTTTATGATTCATTATGAAGGATATATAGATAAATGTAATTGTTGATAAAGAATAATATGTTTAATTATAATTTTTTAAGACATAAAAAACAATTATTGTTAAAAGATTCCTAATTGAAATAATTTCCTCACTGAGGTTTTATTATTTAATAAAATTGATGTCAATATGATGAACCATGCAAATGGTGGCCGCTATGGACCATGCGATGATGGACCTCTAATGGAAGTTGGAATGGAAACATTCATGAGAATGATGAACCACCTGACTCAAGTTATGGGAAATAACTTGAATTAACATCATAAAGTGATTTCACCATGAAGGAAAAAATATTATTGAGTATTTTATGTGTCAACGACCACCAACCATCAGTGGATATACTGACCCATTAATTGCTGAAGAGTGGATCAGCTATATCGATAATATATTTTCTATGGTATGTTATTTAGTACAATAAAATTTCACCCTAGATATTTACCGCATTGATGGAGAAGCTGATCATAGGTTGTAACTGATTAAAAATGTGATTCCATGAGTGGAGGTTGATGCTATGGAGTGGGAAGAGTTCATAGACATCTTCTTCAATAAGTATTTCTCTCATTCAATGAGAAAAAAATGGAGAATGAGTTTCTCGAGCTAATGTAGAAGGATAAAGAATCTTTTGGAAGATACAAGATGAACATCACAAGGCTTTCTTTTCATACCTCAATAATTGTCATGGATCTTAATGGGATGGTTAACAGAATATTTTTTGGACTAAGACCTCATCTGCAGAAGAATCTATCCAAATGAGACTATTATAGGTATGAGGAGATCGTGTGGAGTGCTATGAAAGTTGAACTGGAGTTTGGTGAGATTTCTTGGTCTC
Organism: Viscum album; assembly: GCA_963277665.1. Lineage (NCBI taxonomy): Eukaryota > Viridiplantae > Streptophyta > Magnoliopsida > Santalales > Viscaceae > Viscum > Viscum album. The sequence continues at coordinate 27,594,183 of OY728123.1, read as the reverse complement.
ATAAATCCAAAAAAAATAGATCTATGGATCCAAGATTAGGGAGGATCTTTGATCAGGGATGAGGAGGCAATCAATTGCAACTTCCCATGTGTAATAAGTGTGGAATGAAGTATTTGAGGAACTTCCTACTCATGAGTGGGGAGTGATACACGTGTGGAAGAGATTTCCATATCACTTAGAATTGTCATAGTGAGGTGAATCCTTAACTTCCAAACACTAACAATAATGGGAAGGTGGTGCAGGCCCAACCTTAAGTCCAATTCAATAAGTGTGTATATCTTGGGAACTTTTCCAGTCACTATCCAAATCTAAGAGCAATGGAGGGGAATCACCTTTAGACTTATCAAAGTCCAGGGGAACAAGGTCAAGATTTTTCTATCACTACGGCTGATGTTGAGGCACCAAATGTTGTGGTGGAAGGTAATATTGTTGTTCTATCAAAGTTATCACACACTTTGTATGATTTTGGTTCTATATATTCCATTATTTCCTCCACATTTTCAATTAATTTAGAATCAACCCTTAAATTTATAAAATTATAATTATCAGTCCAGACTCCTGGTGGGATTATCCAATCATCATATATGATTAAAAACTATAGTATTTACATTAGTGAGCACAATATTATCCCCAATATAGAAGTCATTCCCATGTTGGAATTTGACATTATACTAGGGATAAACTAACTCTCAAAGTATAATTCTAAGATCAAACACAGAATCTAGGAAAAATCTATAGTGATGAATGGAAAACCTACAGTTATCTTCCAAGGATAGATATCTCAACCCGATCATTTTATAGAAGAACCTTCTATATCCTTATTTATGGAGTTGATCGGGGATGAAAAATAAATAAACAATGGGATAGTGATAGAAAATGTCCCCATCGTCCTTGAATACATTGACATATTTCCTAAGGAGGTACCTGGACCTCCTCGAGAAAGAAAGGTAGGGTTATCTATTGAACTCATACTGGGATCTCATCCAATATCAAAGACCCCATATAGGATGGAAAATTTGGATATAGAGGATTTAAAGAAACAACTCCAATATCATTTGGAAAAGGGGTTTATTAGACTGAGTGTGTCTCCTTGGGGAACACCTGTTCGCTTTGCAATGAATAAGTATGGAACCATGTGGCTATTTATAGATTATAGATAACTTAATGAGATCACTGTGAAGAAAAAATACCATCTTCTAAGAAACAGAGACTTATTTGACCAACTTTTCGGGGATCAATTATTCTCTAAGATTGATCTTTTATCTGGTTATCATCAACTGAGGATGAAGAAAGAAGATATTTCAAAAACAATTCTCTTGATCATGATATGGGAATTATGAGTTTTTTGTTATTCCCTTTGGCATGACTAATACTCCTGATATTTTTATGGATTTGATGAATAGAGTCTTTGAGTACTACCTTGATAAGTTTGTGGTAGTTTTTATTGATGATATTCAAATATATTCCCAAAGTCATGAGGAGCATGAGGGTCATCTAAGGGTTATTTTGAAAACTCAATGGAAGGAGAGGCTTTTTGGAAAGTTTATAAAATTTGAATTTTGGTTACAATTAGTTGATTTCTTGGGGAAACTTGTAACCAATTAAGGAATAACAATTCACCCTACAAAGAAAAAGGTTGTAGAGGAGTGGCCTCATCCTACAACAATAACTAATATTCATTATTTCCTTGAATTAAAGGGATATTGTAGGATTTTTTTGAAAAAAAATTCATGATATTGTAATCCATTAACCATGTAAATTCAAAAATGGATCATGTTAATCTAGGCAAAGGATTAGGAGGAAAGTTTCCAAGAGTTGATGAGGAGATTGGTTACAAAACCTATGTTAACTCTTCCCTCAAGCTGAGAAGGATTCATTATTTTTATAGATTCATCTCTGAAAGGGCTTGGGTGAATCTTTTTTCTATGCTTTCACCGGGGTGTGCATCCATAGTCGAGGAAATTCTGATTGTTTCCCCACATTCCCACTTTCCAATGGTGGGTGACATCCAATCCTTATTCAGGGATGTTTGGTCCTTGATCAGAACAAGATAATGTGATGTCAGTTTCTCGTTTCGTGGATTCCTCCTTTGAACTCATTGCCTAGTTTAGGTCTCCCTTAAAGATTAAGTCATGGTTCATGAATCTCATTCCCAGTTCCATATATTTGTGGATGCCAGTTAATTACACTAATTCCATCAGGACATTCCATGGGTTCTTAACATGGTAGAAACTTTCAGTTAGAGTAGATGAAAACATCAGTTGTTCATTCTATGGATTCCTCCTTGGAAGTTGTTTCCTAGTCTACGTCTCCCTTATGGATTAAGTTGCGGTTCATGAATTTCGTTCATAGTGCCATATTATTGTGGAATATAGTTAATTACACTACTTCCATCAGGACATTTCATGGTGTATTAACATGGTTGTAACCTTCATTCGGAGTACCAGACAACATCAGGCATGTAGGGGCATATCTCGATGCATGGAAATTGGGGAACCTATATTCTTCCTCATAAGAGGGCATCTCAAGGCTATAGAACACGAGGCATCTCACATTAGTCATGGCGTATCTTATGCTAGAGGCATGTCTCTGAGGTTTTCCTCAGATTACCATGTTTAAAACTGGGTATTCAACGAGTTTAACATCTTGCAGAGACGGTTACACTAAAGGCATGTCTTTCGAGGTTTTCCAAGGGTATCACATGTTTAGCACGAGGTAGGACGCGTGTTTAATGTCTTGAGGAGATGGAATGAGAGTGATCGGAACATCCAATTAAGATGGATCACATTGGTTAATCCCTAGGAGGGAACACTTGGAATGTTTACCATATGGATGGATCATAATTCCCAATGAGGATGGATCCGAGGTGGGGTGTCCCATGGAGATAATATAGCACACCACAAAGGTTGATTTGGACACCACTGAGGGTAGATCATGAAAAGGGAACCCCAGAAAGGGGGACACCAAGTTTTACCATTGGCTGGGATTGAAACATGTGGAGGTTTCCTATATACCTAGTGTAGATGAAAGGGATCAAAACCTATATAGTTTGAAGGGGTGATGAATCAGGGTGTACACAAATGACAACAACCCGAAGACATTTTTGGGCTTATGCATGGTTATCAGCCCATCGCAAGAGGTGAACTCTTGTTTGGATGGTTATGGATTGTGTGGGGCTTATGCATGATTATCTGCCCGGGTTCCGTAAGGGGCATCGCTGGGATGAATAGCATGATCTCACTAGGATGTGGTGGTCTGGGTAAGAATCAGGATGGATGATGGAATGTTAAATGAAGTAGAGGGGGAATGAGATGGAACCATTGTGAAGGTGATTGTATTGTTGGACTTGAACATCATAGAGGATTCCTATGTATCACCATGGCATGGAGTCAATGACCGCGTAGTTCAGTGGGGCGATGGGACACTTAAGGAGAAAGCCTGTGAGGATGGAAGAATGGATGGGGGAAAGAGGAAGTAGAACCTCTAGGTTGGGGCATGAACTTGGGGTGTGTGTAGAGGACAAGACTCGAAGGCATTCTAGCACTTATGCATGGTTATAAGCCCGTGTTAGTCTGACTCCATAGGGGCAGACCAAAGATTTGGGTCCCAATGAAGGGGACTACAATAGCTTACCGTCGATTGTGGATCACAAAGACTTACTGCTGATCAGAAACAATGACATACCACTGATTGGGGAACACAACGGATTACCATCGGTTAAGGAACACAATGGTTTACCGTCGGTTCTGGTATACAACGACTTACCATTGATTGGGGATCACAACGGCTTGCTGTCGGTTGAGGAACACAATGGATTACCATTGATTAGGTTTGTAACTCCAGGAGGCTTCATACATACCTTGTCTTGGAGACAAGGATCAAAACCCGCGTAGTTCGAATGTGTATAGTTTAAATTCATTCAGAATGAAAAGGGGAGTATAGTTTAACGTCATGGAGGATGAAGGTAAACCTATGTGAAGGGGGTTATAACGACTGGGCGTTGGGCTTGAACCTCAGCGAGGCCTCCTATGTATCGTGACTTGGCAAGGATCAATGTCCAGATTGTTCAGGAATATTTCGTGAACCGACATGAAGGGGTCGGGACCAGTAGGTGTTGGGATTGAACCTCATGGAGGCTTCCTATTTACCTTGTCGTGGCAAGGATCAAAGTCCACATAGTTCGGAATGGTGTTGGTGAACCGATAAGGAGCCCGAGTGGATGGGGCTTACGCAAGAAAGATGTCTGGGTGCCGATAAGGAGCAGAAATAGTGGATGGGGATTACGTAAGCAAGATGCCCGAGTTTTCTTCCTCATGTCTGGACATGAGGGCATCCAAACTCACTGGTGGGTTGGGGAATATAATTGAGGCCTACACCGATGCGCTAGTGCACAAGCGAGATAACGCCAAGGTTGTTGAAATCAGTCAGAATATAGGAAGGTGAAAAGTGTGAATCACATGCTCGACATTTGGAATGCGGTGAGAGTAGCATAACGATGGAGGCTAACTATTGACTGTGTTCAAAACACATCATCCATATCAGATTATCCTAAAATGGGGAAAAACAAATGAGGGTTGACTGCTTACAATGTTCGAAACACATGACCTGACTCGAAGTATTGTCCAATATCTTCTAGGGCGTTGGCTTAGATCGGTAGGAGGGACGATGTGGCATGGGACCAATACATTAGGGGGTCCCTTCAGACATGAAATATGGTGAAGATCCGAATGAAGGTCTCGTATAGTGTGAGGTGGAGTGGTGGAATGTCTGAACGAATTCCAACGCTCTTGAAATTATTCCACTGTAATCATGGCATGTGGTATCTTATGATTGTCACAAAAGGAATATATTATTTGGAACAAGATGCATCCAATTATTGAATGATAGGGATTTCTATAGATTATATTCATGTAGAGAGGACTATAGGCCTCTTATGCTTGGCACATAAGGCATCCTATGTTTGGAGCAAGAGGCATCATATATTTAGCACATAGGGAGTACTACAGTTTATAGTCATATTGATAGTATTATTAGAATCTTATGCTTGGAACACAAGACATCTCTTGTTTGGAACATGATGAATCCTATGCTTGGAAAATAGGGTATAATATAGTTGATATTCCTATAGAGAGGACTATTGGTATCTTATGTTTAGTGTATAAGGAATCTCTCGTTTGGAGCAAGTGGAATCCTATGTTTGTCACATCGGGAATACTACCATTTATACTCATATAGATAGGACTATTTTCATCTTATTCTTAGCTCATAAGGCATCTCTCGTTTAGAGATAGAGTCATCCTATGTTTGGATGATAGGTAATGATATAGTTTATAGTATTATAGAGAAGACTGTTGACCTCTTATGCTTGGTGCATAAGGAATCACTTTTTTGGAGCAAGTGGCATCGAATGTTTGGAACATAGGGTGTACTATAGTTTATTTCCATATAGATAATACTATTGGAATCTCATTATTGGTGCATAATACATCTCATGTTTAAAGTAAGATCCATCCTATGCTTGGAAAATATGGTGTATTATAGTTTATAATCATGTAGAGAGGACTATTGGAATCTTATGTTTGGCACATAATTCATCTCTTGTTTAGATCAAGAGGCATCATATGTTTATCACATAGGGCATACTATAATTTATAGTCATATAGATAGTATTATTTTCATCTTATGCTTGGAACATAAGGAATCTCTTGTTGGGAGAATGAGGCATCCTACGTTTTTCATTTAGGGTGTACTAAAATTTAAAGTTAGGTAGAGAGGACTATTGTCCTCTTATGCTTGGTGCATAAGGCACCTCTTGTTTGGAGAAATAGGCATCCTATGTTTTTCATATAGGGTATACTACATTTTAAAGTCATGTAGAGAGGACTGTTAGGCATAAGGTGCCTAGAAATGGCTGGTGTTGAGACTTACACAAGATCGGACCATTCTGGTAGATCCTAGAAAAGGAGTCAGATGATGGGGTTTGGACGAGCTACTAGAGGAAAGGTTCAACTCAATGTAATCAGGGAATTGATGATGAGAATCTAAACTCACGATGCATGAAAGGGACCTAGAAAATATTTTGACTCAAGGTGTTTCATGGTGTGCAGAGGAGTATCTCAAATCATGGTATTATATATTTGGAATATGGGTGCGCAAAAGGGCGCAATGGAAACTTTCGACATCCCGGTCTAAAAAGATCACGGTGCGACTGTCTATTTTTCATGGGGGTGAGTGGCGGTAGATAAGAGACCGTCCCGGAGGGCCGATACTACAACCTGGAACTTTTCCCGATAAGGGGTGTGGGGGTGCAATCCCAATGGTATATACTAGTGGGTGCGAAGGTAGGAGATTTGAAAAGGATAGAGCCACATGAAAAATTAGGTCTCACGAAACATCATCGCGAAGGAATAGTGATCTCGGAGTAAAGGCACTCACGGAGCGTAGAGTCTCATGAAGAAACTTAGTGAAGGAAAGGTGATCATGGAGAAAAGGGTCTCATGGAGAAAAGGGTCTCATGGAGAAAAGAGTGTCGTAGAGCAAAGCAGCTCACAGAGCATGGACGCACAGAACATAGGGGTTCGCGGAGCAAAAGGGCTCGCGGAGCCTCGAGAAACCCGAAGGAGCTCACTCCTTCGAAAAGTGAGGAGCCCTTTGGGAAGGGAATCACTGCACAGTACTTGAGATATCTATGAAATGGGATATCAGACACCCAAGGGGCGGCATAATCATCCTTATGAAGGGGGATGATTCGGGTATTTATAGGTGACAGAGGTCGGTAGAGCATGTCGTGGAGCACAAATGCATGCTGCGAAGAGAAAATCAATATGTGGAGGAAATCACGCACGACAACTAGAGGGAGTTCTCTAATGTTTCACATAATCATGGAGTAAATAGTAATCGAATTTTGTGGAAGTCACGGAGGCTCCGGTCAAGTTCCTCTACTCCACGATTGTAGAGGGAGCTTCACAAATGGGCTTCGCAAACTAGTTATTTTTCCCAACTTCAAAAGTACATAACTCCTAAATCGTAAATCCATTGGGGAACTAAAACCTATCAAATTGAAGGTTTCAAAACGTGATACTATCTTGGATCTTGTATAGAATCATTTGGAATATTTTTGGGATGGATTTTCTAGTGCCAATAGAGTCCTCATGAAAAATGATATGGTGATTGATTATGCATCTCGACGGTTGATGAATCAAGAGAAGAACTATCAAACTCATTATCTTGGGATGGTTACAGTTGTATTTGATCTGAATATTTTGATGAACTATCCTTATGGGTAGAAATGTGATATATATATATAGACCATCAAATTTTGAAGTATATTTTCACACAGAATGAATTTAACATGAGACAGAGGAGAGGGATGGAACTTCATCAAGACAATGATTGTTCAATTTATTATCATCCCGGAAGCGAAAACAAAGTCACTAATGCATTAAGATGGAAAGACCCAGTTGTTCTACCCATGATGAGGATTCAATGAGACCCTTTAATCAATGACCTAGTAAATCTCTAGATTGGAATTATAAGGGAAGGGGCATCATCAACCCTATCCCAAATGATTTATCAACTATCATTACTAGAGAAGATCAAGAATGATCATAATGAATATCCATTATTACAAAATATGTTTGAGGTTGTGATGGACGAAAAGTTCCTATGTTAAATATTTATCTAGAAGGTGTACTGAAATTTTATACAATATTATGTGTTCTATCTATTCCAGAAACAAAGAAGGCGATGATAGTTGAATCTCATAGCTCTACATTCTCTATACATCCTGAAAGCATGAAAATGTATAGGGAACTTTGTGATCATTATTGGTATGATAATATGAACAGGGATATTTCTAAATAAAGTAAAAGGTGACTGGTATATCAACAAGTGAAGGTTGAGTGACAACTTATTAATGGGGTATTACAACCACTATCCATACCAGCATGGGAGTGGGACGATATCACTATGGACTTTGTCACTAGTTTTCTATGAACTTATAAAGGAAACAATGTGATATGGGTTATAGTGGACCATCTCACCAAGCACGATCATTTTATCTCTATTCGAGAATATTTATTTATTTATCAATATTCTAGGATTTATATGAAGGAATTGGTAAGGCTACATGGAGTTCCATATTCTATCAGATTTGATCATGATACAAGGTTCACATCAATATTAAGAATACGACTTCAACATTTTTTTAGTACCAAATTGAATTTCAGTATGTCCTATAAGCCCCAAACTGAAGTACACATTGAAAGGATTACTACTTTTTTGGATAAATCTGGAGAGAGAATGCTTCTTGGGACTGATCGTGTGCAAGAGATGACAGAAAAGGTTCATTCCATCTGTCAACACATTAAGGCTTCTCAGAGTCTGAAAAATAGCTATTCCAACAACTGTCGAAGGGACTTGGAGTTTAATGTTGGTGATAATTTATTTATTCAAATCTCACCTTGGAATAGAGACATGTGGTTTGGGAATAAATGGAAGCTCATCCCTAGTTACATTGGCCCCTATGAAATCCTTGATCGCCTAAAAGTAGTGGAATATTGGCTTGAACATTCTCCAAATCTATCACAAGTTCATTATGTCTTCCACGTATCAATATCGATGAAGTACATATCTGACCCATTATATGTACTAAATCTAGTGGTAGTAAAACTGGAACATGGTCACTCTTATGAGGAGAAACCGGTGGAGATCTCGGATCATAGAGACAAGGTTCTACGCAACAAGACTACCCACATTGTTAAGGTGTTTTTGGAGGAACCAAAAATGTGAAGATTCCACGTAGGAACTAGAGGATTATATAAGGATTAAGTACCCACACCTTTTGTCTTCAGAGGGTACGAGTTGAAATTTTAGTGATAAAATTTATTAAGGGAGGAAGAATGTATTGACCCCAACTCTTGGTATAACATTTGATTCCAGATTTTGTGTTATTTTATTTTGTACTCAGAACAACTATATCCTTTTATTAATGATGTCAGTTTATTTAAAATTAGACCATTTGGTTTCGACTGTTATATGATCATTGGTCAGTACGATCGTTGGAAACTATACTCTTAACATTATGATTAATGTTTATAAATACATGTGATCATGGTTAGTTAATTCAGAAGGAAGAGTTAATGGCCTCATCCAGTAGACTCGAACCATAAGAATCTCATCTTTTAGTGCTAGGGAAGGAGGTAGCATCAATGGGATTTTCTCTAGACCAAGACCAATACGAACTTCAACACATTAAGATTGAATGTAATTGCCTTCAGGAAAAGTTCATGTTGATTGAAATTACCAATCGGGTAATGTATTGTGATCCGCCCCAGGATTCCATCACCATTTCACACCTTACTCTTAAGTCCTATGTATGTGTTATAATGGGATATGTAATGAGGCCTTAGTTATTTTTTTATTCATTTTTTATAAATTAAATTGTTATTTTTTATTATTGTAAATATTTTGAATTTCAAAATAAAAAATAAATGTAGATGAATTTATAGAGGATCAATATTGATGATTAATAATGGAAAACAAGGTATTCTAAAATAGTTTTTTTATACTTTTAATAATTAATAAAGTGAAATTATTTTAAAAAAAATAGTCTTCTATAGTTGTGAGCAGTAATAAATTTAGATTCTCATAGGATCAACTTAATTTTATGGTCAATAGAAAATTTTGAATAGTAATATAACCAATATTAAGAGTAATGTGACCAATGGAATAGTAACCTCACTTAGAAATTATAAATATAATTTAGTAATCCTGGTTGGTAATGTGACATAATAGCATAAGTAAGTAACTATTTCAGAAAATATTTGTTTAATATTAGTGTTTTTTCGGATAAATAGAGTTTTTACTTAATAATTAAAAACATCCTAATTAAAAAATTATTTTCATACAATTGAGTTCATTTTTGATTTCATAGCATCATTATTAGGTTAGGGTGAATTTATGAGATTTTTATAAAATGTTGTGTTTTTTTGGGAATAATAAAAATACGATTTTGAGTTTCAGTGTGTTTAATGACATCATTATTGATGTAATAATGATGTAATAATTATGGTCTACTTGTGTATAGTAAAATATTTTATGAGGTTGTCCATTTGTCCAATACCATGGGAAAACCCATGGTTTCTCAAATACCACTAATGAGGTGTCCCTTGTAAAATTAATAAAATATTCTGTCATGTTTTCTATAAATACCCACCCATTCCTACATTTCATTAATTAAAAATTACTCCTCAATGATGGTATGGTATTTTTTACTCTCAAAGTGCCATCCCAAGGTTCCCCCAACCTCCCCTTACCCACCCCAAGTTCCCAAACTTCATGTTTTTGATGTTACTCTTCATGGTATGGGAAGCTTTCTTTCTTTTTTAATTCAACACTTCTTTCAAGTTATGACTTTAAATTTCCATTTTAAAATGGTTGGGGATGATATTATGTATCCCTATTACTATCCTTTTGATTTACATATGATTATATTCCCTTTTGTCACATGTCAATTCATTTACTGAAATTTTATGTGACGTTGTTAGGCTGCCAACTTTTCATAAAAGAAATCGCATCTTCTCTTTTCTTTTAAGTTTCCTTTTAAAGTGGTATGCCATTAAAATATCCATAAAAAGATCTTATTTCTATTTTATTCTATCCCTAAACTTTATTATGATTTATTTATTATGTTATTACCCTTTTCCCTTTCCTTTTAATGTTTTCTAAAACCATGTCATATAGTCGTCATGATGAAAAAATTTCTTCTCATAATATCTCTCTCTTTTTTCTCAAGAAATTATTTTATTTTATTAATGTCAATAACCAAAAATATTTCGTTTATAGGGGTATTCACAATGATGTTAAAAATATAAATTTTATTCTATAATTGATATTAATAAAACCCTCATCCCCTTTATATGGATTATAAATGACATAATCATATTGTTTTTAAGCACTTTTTAAAACTTCCTGATTTTGATATGAAACCAATTTATTTTATTCTCTTGGGGTTATTTATGAAATATTTATTTATGATATATGTGGCTCGCATGAAAATAAGACATATTAAGGGTGCACCCAGATAGTGCTACAATGCATTGCTTAATGAAATTAATCTCTAGATATGACATGTTTTATGATACCTTGGTGAATAACCCTAGTAATTTTTATGATACCTTAGGAGTGGAACTTGGTGATATGCTAATGAATGTCTAAATAAGATGTTGTAGCCTAATTTTTATTTTATTATTCATGTTATTATTTCTATTATATTCCTCTTTATCATTCCATTACGATATCCGTCATGTTCTTATTAATATCTCTCAAGTTCACATGTAAACAATTTCACTTTTTTATTACTAGGGCTTCTTCACACCCTTCCATTGGATTTATGTCTCCAGGTTATGAGATGTATTAATTTTACTTGGGATGAAATTATCAATAATAATTTAAAATGGATTAAAATAATTTTATATGTTTTCAAGTATTATGTTCCTTTATTCCAAGACAAAAACCGTTAATGATCATATGTTTGTAATGTAATGAAAAGTTATATAATAAGAAGGCGGGATGGCATAATATAGGGTCTAATGAAACATATGGCGAGACTATAAAAATTTTTCTAGAGTAATACAAAATTTAAAATAAAGATACAAATTTATAGACAATAATTATATTGAAGAGTTATATAATATATTACTAATCTATGGAGGCACCAATAAACCAAATATGGAAACATGTCTTGTAATAATTGTATAATGTTCCAAAAGAAAAAAACAAGACAATTAATAATATCCATAAAATGGGTCCCAACATCACATCTAGTTCCGTCATCCATTCCCCATGTTATATTCATCATCAGAAATATTGCATATGACATTTTCCCTTATCCTGACCTACAACCATGAGGTTTGTTCGGGTACCCAATGACCACCCAATCATGTTGTGATTAAAATTCAATAGGATGCCATCATTGATTTCTACAATAATATCCATTCCAAAGTAGTGTATGTAGGAGTATAATGCACAATATATAAATTGTAGAAAACCCAGGTTTTATTATTTAATAGTATTTAAATAAATCAATTTTCATCTCAGTTCTACGTGCTACCCATGCCCATATAACCTACTTAATCCCATATCAATTATCTAAACCATATGTAAACTATGCTTCATGAAAACATAAAAGGAGTATTATTCTATGTATTAAAACCAAAATTCATAATTTCATGTCCGACTATCCCCAACAACAATATAGAACACCATTTTTATACCATTGGAGTTAGGAGAATCAGTCTATCCTTTGAAACTATGATTCATCTAGGTTCTATGAGAATCAGTATAGAATGACTTGAGATTATATAATCATTCAAACATCACAACCAATGATTACTAAAATTTTTAAATCCCATCATCATTGAAAACATCTCACCCAATAACAAAAAAAAAGGTTTGACTTTTTAATTTATCACATTTTCACTATGCATTATATTCAACATATCCTAAATTCCCATAGAAAACCCATTTCATTATATAAGAATAATTGAAACTATTTTTCACACATTTCAATCCATTTATCCACATAAACATGCCTCTATAACCATTTATCAAATTTTCCCATTAAAAATTTACAACTCATTTATCTTAATTATCTTAATTCGACCCACACCATATCCTATGATAACATGTCTAACATAGTTCCAACTTAATTAATCTAATGAACCCCTCAATTAATCAATTATAAATTTAATTCCCATCTTCATGGGAGTGGAAGAACCCATGGGTGACCATATACGTAGTTTAATCAACCTCAATGGATATAATGGGGATCATGAGGTGTATAACACATCATTTTGTCACCAAATTTATCATTCAATGCCAATTAATAATATGTGTGACATAACCAAAAAAAATAAAAACTACCAAAATTGAATATACAAAATTAATATGTGATATAACATGTAAAGTACCTACCTAATGCTTATATAAATCCAATAAATTAACAAAAACCCTTAATTCATGACAAATGTACCCTCAATCAGAATATATGAATTCCCAAAAAAATATTAGATTTTCAGAAGATGATAAATAATTACAACATGGTTCTTCCATAAAATATAAGAATTAGGAACGATATACTCAACTAGATATTTGATTTAACCCAGTTATTCATCAAATAAACAAGTATTGGATGTGAATAACCATTTGAATGCTTTAGAGGGAAGGTTCAGACACTAAGATATAGGAGGATAAATGTGAAAAAATATTGGGTAATAACATTTAAATACAAATGGGGGATGGTAATTTCTCCAAAATAAAGTCTTATACGTTATTTCTACATGGCCGAAAAAACTTTGTGCCAACCTTGTGAAACCCTATTTTTAATAGAGGGAAAGAAAAACAGTTTGGTTGGGCCACCCATGTAGTTCTATAAATCCATGTAGTTTTCATTTACTACCACTATCCAAGGGGGAAAATCCACAAAAACTCTAGGAATATGAAACACTGTTATCTCTAACCATTTCACAAGAATAAAATATCCATTGGATGGCCTCAATTCTACCTTTCCACATACCGATCCATAAGAACACCCCCAAATACACTCATATTCTTAGTAAGAATTATATTAACAAAAATAATTGGATTTTAAAAAAAATATAATGGAAACATACCTCATATGATAGTCGGGATTATACATAGAAGATCAATGAAAATGTTGAGAATTTAAGAAAGTCTAGTTTCAAAAAATATGGTGTTCAAGAAAAGTCATATTTCAAAAAAAACATGTCTTCTATGCCTAAAATTTAAAAAATAATCATTGAAAATTTATCATTTAAAGTGGTGATTTCATGAAAAATAAGGTGTTTTTTATGGTATTCATACAAAGGTTGTATTCCCTTAAAATAGTGTATTATATAAATTTCCTGGAAATTTTATATAATTTTATTGAATCCTCAAACCTATATATTGGGGTTGGGGTATCATTAATCTACACAAGTTGTCATATAATGGGGAATAATTTTATAAATTTGAACATATTCTTCTTAATTTGACCCTTCTCACCTCCATCAAATAAAATTCTAAGATATCACGTGTTTTACCCACAGAAAAGTGTTAAATTTGGTTCAAGGAGTATTGATTTCCAAATTAATTTATTTAGAACTTAGGGTTAATGTATTTCAAAAATAACAGTTCTTTTCAGACATTTATGATGTTATCATAGTAGGTTCCAATTCAATGGGTGCATAACTGAATACTAAATGATCCCCCATCCAAGCCATGTTCAAAGGAGAGTAGCCTATAAATTCCCCTAATAATTAAAACTTTTGTGTGTTTTTAATATTTTTTTGAAGAAAAAGTATTTAAATTAATTTTTTGCCAAGTTATAATCACCTTCTAATGTATAAAATAATAAATTTTACTGACTACTACTTGGGATAAATGGTTTCTGAATTACCTCAAATAAGATCATAAATGATTAAGATTATTTCACATGATAATCCTCCAATGAAGGATATCTTTCATGCAAGGTCATAAAAATACATGAATATTATCACCTCATGAAACACATTTTTTTTCAAATTCTTGGTATACACATCCATTATATGAAATAATTGTGCAGAAAAACATTCATAATAGTGATGGAATATGAGAACATCGACCATCATATATAGAATCTTATATGAAAGCACTTATTCTATGATTGGACTCATGATCTTTCACCTGTTTTACATTTTTACAATTCATGGTATGGTTAGTTATGTGTAATCTTGAAAGGAACTGTCGTGGGTGCTCTCAAATGAAGTTTGATTTTTTGGGTACTTGGGTGTAATAGAGTGAGTGACCAAGGTCATCTCTTAAAGGAAGAAGTAAATTAAAAAAACATCTAAAAGGTATTATAAAAATAAAATAAAATAGAATATAAACACTACTTGAAAGTATGGGGGGTTTATAATTTATAAAACTTGAAGAATATTTCTGTAAGAAGGTTGCATTTTTTTAATTTTTTTTAAATGATCTTCGATTAAAATGACACAAGAAGAATATATTTTTTAAAAAAACATTCAAAAGGAGTAATCGATCTAACTATAAATATTCATTTACTTATTAATATTTATCCTTTAAATTGATAACCACTTAATAATTATCCCCTAATTTTTTAACCCTCAAACCCTAAAAGAGTTAACTTAACCACAAAGATGAAATTACATAAACCCTAGGCTAGCTTCGGAACACGCAATCGCAGCACCCTAATTTGATTGATGTTCTAAGGTTATCTTATGGTAAATGTTTAATCAAAGCATATATCCACTTTATAAATGATTATTAATTGAGTCTATAGATTATATTTTAACTCTACAAACTTTTCTCGTGTGGTCTTGTTTTACCGATTAATTTCGCGCTCTCACAATTTACATGCATTCTCGTCCTCGTGTGTTTTTGTGTTAATTTTTAAATTTATTACTTAGTTTCATATAATTTAAAAACTAAATTATTATATCATATTAAGTTAATTATATTATCTTATTGACTCAAAATAAATGAATGAATAATCATAGAGGCAGATCAATTACTAAAAAGAACTACGCTTCCATGGGCGGTGTAGTCATCATGGAGACGTTTTGCATGAGAAAAGGATTGAAAGGGTAAAACCAAATATCGTATCTACTATTGAATTCTAGAAAAAAGAGGAATATAATAAGATGAAAATGAAAAAATAAAGTTTAATTGAAGAAAAATACAAAATACAAGCATGAAAGCAAAGAAATGAAAAGAGGAGGTGGGAGATGAGAGCCTTTTTGGAAGAGATGTTTTCACAAATCCATACTTCTTTCAAGAGTATTGAGGGGATCACAAGATACACCCTTTATTCCACACCTTCCTAAAGCCTCTACCAGCACTCCTAAATAGTGAAAACATCATTTAAATAGAGTTTTGGAGGGCTAGGGTTATGAAACATTTTTAAATGTGAAATGGAAGTTCATCCATATTGTTTAATCCCAATTTCACCACATTGTTGTCCTCCAAAACTCTCTAATTATCTGGCTTTCTAGAAGTATTATTTATTCATAATCTTGTCCCTTAGTGTGCCTCCAAATTTGGGTCCAATCCATGTCCGTATGAAGTAGATACGGCTCAATTGGTGAAGAGATGTCCAATCCGGATAGTTATGTCCAACTTTGTCTTCATGGACCATTTACTCCAATCAAATGCATGATCCAACTCTCATTTCCTAAATAGAATTTTTCTCCTATTAAGAAAGGAATACATATACCAAATTTTATGCCAAAATAATTTACATAACAATATTTATGCCTAGAATACTATAATGATGTTTAAAAGGGTAAAACTGGAATTTTCATCAAATTTACAATTGAATGATCTAATCCCAAATATTCCAAAATTGAACATATTTAACATAATGTGAGGAAATTATATAATTTATTATCAATAAAATATTAAATAAAATTATGTTTTATCAACTCTCCCACACTTACCTTTTTTCACTCCTGGGAAAAACCTCATATCATGTATTCGAGAAAATTGTCACAAGAAATGCATGATCATATTTCTCAATCCATAGTAGAAATGTAGGAAAAGTAAGAATCCCATCAAGAGTCCATATGAATAAATTTTAGATTCATTATCTTATAAATTGTGTCAAAAAAATCAAGTGATATTAATAACACTAATCATAGAGAAACAAGTCATGGGTCTACCATGCTACTAATTATCCACGTGCATGTCTTCCAACCATTCCAAGATTGTCTCTCCATCATTTATCTAGTATATTTAGGTTAATAAAAACTTTTCTTTTTACCTGGTTCTATTACACCGAACCTGTTCAATATCCTTTTCAAGAAAATTCCAAAACGCACTCATTTATGAATTCTAAGAAGTCAAACCATGAGTTCCCAACCTAAATATCCCCACATCTTGTACATTTCTTCACTCCCCTCTATTGATTTTTTTTTGTTTTTAGATTTCTGTAAATTTTAAATTTTTTAGAGGGCGTAAAATAGTAAGATATTGGGTGCACACTCATAAGTCAATATAGTATAGTGATGGAAATTATTGGAAGAGAAATGAATGTATGGAAAGACCATGTTATAAGCTGAAAATAATTACTATCCTGAATATACATTCAATTAGGTAAGAGAAACTCACAAGTCATGATTTTAAAAAAAATGTGGAGAAATCAATGAATCAATTAACCATGAAAAAATATAACAATTAATGATGTCAAAATATTAAAGGTTTTATAATGACACAATCATTCATATTATCAATGAATTCAATTTTTATAAAAATCAACCCTTAATGATGAAATATTACTCAGGATTATAATTATACCAATGAATTTTGAAAACATTTATTTTCCATATGTTCCACATGAGAATGGTACATGATATATTTGTTTCTTTTTTATGGATTTTTTTGTTTTATTTTGTTTTGTTGTTTTTTTAAAAAATTTAACCAAAAACATAATAGAAAATACACATAAAACACAAAAATGAAAATCATAAATATCTACCCCAAAATTGCTTCCCCTCCCCCACACTTAAAATGTTTCATTGTACTAAATTTGATCCTATGAGATGATATATGCACATGAAATGTATAATTTGAAATACGACAAAGAATATAAAAGTGAAAGTGTTAAGAATCGCCTGATATTCTCAAGTGATGATGGTGTCATGCAGTTTGATGAAATCCACTACATTAGTAGGAAGCCCCTCAATGTATTTCTTCAAACATTTCCCATTGAATGTAAAGCTCCATCCAATTACCTCTTTTGTGATCTCCACTGCACTATAAGGAAAAAAATTCATCACAAAAAAGGACCTAACCACCTTTAATGCAACTTACCAAGCTTCAGCTTCTGTCTTGAACTATAGAGTAAGAACTTCTCTCCAACTTGAAATTCTCTTTTCTGGATCATTTTTTCCTGAGCTTCTTTTGATCTATCCTTATAGAGCCTTGAGTTATCATATAAATACAATCTAATCTCCTCAATCCCTTGAATTAACAAATTCCATTGGATTCTAGCATGGGCCAAATCCATGTCTCATTTCATTGTAGCCCAATAATCTTCATGCTCAACTTCCACAGGGAGATGACATGCTTTCCCAAAAACAATCTGAAATTAGAACATACCAATGGGAATCTTGGATGCTATCCTATAATTCCACAATGCATGAAATAAGCACTTGCTCCAATCCTTCTTATTTCGTTGCACATTTTCCCCAAAATTTGATTCAACTCATTATTTGAAACCTCATCCTGGCCATTTTTTGGGGGTGGTATGGTGTTGATGTTTTCTGTTTCACCCCATACTTCTGAAGGAGGGAAGACAAATTATGATTGAAAATGTGTGTCCCTTGGTCTTTAATGATGACCTTCAGTGCTCCAAACCTGAAAAGAATCTTTGCTTTGATAAAGTACCAAACAACATGATAATCATCAGTCCTAGTGGCCTTATCTTCCACACATTTACTCACATAATCAAAAGTAACCAAAATATAAAAAAATCCAAAGGAACTATAAAAAGGACACATAAATTTGATTCCAAATACATAAAAAATATAACAAAATAATATGGGTTTTTGAGGCATCTCATGTCTCCTATAAATGTTCTGAGTGTGTTGGCAATGAGAGCATGACTTACAAAACACATGGGCATAATAGAATAAGCTAGGAAAATATAATCCCAAGTATAATGCATTCTATGTTGTTAATTTGGGTCCAAAGTATCCACCATAAGAAACTTTATGACAAAAATATAAAACAGACTCCAACTCATGATCAAGAACACACCTCCTAATAACATGGTCACTACACATGTGCTACAAGTATGGATCATCCCAAACATAAAATATTGACTCAATATTTAACTTTTGGACTTGATGCTTCTTTAAATTTTGAGGGATTTCAGAGGAAACAGGGTAGTTAACTAAATCTGCATACCAAGGATGTGTAATTGATGGAATAAAGATGATCATCATGGAAATTACCTCGATGTTGTACTTGGTCTAAGGTGTCAGCCTCTAGTGTTTGAGTAATCCTACTCATGTAGTCTTACACCAGGATTTATGACCCCTTCTTGTCCTTTATTTCTAAATAGAATTCTTAAAGAAGGAGCATCCATCGAATTAGCATGGGCTTTGCATCCGGCTTCTTAAAGATGTACCTCAGAGTTGCATGGTCATAGAAAACAACTACTTTAGAGCCCAATAAATAAAAACTTAATTTATGTAAAGAAAATAATATATTAAGAGACTCCTTTTACCTGGTTTTTTAGTTTTATTAGGATGAACCCAATGTCCTCGAAGCATAGGAAGTCTCATGTGAACATCTCCCCACCCTCTGTGATAAGACATCTCCAACCACACAGTTGGATGCGTTACAAATTAGATCAAAAGTTATATCCCATTTTGGGGGGTTGTATGATCGGTGGAGTGGTCAGAAACTTCTTCAGCTCATCAAATTCTACCATATATGAAGCATCAAACTCAAAATCAGAATCCTTTTGAAGTAATCGTGACAAAGGAAGAGAAATATTACTGAAATATTTGATGAAGCACTGAGAAAATCCTGCATGCCCTAGGAAAGATCTGACATCACACACACATTAAGGATAGGGTAAGGATGAAATTATATCTACCTTAGATCTATAAACCTCTATCCTATGTTTTGACACTACATGATCTAATACAATTCCATGATCTACCATGAAATGACACTTTTCAATGTTCAAGACCACATTTTTTCCAATAAAAGTATTCAATACCTTTCCCAAACCACTTAGACATTCATCAAACAAAGATCTATACACTGTAAAATCATCCGTAAATACATCCATGTGGGTATCAATAAAATCATAAAAAATACACACCATGCATCTCTGCAAGGTACTTGGGGCATTGCAAAGTCCAAATGGCATCCTCCGGTAGGAAAATGTTCCAAAGGGATAGGTAAATGTAGATTTCTTTTGATCCTCCGGAGCTATAGGAACCTGATAATATCGTGAAAATACATAAAATAAATAGTAGTGTGTCTTCCCAGCTATTTGCTCAAGCATTTGATCAATAAATGGGGGGGGGGTAATGGTCCTTGTGAGTGTATTGATTTAGTTTTCTATAATAAATACACACATGCCAACTGTTTTGCACCCTCATTGGAATTAACTAATCTTTATCATTTTTAATAATAGTAACACTAATTTTTTTAGCCACAAATTTAATAGGACTCACCTACTAGGGATCTGAAAAGGGATGGATTATACTTGCCTTGAGAAATTTTTCCACCACTTTTTTATCAACTTCCAGAAGGGTTGGATTGAGTATCCTTTGTGGCTACCTAATCGATTTATCCCCATCCTCTAAAATAATCTTATGCATGAAAATGAAGGTTCTAATACCTAATATGTCAGCCATGGTCTATCTGATTGCCTTAATGTTCTCCCTCAAAAGATTCAAAATTTATTCTTCATGTTCAAAATAGATATTGTTATCAATGATAACATGTAATCATTTTCCACGCAACAAGTATGAGTATTTGAGAGTAGGTTGAAATGGATTGAACTCTAATATAGGGTGTGTTGTATGGATGGAGATAGTTAAGGAACTAATATATGTTCACAAAGAACATCATTACCAGAATATAGATCATCAAAACCATAGAATAAGGAATCAAATCCATTATCACAATCAACATCCATGTCTTAAATAGAGTTCACAATATCAAAATCATAATATGAATCCATTTCAAAATCAATTATAAGATATTTTTGTACATTAGAAATAGGTTTGGAAATACTCTTAGATATTAAACTAGAACCAATACTCCTAAGGGGAGATAAAAAAAATCCATGGGGTTTTTACATGGTGGTTCAAAATCGGAGATAACAAAAGTAGAGTAGTCCTCTATGGGGTACTTCATGGAGTCCCTAACATTAAATATTATAGATTCACCTCCAAACTCCATGGAAAGTGTACCCTCATTGACATTTATGATAGTTTTTGCAGTTTTGAGGAAGGGACTACCTAAGATAATGGGAGCATGAGAACTTACCTGATCGTCCTCCATGTTAAGAACATAGAAATATAGTGTGAAGATCATGTCTCTTACTCGGAAAAATACATTCTCAAGGACTACCACTGGATATTTCATAACTCTATTTTCAAAATACACCACTACTCTCATCAGTTTCAACTCACCAAACTATAAAGAAGAGAATACAGAGTGAGGCATCACATTTATGGAAGCTCTTAAAACACAAAGAGTATCAGAAAAGTGCAACTCCCCTATGGTTAATTGGATTTTGAATGTCCCCAGATTCATTCACTTTGTTGGAATTTCTATATTTGGTGTAATGAGTGCTGACACATTCCTTCCATGATCGATCCTCTCATTTCCCTTGATCACTCTTTGATTGGTACAAAGTTCATTTAGGAATTTGGAATACCTTGGTAATTTCTTGATGACTTCATGTAAAGGTATGTTGATCTCCACATTCTTGAATGTATCCAAAATGTCTTTTCTAATCGCATATTCAGACATATATTGTGGTTTGAATAGCTCTATTTGGAAATGGGTGGAGTTTGGGAGGAACATCGCCAATCTTTTTCATGTTTTTATCTTTCTCCTTAGATTTCTCATCAGTTGGTATGGAATGGGGCTTCTCCAGAGTTGAGGTGAATCCCAGTGGAATGAAAGGTATAGATGTATCAGTTGTTTTCTTCCCACTTCTCAATGTAATGGCACTCACATTACCCTTGGGATTTTGAGTATTTAGGGAAGGTAGATTTCCAGAATTCGTACTTACCAATTCATGTAGGGTAGTGGAAATCTGGCTCATTTGAGTCTTCAACTCCCTCATCTTTGAAGCATGACTCTTCAGATCGTTCGGCTGATTAAGAACAATTTGTTTCAACAGATCATCAATGTTATAATATACCTTGGTTTGGTTATTCCCTTGTTGTTGACTTTTTGAAGCATGAGATTCAAATCTCTTTTGGGGTTGATGGAAACCCTGTTGGTAAGGGGGAGGCTGTTGGATGTTTTGTTGAAAGGAGGGCCATTGTTGTTGTCCAGATGCATACCTCATGTTTAATTGATCCTTCCACCCTTGGTTTTATGTTGGAGAAAATGAATCAAACATATTTTAGGGATAGGGTTGTTGTTGCTGATATGGTATCCCAGGAAACACTACTGCAAAATATTCTATTTCTTGTAGTTAGGGGAAATAGTTAGTAGGGTGGTCTGTTTTAGTGCCAATGCCACATGGCCTTGGGGGAGGGGGTTGAGATATCTTTTGAACCAATTCAATCTTCCTCACCATTGGGGTAAATTATTAAAACATATTATCAATCAAATGACTTCCAAGAGAAGAAGGACTTACCTGATGTACTCCTTTGACATGTGGTGTACCTCGATCACAAAATTATTGGGAGTTTTGGTCCATTTTTTCAATCAATGCACATAAAGATGCTCGTGTCTTGTCCACCAATGCTCCTCCAGCCACAACATCCACCATGCTACTCTTCATAGGTTTGAGACCATCATAAATGTATTGGATGAGGAGTTTCTCATTGATTTGTTGATGTAGTAAGCTTGTGCAAAACTTCTTTAATTTCTCCCAGTACTCAATTTTTTTGGGGTAATGCCTCGGTCAAAGACCAATGCACCATTTTTTAAATAATGAAACAACAGTTTACATGAGTCGAAAGGATGGGATTTTAATACAATCTCTTACAAAGAGGTGAGGTAAATCAGCTGGAAGCACATCTAGCCAAATCATGCACTGGTGGACTCCATTGTTTGCGAGGGCATCGGTAACAGCATTCGCTTCATGGAAGACAAGTTTGGCAATGTAGTCAATATCCTGAAGCGAATTCAGGCAATTCATCCAACGCGTAGTGAGAGGCCATGTATGATGAATAACTCCATTCCAAATGGATTGAGTAATGGTGGTAGAATCACTTTCAATCCATAGTTTTTGCTATCCTCTATGGAGAAAATAATCAACAACACGGATGAATCCTAGCATCTCCGCTTTAATGGATGGGGCAATCCCACACCCACTGCAAATGAAACCTTGGAAATGGTTAGGAAAATCTCTAAAAATGGACCCACAGCTAGAAGGTCCAGGATTTACTTTTTAGGCACCATCGACATTATCATTAATCCACCCCGGCATCGGAGGTTGCCAGAATACCTCAAAGGGTTTCTTGGTCTTCGAGAAAATACATGGGACATAGATACGACTAAGGATCTCAAATTCTCCAATATAATTGCTCCAACAATCTTTTTGAATTGAGGTAGCTTCATGTATCACAATGAGAATTCAATATTTTCTTACATTGAGACTGAAAGAGTGATTATTATGGATATGATCATTTCTTACATACCAGATTTCATGTAGTAGTTCTTACACTGCCGCAAGAAACAAATTTTTGACTTAATGAGAGGCCTCATGTTTAGTACATTTCTTCAAAGGTAAACAAATCGAGTCAGATAAGGACCATGAAAAATTAAAAAGCTCAAAGATGTAGTTCCATAGAGCCGAGGACGTAGCACAAGACAAGACAAGATGATCATAATCCTCCATGTGCTGATTACATAAATAACATTTTGAGCAAGGTTGAATGCCAAAGTCATGAAGTGGAGTTTCAGTGGGAAATCTATTGTGAGCAATACGCCAAATAAGGTTGAACCTAGAGGGTTTGATCCATGTCTTATTGAAGGTGCTCACCCATTTATAATTAGGTTCATTTCCAAAGAAGTTATGCATGTAGAAATTTTTCAAGTCAAGTATGCCATTGGGAGCAGGTTCCCAAACAAGGAAGTCCCCAGAAATGGAGAAGGTATAATTTTCAATGATTTGAGGAATATTGTTGGGAAGATCATTCCTATGAAGCTGAATAACATCTTTAATAGTTTTGCTGGTGTCTATAAGAGTGTTATTAGGAGGGAACATAGAAATTAAAGGATTACCAATCTAGTTGTCACACCAGAATTTAATGTTGGAGTCAGTGCTGACCATCCATCTAGAGTTAGCCATAATCTTCTGATAAGAGTTTCTAATAGAGGGCCAGATCGAGGAGTTAATGAAATTAAAATTTCCTTTTAAAAGTTTATTTTGAAATATATGATTTAAAAATTCAGAAGCTTTAGAGTTGCTATTAATGAGACGCCAAGTGAATCTCGCTTGTAGGGAATCATTGAACAATTTTATGTTTTTGATGCCAATGACTCCATTATCAAGAGGTTTACAACATGTCTTCCATGGGATGGTGACGAGTTTCCTTTCAAAGATACATCACATCCAAATTAAATTTTTTATATAGGTATTGATTTTCTTGAAAGTACCTATGGGCCATTTATAAATCATGAGCGTGTAAACCAACTTAGAGATAATGGTTGATTTGACAAGACAAATTCTAACAGCCATGGGAAGGGATTTACCCTTCCATGTAGAAAGTTGATTTATGATTTGATCAGTGATATTAGAGAAATAAAATGGTTTAGGACGTCCCTAGAAGACCGGGACGCCTAAGTAAGTGAAGGGAAAGAAACCATCTTCAATTCCACGGTTATTGGTGATTGTGGTTTTCCTTCTAACAGGGAAATTTTTTCCAAAGAAAATATGATATTTGTTCCAAAAAATAGTTTGGCCAGAAATGTTTTCGTAATGAGAGATAGATTCCTTAAGACAATGAATATTTCTTTGATCTCCATTTAAAAACAATATAATATCATCATCATTGAGGAGGTGAGTGGGGACATTGAGGTTTCTAGCGGCTTGAATGGGTTTAAGTTTATTTTGATCGACCAGATTATGAATGAGTCTGCTAAAGTAGTCTTACGCAATAACAAACAGAATTTCCGAAAGAGGATATTTATGTCTAACACCTTTAGAACATTTGAAAAAACCTCGAGGGGTGCCATTTATTAATATGGAAATGATAGCAGATTGAATTAAGGTCTTGATTATCTTGATAAAAATCTCATGAAAACAAAAGTTTTTCAAGACTCCAAATATAAATCCCTAATAAAAGGTATCAAAGGCTTTTTTAATATCAATATTGATGGCAACACAACCTCCTCTATTTTTTTGTTGAGGATGTTGGTACATTCTCAGGCAAGACAAATGAATTCTTGGATAAATCTGTTTTTGATGAAGCCAAACTGATTCCATAAAACAATTTTGGAACTCATATATTGACTCCCCATGTTATTACATGATCCCTGATATCTCCTTATGAATGGAATTGGTCCTTGATTCTGGAAAAAAATATTTACAAGAATAGACGTTTCAAATCATTCCAACAAGTTACATCCTCATGTTTTAAATAATACATCCAATCCTTTGCAGCTCCATCAAGTTAGAATGGGAATTCTCCTAGTTTGATTTTTTCTTTAGAAACATTTCTTGGTTTTATGGTTGATAATACCACATTAAATTCTTCTAAATATTTATTTGGTTCCTAACCAAATAAACCAAGAAACTTTTGAAGAAGATTAATTAACCTATATTTCATTTCAAAGTCTGATTCGAGAT
This sequence comes from Viscum album, assembly GCA_963277665.1. Taxonomy (NCBI): domain Eukaryota; kingdom Viridiplantae; phylum Streptophyta; class Magnoliopsida; order Santalales; family Viscaceae; genus Viscum; species Viscum album. Next base: position 27,568,616 of record OY728123.1, on the reverse strand, counting down.
TTGGGTATTCAATGCAATTTGGTTAATAATTAATTTCTAGTGTAGTCAACCCTCCAATAGTTCTATTAAGTTCATTTCCATTATTTTCTTTCATTGGTTCGTGTTTTAGGCTTGACATAGAAGTTTTTTTTGATTTCAATGTTCTTGGAGTGGAAGCATTCTCTTACTGGTTGAATGTTGAAACATCTTATAGACTAAGAATGTCTGATTCGATCCCTAAGGCTATATTCAATCTCAGGGTCAAGTTCTAAGAGATCTTATAGATTAGTTCATTCCATAAATAAAATAAAAATGAAACTATGAAAAGTGGACCAAAATAAAATAAAATATGACAAGTTTAAGTTGATCGTCCAAAAAGAATTAGAAGAAAAAAACAAAAGAAGAAGAAAAGTTCAGATTGGGTATAGAAGGAAGAAAGAAGATAATAAGAGAATAAAATTTAATATATTATAAATCCCTTTAAATGGTTGAAATATTTACATTCCTCCTCAAAAAATGGCACCAATTTGAATGGTGATGTCATGGGCACCCTCAAATAAAGTGTGATTTTTTTGGGTACTTGGGTGCAGCATAGTGGCTGACCAAGGTAGTCTCTCAAAGGAGGAAGTAAATTAAAAAAAAATCATAAATTTACACAATAAATAAAATAAAAGAGAATAAAAACACAGCACGAAATGATGGTGGGTTGTTTATCATTTATAAAACAAGAATAAGTTTTGTTCTAAGATGATTTCATTTTTTAAATGAAGTTTTATTAAAATGACCCAAGAAGAATATGTTTTTTAGAAAATATTTTAAATGTGTAATCAATATATATCTAACTATTCATTTACCTATTAATAATTATCATTTAAATTAATACCCATTTAATTATGATCCCTTAATTTGGTAACCCTCAAACCCTACAAGAGTTAACTTAACCACAAAGATGAAATTACTTAAACCCAAGGCTAGCTTCGAAAGACGCAATCACAGCATCCTACTTTGATTGATGTTATAAGGATAGATTATGTTCAGTGGTTATTTAGAGAACATATCCAATCCGTCAATGAGGATTAATTGAGTTTAGGGATTATATTTTAACTCTACAAATGTATCCTACATGGTCTTGTTTTATCGATTAAGTTCACTCTCTCACAATTTACATAAATTCTCACCCTCGCGTGTTTTTGTGTTAATTGTTCAATTTCTTACATAGTTTCTTATAATTTAAAAAATAAATTATTAGATCATATTATGTTAATTATAGAATCTTATTGATTCAAAATAAATGAATGAAAAATCTTAGAGGTAGATCGATTACTAAAAAGAACTACGCTTCTATGGGCGGTGTAGTCATCGTGGAGATGTTTTGCATGAGCAATAGATTGAAAGGGTAGAAACCAATATCATCTACAATCTTCAATTACCACTCAAATAGGAAGATAATAAGATGAAAAGGAAACAACAAAGAAGATTAATTTTAAAAAAATCAAAATACAAGCATGAAAGCACATAAATACAATGAGGAGGTGGGAGGGGAGAGCCTTTTTGGAATAGATAGTTGCAGAAGGACTTACATCTTTCAAGAGTTGTGAGGGGATCCCAAGAGGAACCCTTTAGGCCACACCATCGCAAATAATCTACCAGCCCTCCAAAAAAGTGAAAAAAATCCTCTAAGTAGAGTTCGGGAGGGCTTGTGTTACAAAACTTTTTTAAATGTGAAAAGGAAAGTCGGCCAAATTTTTTAACCCCAATTTCACCGCATAGTTGACCTCCAAAATGCACTGATTAACTAGCCTTATAGAATAATTATTTTTTATAATGATGTCCCAGAGCTTCCCTCCATATTTGGGTGCAATACAAGTCAAGATGATGAAGATATGGGCTAAATGGTGAAGTGATGTCTAGTCTGGATAGTTCACCCCAACTTTGTCATCATGGGCCATTTACTCCTCTCAAATGCACGATCCAGCTCCTATGAACTAAATTGAATTTTCATCCTATTTAGTCAGTAAAATAGTTAAAAAAATTTAATTTCTACATAATTTACAGAACAATATTTATTCCTAGAATACTACAGTGATGTTTAAAAGGGTAATACTGGAATTTTCATCAAATTTGCAAAGGAATGATCTAATCCCAAATATTCCATAATTGAAAATATTTAGCATAATGTGAGGAAATTTTTTCATTTATTATAAATAAAATATTCAATAAAATTTTGTTTAATCAAATCCACACACATATAATTTATCCTTCTTGAAATGTTTTGTATTTATGTATATTTAATACAAATTATAGGATTGTAAGAATATGCTTAGAATTTAAATACATACAAGAGGGGAGTGAATTGTAGTTTAAAAATATAGTTTAACAAAATTAAACAAAATAATACACATTCCTATTAAATTATAGTCATCATACTCAAAATTAGTATGATAAACTATGTTATCAAATTAGAATTACACAATAGTCTGATTATATCATAGTGAAATTCATAATCACTGTGGATATGATTTATCTGAGTATTATTATCATAATGAATGTTAAAATGATTAAATAAATATGTTGGTATTATTATTATCATATTATTAAAGATAAAACACATATAATAAAAATATGACTACAATTATTCACTCTCTATTAAATGTGAATTATAATATAAAAACTTGTAAACAACAACTAATAAATTAGACTACAAAAAAATAAAATTCAAGATGTTAAAATAAAAAATCTTTAAACATTAAGATTAAGGTAGATTATAACTCTAAATATTGGTATCCATTATTTTATACTTATATTAAATTCTATTATTCCTTTCCTAGAAGTCCCTCAACACAATGACCAAAATGGATCTATCTTCCAATCCCTAGAACCCCTCGATATGATGATCAAATTTTCTATATCTACCTAGCCATGGTATCCCTCGATGCGATGAATCTGATTCTCTATCTTATTATCCCCATTTGATGTCATTTATTGTGATGATCTGAAATAGTTACAATTAAAAATGTATATAAAGGGACAACATGACAAGGATTACATAGAATGATTCTCTCAAAAGAATTATAAAAGTTTAACAATGAGCTTTTTACGCCATGTAATATTTAAAAAATTAAAGAATGAATGTAATAAACCATATCCAAACTATTCAAATGACTCAGTATTTATAGTATAGATCCAAATGGTCATACTGTGATCTCCCAACAGTTTTATTTCTGATATTTTTGCAACAACTTCATACATCTAAACCTCAACAACTCATGATGACCTAATGTAACTGAATGTCGGACATCATACTGGTAAACCACATTTAAAATTTTAAGATATTCCATATATTAGATATAAATCATCTATATTCTAACTATAAACTTAGTATGTCTTATGGACTTAAATAAATTTGTCAACATGATATTATATTTTACTATCAGTATGATGTTATTGGTACCGATATCTACATTATTTATAAGACATTGTCATTATGAAATACATGAAATAAAGTCTTACTTCTTGTTCTAATAAAGGTGGGTTCAATTAATCAGATACATGTTCATTATGATAATCATAATGAAGTCTTTATCTTTTATATATGCAATACATTAGTACTTATTATATGTATGGTAAAAGGTAATGTATTTTAAAAAAAATTCTAAAATACTTAGGACATAAAAGTTAGTAAACAAGTTTTTATGAATACTTTGTTGATTTCCAAAAAATGGAATGGAAATACAATAATTAGAACTTCTGAATCAATAATCTCCCCATTTTTGGAAAACAGAAAACCAAAAAAATAAATGAAAAATAATATTGAACAACATATAGTCCTTTTTCATTTATTTATTTTATATTATGAGTTATTCATTAAAACCATAACTCCCCCCGATGATTATAAATCAGCAGAATATGATGAAAAATAAGATTTTGAATATGACGAACTCCCCTATAGGATAATATCATACTCGAAAGATTATATTATAACACATAATATAAAATTTTCCTACTTTTTGTTATTTTTATCCCTTAATTAAGAATACCCCCATAGAAAATACTTTCTCCCCCTTTCTATAAAATTATACCCCATTGTGGTTTTCAAAAAGTAATGGGTAAAAGTCTAGAGTTTGTTGTAATTTTATAGAGTGGAAAAATAATAACATCCAATATAATAAAACGAATTCACTGATCATCCACAAAAAAAAATTAATGAACATTCAAAAAATATGAATTGGAAAAAAATCAGAAAAAAACGGATTTGGATGAAAAAGTAATTCATTTAATAAAACATTAAAATGGTTTATAAAACAACTAAAATGAGAGTTCATAAATAAATAAATCATTCTTCATCATGGTTTTCAAAAAATCCTTTCTCTTCTTGAACTCTAGATAGTATTTCACTATCTTCTCAAATTTCTCTTTTATTGCCTTAACTTCTTCACTTCTTATGACAACTAGTTATTCTCGTAACACTCTCAGTTTTATGGAAAGTTTTTTCCTCAAATAAATTACATTTTCATTTATATATTGAAATTAATGTTCTAAAACATTCATTTCAGACAGAATACAATCGGCGTATATTACATGGAACATCGACTCGACATACATTACATGTAATATTGACTTTTCATAGGTTACACACAACACCTATGTTTCTATATCATTTTATAGTTATAAATATTTAAGTTAAATAATTATAAACTAGTCGATAAAAATAGTTATATGAAAATTAAAAAATATTTTTAAAATGTTTTGTATAATTTTTTTATATAAATAAATAATATTTAAAATGAAAGATATAATTTTTTGAAAGTCTTTATATATTTAAAAATAAAATATTTAGAAATTAACCTATTTTAATATACTAGGAAAAACAATAAAATTATTTTTCATAAAAATTTTTAATTTGATTTTATAAAATAAATTTAATTTTTTAATTTATAATGTGAAATTATCTTAGGGTGAATTTTTTGGGATTATTTTGAAGAACATTACTTTTGGATGAATAGTAAAAAAATATAGGATTTTAATTCAAAACTCTTTTTTCTTATAATGGATTTATAAGGATAATTTTAATTTTAATTTTGTTTCAATGTTTAATTATATAATAATTTTATCAATTCATACAATTGAGGTCATTGATATAATTTTTTTAAAAGAATAGATATAAAAACTAGGCACACTTTTAAATGTTTTTACTTTAAAACCCCTCTTTGTCGAACCAACTATATGATTAATTTAAAATTAACATCTTCCATTTATGTGAGTAGAATTTGTAAAAATGTATTACATAAGTCTAATAATCATAATATATTATGTATAAAGGGACAAGTTTGTTTTTGACCAAACTATTTATAAAAGTGATTAAAATTAATTACAACTATTAATGTCATATTTATCTTAATAAGGGACTAAACCATGACATTAATACCTGAAATAACCAAGTAACTTTTCAAAAAACCATATAACGGTCTTTATTTTTACATTAACTACCAATTATTGAGTTTTTTTATTTTTTATTACATTTTTTAGTTAAAAAACTGGTACACCTAACTTTTTTTTAAAATGCCAAGTGTGACATTTCCCTCCCATATAAAAGGAAACCAACTCTACCTCTTCTTCACACCACTAAGAACACTAATGATCGGCCATGTTCATGAAAACACACATCACATGATCCCTATGTTAATCCTATAATCCTCTCTCTGTATAGAATGAAATCCAAAGAGTACTTTTTGGAACACGCCAAAAAGAGTTACCCGATTAAAGAGGTAATGTATTCTCTCAAGATACATTATTTTATTTTCTTTCTCCACCCCCAAAATATATTTATTCCATGATTTTTAAGGAAAAAAATATATTTAATATAATCTAAAGTGGTAATTATATGGATTTGACCTACACTTTCACACACATCCATCTAATGGGTTGCAAACATACTGATTATGTGTACAGAAAATTACTGCCTCATAAAATGATGATTATTCAATTTTCATTTACCACCTCTCATAGTGGAAATTATAATGGAAACTCGGTTTATATATTTAATAAATTATATTTATTATTTCCTTAATCATGGTTATTCATTTTATAATACGTATCTTTTTACTTTTCATTTTGTGTAAATATAATAGTTTCAATTGAGAAAGTGTAGACTCCCACCCAATAAAAGTGATGTGATTTGTTCACACGCCATATGAAATGTATTAAGTATGAGTTTAGTGAAATTGTATGATATATATGAAATAATAATTAAACATAAAAAATTATATATACACACATATATATGTACACACACATAATTCATTTACCTTATTCATTTCAATACGACAATAAAATCAGAGACAACATTCATGTGTACGTACAGATTACCATTTCCATGAACAGTGTATTACATTTCATACATATAAAAAATATATATTATTATAATACACATATAATTAATATAAATTATTTTTATATCATGGTTTAAATTCATGAATCATGATATTAGTATAAGTAGCAACGATATAAAAAATTAAGACACGTGTGAAGAACAAAACTGATATTACATGTAGTGATTCCTTATAGGATTGCTAACAAGAGAGTAATATAAGGTAATGATAAAACAATATATGGTATTATTTATAATAATATGGTTCTTTAAAATATTTATAATATATTTAAATTTATTATATATGTTTTTTTATTTTGTGTGATGAGATTCAAGACCCAAGGTAAGGGGACTTCGTCTCAATTTTTATTACCCTCAGATACATTCTATGTTTACTACTATTTAAATTTGTATTGTGTATGTACTACCCAATGAGGTATTAAATGTATCTTTAACATAAATTTATGGTTATTCATATATCAATTTTATGATCTTTATTTCATGGGGTTTAGGTTTTAAAACATACCAAATCGGTAAAATAGTTTTGTCTCAATTTTCCTTCTTTTGAGACTCATGTATTGTTATGCACCTAAATTGTTTTCTAAGTATTATATCATGAATATCAATTTTTTATTATATTTTAAGATTCATTTAATTCAAATTTCTTATATGGAGAGTTTTTTCCCATGCTACCAATTGATAAGTGTTTTTTGAAACAATATCATCGCTTTTTGAGATTGTTTATGATTATGCTTCCATTAATGAAATATCATGATACATCTCTTAAGAACACTCATGAATTTTATTCTACTATGTTTATTCAACATATCATCATGTATTAGTACCATTTTTTCATTAATTTTTCCTTAATATAATGTTTTTATGTAAAATTTGTCCATCTCTCTCTTTGGTCGGAAATCTAGTATATTCCAAAACCATGTTCTAAAAAATGTTTTCAAGAGATATTTGAAACCCATATTCAAGGAAACGTGAATTTGATAATATTTTATCATTTTTAATTATTTCATTATAGAATTACAAAGATAGTTTCAAATAAAAAGGATTTCAAATGGTTTTATATTTTAAAAATAAAATTTCAATGAATAATGGATACTTTCATTAATAAATGATTCTTTAAAAGACTTTAAAAACTATTTCCCATATAACATAACATCAGTTGGTGTTACTCAGAATTTTATGGGGAATTTATTAAATGTTTCCATTCATATTATTTCTCTGAATGGATTGTTAATTGATGGAACTATATTTATGAAACCCATTTCTCTTTCATGGGTTATATGATTATGATACCTAATTATTTTCATAGGGTATGTTTAAGATGAAAATGATTATGAAACCTGCCTTTTTTCCAAAGGATCTGATATCATTACATGTTTATGATACCCATTTCATTTCATGGTTTAATATATATTTATGATTTTGTGGTACATATATATATGATTATATTATGATATTTTTGGGACCTATATCTTCCTCTCATACAATGGGTAACGATTTATATCTCATGAGATATAATAAGATGGTCTTGGGAATGAACATTGACTTCCAAGATGACCATGGGAGTGAATTACTACTACCAATATGGTATGGGGAGTGAAATAATGCTACTAAAATGTCCCTAGGAGAGAACCATGACTATAAAATTAGTATGGTGAGTGAACCTATACTGGCAAGATGGTATTGGTAGCGATTCCTTGGCCACTATGGAAATCATAATATATGATTATGTTTCTTCCAAAATCATGTGTTTTATTACTATATTATGATTTTGTGGATTATGTTCCTTGTTTCATTATGATTATTATCTTATTAACTACCATGAATTATGAAATGATTCATGTTTACGATTGCTGATATTCTAGGTATAATCTTCTATTTTCATGATCATGTTCTCAAAAATTTATGCTTACATGTATCCCTTGTTTATCCTTACTAGGCATCTCACCTCACCTATTTTTATGTTTCCTTTCTCTGGTAATGATGATATGTATTATGTTTATGTTATCTAAGAAGGGTTATAGTCAAGATGAAACCATTGAGATATAATGTATCTCACTTATGTTTCAGGGTTAATATTTCCATTTTTCCAAAGGTAATAGACCAGTATGATCTTAGGGCATCTATTTGTATAATTTTTTATTTATTCATAAAATGTTATGTAATTTCTATGTGTGAAATGATAGGTTCTCTATAGTTGGTATCCTAGAAATTTTTTTCTTAACCTTTAGAATTTAGGATGAGAAAACCATAGTGAGAACACTAAGGACATGTCCAAGGATAAGATTGAGGATAAAGAAAATTATAGGAACATGTCCTGGAATTTTTGTTAAGGAAAGAGTGAGTGGTTTCCTAGAAATACATCAATTTTTTGATATTACAAGTGGATATTCCTATATCATAGATGTACCTTGGTGGAACAACTGTGAAAATATGTTCCAGGCCTTACTCGGAGTAATCTGGTAAATAATAATAGGCCTTGTTGCACACCTAGTTTGACACTCTTGGGGGATATGCTTTGGGAATTCACCAACTCTTCTTGAACCATCATGATGGATTTAATAATAGTTTTTCTTTGAATATCCAAGGTTAAATTTATGGTTTTTTATATTAAGGATGGTATAAAAAATTATACATCCAATAATTGACTTTTCATGATTATGTGGTTCCTCAATATGATAATTTTTCTTATTCCATGCTTTTGGTTTTAGTCAATTAATGGAACATAAAGGAACCACATTAAAGGATATTGTAATGTGAAATGAAATGATTTTACTTCTATGAAAATGAATACTATATGAGCTAGAATGATAAACCTCATTGTTATGCTAACATAGCTTTCTCATGCTTTGAGTCATGGTGGACTTCCAAATGAGAAAATGATGGAACAACATTCTAGTGACTCATTGATAATGAAACATCCACCATCATTTTGAGGGTATTCTAATACACTTTTTTCAGAACCATGGATTAGTAGAACTGAAAAAATATTATTTTTTCACCAATTTTTAAGCATGATAAAGTCATTAATGATGTATATCAGTTAGAAGGAGAAGCTGATTAGTGGTTGACACTAATCAAGAATACGAGGAAACAAGATGAAATCGAATCTGTGGATTGGGATGAGTTAAAGTAATATTTTCAATAATTAATTTCATTATATTCTTTTCCAAAAATAAATAAATAGTTCACTGATTTGAAGCAAAGGGGTGATGAATCAGTTGGTACCTATGAAGATAATTTTAGGATACTTTTAAGGTACACTTCAAGAAAGATCATCCAACCTAAAATAAATGATGATAGGTTATTCAGTGCCTTAAATCCATGTCTAAAAGGGTTTTTTCATAGGATACTTTAGTTGATAGGAAGAGATTGTGCATTGTGAAATCAAGGATGAAACATAGGTTGGAGTCATGTATGAATCTCTTAATTTTGACAAGAAAAGGTATATAGAGTTTAAAGGAAAATAAAAAAACCATAAAGAAAAAAGGGTGATCTTAACATTATGCTCTAAGTGTCTAAAGAATCATGGAGGAAATTTCATTAAGTGGTCTAATGATATTTTAAGTGTGTAAGGAAAGGAAGTTGGGGTTTTTAATGTTAATGTGATGGGAATGAGTTACCTAAGGAATCTAATGAAGAAAAATTAGCAGAAAATGCACCTCCCATGGTCTAATTCTACAAGTGTAAAGAGAATTCTAATTATGTTTACTAGTGCCCAAAACCATGGTTTGGTGATAATGATCGACTATAGAAACCCATTAAGCTGAGGGGCTAGGGTAAATCTCATGTCATCGGTATTTCTGATGAGGAGTACCATAATGATGTGATGAAAGGTACACATAGCATCCAATCTAGAATTTTTAATGTCATATTTGATTCTGGTTGTACCCAATATTTCATTTCTAGAGAATTTTATATGGTTATTAGAATTCCACCAAAACTAAATAGGAAACCATGTTTGTATAATGTTTACATCCAAAGTCTCTATTTCCTACCTATTTTATATTTTTGGGAATGTGTTTCCTGGAAAACTTTTCATTCTTCCATTTGTTTAATTTGATGTCATCTAAGGCATGCATTAGATTTCCCAGAATATGTCCTGTAACAATTTTAAATGAAGGGATGTTATATTCGACATCGCAAACCCTCATATAATTATCCATCCATTTGATGATAAGCATGAACATACTATTGAGATTAAATCTATTTTATGAGTCCTAATTCCCAATAAAAAGGGTTTTTATCTCAAATGGTTGGAGAAATTATGATATGGATATTGTTTTGGAATTTGTTGATTTATTTTTGGAAGAGTATCCATGAATTATATCAATATGTGATGTTGAATTTTTAAAAGAACTCATATCTGATTCTACATCAATTTCAAAGACTCCTTATTGAATATCTCTGATTGAGTTTTAGTAATTTAAGAAGTAACTTCAAGAAATCCTTGATAAGGGACACATTCATCCAAGTGTCTCAAATTGGGGTGCACTGGTTTTTTTGAAAATTAATGATGTGTCAATGCATTTGGGAATTGATTATCCAGATTTTAACAATATCACAATCAGTAAAAAGTATCTTCTTCCCCCAATTTATGAATTATTGATTTACTACATGAAGCTCAATAATTTTCCAAGATACCCCTACATTCTCGTTATCATCAATTGAGCATCAAGAAGGACGATATATCAAATACGGTAATCTGTAAAGGTTATTGAAACTATGAATATATAGTTATTCCCTTTGGACTTACAAATGCCCTTACTATATTCATGAATTTAATGAATAGAGTCTTTAAGGATTACATAAATCAGTTTGTGGTAGTAGTAAATGATGATATTCTTATCTTCTCATGGAGAACGGAAGAGCATTAATATCACTTGGGAATTTTTCTAAAGACCATATGTATGGAGAAGGTATATAAAAAATTTATAAATTATGAATTTTGGATTCTAAATGTTTCATTTTTGGGTCACATAATCTCAAGATATGGTAAGGAAGTAGATACATCAAAGATGAAGGCAATTGAATATTGGCCTAGACCAACCATGTTGATCGATATCTATAGAATTCGTGGTTTAGCTTAATATTAATGAAGTTTGTTTAGAGTATCTCAGGACTATCTAATCCTCTGACCACGTTAACTTAGATGGGTTTTATGTTCCATTAGAGAGATGAATGTGGGGAAAATTTTGATGAATTGAATTGAAGGTTAGTCAGTTCACCCATTCTTACATTACCCTATAGCAGAGAAGGGTTTTTAATCTATAGTAATGTATCCACAAATGAATTGAGATGTGTTTTTATTATGAATATGTAGGTTATAGAGTATGAATTACAATAGTTTAATATTCATGAGAAAAATAACCCAACTCATGATTTGCAGTTATGTGCTGTAATTTTATCATTATAAATATAGAGGCATTAATATTTTCAAGAAAAATTAGATATATATACTGATCATAAAATTATGAAATATATATTCAAATAGATGGAGTTGAAAATTCACCAAATAAAATGGTTAGAGTTGATAAAGGGTTTTTTTATCAATACATTACCACCTTGGGAATGTGAACAAGGTGGCTGATGCTTTGTGTTAGAAGGATCATGATGGCTTATCCAAGATGAGGATCTCAAAAGGTCCAATATTTAAGGATTTTCAATATATGGATTTTGAAATCTTTAAGGAAGGGTAAAATCTTATCTTTATCGAGTGAATGTTCAACCCTCAATCCATGTGAAGATTAAGGAGACACAGAAGGAAGATGTAGAGCTAGAAAATTATTAAGCCCTGAACCCGAACATTCATATTCAGTACTAAAAAATTCTAGGTACTTTATTGTATAAAGTATGATAGAAAAATATAAAGTACATTATTCAATAAAGTACCTTTAATAGTCTAGGTTTTGGAGGGTTTGAAAACCCTTACATTTAACTAGTGTTTACAAAAATAATTACAATATACCTAATTCGATTTATCTACATATTCATGTTAACTTCCTAATGAAATTTTAATTAATCTTATGAAAAACATTTTAAAGACATGGGATTAGAAAAAAAATCTCAGTAAGGGAATAATCATAAGAAGAAATCTTATCACATGTGTTAGAAGGCTTGACATAATTATATAAAAAGGAAAGGAACATGATTGAACATATAGAATATTAACATAAAAAACATGGAATCATAGTAATGTGGAAGAAACATTAAACATGAATTCAACATGATTTAAGGAATGATTCACATAAAATATCATGATTCAAGTCCAACCACCAAGGTCATTGTACATGGAGCATTAGTCAAGGAAAAATTCCAAGACTGTGGCACATTGATCATGAGTTCAGTCTAACAACCAATACCATTTCCCAAAAATGTCTCATGAGTCTAAACATTACTCAATTCATTGAAGCATTATCTAGGCGCACCCAATAGAAAATTTTCATGAATATTCTTTCCACATAAATAATCATATGTAATCAATCATATATAAATAGAAGGGTATCCATGGAAGGAAATGGGTATCATAATCTTTCCATAAAGCATAACCAATGGGTGTATCATAAACGTGCACATGAAGGTAAGGAATTAGATCATGAATGGATAATAATAAGGAATATTAGTAATATATCATGATAATTTATGTCAAATTGAAGTGATATCATGTAAAATGAGTATTTACAATGCTTCAGAATTAAAAATTTTAATGTGGTTTAAGAAAAATATCAAAGATCATTTAAAATATAAAAAGGAATAATCATTTATATAAAAATAGAAGTGAACAAATACGTTTTTCATTATAAAAATATTAGCTTCATAAAAATAATGTATTATTTATTTATATTATTGAGCAGACATGATAATGGGTAATGATTTAGTAAGTTCCCTTAAAACTGACTTGTTTTTCGAGAAGAATTGAGAATGTAAACATTTAAAAACATGTATATCTCTAAAAAAGAATAATTAGTTTATCTTGAAACATGATTTGGAACATATACACAAAATTAAAAATATTGACATGAAATTAAATGAAAATTTCATTTTGGTAAAGAGATATTAATAATAACCCAAAGGAATAATGGTGGTTCAGGTAGAATATCTTACCTTAAGTCAGAAGGTGTTCTTCACAAGGTATTAATGTCCTAGATAATAAAATTATATTAATTAATTAATAATTCTAGAACCTATTCTACATTTCATCGATTTATTATAACTTTATTGATATCATTTATGTTCATTTTGATGGGTTTAGTGGTTCAATATCATCATTTGGGAGTGTCGGTTTCCTGGGTTTTCATGATTAGTTTACTTATATACATGAACGGATAATCATGTAATGTGGGAGTAATTATCCATAAATGAAAATATATGTTATTAATGATATTATAGAGGTTAAATTGTTGTTATATATAATTTTTTAAGGGAAATGTGTATGGATCATTAGATAAATTGTTAAAGATAAACGATTATGCTATTTTAGTGGTTTTTCGATCACAATAAACTCATGTTGTTTTACCATTTAGTATTATCTATATAAAATAATTACATAACATTAAATAGGATGTAATACATATATTATAATCAGTTTCAACCAATAATATTGTTTTATAAAAGTATTTTAATATGGCAATATAAATTGAAAACCTATTGTTCTTGAATGTGATAAATTAAAACATCTTGGATGGTATTTTTATTTCACCTATAATATGGGGGGAAATGATAAATAATGGTTAAATAGTCCATAAACATGATAAAATTCCATTACATATGATATACTGGAGTTTTCATTCCTTTTTGATAAGGGGAGGTGAAGAGAGAAAAAGAAACAAAAGTAAACTTAAAAGAAAAAAATAAAGAGGATAATTGCCTCTTGAATACTCCTATGTGAGAACATCCTTAAGGGGACTTTTTTGGTATTTTGGTAAGATCAAGAGCTTAGGGATGTGGGAGATAATCCTAGTGAGATATTTGTGCAAATTTTTTATAGAGAACATGTCCTGAGAGGTGTGAGGATATGATTTAGTGAGGGGTGGATTTTATAGTAGAGGAGAGGGGAGTTTTCTCAATATTTAATTCATTAGTTTATTATTTTTTTCAAGACAATAAATAGTATTGGTTATTATGACCAAAAATAGTGAAAAGTTAATATGAGTTCAAAACAATGATCATTTACAATATCCATGACTCAAGCATGACGCAGAAATTCATTTATTTAGCATATTTCATAAATTATCAAATTTCACTATTCAACAAAAATTCACGTATTTCATAAAAATACCAAAAATATTCCATAAATATTTTTCAACATGTAGAATTCAATAATTAAATCCAATTTATCAAAATAATTTTCTAAATATGAGAAATTAAATTAATAATAATAATAATAATAATTTATTCGAAAAATAACAATTTTAAAACAATAACTGATTTTATAACACCTTATAAAATTAATCGATGTATCACAAAATAATATTATAACCATAATAAAATAAAATAATAATTTATGATTATATTTTTTGAAAATACATTTTCATTAAAATTGTTAAATTATTCATAAAATTATAATTACATATTTATGACCTTAAAAAAACAAACACTTATATTATGATCATATTGTCAATTAGAAATTGCATAAATTGTATTTATACATTCTTGGGTGAGGTTGATATTATTTAGGAAAATTTAATATTCATAGGGGTACATTACTTTTTGTAAGGTTAAGTTACTATTCAACAAAAATTAATTTTATCTTATCAGACTCCAAATAACATACTAATCACAACTATATAAGTCCTTTTTTAAAAATTTAATTTAGAGAAGTGGAAAAATTATGTTTAGCTACTACGCTATGAAAGTAACATATTATTTATTAGTTTATTTAATAACATAGTGTTTCCTTTTAAAATATCTCAGTGTTACATTCTCCCCCAATTAAATGAATTGCATCCTCAAAATATTTTCATTGTAATTATAATTCTAAATTTACATATTGGGAAAAATTAAGTACTATCGCTAAACATTTTCTTAAAAACGTCAAATCTCATAAAATTTCTAGATATTTCCCCTAATACCAATTGTAAATCCCTGAACCAACACTTCTTGATTCAGTATAAAAACATATTGTTTATTTTTTTGTATAAAAGATAAAAGAAAAAATACATTGTATATTATACAATCAAGGACCTTTTCTTTTTATTCTTTTGTATGATTAGACAAACCTTACATTAAACAAGTGTGTATAATGATAATTACAATATAAGTAATTATGATTCATCCTCATTGGCACAATAAATACACCTTTAACTTTTAAGGAATCCTTTGAATTTTTTATTAAAAACATGGGATGAGAATAAAAATATCATTAACGGAGTAATCATAATAATAATTCTAATACAATGGGTTATAAGTCATGAAATAATGATATAAAAAGTTAAGGAACATGATTAAATATATGGAATCATAATATACAAAACATGGGATCATATAAACCTGGAATCATAGTAATGTGGCAGCATCATAAAACATGACCTTAGGACGAGTCATGGTTCATAGCACATAGAGGAGTAGGAGTCAAGGCTAGCAAATACAACCATTGCACATGGATTATGGGTCATTGAAAACATCCAAGAACATTTCACATAGAGCACAAGTCAAGGCTAACCACCAAGACTGTTGCACATAATGTCCTATGAGACTAAACATTACCCAATGCATTGGAGAGTTATCTGGGCACACCAATAAGAACATGTTCATGAATATTATTTCCACATAAATAATAATACCTAATAAATCATACATAAATAGAAGGGTACCCGTGGGAAAATATGGTAAGAAAATCCCAAAGGAATAATGGAGTTTGGGTAGAATCCCTTATCTTAAGTCTGAAGGTGTTCTTAACATGCTCTTATTATCAAGGACAATCAAACCTGATTAATTAATTCATAATTCCATAACCTCATATATATGTTATTTATTTATTATAACCATGTTAATTTCATTCATGGTCATTTTCATGGGTTAAGTGTTTCAATATCATCATTTGGGGGCATTGGTTTTCTTGGTGTTCATGATCGGTTTACTTTTATACATAAACTAATAGTCCTGCAATGTGGAGCTAAATATACAGAATTGAAAATATATGTTATTAATTATTTTACAGAGGTTGAAATTTTCTTAGATATAATTATATTAATTGAAAATAGGATAAATAATTAGATAAATTGTAAAAGCTATATACTTAAGTTATTTTAGCGGTTTTTCGATCAAAACTAACTCATTTTGTTATATCATTTAATATTATGTGTATCAAATAATTACAGAAAATTAAATAGGTGGTAATACATATATTATAATATGTTTCAACAATAAAAATGATTTCATGGTCCAATTTGAATATGGTAATATAAATTGAAAACCTGTCGTCCTTAAATGTTATAAATTAACACATCTCAGATGGTGTTTTCATTTCACGTATAAAAGGATGATAAATGATAGGTGTTGAAGAAATATTACATAAACATGATAATATTCCATTATATATAATATAATAGAGTTTTCATGACTTTTGGATGAGGGGAGGTGAAGAGAGAAAAAGGCCCAAAATGAACATTAAAGGAAATAAATGAAGTGAAAGAGGATGATTGCCTCTTGAGTACTCCTCCTTGATACACGCTTTGAGGGGATTGTTTTTGGTTTTCTGTTAATACTAGGAGCTCTTGGACGTGGAGGAGATTCTAGGGGATATATTTGATCATAACTTTTTATAAAGAACAAGGCCTGAGAGGTGTGATAAGAAGAGGTTGTGAGGGGTGGTTTTTATAGTGATGGAGAGTGGAGTATTCCAAATATATAATTCATTAGATTATTATTTTTATCAACACAAGAAATATTATTGTTTATTTAGACCTAAAATAGTAAAAATTTTAGGTAAGTTTGAAACAATAGCCATTTACATCATCCAAGACTCAATAATGATGTGGAAATTCATTTATTTATCATATTTCATAAATTATAATATTCCAGTATTCACAAAAAATAAATTATTTTAGAAAAATCACAAAAATTCACCCCAACAATTATTCAACACGTAGAATTCAAAAAAAATACTTCATTTTATAAAAAATACTTTATAAATCTGAAAAATTTTATTATTAAGTAAAATAATAGATTAATTGATAAATAAAAATTTTAAAACTATAAAAGATTTTATAACACCTTGAAAAATTAAAAAATATCTCACCAAATTATATTATAACCATAAGATAATAAAATAAATATTTATGATTATATTTTTTTAAAATAAAATTTCATTTAAAATATTAAAGTATTCATAAAATTTTTATTAAAAATTTCTGACATTAAAAAACCAACACTTATACTATGACCATATTGTCACTTATAAATTGCCTATATTTTATTTAAACATTCATGGGTGATGATAATATTAATTTGGATGATATTATATTAACAAGGGAACATTACAATTCATAAGGGTACATAAATATTCATAAGGGTAAGTTGCTATTTACCAAAAATTAAGTTGGTCCTATCAGACTCCAAATAACTTACTCATCACAATCGTGTATCATTATTTTTCAAAATTAAATTAATAGAAGTAGAAAAATTATGTTAAAATACTAGTCTATAAAGGTCACATGGTATTTAGTAGTTAATTTAAGAACATTGTGTTTCCTTTTAAAATCTCAGGATGTTACATCCCCACCTTAAATGAATTTTTCACTAGCAATTCATTTATTATATTTATAATTCTGAATTTACATATCAATATTTATGAAAAACTATTTTCTTACGTGTACATAAATAACAATAACTTCAAAATTAAGTATTATCACTAAAATATAAAAAAACCTCTAATCTCCAATATTGTCTAGACCATTCCTCTGATACCAACTGTAAATCCCTAAACACAAAGTATTAGATTTAGTATTAAAACATTCTATGTATTTTTTATATAAATGATAAAAGAAAAATAAATAATACATTATATAATATAAGAACTTTTCTGCTCTGGGTTTTAGAGGATTAGATAAATATTATATTAAATGAGAATCTACAAAAATAATTACTATATAATTAATTAGATTCATCAGCATTGGGACTTTAACTGCACCTTGAACATATAAAGAATCATATGAAATAAATTTTAAAAACCTGTGATGATAAAAAAAATCTCAGTAAAGGAATAATCATAAGAATAAATCTTATCACATTAGTTAGAAGGCATTACATAATGATATAAAAATGCAAGGAACATGATTGAGCATATGGAATCATAACATATAAAACATTGGATCATATAAACATGAAATCGTAGTAATATAACTGCAACATAAAACATGACTTTAGCATGATTTAAGGCTTATTTCACATAGAGGATCCCCAATCATGGCTAACCACCAAGACCCTTGCTTATGGAGCATGAGTCCTGGAAAACATCCAATACCATTGCATCTGGAGCATGATTCAAACCTAACTGCAAAGACAGTTTCACATAATATCTCATGAGATTAAACATTAACCAATGAATTATAGAGATATATAGGTTCACCCATCATAACATGGTCATGAATATTCATTCCACATAAGTAGTCATACAAAATCCATCATACAATATCATAAGGTTACCCATGGAATGAAATGTGTATCATAATCATGTCATAAAGTGTAAACAATGGGTGTATCATAATAGTGTCCATGAAGGAAAGTAATTATATCATCCATGGACAATAATATGGTATAATATGAATATATTAGGATAAGTTATGTTAACATTATGTGATAATAAGTAAAAATAGTATTGAAGAAACATTAGAATTAAAACATTTTAGTGTGGTTTAAGGAAAATATCAAAGTTCATTTAAAATAAAAAAGTTATTAATATTTTATATAATAGAATAAGTGAACCAAAAATTTTATCATGATATAAAGAGTGTTTTTATGAAAATAATGGTTTGTTAAATCAGATTGTGGATCATAATTGATAATGGGTTATAATTTGGTATGTTTCCTTAAAATAGACTTGCTTTTCAGGAAGAATTGAGTACATAATCTTTTAAAAACCAGTAAATCCCCAAATTAGAAGGATGAGTGTATCCTAAAACATGACATAGAACATATAAATAACATTTATAATATTTAGATAAAATTGAATGTGAATTTTATTTGGTTAAATAGAGTGTAATAATAACCCGATTAAAAAATGGAGGTTTAGATAGAATCCATTACCTTATGTTTGAAGGTGTTATACACTTAATCAAAATGTCCTCAATAACCAAGTTATATTAATTCATTAATAATTCCATAACTTATTATACATGTAATTTATTTATTATAACCTTAATAATTTCATTCATGTCTGTTTTATGGTTTAATAGGTTCAAAATCATAATTTGGGAGCATTGGATTTCTTGGGTTTCATTACTGGATTACTTAAATACATGAATTAAAAATCATGTAATACAGGGGTAATTATCCAGAATTGAAAATATATGTTATTAATGATATTAAATATGATAAATTTTTATTTTACATAGTTTTTTACATTAAATGAGGAACAATCCTTATATAAATTTTTAAAGATAAATGCTTATGTTATTTTAGCAATTTTTTTATCAGAACGAACTCGTCTTATTTAATAATTTACTGTTAAATATTTAAAATAATTATAGAACATTATATATCATCTAATAACTATATTATAATCTGGTTTAACCATAAAAATGGTTTTATGACCAGATTTGATGATAGTAATATAAATTGAAAACTTGTCATCCAGGAATATGATAAATTAACACTTCTTAGATTGTGTTTTCATTTCATGTATAAAAGGATGGGAAAGGAGAAGTGATGATTAAATTTTCCAAAAAATGATAAAATTATAGTATATATGTGATACTATAGTTTTCATTCCTTTTAGATGAAGTGAGGTGAATAGAGAAAAAGAAACAAAAGGATCTTGAAAGGAAATAAAAGAAAAGAAATAGGATGATTACCTCTTGAATACTCCTCCTTGAGAACCTACTTAAGGTGATTTTTTGTCCTTTTGGTAAGATCCCAATCTCCTAGAAATGGGAGATAATATTAGAGAGTTATTTGAGCAGAATTTGGACAATTCTCAAGGCTTTAAAGGTGTGAAAAGATGAGGTGGTAAGGGGTGTTTTTTATTATGGATGATCTGTGAGTTTTCACAATATATATTTCATTAGTTTATTATTTTTAAAAAGACAATAATTAGAATTGGTTATTGTAAAAAAAATATTAATAAGTATATGTGAATTCAAACAAATTTCCATTTACATCTTACTTGACTCAATAATGATTCAAAAAATCATTTTTTTAGTATATTTCATAAATTATTGTATTTCTCTATTCATAAAAATTAATGTATTTCAAAAAAATATCAAAAAATCATCCTAACAATTTTTAAACAATTATAATTAAAAAATTAACTCTATTTTATCAAAATAATTATCTAAATATTCTAAATTTATTTATTAAAAAATATAATAATTTATTTGAATAGTAACAATTATCAAACTATAACTGATTTTATAACGCCTTTAAAAATTAATCATTATCTCAAAATATTATCATAAAACCATAAAACAATAAAATTAAAATGTATGATTGTATTTTTTGAAAATGAGTTTTATTTTATAATATTTAATTAATCATAAAATTTTAATTAAATATTTTTTACTTTAAAAAACCAACACTTATACTATGATCATATTGTCTCTTACAAAATGCCTAAATATTATCTATACATTCATGGGTGATGTTAATATTCATTAGGATGATTTAATATACACATGGGTATATTAATATTCATAGGGTATGTTACTATTAACTATTTATTTGAACCTATCATATTCCAAATAACATACTAGTCACAACTGTGTATGTTCATTTTTCAAAATTCAATTCAAAAAAGTGGAAAATTATATTTA
This sequence comes from Viscum album, assembly GCA_963277665.1. Lineage (NCBI taxonomy): Eukaryota > Viridiplantae > Streptophyta > Magnoliopsida > Santalales > Viscaceae > Viscum > Viscum album. Next base: position 27,547,283 of record OY728123.1, on the reverse strand, counting down.
ACTACTAGGATATAAAGGATTCATAGTATTTAGAAGTTCATTTAAGAAAAAACTAATTTTTTTAATATATCATGATGTTACAAAAAGAATTTTTGAAACGGTCTTGAGTTTATCCTTGATCAGGATTGAATGATAAGGTTTAGGAACCGTGTATGTGTTCCTGTCATAACACATTTCAAGGAGGAGTTGTTACATGATGCCAATTGTACTTCATTCTCTTTTCATCCTAGAATTAGTAAGATGTATAGGGACATTTAGGAACACTTTTTGTGGGATAGAATGAAGAAATATATCGTAAATTTTGTATCTTGGTGCTTCATATGACAATAACTTAAGGGTGAAAGACAAAATTCAATAGTGATGTTGAATCCATTACCCATACCACAATGGATATGAGAGGACATCACTATGGATTTTTTCATTGGACTACCCAACACCTCTAAAATTTTCAAATCTATATTTGTGTTACTCAATCCCCTCTGTATTTCAGTACACTTCATTGCTATCAGAGAAGGATTCTCTCTAGATTAATTGGCAATGAGATACATTAAGGTAGTGGTAAGGTTGCATGGAGTACTACATTCTATTTTATCATATCGGGATCTGAAGTTAACCTCAATGTTTAGGAAAGGTATTCAGAAATCACTTGATATATATTTTATTTTCATCACTTCTTATCATCCTCAGAATGAACATCAGTTTGAAATAACAATTTAAACCCTAGAGGATATGTTGAGATCTTGTTCTCTGGAGTTCAAAGGTGGTTGGGAAAACACCTTCCAATAGTTGAGTTTTCTTAAAATATTAACTTTAAATCAACAATTAAGATGGAACCTTATAATTCTCTATATTGGAATAAATTTATAGCACCAATGTTTTGGGGTGAGGTTGGAGAAAGAAATCTATTATGACATGAGATCACTGAAGAAATGATTGAGAAGGTTAGAACCATTCAACAACATATCAACGTAGCTCATAGTCACCAGAAACGTTATCCTGAGAAATATTGGTGTGATCTAGAATTTGAGTTTGGTTAAAATGTTTTTTAATGAATGTCACCCAGGAATAAGGTCATTAGATTCATGAAAAATTGGAAACTAAGTACAAGGTATATTTCTCACTTCGAGATTCTTGATTGTATTGGCACAATAGCCAGTCGCATGGAACTTCGTCTAAATATCTCTCAATTCCTTGATGTATTCCATTATATATCCTAAAAAAGAACATACCATACCTTTCACATGTACTAAAATCAGGCGTGATAACACTGGATTATGATCATTCTTGCGAGGAGCAACCTATTCAAATTATGGATCATACAGAGAATGTTCAATGATACTAGACCACTCATCTGGTTCAAGATTTGTGGATAAATCAATTGTTAGAGGAAGATACATGGGAAGATGTGTATATGATGAAGCATAAGTATCCCCATTTTTTACCAGCGGGGTGAATTTCGAGAGAAAATTCATTTTATGGGGGGTAGAACGTAACACCCTGAGTTTTTATAGACCTTTTTTCATCTCAAATAAATTAAATATTCATTTCATTATTTCTATACAATATGTAAAACATTCCATCCACATGTAATTGACTTTGTGTATGTTACATGAAACATTGAATCATTAAACATTACAAAGAACATCGACTTTGTGTATGTTACACACAAACCCGATTTTTCTACATCATTTTATTATTATTATTTACATGATATAATTATAATCTAGCTTTTAAACCTAGTTATATGAATAGTAATAACTACTTTTTAGATATTTTTATAATTTTTTATATGAATAAATAATATTGACAATGAAAGATATCATATTTGGTAAAGTCCTTATATGTTTAAAAAATACCATTTTCTCAAATGAACTTATTTTAATGTTCTTCGGTAAAAAATTATAATTAATTTTAGAAACATTTATAAAATTAATTTGATAAAATAAACATCATTTTTGAATTTATAATTATGAAATTATATTATAGATAATATTCAGTATTTTTCTGTCAATCATTATTTTTGGATGAATTGTGAAAAAAATCAGATTTTATTTCAAAACAACATTTTCATATAATTTATTTATGATGATAAATTATATTTTAAATTGGATTCAATGTTTTATTAGATAAATATTTTATCAATTAATACAATTTAGGTAATTTAGATCAATTTATCTTTAAACACAGGTACAAAAATAGGGAATATGTTTGAATGCTTTTACTTAAAAAGCTATATTGTCGAGCCCACTACAGGATAAATTTTAAATTGAAATATGAAACATATTTTATTATAATTTTTATAAATGGATTCCATATTTTTAATCAAAAATATTTATAAGATCTAATAAGTGCAACTTAGTTTTTTACCAAAATATATGTGAAAGTGATTAAAATTAATTGCAATGATTAAGGTTAAATTAAGTATAATAAGGGAATAAACCATAAATTTAAGACCTAAAAGACCTAGAAACTTGTAAAAACCCCATTTTATATCAATTAATCATCCATGAACTTCCATTTTTTAGTAGGATTATTTTATTATGACTTTTCTTAGGTAAAAATGTGGGTACACCGAACTTGTTTTCAATAATTCCAAGTGAGTCATTTCCCTCCCATATAAAAGGCCTCCAACTCTCCCTATTATTCACCCCTCTAAAACCACATAGGTTATGAAAATATATGACCAATAAATTTCCCAAAATCCCTCTATTCCTCCTAGACAACTCCCCTTAAACATAAAGCAATCCAAGGAAGTCTTTTGGCAAAAACCAAAATGAGTTACCCTATAGAGGTAACTTCTTATTGCAAGATCCTTTCTTGTATTTAATTTCTCCACCCCCTCCAAAAAAACTATTACATGATTGTATAAAAAAATACCTTCAATATAATAGTATTTTTTTTATTCTATGGTTTCTACCTACACTTAAACACACTTCCATCTAATGGGTAATGAAGATTCTGTTTATGTGTACGCCGAACAAAGGCCTTCCTAAAAGATCATTGTTCATTTTTCCATTACCATATATCATGTTGGAAATTTTGATGGGAAATATATTCATAAATTTCATATATTATATTAATTATGTAATTAAGCCTCTGTATTCCTTTTAAATCACATACCTTTGCATATTCCATTTGGTGTAAATGTGATAATTTCATTTGAGGATGTGTGGACTACAACCCCGTCAAAGGGATGTTATCTGTTCACACACTACATGGAAAGTATTAAGGATCAATTTATTAATCATATATTATATATATTACATAATAATAAAACATGAATAATTATACAAACACACACACATATATATATATATTACATGTACCTTTTTTCCTTCAATATGATAATAAAAACAGAAACAATGTTCATTTGTATGCATGGTTTACCATCTCTTGGAATAGTGTATTCCATTTAATAAATCTATATTATATATATTACTTTAAAACACATATAATTAATATAAATTATATTTATATAATTTTTTACATTCTAGAATCAGGATATAAGAATAACGAGAAAAGATATAACAAATTAGGACACATGTGAAGAACAAAGCGGATATTACCCGACGTGAAACCTTAACATAGGATTGTTAAAAAAAGTGTAATATAAGGTCATGATCAAAAAATATATGGTATTATATATAATAATATATTTATTTAACATATTTATTATAAATTTATATTTTTTATATGGGTGTTTTTAATGAGTACGAAAATATTCAAGACACAAGGTAAGGGGATTTCATCTCACTTCTTCTTATTGTGAGATACATATTATATTCAATAATATTTCATATTGTGTGGTTTATATACATAGGATGAATTTATTATATGTATATTTTTCATAAATGTATGGGTATTCACAAATCCATTTTATTATCTTTATTTCATGGGTTTTATGATTCATAATTTACCAAATCTTTTAAAAGGTTTCATCTTAATTTTCCTTCTTTTAGACTCGGGTTTGGTTATAGACATAAATTATCTTCCAAGGTTTATTATATCATTAATATCATTATAATTATGATATTTTAATCTTCATGTAATTAATATTTCTTACATGAATTATGTTATCCCATTTTACCAAGTGATAATAGTTTATTGAAACAATCTCATCACTTTTTGAGTTTGTTTATGATTATCCTTCAATAAATTAATTCTCTTGATCCATATCCCTAAAACAATCATTACATTTCTTAAAATCTACTTATTCTTGATATCATCATGTATTAATTCCATTTTTTCATTCATTTTCACTTAAGGTAATTTTTTTAGTAAAATCATACCATCTCTCACTTTTATTGGAAATATATTGTAATCAAATTGCAAGTTTAAAAAAAATTTAAAAAATGTTTTCAAAATATATTTGAAGCCCATTATAAAGTAAAATGTATTTTAAAAAATTATTATGGTTTTTAATTCTTCTATTATTATTTTTCATTGAAATTTAAAAATAAAATGTTTTTAAAAAGGTTTTATGTTTTAAAAAGTTGTTTCCTTTATATAAATGACACGTTCCTCTAAAATCTTTTTTAAAGATATTTCAATATTTTTTCCCATATATAATAACATATATTGGTGCTACTCATGCCTTAATGGGGAAATTATTTAATGTATCCAATCATATTCCTCCTCTAAATTGAATATTTTTTTATGGAACTATGTTTTTGAAACATGTTTCTCTTTTATGGGTAATATGCTTTTAAAACCATATTTTTATCACAGGGTAAGTTTATGACGAAATTGATTATGAAACCTTCATTTTTTCAGAGGTTATGATATTATTACATGTTTATGATACCCATTTATTTTCATCGTTTAAGATATTATTATCATTTTGTGTCATGTATATGTATGATTTCATTATGGTATTGTTGTGATGTATAGATCCCTCCAAAACATTGGATACTGATTTATATGTCATGAGATAAAATAAATGGTATTGGGAGTAAAACATGACTACTAACATGACCATTGGAGTGAACCATGACATCCAATATTGTATTAGGAGTGAACTCCAGCTACTAAGATGACCATGGGAGTGAACTGTGACTACCAAGATTGTATGGGGAGTGAACAGATACTACCATGATGGTCTTAGAATTTATTCCTTGGATACTATGGAAATAATATTATATTCTTTTGTGTCTACCACAATTCAATGTTTTGTTCATATATTATGCTTTCATGTCTTAAGATCATTCTTTACCTATGATTTATTTATTATTAACTTCCCTTCATTATTCCATGATTCATGTTTATTATCTTTGATATGTAGGGTGTGATCTTATATTTTAATTATCATGTTCTCATACCCTTATTATAATGATTATGCTTACATGCCTCCATTATTTACCCATACATAGCATCATAGATGACCCCTTTGTTATGTTTCTTATCCCATGTTATGAAGATATTTATTATATTTTATGTGTATATTAATAGTGTTAGACAAGAATAACCTAGTGTTAGATAATTTTTCTCAAAAACGTGTGAATAATTATGTTTCCAGATTTCCAAAGGCACTAGATTAGTTCGGTATTTGGGACTCTATCTGTATAATGTTTTATGTATACTACAATTTTTATGTTAGTCTATGTATGCCAATATAGGTTCTCTTTAATTATCATCTTGGAAAAAAAATGGAATCAATTGATCTAATTCTAGTTATATTAGTCTATATGCCTTGAATATCCTTTTATAGAGACTCGACTTCATCAGTTCTTTCATCTATTGCATATAAAAATAATTACAAGAAATTTACTCATTAATCCATGTGTGATGATAATTCCTTGAATGAATTTTCGTATTCTACCAAACACTCCGTTATTATATAAAAGTTATCATTGTGAATCCTAATATTTTCACCAATATGATGATACCATTTGCCCATATTATTGAATGAAATTTTCTATCTTATATATTTCATGAATATATTTAAAATTAGTTTTAGTTAGAATTAATTTACCAGTTTAAAAATTTATAGATTCTGATTTCAGATCAAAACGGTCATGGATCCCATGGCACCGAGACTTAAGGTTTGAGAAATTAGAAATCCTTCATTCTAACCATTTCATAGCATGAAAAATATAATCCACACCTTATAGAGCATTTTTTACTACCGAATCTAATGGATCTTTCTGAACCTCATGATAATTTATCCTTCTTGTCTAGTATCACCTTTCCTACCCTTCTTTTTATCATCCTTTAAAACAACATTGAAATCATTATTAGAAACATTAATTTAATTAATATCATTTTGATTTGAAAATTCAAGATTGTCAATATCCTTTCCAGTCTTGACATTCTCATAATCTTTTTTTTTTGGAATTTTGATCTTCTTCATCATTATTTGGATATGATTCATCTTATTCTTTTTATGAGGATTATTCTTCCTAATAACTCTTTGATTTTTCATCCTTATCATTAATGGGTGGTAGATCTGATGATCATGATGATGATGAATCTGTTGACATATTATCTAATTTCTTTTCTTCATCATAATTGTTCCCTTCATTATAATCATGTTCTTCCTATTAATCATCTTCAACTTCATCATTTATATCTTCATCAAGATCTTTATATTCACCTTATTCTTCATCATTTCCTTATTTACCTTAAACTTATTTTCCATCATTCTAATATTCTAGATTTTAATCTCCAAGATCCTTTTCATGTTATTTTCTAACTACCTCACAGTTCTATGATCTCCCAATCCATCAATTTGTGGTTCATATTTTTTTCATGAATTTTTGGAAGTAATAAATTCTCACCAACCTTTTCATTTCCTTTATCATCCACAAATTGGATATCGTCATGAACAAAATAAGTGTCCCAAAAAAATAACCATCTCCCAAATTCACTTGATCATTCTAAGTTATTGGATCCAAAATAATATTTTGAATCCAATTCTACTCGTTTTAGTACATTTTCACAAAAAAACAGCTTCTTTTAACTTCTTTTTATTACATTTATTATTCTTCTAATGTATCAACAGGAAAAATTATCGAAGATTTTGATTCTGGAAGATCGATTCCAAACTGTGAATCCCCATAATTAAATTCCACATTATTTTTTTACCAAACATCAAAAAAATCATTAGGAACTTTATTTTTCTTAATTTTATTCAATGAAAGAGAGTTATTAACCATCATTTTGTTCTTAATATCATCCTTTAATTTCATCATTGATGGTTCGGCATCTGATGCAACACTACAAACATGGTTAATAAACATTTTAGACTTTTTTATTAAATACAAGCCTAATCCTTTTCATTGTATCAACACTTATAAAAGAATCATTTTCTTTCATCATATAATACTTGTTGAATACGTTAAAAACATTCATATATTCAATAAAAATGTTACTTATAAAATCAAGAAAAATTTTGATATTGGATTTGATTATGATGGTTTTGATATTTTTGACTATAAGAAAGATATTTTTGACAAGATTGATCTACGTCATATTCAACAAAAAAATACAATATGAAGACATATAATTCTTTCAACGTATCTCTATATACTTCTATGGAATGCGGAATCCATGAATCCACTAGGAGACAAACTGATTATCTGATGTGAGAATAGAAAATGTTAAAATATCTTTATATTCTAGAAACAAATAATAATCATGTATTCTCCTATCAATCATACCACGAATGTTTGAAAACATTAGTGATGGAAAATATACTTCTCCTTCAATTGGTATTCCAACCATATTAGAAATTTTATTCATTAAAGTATTATATCTCTTTCTATCCATTTTGAAAAAAATAGTTCCATCTTCATTGAAAAACATTACAGAAGCATAAAATTCATAAAAAACATCAAGATAAAATATATCAAGTTCCTTATCTGGATTATCAAAAAAAACAATCTCCGAAACTTGAAAATAAATAAATTTTTACACAATTGAATCATACATATCATGAAAGGATCTTTTATTTAATCTTTACATTAAAACATACCACTTAGAAAATTTATCCTTCATCTCAATCGTATTCGAATCTGTAACTATGGAAATTAACTGAAAGGAAATATTTCATATTGAGAAATCTTTAAGTGTTTGAAACTCTGGAGAAAAATTCTAGAACAACTGATGTGGGAGATGGTGCTCATTCTTTATATAGCCATCAGTTGTGATGGTTCACCTTCCATGATGAATCCAAATACTGAGATAAAAGAAATCTAATTTGGTGGTTATAAATGATACCAATAATGATTTAAAGAAATTTTTGAATTCTCAATGTTTTAAAACATTATTCATAATGATAATGAATATGATGGGGAAAACTTTTTAAATTTTGAAATCGAAACAAAATTTTAATAAATAGTAAAAGTATAACAACAATAATAAAATTACTAACATAATGAAATAGTGTAAAAATAGTTCAAGAGTTTTACCTTTTAATGTGTAGAATTATATCGGTGTAATAAAAATTCTCTTCTCTGTTTTTGTCCAAATAAATAGATTACATTATTTTTTGAAAAAAAACTAAATTTGATAGTTTTAGTATGAAAACTAATTTCAATAGTTTCAATGAGAAAACAAAATACGAAAATGTTTAAATCTGAAAACATTATTAAAAATTTTGAGTCTCGAAATTTTAAAACATTTTTTGAGTCCGAAGATCCACTTGTTAATTTATGACTCTAAAATTTTTAGAAATAAATATGAGTCTAGAAATCTCAATATGAAAAAAGTTTTATGAAAACATAAATTTTTAGAGTACTATTTTTTCGATGAAAATATAAATGTTATAGAAGAAAATAGAATATATGTAGTCCCCATATGAAGGGGTGTTTATAATTGTAAGGAGAGAGGTAAAAAATAAGTAGATATGAATGATTAATTTATGTTGATCATTCAAATCTTCAATTTGATATATTCATATATATCTGAACTGAGAGTTGTAGTAAAAATGTCCGGATGTTGATCTTGTATTTCGATGGATTGTAAAATTATATGTCATTTTAGTGTTTTATATAAAAGGAAATTGTGTCTTATGTATATTTTTTATTATTTGAGATATGTACTAGTTTTTTACCTAGGAAATTGAAAATTTTATTATCAAAAGGTACTTGAGTTTTTGTAAAATACAAACCAATGTTAGTGAGTGTCTGTTTTATCAAAAGAACATGAGCACAACAACATACTATTTCCCTATATTAAACTTCATTATTGGAAAGTGATACTAAGTAATGATTCATAAAAGACCAATAAAATAAATTCTCTAATATGAAATGGAATGTTCCATATGCACTTCTCCTATTTATTTTACATCCACCAAAGTCAGCATCTAAAAAAAATTCATTCAAAAACATTTCAAGAAGAATATAAAACCTATAAATCAATAATTCACATAAGATAATGAAAAATTATATTTATATATTTTATATGGGATTAATTTTTATTACTATTATATGTTTCATATAATCATTCTGAAATCATTAAATCTGGTCAACTATTTGTTATGTATAGTAAACATCCCATGATATATGTAAAACATTTCTGATCAACTGGTTTCCCACCCTCACCAAATACTAAATTATTTTATGTACCGAAGGGAATAATAGTACTTTCAGTATTTTTTATCCAAATGTTTTAAAAATATGTTTTATACACTCATGTTGATATATAAGAATTCCTTATGTTTTTTGTGAAATTTTAATACCAAAAAAACTGTAAACTCACCCATCATGCTCATCTCAATTTCATATTTCATAAGATTTGAAAAGGAATCTCTTAAAGATTTTTTATTTTATCTAAATATAATTTCATCAACATACATTTGTAAAATAATAATATTTTTTATTTACATATTTTATAAAAATAATTGTATCAGCATCTCCCTTAACAAAATTGAAATCATTTTACCAAGTACCAGGGGCTTGTTACCTAACATAACAAGTACTAGGGTATTTTTTATGTTTTTATGAATATTTTGTATATTTATAAATGTATTTAGGAATCTTTTTATTTTCAATAGTAGGAGGATTTTCAAAAAAACTCTTCTAAAATATTTATATTAATAAAATATCACATCATATAAATCTAAAAAATAGTGAAATCAAATACTATTGAAAATGATAGAAGTATTTTAATAAATTCACATATTTAAACTAGTTTATATGTTTAATCATAATATATAATTTCATGTAGGTTATATCCCTTAGCATCATGTATATCTTTATTTCAAACAATTATTCCTTTTTCATTAAATTCATTAATGAAACACCATTTTAATCTAAATATTGATGTTTCTGAAGGTAATTCATCTAAATTCCAGAAATTCTTCATATCATATTAATTGATCTCATCATGAATTACCTTAATCCAATCCTCATCACCAGAAGCCTCATCATGATTCATAGGTTCAAATTGAGATAAGAAATCTAGATGATCAATTTCATTCATTAAGGATCTTCTAGACCCAACTGGTGGATTTACATCAACTATGACACATTCAAAAGGATTATTCCTAAGAAATAAACGACTTATTAGGTTTTTAAAAAAAATCATTGACCAAATATATAAAATATTCTCAATTTAATAACTTTTGAAATAATGTAATGCGTTATATCATTATGGTAGGTACTTTCTAGAAAAGTTTGAAAATTATTTTTTGAAATCGCATAAAAGGATATTGGTTGAGGTTGTTTAAAAACAAATGTATCTATTTCAAAAAAATGTAACATGCACTGTTTCCCCAACTCATAAAGTGTTTTATTAAGAAAATGTTTAATTAATACATGATATATCATATACTAGTAAATAATAACCTCTTCATCCCATGAAAATTTATAAATTAAATTTTCACTCAACAAGGTTCTAGTTATATCTTGAAGAATTATATTTATTATTTCGAATAGACCATTTTTTAGGAGTTCTAGGTGAGGAATGTTTATTTTCAATACATTTCATAAAAAAAGGTTTCAAAATTAAAATTTTAAAATTCTCTACCATGACAACTATAAATAATTATTAAGGGAATGTTTTTACATTTCTATATTTTTATACAAAATTTTAAAAAAAGGCTTTAGATCTCTTTTTGAGAAGATAAACCTGTGTCTTTATAGTGTAACCATCGACTAAGACATATACAAACTATTTTCATCTAACACAAATACTTCTAATAGGGCCAAATAATTCCATGTTAACTAACAATAAAGCCTCAGGATTAGAGACATCACTAAAATATTTAAATTTGAATTTCGTTTCTTACCGTATTGATAAGGGTCAAAGAATTTTTAAGTATTACAAATATGTTCTGGTAGATTTTTTACAATTATTTTATTAGTAATCATATAAATTTTTCTAGGTTTGTAGTTTCCCAGACATATATTCCATAACAATTATTGATCTTCCATTACACTATGTAAAAGTAAGTCATTCCTTCTAAGTTCATCTATATTATTTGTCTAAAAAATCTCGTGCTGATTGGATGAACGAATAAATTCAACCACATAACTATGTACTAAAAATTTATCATTCCTAAATCTCACAAGGTAAACTTAATTAAAAATTTCACCTAATAATATAAGGTTTTTATTAATAAAATTTACAATCAATTTTTGTTTGTTATGATCTGTTCTAATAAGAACAATAATACCTATATCGATAATCTCCCTATGAGCATTATCTACAAAAGTTAAATTACCACCCTTCATCTTAATAATTTTATAAAAGAATTATTTGTTTGTTGTCATGTTTCTAAAACACACATTATCCATTTACCATATATTTTTTTTGGTTAGCTTATTTTTTTTTCTAAAAACAATCATATTATCATTTCAACACTCAAACCTTATTGGGTTTAGTAATGTTATAAAAACATACATTTGGAAACTGCATTTGATTCAAAAAATAGACTTCATGAAATTATATGGATTGATCATTTCTTAATTGAATATTATTTTTATAACAAAAACCATATTGAAACATAGTGAAAAAAGTTTCATTTTTTGGAAAAAATAATTTTTTAATAAAAATATGTTTTTTAAATGTATAAACCATTACCATTATGATGGATTTGTTTATATATTTTATCCAAATTTACATCATAATGGTAAAAAATTATAAATTTTTTCTCAAACTATGGATATTAGATTTTATATTGAAAACTAAATCTTTATCCACACTATTATTAGTTTTAGAATTATGTTTAGTTTCTAAAACATTTTTTCATGAATTTACTTTTTCAAAATCTTTAGAAATGTAGTACTTATTATAAATAATCTCATCATGATATTTTAAATTATATGATAATTCATTTGTCAAAAAATCTACTCCTTAATCATACTTATCATGTATTTTATAGTATTATCAATATTTTTTATAAAATTTCGATTTTTCTTTTTAAAAATTATAGGAAATTGTGAAACATCAACACAAGAAGGTAAAGAATTATCATACGTTGAGGATGATTCTCCATTAGAAGAAGTAGAATAATTATCATCGGGATAGTTACCAGTTAATTACTTGTTGTTATGGTTTTTATCTATGCATACCTTTCCATGAAACATTAATTAACATTAGGTATATTGGATAAAAGTTGTATGTTCATATGACCAGAACATTCATTGTCCGATTAATTCTCGTAAGAATCACCAACACTAGAAATCCATGTGTCATCATCATTATTAACATTCGTTCCTTTTTATTTATAATACTTTTTACATTCATACCCAAATTATTTTCTTTCTGATCTCTACTCTTCAGCCTTAAAAAATATAATATCATGTGTCCATCTTTCTTGCATTCCTAAAATGTGACTTCATATTTCATATCACCTTTATCCTTATAACTCTTTTTAAAATGATACTTAAAATATTTATTTACCCCTATATTATTCATCCTTCTAAATATCTTCTGTAACTCATTCTATGAATTTTCCAAAGTACAAGAATCTTATTAAACAACTTCATTATTTTTTATTTAATACATAACACCTTTATCAAGAGATTGATATTTAGTAGGTAAGGTAGATGTTGTATCAAAGGAAACACCACCATTTTTACTTTTATTTTTCTCATCATATCTTTTTAATATTCCCTAATACTATATAAGGGTTCCTATAAGATAATGAAAGGTAGGATAATTCAATATTTTTGTCACATCAATTGTTGTAATTTTAGATTCAATCTCATTGGGAATGATTTCAATTATCCTTTCCACAAGGATCTCATCATCAATACCTATCTCGCCAAGATATTGTAAACTATATATAATTGTAATTAATATCTTATGAATATTTAAAATAAATTTATCTGGTAAGAAGTGAATGAATTGGTACACTTTTCTTAACATATATCTTTGTGTCTCAAAAACATTAGATGCATAAATATTTGTGATATCATGATTTTTCCATATACTTTGGTAGCTTCAGAAGACTAAATCTGACTATAAATTCTTCTTGTCATATGAAATAATAAAGCATTACAAACTCAATAATTTAACTATTATTATAGTTTCTCTTAAGGGGTAAAAGTAGAAACTTACTTATATATAATTTTATAATCTCGAGTAATTATATCAAAATTTTCAACACTTATGTTGATAACAAATGCCTTCATCATACTTCTCTAGTACTCATGGTTAGCACCATCAATGATAGGTGGTCTATTTGGATTAATATTTTCTATTGAACCAATATTTATACCTTCCATATTTTTAAAAAATATAAATATTTGTTTCCGAAAACACATTAGTGTTATAATTTTTATAAAAATAAGGATTATATCATAACATTATAGAAATTTCAACAAGTAAAGAAGTAAAAAATCAATAATATATATTACTATAAACATCCTCTAATAATAATTTATTGATCTATATATCTTACATACTAATTTTAGGATGGTTAGAATATTATTATAATTGTAACAATTACAAGAGGGGTGATTTTTTGTTTGAAAACATAGTTTAAAAGAATTAAAATAAATAATGAATATCCTCTTAAAGTGTGGTTATCGGAATCAGACTCAATCTAATGAATATATTTATATAATTAGAATTAAAAATTTGGTGATTATATCAGATTGAAAATTATAATCACTATATACATAATTTATATGATTACAATTATCATAATCAATATTAATAAGATTAAATATTTTTTTTATTACCTTAATCATATTTAATACAGATAAACTAAATAGAAATATGAATATGATTATTCACTTTTTATTAAATGCACAATGGAATATAAGAACATGTAATAAAAAAATAAAAAAATATCATACAAAGGAAATAGTAAATTTAATTCTATTAAAAGAATGACATATTTTGACCATATGATTAAGGTAGTCTATAACTAAGACTAAAGGTATCTACTATTTTATAATTATAACAATGTATGTCTTTCTATACCAGGAAATCCCTCTATAAAAAGATTGTAATGGATATGTCTTCCAATCTATAGATGACTTTGATATGATGGTTTGATTTACTCTATCTACCTAGCCCCGGTACCCCTCAATCTGATGGATTGGAATATCTATCCTCATATCCCCAAATTTCGATGATCTTTACAGTGATCGGATGCAGTTATAATTACAAAAGTTATTAAGTAGACAACCAGACAAGGTTTCCAAAGAATTAATTTATCTAAGGAATTAAAAAAGGCTAAGAATGTGTTGTGCACACTAATTATACTTTTGAAAATTAGAGATAGAATTTAATCAACTATCTCCAAACAATTAAAATAAATTAGAATTTATATTTAAGATCCAAAAGTTCATACTGTTATCTCCCAACATTTATCTTTCTGAGTTTCTTATAACAGTTTTAGAAACCTGGCACTTAATAGCTCATGTAAACTTGGTATATTTGATTGTATGACATCATATTATAAAAAATCAGTACAGTTTTTAAGAGATTCCTTAAATGATAAATATGTCTTCCATATTCTTAATATAAACATTGTCAGTCTGATGGTATTCCTTAACAAAGTCTATATGATAATCTAAATGTGTAACAATACAATTTTAATGGTACAAATTTAATTCTATTTTTTCATAATTTTTCAGTATAAATAAATTCATTGAAAATCTAACTTATAATTTTGACCAAGTTGAGTCCAATTAATCATACACAGACTCATTATGAGAACATTAATGAAGAATGTAAATTTTATGTTTTCGATACATTGGATATTATTCTAAGAATGGTAAATGGTAATTTTTCTATTAAAAAATTATATAACACATGGGAATTAAAAAATTAAAAAACATGATTTTATGAAAGTTCTTTTGATTTCTAAAACAAAATGAATGGAAAATTCAGAAGTTGAACTTCTGAGTAAAAAAATATCATATTCACAACACCACAAATTAACATTAGCTTTCCATGAAACATGATGAATAATACCCACTCAATCCATATTTATTACACATTTATTATGATTTCATCCTTATCCAATGATTTTAATCCATGTAGACTTGTCCTATCACTCCACCACAAACTATACAACTCCATAAATGTGTGTTGTTTATTATATATAGGATATATAAGATTCTATAAGTAGGTTTAATTTCAATATTATTTCAAATTGATCTCCCCATATAGATGTATTATTCCTAGAATTTAATCACCATATTTAATAGAACTAAACACTCCCATCATAATAAATCCAACAGAAAAGGCTATCTTCTATAGGACTCCCCAAAAAAAATATAAACCAAGAGTTCCCCCACAGTAATTCAAACTATGAGTGTACCTATAGGACTCAAACATATGATTTTATTATATGATATTCTAAACTATAATTCTTGGACTTTAAACCACATATTTCCCCTTCTACACTCTCGACCTATAGTGTTTGCACAGGAATCTAGACCATGAGTTTCCGAAACGGTGTCAAAACTATCAGAGTCCCCATTAGAAATTAAAAAATGAGTTTCCCCACTAGACACAAAAAATGTGATTTTCCACCACTGGATTATATACTATGAGTGTCCCTATTGGATTGTATTCCATTACTGTACTCAATGAACTGTAAACAATAAGTGTCCTCACTAGACTCTACACTATGATTTTCCCCTCTATAATTTAATCCTTGTGTATCTTCAGTAAAATTCTAAACATGATTGTATTACCAGTAAAATAAAAACACATAATTAAATTTATTATAAAATTCATGAGACTGTTTCATGTAACACCCTTTATATAAAGAAAAATGTTTTTGTAAGGTTGTAGTAATCTTATAAAATTGGAGTCTCATTAAACCCATGTATTGTATGAATCCAGGTTATAGAGGCTGTATTATTCCAAATTTTTTATCATTAATAATTAATTATAGTTATGTAATATTGGGACTATAATCACATAATATGTTATCATTCATGAGACCTACATTTTAATTATAGGAATCACAATCTTTCACAACTTATTCATTTTCACTAGACATCATTTGGGCATCTTATGGTTATGACCAAAAAATATCCTTTATAATTAAATTTATAGTTTTTTCAATACCAAAATTATAATTTCTCTTTATTGGAATACCAATACATAATAAAAACAATATCCCATGATTTAATACCTAAATGACACAAAAATCCTTACCACATAATATTAGACTTCCTAGATTAGTCGCATCACATGATCCTAAATTATTCAACCCAAACATTATGGGTTTGATTCATGTCATTGAATTCTTATAACACCTCTCTAAGGATAAATACCATCATTATTTTCTCCCATCTCCCCCATGAGTGTATTTATTCCTATTACAATATTACATTCTTGGAGAGCATTAAAAACCCCATAGCACTTACATGTGAAGCTTCATTCCATAGAGTTTCCCTAATATACTCTAAACCCTAAGTCCCCAAACTAGACTCTAGTCATAAGTATAACCACTTGATCTAAATCATATATATCCCCACTATACTTTAAATAATTAGTTTCTCCAAAAGACCCAAAATTGTGATTGTACCCATTGTACTCTAAACCATGAGTTTCCACACTAGACTATAATAGATTAATTTCCCAATTGGAATTTAAATTATGTGTGTCCCAACATGACATTAATTTATGGGTGTCCGTACTACATTCTAAATTAAGAATGATCCCACTAGACTCTAGTCGATTAGGGTCCCACTAGATTTTAAACCATGAGTATCACTACTATACTCTAAATAATGAGTGACCCACTAGTCTCTATATATTGATTGTCCCCCACTATACTCTAAATTATTATTATTCCCAATGGAATTAAAACTGAGTGTGTCTATACTTGAATATAAATTTTGTGTGTCCCCATTGGACTCAAAATCATGATAGTCCCTACTGACTCTAAACCTTGTCTGTCAACTCTAAACTCCAAATCTTTTGTGTCTCCATTAGACTCTAAACTATGAGTGTACCCAATGGACTCCAAACTATTAATTTATTCTTATCATGATTGAAAATACATATTATCATCACCTTCTTTACTAAAAACCATAGTTCTAGTTTTTTATCTTATAATCATAATGAATCATTATGTCTTAGCATGAGGAGGGAATAGACTAATAAAAAATTCCCATCACATTACACTCTCTGAAAACATAGTCTTTACCCTACTAAATAATCATGTTATGTAATTAACCAATGTACACAATGATGAAATCATCAAGGTCCACATGGTATTCCATAAATCGATGAGTGTGTAATGAAATCTCCTAAGTCATATAGACATGTTACCCTAGATGGTCTGCCATATGGTGGGAACATGGAAAAACCATGAGTCTCATATATAAATGAAGACACATCAATGTACATCACGGAATAATGGAACACATATCCACAATAAATAAATAACAAGATAAACAGTCAAAACAAGAGGCATAAAATAGACTAAAATAAAAAGTTTCTATGTTACCAGTGGTAACCACAAAACTATTCCACAATGATAGAGATTACTAATAAGAGAACAAAATATTCTACAATATTCCTTTACCTTCACCTATGTTCTTTAAAACACGGTCAACAACTACCCGGTAGAAATTTTTTTGTGCGAGTATAGATCTCAGTAGGATTCCACCAAATAATATATACATGTAAAGTATCACGAATCCAAATGTTATATCTCTACAACTAATCAGGTTTAAAAATAAATTTCATAAATAACACCATTTTTTAAACATTCTTTTGTTTCCATAGATTTATAAAATATTTAAAAATTATTGGATGATTTCAAGTAGAAAAGAATGTATTCATAGAAAAAGCAATTCACAGATACCAAATAATATAAACATGTGATCAAATATCTAATACAAAATTCATTCATGATAAACCAAATATAAAAGGAAAATAACACCATTTGGGATCTTTCCTATGGTAATATATACTAGAAATAATGGAAACCTAAACCGGTCATATTTTAGTTCCAACAGATATTGTTCCATGTCACATTCAATCGATATCAAAAGTCATATAGTATTGTTTCACCCACAAACATGACATATCAATTTTCAAATGCACCCTAGGTTCCCAATGAGCTAAATTTTTGTAATCTATTCTCACATTTATTGGAACTTTTGTATATCAATGAAAATGAGTTTTTAATTCAAAATCCCTATAAAAACATGAATCTTTTCTAATAAAACCTTATAAAGTTAAAAACATGAATTTTCATTCAATAACCCAATGTAATTGCAAATAAAATATATAAATTCTAGAATAAGAGACACATACATTGATACACCTTCTTCGTGAATTATAGAAACCATTCCACGTTCATCATCAGAAATTGGAATCCTGCTGATCCTTAATTAAATTACAATGGATGAAAGAAAGTTTTAATTGATTAATAGAAAACAATAACAATTCAAAACATGAATCACAAACACATCCAATTCCTCTTACATGAACAAAGGAATTGAAGAAGCATAAGGATTGATTTCTAGGGAGATGTGATGCAACCACCATAGGTTTCAAATGTTGAATGGAAATATCTATAAGGTCAGATATCGTAAAAAATCACCCAAAATATCAACAAAAAATTAGAAGGAGGTATTATCACATGATTAAAAAAGTGTATAGGTTTGTAATGTTTTTAAAACCACTAATCCTAAACTAATTCATTATTTGAACCTCTTTCATGATGTGATTTCCAAGAATTTCAATTACACTGAAAAGGGTGTAACCTCATCTTAAATTGAGTCTTGATTTACCAATTCATGACATGTAATAATTTCATATATTTTAAATTTACATACAATGAGAAAGACTCCCGAAATAATCCTTATATAAATTTATTACTCTGTATCTAAATCATGATGTGAATATTTCCAGTAAGTAGCATTCAGTCTAGTTTTCTACAGAAAATTCATGAACCAATTATTAAGGATATCTAACCCCAAGGAAAAATCTCTAAATCTATTTAGAAATTTATATGTGGAATCCATAAAATCAAAAAATACATGCATCCCCATAACTTTTATCATTTTAAACTATAAATTATCTCCATTATCGAGAACCTAAAATGCATTAATGAAAAGGAAATACAATTCTAGAGAAAAAGAATACATGAAAAAGGTAACAGAATGTTTCAATATCCCCACTATAAACTCTTTCTTTCCCAAAAAATACCTCAAGATCTTTGACTCAAAAAAATTGAAGGCCATTACCATCTCATCAACAGTTCTAACTCCAATTTCTATTGGATATCATATATAAATTTCCATAGTATATGGACCAAAAGAATCATTTCACCGCATATCAGCTTCTCTAAGTGATACATAATCAAAATTCGTTGATCAACCATCATATTTCTAGGATCATGACCCATATCCACCCATTAAGTCACATGGGTTGTTTTGGTTGATACCTCCTCAACATGGAAAAATAAAAGAAATTACTTGGATTGATATAAGATGTCATGTTTTGTTCAATATATATTAAACCATTCCTTGTCATCCAACAACATCAAATGGGCCGGAAAACCATATTGTTATCTTACCCTACATACCCAACTGATGATGTCCCATGAAAGGCGTAATAATAAAAAAGACTTGATAACTATCCATGTACTATAGAAGATGATGAAAATGGTCTTAATAATATTTATGTTCACTATGTTCCTTGAACAACATCTTCTAGATAAATTTCACCCTTTTCGTTATCTCCTTAACAAGACTCATTCCATCCAAGGATAACTCTCCCAATAATTCCAAATACAAGATAGATCTGCATAGACATCTATACAAATCTTTAAAGGGAATCATTTTGATCAAGTACTCATAACTAATGTTATATGGAAATTCCACTATAGCAGAATTATTTTCCAATGAATCCCAGAAATCAAGAGCATAAGGTTGTAGCACATCCTAAAGAACCTAGATATCCCTTCATATCATCTCATCCATCTATAAATAATTTTTTGTGATCAATCTAAACTCAAAACCCATTACCACATAAAAAATTTCCTAAAAAATAGATGTAATACAATGATACTTGTCAAAACAAAACCACACAAGGAACCCCATGAAGTCTTAAAAATATCTCAGACATATAATTCCCCATGCTTCTCCACTTTCATTTCCTCCATGATTGGGTGGAAATACACAAATTTAATTTTTTTTAAACAATGATCACTCAAGTGGAATAATTAACAAAAAAATTTAGTGTTGAACCAATGATGAACCCCATAGAAATATCATTCCATTTCTATATCGGAATGACTATGTGTTGAAAAAAACTGGTAGTTCGCTGGTGATCCACATTAAATATAAAAATGTAAGTACATTGTGATAGAAAATCTACAATCGAATGTATCATCCCAATCCACCAATATCGAAGTCAGAAATCATGATACGTTATGGTAGTGACATGGTTTGTAGACCAAAAAAATGGTTTAAACTATCCATAAACTCATGTATCTCATAAAATGTAACTACCAACATGTTTTAAAAGCACAACATGCTACTAGGAGACTGATACCACTCACCTGAGGACCCCCCCAGCGTAAATGGTTTTACTAAAGATCAAATATTCATAGTTATATGTATAGTCAATCTAAACCATCTCATTATAGGAAAATTCACCTTTATCAAATATAAACATACCTACCCACTATAATCTTTTATTCCAAAGATTATCTATGCAAAAACTAATTACAAAACACTCATCCTCTAATTACTTCATATATTGTGTTAATAATTTCTTAATCGGAAAATTAGTGATAAAAATCCATTTTCTCTATGTATATGAAATCTAAAAATAAAATTTTTGTAGATACTAAACCTATATTATATATCATATGTTTAGATACCTCTATGTGAAAAATATACCTCATGCACTAATGATCAAAATATAAAATAAACCTCTCCCCTAAGTGGCAGTGACACCACATTTTCAGTGCATGCATAATCATTGTGAACTCAACATCGTGGGTGGGATAATTATTATATTTTTGGTGTAACTGGAAATTACCATTTGCTAAAAGCTATCTCCAATGTATGAAGACATTCCCAAATCCCATTCCAAAAGCACTATATAAAATATCATAACCCAAACATGGTTTTCAAAGAATCAACACTAAAGAGAAATTAATCTCTCCTGATGTTTCTCAAAATATATCTAAAATTTTTAATTCCACTAAAAAATTAAACCCTTATGCACTAAATCATTCATTTGAGATAAAATATTTTAGATATTCTAATCAAAATACCTGTAATAACTACACAACATGAACATTATTCATATGGAAACCACATTTTTAGGCTACTCCAAACACATAAAATCATATACATTTTTGAATCCACTGATACACCCCTCTTAGATATAATATGCACCATAAATTATAATTCTTCAATCAAAAAACATCAATTTAGAAATCATCCCACACAATTTATGTTCAATCGAGGGTATAAAAATAATATCTATATGGTCCATGTTCTCCTCCTATGACTTTGAGTAAACCAAAATACCCTATACGAACAAATAAATAAAAGAGTCAATGAACTGATTGCTGATCTTGTTCATCTATTCCCTGAACACTAAAGGAATGTTTTTAGACCTATTGTCATTTCACAAAACTCAAAATATCTATATAATCTCCTAAACTCCATCATACATATATCCTTTTCTCAAAATCTCAACATGTGGTACCCTGTCAAA
This sequence comes from Viscum album, assembly GCA_963277665.1. Taxonomy (NCBI): domain Eukaryota; kingdom Viridiplantae; phylum Streptophyta; class Magnoliopsida; order Santalales; family Viscaceae; genus Viscum; species Viscum album. Next base: position 27,525,170 of record OY728123.1, on the reverse strand, counting down.
ACATCAATCTACAAAGGCCAATAATCCCCTATAAGTAGATCAAGGAGATCATAAATCCCAGCAAAGTGTTATTTTTTATTGGATGTCACCTTATTTAAGTTTTGATAATCTATAAAATGTATGAGGCCCCCATATACCTTTCAATAAAAGAGGATAGTTGAAGCCCATGTTGAAATTATTTGATAATTATATCCTTTATCCTTGAGATCCACAATCTAGAACATATGTTCTAATGAATGAACTGGATATATATGATATGATAGCGTAAAAATAGTAATCATATAGGGTATAATGTATATGGTAAAATCATACTCTCTATATAACAGTAAACTATAAAAATACTTTGGAAAGACCTTTTGGTACACACCCCACCTTAAGAAATGGACTACTAAAACCTAGATATATGACATCAAGGAACTAGTCTGATAACTGACATGAGATGATCCTAGTGTAAGGAATAATAAGACCCACTCTTCCGGACCAAGATTCACATTCACCCTAAAAGTTAGTATTGATTCCTTCCACATTTAGAAATTGAACTCAAGGATATTAAAAATAAATCTAATCCTTAATGATAATCATCTAATTCATTCTAGTAATAATTTTTTAGATTTCCCAAATAAATAGCATGATGTTCCACTCCACCTCATAATCTGATATCATCACATGACATGATGGAAACATGAGACCTTTTTCGGTCCTCTTTACCATCATTTTAGAAAGATCAAAAAAGAAGGGAATAAGATATAGACACAATATTAACATGTCTACTATTTTTTAGAATATAAAATAATGAGTCTCACAAATTTGAAACAATTCTAGAAATATAAAAGATAAAATAATCATCCCACCTCTAACTATAAATGGCCCAACTTCATATTCCTATGCTACATACTCCATTGTATAGTTATTTGTAGTCCCATATCCTTCCTCAGCAATCATAGACACGTTAATATCCCCTTCTCCAAAGAATAAGACCCACCCCATGGGAAGCATCAGTATGGACCTACAATCCCTTGGTGAGAGTGGATAAAATTGTACTATATTTGGACACTATTTTACAAAAATGGTTCAGATGGTGAAATACAAAAAATAACCTAATGTATCATATATAACTAATGAAACAAAAAATAAAAACATGGAAGAACTGATAAAATATACATGATACATACAATATAATCCAATTATTAAAAATAAGGAAGATAATGTATGTCATAATAAATAAGTCTCCACTAGTTGTTATCGCCAAACTATCCCATTATGAAGGCAACAAATGATAAGAGAATCCAACATGCTTCTAGATTCCCTTACCTTTAACTGATTTCTAAAAAACAATTTCAATAACTACCTAAAGTAAAAAAATAAGGGTTCATGAACATATCACAATAGGGTGACACAAAATAATATATACATGTTATAATTTCATAAATGAAAATTTTCTACCTTTAAAATAAATCCATTTTGTCAATAATTTTCATAAATAAAACCATTTTTTAAACATTTATTTGTTTTTTATAAATGGATACCATATTCACCCAATCTAGGAATATGTCATGTATAATAGTGATAATTTAATCTTAAGAAAATACATCATTGGACACACCATAAGATAGACATATGAGAAAACATTCATGAAGAAATCCATCATGATAAACCAGTTATAAATGAAGAGGTGCACCATTTGAGTATTAGCCTATGGGAATATAAACTATACATAAATGAATCCTAAACCAAGAATATATTGGTTCCAACTGCTATGAATTCCTTCCATAGTATGTTGTCATCACAAAAACTCTAGTGCTGTTACACTTACTAAAGTGACATGTCCATTTTCAAACGCACTAAAGGTTCCCAATGTCCTATGTTTTTCAAATCCATTTAAAAATACATGCCCACATTTTAAAAATCATTTCATATCCATGAAAATATATTTTTAATGAAAAATAACTTTTAAAACATTAATCATTTCCAAACAAATCCTTTCAAAGTTCAAAACCCACATTTTCATTAAATACACCAATGGAAATGACATGAACTTTTAATAATTCAATAATTATAAAAAAATTCATAGATACACCTACATCAATAATTATGGAAACACATCCACCTTTGATAATGGAGATTGGAAACCTATAGATCAACCTTTGAAATATTGGGCATGAAAAAAGACTATAAACGATCGATATAAAACACTAACTGATCATAATATGAATTATAGACATAGAAAACACTGATTTCGAGTCTAAAAGAAAATAATGAAGTAGAAAGACCACATACTTGGGTGTTGTGACCCAAATTCCATAAGAGTAAAATGTTTAATGGAGTGACCTATACGTAGGTGGATCAACCAAAATAACCAAAAATTACTCTAAATATCAAGAAGTAGGAGTATTCACTGGATAAAAAATGCTTATGTGTACAGTTTTCTTAAAACTATTGATCCCAAACAACTCAATATGTGAACCCCTTTCACAAACTGAGTTTCCAGAATATAAAGTACACTAAAAAAGATGTTTCCTTATATTAAGATAAATCATAGTAGACACATTAATGAAATTTAAGTGTTTCATTTCATGTAAATTTTCACACTCTAAACATGACACATGAAATCTTCTTTGAAATATGTTTGGACCATGTAACACATTCCTGATTTTAATATGTTCAGAGGGTAGTGCATAGTCTAATTTCCTATAGAAAATATACAAACCAATTCCTAAGGCTCTCCAAACCCAATGAGAACCCTCAAAATCATTTTACACATTTATATCCATAATCTATAAAATCAAACAAACATATATGTCCATTATTTTTGTAATTTATGCTAGCAAAGGATCTCTATTCATGTGAAGCTCGCAATGAACCCAAATAAAAAGGGATTGCTAAAAAAGATTCAAAGAATAACTAAAGGAAGGTAACGTGGTGTTACAAAGAAAGCCTCCGAGTATAAAATAATCTTATTATTTTTATAATATGAAGCCATGTAACATCCAAGATTTATGATGATTTTTTTCTAATAATTTATGTTCTCAAATTAAATATATAAATGATAATTTAATTAATTTTCTCTTGATTCAATAATATTAGTGAATAATTTGTGAACATAAATATCACCTAATTTGTTTACATTAAATATTTTTCAATTATAATGAATTTTTTAAAATGTTATTATAAAGTCAATTTCACTATATTAATTATTCTTATTACATATATAGTTTAATCTGATAACTAAAATAATTTTATTAATAGTTTTATTTTAATATAATCTTTGTAATTACTATTTTAATCGTATCGTAAAAAAAATATGATGATTTTTTGTTACAAATTGTAACATAAAACTACTACAATTAATTTAAGAGGTAGATTCTCAAGGATCATTGGTAGTGGAACTTTGTAGCCAGACCATTATAAATTCAAGGGCAGGAGAAGGTGATGGTGTAATAACAAGGGTTACAAGATCAACTTTCTCAAGATGTTCTACATGATATAGGGTATGAATCACTGGGAAATTTAGATCGATACCCTACCATTTTAGAGAATAATCTTGAGAAAATAAATATTAATAAGGCTTGGGGGTTGTGGTGAAATTGATGATAAAGTAACAACTCATAGTGGATATACTTTAAAAGATTCTCTTACAGGGGAAATAATCCAGTTATTTATTCAAAGCACTTCTAGTCTATTCATTGTCATAACCTCCCCCTCCTTTAGTACACCTCCACCCTATAGGGTCATATGTGTATATAAATAGTGACCCCCAATTCCAACCTCTAGTAGGAATTGGGAAGATGACTACCACCAAAGGTATATCAAACAAATATAAGGTGAATTACCCTAAACTATCTTATAAAAATACGGAAAATACCACCAATTAGTCACCATGAAATTTAATATGTCCAAAATCCCATACTATCATATTTAACAACACATCAACATAAAATAGATATAAAATTATCTAAAAAAATGATTCTTATTTTAGAAATGGTAACAACTCCAAGTACAGAGATAGTACAACCCATATCGATTAGAAAATTCCTCCTAAAACATAAAAATATTGTATATATATCTGTGGGTGACATAACAAGTATACGATGTATAATAACATCCAAGGTATCTCAATAAAAATTGAAAAGATAATACTAATACCCGAGTGAACATACATGATAACTGACCAACACCTATATAGTTCAACTAGCCCCCCAGTCACACTATGGACCCCTTACCAGATAACAAAAAAATAGTAGTATAGTAAATTCATAATAATTTAGATTAGGAAAAATGTAACCATTTCTCATGGTTTTCAACTCTCACCATATGTGAAGTCATGATTTTATCGTATCCCTTCCATATTGACCAATAATATCACTAACCATACATCATGTCTCATGGAAACAACCACATATCACATCTTCTGACACAAACCGCATATCATATCTCATATTTCATAATAAAAGTAGTAGGTTATCATAGATTCATAGGAAATCATCCTTGTTCCATCCCCTACTATGTAAGATCCCCACCACATATCTCATTATCCTCCACCAGTATCACCAAAACCTACTATTGAAGTAGGAGTATATGAGAGTGGGTAACACACCATTTTAATCCTCCCTTTCATAAATTATAGTTAAATAAACTCCCAATGCCTCTAATAATTATTTAGATTATCTAAACGAGTTGGGGTGCATAATAAAAACACAATAGAATATAGGTATAAATTAGTCTTCCAAAATCCCATGCAAATTGGTTCCTATAAGAAAAATCTATGTCACCATCATCAATACACTACTTATATCATGCCACAAATCACTACATCTACTTACGAAAAACCAACCTATAAACATAAAACAATGGGAAACAACATGTGTTCTTTTCTATATAATTATATTTAACAATTCAACTACCATTCCTTATCAAATTCATTAAAAAATTGAACATTTAAAAAGGAATTCTTAAACCCTTGACATATTACTACATAAGATAATATAATTGCATTGACAATGAACAACTGTTGAAAAATCACCAGGACAGGTTGTTGTATCTCAACCAAGGAAATCTATACACACACATAAATTATTGTATAGAAAGAAAATATTCAACTTAGTGTTATTTTTTTATAGGATATAAATATTTAAAAAATTAATTTTTATTAAAAACTCCAAACAACACTGTAAGGATTAATTTTATAACAATACTATTTCATGAAAAAACAACAATAAATATCAAATAATGTCGATAAAAACATTCTCATCATATCATTACCTTAAATTTAATTAGTCTAGTTTATTATCCTTATTATTCCTATTCATATCACTCACACAACAAAATAAAAAGTATGATAATGTAACATGTGTATATAAAATGGAGATAACTTGATTAATCTACCTCAAAATAATATTTTTTGATTCATATCATAAATAAAATTAAAGAAAGGATGAAATGTGGGGACATAATCTCCTAAGGGATCCTCAAATAAATATGAAATGCAGTGATGTTTCATGAAAATCATTTTTTTATAAATACCCAAAACCAGTTAACACAAATACAACAAAATAATTAATTGAAAAATGTAGATACGAAGAGAGAAAATGAAAACAAAATAACTCTAAAATAATGATATGTGTTCTATGGATGTAAATTTTGAATACTAAAGATTAAATATTCTTATGGATCATAAAACCTCTTAAGGATCACTAGAAGTTTGATAGAACCAATATTTGAATTGGGGGAATCATAGGAAGGATATATTTTAATATTTTCCTTAATATCACCTCATTCATTTTGTGAATGGATGCTTGGTTAAGTGAACTAGAAAAGGTTCACATCCCCTAAAAATCTATTTGATTCAACAATATTGGGAGGGGATTCACATTGAGAATAAATCATATCAATTATTTAAACCATTGAATATTGAAAAACATAAAACATTATAATAAACCTTCATGTTATAGAAAAAATTATCACTATGAACTACTTATGGATATAAAATCAAGAAACCAGATCTCCTAAGAAACGAAGACACCAAAAAAACATCATTCACACAATGTTCCAGAGATTCATGGGTTAAATCAATACATGTAGTTGTATAATTATCTTTAGATCCTCCTCTACCTTTCCCAATATTCTCTCAAATCTCCCAACAAATAAAATATCACAAATTAAAGTGATGAATGGTTTTGTGGCATTACATTAGATAACTCTCAAACATTTATCATAATCAAGAGTCAAAACTAATAGGAATGTGAAAGAATGAACTAATAGAAACCACCAAACACTCCCCTATGAGACACCTATCAAATAAAGAAGAAAAAGATAAAATAATAATAACAATAAGTAACAAAATCCATCAAAAATTAATAATATCAAAACAATAAAAACATTAAGGAAACAAATACTCTAGATATTGGGTGCACATATATGAATCCTTCTCCTAAATATTATCATATACTCCACCATTCCCCTATAGGACTCAAAAAAGGGTACAAGACACCATTGTATCAATTTCTCCTAATATTATGGAATCTTGTTTGGTCATTACACAAACATCGAATAACCATGATATCAATCCCCCCATGTCATTGATGATTTAATCATTGTAAAGATATTAGTGAAGTTGGGACATGTTGATTACGTAATGCACTATTTCTATTCTGAGTAAAGCACCAATAGACTATCATCCATGCCAACATTATGAAATATCCCAAAGGATCCAATTGACCGGGGTGATAACTTTCTCCTTTGATCAAACCTCTACAACCCATGTAGAGGGAAAACCTTCAGTAAAGCATAACACCTTACCTAAAACTCTAATTGAATTTCCAATGAGATGTATTAGCCTTATAGTGGTCCCTAATGGCCTTCATCGTCTCTTGATCCACTTGAATATTATTCATTGTGCTCTTTAGGAAATTAGGGACCTGACATGCTTCCACCACAGTCTCAGCCCAACTCAATGATAATCGATATGAACTCTAACATAATGCCTCAAACAGGACCACACTAATTTTTTTGTGATATATGTCACTATAAGTAAACTCAACTAAATTTTTGTGTCTCACACACTATCGAATGAAATCCAAGACACATTCCCATGGAATATCCTATAGAATTTGGATGGTATACTTTATTTTTTTCATAGATTTAGAACTGGAATTCAGTGATAAGGTGTGACTGATAGAAAAAAGAAATATTGAAATCCCCTCCATACTAGTGAATTAAATTATGGGTCTCATTAAAAAATTATGTTATCTATTGCTTTATGAAATCTCACAACATCATGTACATAATGTATCATGATAATTATCATGGTATATGAATTGAATATCACTAGAATATGATATAACATCATCAATTGATCCATGATCACTTATATATAATCATATCCCATGATATCTTGGTAACCTAGTGGAAAATATGTCTACTTTTCCTCTCACAAAAACTATATGACATTAAAAGGCTATAAACACCACTAGGGACATGATGTTATACCTTCAACTATAATAAGACCAAGATTCACTTCAAGAAATCATACACTAACTACTTCATTCATGGAAACCAAAAATGCCTCCCCAGCCATGGTATATCTTATATAAACTAGGGATAACTGCTATATGTGATCTATGAAACTCATGGAAAAATCTCTTATTCATCACAAATGAGACACACATCCTTCCCTAGAATATAAAATGAAGTTTTTATCCTATAACCATCCCTTATGGGAATTATATGGAATGTCTTGATCATACATCCATTCTTTCTCTATGTCTCCCCACTAATAATACATCACCTTCTCCAACAAAAAAAGATCTACCATCATCTGATTCAATTATCCTTGTGAATAATCTTACTATAATACGAAATAAAAATCCACTATCTCTTTCAACACACTCTAAAAATCCTCAGATTCTTGAATGAATCATTATAACATTATATTTAATGAATCTTATATGAAGTTACCTTTCCTGGTGTATTAGAGTTCTATAAAACATAGTCCGACTGAAACTCCATCAACATCAATTCTCAAATATTTAGGTAATGATAAAAAAATATATACATCAAGATTTTATGATCCAAAAACACTATAATGAACCCCATGATGTAGAAATGTCCCCATAAATTAAAGGAAAACGCCACTACATCCATTCCTAGAACATGGGTGGCATAGTTATGCTAATGAGGGAAAAACTACCTAACCCCATAACATATCAATTCCAACATCTATATTGAGAAGCATCCCAAACCCAAGTAGGAAGAATCATATATTACCTTAGAAATTATTCCCTCTATAATAAACCAAATAATTGGGGTTTTTTCCAACTTCTATGAAAGGAGAAAAACATATGTATTGGGCCCAAAAATTGTGGAAGTTTTTTATCAGTTGAGGTGTGATTTGGGTGTCGGCACCTTTTCATGTATGATTCAAGTTAGATCAGGGGAGGTTGTGTTGTTTTGTTAGGTATCGTCATTGAAATCCCCCTCATATGACGCTATTAGAAAGGTGGAGAGGGAGGTCCACATTAATGCAAATATAGTCATGCATTTAGGTTCATATAACCCTATCAATGAAGCTGTGGAAAATAAGTATAAATCAAGGAAATGGAATAAATAATCAATGTTTGGTCCTCAAGGATACCAATAAGCAACCCTAATTTATGTGATGTTTCTTTGTGAAACCCAGGGGTTCAGATATTCTAGTCAGGACTCATTGTATAGACCATCTTATGCTAAAACGATTAAGTCTGTAGGAATGGTTATATATTATAAAAATTGGTTTCTAGTGTTTGGAGAAGAAGGGTTTCATGATTTTGAGGAAGGAAATTATGTGGAGGCTATGCCGGGAGAGAACCCCCTTTGATATTGGAGGATTATGAAGAGGTTTTTCATCCTAATTAGGACTCCCCTATTGAGTCCAATAAGTTTTAAATTACAATGAAATATATTATATCCTCTTCAAGGAAGATAAATAAAACTATCACTAATTAATATGGATTTATTAGTTTCACCTGGAGGTAGTGAAGAATAAAATACTACTCTAACTTACCTAGTCCACTTCTTAATAGATCCTCAAGTAAAGGCATTATACCTCTGAAGGTTTCCAATATTGAAGATAAAAACTCCTCATGAATGTATATATGTCCTAAAAACATGTGGTGGAAAAATTACAAGGGATTTAGAATCACTATAAGGGGAAGAATCTATAATCGATCTGGAGAATGTATAATATGTGGGTTCTAAATCCAATATCCAACTGAGTGGAAGGAATTTGATGGAGTGTTATGAGTGGTAATCCATCATTAATTTCAATGATCTATTTATAGATATGAGTCTAGAGGTCATTACTACACAAGAGGGGTTTGACAGGCTGGCCGAGAGGTGCATTCAGGTAATCTTTTCCAAAGAGAAGGTTGAATGAATTCAAATACAACATGGCATATTGGCACATGGATTAAAAGGGAAAAGGATTACTGTATATGGTCTCATTAAAGCATGGAAAAATATGGCATAAAATATTGAAAAAAACATCAAAGATGATATGGATGAGAAGGATACCACCCTATAATGGAGACTCCAAAAATTTAAGGTCTCTAAAAGGCATAAGTTGAAATTCATAGATTCAACTATTATGTATGGTATTGGTTGATTGTTTAAATGTGAACTTGGATAGTTTCCAAAATTTTCTTTAAAAGTTCTTTTTCTTAATAAAAACATATATTTTGTGTTTCTGTTGGACAACTGGTCCTTCAAGTACTCAAATTGTTAATAAAGCTAGTCAATCAAAATGAAGGACTAGCCTCTACTATTTGGTTATATTTATGAGGTTGTAATCTGGAAAAAATTGTAAAATTATATTTGAAAATAAGATAGTAAAATAAGAATGTTATAGATGCCTACCACATTCTAGGGTTCTACCCATGGAACAAATACATTATCCTTTTTCATATCCACCAGTACATAATGATGGGATTCTATATTTCCAATGGAATGAAACTCTATCATCTAGAAAATACACATAAAACATTTCCCATATAGCTAGTTGTGTTGTAGAGTCTATTAAATAATCCTCAATAGTAATGTATTATCCTCCTATGGCCTTGATTATTTTATAATTTCATTAAAAAATGACCATAAACTGATCTAGGGTCTCAATAAATAAGTATTTTATTAGTTCCATGAATATAGATAGTGTGTTAATGAATCTCAATGACATGAGTATAAAAGAAAATTTCCCACACCAACAACAGATAGTAGTCTTCATCATATTTTCCTCCTTCACCCAAAGGATATGATATCTAGACCACATATAAATCATTTAAAACTATATAGATCCTCTAATGTAATAAAATATATTGTCACGACCCGTCCTCGGGGCCTGTGCCGTGACTACCCCAATCCCTCCTTCCATAGGCCAGGGGCTGGCGACTAGCACCAGAGGCATAAATCCCCATACTGGGAAGGAATTTCATTTATAAAAGTAAACAAACACAATAGAGTATGCAACTGAAGTAAGCACTAATAAAAACTGAGTACAAAAGTAAGTGCTGAAAAGTAAATGGGCTTGTATAAAAACCCAAATGTAATGTACAGTACAACTGAAAAGCTAGTAAAAAAGTAAATCAGCAACCACTGAGTCATCCTCTGAGAATCCCACCTGAAGGGTGGGTACAGATGGACACCTCGGTACCTCAGGTCTGTCCGTTTGCTCCGGGTACGTCTCGCTAAGTGGTCCACCTCCGGGTACCAGCCATCTCCACAACACTCTTCATCGATCAGTGTTGTCTGTCATCTGCAACCAACAAAACGATGTGTGGTTGTTTCCCGTGCAGGGGTGAGTATGATGACACTCAGTAGGGACCCCGAGACCCCCGAAGGTCTCCTAGAATCCACGAAGGATAAACCAAAAATGGAAGATGAAATCACAACGTGTCAACCATCATGATGTGTCAAATAACCCTACTTAGGTATATGCCCATACATATACCTAAGATATCAATCTCATTTCAGCTCCGACTCTCGAGCCAAAGCACAAACCATTCCACAGAGGAAATCAAAAATCATTCCACACATGAACGAAAGATAATCACATCGATGATAATGATTGAAATTCGAGACTCATCTCACACAGGTATACATATTTCTTATAGCGATAGAGATGATCAGATGTAGTCACTGATTCATCTAAGATGTCGGACCCACGTAGGATACTAGGCCAGCTAAGCTGTCGGACCCACGTAGGATACTAGACCAGATACTCTGTCAGACCCACGTAGGATACTAGTACAGAAGTAAAACTGTCGAGCCCACGTAGGATACAAGAACAGTAGTAATCACTGTCGAACCCTTGGAGGATTCTAGTTTAGTTTTCGTTGTAGTCGAAGCCACGTAGGATTCTAGTACGGGTGTCTTCGCAATTGCAGCCAGCTCTAGGGTTCCCTCACACAACATGCTCGATCCTGGAAGGGTCCACTCCTCAAGCCAAAGTTCGATACATAAAATATCACGATGTCCTGAGTTGATGTATCTAGAAGTTCTGCCTCGTCAAAAGAAACCTAACGCGATATATGACGTGTCAATCGGACGCCCGGTCTGAGAGTTATTGGCTTTTTAGTTCCAAGGTTCAGTTGGATTCGTGATCAATCCAACATGACCCTAATCCATATCATCCCAAATCATCATTGGGGTATACTCAAGGCATCGTATCCCTCCAAGGATTGCAGTCCCACTGACGATTCGTCAAACGGACACACGGTGCCAAAGTTATGGAGGTTTGTGCAGTGGCACATGGCTTGCGCATGGTCAAAACAAACCGTGCGGCCCGGCCGTGCGAAGTCATTGGATCAGACAGTGGCTACCGCACAATTGGCGTACGGTTTTCCAAACCGTGCGGCCAAACTGTGTGAAGTCCCCAGGTGGGACAGTGGCTGCCGCACAGTTGGTGCACGGTTTTCCGAACCGTGCGGCCAAGCCGTGCGGCCCCTTGAAACTAGGGTTTTAATTCATGGGCCCCTCGGGATTTCCCATCTTTTCCCCGTTCTTCCTCCCACTCATACCTTATGCAGAAATTCCAGTTTTTAGAGGTTTTGGGAGATCCATAGCTTATTTTGGAGGCACGTCAAAGGGGTTTCTTGGTGGATCGAAGGGGGGTTCTCCATTCTTCACGCCAACGCAAAGCCTCCACATTTCATCGTGATTAACACACCATTCAAGAAGAACTGCAGAGGGGTTGGTCCATGTTTGTTTGGGCCACACCCTACCATGTTATATAGGTAGCAAGTAGATCACCAAGTTCCAAAATCCAGAATCACCAAACATTATAATATAATAAGAATCTTGGATCAACTCGTTTTGGTTGATCCATGTCCTCCATGATTTCCAAGAACGAGGAAATTAATCATGAGAATTCATGAATTCAATTAATAACCCCTACCTCAAATATGACGTTACACGTCATCGAGCCGTGGAAAGTGGATTCGAAGACGACGTCGGGGTGCATCTGAGGAGGAATCAGCATCTCCTAACGTGTTGCAGAGGAAGAAGAAGGAAGACACGCCATCATTCTTCGGAGGAATTGGCGTTCTTCATGGAAGAATGAAGATATCTTCTAATTCTAAAGGTTCCACCAAAATATTTTGCATGAAAATAGTAAAATACGGCTTTCCCCAATTTTTAAAAGATTTTCCAGCCAATTCAAGTTTCTCCCAAACTAGATTAATTATTTAAAGAAGTCATTAATTAAAAGAGTTGGCACAGTTGATGGAAAGAGTGATGAAAAGACTCCACCAAAATAAATGAGGGGGAGTTGTCAAATTAATTGAAGGTGAGTTAATTGGGGAGTTGAGGGGAGGAGATATGTTAGGGGATCGTGTAGGAACCACCTTACAAATATCCTCCCATGAGAGGTTATGTGGGTGTGGGCCCCACCTATAACTTCTCCTAGTAGGATATAACTACCAGATATAAGTAAAATTATGTTCCACAATTTTATTTTTTTTATTCTAAATCCCCAAAAATTGCCTTTCAACCCGCACAAAATGTAACTGGGGTAAAGGTACCCTTAAGTGAATACCGGTGCTGCGAGTTCATCGGTGCCCTAGAATTTTAATTCTGAGCACCTATTCAAAAGATAGAAAAACCTGCTCATTCATTCACTAAACGTACCCAAACATAAATTCAGGAAATTATTTCGGGCACACCGGGCCTTGGAATCAAGTGCCGTAAAAAACTACGTACTTGTAAAATTCCAAATAATTTATGAAAAAAATTTCCTTGAAATTTTTGGGTCCTTACATTACCCCCACATCAAGGTTTTACGTCCCCATAAAGCTACAACACACACTAGGGAAACAAATGAGGGTATTGAACACACATCTGAGCCTCCCGCTCCCATGTGCTCTCCTGGAAGTTCTCGTGCTGCCAACGAATGCGCACTAGGGGAATAGACCATCCACATAGGACCCACTCATGTTGATCCTCGATCTCCAATGGGACCTCCGTGAATGTCTCCCAGTCATCAATGTCTAGCTCCATGTGATCAATGATGTGGGAAGGGTCGTGCACGTATCTCCTCAGCTGAGATACGTGAAAGACGTCGTGCACCCGATGCAACTGTGGTAGAAGGGCCATGTGGTAATCTACCTCACATACCCTACTGAGGACCTATAACGTCTTAATGAAGCACGAAGATAACTTGTCACCCCAGCCAAATCTCTGTAGACCACGTCGAGGTGAGACCTGTAGGAAAACATGGTCACCATCCTTGAACTCCAGTAGTCTATGTCTCCTATTAGCATAGGTCTTCTGCCTGCTCTATGCAGTATTCATCCACTCCTGGATGATCTTCACCTTTTATGTCATAGCCTGAACCGTATCTAGTCAAACAAGTGTTGACTCCCCTGGGTCAGTCCTGCACATAGGTGATCCGCAAGGTCAGTCTTACAGAGCCTCGTACAGTGTCATCTCGTTGGTGGAGTGGTAGATGTTGTTGTACTCAAACTCCACCAAGGGTAAGTGATCCTCCCATCTACAACCAATGTCGAGGACACATGCAAAGAGCATGTCCTTGAGGGTCTGAATGGTCCTCTCGGTCTGGCTGTCCGTATGAGGATGGAAGGCGGTTCTCAGACGTAGCTACATCCCAAATGCCTCTTGAAACCCCTTCCAATGCTAAGAAGTAAAGAAAGTATCTTGATCAGAGATGATAGATGATGGAACACCATGAAGCCGTACAATCTCATGAACGTAGAGGCAACCCATGATCTCTACTGATCCCTGCTCTCTGATCAGCAGGAAGTGGGCCGACTTGGTGAGTCAGTCGACAATCACCCAGATAGAGTCGGGTCCCCTGGATGTGTGTGGAATCCCCATCATAAAATCAATGGATGACCCATCCCACTTCCACTATGTAACCTCTAAGGTTTGTTCCAAACCCACTGGTACCAGGTGCTCTACCTTCACCTGTGGACAAGTGAGGAATCATGAAACGAACTCTCCTATGACCTTATTCATACCCGACCACCAGTGCTATCATCTGAGATCCTGATACATCTTCTCCACTCCTAGATTTACAACTAAAGGGTAAGTGTTAAACTCTCTCATCACCTCCTCATGTAGTGCAACCGGTACACTGGTATGTCCTCTGAAGAGGATGACGTGCTCCACACCTTTAGAAAATCCATCAAGAGCCTACCCTAAGGATATCTGATCACATCGCATCTCATAGTCAACATCTCCATGCTGCGCCTCCCTGACCCGCTAAATAAGTGGAGGAGTGACTGTGAGTGACTGAAGAAAGGTTGCACCATCTCTATCCAAAAAGGATATCTACAACATAGATAGTAGATCTGTCACCTCTCCTAGTAGTTGTATGTCTGACCTCTTGATGAGAGAATCTGCTACTATGTTTCCCTTCCCAAGAGTATAGACTATCTCGATGTCATAGTCCTGGTGGAACTCGAGCCATCATCACTGTCTCAGGTTTAGTTCCTTCTACGGGAAGATGTACCTGAGACTCTTGTAGTTAGAATAGACTGTAAAATGTTTTCCCATAATATAGTGGCACCACATCATCAAGGCGAAGACCACTACTAAAAACTCCAGGTCATGGGTAGCATAGTTATGCTCGTGCTGTATAAACTGTTATGAACCATAGGCGATCACTACCTACTCCTGCATCAGGACACACCCGATTCTGGTCCCTTATTCATCGCAATAAACTACGTACCCTAAACCCTTCAATGGTAGCCTCAATATGGGAGCACTGGTCAACCTCTACATCATCTCTTAAATGCTCTTCTGGAATCTATCTGACCACCCGAAGGTTTTCCCTTTCTTCTTCAAAGCTTAAAGTGGTGCTGCAACTCTAGGGAAGTCGGGAAAAAATATTTGATGGTACCCGTCCAGACCTAGAAAACTCAGCACCTCTGTCACGCTCCTGGATGGCTCCCAAGAAAGTAGTTCCTCGATCATTGATAGATCCAATGCAACTCTAGCCTCTAAGATGATGTGTCCCAATAAGTGAACCTCTCGAATCCAGAACTGACACTTCAAGAGATTACAATAAAGCTAGTGATCTCGGAGTGTATCCAGTACAAGCCGTAAGTGGTTGGTATGATCCTCCTCAGTAGTTGAGTATATCAGTATGTATTCGATTAAAACTATGACAAATCGATCGAGGTAAGGCTGTAAGATCCTATTAATGAGACTCATGAACACCGATGGAGCGTTGGATACTCCAAAGGGAATAATCAAGAACTTGTAGTGGCCATACCAACACCTGAAGGTCATCTTCTGCACATCCTCGTCTCGAACTCTGAGATGATGGTAGCCTGACCTGATGTCTATCTTCGAGAACCATCGTGCTCCTTTGAGCTAATCAAAGAGGTATTCAATCCTCAAGAGTGGGTACATGTTTATCCCGGTCACCTGATTCAGGTGACGGTAGTCAACACACATTTGCAAGCTCCCATCAACCTTTTTGGTGAAAAAAATCAATGATTCCCAGGGTGAAACACTGGGTTGGATAAATCCCTTCCCCTACAATTCCTCCAGCTGTACCCGCAGATCACGAAGCTCAGAGGGAGACATTGTACCGGGGTATAGTTCTATGTAGAAGTCTACCTCTCTGAAAGGAGGTAGTCCTGGAACGTCCTCATGAAAAACGTCTGCATACTGATCCACCACAACAGGAAAACTCGAACTTTTCACATCAACTTATCCGAGGATAAGACTATCAAACTGATGTGTGATCGGATTCCCTCTCCTCTATGAAATTCCATCCTACGCTACGAAGGTTCCCTTCTCGCCGGTGAAGGTGAACTTGCTCCCATCCGTGCGGACACACCGCACTTTGCGCCTAATGTAGTAGATCTGAGCATGGACTATAGACAACCAGTCCATACCCAAGATGAAGTCGTAAGGCCTTGACGCCACTACAATAAGATCTCAGCCGATGATCTCTCCTCCTAGAGTAAGCTCACACTGCCGGCTCGAGTGAGTAATCGTCGAGTCTGGTCCCGTAGGAGTCTCTAGCCATAAGGATCGAGCCAACAGCTCCGTTGGAATCTCCGAGATCCGAACAAGGGCAGTGTCAATAAACCAATGACCCACTCTTGTGTCTACAAGTACTCTAGAAAGGGTGTAGTGGACACATATGCTACCTAGAATCATCTCAGGAGCATCGTGGTCGTAGTCCTCGACTGCCTGGAGCTGAGCATGCCTCTATCCGCCAGCACTTGACGGACCACCATGGTCAAACCTTTGCCTCTACTTGAGAGGTCCCTCCACTGTCTGCTTCTCGTCCTCTTGGCAGGTCAGGCAGTCCCGAGCCATGTGACCCTGCCCGATGCATGCATATCACTTCCTGCTCCTCGTATAGATGGCTCTATTCCGTGTGCCTCGCACAACCGAACCTCTATCATGTGATCGCCCACCTGATGGCCTGGTCCGCTTGGACCTCTACATCATCTGTCTACTGCCAGGTGTAGAATACTCCGCTACGTGTCGTCCTGCGGTGGGTCTCGCCACTGGTTTCGGCTCATTAATATATCTATCCATAAGAAGGGCTCGCTCCAGTACACATGCCTGCGTCAGAATAATGAGGGAGATCATTGAAGCCCTGGTCTCATGTCTAAGTCCCTGCTCAAAGGTCTGAGCCATGAAGAATGGGTCTCGTACCATGTCTGTGGAGTAGCGTGAGAGGTTAGTGAACCTCACTGAGTACTGAGCTACTATCATTCTACCCTGATGCAGATGAAGTAACTTTTTTTTCCTTACCACACAAAGGATGGCAGGAACAAACTCTGTGCGGAAGAGACTCTCGAAGTCTGTCCAAAGTAAAGATGCCTCGACATGCACCTAGAGCACCAGGCTCCACCATCTAGCTGCTGATTCATGTAAGAGACTCACGACATGAATCACCATAAGGTTGTCTGGTGTCCCTACCAATCTGAAAACCTTGAAGATAGCCTCCAGCCAATCCTTGGCTTCCTGAGGGTCCGTCTCTCCATGGAACCTGGGCAGCCTCTGTCGCTGAAACTCTTGCAACGCACTCAAACGACGTGCACTCTCTACTGCTGGGTATGGTGGTATCGATGGCCCATCTGGTAGTGGTACCACTGGTTCCTCTGCTGTGACGGGGCCCAGCACTGAGGCCTTGTCTCTCAGTGGGATACCATCTCGTACGCAACTCGGAACCCCAGTTGGCTTCCTTCGTCGGGCCATCTGTAAAAGAAAGAAGTGTTCCACGGTCAAATAGCATACCTGGTGAGCTGACATAAATTAATCACAAAGAAAACTTTTTAAACACACATGCAATCAGTTTTTTCGTTCACTGAGTCAGAAATCAGAGGTTATGGTCCTGGTGTATGGATACGTTAGCCACCACACCAAAACTGGACTCCCTAGACTAAAAACCACAATCAATACTCTTAACACTATTTATTCACATAAATGAATGATCATAGTCCTGAGTTCTGTAGTAGAACCGACTCCTCTGATACCAATTTGTCACGATCCATCATCGGGGCTCGTTCCGTGACTACCCCAAGCCTGCCTTTCATAGGCCAGGGGTTGGCGACTAGAACCAAAGGCGTAAATCCCCATAGTAGGAAGGTATTGCCTTTATAAAAGTAATCAAACACAACAGAGTAGGCAACTAAAGTAAGCACTAAGTAAAACTGAGTACAAATGTAAGTGCTGAAAAGTAAATGGGCCAGTATAAAAACCCTACTATAAAGTACATTACAACTGAAAATCTGGTACAAAAGTAAATCAGCAACCACTGAGTCGTCCTCTGGGAATCCCACCTGAAAGGTGGGTATAGATGGCCACCTCTACAACATAGGTCCATCCGTCTGCTCCGGGTATGTCTCGTCAATTGGTCCACCTCCGGGTACCGTCCAGCTCCACAACATTCGGCCTCGATCAGTGTTGTTCATTTTCTATAACCAACACAATGACGTGCATGCATTACCCATGTAGGGGTGAGTATAACGACACTCAGTAGGGACCCTGAGACCCCCGAAGGTCTCATAGAATCCAGAAAGAATAAACCACAAAGGGAAGATGCAATCACAAAGTATCAACCAACACGAAGTGTCAACCAACCATACTTAGGTATATGCCCATACATATACCTAAGTTATCAATCTCATTTCGGCTCCAACTCTCGAGCCTAAGCACAACCCAATCCACACATGAAAGCACAACCCAATCCACACAAAAAAGCAAGTTAATCACATCGATGATAATGATTGAAAGTCAAGACTCAGCTCACACAGGTATACATCATTCATATAAAAATAGAGATGATCAGATGTAGTCACTGATTCATCTAAGCTGTCTGACACACATAGGATACTAGACCTGCTAAGCTGTCGGACCCTCGTAGGATACTAGTCTAGATACTCTGTCGGACGCATGTAGGATACTAGTATAGAAGTCAAACTGTCAGACCCACGTAGGATAAAAGAATAGTATTCATGATTATCGAACCCACATAGTATTCCAGTACAGTTTTCATCATCGTCGAACCCACGCAAGATTCCAGTACGGTTGTCATCATAGTCGCAGCCAGCTCTAGGGTTCCCGCACATAGCACGCTCGATTCCGGGAGGCTCCACTCCTCGAGCCAAAGGTCGATACATCAAATATCACGAATTTCTGATTTTATGTATCCGTAATTTCCGAATCGTCAAAAGAAACCCAACTCAATAGACGGATCATCAATCAGACGCTCGGTCTGAGAGTTATAGGATTTTTAGATCCGGGGTTCAATTGGATTAGTGATTGATCCAACATGAACCTACTCCATCTCAACCCAAATCTCTAGTGGGGTATACTCAAGGAACCATCTCTCTCCAAGGATTCTAGAACCACTAACGGTTTGTCAAAAGAACGTATGGTGCCAATGTTATGAAGGTTTGTGCAGGGGAACAAGGTTTGCGCATGGTCTAAACAAACCGTGCGGCCAAGCCCTATGAAGTCTCTGGATGAGATAGTGGCTACCGCACGGTTGGCGCATGGTTTTCCAAACTGTATGGACAAACCATGTGAAGTCTCCAGGTGGGATAGTGGATACCGCACGGTTGGTGGACGGTTTTCCAAACCGTGCGGCCAAGCCGTGCAGCCACTTAAAACTAGGGTTTTAAGTCCTGGGCCACTCAGGATTTACCATCTTTTCCCGTTCTTCCTCCCACTCATACTTTATGCATAAATTTCAATTTTCAGATGTTTTGGGAGCTCCTTATCTCATTTTAGAGGCACATTAAAGGGGTTTCTTGGTGGATCAAAGGGGTTTCTCCATTCTTCACCCCAACACAAAGCTGCCACCATTCATTGTGATGAACACACCATTCAAGAAGAACTGCTGAGGGGTCGGGCCATGTTTGTTTGGCCTGCACCCTTCTGTGTTAGAGTGGTAGCAAGCCGCTCCCCATGTTCATAAATCAAGAATCATCAAACATTACAATATAATACGAATCATGGATCAACTAGTTTTGGTTGATCCACGTATGCCATGCTTTCCAAGAATGAGGAAATTAATCGTGAGGATTGGAGAATTCAATTAATAACCCCTACCTCAAATATGACGTTAGATGTCATCACGCCATGGACAGAGGATTATAAGATGAAGTCGGGGTGCATCCAAGGAGGAAGTTGTGTCTTCTCACTTGTTGCAGAGGAAGAGGAAGGAAGGCCCATCGTCATTCTTCGTAGGAATCGGCGTTCTTCATGGAAACATGAGCTCTCTTCTAATTCCAAAGTTTCCACCAAAATATTTTCCTAGAAAATATTAAAATAAGGATTTCCCCTATTTTTAAATGATTTTCCAACCAATTCAAATTGCTTCAAAACTAGATTTATTAATTAAATAAGTCATTAATTAAATAATTTGGCACAATTGATGGGAAGAGAGATGAATGGACTCTACCAAAATAAATGAGGGGGAGTTATCAAATTAATTGATGGGGAGTTAATTGGGAGTTGAGGGGAGGTGATAAGTTAGGGGCTCGTGTGGGCCCCAACAAACAAATATCCTCCCATGAGAGGTTATTTGGGTGTGGGACCCACCTATAACATCCCCTTATAGGATATAACTACCAGACATAAATAAAATTTTGTTCCACAATTTTATTTAATTTATTTTAAATCCCCAAAAATTAACTTTCAACCCACAAAAAACACAACTGCAGCAAAGTTACTCTTAAGAGAATATCGGCACTGCGAGTTCATCGCTGCCCTCACATTTCAATTCCAAGAACCAGTTCAAAAGATAGAAAAACCTGCTCGTTCGTTCACTGAATGTACCCGAAAAAATCTTCATAAAATTATTCAGGGCACACCTGGCCTCAGAATCAGGTGCCATCAAAAACTGCGTACTTGTAAAATTCCAAATAATTTAAGAAACAAATTTACTTGAAATTTACATGTCTTTATAGATATCACCAATTATTGGGATAGGTTAATGATCTCTTATCATCACTTGATTAATCCTATGATTGTCAATTCAAATCCTCAAACTACAATCTTCCTTCATAGTGCACATAACTGGAGCTCTCTACGAAGGAACAATAGGAATGATAAAAATTTTCTTTATAAAATAATCAATTATGTTCATCAACACTAGAGACTATGGGTGTTTCAATGGATAAAGATTCATTAAAATTATGGTATCAAAAGACTATATAAATATTTCAAACTCAATATTGAGGTGAGAGGGATGTTTCTAAACATTGTGGGGGGAAACAACTAGGCAATTTTGAAAAACATTAGTGTCCTTCACTATATTTTCTCTCACTAAATCCTATAATGACTAAGAAGTTATGTAATGAAGGGATTTGAATGCCATCCATCCATCTTAAAACCATACTCATTATTGTAAATCACACACTATCACCCTAATATTGAAAACCTATACACTCCTCTAGAATCAATCGACCACTACTTGAATGGAATATAACACATCCAAGAAAATAATGAAATAATTTGGTTATATCTATATAAAAAATATATATACCAATAACTTATGGTACCCCATTATTATTCTACATTCCTAATACACATAAAACTATTTATTATGACCACTATCTAGTGTCCATGATAAAGATTTAATGGAAAGTATCACCATGTCCATTCAAAATACTCAGACCAATGTGGGTATAATAAAGGATTTAAAAATTCTAGAATCAAATAATTCATAAACCACGGTAGAATATTAATTAATCATACCATGAATAACGTCTAGGGCCACTAAAACTAGTGCCTTTATCACATTTATATGTCCTCAACTAATTCCTCTACCTCTCAATGGATGGACACTATATCCACACTCCTACATGGGTCCTCAATGGTGATTGACATCCTAGGCCTACCCACTAACAACTAAACCTCCTCATTATTGAGTATAATCCTACGGAAAATGCTATGGAGTTTAAGATGGAAGCCTTTATTCTAATATTTTCTCTAGTGTAAGTGTCACTACAACAGGGAGGGGGATTGACCACCCAAAACTCACTTACCCTCTAGGGATGAGGGAAAATATCATTGATAAGGTATAAAACATCTACAACCAATGAACAAAGTGGGAATGATCCTAATATATGCACAGAAACTTCTAACCCTCAAGAAATATATTGATAACTACCGATATCACCTTCTAAAAAATTCAAATATGGATTGGAACAACATATGTGACCCTCTATCCAATGCTTTTATCCCTAGAGGTCCCATATGAACTTCAAATAGGGGTACCCTAGACCAGTCATCCACTCTCTATATAATCCTCACCTTCTTTGGAACCACTAAATACATAGATATCAAAAAATGGGGTGAATTTGTAATAATTTTTTTGGTTTAATTAATCCTAAAACAATAGTTCTTAAGACTCCTCATCTTGAATTTTATTAAGGTAATATCACAAAAGGCACATAAATTTACTCCCCGTATCTCGAACTCTGATACTACTATAGTAAAGGGAGAGAAACCCCTACCTCTTTGCCACCTTCTTCTTCATCGATAACAATTAATCCTTGAAATCTTACTCGATTTTGGACCATGATGCATTCTTCTTATCCCAGTAATGGAGATACATTAACCTCCAATTACGTGATACTCCCCAAACATGGAAAATTTCTAGAGAATCACAAAACATGGAATGGTATGGAATCAGGCAAAAAGTGACCACCAACTCATTAATAAAATGATATCTCTTAGTATCATGGATGTTTCCCTCATACTTTACCATGATCTAAAATTTAATGTTGTGAATTTCTAGTATCACTACTCATCCTCCTAATCTGGGTCAACCATTCAAAAATCCACAAGGTTTTCCTTTTGAACCACCTCGACTCAGAAAAAATGTTTAAGGTGACCAATAAGAATCTATGAAATAAAAGGAATAAAAAATAAGTATAATAGAATGGGACTTATTTATATAAATTTAATTAATTAAATTTTCATTCCTTGAACTACTCCATTGAAAATAGAACATATAAAGTATGATGCATATACCTCTCCATGAACTCTACCCTAAAAATAAAATCACATTTCTTAGCATATTTATTAATCTATAATTCCATTCATTGGATCATATGAGGGAAAAAATTGATTCTTTGATAGTATCCCTTGTAGAAAACACATACTATGATTGTCTTGACCTGTTTCCTTTCCAACAAATAATGTTATCACCTGATTATAACTATGAAAACATCCAATATCCTATAAAACGCCTCTCATGCTACTATTTCATGAATCCCATTACATTGGTCATCCTATTGGATTGATAGTGAAGATAAGAAATGAAACTTGAGCCATGCATCCAATAGGACCTTGATTTCTCACATGTACTGGGTGTTTATCAGAAAAATAATGTGGGCATAATAATTAGAAAGGTGATAAAAATAAAGAAAATACCTCTATCCAATCATCATGAAATATAAAAATACCATAATATTAAACAATAAAAACCCAAAATTAATGAATATAATATAAATGAAAATGTATAAAAAATAATAATAAAAAATAATCATGTAGAAGTAATTATAACAACTCATTTCCCCAATCTAGTATCGTCCATCCAAATTAATAAATTCATCATGGGAAATTTAAAAACCTTTTACATATATGTGGGGTAAGAATAAAATGCTTACTTAGTAGGATCATACTAAAATAATCTCATAATAATATGAAAAGATTATACAAATTCCATTGTAAATATATGTAAGAACTAACCAAAACCTACACATTTTAACTAGAATCTCCAGTCTCACTAAGGTTCTCTCACCAAATAACACATCCCATAGTAGTATATTATTATTGTACAAATATTGCATGTAACACAAAAACCACATCTCCGCTAGTTTTCTTCCCTCATACAATGTGAATACATCATTTGATCTATTCCCTTTCATATCCACTAATAATGGAACCAACCAAAAATCATGCCCCATGGAACCAATTGTATATAATGTCATGTCTCCCCAACTGAAGCTCTCCAGTGACATAATTAGTGTAGTAGGGTATCCTGAATTCACAGGTTATCAACCATGTGATCTCCCCTTAGCAGGAATGACCCAGCCATATATCTCATTATCAACCACTGGTATCCCTAAAGGATATAGGTGAAATAAGAGTGGGGAGTGGGTGTAGTCATCATTCTATATCCTCTCCATCTAAGATGATAGGGGAAAATACCCTTGGGGAACTTGGTATCTATCAGGATATTCAACCCATGTGGGATATGTAAGAAAAACACAATACAATAAAAGTATAAAATAGTCACACACAATCCCCAAAATATGGGTTTACACAAGAAACACCAACACTACCACTATCAAGAAACTATGGATATCATTCCACTAATCACATCATTTAATGTATCATACTAACCCACAAGCGTCAAATAATGGACCACAACCCGTGTTAAATTTTCCATTATAAAATTTACCAATTAAGACAAAAATAATTATTTTTTTAATTATAAAAATAAATTCACAAAAAAATTAGTTTTAACCCTTAATAAATTTTTATATATTCCAATATTATTCCATTACTACTGAACCACTCTTAAGAAACCATAATGTAATGTCACGAAATTTTAACCATGGACACCAATCTACACACATAAATTCAATTGTATCATAAGAATATGCAACATATTTTTTTCATCGAATTCATTTATGTATTTATCCTATTCAATTGTATTCTAAAATAAATCCTATATTACAATTCATAATTCCATAAAAAGTATGTAACATTAACCAATAATAATCAGTATAAATGAAACATGATAATCATATTTTAATTCACTCATTACCATTAATTTCTTTATTCCAATTTATTTCCTTGATTCTTATAATTCATATCATTCGTACAATATAAATGATAGTCATGATAATATCACATATATATAAATAAAATTGAGATAACTCAACACCCTAGCCTCAAAAGTAGGATTCTAATTCATTGTAAGAGCTACAGAAAGACAGGATGATTTTTTTGGATGAAATAAAACATGATAACCTAAAATAAATATACAGTATATATATATATAAAAATAAAACTCTAATAAACACTCAACTACAGACAATAATGCCAGTGTAGAACCTATAATTGATATAGGATTAAGTTGGCCAAAATTAAAAGAAGAACTCACATAGAATAACACATATACAATTTATAAATTATACGGATGATCATTATGAATCCTAGGATGTTATAGATACTAAAATAACCAAGCGATCACTCAAATTTCAAGAGGAACAAAAGGTTAATGAGGGGAATTAGATGGTGGATTGAATTTAAGGACAGTTTATAAGCTTCAATATTAATGGAATCAATGGATTTTTCATGATGTAAACCACACATGGTTCATATATATCAATAAAATGATACTCAATTTAATGATCCCATGATGGATTTCACTTCATCAATAAACTATTTCTTCTATTGAAATATTATAGGATAGATCCACTAAAAAATACACCATAAACATTAATGTCATGGAAAGAAATTCATATCATGAACTACTTATAGATGAAAGTTACAAAACAATAATGTCTCTTAATTCAGGAATCAACCTATAGAAATATCATTCCCACAATAAAATGTTGATTCCAAGTGAGGATTCCCACCTATAGATTAATATTCAAGTCGGGATCCTTCTTTTCCCACCTCAATCTCATCTCCCGGCTCCCAATACACCAAACCCATAATGTGAAGTGCTATAGGGGTTAGGCCCATTACATTCCTCTAAGGAAGTCATGTTTTAGGAAATACTATTCAAACATGAACAGAACTATGGTAACCCTATCTCTTCAGGATTAAAATCACCCAGATTGTGCTGGTGCAATCGAGCCAGATGCCTTTCATTCTAAATTTTTCTATTATGAGTAGTCCTTTTTGTATTTATTTTTGGGTATATTATACATTGGTGTAGTTTATTATGATATTCATCTCCCTTGTTCTATATTTTTTATTAAAGGGGTAGAGTAATTTTCTCTTTTTTGACTCTTTATATTATAGTTATTTATTTTAAAAATGGTTGTTTTTATATTCAACATAATGTTTTATTACTCAAAAATATATTTTTAAAATTTTATATAATATGTTTTATTATAAAATATTATTTTGAAATATTTTTTATATTTATTAGGAAATATATTTACATATATTTTTAGTTTCTAATTATCAAAAAATTATTATATAATCATTATAATGTAATTTTTAAAAATGTGAAATAGTAATTGACATACAGTTGAAGTTATAGGGTACAATATATGTTATACTAAAACAATTTTCAAAATTATGTATTTAAAAGGAAAATTACATTAAATTAGAATAATAATATAATAATTTTTAAATTTTTTACATGTATACACAATTAATTGTCCACAATATAATGATTTATAGATAATTACAAATATAATTATAATTACATATAAGTAAATAAATAAGTTTTATTATAAATTAATTATCATTCCATATTTCTTGTATTGTCTATTGAAGATAGATTTATAAACATATGTTTTTTAATATCATAAAAAATAATTCAATTTTTTAAATTACAACTTCAAAAAAATCATACTGTCTAATTTTATATTTTTCTAAAAAAATTATATATTGATGAGTATAAAAAATTACATTTTTAAGATGTTCCATAAATTTTGTGTATCATCAGATATAAAAATGAATTATAAATTTATTCAATAATATTATAGAACAAATATTTATTTATAATGTAAAAAATTTCATTAAAAAAATGTTTTTAACATAGAAACTACTGTATGAAATTATGAATCCTAATTTATATTTTAATCTAATAAAAATAAATTTTTGATTCTTTTAAATAAAACAATTATCCATAAGATTTCATTCAGTACTGAATTGTTTTTATTTTAAAATTACCAACCTTTAAAATAAATTATAATCTCATTGAAATCACTATTATTCATATTCTCTATCATTATATATAAATTAATCAACATTTTTTCAGAAAACATTCCTTGTCTCCCCTTCTATATACCACCGGACCTTTCATCCCACCATTAAATTCTTATCTATTAAATTGTATACACAAATCCACTTATATAGTTCCCTTTCCATATATTTAAGTCCATTGTGGTGAAAAATCCCTCCTCAGAAGGTTTTAATATCTAATTATTTGTGGCAACCAAAGAGCCACGTGAGGTTTCCATTTCCTTGATCATAATATTTCATAATTATTATTCACTGTTTTAAAAATATGCTACACATCAAATTATTTGTCTATTATGACTTCATTTTCCTTATATGGTATATATTTTACCAATAAATGATGAGGTATCAACCATTATGTCTCACCAAATATTGTTTTTATAACATGTTACTTTTTTAAAATAATGGTTTCTTAATTTTCTATTCTCTTTTCCTACATGTGATTTTATATCTAATTGATTCTCCAAAAATAATGTAAATATACAAATATAATTTTAAATTCATTTTATCACTTATTTTTTACATATTATCAATTTTTAGTCGTCAAACATTTTAAATAAATCGTTACTATATATATATATGGGTTTTTTTAGAAACGGGGTCCTCTTATTTAAATTATTCTTTATCACTTTATGATAAAAAATTATGATATATAAAATTATACATATAATAATATATTTATTATAATATAAGATTAAATATAAATCAAATATATATTAGGGTTTCATTTCCTTTAGGTAGTTTTAAAAAACATCTCTCATCATGGGGGTTTTATAATACCTAAGAAAAAGATGATGTTTTCTTAAAATATTCATTTTTTAATATTATTAAAATTTTATTTGAGGATTTATTATAATATCTATATTCCACTAGTTTAATTATTTTTATTATGTAATTTATATATATTAATAATTAAAATGAAATAAAACTTGATTTGTCAAAGTTAAATTTAACTATTAAAAAAATCTTGTCTCGAAATATTCACTAAAAATTTATACTTTAAGGCCTATTGAAATATATTAGTTATATAATGAAATGAAACATATAATTTGATACTTTTAGACGTTATTGAACCATTTTATAATTTCCACTGATATATATGATTATACTAAATTATTTTTAGAGATTATAAACCAAATGACCTCAAAACAACTAATGTAGACCATACCAACATAGTAAAGGAATGATACATGATAGAAATGTA
The DNA here is from genome assembly GCA_963277665.1 of Viscum album. Taxonomy (NCBI): domain Eukaryota; kingdom Viridiplantae; phylum Streptophyta; class Magnoliopsida; order Santalales; family Viscaceae; genus Viscum; species Viscum album. The sequence goes on along the minus strand of OY728123.1, from coordinate 27,497,002 downwards.
ATTAAAATTAGTGATAAAAAATAAAATAACATTAATTTTTTTTTAAATTTAAATATATTTAAATATATTTATTTTATTTTATAGAAAAAATATGTGAGCTGGGACAGAAGTTCAATGTTCTTTTTCCATGCCTCAATTCCATTCGAGTATTATTCTTCTATTTTATAATTTCTACTAGATATGTCAAATTTAAAAAAATGAATAAATTAATAGTTCATTTTCATCCATAATTAATTGATGGCCTCATTATCATACCTCGGTATTTATATTTTTAATAATGCATTGTTCATAAAATTTCATTTCCCTATCTTTGAAATTTTTGGATGACATGTTATCTTTCATTATATATATCTCTATTCAACATTATACCATTCAAATAAGTGTAATTTATTTTTGATATTCATACCTTTACTAATATATTCAATAACCCTACTCTCTGTATTTGATTGAATTGTGTTCACCTATATAATGAAACATTGTATTAATTCTCAAAATAGAATACCTTATATTTTATTTGATGTAAATAACTTATAGTTAATTACCTATAATGAAAGGAATTTTAACCATAGTATTATTATTTTTCATTTAATAAACATTTTATTTTATTGGGAAATCATTTTATTCCCATTTATTGATTTATTATTGGGTTTCAAATTCATTTGGTATGCATATGAATGTATATGTTATGATGTGATGAATATGAAGGAAATTATGTAACCCCCCTATGTATTATGTAATGTGTTATTTCTCGTTACATATATTTATTATGTTTCAAAATTATTCTATAATTGTTAAAACTTATAAAAAAATTATATTTCACATTTCTTATGTGTGAACAAGATATTATATTTGCTTACAAATTTTGTGAGGGCATTTGATCAAAATGTTATGACGTCTTGGTAATGAGCCTTACCCTATTTTATGATTACATTATTTATATTTGTTCCAAATTACTATTATTTTCATGATTATTACACAACTATTCTATCATCTCTCTTAGTCCATGTTTCTGTGATTTATTCTATATAATGATTATTAACTCTAATAACATCTCACCCCATTTTATATGCCATAATTTTTTCAATGATTTTTTACAATTCTATAATACATCATTTAAACATACTTATAATAATACTGTAACCATTAAATTTCACACATGATCATGTCACTCATATTACATGTAACACTTGAATGTTTTAGGGAATGTCTTCTCTTTTTTTAGTTAATTCTTAGATAGCTTACATTTCACACGACACTGAGTTTAAATGAAACCATGATATACTATTAATATTAATATTTAAAATGAAATAATCTCCTATAAATTAAGTTGGTGCTTCTCAATATTATTAAATGCCTTATGAAAATATATTATTGAATACTTTGATAACTAGAGAATTAAAAATAAATATAAAACCCAATTTAATATAAAGGGAATATTTTTATAAAAACTATTATTTTGCGCTAAAGGTTTTTTATCTAAATAAATTAACTTAATTTATAAAAGTAAAGTATATTAATTAAATTTATATTTAATATATTAAATATATTTTTTAACATTCATAACATCTTTTCTAAAAATGATAGAAAAATAAATACAATTTTTCGACATAAAATGCCATATTTTTCTAAAGCCGGTTTTTTTGTTTGTTAATGGCCACTTGAATTAAATATTTTTTTGAGACTTTTATATATAATATTTGAAAAATAAACTAATTTGTTAAATAATATTCTAAAAAATTAATTTGGATGAAATTTTGGTATATTTATGATAAATGTCATGTATTTATTAATAGTAAATAAATATTGCATTTAAATTGAAAACATCATTTTCATCTAAATAATTTATGGTTCTAAGTTATATTTTTAATTGGTTTTAAAGTATAATTAGATAAATATTATATAATTTAATCCAATTTATTTTATTTTAATAAATTTCACATTGAATTTGGTTATCATAAGATTTTAATATTTTGAACGTTTACACTTTAAAAACATGTTTTCTCATTCTATCAATGTGATTAATTTTAAATTAATTTCTAAAACATCTATGTTAAGAATTTTTAATAATGGAATAAATATTTGGAATAATTGGGTCCAAATTAATTAAATAATTTTATTTTAATTATCAGAATTATGAATAGTAACATCAGTACTTTTTTATTAGCATGGTTAAAGTTCAATCGAGTGGTTAAGGGAAGAAATAATATTATAAATATAATAAAATTACCCTAAAACATGTCCAAATTTCATTTAATTCATGTATTTAAACAATAATAATCCAAGGGATTTGATTGCATCTTTTTTAATCCAATTGAATGAGAGTATAACATTTGGTATATTTATTTAATGAAATGTTAAGGATGTCACACCCATGTATTTCATAAAAATATAATTTTTAATATTGAGTGATATATAAGATTAATTAGACTATAAATACTCATTTTTTATCTAAATTATTTATCTTAAATATTTTTATTTATTTTTAATTTTTATAAAATAAGAAATTAACTTAACGGAATAAACAATGATGATGCCATAATTATTTCATTGATAGAAACAACAAATAAAAGACATAAAAATATTAAAATAAATATAATTTTAAATATTTAATGTCCTGAAATAATTTTATATATCACTAAGATATTAGTGATATATTTGATGTTTTTTTAAAGGTATATTTTATTAATGATTTTTGTAAAATTTAGTGTAGTAAATAGTATCAAAATTTCAATTAATGTAATATTAAAATGAATAATATTTTATTATATGTTATAAAATTTATAAAAATCTAAAATTCATCCATAGGATTTAGATAAGGTTTAAAATTTCATCCATTACTTATTTATGGTAATTTTGTCATTTTTTTAGTAACTATATTAATCCTTAAAGAGTAAAAATCAATGTTGTCACATTAATAGTTAATGAGCTTAATTAAGGGTCAAAACCAAAATACAAGGGTCTAACCATAACCTAAACTTGTAAAAAATTTATTGAATGAATATGATTATACCCTTATCACCTTAATATAAAATTTGATTTTTTATGGGAACTTTTATATTGAAAAAACATATATATTATTTAAATCAACGATAATTTCAAGATGCCTCTCTCTTTTTATATAATACATTTTATGTGTTCACATTGCAACAATATCATGATATGAAGGATCCTAAATAGGTATTTTTATATTAAAAATGTATTTTCATTATAAAATTTTATATTTTTATTTAATTATATAATTAACATAAATGAGTTTTCAAATCTAAAATAGTATTTATTTAATTATTAAAAAAATAAATAATTGATTTTAAACGTATAGATTTTGATATATATGGGATTGTTTTATGTGTATAATGAATTTTCAATATCTATATGATATATTAGATATTTTCTTAAGAATTAAATTCAAATTTCTACTTCTTCTTAATGCATTTACAGTCAAATTTAATGAATAGTATCAAATTTTACAACAATGATACATTATTGAATTAATATACAATTAAATTATTTACATATCACCAAAATGTTATAGAATAACAAATTTGATATGATATGGTTGAAAATGTATTAAATTATTCATTTATAGTCCACTACTATAAATATGGCCTTTATTAGTGCTTGAAAAGTGCATTAACAACGCTAAAAAAGCACTGTTAATCGAGGCGAAGATAAAGGGGGGTCACTTTTATTAGTGCTCAGAAAAGCGCTGATAAAGGCACATTTTATCAATGCTAAAAAAGTGATGATAAAGGACCTCTTTTATCAGTGCTAAAAAAGGTACTAATAAAAGGGGTCCTTTATCAGCCTTTTTTTAGCGTTGATAAAAGGGGACTTTTATAAGCGCTTTTAAAAAGTGCTGATAAAAGTAAAAAAAATAAAAAAAATAGATAAATTATATAATATGGGGGGAGATTATAACAGCACTGGAACCCCCCCCCCCCCATTATCAGAGCTAGGCAGACCCCCAACCTCATACTCTCCTACGCGCTATCCTTCCCGTGCATCCCCACATATGGGTACCTCCTTGCTTCCACCCGAACTCGAACCCGCGACCTCCCCCTTGCGCGTCTGCACCTTTACCACTAAGTCATTTCGTTTTTTCTCTATTTAATGATACATCTATTTATTTATATATATATAGTTATATTTATTTGTATATTAATATAGATTCATATTAATATAAATATATTTAGTTATACTAATACATATATATTTATTCATATATTAATATATTTATTCATTTATTCGTATATTAATATATATATATATAGTAATATTTATTCGTATATTAATATAGATTCATATTAATATAAATATATTTGGTTTTATTAATTCATATATATTTATTAATATATTAGTATATATATATATTCATTTTTATATTAACATATATTTATATTTATTTATATATATATTTGTAGTTATAATTTTTTATGCATTTATTTATTTATATATTAATATATATCTGTAAAATTAGTTTTAAATACATTTATAAAATATGTGTTTTATGTGTTTTTATAAATAAATAAGTATTTACATACATACATAAACACACACACACATATATATATATTTACAAATAAATACATATAAATGTGTCTTTGAAAAGCCATAGAATGTTAAAACGACCATACCTTCTAATCCAGAAGCCCGTTTCAACTGCACAACCAGTCAAATCAAAGAAAATGAAACAATATTTGATATGATATGTGGTACATGCTTAATGGACATTTGGATTAAGAGTTATACATGTTTGAATGTTAAGAAATCGAGTATCCTGGCTAAAAACACAATTTTGGAGGCCTTCTGAGCATTTTTTGGCCTCGAAAAATGTGACAAAATGTTCCCTTGCATCACTAGCAAGTAGAGCTCATCGCATTATTCGAGTTGATATGTTGTAGAGCTCAAACAGACACCCATATCAAAATTTTTGGTCGTTTGACGTTTTATTTACATTTTCATCTTATTTTAGATCTTTTATTTTTATTTTTTTATTTTTTGTCTTCCAATTTTTATTAAATGATTATTAATCGATGATAATTAGAAAATTATTAATTAATAATATTTTTTTAAAAAAATTTAAATCCATTTTCACAAAATTTATTATATATTAAATTTAAATGTTTATTTATACTTATCTAAAACATATTTAAAAAATATATATTATATTTATATCAATATAAATATACTCATATAACAATATATTTTTTTCATGATTTTTTTTCCAAAACATAAAATTTATCAGTGCTATGAAAAAATTATGATAAATCCTCCCTTTATCAGGGCTACTAAAAAAAGCACTGATAAAGGGGTCCCCTTTAATAGCGCTAAAAAAGAACTGATAAAGGGTGCCTTTATCAGCACTAGAAACAGCACTGATAACCCCCCCTATGAGTGATTTTTTTTAGCACTGATAAAGGGTGGCACTGCGAAAACCCATTTTTGTGGTATTGGTCCATTTTGATGTATTTGGATCGAGAGTAGACTTAATATATTTTACTATTTTGAGAGTTTCCAAAAGTTCCTCTCACCTCAATTATAAATGGGAACCTCCTAACTCACTTCCTCAAACCACATTGAACCTCATTACGTGACCAAACCCTTACTATTTCTCCCCCAAACAATATTATACATGTTCAGGTAGTCCTATTATTTCAAAAATACTAACCTTAGATCCCTTAAGGAGAGATCTAAAGGGAGTGTGCTAAAGAGGAGGCAATCATTTTGACCAACTCATCCATGTTAATTTCTTATTCTACCTCCTCATCACGAGTTATATCTGTGATAATGTAATAAATCCAATATAATAGAAATTCTTGGATGTTATTATGATTATTAAACAACCATATTCCGGGATTTATCCATCATATGATAAATGAAATCATTAGGTTTGTGTGTGTTTGTACGACTTAATGTCTCCACACTATGGTGTAAATTTATTTTCATCGCCACAATATCTGGATGGGTATAAGGATAAATATACTAGATATAAATTATTAATAATATATTATATTAATTATTTATAATTAATACACCATCCAATTATTTTCCATTTCTCCATTAAGGGAATGATATCATCACTCGTGCGTACGTATGGTCTACCGTCTCCACGACACAATATGATTTTTTTTCCATTTCAACCATTGAATAATGATTATAAAAATTTATATAATGATTAAATATAGTATCTATGAACGTAATATATATTTTTAGATTAAATAAATATATTTTATTAAAAAACACAAATTACATTAAAAGACATGCATAATAAAATGAAGATGTTAACACATGATACAATGGTTATGACAAAATATTATTAACAAAAAATTATAATAGGATTATATATGAAATAATAAATATGAATATAGTTATGTTATAAATCAATAACATCCATTAAATCATTATTCAAGAGGATAAATCATGTTCAATTGAAGTAATATAAAAGTTAATGGTTAATTTCACAATCTCATTGTTATTCATGATTGTTTATACGTAAGTATATTCTATGGAATATTTATCATCAATGTCCATGATTCTTAAAAATACTTTTCACCTATTTTTATGAATATCCTAAATAAATATAAATAATTTCTACCTATGTTTTACTTTTTATAACAATGTTTCAAATGAATCTTTTTTTTTCATTTTTCCAATGAGGTACTTTTTTACTTTTTCAAAAAAAATATAAAAGGAATGTTTTTTAACTTATATGACATGAGCAGGTTTTCCCTTAATCAGGACACCTAAATTTCTTGAAGTTTCCTTTACATGTTTATGTGATTATTTTCAAAGTAAATTTTTTATTTTAAAAATTATAGTCTTTTAAATAAATGATTTCAAATAAAAAAAATAGGTATTTATGTCAAGAAATGTTTGATGATTTTATTTTATTATTTTCATTTATGTAAAAATCCTTTTTTAGGTCATATTCTTGATTGAGTTTGATATCTTATTATTCCATCTACCCGATTTTATTGATGGTTTTATGATCATTTTAACTGTGGATGTTCTATTATGACACCATTCATGGTTTATTGTCAATGTATTCACATTTTGTATGCTAGTGTTTCAATACAAATGTTTATTATCATTCACTCCTTTCATATGAGGAATGAATTAGACTTAGTCAATGACTAGAAGCGCCTGAAATAGCCCCTTGATGCATCAGTAGGTCTCATTAGATAAAATTGTTCAAGTATTGGATGATATTGTTACCCATTTATGTATGGTGTCTTAGCCAAACCATTGACAGTTAATTTATGATGTTTGGTATTCTGTATTCCCTCTCTATGAGATTGGTTATTGATATTCCATGTGATTTTTAGAATAGTAAAATTTGCAGGATTATTTTTATGTCTCATGTGAATACTTATATGGTTTTATTTATTCTGACCATATTAATCCTGGGTTGTATTAAATATAATTTTTTCCAGTTGTTCACCTTTTCTTATTGTTAATGACTATTTATTAATGATAACTTCTTTTGTACATTTACCCTAACTGAGAATATGAGATGTCATATTTCTTAGGTTCTTTTATTCCCAGGATTACACAATCTATATTATGGTTAATATGCAGGGATAATATATAATAATATTGGATCTATCAATGGATTTACTATTTTGTATTATATAGCTTCGTTGTAGTGTATGTTTCATGAATGTAATTTGGTTTACAAAACTACAAAACTGATTAGTCCTTTGGGATTTGATTCGTGTATCTATTCCAATTTAATAAATTAATGCAACAACTCTGGGTTATTTGGGTGTAGTTCATTATAGTTGGAATCAGATGGTATTTTTTAGAATCCTTGGAAACTAGATTTAGGAAATACCTGATTATGGAACCTAACCCTAAGATAGAATTTGAGGATAAGGGTAGTAGAACATCCCAAACAAATGATGTCTATGATTTTGGGATAGTCTACACATAAATATTTCAATTTATTCTATGTATTTCACTAGTTCTGGGATTATACATTTTGTTTCATAATTATATGATCTAATCCAGCGTGTGTCATCATTTAGAGATGGCTCCTAGAAGATGGAATGTGAACCTCACTAATTCATGTGATCTGAAGAGTATGCATGAAAACATAATTTATGGGATTAATATAATATTTCTTAGGAATGTATTCTCCCAAACATTCACATCATATAATGACATAATATCCCTATCTAAGTCTTATGGCTTCAAAGATAAGCAATATAAGAAGGGGGAAGGTGGGAAAATATGTATAAAGGGAAGAAAGGAAAGAAGTATTTTTTCCACATGAGATAATTGTGGAAATAAAATTTGTAGTAATTTTTTAAAAGGATTAGGATTTTCATTCATATGTGTATAGAAAGGACATTAAAGGGTAAGAAAAAGGTTGAGAGTTTATAATTCTTCAACTGTAAGAAGATGGGACACTAGGAAATCAATGTCTCAGGTTTTAATAGAATATACCCCAAAAGATGGAAATGTATCATGGTAAAAATTATACAACTACAAAATAATAAGAGGAATTATTAATTTTATTATGCATGGATTAATGGATTATTTCATTTGAGTATTTTATCAATGATGTACTGGTCATAAGAAATATTGAATAAATGAGGATTATAATACAGTACTTCTTCTTTAAGGATTTGGAAAAATGAAATTTTTCATTAAGGTTTTTATGGTGATCAATGTATTAATATATGTGGTATCTGACAACAAGAGAATATTTTATTTTTTTAGAGAATATATTGTTAAAATTAATTTTTGAAATTTAGTGACCATCCATAAAAAAATTAGACTATGATTTTCGATATATTTATTTTGGATGAGTCTTAAGGATAAAATTGATTATGTTGATAATTAGATATTATTGTTCGATGTTAAAGTATAATTTAACATATTGGGTAACATTTTCTAATCAACTTGGTTTCAATAAAAATTTAAAATCTGAAGGAATAACTCAGGGATATTATGATTCATAAAAGTTTTTGAGGTGTGACAAAATCATTGGAACATTCATTTATAGGTGTAACGGTTAAAGTGGAATTAGATCAAAGAACATCCAAAGGATGTGATTATGATTTTGACAAGGAATGAAATCTTATAAGTACTTATTTTCACTATAAAAGTGTTCCCAAATATAGGGAAAATATTTTCTTAATAAAAATTATATCTATTTAGTTTTTTAGAAAGCAATGGTATTTTAACCGACAACAAGATTTGTGATTTTGTAACTGTTAAATTTCTAATGAAAATGTTCTATATCACTATACACTATAACTTGAAAGTTATTTTTATCTTGAATTTCCATGTTTTAATATATGGAACACATGTATGTGTTATCTGATGTGACCTTCATAAATCCCTTTCATTATTTTAAAATGAATTTTTCAATAACCCTCTTTCCAATTTTGTTTTCTGATAAAGGAATTTTCAAGTATCATGCATTGATTTTTGAAGTGAAATTTCGAATTGTGAGGATTTAATTTACTGAATAAGGGGAGATTGTAACACCCCAAAATGTTATGACACGTCTTCCTTTTTATGTTATTCTTTTTGATAGCATACAATGCACTCGTCACTGAGTTTAAATGAATCCTTGATATACTATTAATATAATTATTTAAAATAAAACTATAGCTTATCCGTTAAATTTGTGGATATGAATATGATCCACTATATTATGAAAATATATTATTGAATTTATTGGTTAAAAAATAATTATAATTAAATATAAAACCAAATTTATTATAATGAATTATTTTTAAACACTATTATTATATGCCAATGTTGTTTTAACCTAATAAATTTAATTAATTGCAATTAGTGAATTATATTAATTAAATATATTTTTATTATATTTTATCTAATTTTTAACATTCATCCTATGTGTTTTCTAGACATTATTGAAAAATAAATGTTATTTACACAAATAAAAAGGTAAATTTTTATAAAGGCAATTTTACATCCACTTAATGGTGCTATTTTATTAAATTTATTTTTTGAAACTTTCCTTAATTATATTTAAAAAAATATTATTATCTTAAACATGAAAATAAAAATTTACTTGGGATTATTTTTTGGTATTTATTTGACAAATTTCATGTCCTGATGAATAGATAAAAAATATTTCATATTAATTGAAAACATTATTTTCATCTAAATAATTTATGGGGTTTAAGTAATATTTTTGATTAGTTAAAAAGTATAATTGGATCAATTTTTTATCATTTAATTCTATTTATGTCATTAGAATGAATTTCTCAATGAATTTTGACATAAAACACTTCAATCATTTGAATATTTTCACCAAAAAACCTAATTTTCTTGTTCTCTCAACAAAATTAATTTTAAATTAATTATTTAAAATTAATTTTTTGGTAATTTAAAAAATGTATTCAATATTTTGAATCATTAGGTCCAAATTATATAAATAGGATTAATTTATTTTGGGGAATTATGAATTGTATCTTTAATAAAATATTTTAATAACATGGTTAAAGTTAAATCTAGTAATTAATGATAAAAATATAACTATAAATATTATAAAATTACCATAACACTTCTTCAAATATAATATTATGTGTGGGGTTCAACCAAAATAATCATTAGACCAAGATTATAACCTTTGGAGTCCACTAGAAAGAGAGTATGAAATTTAATATATTTTATTTAATGAAAATTTCAAGATGTAACACTCATGTCATTAATAATTAATTCATTTATAATATAGGGTTATATAGAAGATAAATTCAACTATAAATATTCATTTTTAATTTAAAAAATTAATTTTAATCATTTTTTTTATGAAATAAATAATTAATTTAAATTATTATACAATGAAGATATAGTAATTATTCAATTAATGGAATATAAAATAAATTTTACTAAAAATATTATAAAAAATATAATTTTACATAATTAATAGAATACATGAATTTTATATTTTTTTCATTTTAGTGGTATATTTGAATTTTTTTATTGAATATATTTTATTTTATGATTTTTTGTAAAATTAAAGAGAATTAATAGAATCAAAATTTTCATTAATGTTATATTAAAATAAATAATATTTTATTAAATGATATAAACATTATAAAATTCTAAAATTATGTCAAATTATTTATATAAGGATGAAAATTTCAATTAGTAAGTATTTATTGTTATTTTTTCATTTTATTGCAACTATATTAAACCTTAAAGAGTAAAAATTATGGTTATCACTATAAGAGTCGAAGAATTTAACTAGTTGTTAAAACCAAAAATCTATGTTTCTAAACTGGTACTAAAATTATTTTATGAAGAGGATTAACCTCATATAAACTTATGATTTAATTGGAGCTAGTTAATAGAAACATGTCCATGAAAACAAATTATATATTATTTAAATTAAAAATACTTTCAAAGTGTCACCATGTGGATAGAGAGTAAGCAATCTTATCATCAATTTCGCCTTCAATCAAGATCTCATTCCATGACGTTATATAGAACACCATGTGGATGGCCAACAAGAAATATCATATTAATTGTTGGAACACTTTTTGTAGTGAACATCCTCACAAATACGTGATTAATATCCACATATACATGATTCAAATGACTATTACTAAATTCATCATTCACCAAAGCAGCAATAATTTTATTCCAGTGAAAATTATAATAGAGAAACTAAACTATACATTAATTCACAATGATACACTGGTCTAGAGGCCTAATCGATATGTGATGTTCAACACTAAATACTGCGATAAGAAGAAATGTGATGCCTCAATTATGACCCCCACATGACTTCTTAAATTCATTAATAACATTACAAGCCCATCAGGGTTCTCTCTCTTTGGAGAATTTGGAAAAATAAGCTCCCAACACATGACTAGTTGATAAAGGAAAATCAATTCATCATTTTGGGCTGCCACATATGCCTTAGGGTGGAAGAAAACATTCACAAATTCTTCAGTAGTTATGTTTATGTAAAATAGATGTGGGATTACATAACATGAATTTTAAGCCTTTAGTTTCAAGAAGTTTAGAAGATGGGATATTACAAGGAATACATCACAAAGGCTAGGAAAATTAAATTTATATAAGGGAATGTTTTTGGCCACTGTAGTAGTAAGTGTTTCCTTGATATGGTAGGTATGAAATGTAAGTTTGTTTGAACGGAAGGATCCATCAATACATGATGGGGTTGTTGAGATTCAAAAGGAGGTACATGAAGCATCAAGAGTGCAGTTTGGCACAATACAAAACTGCAAGAACTGGATATTCTTATAACCTTGGGTGTTATAGGCATACCTAATCCACCCCTTTTCCATAAATACGAGACTACCCAGAAAACATGGTCCATTTTTTTATAACAATATTGTACTTTTTAATTTACATAGCCCGAGATCGCAAAGGTATAAAATTTTAGAGAGTCATGATACAATTGGAGAATTCCCAACAAAAAAAACTAAGAAAAACTGAACTTTAAATGTGAAAACACCTTAGTAAGACCTCAGCCACTATCTAACTTCTACACACATTTATTCTCTATGAAAATAGATTTTGAAAACATATGGTGAGTGTCGAAATCTCAGTAAGGGGTTTTCAAGATTAAAGAAAAACATGAAAGAGTTCATTAAACAAAAGGTAAAACACATTATAATGTTTTTTAATTCAAACATAGGGAAACATGTAACTATTCAAAAACAAACACTTTAATAAAAACGATTTCAATTTAGACATGCAACATTTGGAAAATCCTCATTGATCATTATTAATGTAAGAGTAATTTCACTAAAAGACCTATAAGCATCCATAATAAATTCTCAAAGGCAACATGAATCATGACATGGATTCTCGATTCACTCCCCAGACATGAAACGTAACATAAGCATGAGTTGCGATCTCATTGCACATGGAGAAGCATGAGTCATGTCTCACTGCACATGGATTAAAATGAATAAAATCTCATTACATATGATTTTGCATGAGTAAAACTCTCATTTCATGTGATTTAGCATGATAAAACCGTCATTGAACATGATTTAGAATGAGTAAACCCTCAATGCACGATTTAGCATGAGTAAACTCTCATTGCACATGATTTAGCATGAGTAAACCCTCATTGCATGTGATTTTGTATAGAATTTCTTTTTAGACAAGAGTTTAGAAAATAATTTCATAAATTAACCTTTGTGTATCATGATAAAAGAACTACAATTAAAATTATAATTTCATGTGCATGTATATAGTAATTGTTTTCTTTATAAAAGACACAAGTACATACTTAAATATCGGTGCTTGAATAAAACTTTACCACATGCATATATATATATACCGATAAAATATTAAAACAACACTATTATATACATACATCATTAGAGATATACATGTCTTAAATATATTATTTATGAAATTATATTTGTATAAATATATATACATCGACTTTCATAGAGTGATAATCATCATTTTAAATTTTGGATAACATCACTTTCACTCGAAGGGTGGGTCTGAATGTATTAAATTTATTTTAGTGAAAATAGCGGTTTTAATCATTCCATGATATATATATATATATAACATTTTTAAACATTAATAAAAAATAATATATATATATATATATTGAATATCTAATTATATAACTCATTTTTATAGGAGTCCAACAAAAAACGTTACTTATTCAAAATAATACTCAAGTTATGGATTAAAATAATTACGGACATTAATTTGTCAAATTCCCATATATGGTTTTAAAATAAAAATTTAAGCATAGATATTGTTACCCCAATGATATAAAAATAAACTATTTAATATTCCATGGAGTGATATTTAGTACCAAACTAAAAGGAAATTGACTTAAAATACATGTATCTCTGATGATACCTGATCATATTTCACAAAATAAAATTTCTCAATTGTAAGAGTTGGTGGCCTTGAACCAACTACTCTGTACTTTATTCATTAATAAAAGCCTTATCACATCTTGATTGTTCTACTGTGTGATAATGCATGTGATAATGTCCTAAGGATAGCTGTTGCATTAAAGGGTCATAGCAGATCCCTGCTATGATGAGAACCCAGAAGTGTCATAACACTGTTCATGAATATATGTTCTATGACTGGTTGATATTATTTGAGGGACACAAATAATACAGGTCCTTAGGGGTGAGGACTCATAAAACTTTGAGGTACCTTCTAATGGTGTGCACCCTTGGTAATATCCGGGAGGATATTATGAGAACAAGACCCACCAATAGGAAATCCACATTTCATAGTGTCATTGGATGTTCCCATCTGCGAACGTGTGTATTGGTCCTTATACTTTAAGATTATTATTAATGGGTATTACAACTCACGCACTTAGATCTTTTGACAAAAAATGTGACGACACACTGTTCGCAGTGATGTAGGATACGTTGGGTGCGTCACGAGTAATACTGCATTAATAGATAATGCGAGAAAAGATTTTTCCTTTCTATTCCATAATAGATGTAGATATCTCAGGCCCTTTGATAGAATTGATAAAGCCTAAATAAATCAATGGCCATGGTAAGGTATGGGAAAGTTCAATCCCGGGAAGTCAAAGAAAGAATAATCGAGCACATGGCTTGAGGGCACTAGCATGCAACCCGCTAGAATAGATATATCGAGAAAAAGGGATTATATTACACGGTAAGCGTTCGTAGGAGGTGACACGTCATTGCAGCGTTAACTTCTATATCTATGGGATCCTTGGTGTGTTTCTAGATGCTAACCTTGGACTTTAGGCAGGCTCCGCCTAAGTACACTGAGAAAGATGCCTAGAGGGTCACACACTAAGTGTGTCCATGTATCTCAGTTAAATATAAATTTAACAAGTTAAATAAATATTATTCCTGACTGTGGTTTAATAATTATTTAAGGATGCCTGATCGCATTTATTTCGACATTAGTTATTAAAGAGAATATATTGTGGGTGAAATAATATATATATTTATTACGGAGTAATGTAGTTACATTTATATAAGAAATAAATAGCCATTACTCAAGGTCTAATAAATATGGTGGAAGAAATAGATAAATTGAAAAGTAAAAGTACACGCCGTGTATATTTATATACATGCCCTGTAGTTTTTTTTTTGGGATTCGTGAGAAAATATTGTCTATTTAATTAAATGATATCAAATGGAATACGTTGGGTGCATGTCAAGTAATAATGATGGTCAACTGCCATTATTAAGACATGGGGTATTACTAAGAATTAAATGAAATGATTAAATTATTTCGGGAAATTATTTCATTTTCTTATTCTAAGTATTATAATCCCAATTACATTATTCTCATTGAGATAGATCCATTGTTGTGCACAACAGATTGGGAAATACTCTCAAGCCATGACAAAATACCCTTTCCACCAAGAACGATTTCATGTTACAAGAGTGAGATTCTCCACCAGTTCAAGGTGGTAGAAGGCGGACATCGCAAGCGAAGGTTCTTCCGCGCTAGCACCCGGAGATCCCTTCGGCAACATCCAGAGATACGTGGACCACGTGTGGATCACCGCTAGAGGAATCCAATACTTAGATTGTACAATGCAAGGACGGATCACATGATCATGACCAGATACTCCAACGAAGAAATAATTCCATCGAGGTAATTATTATGAATTAATTAAATTAATTACAACCAACATATGATGATCCTATCTCAAGGGTTTCGGGACACTTCTTTTCTTTTTCTTTCTTCGTTCTATTCTGATGATTCGGCGTTTTAAATCGTGATGGATCTCGGATTGAATGTTGTTTAACGTTAAAATTAAAGTTGGGTTAACCCACTAATGGGCTTCCGCTGCGCCCGGAACCATCAAGTGGTATCATAGGGGTAATATCATTGATTATAATTATTTTTTTTCGTTGGTGATTTATACATTTAATAATTTAGTTATTTCAATTCATGTTTATTCGTTCTGTAAATCTGAATCTCGAAATCTGTTCCTCCTCCCTCATTTCTCATTTACCTCACAAGAACGAATTTTTCTTTTAATTTTGATAAAAATAAAATAGAGGAAGTCATTCGGAGGAGACAAACGTTTTTTGTCGTACAACACCAGAATACACAGTGTGTATTCGGATGTACACGTCGTGTAGTCTAGGTTCAGTGCATTGACTGATCTGTGAAATTAGGTCATGTACTAGATTCATTCAATGAATTTAAGACACCGTGTGTTGACCAGAAACATGTGGCACACGGTTTTCAGATTACACGCCATGTGGTCCAATGCACACGGCGTGTAGTCCCTTCGGGTTAGGGTTGGGCTGTGTAGCCCATACACGGCTTGCCCAGCTTGAAACCGTGTAACGTCGAAACTACACGGAGTGTTTCCCACAAAACACGCCGTGTATTCTGAAAATTTTCCAAGTACATTAACACACCCTGTCCCCAGGTGTGTACTTCCGATGGATGATGAAGAAAAGTACACGCCGTGTAGTCGGAACTACACGCCGTGTACTCACTCAAATTACGCAGATTTATTAAATTTTATTTTTATATTATACAAACCCCTGAGACGTGTACCATGGTGCTAGTGTAAAGCTCAGGCAAAACACGTGATAGATGTTTTATATATATGTGTTTAATTTAACATATGCGTAGTGAACATGAATTCATCAGGTAGCCTCCAAGGTACAAGTTACGTTCATGGATAATTTTAAATGAATTTATTTGTTTAAAATTATGATGTATGAGAATCTCAAGGAAATTCAGAAAAAGGTTTTAAGATAAAAGGATTGATTAATTAAATATAATTAATTAATTCAAGTGTGATTTATCTTAAACAAGAACTATTAATGAATTGAATGCTAGTTTTATTTATGCATAAATATCGTTGCATGTATGGATTATCATGAGCTAGACTGAGACCATTGTATGTGAATGGTTTCTTTTAATTTATTTATTTAAATTAAATTTGTTGGCCTGTGAGCCATCTCCTCATTAATATGTAGGGTCTGCGCGCCCAAGAATTATTTTATCTAACCCCCCCCCCTTTTTACCCCTCACCTGCATATGAGATAAATGCATATGTAATGGATGGAGCTCCCAAGCTAGTGGAGGCGGCTCATGTCAGGAGAAAAGGTGAAACCAATCCAAGTAGATACAAAGGTGGACATGTGGAAAGCTGAAAACACTAACCTAAAAGGTTCAAGGTGTTTCTACCATAGGTCTTGGGTTAGTTTATGAACCGCTAGATAAACTAACCAATAGAAAAATATCATGATCATACCATTTATTTTATTTCTATCAGTTGCATGGTTTATTTATTGTGGGTGTGTTGTCACGATCACACAATTAATGAAATAAACGAGCATGCAATATGAAACAAAAAATTAAACCGGCTTATACGTAAATATTTTCTTAGACATGGTTAATCACTTAATTATATCCCACTTAATATTAACAAGAATGTAACCAAAGATAATAAAATGGGAATTTACGTATAACAATAAAATCCCTAAAAAGAAATATTAAGTCGGCATAGCCTTCCATAATCATGGTTAGAATCGAACCATAGTTCAAAGTGCTTGACCAACCCTAGTTGGGGTGGTTTCAATTATCAAGGAATTCTAATTCACGGTTTTGTGTTGAATTGACTTGGTTTGAATCAAGGGTTGACTGCCACAGGAGGACTTGGTGTGACCAACTGGAAAAGGTTGAGGAAATCCAAAATAAAAGGATTTCAGGATTGGGGTGTCCACGTGGCAGATTAAGGAGCTATGAGTTAATGGAGTTGTCATTTTGAATGCCTTTCTAAAAAACTTCATGTTTCTTGACCAACAATAGTTGGGGTAATGTGAAGGGAAATATGGATCCTTGCTACTAGAATATTCACGCAACAGAATATTCTGAAATCAATGGAGAGGTCTATTGGATTTCGATAAAATAGTGGGAGACTAATAAGTATTAATTTATTTATTTGTCTCAATTTTTTTTATAAAGTATTAAACCTTTTCTCATCTTAATTTGTTGAAACGGTAAGAAAAGGACTTCAAACATATCATTGCGTACCATAATTGAAAAAAGAAAACCTTCTCACCGGCACCAATTTCCAAGAGTGGCAGAGGTGTTTACGTGCCGTCCTTCACCATGAAAGGAAATTGTATGTGTTGGAAGAGAACATTCCAGTTGCGCATGGGAAATAGGCTAGTGATGAGGAATTATCTCTCTACAGAAAACACATGGATGATGCCACAGATGTCCAGTGTTTCATGCTATCGTCCATGTCTAATGAGCTCTTGATGTAACATGAACACATGGATGCGTATAGCATCATGTCTCAAATTAACGATATCTACCAATAGAAGGCGAGACAAGAGAGGTATGTGATCTCCAATGCTTGGTTTACCAAGAAGATTGGAGAGTCTGCACCAGCTGGGCCACATGTAGTCGAGCATATTGGATTCATTGAACACCTGGACATCATAGGGATTCAATTCAAGGATGAGTTGAGTAATGATCTCAACCTCTCATCACTTCCCAAGACCTTCTCTAGATTCATTGTCAACTATAACATGAGCGGTAATGAGAAGTGTCTGTCGGAGCTTCTGACCTTGATTCGTCAGGTAGACAAGGACATGGGGCATGAAAAACATGCAGTCCTTATGGTGAACAAGAAAAGGAAGGACAAGGAAAAGGGTCCAAAGACTTATAAATGGTCGGAAGCGCCCGAGAACCATCCCTCAAATAAGTGGAAGATCCAGAGGTAGGGCAAGGAATGGGAGGCGGTGTGTTTTTCATGTGGCAAGCAGAGCCACTGGAAGAGGCACTACACCCAGATGTGTGGGGATGCTAAAGGTGCATTCGTTATTGAGTACAATCTTTCTATTTCTACACTTTTGGTATTAGATACAGCTTGTGGGGCTCACATATGTATTCAAATGTAGGAACCATGTATATTTAGAAAGATCACCAGAGGAGAGGTGGATATTCGAGCTGCCAATAGCGCAAGGCTGGATGCATTGTCTATTGGTGACTACCACCTCTCATTGCCAACTGGGATGATTTTGGTTTTACATAACTATTATTTTGTTCCCAGTGTTACCAAGAAAATATCTCTATATCTCTTTTAGATATGGATGGATTTGTTTTCATTTTCGGAAATAAGGGTTGTCTCTTTTATAAGAACAATGTATGTTATGGTATGACACATTTGAATAGTGGTTTGTATGTGTTAAATTACAAAAACCAAGTGTTGGAAGTCGATAACAAAACAAACTCACATGACTCATACATCACCCAGTTGTGGCATCTCCGCCTTGGCCATGTGAACAAGAAGTACTTGACAATGCTCTTCTAAGATGTCTATTTAGACTCTATTGAGCTAAAACCACTTGATAGATGTCATGCATGTTTACATGAAAAAATGACCAAACTGCCTTTTGGTGGACAAGGTAAAAGGGCCACAGAGCTTCTAGGATTGTTACACACGGATGTGGGTGGACCATATCTAGTAGAAGCTAGAGGTGGACATTCTTACTTCATTAATTTTACTAATGATTTGAGTAGATATGGTTATGTCTACTTAATGAGTTATAAGTCAGAGTCCTTAGAGAAATTTAAGGAATTCAATAGTGAAGTAGAGAATCAGCATGGTAAGAAGATAAAGAAGCTTTGATCGGATCAAGTTGGATAATATATGAACCAAGAGTTCATCCATCTTCTACGGGACTCTGGGATTCTATCTCAGCTCACTCCTCCTTATACACCACAGTGGAATGGTGTTAGTGAAAGGAGGAAACACACCTTTTTGGACATGGTGAGGTCGATGATGAGTCATGCGGATCTTATATTATCCTTTTGGGGATATTCATTACAAACTACAACATACACATTAAACCGAGTACCAACTAAGGCGGAAAATGGAATTCTATATGAGTTATGGAATGGAAGGAAACCCACTTTCTCGCACACATGTGTATGGGGATGCGGGGCATTTTTTAAGGCCTTCTCAAGAAACAAACTAGAACCCCATGGCACGAGGTGTATGTTTATAGTATATCCCAAGGAAACGAAAGGATATTACCAATATAACCCTTCAGACAAGAAAGTGATTGTTTCCAGGCAAGCAGTATTTATTGAGAGGGATCACATCCTCAAGAAGGATAGTGGGAGAAAGATTGAATTCGAAGAAGCTGATGCTCAAGATAAACAGGAGTAGGTACAGGATCAAGTTCCACAGGTTCCCGTGGATGAGGTTCTAGAAACACAAGTACTGTGTATGAGCTCAAGATAGTTAAGGGAACTAGAGAGATTCGGTTTCCTAGTCACCGAGGATGGTGATTCCTTATTGTTGGACAATGATGAACCTCTCTTCTACAAGGAAATAGTAGAAAGCTTAGAAGCTACAATATGGCTAGAAGCTATGAATTCTGAGATGGATTCCATGTATCAGAACCAAGTATGGGTTCTGGTCGATGAGCCAGTTGATGTAAAGCCTATTGGATGAAAATGGGTATTCAAGAGAAAAATGGACATGGAAGGTCATTTTAGCACCTATAAAGAAGGGCTAGTGGCTAAAGGATTCATACAACATCAAGGAATTGACTACGATGAAACCTTCTCTCCAGTTTCCATGTTTAAATCCAAAAGACTCATACTTTCCATAGCATCATACCATGACTACGAGATTTGGCAAATGGATGTCAAAACATCATTCCTTAACAGGAACCTTCAAGAAGATGTCTATATGACACAACTAGAAGGGTTTGTGACACCAGGTGAAGCCAAACGGGTTTGAAAGTTGAAAAAATCCATTTAAGGATTAAAGCAAGCATCGGGCTCATGGAAAATTCGATTTGATGAAGCCATAACGAAATTTGATTTCATTAAGAATGATTGTGATCCATGTGTTTATAAGCGGTTTAATGGGAATGCGATCAATATCCTAGTAGTATATGTTGACGACATATTTCTTATTGGAAACGATGTACCTGTCTTACAGTCATTTAAGGACTGGTTGAAAAAGTCTTTCTCCATGAAGGAGTTGGGTGAAGCAGCCTACATTCTAGGGATCAAGATCATTCCTGATAAATCCAAGAGGCTGCTTGGACTAAGTCAGGGTACATACATTGACAAGATACTAAAGAGATTTAGTATGGAACAATCCAAGAGGGGATTGGTTCCAGTGTCACATGACCTATATCATTCTAAGAAAATGTGTCCTCAGACACAACAAGAGAAATATAGAATGAGTATGATCCCATACTCTTTGGCTATAGGATCCATCATGTATGCCATGTTATGTACCAGTATTGATGATGCCTATGCACTGATCATGGTAGTAGGATATCAAGTAGATCCAGGAGAACAACATTGGACTACTGTTAAGACTATACTTAAGTATCTGAGAGGAACTAAGGATATGTTCTTGGTGTATGGAGGAGACAAGGAGCTTGTCATCAGAGTGTATGATGATGTTGGTTTTCAGACAGATCATAACGATCTGAAGTCGCAATCTGGATATGTTTTATGTCTCAATGGAGGAGTTGTGAGCTCGAAGAGTTCAAAGCAGCCATCTTTTGCCGATTCTACAGTGGATTCTGAATATATAGCGGCTTCTGATGCAGCCAAGGAAGCCTTCTGGATTCGGAACATTGTCCAGGAGCATGCTGTGGTGCCTAGTAGTAAAGATCCCATTACATTTTATTGTGATAATACTGCAGCGGTGGCTCTTGAAAAAGCACCAAGGTCACACTAACGGACAAATCACATACTCCAGAAGTATCACCTCTTGAAGTATTTCTATCAAAGGGTTGGAGTTGTAGTGAGAATAGTGTCCACGGAAGAGAACGTGGCAAACCCCATGACTAAAGGCCTATCTCAGAAGAAGCATGAATATCATTTGATAGATAGCGGGTTAAAGGTTGCTAGTAGTTGGCTCTAGTCCAAGTGGGAGTCTTTTGGAGTTGGTGGCCTTGAACCAACTACTTTGTACATTATTCATTAATAAAATAAATATCACATCTTGATTGTTCTTCTGCGTGACAATGCATGTGATAATGTCCTAAGGACAGCTGTTGCATTAAAGGGTCATAGCGGAACCCTACTATGATGAGAACCCAGAATTTACATAACACTGTTTTTGAATATATGTTATATGACTGGATGATATTATTTTAGGGACACAAATAATACAGGTCATTAGGGGTGAGGACTCATAAAACTTTGTGGCACCTTCTCATGGTGTGCGCCCATGGTAATATCCAGGAGGATTTTATGAGAACGATACCCGAAAGTAGGAAATACACATTTCATAGTGTCATTTGATGTTCCTATCTACAGACATGTGTATTGGTCCTTAGACGTTATCATTATAATTAATGGGAATTACAACTCACGCACTTAGATGTGTTGACAAAAAATTTGACGACACACTGTTCGAAGTGAGGTAGGATACATTGGGTGCGTCCCGAGTAATACTACATTAATATATAATGCGATAAAGTATTTGTCCCATCTATTCCATAATAGAAGTAGATATCTCAGGAACTTTGATGGAATTGATATAGCCTCAATAAATCAATGGTTATGGTAAGGTATGGGCGAGTTCAATTACAAGAAGTCAAAGAAAGAATAATCGAGCACATGGGTTGATGGCACTAGCATGAAACCTGCTTGATTAGAGATATCGAAAAAAATGTATTATCTTACACTGTAAGCATTCGTCGGAGGTGCCACATCATTGCGATGGTAACTTCTTTCTCTATGGGTGACTTGGCATGTTGCTAGACGTTAACCTTGGACTTTAGGCAGGCTACGCCTAATTCCACTGAGAAAGATGCCTAGAGGGTCACACACTATGTGTGTCCATGTATCTTAGTTAAATATTAATTTAACGAGTTAAATAAATATTATTCTTGACTATGGTTGAATCATTATTTAAGTATGCATGATCTCATTTATTTCTACACTAGTTATTCGAGAGAATATAATGTGGGAGAAATAATATATATATTTATTAGCGAGTAATGCAGTTACATTTATTTAAGAAATAAATAGCCATTATGCAAGGTCTAATAAATATGGTGGGGGAAATAAATAAAATGAAAAATAAAAGTACATGCCGTGTATATTGATATAAATGTTGTGTAGTTTGTTTTTCGGGATTCGTGAGAAAATATTGTTTATTTAATTAAATGATATTAAATGTAATACGTTGGGCGCATGTCATGTAATAATGATGGTCAACTGTCATTATTAAAACATGGGGTATTACTAATAATTAAATGAAATGATTTCATTCTTTAGGGTAATTAATTCATTTTATTATTCTAAGTATTATAATCCCAATTACATTATTCTCATTGAGACAGATCCATTGTTGTGCACAACGGATTGGGAAATACTCTCAAGCCATGAAATAATATCCTTTCCACCAAGAATGCTTTCATGTTACGAGAGCGAGATCTTCCACCGGATAAAGGTGGTAGAAGGCGGACATCACAAGCGAAGGATCTTATGCGCTAGTACCCGAAGATCCCTTCAGCGACATCCAGAGATATGTGGAGCACGTGTGGATCGCCGCTAGGGGAATCATGTACTTTGATTGTACAATTCAACGACGGATCACAGGATCATGACCAGAGACTCCAACGAAGAATGAACTCCATCGAGGTAATTCTTATGAATTAATTAAATTAATTATAACCAACATATGATGATCCTATCTCAAGGGTTCCAGGAAACTTATTTTCTTTTTTGTTCTTCATTCTATTCCGAAGATTCGGCATTTTAAATAATGACGGATCTCGGATTGAACATTGTTTAATGATAAAATTAAAGTTGGGATAACCCACTAACGCGCTTCCGCTACGCCCAGAACCTTCATCAATAATATTGTGTTTCCACTGCTTGGAAACCGGGAAAAATAATCACATAGAAGGCAGAGTTAGCTATTACTAACAGATTTATAAATAATTTTAAAAAGAAAAAATTTTAAAAAAATATGCAGTGAACGTATAACTTGATTATATAGGGAAATATAAGGATTCAAATACTACTAAATGACTAAAACATTTGACACAAAACTACAGAAACCATTTATTCCATTGAATGAATGTTTAAAAGGGAATTGAACAATATGAAAGAAACTGGAATGAGGTTAACATTGCAGGAGATAATTTGAAATATATTAAAACTGTAACAAGTTCCCCTTACTGTATGAATCTAGGAATCAGGAAGTTCCTGAGTCTCAGATTACACAGAAAAAAGGGATGAAAACACCTTCAACATTGGACTATCCATGATGTAGTAGAAGGACTTCCCTGGTGAATTTTTCCTCATTGCTAAAGGGTTTTTATACCCAAACATTCAGAAACCAGAGTTTACAAAATAGTGAGCACACACTGATTATCATACTGTCAATGAATCCTACTTTTACTTAAAATAATTTACTAATCTGATCCTAATGGGATATGTTGAAGCCTAAACCAAAAAAATTATAATAAAAAACAACCAAAAATACTTCGTCAGTTTTCCAGAAATACGACTCACCATTGCCGTAGGGGATTCGAAGGAGGGGGATTTCAAAAGAAACATGACACTCAGAGCTGCCCCGGGTTGCCGGAGTAGGTTGCAAGCCGGCTGACTATCGGCAGGGTCTTTTGGCTTCTCCCGCATGCTGCCATGTATGAGTCATCATGTTCTGAAAAGAAACCCACCACACCATATCTGATCCCCGACAACCGGTAGTGGCGCGCCGACCCCAAGCACCTCTGGAATCCATTGCGAGTCACCGTACCTGGATGGAGAAGCTGACGTAGGGGGAAAATCCCATCGATTTTGAACCCTACTCTCCCCCGAATTTAAATCGTCTCAGGTTGGGCACCCTAACCTGACTCTCAGGTTGGGTTTCGGCCAATGGATGGCCGCCACGTCGCTGGAAATTTCCGGTTGAAATTTCCTTTATAAATTTCAAATGGAAATTTTTGGGACGTGGCGGCCATCCATTGGCCAACCTCACCCTTAGGATCAACAGTGAACCTGAGAAGATTTTTTCCCTCTCCCCTAAACCTGATTCCCCTCCCACTATTTCTAATTTTCTTTTTTATATATTTTAATTAATAATTAAAATATTAAAATGTTTATATATATTATTGTCAATACCCACTCTCTCTCATATATATATATATATATACACATATATAAGTATGTTAGTCATTAAAACTCATTCTTACATAAATAATATAAGTATACACATTATTATTATTTATCAAAATATTAATTTTTACTATCTAGTCTAATGTATTTCATTAGGAATAACCAAAGATTTGTAAAATTCAAAATGCCATGGGTTATTTTAATTTTCTAAGAATACATTTCATATATTTTCTTATTTATAAGTATGTTATATTTATATATACATATATACACACACACACACACATATATATATATATATATATTGTTGTCTCGTAAGAAATTATAACATGTAGTAAATAAACATCTATATTCCTTTAAAAAAATGCACACAAAAACATACATATACAATAGCGTTACAGTAATATTTATTTATCATTTTCACTAATTAATATTTTATTTTTAAAACTAACTCAACGGATATATGCAATAGTTATTTTATGTATAAATATGTCTTCTTAGAGAAT
This sequence comes from Viscum album, assembly GCA_963277665.1. Taxonomy (NCBI): domain Eukaryota; kingdom Viridiplantae; phylum Streptophyta; class Magnoliopsida; order Santalales; family Viscaceae; genus Viscum; species Viscum album. The sequence continues at coordinate 27,471,398 of OY728123.1, read as the reverse complement.
GTTGAATTTTACTATAGCATAAAAAATTTGTAAACATTTTACTTGTATGGATGATACCGATTATTACATTCCTCTACGCCCTTACCCTTATTCTCCTCATTGTATTTCTACTCATGGAAGATCCCAAAAAGGCGGGCTACAGTATCTTCATCATCATGTTTTTTATGATTTGTCCTTATTTGTTGTTAATGATTGTTATAGGTTTAATATTATCGTCTTCTTAGTCTGAGGGGATGTTTCTGGGGTCATTCTTAATGTCCTCCTTTAATAATCAAGGAGTTATTTTCTTTCTTATTATATTTATTTAATGTGTATTACTAAGAGTTGAAATTTATATACGAGTCTCTGGGGTGTTACAAAATCACTATGGTGGATTCCACCCATTGAGATGTGGATCGAAGTCAAAGTTGACTATGCGGCCTCGGTTGTGCCAGGACCTTCGGGGTGTGGAAGTATTTTCTAAAATCAATGTGGTTTTATTAAAGGATGTTTCAATCACTATATTGTCATTAGAACTTCATGTGTAGTGTAAGTATGGGTGATGATATATGAAATTTGACATGTCGTCCAAAAACAATGGACTAGTTTATGGATTGAATCAGATTCTAAAATTGATGTTATGGACCTAAAAACAAGGTCTGGAATTGTCCCATGGAGGCTTTTAAAGCAATGGACTGAATGCCTCACACATGTTTCACATATTGATCTATTTTTATCTCATGTATATAGGGAGGTTAATCAGGTAGTCGATACACTTTTAAAGGGGGGAATCATGGAAATAAGCACAATGTGTACTTTTAGTGATCCTGATTATTTCCCCACCCCGATTGATGAATATATGAGAGGTGTGATTAACTCTCTCCTTTTTAAACTCCCATTGACAACCTAAATCTATATTCCTTACTTTTTCATTAATAATGTTTTGGGTCAGATGCATCTGCATACGAGATATTCATGGTAATATCTTATATGTGTTTAGAAAGGGAAAAATAACGATATGAATGATCCAAAATGTATATTTTGATATTAATTATATTATATTTTTATATAATTTTATTTTACATTTTCATAAATAATATAATTACCTTGAATATAATTTCAGTGCTAAAAATAGTATTTATTTCATTAACACCAAAATAAAATGATTCATTTTGAAAGTATTAATATTGATATATTTGGGATGATTTAATGTTTATAATGAATTTTCATGATATAAATTATATATTAGAGAAGTCTTAAATCATTATATTTGAATTCCCACTTTGAATTGAGGCATTTGAATTCAAATTAAAATATTAGTATCAAATTTGATAGTAATGAAAATTTATTTGCCTATAGAATAGCCTTATTATATTTTAATATTTTGAGTGTTTCCAAAAGTTCCCGTCACCTCAATTATAAAAAGGAACCTCCTCAGTCATTTTTTCACACCACATTGGACATCCTAACATGACCAAGACCTTCCCATTTCACCTTAAAACATCATTAGAAATTATTGGAAGGTCATACTCTTCTAAAAATACCATCATATGATCCATTCAAAATAGATCTAAAGGTACTCTTCCAAATAAGAGGTAATCATTTTTACCAACTCATCCATGTTAATTTCGTTTTCTACATCCTCTTAATGAGTTTTTTACAAGATAAAGTAAAAAATATATTATAATATATATTCTGATATGTTATTATGATTATAGGACAACTATATTCCATTATTTATCCATCATAAGGAAAAAATCACCACACGTGGGTATTCTTGCTTACCATCTCCGTGTCGTTGTGTAATTTGTTTTTCCACACCACACTATTTTCATGTGTATAACGATGGATGTAATGGATATAAATAATAAATATGGCATGATATTAATTCATTAGGATTAATATCCCATCCAATTTATTACACATTCACCATTAAGGGAATGATATCATCGCACACGTGTACATACGACCTATCATCTCCATGACATAAAGTGATTCATTTTCCAGATTAACCATTCATGAATGATTATGAAAATATATATAATGACTAAATATAAAATTTATGAACTTAATATAATTCACTATAAGAAATAAATATATCCTATTCATATGAAATATGACTTACATAATAATCCATGCATAAGAAAATGAAGTAGGTAACACTTGAAATAAAGTTTATAATGTAATATGATAAAGAAAATGATATTAGAGGAACATATATGATATCATAAAAATGTATATGGTTATGGTATAACTTAATTTCATGATTTAAATGATTATATAGTAGGTTAAAACACATTCAGCTAATTTAACGTTTATGGTAATGGTTAATTTCAAAATCTCATTATTATTTGAGATTGTTGATACGTGAGTATCTACTGGGGAATAATTATCGTCCATATCAATGTTTCAAAAAAATGATTTCCAAAATATTTTTACTATTAAACTAAAGACATTTTACCCATTTTTTACTGCTTATAAAACAGTTTTGAAAGAATGTTTTTATAATTTTACAAATGAGTTACTTTATTAATTTTTTTGACAAAAATACTAAAGGGATGCTTTTTAACAAATACAACATGTTCTGCATTTTCCCACTATCCTGAAACTATAATTTATTGATGCATCCTTTAAAATTTATAACATTAATTTCAATTAACATGTTTCTTTTTAAAATTTTGTGGCCTTTTAAATAACTAATTTCAATTTAAAAAACTGCTATTTCTCTAATGAAAATTTTAATAATTTTATTTTAGTATTTTCATCTACGTGAACATCTTTTTTTCATATTATTCTTGACTGTGGTTGATCTCTTACGATACCATATACCATATTTTATTGAACGTTTTGTGATCATTTTTACTATGAATGTTTTTGTTTTGATATAATTCAGGGTTTATGGTTAAACTATTCACATTTGGTATGTTAGTTTTTCAATATTTATGTTTATGTCGTATCACTAATTTCATTTGAGAAAAATTTTGGACTTAGTAAGTGATGGTAGGGGTCTTCTATAGTCGCTCTATGCATCAATAGGTATCATGAGAAAACCTAGTTTAGGTATTGGCTAGTGTTTTTCCAATTTATGTCTCGTGTATTAGTTGAAGCATTTTTGGTATTATTATGATTTCTAGCATTATGCATTCCAAAATCCTGAGATTAATTATCAACATACCATGTGATTATTCAACTACTAGAATATTCATGGTTTTGTTTTCTAGCTCATGTCATTAATTATATGGTTTTATTTATTCTATCCATATTCTTCCCAAGTTATGTTTAATAGAATGAGTTTCAATTATTGATCTTTCATAATTGTTTATATTTATTTATTCTTGATAGATTTCATGGTACGCTTACCCGTTCTGAGCATCAAAGCTCACCTCCTTCTAATATTTTATTTTTTTCCCAACATGCGCAGATGTATATTATGACTAATATAAATAGTTAATCTAAGATAATATTGGTTCTCTCAAAGGATTGGTGATGTTGTGTTCCATAGTTTCATTGTAGTTTATATTTAAAGTATGTAATTTGGTTTCCAAAACTACTAAACAGTTCAATCCTTTGGGTTTGGAGTCTTGTATATATTCCATTGTAGTAAATTAAGGCACCATCTCTGGGATACCGAGGTCTAGGTATTTAAATTTTAGTATATATTGTCTCATTATAATTGTCTCACCTCTTACTGAGTGTTTGAGCTCACCCCTTTTTGTGTTTCCCAACTTCCCCAAATGATCATAGGTGATAATGAGAGTGCGAAATGTTTAAAAACATTTCATGTAGACAGATTCAATTACATTTTAGGGTATAGTATATATTTATTATGTTTTTTTATTTCAAGTTCCCAAATGCATATAACTTTTTATCTTGGGATATGGATGAAATTAAAGTGATTAATTAAATGATTTTATGATTTTCAACAGATCATTAAGTGCTCATATGGGGGAATCTTTGTTGGCATCAAAGTAGAGCATGGATATTTTTAAGATTTAGGACTGTGAATGTTTGGGTATAGAGCCATATATAGAAAACCATTTTCTCTAATAAAATATGTTTTGTTTAGCATGAATTAATATATATAATGTGATTGATAAAATTTGTGTTAGCATTTCAGTTTATTAATATCATTCATTTAAATACTCATTGTAATTAATAATCATTTATTAATTAGTAAAATTGAAGGGCAACAATTTTTTTGAGGGCGTGGAATGTACAATCCCAAATTTATAATCAATATTTTTTTATGAATTTTTTTCCCTAAGATAGTAATTTCAATGTTAAATTAATATCTTTTCGATGATATTTACCAACAAATTATGTACATATTTATCACCTATGTTTTATCCATTACATATTTTTTAATCTATATTAGAATTAAATTTTTTAAAATAGTTTTATAAAATCACTTTTATATTATACAATATTCTTTTTATATATATAGTTTTATTTGATGAATAAATCACTTTTATTAATATATTTATTATCAAATAAACAAGGTAATTAAGTCATTTCTATCTAATCGTTAACAACGTATGATAAATGTTTTCATAGTCAAAAAATTGAAACATATAACCATTGAAAGTAATGCCACATAAAAAGTTATGTGAAGCATGTGATGAATGATTAACTATAATTTTTAAACTAAAATAATACAATTTAATGAAATTTAAATTTATATAAAAGTTTATTTAATTTCAAAATGGTCATTATAATATTCTATGAATATGTTTTATTACTTAAAATATTTCCCTTTAAAATGTAATGTAAGATGTTTAATAATAAAATAACATAATGAAATATTTATTATAACTTTTAAATTTAATTTATCTTATTTATAGTGTCCTATTATTAATAAATCGTAATAAATTTCTTATATTTTGGTTTTTGAAAATGAAAAATGTTCATTGACATGTAGTTTCAATGATAGTGTATAACATTTTTTATACAAAAATAGTTTTATAAATTATGTATTTAAATGATAAATTCCACTTTATTAGAGGATAATTTAACAAAATGAATTTTTTTACACCAATTAATTATTAATTATAAATCAAAATTTAATTAATATATTATAACAAATATAATTTAAATCACTCACAATAAAATAAATATTTATTATTCTATATAAATTGTTTTCCCATATATTTTGTCATGTTATTTAATAGATTAATTTATAAATATACGAATTTTATTTTCATAAAATTGAATTAATTATTTTTTTGAATGTTTAATTATCTTATATTGTAATTTTTTTTAATGAAAATTTTTATTTTTTTGGGAATACTACAAAAGATAGTCTTTATAATTACTGTGATTTTTTTAACATCAACAAGATATAAGTATATAAATAAAAATTGTTGAAAAAATTTTCATGACAAAATATACATTTAAAGAGTAAATTATTTATTTTTTAGATAACATATTTTACCTAGATTCCAATGTTTTTAATTTTGTAACCAAATTTATATTTATTCAAATAAAAAACTATTTTTGAATCTTTGCCTTAAAATTTGTATACACGATAGGAAATTTTGTTTGTGACTGATTTGAATGTAATTTAACAATAATTATTTCATAAAAAGAATTTAATATGATGGGAATAAATAATATACATATTTTTGGATGAGATTATAAAATAATCAATATTTTATTCTGAAACACTCGTATCCTTCAATTATAAATACCAACCCACACCACCTCACTGATCATCACACCTCAATCTTTATAGATTGACCAATATATCCTAATATATATGTCTACAATTATATTCAAATTTATCCAAGCACCTATTGTGAAAAAATATACACATATAAATACTTGAAGTTCAATCGAAGGTGATGACTCAAGAGAAATGTAATGGTTTATATTCCAAGACCTCCTCCTTTGTTTTGACATTATTTTATTATAATCTCTATGAGAACTCATTTAAATATTAATGCATAATTATATATACATTTTTTGTATAATTATTTTTATCCATAAAATATTATTTACATCCAAATACCCTCATATAAAACCTTTTTAATAATTCATTACTATGTAAAACTAAGGGTTTCCAAGCCTCTTATATTATCTTATTTTGAGTCATTATCATAAAACTCAATTAAAACACTAATTAATTTTTTTAAATCATTCCATTTTCATTTTATTGCTCTATATTCTATCCTTAAATGGTGATAGATAAACCAATACCTCCCACTATAAACTTCCTTCATAACATGTTACTATGCTGAAATAAAGGCTTCTTATTTTAATCTTCTCTTTTAATAATTATGATTCCTTATATATAAACATACATTAATATCATTTTAAAATACATATATTATTTTTTACACTACAGGAAAATGGACATATACCCAAGGTTTTGAAAAAATGTGGGGATAGGTAATCTATACCGACGATTTTGTCCAAAACTGTGGGTATAGATTTTTTTAAAGACCTGTACCCACAATTTTGCAAAACCATGGGTATAGGTTTTTTTTAAGTCGTATACTGATTGTATTGGACAAACCGTGGGTATATGGTTTTTTAGGAAGACATATACCCACTATTTTTCAAAACGTGGGTATTGGGGTTTTTTTTAAGACATATACCCATGGTTTCGCAGAACCATGGGTATACCTTTACCACATTATGGCGGGGGAAAAAATTACGCAGGACAACAAAAATATTTGGGAGTAACATGGTTTGGATTAATATAATAATAAAGATAAACATATAAAAACAAGTAATATGTATAGGTCGGTTGGTTAGGTAGTCTGTATTGTTAAAGAAGTCCGTCTGTTTGAATCTCGGTGAGATTTTTTTTCTAATAAATTAGTTAAAATTAATTTATGTAAATAGTGGAATTGATATATATTACAAAATTTCCTCAAATTAGTTGGTTTGGCGACGTAAACTCATAAAACTAGTCGCGTGTTTGATTCATGTCGTTATAATTTTTAGATATGCGACTATATTAATATATATATATATATATATATATATATATATATATATATATATATATATTGAACATGCAGTTCGCTCAGTTGGTCATAGAGAGTGGATTGTTGGTGGGGTGTGTCGTGGTCGAAACCCAACGTCTTCATATGTTGAATATAAATCCCCATGGTTTGAAAAATGTGGTGTAAGTGTTGTGCCACGCTGTACAGTGGTGTGCCACACTGTGACACCCCTATACCCATTGTTTTCCAAACCGTGGGTATAGTCTAAAACCCCTATTGCAACACCTCTCACCCCCACAATTCACAAAACCATGTGTATAGGTTATACCCTCGGTTTTGGGGGCTATACCCATGGTTTTGAAATGTGGGTATAAGTCATCTTTCTAGTATTGATATATAGGTTATTCAAATATTCTTATCTATTTTTTTGAGTAACTACCAATTTTCTATTTGAAGATCACATTTTACAAGTCCTAACTACATCAAAACACAGTTTTTTCAAAAAAATCAAATCACTTCGATTCAATTATTCTATAGATTTTTCAGTAACAAAAAATATATTTAAAAGTAACTTTAAAACATTAAATATAATATAATATAATATTTTTAAAAATAATATATTTATTGGGGTTTTGTTTCATTTATGCTCTTGAAAATCATCACCCTCTACAGTGGTTTTACATTACATATTGATAAAAGGATGTATTTTAAAAAAACTGTTCCTGGATATTATTAAAAATAATTTCAATATTTAATATAATATTAATATTCAATTAAATTCATGATTAGGATTCCCTATTGAAAATGTATCCATCATAATAATTTTATTAATTTTAAACACTTAAAGTTATATTTACCTTAAAATAGGTTATTAAAAAATGATTAATTTAAGATTAATTATTTTAGGGATTACTATGATCACATTATATTAGAATAAAATATAACACATGATTTTACTCTTATAGATTTTATATAACCACTTTACAAATACCTTTTACTAATACAATCATACAAAATAAATTTTAGAAATTATGAATCGAGTGACCTGAAAATGATTGATTTCACAAATATCAATTGAGAAATAGAATGATTCATATTGGTAAAATTATTAAAAGAAATAATATTAACTAAAATATAATTAAATAGTTTTTAAAATAATAAAGAAGAAATATAATTTCTTTATTAGTGTATTTAGTGAACAAATGAATTAATTCAAGACCTATGGGAATGATTTTCTCCCTATGTTTCTATTACATTTAAGTATTATTCTTATATTTCATACCCTCTCCTCTATGTATAAAATTTACGATCATGAAATGAATACATTATAATTTAAAATTAATTTTATATGGAATTATGGCCTTTTTCGATTCATTTGGTATTATATTTTTTCCAATATATTGTTTATAAAGGTTCCATTATCGCCCTTTCTTGTTATTGGAATTAATGTTCTATATCACTCTATTTCACACTCTTATACGTTATAAATTTATTAAAAATTTATTTTATACCCTATATGATTTCATTTACCTACATTATTAATTCTTATACTCCATTATTTTGATTGAATGGTGTTCATATATTTAACCATATATTTGATTTTCTAGGGTTAGTACTGACTAAACTATATACCTTATATTTTATAAATTGTAAATATCTAATACATTATTATATTGATTTAATTATATTCATCAAGAGTGTTAACTTATGTCACTATGTGTGTTATTTGTCTACATGGAAAATTATTTCATGATAATTATTATATTCATGATTATTTTTCATATTCATGTTGCACACATTTTCATTACATATTATGATGTGTTGTGTGGGCCCAAAATTATAAATCCATCCAATGTATTAGGTAATGAGATTTATATCCTGATATTATGTCAAATTTGTATAAATATGAATTTTCAACTTAACATTTTATGAAATGATGATTTCTACAGATATCATACACATGAACATGATCCTAGATTTATTTTCAATTTATATGTTAGGTTTTACCACAATGTTATGATGACATAGAAGTGATCCTATAACATTTTTTTGAAATGATTTATGTTGTTTCCATATTCATATGATTTTCAATATTACCATTAATTTATAAAATCATGTATCTTATTTCATGTATCTATGAAGTATTTTGTGGTATGATTATTAAAATTAATACCATATCACCCCATTTTATGCCATTGTTTATTATCTTTCTCTCATGCTTTTTTTAACTTATGATTACATTATCTTCTTACCTTAATATTTCCATTTCTCACAGGGCCTTGTATATTATTTTTTATGTATATTTACTTAAATAATTTTTACCACTTAATATATGTTTGATCTCACTTTTTTTCTTATGTTTTCCATTTTTCCAATTGATTATAACTGATAAATAGAGTGTGAAAATAAAAAACATTATCACACTAAAAGGATTCTACTATATTTTATGAAATATTATTGGTTGATTATGTATTATTTTCCTAATTACCAAAACAACTAACTTTTTATCTATATAATTTGGTTGTAGTTATTTTGATATATTAAAAATGTGTATTATTGGCATCAGATATAAAAGTGAGTATCTGAGGTAATCTCACCTCACATCCTTATGTTCAATCATTGCTACCATCTTCATCACCCTGAGGGTGAGATACCATTTTAATTTAGAAAGTGGGAGCATTGGAACATATTTTAGAATAAATTGTGCATCCAACATCCATGTGTAATGCATAAGAAACAACATGAATTATATAATAGGTGAATATAGTGTGTGAAAATAAACTCACAAGGATACTAAAAAACAATTTATACAAATAAATTATAAAATTAAGAATCACATAATATATTTAAGTATATATAAATAAATGTATCTTAATTTTATTTAAATAAATAATGTTAAATAATATTTCATATTTCTTTTCTTACAATTGTATTTTACGAAAAATTAATCCAAATTATTAAATTACATATCAAAGATCATAAATAAATAATTATTACAAGTACATTTCTAGTGACATAATGATTTATAGGATACTAACTATAGACTTATGAAATGGAAATATAATGTTTCCATTCCCATTGATAAGTTCGACAAAGGTCATTAATTAAATGGAAATCCTTAATTAGTGTAAAACACTCTAGATAAAGGAGAATCCTAACCTACTAGGAAATGATTATAATAAAAAAAGAAATAGATGGACACTAAAAAATAATAAACTAACTAGATTGAAATTAATAACTAGTAAGGGTGAGTGTATGTATTATAAAATCATTACCATGTGATGTACCTATTAGTTAAATCCCATTGGATGCCCATGATTTTATTTGATGTTTTCCAAATAAAACCATTATTCAATTAAATATAAATTTAATAAGTATGTACATATCCTTTGATTAATATTAAAAAACCATTTCATAAAATAATATTAAATCATCACAATATACATTAACATTATAAAAAACGAATAGAAGAAATAATTAAATGCAGTAATATTATTTAAAAATAATTTATTCCATTAGAAGAAAGATATTTTAATTTAAAAATAATTATGAATTAAAGTTACACATGATTTAATATTTATATTAAATCACACTGTAAAAAAATCCAATTATTTCTTAGTAAAACATCACTTAGAATTTCATCAAAACATAGTGGGAAAAATATATATACAAGTAGAATTTAATATTTTTATGAAAACATAATTCAATAGAAAATAAATATTAAAATTAAAATCCCATATCATTATCATAAAATAATCATGCATCTTAAATATAAATTCTACTTAAATAAAATTTCCATATAAAACCTCCATGAATAATATATTTTGTTGACTAATAAAACAATATTTAATTACCTAATGATAATAAATGAAAATAATGACAGAATGTTTTAATAAAATATTAATTAATTTATGAAGTCCTTAAAATATTATTAAAAAAAAGACCAAATCCCTAATAAAAAATCAACTAAGATGAAAACTTGGATATTATTTTGTAGTTCGTAATGAGGATGGAAGTACTAGATGATGGAAGAATGTCGATTGGTTAGTGATGTAGCACCCTAAGATTATATAGAATGTTATTTCTTCAAGGTAATTACTTGCACTACACGCAACACTGAGTTCAAGCGCACCATAACTTACCAAACTAGCCATTAAAAAGCGGTTATGAATAGTATTAACTGAATTTTTAACTATAGACATATTCCTTATAATTTTAGAATCCATATTATGAGTTTCATAGACATAATTTAAGAACTAATTCATTTTTTTAGATAAAAGAAGTATTTTTCAAAAAATGAACTTTTACCGCCTTTTAATGATGAACCCTTTTTAAATCCAATATTTGAAACTTTTATATATTCAATTTGACAACATAATTTTTTTATAATTGGTACATAAGAATTTAGTTTCAATAAATATTTGGTGTTTTTTCTGATAACTTTCATATTTTGATGAATAGTGAAAATTTCTATATTTTAATTAAAAACAAATTTTTTATTCGAAATAATTAACAATAATAAATTATGAATTTTAGTGGTTTTAAAGTATATTTAGAATATATTTTTACCATTTAATACAATGTTGGTTATTGGACATAATTTCACATTTAAACTGGACATAAACAAGTCTCAATGTTTTGATAGTTATTATTTCATTAAAATACGCCTTTGAGTTGTGACAATGGGAATTAATTTTAAATTAATAAATAAAACATCTATGTTTTTAATTTGATAAAATAGACATCATTTTTGGATTTTGAATATCGAAAATAACCTAGGGTGAATTTTTTTTATTTTTCTAAAAACATTCAATTTTTGATGAATACTGAAAAACATTGAATTATTATTTAAAACTGGTTTTTTATTTAAATAATAATTTTTTTTGTTTAAATTTATTTTAGGTAAAAATATATACATAATACATATATAAATTCAATGTAATTCAATGGAGTCAGTTTATAATAATTTTAGATATATAAAATTGTTTTATCGAACTTTTTACCATCTTTTACCCACCTGCTAGGAGCTTTTGCAAATTCACATAAAACTTAATTTTACCACTTATGTGAGCTGAATTTAGAAAATCTGAGAGAAACTGTCAATATCAAGGAGTAAAATGTGGTTCAATGAGATGAATATAATTTTTGGTGAATAGTAACTTTTTACTTTTATTTACCATCGTTAAAAGTAAATAGGGTAATTAAGGGTAAAAATGATATTAATATTACCCTCACACGTGTCCTAATTCTATTGGGAAAGTTTATCTCAACCAAAAATAACTTAGTAACAAAATATTATCATTTAGGTCCACTTGGATTAGATTAGAACATTTATTATTATTTAATTCAAAGAAGAGTTAAAAGAGTTAAAATCAAAGTTTAATAACTCAAACATTTTTAATATAGGGTTTTTAAAAAGATAAATTCGTTAATAAATATTAATTTGAAATATAGAGATATTTCCTACATCATTGAATTTTATTTATAATTTTTAGACATTACATAAATAAATTTATTTATGACACAATGATGATACAGTAATTACCTTATTCATGAAAGAATCAAATTAATGGTATTATAAATATTAAAATAAATATAATATCAAAGTTTTTATGACATCCAAGAATTTTATAGGTGAATATGAAATGTTAGGATTGATTAAATGTATTTTTTTTGAAGTAATAATCCTGTTATTATTTTAACAAAAAAAATAAATACCAAATACTGTCAAAATTGACATAAAATAGTGTTTAAAACAAATATTATATTATTAATTGATATAATAATCTTAAAAATCTAAGGTTCGGCCAAAAGACTTATATAAAAATATATATGACATTAATGATCCAATTGGAGTTATATTGGCAGTATATATTATGTTTATTAACCATATAGTGTAAGAATACAAGAAGACACGGTAAAAGTACAATTATTTAACTTAGAGTTAAATATAAATGATAAGGTTAAAATGGTAAACTAAACTTGTCTAAAATATATTGGATGAGTTGTTTTATACGTATACCCACCTTAGACATTAAATAATCATCTTTTGAGCCATTAGAAACCGAATATGAATTTATTATAAAATAATATTTTATGTTTTTCCTAAGGAGCCCCTCACCCCTCTTATAAAAGGGCACTCCACCTTCTCTCTAATTCACACCTTCGAAGTCATTTTTATTGTCCATCCCATTCCCAAATACTAACTCAAATATCCAACCTTAAACCTAGAGGCCTTATTTTAATCAGAAATCCAACCTAAGGAGCCCTTTTGATCAAATCAAAAGGAAGAACCCGAAGAAGAGGTAATGATTTCACCACCCTCTTTCAAGTTCATTTCTTCTTCCACTTCCTTTTTCTTTGTTGTTTCCATTCTAAAATAATAACTCCAATATATTCTATATACTGTGATGTTATTATAATTATGTTACAACCAAATTCATTATTCTATCCACCCTTTTAATGACATGTCACCATACGTGTGTACGTACGGCTTACCCTCTCCACGTCGTGGTGTAATTGTTATTCAATACAATATTATTTGGATGGGTATAATTGTGATGTGTATTTGATTTAAATATTAAATATAACATGATAAGTATTCTGTATATATTATATACCATTCAATTATATATTATATTAATATCAAAAGAATGATATTTTTGCTCGTGCGTACGTACAGATTACTGTCTCCACGACATGATGAGATGCATTTTCAAGTTCACCATTCATTGACGATTATAAAAATATATATTACTAATATGTATGTAATATATGACATAATAATGCTACTGGATATATATATATTTATATATATAAGTATTTATGTACATTCATATATCTTATTCACTTACTTCCATTCAATACTATATGAAAACTGAAACGAAGTTTATGCGTACGTACGGACTACTGTCTCCATAAACGGTGTTTTCCATTTCATATATACGTATATTATAAATTTTTATATTGAAAATATATATGATAATTAAATCATTTTTTATATTCTGGATGTATTTAAATAATTATCTAAGTGATACAATCAAGAGTAACAAGTTAGAACACGTACGATAAAGAAAGTGATTATTAGCCGAAATATTAATATAACATGGAAATTATTATTAAATGGGTATTATAAAGTTATAAATGAATAATGTATGATATAATAAATATTAATATGGTTCAGTTATACTTTAATAACATAAAATTGCATTTATATAGGAGGCTAAACATACCCTCGACTAAAGGAAAGTGCAAGGTAAGTGGTTTTCATCTCACTCCTTATTCTCGTGAGATTCATGCCATATTTCCACTATTACCTTTTGTGTGGTGTATATACTTCCCATTATTGTATTTTTTGTGTAATACACTTTAATTTATGTGTATTTACATATTCATTGTATGATACATCTTTCATGGGGTGTATGTTTCGCAAGTTACCAAATTGGTAAGGGTTAATTTCACAATCACTTTATTATCCAAGGTTGTTTTTATGTAAGTATCTAATGGGACATATTTATTATCCATGTCCATGTTATATGAAAGCGTTTTCAAAGGGATTATTTTTATGTACTTTTTACTAAAACATCATTTCAAATGTTTTAAATATTTAATCTTCTAAATCTTTCTCATTAATGTCTATGTCATCAAAATGGTTTTAAGGATTTATTTATATAAACATAAATGTTTTTAAAATGTTAATTCTTTTCATAAGATTCAAAGTGGTATGAGACACTTTGATTCAAAAATATCTTTAAATGACTTCTTTTACAAATTTTGTGACTTTTAAATTTTTTCATGGAAAAGGGGTATTTCTCTCAAATACTTTAACAAATCATTTTCATCAACGTCAAAATCCTTTAATAGATTTTAAACATGTTTTGAAGTTGATTTATCATGATACAAATCTTCCATATTGTGTTGAAAGTTTTGTGATATGTTTGACTGTGGATGTGTTATTTTTATACCATTCATGGTTTATGGGTAAAGTATTGACATTTGTTATTCTAGTTTTAATACGAATGTTAATGTTTATGTGTAGACCTTTTCATTTGAGGAATGCAGTGGACTTAGTAAGTGACAGGTGGAGCCCGTTATAGCTCCTCGATGCATCAGTAGGTCTCATGAGACAAACTAGTGTCTTGGAATGAGGCCATGAAAAAATATTATTTGTAGTCTTGGCACGAGGCCTTGGCTACATGGTTATGATAGTCTGGAATTATGCATTCCATCGTTATGAAAGTGGTTTTTTATATTGCATGTGATTATTCGATTAGTACAATATCCATGTGAAAACGTAAATGGAATTATTTCATTTCATTTTTTCCATATTATGCTGATGTTTAAGTTTAGAAGGCTGATGTTTTAGTTATACACATTTCCTTAAATGTTTATGCTTATTTTTGAATGTTTCCGCTGTATTGCTTACCCTTACTGAGCGTTTGAGCTCACCCCTTTCTATGTTTTATTTTCCCAGGATTCCGAGAAGTGTATTGTGATTGATATGAAGTGTTAAGCCAAGGTAATAATGGTGTTCATAAAGGATTATTTATGTTTTTTTGTATGTTATAAAGTGTAATGTAATATTCATGTATGTGATTTATTTTCCAAGACTTCTAAACCAATCGGTCCTTCGGGACATGATTCCTTGTAGTCATACTAATGTATTAAAATAATGCATCAACTCTGGGTAACTGGGGTCAGGGCGTTACAGTTGGTATCAGAGAAAGTTTAGTAATAACCTTAGAAACTAGATTTAGATTAACTCTGATAAGATCACATAGCCCTAAGATAGACTTTGCGGATTAGTATAGAAGAACATCATAGAATTTTGGTATTGTGGAGAATTTGTGAGTTTTCCAAGAAATACATCCCTGTCTGGATATGAGTAGGTAGATGCCGCTCTGCCACAGATTTACCTAGAGGTAAAACCCGAAAACACCACTTTGAGCTAGACTCGAATGGGAACCGGTGCACGACAACGGGCCTTACTTCACTCTTGGTTATGACACTCCTGGTGGATATTCTTAGGATAATTCTTATTTTCTTTACAAACCATTATGAAGGGATTATGAGTATATACTTACTTAAAGAAAACATTTTTATGATTATGGATTATATTCATAAACTGTTCAATTTACATGTGGTATTTTACAGGTTTGGAATTATTAATTTCAATTCATAAAATGACCTACTGTATGCCATTGTTTAGAAATGGTGCCCAGTAGAAGGAATGAGAAATCCAGCAATACACATGATCCAATGAGTAAGAAGATTCATATCATTAATGGTATTAAGCCAGAATTTAGAAATGAAATAGTCTCCCATGTATTATCATCATATGAAGAAATAGTATCATGTGTTAATAAGATAAGTAAAGAATTGTTTGAGTCCTATGGCTTTGAAGGGAAGCCAGAGAAGAAAAGGATGGTATAAAGAAATATGGATAAAGGAAATAAGGGAACGAAGGATTTTACAATATGTGATAAATATGGAAGGAATAACCTTGGTAAATTATTGAAGGGAATTGGAGTTTGTTATAAGTGTGGATAAAAAGGACACCAAGTACGTGATTTCAAGGGTAAGAAAAAGTTTTCAAATGTACAACTCTTCATCTGCAAGGTGTTGAGACACTATACAAACCAATGTCCAAATCATCAGAGTATGCACCAAATGATTCTATTGGATAATGATCAAGTTATTATACTACCTCAGACAAAAAAGAATGACTAGTTTTATTATGTTGTTATTGTAGAATTATTTCATTGAGTGTTGTATCAAAAGTATATTGGTTACATGAATTATGGAGATAAATAAGGATTGTACTGCAATACTATTTTATTGAGGATATGAGAATATATGGTTCTATGAAAAGTGATTAAATAGTAAGCTACCCTTTTTTGGAAAATAAATGGTTGAAGGAAAAGGTAATGCTTAATATGGTCATAATAATGAGGTAGTGATTTTGGTATATTAGATGGTTGATTTTGGTAATTCATGATGTTGCGGTGTTGTAAAGGAATACACGATGAAGGCGTTCACATGTTATTAGCTGGCATAAATGATCTTCATTATGTTTAACTTCCTTATAAACATTGGACTAAGAGTTTGGATATAAGTATTTTGGATAATTCTAATGGTTGGAATGGATTTTGTTTGAAATTGGATACTATTGTTAAGGTTATTTTTGGATTTTTTATAAAAAGAAACCCCAGAGGTCGGGCGACAACTAGTCGTGTCCGACAAGGCCGTGACACTTAAAATCGCAACCGAAGAGAAAATAGGGTGCATCACCTATGATTAGACTACATGATATACTGGTTTTTATAATTAATTTATTTTTAAATAGTCTCATAAATGAATTATAAATTCTTTTTTTTTAACCCTATACGATTTGGATAAATAGATTTTTTTTGAAATCTGATGGAGTGAAAGATGAGTATGTGATATAAATTAGTTAAAGGATAGAAATCTACTTGACAAGTATACATTTATTATCGTCCCTTATTCTATGAAGAAATAAATTCTTAAACTTCACGTAAGGAATCTTAAAACCAAAAATGTGTTATCCTAATACCTTACGTTTTGTTGAACTAATGGTATTTTAAATCATCATATATATGTGGCTTTGAGGCCCACAAATATAAAATTGTTTGTGAATGATGACCTCAATCACTACCTATAAATATTTATGTTTTTCCTCAAATTATGTGTCTCTAATTTCCACCAATTCTCTCTTAATAGATATCATAATTTGGTGGTAACATTTTCATTCCCCTTTTCCTCTTATTAAGACTAAATTTTATTAACCCAATTTCTGATGTGGGTTTTCCCACAAAGGTATTTTATTTATTCAACATTTTATTTTCAAAGAAAAATTTCATATTTTGAGGATGCAATTTATTGACAGATGGAATAATGTAACACTACAAGAATGCATAGAACGGTATTTCTTCAATGTAATAACTTGCACTACACACAACACTAAGTTCAAGCGCACCATAACTTACCAAACTATCCATTCAAAAGCGGTTATGAATAGTAATAACTTAATTTTAAACTATATATAATCCTTATAATTTTAGAGTCCATATTATGAGTTTCTAAGACATAATTTAGGAACTAGTTCAATTTTTTAGATAAAAGAAGTATTTTTAAAAAATTGCACTTTTACCGCCTTTTAATGGTGAACCCTTTTTAAATCCAATATTTGAAACTTTTATATATTAAATTTGATAACATAAACTACTTTTCTAGAATTTGGACAAAAGAATTTAGTTTCAATAAATTTTTGGTGTTTTTCTGATAACTTTCATATTTTGATGAATAGTGAAAATTACAAATTTTTTAGTAAAAACAACTTTTTTATTCGAAATAATTAACAGTAATAAATTACTAATTTGTATGGTTTTAAAGTATTTTTATAATATATTTTTACCATTTAATACAATTTTGGTTATTTTATATAATTTCACCGTTAAACGGGACATAAACAAGTGTCAATCTTTTGATAGTTATTATTTCTTAAAAATACGCCTTTTGGTTTTGACAACGAGAATTTATTTTAAATTAATAAATGAAACTTCTATGTTTTTATTTTTTTAAAATAGACATCATTTTTGGATTCGGAATATCAAAATTATCCTAGGGTGAATTTTTTGTATTTTTCAGAAAATATTCAATTTTTGATGAATACTGAAAAACACAGAGTTATTATTGAAAACAAGCTTTTTATTTAAATAATAATTTATTTTGTTTAAATTTATTTTAGGTCAACATTGATACATAATACCAATATAAATTCAATGTAATTCATTGGAGTCAGTTTATAATAATTTTAGATATATAAAATTTTTTATTGAACTTTTTACTGTCTTTTACCCACCTCCTAAGAGCTTTTGTAAATTCACATAAAACTTAATTTTACCACTTATGTGAGATGAATTTCAAAAATCCAAGAAACATGGTTAATATCAAGGAGTAAAATGTGGTTCAATGAGATGAAAATAATTTTCAGTGAATAGTAACTTTTTACTTTTATTTACCACGGTTAAAATTAATAGATTAATTTAGGGTAAAAATGATATTAATATTACCCTCACACATGTCCTAATTCTATTGGACAAGTTTATCTTGACCAAAAACAAAATTAGGAATAAAATATTATTATTTAGGTCCACTTGGATTAGATTACGACATTTATTATTATTTAATTCAAAGAATAGTTAAAAGAGTTAAAATCAATGTTTAATAACTAAAACAATTTTAATATAGGGTTTTCCATATAATAAATTAGATTATAAATATTCATTAGAAAGCTATAAATATTTCCTACATCATGGAATTTTATTTATAATTTTTATCCATTAAATAAATAAATTTATTTATGACACAATGATGATGCAATTGTTACCGTATTCATGAATGAATCAAATAAATAGCATTATAAATATTAAAATAAATATAATTGCAAGGTTTTTATGACATCCAAGAATTTTATAGGTGAATATTACATGTTATAATTTATTTAATTTATTGTTTTTGAATTAATCATGTTGTTATTATTTAAAAAAAACATATAACAAATAGTGTCAAAATTGAAATAAAATAGTTTTTAAAACAAATATTATATTATTAATTGATATAATGGTCTAAAAATATAAGGTTCGTTAAAAAGACTTATATAATAATATATATGACATTAATGAACAAATTGGGGTTCTATTGGAAGTATATAGTATGTTTATTAACCATATAGTGTAAGAATACAGGAAGACATGGTAAAAGTTAAATTATTTAACTTAGAGTTAAATATAAATGATAAGGTTAAAATGGTAACCTAAACATTTCTAAAACCTATTGGTTGAGTTTTTTTAGACCTATCCACACCTTAGAAATTAAATAATAAGCTTTGGAGCCATTATAAACCGAATATAAATTTATAATAAAATAATATTTTATGTTTTTTCCTAAGGTGCCCCTCACCCCTCTTATAAAAGGGTACTCCCCCTTCTCTATAATTCACACCTTCTAAGCAATTTGACTCGTCCAAACCCAGCCCAAATACCCCCTAAACTATCCTACCTTCAACCTAGAGGACTTATTTTGATCAGAAAGCCTACCTAAGGATCCATTTTGATCAAATCAAAAGGAAGAAGCCAAAGAAGAGGCAATGATTTCACCACCCTTTTTCATGTTCCTCACTTCTTCCACTTCCATTTTCATTGTTGTTTCCATTATAAAATAATAAATCAAGTACATAATATATACTGTGATGTTATTATAATTATGGTACAAAAAAATTCATTAGTCTATCCACCCTTTGAATGACATGTCACCTTAGGTGCGTACGTATGGATTACTGTCTCCACTTCGTGGTATAGTTGTTATTCAATACATTATTATTTGGATGGGAATAATAATGATGTTTATTTGATGTCAATAATGAATATAAAATGATAAGGATTATGTATATGTCATATACCATTCAATTATATTTTATATTAATATCAAAAGAATAATATTTTCGCTCGTGCGTACGTACAAATTACCGTCTCCATGACACGATGAGATTCATTTACATGTTCACCCTTCATCGACGAATATAAAAATATATATTACTAATAAGTATGTAGTATATGAAATAATAATTCTACCATATATATATATATTTATATATATAAGTATTTATGTACTTACATATATCTTATTCACTTACTTCCGTTCAATACTATATGAAAACAGAAACAGCGTTTATGCGTACGTACAGACTACCATTTCCATAAATGATTTTTTCCATTTCATATGTACTTATATTATAAATTTTTATATTCAAAATATATATGTTAAATAAAACATTTTTTATGTTCTGGAATTATTTAAATCATGATCTATGTGATTCAATCAAGAGTAACATGTTAAAACACGTACGATAAAGAAAGCGATTATTAACCGAAATATTAATATAACATGGAAATTATTATTAAATTGGTAGTATAATGTCATGAATGAATAATTTAAGATATCAAAAATGTTAATATGGTTTTGGTATAATTTAATAATGTACTATAGTCTTCATATATGAGGCTAAACATACCCTCAACTAAAGAAAAGTGCAAGGTAAGGGGTTTTCATCTCACTCCTTATTCCTGTGAGATTCATGCCATATTTCCACTATTACCTTTTGTGTGGTGTATATACTACCCATAATTTTATTATTTCTGTAATAAAATTTAATTTATGTGTATTTACATATTCATTGTATGATACCTCTTTCATGGGGTGTATGTTTCGCAATTTACCAAATTGGTAAGGGTTAATTTCACAATCTCTTTATTATCTGAGGTTGTATTTATGTAAGTATCTTCTGGGACATATTTATTATCCATGTCCATGTATTATGAAAGTGTTTTAAAAGGGATTAAATTAAGGGACCTTTAACTGAAACATAATTTCGAATGTTTTAAATATTTATTTTTCTAAATCATTTGCATTAATGTCCATGTCTTCAAAATGGTTTTTAAGGATTTATTTATATGGACATCAATGTTTTTAAAATGTTAATTCCTTTTAAAAGTTTCAATGTGGCCTGGGAAAATTTGATTAAAAAATGTCTTTAAATAAAATCTTTTCCAAATTTTGTGACTTTTAAATGTTTTAATGAAAAGGGGTATTTCTCTCAAAGGGTTTTACAAATCATTTTGATCAACGTCAAAATATTTTTATAGATTTTAAACTTGTTTTGAAGTTGATTTATCATGATACATATCTTCCATATTTTGTTGAAGGTTTTTTGATATGTTTGACTTTGGATGTGTTATTTTTATACCATTCATTGTTTATGGGTAAAATATTGACATTTCGTATGCTAGTTTTAATACGAATGTTTATGTTATGTTTAGACCTTTTCATATAAGGAATGCACTGGACTTACTAAGTGATGGGTGGAGCCCGCTATGGATCCTTGATGCATCGGTAGTTCTCATGAGAGAAACCAGTGTCTTGGCAGGAGGCCTTGAAAAAATCTTATTTTTAGTCTTGGCACGAGGCCTTGGATACATGGTTATGATAGTCTGACATTATGCATTCCATCGTTATAAAAGTGGTTATTGATATTGCATGTGATTATTCAATTAGTAGAATATCAATGTAAAAAATTAAATGGAATTATTTAATTTTATTTATGCTATATTATGCTGAAGTTTAAGTTTAAAGATATTTTGTTTTAGTTTTATACATTTCTGTAAATATTTATGCTTATTTTTGCAAGTTTCTACTGTATTGCTTACCCTTGCTGAGCATTTGATCTCACCCCTTTCTTTGTTTTATTTTCCTAGGATTCCATGAAGTGTATTGTGATTGATATTTAATGTTAATCCAAGGGAATAATGGTGTTCATAAAGGATTATTTATGTTGTTTTGTATGTTATAAAGTTTAATGTAACATTCATGTATGTAATCTATTTTCCAAGACTATTAATCTGATCGGTCCTTCGGAACTTGATTCCTTGAAATCATACCAATGTATTAAAATAATTCATTGACTCTGGGTAACTAGGGTCGGGGCCTTACATGTGATTAATATTAATTAAAATAAATCAAATTTGTTATAGAATCATCAATAAAGACATGGAGAAGAGTGTAATCAAATAATAAACCTTTTATATATCTCTTATTCTAAGTAAACGAAAACATGAGGGGTTCTACTTAAATATATCCTTGAAAATAGAAACACATAATTTTTTTAATGTATGAACTGTTAGAATGCATAGTTTTGGAATACCAAGCATCAAATCAAGAAACTACTCCTTGAATAATTTAAGGGTCTCATTGTTATTCTATTTTATTGGAGGGATTGAGAAACAAACCATATAACCTATAAAACTCCCCAAAATAATAAAAGTTTCATCCTAGTTCTCAAATAATGAAGATAAAGATAAATTACGTAAAAAAATACTTAATAGTGACGTTATATTTTGTATCAAGACTCATCCATCAAATGTAAAAAAATAAATTAAGATAAAATAATGATCTATAATTTATTTTTTTCCACAAAAAAGTAAAATGAATGTTCTTAATAAAAAATATTAGTATTTCCCAAACCACTAAATCATTAAATACATATGTTATCACCAATAATTGTAAGGATAAACCATCGTTAGATTATCAAAAATATGAAATTTATAATCTTGAATAACATTTAAATTTTATCTAAAAACATAAATGGGAAAAATATGATCTATAATTTAATAATAAAAAAACTATTAACATTATAACCATTTAAATGTCAAGCCAATTTATTTTTATACCACCAATTGATTAAAATTTATTTACTCTACTGAAATAAAAAGATAAATGTATTAAAAAAATTATGTTTATGGATTATATTTTAATAAATCAAAAAACAATATATGGTTGGTTGTGGTGATATTATTATTTATGGTAAAACCATAATTTATAATGTTCATTATATATTTATCTTAAATAAAAATATCATTATAATTAGTAATCTATGTGATAAGGGATACAATTTGTATTTAAAATCAATAAATGTACTACATATAATTAATAGTTTGATTGAATATTATCTATAAACAGACATGATATTTTTTAGACATTAGACCTAAATGATGAGTAAAATAAATATCTTCTCGCCATAGTTTTGTGGATGAATTTTTTTCTTTTTAAGAGAATAATAGGACACTTAATCCTCAATACCATGAATTAAAAATGATGGAAATTAATTTTAAGGGACCTTGAAAAGAATATAATTAATTTCACAAATTTCTATAAACTATTTTAATGTTGAATTAGAAGAATGTAGGAAATGATATTGCAGCTACCAAGAATATGAATATAGTTTATATTAAACCTTTTACCTATAAATGTAGTGATTTTAATAGGGATATAGTATGAGTAAATTCTATTTAACAGTTATAACCATCAAACAAGGATCCTCCCCTTTCTAAAAAAATACCAATTGTTTTGTTAAAAAAATTACTTAGCATAAAATGATAAACACCTATTAATTATAATTATATGAATTTAAGATGACATTGAGATTAAAATTTATTATTTTACAAAATTTATTGTGTAAATGGAATAAAAAATAAATCATCTCTTATAAACCAATGAAAAATTTGGGAACATTGATTGATTAAAAAAACATAGAAAACAATTATTATACTTTATAATGTAAATATAATGTTGGAAAACATTTTTTGTTTAATTTTATGAATAATACCTAATATATTATATATAATGATTTAATTGGTTTAATTTTAATAAAATGGAATAATTTATTATATAACATAAGGAATCCTATGATTTTGATGTTTTAATTTTCCATATGTAAGGATTTATTTTATAATAAAAATTATAATATTGATATAATAAATGTCAAATATCAAGAAATAGAAATTACAGATTATTCTACTATGATTAAGACTTAGTGAACCCTTTACAAAAGGATTCTTATAATTGATGAAATTAAATATATAAAATTTTATTAAATAAAACCCATTATAAAAATTATTTCAAAAATTCTCAAATAATTGGTATCCAGATGTTACTGTATATCCCTAATGTAATCATCATAATTTTTGGGTTATCCCCCTAAAATATCAGAAAAAAAGAAAAGAGACTATGGGATAATGAGAGAAAATATTCCATTATATCTGGATTTTAAACATTTAAAAGGGATCACTCTCCTGAAAATGTTATTAGATATATCGATTTCTTGATCATTTCTAAAATCACCCTCTAAAATAAATTTGTCCATATTAACTTTTTTCCACAATAAAAATATAAAATATTAGATGATTCTATGGTTCCTGAATATTTGATAATGTGCATTTAATAATATATAAATTAGTTATAAATTAAATAAAATTTTATTAATTTAAACATCCAAATGAATATTCCATTATATAAAAATAATATTTTTCTGAAATAAATGAAAATAAAAATATTCCACTATTCGGAATAAAGACCGAACATATTAATATAAGATTTTTATCACTTTAAAAAGTGATATATTCTTCATATGAATGGGATTATAATATGATTTGAAGAAAACTTTTTAATGATGTTCTATTTCACATCATGAAATATTATTGGAAGTAAAGAAATTTTATAACCTCATATAACTTATATGGTACCCAAGAATATTGTAATCCAAAAATGGAATCTCATTTGCATGTGCATTCAAATTATTCACACAAAATCTAATTATGGTTAGATAATTGAGATATTTTGGGGTTATGTTTTATATATACAATTATAATCAAGATGCAGTAATAGAATGGTATTTCATTACATGCATGCTGAATTTATATATCCCAAAAAAAATATATGATTACAGAATTGAACTTTAGGTGGTCGAAAACCTTATATGAAGTCTAAAATAAACCATTATGAAGGCAGAATATTATTCTATCAGGGGTTTTTATTCCTGTTATTGGGATATCTAAGAATTAAAAACTCCATGGAACCTTTTTTCTACATGTATTATGACAATTCAAGAGTTCTTAGATATATTGATTTAAATTATTACATATCCAACCAATGGGATAATGATGGATAACCTCTAATGTAGAAAATCCTTCTCAAAATATCATGGTCCTAATTGATCACTTTCACAACAAAAATAACAAGTATCAATATTGGGAAGGATTTCATAAATATGCATTAATTCAATAAGATTGTTCAAGATTAGAAAACAAGATCCCTTATAAGGTGATTCAAACTCCTATACTCTCATTTTTTATACATAATGCTCAAATAACCATTAGCTCACATTAATTACTGCTAACCTATGAAATTATGGTATACCAAAATGAAAAATGTTATAATGTGTTAATCCATAACTGTATAACCTCATGTGATATTTTTTCTTGGATTTTTTTTAGTGAATGTACATTCTCTTTTGAAATAAATCCATACTGGGTTTCTTATTTTTATTTTTTCATATAGATTAAAAATTGAATAAAATACTATGTGTTGTAAGGATGTTAATTCCCCAATAATGTTGTGGTAATTCAAAAAACATATTCTATTATGATGGATTAATAATCAGACGTACCCTGAACATGTATTTCCTTTGTGGCCAATCTGTTCAATCGTATCCCATAATAATAAATTTCACCCGATAAGTTCGATTAGCACTAGGTGGTGAATTCCATGGTATGAGAGTAACTATATACTAGAATCATCCCTATACTGTATAAAACTTATTAAAACTTTTAGAAGTTTAATCAATGAATATCAATATAATAAAAAGATGGTAGTATGAGGAATTAATCCCCTGATGTAACTTCAAACGGGTTTGGAATGATTTACCTAGATTTTGGTAACTATTTCCTTCTGTACATAGATATATTTCATGATGCAATTTAATGTATCCTAATGGATACCTCATAGAAACCTAGTGTATATTATTCATATCATGATCTCTATCACCACCTTTTGTAACCAAAATCATGGGAGGTTACCATATAAGCTTCATCCCTAGCCACTCAAATAAGATAACATAGAAGAACGACTAGTTATGGTGAAAAACTGCACATACAAATGATAAGATAAATTTCCATGTACATGTAAACCCACCTATCACCCCCCATCATATGCTTAGGGAAATTATAAATCATCTCCAGAAAGAATCCTTGGATAATGTTGAGGTAGGGACTTGTGACATCTTTGACCAACCCATTACTATTAATTAAAGGAAACTAGTGTAGCAATGGTCCTCCCGGAATTTTTATATCATAAAAACCATAAAGGTTTTTCTCATAGACTTTTTTATAAAGATACTACCTATAAAAATATAAATTTCAACCATAATTTCCTCTCAATATCTCCAATATATATCCCAACAAAAATTGACGTACTCCCAAAAGTCCAGGATAAGCATGAAATAGTGGAGTCTCTACCTAGAGCCCCAGTTTTGGATGTACACCCCCTGACATATTGAGGATTGACCACTAAAGTATTCTTAATGATAAAGTAAAACCCAATATCTATTGATCCCCCTATATGTTATAGTTTTAATGTTCCTATTATAAACACAAAATTCATTTGAGAGAGACATAATCCTCCAACCGATAAATTTATTTGATCCCACCATAGTGGTAAACCTCATGTAATTTCTCATGAAGTTACTTCCAATGATCAAAAGTTTGTCTATAGTAGAGGGTGAAATTTCCTAGATTTTTTTACCTAATATTAAGTAATCTAGAGTACCACATGACCACAAGCATGAATCCATATATTCTAGAGGTAACAGACTAGTAATTATGGTCTATGGTTGTACCATAAAAAAGAATATACCTTATAATTTCATCACATTAATAATAAATAAGTAGAAGTATAATTTTTAAAGATAAAAAAATCAACGTATAAAACAAAAAATAATAATATAATTATAATAAAATATAACAATTTAATTATATTATAATGTAATGTTCAAATAATGGGAACACATTCATATTGATATAAAAAATATCTCTGATGGAAATATGGATACAACTCATACCCAAGAGAACAATTCATTAAATAAACACAGCCTGGTCCAGAGACCCAACCTAGTACCATATTCATATTCTAACCAAGATATAAAACTCATCATCTAGCCTAAGTAATCTTCCCTTTATATGCCTACAGTAGTGATATATTCTTAATACCAAAATACTAGTGCCTACCTAGCAGTGAGTTACTAAAAATCACTAGGGAACAACCAACAATATCCCAATAATATCATATATATATAGTGCATTGACAACATGATATGTTATGAATATATAACAAACAATTATAAACATAATACATGTCATGAATGATGGTACTACCCTTTACACTAAAGTGTTACCATATCCTCTTCACCATGTTAAATAGAATCTCTAAATATGTAACCGGAATACAGATTAGGAAGGAAATCCTAATGTGAATCACATAACTTACCATCTCTAAACATAACTAGTCATTATCCTAAGAAGGAATCACATAAAACTTGATCTTTTTAGGATTTTATAATAAATTTCTCAGTATTTATAAATTCTAACCCAATATAACATAAAAATATTGGGTGTCATCACATCCTACCCTCACGATCATCTACAATGTGTAACCAATATTTAAAAAAAATCCACTGAGTGAAGCCTTATTTCCAACATCAATTGCTCGGTCCTTGAGAGGAATCACATCTAACATGACACATCATAATCTTCTTCAGACACATCAAATACAACTTGTAAGATCATTCATATAACACAAAAAATATATCCAACATTTTTACACCTCGATATGAATCACATCAAAATAAAATCATATATTCTCATTTGGAAGCATCATGTATAACTGTCCATATCAAAAACTGTGAAAACCCTTCCATGATTGACATGTATTCTACCCAATATCACAATATCCTTATTAATTATATTAAATCCATCTCATATCATGTGTTATTCCATAACAAGATGAATTCCCATGGTGGAAATGACTTCCCAACCAATATTACAATCTTTTCACATTTAACATAACATTCAACTTGAAGGAAAGTCTATTTCAAATAATAATGGGTCACTATAGTTACAATACACACCCAAACCGTTATACAATCCACATCTCATCACATAATTCATTCTTTTGGTTGATATGTTCATCCAACCGAGCATCCCATTTTATGTCATGAACATGGTTGGAATCAGTTCCTGATTAGTAACACAATCCATAATAATTTAGTATATCAAGCATAATACTTTATGTTAAATACCCAATTTATTATTAAATCATTTAAAGAATAGAAAAATTTTAATTAACACACATAAATGGTGTGGGTCATATGCCAGGGAAAATTATTCCATACATACATACACTATTATTCTGTATTGGTATCTCAATAACTCAACACGTTTCCAAATTCCCATTCTTCTAAAGAAAACAAAATGATTTCAATATTATATATTTTTATATGTAAAAATATAATACATAGACACCATTGGTGGAACACTGGGAAATATTATATTTCATAGACAGATTGGAATTTCATCCCATTGAAAAAACTTCAAATATTCTATAGTATAAAGATATCAAAAAAAACTCATTTTAATCATCTCATCCATGTTTTTTGAAAAATGACCAACACAGCCATTGTTTTAATATAAGTCAGTTCTCACACACACAACATATAATAATAATCATAAACAATGGATTGTAATACAAAAATATGAATTCTCATGATTAAGGAACACTCAACCCAATAACTAGTCAACTAGACAAATACTATAACTGAACATGATGGTTTCACCCTAGCCAATACTTAAACCAAACATCCTCAATCAATCATATCACTTACTCAAAGGATGTTAAGGAACATATAATATGTTCCACTAATTTTTAATTCCCAAATGTTATACACCACATTTTTTCAAAATATGTAATTCATATACATTTTGTCAAGCCAACGACCATCAGTGATAGAGACATTAATGATTAATCATCGAAGGGTCCACCATGGACCTATACTTTTTATATCTCCGTTACATGTTTCATAATAATAAACTCATTTTTAATTTATGGTTGTTCACACATAATAGGTTAGAATACATAACACATGTCACATATAAATTGATATAAATCATATGGAGTGATTTTAAGGACAACCTACAAAGGAAATGAATTTATTCCAATGCTACAAACCAAATTCCATTATTGACCAAGATAAACCATACACATTCCATTAATATGATTCTATAACACTATCAATGACAAAATTAATTAATTATTAACAAATTTATAATTTATTAAAATAATTAAATAAGAGTTTTTTCATAAAAAATTAATTAGGTATTATCAAATAACTACTCATTAAGTGATATATTATGGACTAAATCTGGAAAAATGAGGTGTACACTACCCTCAACATCCATATAGATCACTAACATAGAAAATAAAAACAATTTAATCTTACCATAGATATAAATATTATACAAGTACATGGTGGTCTATAAATAATTTTAGATAACGACTTTCCTCATGTAAAATTACTCTATAACATTTGATTTCAACCTCCTAGGATCCCATCTAGACAATAAAAATAAAATCTCATTCATCCCAACAAGATTCCGACATGGTTCAGTAAAAGATCTATCATAACCATATCACATTACTTGAAAGTACAAGGATGATTTAGAATAATGGATAACATAAAAATGGTGGGTGAGAACCTACCAGTAATCACAAAAGTCAACAACCCCAAACATCCCAAAAACATTAAAAAATTATGGGGGAGAGTGGATGTAGAGGTAGTGAGGTTCACTTTATTCCAACACCTAGAATTAGGGTAATCATGGGTGGGGGTTTAAAATAAAAAACCAAAAAGATGAAAGTTACACTTCTTAAAAAAATAGAACAATGGTGCACTTTGTAGCCAATATAAAATTATCATCCAACTCGTATCCTTGTACAAGGGGTACCACCCCTAAAAAATCATTGGGTAACAAATATCACCAAAGTAGGTACCTAGTGGCCTACTACATCCTCCATCTTTCCATTTTCCTTCTCAAAAACCCCTATAACATTCCCCAAGTTTCCTCTAACCTAGATACCAATATAGAATCATATTTTTAATAATATAATATTCATTCCCAAACACCAATAACCAATGAAAACATTTCCATATGTATATTTAATGAAACATATCAAACACTGAATCCTGATAAATGACCAAATTATATATATCTAGTAAGTTATGATCATGCATACAGTACATTTGAACATGATCATCTATAAAAATAATAGAGAGATTATTTATATGGAGCATTATTATATTTTTTTCATTACTCAAATGAAATTAATTTATCTTCATATAAAATTTCAAACTCAATCATTAGTGAATCACTTTAGCTAATAGACCAACATAATAACTACTTCCAACACCGTTCATCCAAACAATTATGGAAGCATCTAATTATAAAAAATTAATAAATATTACCTCATACTAATAGAATCCATAAATTTATATTCTAATAATGTCAAATACAATTAGTCGATGTCACTAGTATAAACCAAACCATCACCACTTGATGTCACACCCAAGAATCATTTTTCCATCCACAATAAAAACCTTATTCTCATTCTAAAGACCAAAATAAAAAAATCAATAATTTCTCTATCATAATTTCTACTATACTCCATCAAAAGTTATAATATTTTCATTATTATGGTATTTCACACATTATCATCTAAAAAACTCTGAAATAAATCCTTGCACACTTGGAATATACATGTTGTTATCCCCATAATAGATTAACCCACGACCATTAAAAAACTTTTCCACCTTTTCTTCCTCTTATACACTAATCATACTCGTATCCACATAATTTCACCAAAAAATATACACATATAAATCCCAAGGAAATGAAAATTTAAATATATATTATGATAAAGAATCAATGCAAAATATGAAGATCCACCATTATCAATTAATTAATTTTTGAGGATATTTGAATTTTTATGTTGGTGAGGGGATCCTTTTGAAAACTATTATTAGCATTAGTATTTTGAGTGTTTTAAAATCATGAATTTAATGACACAACCTTAAACAATTCATGTTATAGTTATTTTAAAATACAAAATAAATTTCATTTCCCAATGACATTTTGGGTTTATGGTTTTAGAGAATTTGATCTTACTAATTCATGGAAAACCCATATATTACTTGTGGTCACATATAAAAAGTATCCATTTCCTCCATAGAACAATAGTCTTTAAAATAAATCATGTTTTCTCATCCTAAAAAATCATCTCAATTTTCTCCATGATTTCTTCCTCATCTATAGTCCATCTCAAATCCTATGAAAAACAATTTAAACTTTTTATGAGTGTAAAATATTAGTATGTTACATAAAATAAATTAAATAATTATTCAGGTGAAAATACATAAAAAATATCTTAAACAAACCATTTAACATCAAAAAAGTTTTTCTCTTTTCTAAAAGACCATTATCATACATATGGAAAATTAAATTATTCCATTTAATACATATAAGAAATCATATGATATATACTTTGGTTAATTGGGACATCATCTTCAATATAAATCTTACAAATGTAGTGACCAAAATAGCTGAGATCCAACTCCGGAGCACCCAATACATTGAAGGTTATAATGTAACCACCCATCCTTTGCTTATCATTGAACCACCCATCATAGGATAATAACATAACAACCATTATAAGTTTTATTATGGATCCACCCATCATTGATTTATACTGGAACCACCAATTACCAAAAACAATTTTCAAGAACTATATCATCAACATAAATCATGAAATCTAGCATCGTAAAACACACCATAAAGAAAATAAAATTTCCATTTTGAAAATCACTAATTTTGAAAAACTATTCATGTAAAATGATAAATATTTTCATCAAAAGTAACCATATAATTATGTAATGTAAAATTAAAAATATTAATTCAACATTAAAGAATTAAAATCCATTGATTCATTACATGTTTAAAAACCCTTATTTTTTTATTTTGTAAAATGAAATATTAAAGGAGAAAAGTAAATTGAATGTCTTTTATGACATGTTCACCATAATTTAAATTTGTTCGAAATTAATGTATAATGGCTTAAATTGTCTTATTAATTTATTAAAGAAATATATTAGTATTTACAATACTTTTATGATTTTTTATAACATATTTCAAATAGTTTATTTGAAATATTTTATTATTTTAATTATTTTTTGTTGACTCATTTTATGATTTCTTCCTTAGTTATGTAACAACCCATGTTTTTGAGCCAAGGTAAAATTATAGGGGAATTTTAATTTTGGTATTTAATGTAAGATTGGTTCTATTTATCTAGATTAAAAATAATGTTTCGTGAGTTGGAACACTTCAATGTGATTTTGTATACAAGGGTAATGGCCCGAGGGGTTCCTTGGGTGTCTCATTGATTTGCTAAAGAATCGTGCCCTGAAAATCCTAAGGTTGGGTGGTCTGAAAGGGCATATAGTTTATCTGATTCTATGTGACCCCTAGTAGAAAATTGTGTGGCTACATCATGTGTGAATGGGTGAAGTGGATGACCTACACCTAGTTTTCCCAAACCATGCATATAGACCACATAGTTTATGCCATTTAAAAAGTACCTAAGCACTAATCAGTGCATGGTTAGAGCATTCATAGGTTAGTCATGTTGGAAAAACATTGATAGGTTAGTTTCATAGGTAGCGAGTGTCGAATTATTGGCATGCGATTCAGAAAAATAGTGTAGTCAAACCATTGGACCCATTTTTTAGGGTGAAACTATATTTTTCCCATAATGTGGTTTAAAACAAATTTTCTTTTATTTTCTATTTCTTCTTGAGCATGCACAACTCCCTCCTATGTGGGTTATCCTCCTCTCCAATTTATCCTTGGATAGGTTTCTTCTATCTAGGCTCCAATTTGAATGACGTCGGTCTCTATAGATCTGCATCAGTATTCTCTTGGTTCCACTTTAATCCATTTATGTATCTTCTCTGATATGTTGTTTTGTTTTAGTGAGAGAACATTTTCCCTATTTTCATGCTAGATGCATGTTTCATTGATTTCGTCCAAACCAAACTAAATAAGGCCTTGATATTAAGTGAGTGAAGCATCCTATGAATAAGGTAGGTGGTATACATATTTTTCATCAAGTTTCCCTATTTTTATATATAGTATCATTGCGCCAAATTCCATCCTTTGTCTCACATTGCTTTAAAATTGGTTTCATCAAATTAATTAGATGTACTCACCTAGTATTACACCGACTGATAATTTTTAGGAAAATTAAAGAAAGCTAATCATGATAAAGAAACACCCCTTGGGTGTGATGGTAATAATTACCCCTTTTTATTTAATGGATTAATTTTCCTAGAATTAATTCTATGATTTAATCGTTGGTTAATAATGGAATTTACCCATGCAATAAATTGTACAATTGATAACATAACTTCCTAAGTTCCACATTGAAACCATGTGTTTGATTTCTTATGATCGTTCACTTCTTAAGTGATTCTTTGGGAGAATTGTTCTATGTTTCTTGATTTTATGGTTGAATTTTATAAATGAATTATTTGTGAATACTTTCAATTATTTATAATAAAACACCAAAGATGATTCATTTTTTATTATAAAATATAAATTAGTGATTTTTTTATTTAAATCATGCTTGGTTTATGTCTTTGAGTTTCTCCTTTAGCTTTATGATAGTGCATGTTATGTTTCATGCTGGTACATTACCTCCTTGATGTTCATAAATTGATTAGTAATCTATTATTATAAATTTTAATGGAACCAAAGAATATTATAATTTCATGGCCTATTTTATAAGTAAAATTTTTTTCTTTATAAATGGTATTTTCCCTAGTTGGTAATTGACTAATTGAGAAATGGAACCTTCTAGTTGTCTTTTTGAACCTTGATAATTGAATTTCCATGTCTGATAGAATAAATGGCATATATTAAATGTAATTTCTTATGAAATATGATTTTCATTTCTTTAATTATTTAAATTAATTGATTAAAATGAAATTTAAAGGGTGTCAAGGCCACACTGATTTTTTCAGAATTATGTGTAGTCTATAGTTGAAAAGTTTTGTCTTCGTATAATGGCTTGATAAATGTAAAACATGAGTTGTAATGCCTCATAGATTTAATTATTATTATAAATATGATTATTCCATAACATATACCATTCAAATGATGTAAATGGTTCTATTGATCATGGTGGTATGACATTCCATTACATCCGGTGTTGAGACATAGCATCTCACACCATTGATATTATTGGGAGTGTGGGCATGACACAAAATGTACCCGATTGAGTGTTGTCCTCAAGTCATACTTATCACCATATCAAGTTTTGAAATGATGTCACATGAACTGTTTAGAGTGATGATCATCAAATATCTCACGCATTGTGAGATTTAGGGAATATACCCATTACTCGAGCTTATAGGCACATTTTTACATGTTATGGATGACTCAGTTATGTCTTAGTTGAGCCACCACATAGTATTCCATATATATGGGCACTTATGTCTATATGTACATGTTCCATATGGGTGGAAGAAATATATAACTATACATTATATATATTACTACTATATACATATAGTTACTATTCATACACTCACACTGACCATGATATGAAATAGGTAGATCCATCAAGTTCCATTCAAAATCCTAACCAAGATGGTTTATATTATTAATTTTTATAATTAATATTACCTACACTATATGGTCACATGTTGGATTCATCTATAGAAACCATGGGTGGTAACCTACTAGGATTTATATCTCATAATCTAATTGTTCTGCCATTGCACTGGTGTACCTTATTACACCTTCTGTTTGTAGGACCATGGATGTTAGCTTGAGATGTTTTCTTATACCTAATAATTAGGACCACATGACTGAGTTAGATCTTGGTATGCTTGTATATATTTCCCATGGTGAATTTTGTAATGTCCTGGTTCCGGGTGCCACTCAACAGGTGCCCCGAACCCGGTTCACTACGTGACCTCAAGCGCATTTCCCCAAACGCCAGAGGTTTCCAACTAGCAGTGAGGGCTCAGGTCTGATAGTGGGGAAACTATGCCCTCATTTTTCAATGTGTAGTGCAGCAGAATACCAGATAAAACATACAACAACAACAGTGGAAGCAAATAAACATTCACAATTTGAAATGAACAACTACGTTAAAAACAACAAACAGTCATATATATGTAAGGTTGATGAAACATGTCTCATGTTCTATGAAAACAACCAGAACATGTTACAAAGCAGTACAATATGATACATGGTACAAAAAAACAAAACAAAAAAGCCGGCAGCATCATGAGCATATGCCCGGTCCCATGCATCCGTACTCCTCAACAGCATTCAAGTACCTATATTGGGACCCTTTCCCTTATCCACACCTACAGAAATGTAATCTGTTTGGGCCGAAGACATGACCCAAATAGGGTGTGAGAAATAAATCCAAGTAGGCACCCACCAAAGGCTCGTTCCCAACTGTGTGAAAATATACAACAACAGTGTGAGTAGTAAAATGAAATAAACCAAGTAGTACTCACAAGTAACTAACTTAACCAGTTATATTGCCATTTTATTATTCATTTAATCATTCAGTATAAGGAAAACCACCATAGTAAATTTTCTATGTAAATAGTCAGTGTACTCAGACATGAAAACTCTTAGCCTCAGGTAATCCGAATCTTTCCCTCAGGTATAACAGATATTTCCCTCAGGTGTACGAAGTGTCTCCCTCAGGCACAGAGTCTATCGCCCACAGGCACAAAAGAAGTTGCCCTCAGGCTGAAATAAACCCTGCCCTAAGGCTAATATATCACTACCCTAATGCTGTAATGTAATTGGGCCATGCCCAATATATAAACAATAAATAATAATACAACACAAAATGCAATTCCTCTCAAGGAAATTCTACAATCATTATTATAAAGGCATACCCTCAGGTATCCTAGCCAAATGGCTAAACAGATGAACACACCCCCATGGTGGTCCTGGATCCAAGCAGCGATCCCAAAAAACAATTTATTATCACATATAAATTACCTATAAAATTCTACGAATTTAATTCAACAAGGCCTCAGCCATATGACACCCCATTCATGGGCGCATATCACAAAGGTATACAAAACACACAACAGTTGGAATTTAAACACCAAGCCACCTACCTTAATCACCACAGAATGGTATACCTGAACAAAGAAATCTGAAACGTCCAAGAACATAGTAGATATGAGGTAAAATAATTCTAATTCAACATCAAATAACATCCAATAGAGGATGAATTTTCAAGAACTATGCAAGGAGATGGGAGGGATTACCCGTGCGGTTCCAACGTGATCGATGGAAGCGGAAATGGATTCCCGATGCTCGGTCTGGAGATCCACGAAGGTTCGACCATTCTCTCCCAAGATCCCATCTGTTTCTAAGCCAATCCATTGAACAGTGGTGTCTACTGCCCATTTTAAGAGAAAAAAAATTAAACGGCCTGTAATTTTGACTACATGGCGTGTACTCCCCTCATTTAATTGTTCCTTCGGTGGCACTACCACTCTGTTCATTCGTCGACATGAGTACATTACATGTATTCCCGATTACAAGGAGTGTACTATCGCCCAGCTGGTGGCTGCTCCCACCGCCTTACTATATCATCTATCGACTGACTACACGGTGTGTAAAGTACCACTACATGGTGTGTAGTTAGTTTTTACACCATTAGTCGCCAACAAGGATAAGCACCCAGTGTACTCATCCCACACTGCCAAAGTACATGACGTGTGAAAAAGTACATGGCGTGTAGTCCTAAAATTTAGGATTTCCCCCATTTTCCTTATTTTCTAAAAAGAACATAAGGAAAGGAGAAAAGAAAAACCTCATACCTCAAGAATAAGAACCGGTTTCTTACAAACTTCCCCCATTAAAGCAATTCATCCCCGAATTGCCCTTCCAAGGGTGGGGACAATATATCCATGAACAACTCCATCCACTGAGCATGTATGTCGATCTCCCATTCCCAGGTTTTTTCCTACACTCGGCTATGCTTCTATAGCACCCGTACAAGAGGAACTTACCGGCCTCAGAGAACCTTCATGCTCTTATACATTATACGAATCAGATTCTCCTCAAAGGACACATCTACCTCATGCTAACCTCCTTAGGCTGAAAGACGTGAGACAGGTCTGAATGATAGCTACACAACTGAGATACATAGAAGACGTCATGCATGGCTCGGTACCTCTGTGGTAACTGTAACTGATTGGCAACCGACCCGAATCTCTCTAGAATCTCAAATGGCCCTGCATCACCAAAGCTCCTAGCCCAATACCTGATGCATCACAGTAAACTATATAGCTCTTCCACTGTTCTAGGAGTATCAGGATCGGTGCTGATGTCAACTTTCCCTTCAGCTCCTGGAAGGCTGTCTCGCAAGCTTCTGACCAAACAAAATTCACACCCTTGTTATTCAAACCCGTCATCTACGCTGCTAAGCGAGAGAAGTCCTCTATGAAGCATCTGTACTAACCCTATAGCCCCAAGAAACTCTGTATTTCAAACACATTCTTAGGATTCTCCTTGGAAACTACTACTCTCACCTTCTCTGGGTCTACTACAACTCCAGCCTCTGAGATGATATGACATAGGAAGTGTATCTGGTCCATCCAAAAGTGGCACTTTGAGAGATTTTCATATAGCCAATTCTCTCTCAGTGTAATCAATACGATCTCAATATGGTATGGCATAGTCGTGTCGAGTGTGAGAGTACAACAAGATATCGTCTACAAATAGTACCAAAAAGGAATCCAGATAATGATGGAACACACGATTCATCAGAGACATGAAAACGGCTAGTCCATTCTTGAGTATGAACGGCATAACCGTATACTCGTATAGACCATACCTTCTCTTGAAAGCTGTAAGGGTATCTCTGATGGTCTCACGCACAGCTGATGATATCCTGATCTCAAGTCAATCTTCAAGAACACTCGTGCTCCATGAAGTTGATCAAAAATATAATCAATCCTTGGCAAGGGATATCGGTTCTTAACCATCAACTGGTTCAACTTTCGATAATTCACACATAGTCTGAGGGTACTGTCTGCCTTCATGGAAAAGAGGACCAGCGAACCCCAAGGAGAAGTACTTGGTCAATGAACCCCTTTGCCTGTAACTCTACTAACTGTCTCTTGATCTCCTACAACTCTGGTGTAGCCATCCTATAAGGAGGACTGGACACCGGTGCGGCTCCTTGAACAAGCTCAATAGAGAAATCCACATCACGCTCTAGAGGTAGACCTGAAATGTCGTCCGGGAAGACATTCCTGAAATGATCAACCACTAGAGGTAAATACATCGGACAAGTGCCCTGATCATCCAAATATAAGCTCACAATCAGGGTTGTCACTCCACCTCGCCCACGGTGCTCTAGTCCAGCTCGACTCACCTGAACATCCCATTCCCCCTTGTATAGAAACTCTCCGCCCTCTGGTGATGTGAAACTCACCTTACGACGATAGAAATCCACAAAGGAACTAAAGGGAACCAACCATTCCATCTGGAGAATGACATCATAGCACACCATCTCTAAGACATAGTGGTCTCAAAGGAAGTGACACCCACCAACCTCAAGGTGGCACTCCTTGAACTGACGCACACCAGCTGTTCTAGTTCCCAACGGAGTGTCTAACATCATAACAACATAAGAAGAAGAAACACAGAACCCATGTCTCTCCACAATGGGTACAGATATGAAACTATTTGTAGCGCCTGTATCATAAAGCACTGCAGATAAAACATAAGCTACTAGTGTAGTACCTCTGATAGTAGAAGGTCTGGGATCCTGCTCCTGTTGGGTCTATTGCACTGCATATGCCTGCCCAGTGTCGTGGCCCTGCGAGACAGCCTGGATACCCTGAGCTGTCCCACCCTTCTGCCTTTGAGATCCTGGTGTCTGGCTACCACGGCCATGACCACCATCCCTGCCTACATGCCCTGAGGTATTCTAGTTTCCCGACTGGTAATAAGCTGGTGTTCCTGCTCCCTCAGGTGGAGTCTGTACATAACCCCTATCTCTAGCCACCTATGGAAACGCCCTGCAAAAGAGCTGTAGATGACCCATCCTGCTGCAAGCTCAACACTCCTCTGGGTCTCGTGGACACCGAGGTCTGTTGATCCCTTCCTTACCACACTCATAGGACATGAACTGGCCACCTGAAACATTCTTCTAGATGGTTATGCCACCCTGCGAAAAGACCATCTGTCTCCTCCTCTTACTAGTAGAAATAGTAACAGAAATTGGTGTTGAATCACCCTGGCCCACACCACTAGCTTCCCGCAGGTTCCACTATGTAATCAGTGTCTGGTTCACAATAGAATGTATTGACGGCAACCTGAAAACATTCAAAAGTGCTGGGATGTCATATTGAAGATCATCTTCAAATCATTTGGCTATTAGCATCTCATCGCCCACCAGAACGGGTGAAAAACGCTGAGGCTCGGTGAAACGAGAAGAATAATCCGTCACTAACATAGCGCCCGGCTGTAGATTCATGAACTCTCGAGCTCGGTCTTCCCTCAACGTCTATGGGAAGAAGAAGTCATAGAAGGTTGTCTGTAAATATTCCCATGCCGTGTCTCTGTGATGTTCTGACTGGGTGGTAATATCCCACCACCTCTTGGTGGAATCACGCAACAAATAAGTTGCGATCTTGACCCTCTGCCCTGGAGGCGTCTCAAGATGGTCGAAAATAGTCTGCATCGACCCCATCCAAGTCTCCGCAGCATGTGGTCCTCCATCCCCTGAAAACGAAAGCAGATGCTTCTGCTGGAAGTTACGAGTCAGATCGGCCATAGATGTTGCAGTCAGCGGTGCTCCCTGAAAGGTCTGCATGAACCGAACAAAGCCTTCACGAAACTGCACCTCCACGCCTGTGTCCAGTATTATGGATGGCGCCGCATCTGGCTCTACTGGAGGATCAACTGGTAGCCCCTGGCCCACCATCTCCAGAGTATACTCGTTGCCACTCTCTTGGAGAAAAATGTGTGAACGTCTTAGTGGCATGACCCGACAAGGTCAAATTCACACCTTAGATCAAGATTATCACAGTCTGAAAATGAAGGAACCAAAAGGGGAATAGGAGGTAGAAGGCATTTACAATTTCACAACAAGACAACACGGCGTGTATACTGAATACACAGCGTGTACCTTACTTTTCTTCCCATGACCAGGTCCTTCTACACGGCCCAACCACATGGCTCATGTTAAACAAAAATACATGGCGTGTATATAATCTACACGGCAAGTATGGTGTAATTTTCCAACTGCCCGTGACGTTTGTGACACGGCCGACTACTTGGCTTGATACTACACGGCTTGTTACACCCGCACACGGCATGTACACTACCCCGTCTTCCGATCCACACGGCTATGTCCACATGGTCTGTCACTAGTCAAGGCTACATGGTGTGTCCCACAGGTACACGGTGTGTACTATACGAGCTTCGCCGGCCCGTGTTGTTCATTTCAAGGCCGGATACACGGCTCCAACTACACGGTGTGTTCAATATACACACGACATGTACATGAAAGGATTACACCGACCCGTGTTGTTAGTTACATGGCCGGATCGCAGGTTAGACTACACGGCGTGTTCCACAGTGGACACGGTGTGTATATATTAAGGTCTCCCCCATTAATGTTGTTAGTTACACAGGCATACTCCGGGTCAACACTACACGGCGTGTTCTTCCCAAGCAATTCACTTCCCCATGTCCCCACCCACATGGTCTATGACACGGAAAGAGACTACACGGTGTGTACTAAAAGAGTTTTCTTTTCTTCCTGAACATAAGAACATACACAACTTGTTTTAGGTACTACATGGAATGTATACTGGGTTTCCAGACAGTATGCCTTAGAAAATTCTCTGTAACCCATAAAATAGTGAAAAACAACACCTAAGTTCCAAATTCCGATCCGTGAGGGCCCATACTCCCCGTGAATCAAAGTTTGGCATCTTATGTGTGTTATAACTGAATAAACAGCCAATGATCCACCATATTTCGGTAAATGAGGGCCCATACTCCCCAAAAACCAAAGTTTGGAAGCCATTCTATAAACAGGCTCACAAAATAATACCCTATCAAACAGCAGGTATCTATCCAAGTAGCTATCACAATAGCTTTCTTTTTCTAGCACAACATCTGTCACAAAAACATGAAATTTCTAATGCACCTACATGGCATGGAAACTATGCATGGCATGTGATTTCTAGCATGTTTCAAAATGATGCATGAGATGGAATACCCTCATCTCATCGGGTTGAAACTAAATATAACCCATGAATAAATCTAAAAAGCACAATAAAAGTGCGTCACCCTTTGGTGAAAATCAATTCAACTATAAAATTGCAAAATCAGTAAAATCGACACATGAGGTAAATTGGATTTTCCCTGTACACGGGTTAGCTACGCCTGGGAACAGCTTATTAAAAACTACCGTTCTCGTCCTATCCCTGACTAAGGTTTGAAATAGTAAGTCAAATAAAACAAATCCTCTGATACCACTTTGTAACACCCTTGTTCCGGGTGCCACTCAAAGGGTGCCCCGAACTCGGTTCGCTATGAGAACTCAACCACATTTCCCCAAATGCTAGAGGCTTCCGACTAGTAGTGAGGGACTAGTTCTGATAGTGGGAAAACTATGCCCTCATTTTTCAATGTGTAGTGCAGCGGAATACCGGATAGAACATAAAACAACAACAGTGGAAGCAAATAAACATACACAATTTTAAATGAACAACTGCAGTAAAAACAGCCAACAATCATATATATGTAATGTTGCTGCAACATGCCTCATGTTCTAAGAAAATAGCTAGAACATGTCAAAAACCAGTACAATTGATATAGGGTACAAAAAAACAAAACAAAACAACTGGTAGCATCGCGAGCCTAAGCCCGGTCCCATGCTTACCTACTCCTCACCAGAAATCAAGTACCTGTATAGAGACCTTTTCCCTTATCCACACCTGCAGAAATGTAATCTGTTTGGGCTAAAGACATGACCCAAACATGGTGTGAGAAATAAATCCTAGTAGGCACCCACCAATGGCCCATGCCCAACTGTTTGAAAATATGCAACAACAGTGTGTAGTAGTAAAATGAAATAAACCAAGCAGTACTCAAAAGTAACTAACTTAACCAGTTATATTTCCATTTTATTATTCATTTAATCATTCAGTATAATGAAAACCATCATAGTGAATTTTCCATGTAAATAGTCAGTGTCCCCAGACATGCAAACCCTTACCCTTAGGTAATCAGAATCTTGCCCTCAAGCATAACAGATATTTCCCTCAGGCGTACTAAGTGTCGCATTCAAGCACAGAGTCTATCTCCCACAGGAACGATTGAAGTTTCCCTCAGGCCAAAATAACCATTGCCCTCAGGATAATATATCACTTCCCATAGGCTATAAAGTAACCGGGCCATTCCCAACATATAAATAAGAAATAATCATACAACACAAAATTCAATTCCTCTCAAGGCTAATCTACAATAATTATTATAAAGGCATGCCCTTAGGTATCCTGGCCAAATGGCTAAATAGAGGAACACACCCCCGGGGTGGTCCTGGATTCAAGAAGCTATCCCAAACAATAATTCATTATCACATTTAAATTACCTATACAATTATGGTATTTAATTCAACAAGGCCTCAGCCATACGACACCCCATTCATGGGTGCATATCACACAGGTACACAAAACACACAATAGTTGGAATTTAAACACCAAACCACCTACCTTAAACACCCAATAATGGTATACCCGAATGACACCTTCTGAAATGTCAAAGAACTTCATAGATAAGAGGTAAAATAATTCTCATTCAACCTCAAATAACTTCTATTAGAGGAAGAATTGGCAATAACTACTCAAGGAGATGGGAGGGTTTACCCGTGCGGTTCCAATGTGATCAACGGAACCAGAGACGGATTCCAGACACTCGATTTGGAGATCAACGAAGGTTCGACAGTCCTCTCCCGAGATCCCATCTGGTTCTAAGCCAATCCTATGAATAGGGATGGATACTTCCCATTTAATGCAAAAACAACAAAGTACACGGTATGTAATTTAGACTACCTGACATGTACTCCCCTCATTTAATTGTTCCTCTGGCGGCACTGCCAAACTGTTCATCTTTTGACATGATTACACGACGTGTATTCCCGACTACACAGCATGTACTATCACCCAGCTGGCAGCTGCTCCCACTACCTTACTGTTTCAGCTGCCGACTGACTACACTGCATGTAAAGTACCACTATACGGCATGTAGTCGGTTTTTTACACCTTTAGTCGCCAACAAGGCTACACAACCTGTGTACTAATCCCACACAGCCAAAGTACAGG
This sequence comes from Viscum album, assembly GCA_963277665.1. Taxonomy (NCBI): domain Eukaryota; kingdom Viridiplantae; phylum Streptophyta; class Magnoliopsida; order Santalales; family Viscaceae; genus Viscum; species Viscum album. The sequence goes on along the minus strand of OY728123.1, from coordinate 27,427,499 downwards.
ACGTGTGGAAAAGTACATGGTGTGTAGTCCCAAAATTTAGGATTTTCCCCCATTTTCCTTATTTTCTCAAAAACACTTAAGGAAAAGAGAAAAGAAGAAACTCGTACCTCAAGAATACGAACCAGGTTCTTACAAATTTCTTTTCATTATATTTTTTGTTCAATATTGTATATTATTTCCTATTATATTTCTATTAATTTAGTTTATGTCTCACCATCATGATGTGGATTCATCTATTGTATGTTTTTTTCATCCATCATTTATATTATGTTTACTGTATTCTTTAGTTTCTCTATCATTATTTTATTACAACTTCTATTGTTGTCTATTGACTATTTCTAATATATTATTTTCAAACTCTAATATGAGTATATAGTCTCTCCATTATCACCTCCTTAAACCCTCAATTATTTTTGGGAGCCTCTAGTGTATGGGGAGGTGCACTTGAGTACATGTGACCCACTGGTCCAACCACCATTTTATGGGAAATTGGGGTCGGGATGTTACAATGTTGCATCGAATGTGTTTTTTCATTCATTTTAATATTTCATGAATTTTTAGACATGAGATTACGAATCTATCAAAACATGGTACATAGTCATGTCTGAAAATGATCACCCTACCCATTGGGAAAACCCCAAGAGTCCCGGAATGGGATTGATATTAATTTTTTTCTCATTTATAGCTTATAATTATTTCACTTTGAGTGTATTGTGTACTTTCCACTTCTTATTTAATTATGAAATTCATGTTATTTTACCCAAGACGTGGTATTTCAAGGAATTAGAATTATATGAACCATTATAGGCATATATAGATTCGCATTCTATTAATATTCCATCCTATGGAGTTGCGTGTGTAGGTTGTCTGATGTTTAGATTGTGGGACTTGATTACTAGGCAATGAAATAGTTTTCTTCTGAATTCCTACATTTAGAACATGATCCGGTGATTATATGCCCTAGTTCCTCTTTACTTATGATTTATTACCTATGTAACATGATTTTTTATCATGATTTTTGCTGTTACATATTATAATAACATGCTTCATTTTGATTTTGATATATGTAAATAGCTTCATGGGATAAATTTATAGGATGCAATTAAACGAGAACTGATTTTCAATTGTATGGAGTGCGGTTTCCTTATGATTGATAAATGGTAACCCATGTACTTGAACCGTCTTTGGTCTTTACACATCATTAAATAAATTTATTAAAATGGAATGTATGTATGAGTTTGATCTTTAAAAGATAATTAGTTTTAATTAAATGTGAGCCAGTATTTAGTTTTAAGGTGTATGGGAAACATATAATTAAAGAAAGGTAACCAATTTTCTCAAACCATATTTGGGGCTAGGTATATACATATCTAGAAATGTGTATAAATGTACAATTTATTTAATTTTAATCTGAAATGGATTAGTTACCATTATAATGTATTGTGACTCTATCACATGGATAAAGATATCATTTGATTAATCTCCTTAATACACAACTAGGCACAAGTAGTTTAGTTAAAGAATTTATTTTATATGACAACCCTCTATAGTTATTTTAAAACTATAATATTTATGAAACTTCAATTGGGTTTCATTCTGATGAACCGAGGTTGGGTTAGCGAGACCCTTTTAGATAACCTTATCTTATAAAAACTAATACTAATTTATGTGATGAATTCCCAAAATTATGATTGGGTGTCAAAAAAATAGTTAACAATTAGAGAATAAAATTGATATAAAATGCTTTTTTTCCTCATGGAATTAATTTAAAAGTTACCAAGAGATTTTGTTTTATAATCAATACCTGATTTTCTATTTTAAACTTTTAAATGTTTAATGACTAATTTTAAGAAATGTAATGGCTTTAAAAGTGAAACTTATAATGGTTTTATATGTCCAAACCCTTATGTATGGGTACATTAGAATTTTCTTTTGATATTCCTTATAACATAAACACGTGAACTTTCTGTTTGCCTCTCTCCATTTTATAAATGGATTAAATGATTGGAATATGACCTATTGACTTTCTAGTATGTGTGATGTGGTAATGGGGGTTGATGATTATTCTTTTATAAGGGATTATCCCATGGTTAGTACCACCCTTAATGATTAAATTCCATGATAGTGTTTGAGTATTGTGATGCTTAGTGGCATTTGGGTGTCATTATCCCTAGATAGACTCTTGGTTTCTAAATAAAACCCATATTCGGATATGTGTTCATGTTTTATGTGACATTTTCATGGGCCTGATCACCCAACAATGCTAACATTTTGTGGGATAGACATGCCAAAGGAATGGTCAGCTGATTATTAGGTCATATGACCCTCTTTCCTTTTACCTGGGAAAATCGAGAGGTCATCAGTCTATTTTATTGTCGTATAGGATAATAAGAGTTTGAGCTAATTTTCTGCATGATCCACTTGATACTTAAATTCATAGGGAGATCAACCAATGGAATGTATCAAGGGAGTTCCACCTTTCATTAATAATCATGAGGTAGTATGTGTTGATATATATGGTACTATTTATTTTCTAAATTGTGTAACAAACCGGTTCATTTTGGTGTAATCATTGAGCCTTATACTATGGAGTATGTTTTTGTGTCATCTATTAAGTAGATTCATCAAGGCATTAAAATGGACTTAATTTATCCCATTTCATTTTATGAGGTTTTAATAGAATTGTGTGTTTTGACATTCCAATCAGTTATGTTTTGGTTTTCATACCAAATTCTTAAATGATTTCTGGTCAAGGTGAATTTGTCCAAGTGTGAATGTGAGAACCTAGAATGTCCCTAATATTTTGATTAATAAGAAACTCAAAAGGTGGGTTGTGTCATGTTAGTTTTTTAGAATCTATTCCCTTCTTACTATAATTAATACAAGTATGAAATACGTTCTCAAAATGCTCGGTCTTGTCTGATTTCCCTTGAGGATTTCATGTTTTAAATTGTGTCTGCACTTTCTTAGATGTACGATTTTGATGTGGTTGGATTTGTTTTCCACCATTGTGAAAATCATTGGTATTGGATGAACATTGGTGATAATTTTTCAATGATCACGAGATTCCATGGGTGGAAAATCTTTCTGATCAGTGAATGGTATTTTGTCGGAAGGTGATGTCAATATTCCCTAAAGAGTTCGACCAGTAGTGGTTTGCCTATTCTTCTCTTAGTTTCCCCTTACTTTAATCTTCTTAAAAGGATGAGCATTCCCCCAATATTGACGTCATCATTGGTTCAATAACATAGCATCTATATTACACCTTGATAATGTATAAAAAATTTTAGACTGGTTTAGGTGATTTATCTGAGTTTCATTCTAGATACGTGTGTTTTAAAAATGTATGGCCAGTCTTGAGTGATACAAGGGTCCTTGTATAGGATTTAATTTAGTGGAATCTTTAACCCCAACCATTCTTCTTTGAATTGACCACAGGTGGATGCCACTATAGGCTCATTCAGTGATATTACATCGATTTTTTTTTCATTTTACCGACGTCTCACTTGTAAACACGGAGTATGGACTTCCTTGGGGTAGATTCATGTAATTTATTTTAATGAATATTAGATTTCAATGGAATTGTTATTGGGATCAAAGGTGTTGTTTTAAGGGTGATGATTCTAGTGGGATGGATCAGGGTTACACCCTTGATTATACCAAGGCACGATAGTTAAAATAGTAAAGTGATATTTGATCATGGAACTTAACTAGATGTCAGGTATAGGCTTCAGTGAGAATTATCATGGTATACAAAAGATACCTTAGAAGAAGGAATTGCGGATCCTTTTAATACACTGACTCTCTATGCTCGTCATTTTGGTAATGGTCACTCGGGGTGGATCAACTTATTTTCCTTTTGTTTAATGTGTATAGTCATAAGGAACTATTTTAAAAATGAATTCTTGTTAAGACACGTGTGGCGTAATATTTGGATTTGTCTTCTAGGAAATCTTGCGTGACAAGATTATATTTGGTCGATCTGGATTCGACTATTTCTTTAAGACGAGGTTTCTATTATGGCCTTAGATGAAATAATTTTCACTCTATTAAATAATCCACACCGGGAGCATCAATAGAATTCTTATGAATTTCTTAATGGTAAATTCTAAAGATGGAGGTTTCATGGCTTATAATTGACCCATTTTTAATGTTTAAACACTTGATGGGAGGAACCGTTGGACATATGTTTAATGAGATGATCAAATTATCACGACTCTTGTTAAAATGTCTTGGGTAAACTACACATTAGTGTTCCAATTGATAAATGATCATTGTATTGTATTTTGAAAGCTTATGTTCTATATTCTTATGTAATGGTTACAAGTGTGCTGGGAATTTGGAAATGAAACACAATCATTTCAATGAGAATTAAAGACCCTAGTGGGTGAGGTGATGTTATTATTGTTCCACAATGCTTCTTTAGGATGATAATTTATACTTTAGGGATGTTATAATAACTCGTGTTTGTCATCCAAGGTAAAATTCTTAGAGATTTTGAAATTTGGAAGTTATAGAAGGGTTATTATTTGAACCTGGATTCGAAAAAAAATTATGATATTTGGATCAAATCAACGGTTTGTTTTAAGACATGGGTAATGTATTGGGGGTTCCACAGGTGTCTTTTTGTGTTTCAAGAGCATTGAGACCCTAAAATACCATGTTGGGGTGGTCTAATAGGTTATATGGTGTTTCAGAAGCTGTTCGGCCCCAAGAAGTAAACTGTGTTACTACAATACTTGAGAAAGGGTGAATCACAATTTCTACACATGGGTTTCCATTACCATGTTCCTAACCTACATGTTTAGTTTCAGTTTGGTAGTACCTAAGCACTATTCATCACTTGGTTGGCACACAGTTTGCATAACTATGTAAGACAACTCATGCGAGCTGGGTTTCTTAAGTAGAGTGTGATGCAAGATTGGCACGCATTTTGGAAAAATAATGTGGCAAAACTATGTGATCATATTTTTAAAGTGAGATTATATATTTTTTCTATTAATGATTTTTGAATCTCATTTTATTTTCTTTTATCCTACTTCTCCATCATGTGTGGCTCTCTCCTCCGGTTCTCCTATTCCCCAGTCTAGGTCAGACTAGATCGACTATATCTAGGCACTAAATTAAACATATTAATTCTCTATATATCCACATTGGTAATATATTTATTCTTATTGAATAATTTCCATGATTATTTTTTGATATGTTCCGTTATTTTGGTGCGATCCCATTTTCCCTATTTTCTAGGAAAATGAATATTTCTTCAATTTCATCAAAATCAGACTAAATCAGACATTGATATTGGATATCTGATGCTTCCAAAGACTAAGGTGGGTGGTCTATGGATTATTACTCATGTTTCCATCATTTTATAAATATTGTTGTTGTGATGCATGCCTACCTCTGCTGCGCATTTCCATAAAAATTTATTCCTCATAATAAATTGAAATATAAACCGTATAATACCCATATTGTGAATTTTTAAGTAAATATATAAAGCTAACCGTGATAAAAAAACACCTTGTATTTTTCGTATTGAATTTCCCCTTATTTTAATTAAATGATCAATTTTTCTGGAATTCATTCTAAGCATTCATCCTGGGTTAGTAATGTAATTTCCCCTTATAATAAATTTACAAATTGATAACGGAACCTTTTAAGTTCCATATTTAAACATTTTATTTGATTTTCAATGATCATTCTCATCTTAATTATTTTTTGGATGAATTATTTTTTGATTATTTAATTTAATCTTCATTTTTATAAAATAATTATTTATGAAGAATGTTATGTTTTTATAATAAAACCCCTCAGAATGTGGTGAACTAACCTCTAAATTATAAATTGGTGATTTTTTATTTATATCATTCTTGGTTTATGTATTTGAGTTTCTCATTTTCCTTTATGATAGTGATTGTTATGTGGCATTTTGGTGCATGGATACCTTGCTTTTCTTAAATATATTATCCCTCCTTTATTATAAATGTTAATGGAACATAAGCACCATCTATTTGATTGGTCAATTTTATAAATTGAATGGGTTTATTTATAAATGGTATTTTCCTATATAGGTAAATCGAAAATTAAAAAAATGAAACCCTATATATGTCTCTTTGAACCACGCAAAATGAATATCCATGTTTTATAGAATGAAGTAAATATAATACATGGACTGGATTATGAATGATTATTTTCCATCATTAAATGATTTAAAAAATTGATTGAAATTAAATGTTAATGGTGGAAACGACACAACGATCAGTGAATTATTATTTACATGATATATTTTAAATATTAATCCTTTATATATTGACTTGATAAATCTAATGCAGGATAGGTAATTCATTATAGTTTTAATTATTATTATAAATATGATTATGCTTTAACATAGGCCATTAAAAGATGATAAGCGTTTTTTTGGGAATGGAAGTATCACGATCCCTTTCATATAGTGTTGATTCATGATGGATCACACCATTTAAATTATTGTATTTTTGGGCATGACACACCATTTCCATAGTTTAGTGTTGACTTGATAGCATACTCATCAATTCACCGAATGTTGATACGATAGAACACTCACCATCTTGAGTGATGATCATGATGTCTCCAACTCATTATGAGATGTAGGGAATATATGATTTGATGGAGCTTATAGGATCATTCATACTAGTTACAGATGACTCGGTTATGCCCTCTTCCATGCACCACTTAACATTCTTAGTATATGGCCACTTACATCTACATATAATTGGTCAATATAGGTGGATGAAATATATTCATGTAATATCTGTATGTAACTAATTGATACATATGGTTACTATTAATAAAATCATAATAGAAATGAGACAATGAAGGTAGAGGCTAAATGAGTCTTTCTAAAACCTAAGTGGGATGGTTGTTATTTATTTATTTCAATACAATTAAAATTCCAGATTAGCTACACTTTTTAAATTAAGTTCACGGGATGGATTCTGGTGTAGACACCGTGGGTGGTAACATACAGGGATTTATACCTCACACCATTATCAAGACTCTATTAAATTAGGGTACCCGATTAGACATTATGTTCATAGGACTATAGATTTTAGCTTGAGAGATGTGCCTATACTGATGATTTAGGAGAGCAATATTGAGTTGGAGCTCAGGATTCTCATGGGGATTACCATTGGGAATTTTTGTTTCATTAATTATTTTTACTATAATATATAATATTTAGTACTATATTTATTATATTTTATATTATTTATCATTATAATAAAATTCATGCATCTATTATATATTGGAACTTTCCATTATTTATATCCAGTTTATATTATTCTTCACCACCTCTGTCCTTCTTTTATTAAGGCTTCCACTATTGTATGTTGTTTATTTCCGATATACTACTATGATAATCTGAAATGAGGGTATGATATCCCCACTATCATCTATTTATCCCCTCAATTAATTGTAGAATCCTTAGGCATACTTGAGGCCATGTGACCCATTAGTCTGGTAACAATTTTAGTTGTTTCCTTGGTTGGGATGTTAAAGGGTAAATTCTGTATATTTATAGATGAACTTGTAAAATTGTAATAGTACTCTAGAATATATACCACATATATATTTATTTCATTTAATACAATTATAGGTGATTTTAACCATCACTCGATGCAGGAATGGGAAACGGAAACATATCCTCCATGAAGGCGGTGAATCGTCATACTAAGGATGATATTTTTATTTTTAAGAATAAAAATAGATGTTAATAGATTTGATTATTGATATTCCACTAACACAAAAACATTATAGTATATATATATATTTTGTTATCATTAATATTTTTATAGGGTGTCAAGATAAGGTAGAGGATAAAAGGTATTTTAAAGAGAAAGGAGGAGGATTTTGACTCTTGAATTTCATCTTCTTGAGAACCACTTCAAGTAACATATAAATGGTCTTTTAGTGGGTCCAAAAACACTATAATGTTTATATATATAAGGATAAGATAATTTTGAAGAGGATATTCGTTCAAGTATGATCATGGTGGTGAAAGTATGTGAATAAAGGAGTTTCCTTTTATAATTGAGGTGAATATAATTTTAGGAAGTCCATAAAATATTAAAATATAATAAGTCTATTCTAGGGTAAAAGACTTCAAAATGACCAATAAATCATATTGTACTAAATTGTATACAAAATATTTTCCCCTTTTGAATTAATATAAATTTTTATTATTATTAATTAATTTAATAAAATATTATATTCTTGATAAATTATTATTTTCAAACATAATACTATTCATTTCTATGACATTAAAAACATGAAAACAAAGTTTCAAATCTGAAGAAACTATTTTATTATATCCTAGACATGTCATAGTTATATATATATTTCTTGGATCAACTTAATTAATACAAATAATAATTATTTTATTATTTTTATAACATTTATTTTCTTTTTCCATGAATTTAATTATAATTATATCATCATTGTGAAAGAATTTAAGGAATTTAATTGTTCTTAAAAATTAAAAATAAATTTCTATAAAGAATATAAATCATTTACCTTTATAAAGACTATTTATAGTTGAATATAACTTCTATAAATATATATATTAAAATTTTATACTTATTAAAAACCATATTTTGAAGAGCATGGCTTTATCTTAAATAAAATATTATAAGGTATTCAATGAAAAGAGAGTGGATTAAAAAGTCCCTAAATTAAATACATTGATCATTATTGTTGGAAAATTATCAACCATTAAGATTTTGAAAAAATATAGGTCATTTAAGGTATAGTATAATTTTAATTAAAATCATTTTATTGGTTCTTCTTCTTCTTGTACATGCACTGGGTCAGTGTTGTGTTTGTATTAAAGAAAATTATTTTATTTTAAAAAATTAATACAAAAACTATAATAAAAATCAATTTTTTATTTTCAATATAATATTTTAAATTCATTAATTATGTGTATTTACTCATATCCATGTGAAGAAAACTTTTTTTTTTGAAAATTTTTCTATTCTTTCCTTGTATATGAATTGCACAATAATTTAGATAAGATTCTTGTCATTTAGGGGATCAAAAAAATTTCATTAAAATTATTTTATTGGTTTTTCTTCTTCTTGTAAATGCCCTACATCAGTATTACATTTTCATTAAAGATAATTATTTTATATAAAAAACATAACTTAATAACTATCATAAAAATATATTATTCATTTTCAATATAATATTATAATTTTTTTCATTATGTATATTTTCTCATATCCATGTCTACAATTTATATTTCCATTCCATCTCACCAGTAATACTCATTATAGTCACTATACATATTACTGCATCTACGATCTACTACAAATAGAGATTTACGAGCTTCACATAACAGATCATTAATTTACTGAGAAAAGGCACACAAAATATGTTAACAAATATCAAAATACATTATTTATAAACAATTAATTCAAATACATTACCCTTATTCACCAGTTATACCCTTTTATATAAGTCATGGACTCCCTTATCTACTTTATTAAATCTATCTGACATATAAAATTAAACTGACACTTGAAACAAAGTAGAGGAATTTCTTTCACCCATAATGTCCAGGCCAAAATCCATCAAAACAATAATCAAAGGGTCATTTTTTGTAGGTAACATTGTTAATATTGTATTAATTTTCTTACTCAATGTATCAACCACATTATTGGTTTTTCCAAGATTGTAGTGAATCTTAAAATCATAATACTTAACCAATTCCATCCATCTTCTCAGACTCATGTTCAAATATTTCTAAGTAAATATATATATATAACATAATTTCATGATTATTATATATTTCATAGATTTCTCTATATAAATTATTCATCCAAATTTTCGAATAAAATCCCCCAAAAACTATGTAAAAATCATGGGTATGATATTTTAACTCATTTGGTTTTGGTTTCCTAGAATTATAAGCTATTACCTAATCATTCTACATTAGAACGCACCCAAGTCCCATTAATGAAGAATCACTTTAGATTAATAAATATCTATATCTTGAGGGAAAGGAAAAAATGGGGGCATATAATAACATTCCTTTTTAGTTCCTGAAAATAGTCATCACATTCTTGTTTCCATGTAAATATAACACCTTTTTTATCTAACTTAATTAGTTTTTATAGATAATCATGTGATGTTTTCAAAAAACCATCGGTAATAGCTATCTGATCCATTAAAAATTTGAATATTAATAACATTTTTATGACTTGTATATTCATAAAAATATTATTGGGTTCAAATGTAATTATATCATTACCTATAATGTTCCCAAAAAAAGATATCAGTGGTAACCAGAAATCACATTTGATGAATTTTACATATATATTATTTTCTTAAATGGTTTCTAGAAAAATACTTATATGATTTTTAATATCCTTATTTCATTTTTAATAATGAAAAATATAATCAATAAAAACAACCATAAACTTATCCAAATAATCATGGAAGAATCTGTTAAAAATAACCATAAATATAGAAGGGGATCTTTTGAACCCAAATGGAATAATTAATTACTCATAATTCAAATATATATTATGGTATACTAATTTTGGAATTTCATCTTAATTCACCTTCATCAAATGGAACTCGGATCACAAGTCAATATTGGAAAATTAATGTGATCCCTGTAACTGATCAAAAAAGTAATTGATGTGACGAAAAGGATTCATATTTTTAATAGGGATGTTATTCCACTCCAATGGACTGAAGGCCCTCATTTTTATTGATTTTGTTAATCCACCTTTCAAGGGATGAGGTGGAACCCTTACAAGGCTCATAGGCATAAGTATTACATGGTCATTAGGCCTTAGAGGAATTCAATGCTCGTTTGATTCAAACATTACATAAAACCCAGAATAACTACTTGGAACTCCTCCTCCGTAGAATCTTCATCATGAAATCATCTCTCCACCTTTGTATGGCTGTCCGGCTAGGCTTTCCCATGCATACACATGCTTGTCCTGGTGGCAAGTGATATATCCTCTCATTCTTGAAATCCTTTTAGATTCTTCTAGGGTGAAAGCTCCATGCTCCTCCTCATGTGACCCTATTTATTTTTAACAAATAGAAATAGGTTATTCCCATGATAAACTACTAGGTAAAATAATAGTCTTATCATGAAACTATTGCAACAGATTTTGTAATTCTTGAAGTTTCAGTTGATCCATTGGATAAAGGGGTTTTGAAATTTTCTTAGTATTATGAACTAATTCAATAGTATACTCAACCTACAGATTATGAACAACACCATAACGATAGTTGGTAAAAATATATGTTTTCATGCACTAATAGAACATCATTTATTTTAATAGTTTCATTATTTTTAATGACATCTTCTAAGTGTATTTCACTTCCATTTCTAATCAATTTATATTCTTCTTGGTATATTATTATTGTTTTAAAATAATTGAACAAAAATTTCTTAGTTTTTTAATCAACTTTAGCATGATAAATTGAAATTCAATCCATACCTAAAAAAATTAAAATATCAAATATGGGTAGTTCATGAAGATTTTCTTAAAAGACCATTTAATTGATAATAATAGGGATATTACTATAAATCTTGGTTCTTTAGTCCTTCCACATGGAGCCTCCATTAAATATTCAATCATATATTCATAATGTGATATTCCCATTATTCATTTAAATCTATTTGAAATGAAATAATGTGAAGATCATGAAACAAACAAGGTAATAGAATAATTTGAGTTGACAAGTAACATGCATGTCTACTATCTTAGGACACATAGTATCATAATGTCCAAACTCATTTCAATAAAATCATCTTATCAAAGAAGTTTCATTATTTTCCTTCTCATTTTAATTATAGTCACAATCCATGTGACCAATATTTCCACATCTAATAAATTTATCATATTTTAAAAGATATTCCCCAGGGTTCTTATTACCATATTTTTCACATAAATGGAATTTTATTTTCTTACCTCCAAATTTCATTGATGAATTCTTTCCCAATGCCTTACAAGATGACTACTTCTTATTCTGGTCCTTATGAGGCATATAAATTTTCGAAAAATATATCTTAATAATTTTCAGCACAACAAACTAATTTTTTATTGTTTTTAAATTCCCATGAAACAAATTCTCTTCGTAAAATAGGTTTCAATGAAGAGTGAAATCTAATAATTTTAAAATCAATATCTTAAACAAAATCTGGTATGTACCTAGCCTATATTGTGAAATTGGAATCATATACAGCTACCAAATTATCTACATTCTTCCATAGTTTTTGGAATTGTTTATCTATTCTATGTGAACAATTCTTAGGAAAATATTTTCCTGAAAAAGGATAAAAAAATTATCTCATTCCATAAAATCCAACTCCTATTTCTATCTAGTAATATTAACCATATACCACCATCTGTTAGATTCTCATTTAAAATGATAAATATATAGGGTTACAATTCAAAATTCCAAACATCCTATGAATTGGAATATTTTTTCTAATGAATTGATGCATACATTATCTACCACAAGATTTGAGGATACACTAAAAGCTGGAGAATGTTTCCTCATAAAATGATCTACTACTGAGATCTTCTTTATTGGTTGATCTAGATACTTCCTTGAATTAATACCAAAACCATTTATATCTTGTTTTGACTGATCTATCACTATGAAAAACTAATCTATTCTAATTCCCACCATCATAGGATACATATTTGGAAGGTTTTTTTCTTTATATTCCTTTTAACCAGAGATTCCTTATTTCCACTATGTAAAACCATTCTAAACTTCTATATATTATATGAGTCAACATGGTAATGATGAAATTATATATAATTTAACAATAAAGTAAAATAATATATTGGTATTCAATTTCCATTTTCCGAAACCCATAAGTTATCTAAATCCTAATCTGATACCAACTGTAAGGACCTAACCTGAAACAATACATATTCTCATTATTTTAAAACTAGAAATCTATTTCCTTTCCCAATGATATTTTATGTTTATATTTTTAGAGAATTAAGACTAAATCATTCTTGGTAAACCTATACATTATATGTGGAAACATATATATATTATATATTTTTTCTATATAATAAAGGTCTTCAAAATAAAACCTGACTTGGCTTTATGAAAAATATTTACAATTTTCCACATGATATCATCCATCTCTCTAGTCCCCATTATATTCAGTGATTTTTTTATAAATTTTGATGAGAATAAAATATCATTAATGGACATAAAAAATGAAACCACTAATCCACTAAAAAATACTTATTTTCTCTCTCTTAAACATAGCTTTTTTCTCGATAAAGGAATCAAATTTTCTAAAAATCATTCTCTTACAAATAGAATATAAAAATATTTTCATGAAAGATCATAATAAGTTATATAATATATTGGTTGGTAACTAAAGACATAATTCTTTATATAAATCTTACTAATGGAGTTACCAAAATTGAAAAAAATAACTCTGGAGCGGCTAATTCATTAGAAGTTATAACACAACCACCCATCCATGGTCTATCAGGGAAGCACCTATCATTGATTAATAACATACCCACTCATCATTGTTATGTCATAGAACCACCTATTATTAGTTCATAACTGTACCACCCATCATCATAAATAATTCCAAATAACCATATCACCAACTTATATTACAAAATATTATATCTTACTAGAAAATTCTAGTTGAAAAAAACTACTAACAATTTATTAAAAGGAATGAAAGTTTATATAAAGATAGAATATAGGGTTAACAGCTCTCCAAAATATATTAGAAACAATACTTCAAATCATAGTATGAAAAATCAATCACATAACCAAACTCATAAATATTTTCGTTGTTGGTTATCATAGGAATATTTTTTGATACACTTTTCAAATTAGAATAGTACTCCAGAAGTGATAACATATATTTATATATATATATATATATGTGTATTAATTTCATTTTAAAAAATTATTATTAAATTTCAATATTTCCATAAATGTGGTATTGTGAAACAAAAACTCATCATCCATGAAGGTTGTGAATACACATAACATGGATAATGTTTTCATTTTAAATAATAAAATGAGAAGATAAGATATTTTATGATGGATATTGCATAAACCGAATAATATGATAATATATATATATAACACTATAGATATCACTCAACTTTTTTTTGGGGTTTAGGATAACGTTGAAGAGAAAAGTAAATTAAGTGATATAGAAGGAGCATTTAACCTCTTAAATAATGTTTCCTTGAGAACATCCTTAATTCACATGGAATTGTTCATTTAGTGAGACCAGAAACAATAAAATGTGGATAGGTATGTGAAGAAGATAATTTGGCAGGGGATAGTTGAGATACAAGGCTTTATGTGGAGAAATTAATTGATGGTATTTGTTCCTTTCATAACTGTGGTGAGGTTCATTTTAGGGATTTCATAAAATATTAAAATATAATAAGTTTATTTTAATGGAACAAGACTCCAAAATTTCTTATAAATAATATGGGATTATATTTTCAATAATATTATACCCCCATTTAGGTATTAAATATTTTTTTTAAAATTTGTAAATTATTTACTAAAATATTATATTCATGAAAAATCATTTATATGAAACACAATACTATTCATTTCTATGACATTAAAAAATTAAAAAAAGTAAAAAATACAACAAGATATTTTATTTTATCCTAGATATATTATAGTTATCTATATAATTCATATATCCACTTAATTACCTCCAATTCAATTTATTTTACTATTTATAATATCATTTATTGATTTTTCCATTAATTTATTAATTTCTTCATCATAGTTGTGAAATTATTTTATATATTCATTGGTTTCCTAAAAGTTAAAAATATATTTTCATATAGGGGATAAATATTTAATATTTTGAGATACTATTTATAGTTAAATATCTCTTCTATAAAACAATATATTTATATGATATACCTGTTAAAACCATAGTGTGAATATCTTTACATCTGTTTTTGTAATATATTATAAGGGAACTAATGGAAAGCCTGTGGATTCCAAAATGTCATAAATTTGAAACAAGGATAAATGTATTCAAAAAATTATCATCCTTTAAGATTTAGACAAATTTTTAGCTCATTTAAGTGTTCTTATAATATTAATTAAAATGATTTTATTAGTTTTTCTTATAATTTAACAAGAACTGCAATAATGTTTCATAAGAATTAAAGGTAATTATTTTTTATAAAAAAATTTATAATAATTTTATTTCAAGAAAAATATGAAGATAACATTTTTTATTCATTAATTATGTGTATTAACTCATATCCATAGCATGACAACATAATTAATTTATTATTTTTATTATTTTTACATATAGTAAGAAATGCACATTAAGATGCATAATATTCATATTATATAACTCAAAAATTTAAAATTACCAAACATATAATAACAAAAACATAATTTTTAATAATAATGTAATGGAAAGACTTCTTTGTAGATAATTATTATCTATAAGAACAAAATTTTGACATTTACAATTTTGAAAAGGCACTACGTCTACACTGAATATGATTTTCATGTGTATCATGAAATAAATTACTATTTATATGTTCTAAATAATTTTTTATAATATTTATTTTATAATATAAATAATTATCAATTACATATGTTTAGTAATTTTTAAATCATAATTATATCTTGATAATATCACAAAAAATATTGTATTTTATAAAAAACTATAAATTTTACTATTCAAAAAAATTAAAAAAATTATAAATTAATCAAAAAATCCTATGATAATTCTAACATGATGAATTCAAAATTAAAATTTGTTTTGTCAAATTAATTTTATATAATTTCAAAATAAAAATTTTAAATATAATAAGTTAAGTAATTATTTTTATAATACTACTAACTTTAATAATTTCATAACATATTTATAATGAACATAACTATTTAATTCATGAATACTAATAAATATGAAAAAAAATTATCCGATCAATACCTTAGTCATTACATTAAATAGTTTTTTATACATGGTTATAGTTTCTAATAGTGTATTAGGAGCTTAATTGGATGTTTTAGTAATGCTAGTGGAAATATAGTATATTTTAACATTAGGTGCTCCCCCATATAGAGAAATATAGTAGAGGAAGAAATGCCAAGCATGGATGGAATGTCTGTAGAGTATGTGTGACACATGGTAAACCCATCTCTCTGAAATGGGAAGGGTGAAATTGCCAAATTAAAGCATGTTTCTCCTAGAAAATGTAGATGAGGACTCCACTATGTTGTCAACCTTGGTTGTGGTAATTGGGTTGAAAACCTATCAGAAACGATGATTAGGTTGTACTTATTAGGTCATGTAGGGAAAACTGATCCTATGAAAAAACATTAATGGTGTTTGTATATAACATATCCATTGGGGATTTGTCACAAAGGGTTATTGGATAAGGGAACAATGCCATGGTGAGACCCTTTCTAGTTTATTTAGAAAGGGTATCAGTATATCATTCTATATATAACCCACATTTAATTTAAGGTGTACACATGTAGTGAGAGGTTATTCTCAGTTGGATATCAAATTCATCTCATGATTACTCCATAATATTTATTTTTCTAGGGTCATTTTCTATAACTATATAAGGTATCATCTCCCTCCATTTTTATTTTATTTCAGTTCCCCTTTATCATCATTGATTTTGGTAAAAACCATAAATTTATTGGTGATGATTTCAGCTAATAATGGGTGGAAACCATCAATCATGATATGAATTTTACTCAGTATTGATAGAGGGACTCTCAATAGTATGACCTTACACTGTTGAATTTTATATGATTGAAGGTACAATAATGTATGAATTAAATAATTTTTTTTTGTTAAATTGGATGAATTTTCCTATTGAATTAATGATGTATATTAGATATTTTGTCTATGATGGTGATGTTAGTGCACCATAAACCGTTCATGAGTTATTTTTTGTTATTTATTTATAATATAGTTGACTAGTGAGTTTTATGAAATTATACATAATTATTATAAAATTTTAAAATAAAATAAAATAAATATAATTTGTTTATAATTAATTATTAAACATTATACCTTTATATAGGTCCTCAAATGATAATTTTATGGTTGGAAAAACCAAGTTAGTGATTGATTGGATTATTTTCAAAAAATAGATTTATTATTGAGGTAGTTAGTCCCTATATATTTCCAATATGTTTATGTATTTGATATATTCTAGTGATTTGTTGTTTAACCATTGTGGATACAGAGCAATTATATTTTTTTTAAATAAAATAACCAATTTATAAATAAAATAGATAATTATTTAGGGGATATGATAGTCCCTTAAAATATGTCTTGAATCCTTAGTCACTAATGGTTTATATCATTATTATAAATTTATTCCTTGAGATATACTGAACATGGGGGAAATAATTTAAATTGAATGAATGAAAAAGATTTAGTAGAACAAGTGAATGTTACCTTAGTAACCTATAAGTGGAGGTAATTTTTAGTTTATAAATGATTTCCCCGGGAAATATATTAAGGAACTATGAAATTCCTTAGAGTTTTATGTCTTATTGAGCTAATTTTGTGGAGATATTTACTCCCCTTCTAATATATGATAACTAGGGGGTATACTATGGGTATATTATGGATTGTTTGAGTGAGATGGCCGACCATAAACGACCTATAAAGTGAGATGGTAATTGAAGAATACCTTATATCCAATTCCAGTAATAATTTTCATATGAATCTAGTTATATTGTGATGTGATCATGAGTATGTTGAGGGATTTTATTCCCTCTAACTGATGGTCATATCCTAAGAGTAAATATTTTGATTGAGGAACCCATGAAGGCTTTTTAGGTAGTGAGGTCACCTAGGGGATTGTTGATGGTTTCCTATTGAATAGTTTACCCTATAGTGTATTTTGTGACTGAAATGGGTAACAATAACTCTAGTTTCCACCTTAGTATCGAATCATTTCTATGAGCTTGACATGTCCATAGTGATGAAGTAAAGTCTTGCGTTTAAGAGGTTGATCTCTATTGTTTTAGAAGCGTTTGGTCATTTTTCCAACCCCTATTATTATTGTGATGAGATAATGTAGTAGGGACACACATCCCTCAATAATTTAAGTGGAATTATTAGGTGGTTAGTTTGGATCCAATAGTGTGGTCTATGTGAAATTTCTAGGGTAACTCCCATAGAATTTGGTTGTTCAGACTATTTCATTTTGATGTGAACCCTTGTAGAGAGTTTGTGCCTAATGACTATTAGATTCCTAATATTTTTCTCTTGGATATATACCATGAGACTCATATTGTGGTACTTGTAGGATATTTTCTAGGAATCTAAATATTCTAAAACTCTGATATTTTTGAATATTTTTTTCTAAAAATTAATAATACATCTCATAGTTTGTTTTATAGCCAGCACTAAAATAAAACAAGACATGAAATATTAAATTAATATTATTTAGAAAATTATAATAATAATTAAACTTATATCACTTATATATATATTGATCAACTTAAAATCATTACATTTATAGGATAAACATTTAATATTAAATATTTTTCTCTATCAAATATTGGTTTCTATTTAAAAAGTGTTTTTTTTATTGTAACCTAAAAATCAAATAATTCTTTTAATAACTATTTTGGTAATATATGATATTTTAATATATGAAATAATATATATATATATTTTCTTGTTATAATCTGTATAAAATAGTTCTATGGACACTTAATGTTTAAAATGGTCTTTTTTAATAAAAATAGTTTTTATTTATATTTTTTATTTTAATTTTATTGAAAAATTAATTAATATCTATTTTTTAATTTTGTATAATATATTCGATTTTCTTGAATCAACATTTTAAAATTATCATGGGGAGAGTTTTTAGGATTTTCATAAAATAATTTACTTTTACATGAATGGTAAAAATATTTTTTAATAAATACACTATTGTTTGTAACATTATAATTATGTAAGTATTACATAAAATTAATAGTTCATTTTCATAGAAAAAATATGATAGATGGGATAGAAGTTCAATATTATTTTTCCATGCCTCAATTCCATTCGAGTATTATTCTTCTATTTTATAATTTCTACTAGATGTGTCAAATTTAAAAAAATGAATAAATTAATACTTCATTTTCATCCATAGTTAATTGATGGCCTCATTATCATACCTAGGTATTTATATTTTTAATAATGAATTATTCAAAAAATTTCATTTCCCTATCATTGAAATTTTTGGAAGACATGTTATCTTTCATTATATATATCTCTATTCCACTTTATACCATTAAAATAAGTATAATTTATTTTTGATATTCATACCTTTACTAATATTTTCAATAACCCTACTCTCTGCATTTGATTGAATTGTGTTCACCTATATAACGAAACGTTGCACTGATTCTCAAAATAGAATACCTTATATTTTATTTGATGTAAATAACTTATAGTTAATTACCTATAATGAAAACAAATTGAACCAGAGTATTATTATTTTTCATTTAATAAACATTTTATTTTTTTGGGAAATCATTTTATTCCCATTTATTGATTTATTATTGGGTTTCAAATTAATTTGGTATGGATATGAATGTATATGTTATGATGTGATGAATATGAAGGAAATTATGTAACCCCCATATGTATTAAGTAATGTGTTATTTCTCGTTACATATATTTATTATGTTTGAAAATGATTCTATAATTTTCAAAACTTATAAAACAATTATATTTCACATTTCTTATGTGTGAACAACATATTATATTTGCTTACAAATTTTGTGAGGGCATTTGATCAAAATGTTATGACGTCTTGGTAATGAGCCTTACCCTATTTTATGATTACGTGATTTATATTTGTTCCAAATTACTATTATTTTCATGATTACTACAGAGTTATTCTATCATCTCTCTTAGTCCATGTTTCTATGATTGATTCGATATAATGATTATTAACTCTAATAACATCTCACCCCATTTTCTATGCCATAATGTTTTCAATGATTTTTTACTATTCTGTAATACATCATTTAAACATACGTATAATAAAAATTTAACCATTAAATTTCACACATGATCATGTCACTCATATTACATGTAACACTTGAAGGTTTTAGAGAATGTCTTCTCATTTTTAGTTAATTTTTAGATACCTTACATTTCACACGACACTGAGTTTAAATGAAACCATGATATACTATTAATATTAATATTTAAAATGAAATAATCTCCAATATATTAAGTTGTTTCTTCTCAATATTATTAAATATCTTATGAAAATATATTATTGAATACTTTGATAACTATAGAATTAAAAATAAATATAAAACCCAATTTTATATAAAGGGAGTATTTTTATAAAAACTATTATTTTGAGCTAAAGGTTTTTTATCTAAATAAATTAACTTAATTTATACTAGTAAATTATATTAATTAAATTTATATTTAATATATTAAATATATATTTTTACATTCATAACATCTTTTCTAAAAATGATATAAAAATAAATACAAACTTTCCACATAAAATGCCATATTTTTCTAAAGCTGGGTGTTTTGTTTGTTAATGTCCACTTGAATTAAATATATTTTTTTGACACTTTTATAAATAATATTTTAAAAAAAACTAATTTTTTAAATAAGATTCTATAAAATTACTTTGGATGAAATTATGGTATATTTATGATAAATGTCATGTATTGATTAATTGTAAATAAATATTGTATTTAAATTGAAAACATCATTTTCATCTAAATAATTTACAGTACTAAGTTATATTATTGAATGGTTTTAAAGTATAATTAGATAAATATTATATCATTTAATCCAATTTATTTTATTTTAATCAATTTCTCCTTGAATTTATTTATGAAAAGATTTTAATATTTTGAACGTTTACACTTTAAAAACATGTTTTCTCATTCTATCAATGTGATTAATTTTAAATTAATTTCTAAAACTTCTATGTTTAGAATTTAGAATAATGGATTAAATATTTGGAATAATTGGGTCCAAATTAATTAAATAATTTTATTTTAATTATTGAGATTATGAATAGTAACATCAGTACTTTTTTACTAGCATGGTTAAAGTTCAATCGAGTGATTAAGGGTAGAAATAGTACTATAAATATAATAAAATTACCCTAAAACATGTCCAAATTTCATTTAATTCATATATTTAAACAATAATAATCTAAGGGATATGATCGCAAATTTTTTAATCCCATTGAATGCGTGTATAACATTTGGTATATATATTTAATGAAATGTTAAGGATGTCACAACCATGTATTTCATAAAAATATAATATTTAATATTGAGTTATATATAAGATAAATTCGACTATAAATACTCATTTTTTATCTAAAATATTTATCTTCAATATTTTTATTTATTTTTAATTTTTATGAAATAAGAAATTAACTTAACGGAATAAACAATGATGATGCAGTAATTATTTAATTGATTAAAACATCAAATAAAAGACATAAAAATATTAAAATAAATATAATTTTAAATATGTAATGTCCTGAAATAATTTTATATGTCACTAAGATATTAGTGACATATTTGAAGTTTTTTTAAAGTTATATTTTATTAATGATTTTTGTAAAATTTAGTGTAACAAATAGTATCAAAATTTCAATTAATGTAATATTAAAATGAATAATATTTTATTATATGATATAAAATTTATAAAAATATAAAATTAATCCAAAGGATTTATATAAGGTTCAAAATTTCATCCATTACTTATTTATGGTAATTTTGGCATTTTTTAGTAACTATATTAATCCTTAAAGAGTAAAAATCCATGTTGTCTCATTAATAGTTTATGAGCTTAATTAAGGGTCAAAACCAAAATAAAAGGGTCTAACCATAACCTAAACCTGTAAAAAATTTATTGAATGAATATTATTATACCCTTATCACCTTAATATAAAATTTGGTTTTTTTATGGGAACTTTTCTATTGAAAAAACATATATGTTATTTAAATCAACGATAATATCAAGATGTCTCTCTATTTTTATATAATACATTTTTTGTGTTCTAATTGCAACAGTATCATGATACGAAGGATCCTAAATAGGTATTTTTATATTGAAAAATGTATTTTCATTATAAAATTTTATATTGATTTTTTTTAAATTATATAATTAACACAAATGAATTTTCAAATTTAAAATAGTATTTATTTAATTAATAGAAAAATAAATAATTGATTTTAGAAGTTTTTATTTTGATATATATGGGATTGTTTTATGTGTATAATGAATTTTCAATATCTATATGATATATTAGATATTTTTTTAAGAATTAAATTCAAATTCCTACTTCTTCTTAATGCATTTAAAGACAAATTTAATGAATAGTATCAAATTTTACAACAATGATACTTTATTTAATTAATATACAATTAAATTATTTACATATCACCAACATGTTATAGAATAACAAATTTGATAAGATATGGTTGAAAATGTATTAAATTATTCATTTATATTCCACTACTATAAATATGGCCTTTATCAGCGCTTGAAAAGTGCATTAACAGCGCTAAAAAGCACTATTAATCGAGGCGAAGATAAAGGGGGTCCCTTTTATCAGTGCTCAAAAAAGTGCTGATAAAGGCACATTTTATCAGTGCTAAAAAGTGATGATAAAGGACCTCTTTTATCAGCACTAAAAAAAGTACTGATAAAAGGGGTCCTTTATCAGCGCTTTTTTAGCGTTGATAAAAGGGGACTTTTATAAGCTCTTTTAAAAAGTGATGATAAAAGTAAAAATAAAAATAAAAAAATAGATAGATTATATAATGCGGGGGGGAGATTTTAACAGCACTGGAACCCCCCCCCCCTATCAAAGCTAAGCTGACCCCCAACCTCATACTCTCTTACGTGTTATCCTTCCCATGCATCCCCACATATGGGTACCTCCTTGCTTCCACCCGAACTCGAACCCGCTACCTCCCCCTTGCGCGTTTTCACCATTACCACTAAGTCATTTCATTTTTTCTCTATTTAATGACACATCTATTTATTTATATATATATATAGTTATATTTAATTGTATATTAATATAGATTCGTATTAATATAAACATATTTAGTTATAATAATACATATATATTTATTCATATATTAATATATTTATTCATTTATTCGTATATTAATATATATATATAGTAATATTTATTCGTATATTAATATATATTCATATTAATATAAATATATTTGGATGTATTAATACATATATATTTATTCATATATTAGTATATATATATATATTCATTTGTATATTAATATATATTTATATTTATTTAAATATATATTTCTAGTTATAATTTTTTATCCATTTATTTATTTGTATATTAATATATATTTGTAAAATTAGTTTTAAATACATTTATAAAATATGCATTTTATGTGTTTTTATAAATAAATAAATATTTACATACATACATATATACAACACACACGCACATATATATATTTACAAATAAATACATATATATGTGTATTTGAAAAGCCATAGAATGTTAAAACGACCATACCTTCTAATCCAGAAGCATGTTTCAACTGCACAACCAGTCAAATCGAAGAAAATGAAACAATATTTGATATGATATGTGGTATAGGCTTAACATACATTCAGATTAGAAGTTATACATGTTTGAATGTAAACAAATCGAGTATCCTGGCTAAAAACACAATTTTGGAGGCCTTCTGAGCCTTTTTTGGCCTCGAAAAATGTGACAAAATGATCCCTTGCATCACTAGCAAGAAGAGATCATCGCATCATTCGATTTGATATGTTATAGAGCTCAAATAGACACCCAGATCAATATTTATGGTCATTTGAAGTTTGATTTACATTCCCAATTTATTTTAGATCTTTTATTATTATTTTTTGATTTTTTGTGTCTTTCAATTGTTATTAAAAGATTATTAATCGATGATAAATATTACATCATTAATTAATAATATTTTTTAAAATATTTTAAATCCATTTTCACAAAATTTATTATATATTAAATTTAATTGTTTATTTATACTTATCTAAAACATATTTAAAAAATATATATTATATTTATATCAATATAAATATACTCGTATAACATTATATTTTTTTCATGAATTTTTTGTCAAAACATAAAATTTGTTAGCGCTAGGAAAAAAAGCTGATAAATCCCCACTTTATCAGTGCTACTAAAAAAAGCGCAGATAAAGGGGTCCCCTTTAATAGCTCTAAAAAAGCACTGATAAAGGGGGCCTTTATCAGCACTAGAAAAAGCACTGATAACCCCCCTAATAGTGATTTTTTTAGCACTGATAACGGGTGGCACTTCAAAAACCCACTTTTGTGGTAGTGGTCCATTTTGAGGTCTTTGGATCCAGAGTAGCCTTAATATATTTTACTATTTTGAGAGTTTTCAAAAGTTCCTCTCACCTCAATTATAAATAGGAACCTCCTAACTCACTTCCTCAAACCACATTGAACCTCATTACGTGACCAAACCCTTAATATTTCTCCCCCAAACAATATTATACATGTTTAAGAGGTCATCTATTTCAAAAATACCAACCTTAGATCCCATAAAGAGAGATCTAAATGGAGTGTGCCAAAGAGGAGGCAATCATTTTGACCAACTCATCTAAGTTTATTTCTTATTCTACCTCCTCGTCATGAGTTATATCCGTGATAATGTAATAAATCCTGTATAATATAAATTCTTGGATGTTATTATCATTAAGAAACAACCATATTCCAGGATTTATCCATCATATGATAAATGAAATCATCGTGTGTGTGTGTGTGTGTGTGTTTGTACGACTTAATGTCTCCACACAATGGTGTAAATTTCTTTTCATCTCCACAATATTTGGATGGGTAGAATGATGGATATAATAGATATAAATAATTAATAAGATATTATATTAATTCTTTATAATTAATACACCATCCAATTATTTTCCATTTATCCATTAAGGGAATGATATCATCGCTCGTGCGTACGTATAGTCTATCATCTCCACAACACGATATGATTTATTTTCCATTTCAACCATTGAATAATGATTATAAAAATTTATATAATGAGTAAATATAGTATCTATGAACATAATATATATTTTTAGATTAAATAAATATATTTTATTAAAAAACACGAATTACATTAAAAGACATGCATAACAAAATGAAGATGTTAACACCCGATACAAGGGTTATGAAAAAATATTATTAACAAAAAATTATAATAGGATTATATATGAAATAATAAATATGAATATAGTTATGTTATAAATCAATAACATCCTTTAAATCAATATTCAAGAGGATAAATCATGTTCAATTGAAGTAATGAACAAGGTAATGGTTAATTTCACAATCTCGTTGTTATTCATGATTTTTTATACGTAAGTATATTCTATAGAATATTTATCATCAATGTCCATGATTCTTAAAAATATTTTTTCACATATTTTTATGATTATCCTAAATAAATTTAAATCATTTTTACCTATGTTTTACTTTTTATAAAAAGGTTTCAAATGAATCTTTTTTTTCATTTTTCAAATGAGGTAATTTTTTACTTTTTCAACAATATTATAAAAGGAATGTTTTTTAACTTATACGACATGATATGGTTTTTCCTTAATCAGGACACCTTAATTTCTTGAATTTTACTTTACATGTTTATGTGATTATTTTAAAAGTAAATTGTTTCTTTTAAAAATTATAGTCTTTTAAATAAATGATTTCAAATTAAAAAATAGGTATTTATCTCAAGAAATATTTAATGATTTTATTTTATTATTTTCATTTATGTAAAAATCATTTTGACTGTGGATGTTCTATTTTGACACGATTCATGGTTTATTGTCATGTATTCACATTTTTTATTCTATTGTTTCAATACAAATGTTTATTATCATTCACTCCTTTCATATGAAGAATGCATTAGACTTAGTCAGTGACTAGCGGGGCCTGAAATTGCCCCTTGATGCATCAGTAGGTCTCATTAGATAAAATAGTTCAAGTATTGGATGATATTGTTAACCAATTATGCATGGTGTCTAAGCCAAAGCATTGAAAGTTAATTTATGATGTTTGGTATTTTGTATTCCCTCTCTATGATATTAGTTATCGATATTCCATGTTATTTTTTGAATAACAAAATTTACAGGATTATTTTTTATAGCTCATGTGAATATTTATATGGTTTTCTTTATTCTGACCATATTAATCCTGGGTAGAATTTTTTCCAGTTGTTCACCTTTTCTTATTGTTAATGCTTATTTATTAATGATAACTTCTTTTGTACTTTTACCCTAACTGAGAATATGAGCTATCATATTTCTAAGGTTCTTTTATTCCCAGGATTCCACAATGTATATTATGGTTAATATACCAGGATAAGCTATAATAATATTGGTTCTATCAATGTATTTACTATGTTTTATTATATAGTTTCATTATAGTGTATGTTTAATGAATGTAATTTTATTTCCAAAACTACTAAACTGATCAGTCTTTTGGGATTTGATTCGTGTATCTATTCCAATTTAATAAATTAATGCACCAACTCTGGGTTATTTGTGTGTAGTTCATTATAGTTGGAATCAGATGATATTTTTTAGAATCCTTGGAAACTAGATTTAGGAAATACCTTATTATGGAACCTAACCCTAAGATAGAATTTGAGGATAAGGGTAGTAGAAAATCCCAAACAAATGATGTCTATGATTTTGAGATTGTCTACACATGAATATGTCAATTTATTCTATGTATTTCAATAGTTCTGTGATTATACATTTTGTTTCATAATTATATGATCTAATATAGCATGTGTCAGCATTTAGAAATGGCTCCAAGAAGATGGAATGTGAACCTCACAAATGCATGTGATCCGAAGAGTAAGAATGAAAACACAATTTCTGGGATTAATATAATATTTCTTAGGAATGTAGTCTCCCAAACATTCATATCATATAATGACATAATATCCCTATCCAAGTCTTATGGATTCAAGGATAAGCAAGATAAGAAGGGGGAAAGTGGGAAAATATGGATAAAGGGATGAAAGGAAAGTAGTATTTTTTCCACATGAGATAATTTTGGAAATCAACTTTGTAGTACATTTTTAAAAGGATTAGGATTTTCATTCATATGTGGATAGAAAGGCCATTAAAGGGTATGAAAAAGGTTGGGAGTGTATAATTCTTCAACTGTAAGAAGATGGGACACATGTAAATCAATG
This sequence comes from Viscum album, assembly GCA_963277665.1. Lineage (NCBI taxonomy): Eukaryota > Viridiplantae > Streptophyta > Magnoliopsida > Santalales > Viscaceae > Viscum > Viscum album. The sequence goes on along the minus strand of OY728123.1, from coordinate 27,400,206 downwards.
TCTCATGTTTTAATGGAATATACCCCAAAAGATGGCAATGTATCATGGTCAAAATTTTAAAACTAAAAAATAATAAGAGGAATTATTAATTTTATTATGCATGGATTAATGAATTATTTCATTTTTGTATTTTTTCAATGATGTACCGGTCATAAGAATTATTGAATAAATAAGGATTCTAATACTGTACTTCTTCTTTAAGGATTTCAAAAAAATGAAAATTTTCATTAAGGTTTTTATGGTGATCAATGTATTAATTTATGTGGTATGTGACAACAAGAGAAAATTGTATTTTTTTAGAGAATCTATTGTTAAAAATAATTTTTGAAATTTAGTGACCATCCATAAAAAAAATTTAGACTATGATTTTTGATAGATTTACTTTGGATGAGTCTTAAGGATAAAAGGGATTATGTTGATAATTGAATATTATCGTTCGATGTTAAAGTATAATTTAACATATTGGGTAACATTTTATAACCAATTTGGTTTTAATAAAAATTTAAAATATGAAGGAATAACTCAAGGATATTATGATTCATATAAGTTATTGAGGTGTGAAAAAATCATTTGGAACATTCATTTATAGGTGTAACGGTTAAAGTGGAATTAGATCAAAGAACAACCAAAGGATGTGATTATGATTTTGACAAGGAAAGAATTCTTATAAGTACTTATTTTCACTGTAAAAGTGTTCCCCAATATAGGGAAAATATTTTCTTAATAAAAATTATATCTATTTATTTTTTTAGAAAGCAATGGTATTTTAACCGACAACAAGATTTGTTATTATATAACTATTAAATTTCTAATGACCATGTTCTATATCACTCTTCACTAGAACATGATAGTTATTTTTATCTTCAATGTCCATGTTTTAATATATGGAACACATGTATGTGTTATCTGATGTGACCTTCATAAATCCCTTTCATTATTTTAAAATGAATTTTTCAATAACACTATTTCCAATTTTGTTTTTCGATAAAGGAATTTTCAAGTATCAAGCTTTGATTTTTGAAGTGAAATTTAAAATTGTGAGGATGTAATTTACTAAAGGAGGGGAGAATGTAACACCCCAAAATATTATGCCACGTCTTCCTCTTTTAGTTAATCATTTTGATAGCATACAATGCACTCGTCACTGAGTTTAAATGAATCCATGATATACTATTAATATAATTATTTTAAATAAAACTATAGCCTATCCATTAAATTTTTAGATATTAATATGATCCACTATATTATGAAAATATAATATTTAATTTATTGGTTAAAAAATAATTATAATTAAATATAAATCCAAATTTAATATAATGAATTTTTTTTAACACTATTATTATATGCCAATGTTGTTTTAACCTAATAAATTTAATTAATTACAATTTGTGAATTATATTAATTAAATATAATTTTATTATATTTTATCTAATTTTTAACATTCATCCTATGTGTTTTATAGACATTATTGAAAAATAAATGTTATTTTTACAAATAGAAAGTTTAATTTTTATAAAGGAAATTTTACATCCATTTAATGGTGCACTATTATTAAATTTATTTTTTGAAACTTTAATTAATTATATTTAACAAAAAAAATTATTATCTTAAAGATGAAAATAAAAATTTACTTGGGCTTACTTTTTGGTATTTGTTTGACAAATTTCATGTCTTGATGAATAGATAAAAAATATTTCATATTAATTGGAAACATTATTTTCATCTAAATAATTTATGGGGTTTAAGTAATATTTTTGATTAGTTATAAAGTATAATTGGATCAATTTTTTATCATTTAATTCTATTTATGTCATTAGAATGAATTTCACAATTAATTTGGACATAAAAACACTTTAATCATTTGAATATTTTCACCAAAAAACCTAATTTTCTCGTTCTGCCAAAAAAACTAATTTTAAATTAATTATTGAAAATTCATTGTATTGTAATTTAGAAAATGCATTAAATATTTTGAATCATTGGGTCTAAATTATATAAATATGATTATTTTATTTTGGGGAATTATGAATTTTATCTTTAATAAATTTTTTTAATAACACGGTTAAAGTTAAATCTAGTAATTAATGACAAAAATATAACTCTAAATATTATAAAATTACCATAACACTTCTTCAAATATAATTTTCTGTGTGGGGTTCAACCAAAATAATCATTAGACCAAGATTATAACCTTTGGAGTCCACTTGAAAGAGAGTATGAAATTTAATATATTTTATTTAAAGAAAATTTCAAGATGTAACACTCATGTCATTAAATATTAATTCATTTCTAATATAGGGTTATATAGAAGATAAATTCATCTATAAATATTCATTTTTAATTTAAAAAATTAATTTTAATCCTGAATTTTTATTTTTATTTTTATGAAATAAATAATTAACTAAAATTCTTATACAATGAAGATATATTAATTATTTAATTAATGGAAATATCAAATAAATTTTATTAAAAATATTATAAAAAATATAATTTTACATATTTAATAGAATACATGAAGTTTATATATCTTTTTCAACTTAGTGGTATATTTGAAGATTTTTATTGAAGATATTTTATTTTATGAATTTTTGTAAAATTAAAAAGAATTAATAGAATAAAAAATTTCATTAATGTTATATTAAAATAAATAATATTTTATTAAATGATATATACTTTATAAAAATATAAAATTATGTAAAATTATTTATATAAGGATGAAAATTTCAACTAGTAATTATTTATTATTATTTTTTCATTTTATTGTAACTATATTAAACCTTCAAGAGTATAATTTAGGGATATCACGATAAGAGTCGAAGTATTTAACTAGTTGTTAAAACCAAAATCTATGGTTCTAAACTTGTAATGAAATTATTTTATGAAGAGGATTAACCCCATATAAACTTATGATATAATTGGAGCTAGTTAATAGAAACATGTCCATGAAAAAAAATTATATATTATTTAAATTAAAACTACTTTCAAAGTGTCACCATGTGGATAGCGAGTAAGCAATCTTGTCATCAATTTGGACTTCAATCAAGATCTCATTCCCTGACATTATATAAAACACCATGTGGATGGCCAACAAGAAATATCATATTAATTGTTGGAACCCTTTTTGTAATGAACATCCTCAGAAATACGTGATTAATATCCACATATACATGATTCAAATGACTATTACTGAACTCATCATTCACCAAAGCAGCCATAATTTTATTCCAGTGTAAATTATAATAGAGAAACAAAACTATAAATTAATGGACAATGATACACTGGTCTAGAGGCCTAATCTATATATGATGTTCAACACTAAATATTGCGATAAGAAGAAATGTGAAGACTCAATTATGACCCCCACATGACTGCTTAAATTCATTGATAACATTATTAGGTCTTCCGAGTTCACTCTCTGATGGAGAATTTGGAAAAATAAGCTCCCAACACATGACTAGTTGATAAAAGAAATTCAATTCAACATTTTGGGCTGACACATATGCCTTAGGGTAGAATAAAACATTCATAAATTATTCAGTAGTTATGTTTATGTAAAATAGATGTGGGATTACATAACACGAATTTTAAGCATTTAGTTTCAAGAAGCTTAGAAGATGGGATATTACGAGGAATACATCACAAAGGCTAGGAAAATTGAATTGATATAAGGGCATGTTATTGGCCATTGTAGTAGTAAGTGTTTCCTTGATATGGTAGGTATGAAATGTAAGTTTGTTTTAAGGGAAGGATCCATCGATACATGATGGGGTTGTTGAGATTCGAAAGGAGGTACATAAAGCATTAAGAGTGCAGTTTGGCACAATACAAAACTGCAAGAACTAGATATTATTATAACCTTGGGTGTTATAGTGATACCTAATACACCCCTTTTCCATAAATATGAGACTACCCAGAAAACATGGTCCATTTTTTATAACAATATTTCACTTTTTAATTTACATAGCCCGAGATCGCAAAGGTATAAAATTTTAGAGAGTCATGATATAGTTGGATAATTCCCAACAAAAAAAACTAAGAAAAACTAAATGTTAAAAGTGAAAAAAACCTTAGTAATACCTCATCCACTATCTAACTTCTACACAAATTTATTCTCTGTGAAAATAGATTTTGAAAACATATGGTGAGCGTCGAAAGCTCAGTAAAGGGTTTTCAAGATTAAATAAAAACATGACTGATTTCTTCAAACAAAAGGTAAAACACATTATAATGTTATTTAATTAAAACATAGGGAAACATGTAACTTTTCAAAAATAAACACTTTAATAAAAAGGATTTCAATTTAGACATTCAACTTTTGGAAAATCATCATTGATCTTTATTAATGTAAGATTAATTTCACTAAAAGACCTATAAGCATCAAATAAATTATCAAAGGCAACATGAATCATGACATGGATTCTCGATTCACTCTCCAGACATGAAACATAACATAAGCATGAGTTGTGAGCTCATTGCCCATGGAGAATCATGAGTCATGTCTCACTACACATGGATTAAAATGAATAAACTCTCATTACATATGATTTTTCATGAGTAAAACTCTCATTCCATGTGATTTAGCATGAGAAAACCCTCATTGAACATGATTTAGAATGAGTAAACCCTCAATGCACAATTTATCATGAATAAACTCTCATTGCACATGATTTAGCATGAGTAAACCCTCATTACACGTGATTTTGTATGGAATTTCTTTTCAGACATGAGTTTAGAAAATCATTTCATAGATGAACCTTTGTGTATCATGATAAAAGTACTAAAATTAAAATTATACTTTCATGTGCATGTATATAGTAATTTTTTTCTTTATAAAAGACTCAAGTAAATACTTAATGATTGGTGCTTGAATAAAACATGCCCACATGCATATATATATACAGATAAAATATTAAAACAACACTATTATATACATACATCATTAGATATATACATGTCTTAAATAGATTCTTTATGAAATTATATATGTTTACATATATATACATTGACTTTATTAAAGAGATAATTATCATTTTAAATTTTGGATAACATCACTCTCACTCGTAGGGTGGGTCTGAATGTATTAAATTTATTTTAGAAAAAATAGTGGTTTTAATCATTCCATGATATATATATATATATATATCATTTTGAAACATTAATAAAAAATAATATATATATATATATATTGAAGATCTAATTATATAACTCATTTTTATAGGAGTCCAACAAAAAATGTTAGTTATTCAAAATAATACTCAAGTTATGGATTAAAATAATTAGGGACATAAATTTGTCAAATTCACATATATGGTTTTAAAATAAAAATTTAATCATATATCTTGCTACCCCAATGATATAAAAATAAACTATTTAATCTTCCATGCAGTGATCTTTAGTAACAAACTTTAAGAAAATTGACATAAAATACAAGTATCTATGATGATACCAGATCATATTTCACAAAATACAATTTCTAAATTGATAGAGTTGGTGGCCTTGAACCAAATAATTTGTACTTTATTCATTAATAAAATCCTTATCACATCTTGATTGTTCTACTGCGTGACAATGCATGTGATAATGTCCTAAGGACAGCTGTTGCATTAAAGGGTCATAGAGAATCCCTGCTATGATTAGAACCCAGAAGTGCCATATCACTATTCATGAATATATATTCTATGACTGGTTGATATTATTTGAGGGACACAAATAATAGAGTTCCTTAGGGGTGAGGACTCATAAAACTTTGAGGAACCTTCTAATAGTGTGCGCCCTTGGTAATATCCAGGAGGAGATTATGAGAATGAGACCCACTAGTAGGAAATCCACATTTCATAGTGTCATTGGATGTTCTTATCTGCGGATGTGTGTATTGGTACTTAGAATATAAGATTATTATTAATGGGTATTACAACTTGGGCACTTAGATGTATTGACGAAAACTGTGACGACACACTGTTCGGAGTGACGTAGGATACGTTGGGTGTGTCACGAGTAATACTGCATTAATATATAATGCGAGAAATGATTTGTCCCTTATATTCCATAATGGATGTAGATATCTCATGCCATTTTATAGAATTTATAAAGCCTAAATAAATCAATTCCCACGGTAAGGTATGGGCGAGTTCAATTCCGGGAAGTCAAATAAAGAATAATCGAGCACATGGGTTGTTGGCACTAGCATGAAACCCGCTAGATTAGATATATCGAGACAAAGGGATTATATTACATAGTAAGAGTTCGTAGGAGGTGACACGTCATTGTGGCGTTAACTTCTTTATCTATGGGTTCCTTGGCATGTATCTAGATGCTAACCTTGGACTTTAGGAAGTCTCCGCCTAATTACACTGAGAAAGAGGCCTAGAGGGTCACACACTAAGTTTGTGCATGTATCTCAGTTAAATATAAATTTAACAAGTTAAATAAATATTATTCCCGACTGTGGTTTAATAATTATTTAAGGATGCCTGATCACATTTATTTCGACAGTAGTTATTAAAGTGAATAAATTTTGGGTGAAATAATATATATATTTATTAGAGAGTAATGAAGTTACATTTATATAAGAAATAAATAGCCATTACTCAGGGTCTAATAAATGTGGTGGAGGAAATAAATAAATTGAAAAACAAAAGTACACACCGTGTATATTTATATACATGTGGTGTAGTTTGTTTTTCGGGATTCGTGAGAAAATATTGTCTATTTAAATAAATGATATTAAATGTAACACGTTGGGTGCATGTCAAGTAATAATGATGGTCAACTACCATTATTAAGACATGGGGTATTACTATGAATTAAATAAAATGATTAAATGCTTTCAGGAAGTTAATTCATTTTCTTATTCTAAGTATTATAATCCCAATTACATTATTCTCATTGAGATAGATCCATTGTTGTTCACAACGGATTGGGAAATACGCTCAAGCCAAGACAAAACACCCTTTCCACCAAGAACGATTTCAGGTTACGAGAGTGAGATCCTCCACTGGATCAAGGTGGCAGAAGGCGGACATCACAAGTGAAAGTTCTTCCGCGTTAGCACCCGTAGATCCCTTCGGCGACATCCAAAGATACGTGGAACACGTGTGGATCACCGCTAGAGGAATCCAATACTTGGATTCTACAATGCAACGACGGATCACATGATCATGACCAGAGACTCCAATGAAGAAATAATTCCATCGAGGTAATTCTAATGAATTAATTAAATTAATTATAACCAAAATATGATGATCTTATCTCAGGGGTTCCGGGACACTTCTTTTCTTTTTCGTTCTTCGTTCTATTACGATGATTCGGCATTTTAAATCGTGATGGATCTCGAATTGAACTATGTTTAACGTTAAAATTAAAGTTTTGTTAACCCACTAACTCGCTTCCGCTACGCCCGGAACCTTCAAGTGGTATCATAGGGGTCATATCATTGATTATAATTTTTTTTCGTTGGTAATTTACACATTTAATAATTTAGTTATTTCAATTCATGTTTAATCGTTCTGGAAATCTGAATCTCGAAATCTGTTCCTCCTCCCTCATTTCTCATTTACCTCACAGAAACGAATTATTCATTTAATTTTGATAAAAATAAAATAGAGGAACTCATCCGGAGGAGCCAAACATTTTTTGTCGTACAACACCAGAATACACAGTGTGTATTCGGAAGTACACGTCGTGTTGTCTAGGTTCAGTGCATTGACAGATCCGCCAAATCAGGTCGTGTACTGGATTCTTTCTATGAATTTAAGACACCGTGTGTTGACCAGAAACAGGTGGCACACGGTTTCCAGATTACACGCCGTGTGGTCCAATTCACACGGCGTGTAGTCCCTTCGGGTTGTGGTTGGGCCATGTACCACATACACGTCTTGCCCAGCTAGAAACCGTGTAACGTGGAAACTACACTGTGTGTTTCCCACAAAAAATTCTTTGTATTGCGAAATGTTTCGATGTACATTAACACGCCTTGTCCTCGGGCATTTACTTCGGATGGACGATGAAGAAAAGTACACGCCGTGTAGTCAGAACTACACGCCTTGTACTCACCCAAATTATACAGATTTATTAAATTTTATTATTATATTATACAAACTCTTGAGACGTGTACCATGGTGTAGGCGTAAAGCTCAGGCACAACACGTGATAGGTGTTTTATATGTATGTTTTAATTTAACATATGTGTAATGAACAGAAATTCACCGGGTTGCCTCTAAGGTACAAGTTACGTACAAGGATAATTTTAGATGAATTTATTTGTTTAAAATTATGATGGATGAGAATCTCAAGGAAATTCATAAAAAGGTTTTAAGATAAAAGGATTGATTAATTTAATATAGTTAATTATTTCGAGCGTGATTTATCTTAAACAAGAAGTATTAAAGAATTGAATTCTAGTTTTACTTATTCATAAAAATTGTTGCATGTATGGATGATCATGAGCTAGACAAAGACCTTTGTATCTGAATGGTTTCTTTTAATTTATTTATTTAAATTAAATTTGTTGGCATGTGAGCCATATCCTCATTAATTTATAGGGTCTGCGCGCCCAAGGATTCTTTTATGTAAAAACCCCCTTTTACCCCTCACCTGTGTATGAGATAAATTCATATGTAATTGATGGAGCTCCCAAGCTAGTGGAGGCGGCTTATGTCAGGAGCCATGGTGAAACCAATCCAAGTAGATACAAAGGTGGACATGTGGAAAGCTGTAAACACTAACCTGAAAGGTTCAAGTTGTTTCTACCCTAGGTCTTGGGGTAGTTTATCAACCACTAGATAAACTAACCAATAGAAAAATCTCATGATCATACCATTTATTTTATTTCTGTCAGTTGCATGGTTTATTTATTGTGGGTGTTTTGTCACGATCACACAATTAATGAAATAAAAGAGCATGCAAGATGGAACTAAAAATAAAATCGGCTTATACGTAAATATTATCTTAGACATGGTTAATCACTTAATTATATCCCACTTAATATTAACAAGAGTGTAACCAAAGATAATAAAATGGGAATTTATGTATAAGTATAAAATCCCTCAAAATAAATATTAAGTCGGCATAGCCTTCCATAATCATGGTTAGAATCGAACCATAGTTCAAAGTGCTTGACCAACCCTAGTTGGGGTGCTTTCAATTATCAGGGAATTATAATTCAAGGTTTTGGGTTGACTTGACTTGGTTTGCATCAAGGGTTGACTTCCACAGTAGGACATAGTGTGACCAAGAGGCAAAGGATAAGGAAATCCAAAATAAAAGGATTTCATGATTGGGGTGTCCACTTAGCAGATCAAGGACCTACGAGTTACTGCAGTTGGAATTTTGAATGCCTTCCTAAAACAACTCATGTTTCTTGACTAACCCTAGTTGGGGTAATGCGAAGGGAAATATAGATCCTTTCCACTAGAATATTCAAGCAATAGAATATTCCAAAATCAATGGTGAGAGATATTGGATTTCGATAAAATAGTGGGAGACTAATAAGTATTAATTTATTTATATGTCTCAATTTTTGTAATAAAGTAATAAACCTTTGCTCATATTAATTTGTAGAAACGGTAAGAAATGACTTCAAACATATCATTACATACCATAATTGAAAAAGAAAACCTTCTCACCGGAACCAATTTCCATGAGTGGAAGATGAGTTTACGTGTCGTCCTTCGCCATGAAAGGAAATTGTATGTGCTGGAAGAGCCTATTCCAGTTGCGCATGGGAAAGAGGCTAGTGATGATGAATTATCTCTCTACATGAAACACATGGATGATGCCACAAATGTCCAGTGTTTCATGCTATCGGCCATGTCTAATGAGCTCTTGAAGCAACATGAAAACATGGATGTGTATAGAATGATGTATCAAATTAATGATATCTACCAAGAGAAGGTGAGACAAGATAGGTATAAGATCTCCAATGCTAGGTTTACCACGATGATTGGAGAGTCTGAGCCAGCTGGGCCTCATGTAGTCGATCTTATTGGCTACATTGAAAGTCTGGACATCTTAGGGATTCAATTCCAGGATGAGTTGCATAAAGATCTCATCCTACCATCACTGCCCAAGACCTTCTCTAACTTCATTGTCAACTATAACATTAGCGGTAATGAGAAGAGTTTGTTGGAGCTTCTGACCTTGATTCGCCAGGTAGACAAGGACATGGGGCATGACAAACCTGCAGTCTTTATGGTGAACAAGAAAAGGATGGACAAGGAAAAGGGGTCAAAGACTTATAAATGGTCAGAAGCCCCTGAGAACCATCCCTCAATGAAGTGGAAGATCCAGATGTAGGGCGAGGAATTGGAGGCGGTGTGTTTTTCACATGGCAAGCAGGGCCACTGGAATAGGAACTACTCCCAGAAGCGTGGGGATGCTAATGGTGTGTTCGTTATCGAGTAAAAGCGTTCTATTTCTACACTTTGGGTATTAGATACAGCTTGTGGAGCTCACATATGTATTCAAATGCAGGAACCATGTAGATTTAGAATGATCGCCAGAGGATAGGTGGATATTCGAGCTGGCAATGGCGCAAGGCTGGCTGCATTGTCTATTGGTGACTACCATCTCTCATTTCCAACTAGGATGATTTTGGTTTTACATAACTGTTATTTTGTGCCTAGTGTATCCAAGAACATAATTTCAATATCTTTTTTAGATATGGATGGACATGTTTTCATTTTGGGAAATAAGTGTTGTCTCTTTTATAAGAAAAAAGTAAGTTATGGTATGGCACATTTGAATAATGGTTTGTATGTATTAAATTAAAAAACCAAGTGTTGGAAATCAATAACGAAACTAACTCACATGACTCATACATCACCCAGTTGTGGCATCACCGCCTTGGTCATGTGAACGAGAAGTGATTGACAATGCTCTTCCAAGATGGCTATTTAGACTCTACTGAGCTAAAACCAATTGTTAGATGTCATGCATGTTTATAAGAAAAAATGACCAATCTGCCTTTTGTTGGACAAGGTGAAAGGGCCATAGAGCTTCTAGGATTGGTACACACGGATTTGTGTGGACCATATCTAGTAGAATCTAGAGGTGGATATTCTTACTTCATTACTTTTACTGATTATTTGAGTAGATATGGTTATTTCTACTTAATGAGGTATAAGTCAGAGTCCTTAGAGAAATTTAATGAATTCAAGAGTGAAGTAGAGAATCATCTTGGTAAGAAGATAAAGAAGATTTGATCGGATCAAGTTAGAGAATATCTGAACCAAGAGTTCATCGATCTTCTACGGGATTCTGGGATTCTATCTCAGCTCACTCCTCCTTATACACCATAGTGGAATGGTGTTAGTGAAAGGAGGAACCACACCATTTTTGACATGGTGAGGTTGATGATGAGTCATGCAGATCTTATATTATCCTTTTGGGGATATGAATTACAAACTACAACATACACATTAAACTGAGTACCAACTAAGGAGGAAAATGGAATTCCATCTGAGTTATGGAATGGAAGGAAACCCACTTTGTCACACACAGTTGTATGGGGATGCGAGGCATTTGTTAAGGCCTTCTCAAGAAACAAACTAGAACCCCGGGGCACGAGGTGTATCTTTATAGGATATCCCAAGGAAACGAAAGGATATTTCCAATATAATGCTTCAGACAAGAAAGTGATTGTCACTAGACAAGCAGTCTTTATTGAGAGGGAGCACATCCTCAAGAAGGATAGTGGGAGAAATATTGACTTTGAATAAGTTGATGCTCAAGATACACAGGAGTTGGCACAGAAACATGTTCCACAGGTTCCCATGGAAGAGGTTCCAGAAACACAGGTACTGCGTATGTTCTCATGAGAGGTAACAGAACTAGAGAGATTTGGTTTCCTATTCACCGAGGATGGTGAATCCTTATTCTTGGAAAATGATGAACCTCTCTTCTACAAGGAAGTAGTAGAAAGCTCAGAAGCTACAATATGTCTAGAATCTATGAATTCTGAGATGGATTCCATGTATCAGAACCAAGTCTGGGTCCTGGTCAATGAGCTAGTTGATGTAAAGCCTATTGGATGAAAATGGGTATTCAAAGGAAAAATGGACATGGATGGTCATGTTAGCACCTATAAAGCGGGGCTAGTGGCTAATGGATTCATACAACATCAAGGAATTGACTATGATGAAACATTCTCTCCAGTTTCCATGTTTAAATCCATAAGAGTCATACTTTACATAGCAACTTACCATGACTATGAGACTTGGAAAATGGATGTCAAAACAGAATTCCTTAACGGGAACCTTCAGGAAGATTTCTATATGACACAACCAGAAGGGTTTGTGACACCAGGTGACGCCAAACGGGTTTTCAAGTTGAAAAAATCCATTTAAGGATTAACGCAAGAATCCATGTCATGGAAAATTCAATTTGATGAAGCCATAACGAAATTTGGTTTCATTAAGAATGAATGTGAGCCATGTGTTTATAAGTAGTTTAATGGGAATGCGATGAATATCCTAGTAGTATATATTGATAACATATTGCTTATTGGAAACGATCTATGTGTCTTACAGTCAGTTAAGGACTGGTTGAACAAGTGTTTCTCCATAAAGGACTTGGGTGAAGTAGCCTACATTCTAGGGATCAAGATCATTCGTGATAAATCCATGAGGCTTCTTCGACTATGTCAGGGTATATACATTGACAAGAATCTAAAGAGATTTAGTATGAAACAATCCAAGAGGGGATTGGTTCCAGTGTCACATGGCCAACATCTTTCTAAGAAAATGTGTCCTTAGACACAACAAGATAATGATAGAATGAGTAAGATCCCATACGCTTCGGCTATAGGATTCATAATGTATGCCATGTTATGTACCAGTATTGATGTTGCCTATGCACTGATCATGGTAGGAAGATATCAAGTGGATCCATGAGAAAAACATTGGACTGCTGTTAAGACTATCCTTAAGTATCTGAGATGAACTAAGGATATGTTCTTGGTGTATAGAGGAGACGAGGAGCTTGTCATCAGAGGGTATGTTGATGCTGGTTTTCAGACAGGTCAGAATGATCTGAAGTCACACTCTGTATAAGTTTTATGTCTCAATTGAGGAGCTGTGAGCTGGAATAGTTCAAAGCAGCCAGTTTTCACTGATTCAAAAACAGATTCTGAATATATAGAGTCTTCTGATGCATCCAAGGAAGCCTTATGGATTCGGAACATTGTCCAGGATCTTGATGTGGTGCCCAGCAGTAAAGATCCCATTACATTGTATTGATATAATACTGCAGTGGTGGCTCTTGAAAAAGCACCAAGGTCGCACCAACAGACAAAGCACACACTCCAGTAGTATCACCTCTTGAAGTATTTCTATCAATGGGGTGAAGTTGCATTGAGAAGAGTGTCCACGGAAGAGAACGTGGAGGACCCCATGACTAAGTCTCTATCTCAGCAGAAGCATGAATATCATTTGAGAGATAGTGGGTTAAAGGTTGTTAGCAGTTGGCTCTAGTCCAAGTGGGAGTCTGTTCCAGTTAGTGGCCTTGAACCAACTACTTTGTACTTTATTAATTAATAAAAGCCTTATCACATCTTGATTGTTCTTCTGTGTGACAATTCATGTGATAATGTCCTAAGGACAGGTGTTGCATTAAACGGTCATAGCGGATCCCTACTATGATGAGAACCCAGAATTGCCATAACACTGTTATTGAATATATGTTATATGACCGGATGGTATTATTTGAGGGACACAAATAATACAGGTAATTAGGGGTGAGGACTCATAAATCATTGTGGCACCTTCTCATGGTGTGTGCCCTTGGTAATATCTAGTAGGATATTATGAGAACGAGACCCGCAAGTTGGAAATCCACATTTCATTGTGTCATTTTGTGTTCCTATCTACGTACGTGTCTATTGGTCCTTAGACATTATCATTATTATTAATGGTAATTACAACTCATGCACTTAGATTTATTGACAAAAACTGTGACGACACACTGTTCGCAGTGAGATAGGATACATTGGGTCCGTCACGAGTAATACGGCATTAATATATAATGCGATAAAGGATTTTTCCCTTCTGTTCCATAACGGATGTAGATATCTCAGGCCCTTTGTTGGAATTGATAGATCCTAAATAAATCCATGGCCATGGTAAGGTATGGGCGAGTTCAATTCCGGGAATTCAAAGAAGGAATAATCGAGCACATGGGTTGATGGCACTAGCATGAAACCCGCTTGATTAGAGATATCAAGACAAATGGATTATCTTACACTGTAAGCATTCGTCGGAGGTGACACGTCATTGTAGTGGTAACTTCTTTCTCTATGGGTGCCTTGGCGTGTTGTTAGACGCTAACCTTGGACTCTAGGCAGGCTATGCCTAATGCCACTGAGAAAGAGGCCTAGAAGGTCACACACTATGTGTGTCCATGAATCTCAGTTAAATATAAATTTAACAAGTTAAATAAATTTTATTCTCGACTGTGGTTGAATAATTATTTAAGGATGAATGATCACATTTATTTCGACACTAGTTATTTGAGATAATATATTGTGGGTGAAATAATATATATATTTATTATTGAGTAATAGAGTTACATTTATTTAAGAAATAAATAGCCATTACTCAAGGTCTAATAATTATGGTTGAGGAAATAAATAAAATGAAAAATAAAAGTACACGCCGTGTATATATATATACATGCTGTGGAGTTTGTTTTTCGGGATTCATGAGAAAATATTGTTTATTAAATTAAATGATATTAAAAGTAATACGTTGGGCGAATGTCAAGTAATAATGATGGTCAACTGTCATTATGAAGACATGGGGTATTAAAAAGAAGTAAATGAAATGAGTACATGCTTTAGGTCAATTAATTCATTTTATTATTTTATGTATTATAATCCCAATTACATTATTATCATTGAGACAGATCCATTGTTGTGCACAACGGATTGGGAAATACTCTCAAGCCAAGAGAGAATTTCCTTTCCACCAAGAACGCTTTCAAGGTACAAGAGCGAGATCTTCCACCGGGTGATGGTGGTAGAAGGCAGACATCGCAAGCAAAGGTTCTTCTGCGCTAGCACCTGGAGATCCCTTCAACAACGTCGAGAGATACGTGGAGCACGTGTGGATCGCCGCTAGAGGAATCATGTACTTTGATTCTACAATGCAACGACGGATCACAGGATCATGACCAGAGACTCCAACGAAGAAATAACTCCATCGAGGTAATTGTTATGAATTAATTAAATTAATTATAACCAACATATGATGATCCTATCTCAAGGGTTCCTAGAAACTTATTTTCTTTTTTGTTCATTGTTCTATTCCGATGATTCGGCATTTTAAATCATGGCAGATCTCAGATTGAATGTTGTTTAACGTTAAAATTAAAGTTGGGCTAACCCACTAACGCGCTTCCACTGCGCCCATAACCTTCATCAATAATATTGTGTTTCCACTGCTTGGAAACCGGAAAAAATAATCACATAGAAGGTAGAGTTTGGTATTACTAACAAATTTAGAAATAATTTTAAAAAGAAACAATTTAAAAAAATTATGCAGTGAACGTATAACTTGATAATATAGGGAAATATAAGGATTGAAATACTACTAAATGACTAAACCATTTGACACAAAACTACAAAAACCATTTATTCCATTGAATGATTGTTCAGAAGGGAATTGAACAATATGAAAGAAACTGGAATGAGGTTAACATTGCTGGAGATAATTTGAAATTTATTAAAACTGTAACAAGTTCCCCTTACTGTATGAATCTAGGAATCAGGTAGTTCCTCAGTCTCGGATTACACAGAAAAAAGGGATGAAAACACCTTCAACATTAGATTGGCCAAGTTGCAGTTGAAGGACTTCCCCTGTGAATTTTTCCTCATTGCTAAAGGGTTTTTATACCCGAACAGTCAGAAACCATAGTTTACAAAATAGTGAGCACACACTGATTATCATACTAGCAAGGAATCCTAAATTTAATTAAAATAATTCCCTAATCTGATCCTAATGGGATACATTGAAGCCCAAAAAAAATTATAATAAAAAACAACCAAAAAGACTTTGTCGGTTTTCCAGAAATACGACTCACCATTGAGGTAGGGGATTCGAAGGAGGGGGATTTCAAAAGAAGCATGATACTCAGAGCTGCCCCGGGTTGCGGGAGTAGGTTGCAAGCCGACGGACTATCGGCCGGGTCTGTTGGCTTCTCCTACATGCTACCATGTATGAGTCATCATGTTCTGAAAAGAAACCCACCACACCATATCTGATCCCCGACAACCGGTAGTGGCGCGCCGACCCCAAGCATCTCTGGAAACCATCACGAGTCACCATTCCTGGATGGAGAAGCTGACATAGGGGGAAATCCCATTGATTTCGAACCCTACTCTCCCCTGGATTTAAATCGCCTCAGGTTGGGCACCCTAACGTGACTCTCAGGTTGGGTTTCGGCCAATGTATGGCTGCCACGTCGCTATAAATTTCCGGTGGAAATATCCTTTATGAATTTCCACTGGAAATTTTCACGATGTGGCGGACATCCATTGGCCAACGTCACCCTTAGGTTCAACAGTGAACCTGAGACGATTTTTCCCCTCTCCCCAAACCCGATTCCCCTCCCACTATTTCTAATTTTCTTTTTTATATCTTTTAATTAATAATTAAAATATTCAAATTTTTATATATATTATTGTCGATACCCACTCTCTCCCATATATATAAATATACACATATATAAGTATGTTAGTAATTAAAACTCATACTTACATAAATAATATAAGTATACACATTATTATTATTTATCAAAATATTAATTTTTATTATATAGTCTAATGTATTTCATTAGGAATAACCAAAGATTTGTAAAATTCAAAATGTCATTGGTTATTTTAATTTTCAAAGAACACATTTCATATATTTTCGTGTTTATAATTATGTTATATATATATACATATACACACACACACACACAGATATATATATATATATATATATATATATATATTGTTGTCTCGTAAGAAGTTCTAACATGTAGTAAATAAACATGTATATTCCTTTACAAAAATAATGCACACAAAAATATACATATACATTAGCGTTACAGTTATATTTATTTATCATTTTCACTAATTAATATTTTATTTTTAAAAGTAACTCAACAAATATATGAAATGGTTATTTTATGTATAAATATATAATCTTAGAGAACGTTGAATTTTACTATAGCATAAAAAATTTGTAAGTCTTCTACCTATAAGGATGATACCGATTATTACATTCCTCTACGCCCTTACCCTTATTCTCCTCATTGGATTTCTACTCATGGAAGATCCCAAAAAGGAGAGCTACGATATCTTCATCATTATGTTTTTTTATGATTTTTCCTTATTTGTTGTTAATGATTGTTATAGGTTTAATATTATTATCTTCTTAGTCCGAGGGGATGTTTCTTGGGTCGTTCTTAATGTCCCCCTTTAATAAACAAGGAGTTATTTTAATTCTTTTTAGATTTATTTAATGTGTTTTAGTAAGAGTTGAAATTTATATACGAGTTACTGGGGTGTTACAAAATCACTATGGTGGAATCCACCCATTGAGATGTGGATCGAAGTCATAGTTGACTGTGCGACCTCTGGTGTGCCAGGACCTTCGGGTTGTGGAAGTGTTTTCTAAAATCAATTTTGTTTTATTAAAGGATGTTTCTATCACTATATTTTCATTAGAACTTCATGTTTAGTGTAACTATGGGTGACGATATATGCAATTTGACATGTCATCCAAAAACAATGGATTAATTTATGGATTGAATCAGATTCTAAAATTGATGTTATGGACCTAAAAACAAGGTCTGGAATTGTCCCATGGAGTCTTCTAAAGCAATGGACTGAATGCCTCACACATGTTTTACATATTGATCTATTTTTATCTCATGTATATAGGGAGGTTAATCAGGTAGTAGATAAACTTTTAAAGGGGGGAATCATGGAAATAAGCACAATGTGGACTTTTAGTGATCCTGATTATTTCCCCACACTGATTGATGAAGATATGAGAGGTGTGATTCACTCTCTCCTTTTTAAACTCCCTTTGACTACCTAAATCTATATTCCTTAATTTTTCATTAATAATTTTTAGGGTCAGATGCATCTGCATCTGAGATCTTCATGGTAATATCTTTTATGAGTTTAGAGAGGGAAAAAATAATGAT
Organism: Viscum album; assembly: GCA_963277665.1. Lineage (NCBI taxonomy): Eukaryota > Viridiplantae > Streptophyta > Magnoliopsida > Santalales > Viscaceae > Viscum > Viscum album. Next base: position 27,382,014 of record OY728123.1, on the reverse strand, counting down.
ATGAACGATCCTAAATGTATATTTTGATATTAATTAAATTATATTCTTTATATAATTTTATTTTACATTTTCATAAATAATATAATTATCTTGAATATAATTTCAGTGCTAAAAATAGTATTTATTTCATAAACACCAAAATAAAATAATTGATTTAGAAAGTATTAATATTGATATATTTGGGATGATTTAATGTTTATAATGAATTTTCATGATATAAATTATATATTAGAGAAGTCTTAAATCATTATATTTTAATTCCCTCTTTGAATTGAGGCATTTGAATTCAAATTAAAATATTAGTATCAAATTTGACAGAAATGATAATTTATTTGTCTCTAGAATAGCCTTATTATATTTTAATATATTGAGTGTTTCCAAAAGTGCCCCTCACCTCAATTATAAAAAGGAACCTCCTCAGTCATTTTTTTACACCACATTGGACCTCCTAACATGACCAAGACCATCCCATTTCACCTTAAAACGCCATTAGAAATGTTTGGAAGGTCGTACTCTTCTAAAAATACAATCATATGATCCCTTCAAAATAGATCTAAAGGTACTCTTCCAAATAAGAGGTAATCATTTTCACCAACTCATCCATGTTAATTTCTTTTTCTACATCCTCTTAATGAGTTTTTTACATGATAAAGTAAAAAATATATTATAATATATATTCTGATATGTTATTATGATTATAGGACAACTGTATTCCATTATTTATCCATCATAAGGAAAAAATCACCACACGTGGGTATTCATGATTACCATCTCCATGTCGTTGTGTAATTTGTTTTTCCACACCACACTATTTTCATCTGTATAACGATGGATATACTGGACATAAATAATAAATATGGAATGATATTAATTCATTAGGATTAATATCCCATCCAATTTCTTACACATTCTCCATTAAGGGAATGATATCGTCGCACACCTGTACGTACAACCTATCATCTCCATGACAAAATGTGATTCATTTTCCAGATTAAACATTCATGAATGAGTATAAAAATATATATAATGACTAAATATAAAATTTATGAACTTAATATAATTCACTATAAGAAATAAATATATCCTATTCATATGAAATATGACTTACATAATAATCCATGCATAAGAAAATGAAGTAGGTAACACATGAAATATAGTTTATAATGTAATATGATAAAGAAAATGATATTAGAGGAACATATATGATATCATAAATATGTATATGGTTATGGTATAACATAATTTCAGGATTTAAATGATTATACAGTAGGTTAAAACACATTTAGCTAATTTAACGTTTATGGTGATGGTTAATTTCAAAATCTCATTATTATTCGGGATTGTCGATACGTAAGTATCTACTGGTGAATAATTATCTTCCATATCAATGTTTCATAAAATTATTTCCAAAATATTTTTACTATTAAACTAAAGACATTTTACGCATTTTTTAATTCTTATAAAACTGTTTGGAAATAATGTTTTTATCATTTTACAAATGATTTACTTTATTAATTTTTTGACGAAAATACTGAAGGTGTGTTTTTTAACAAATACATCATGTTATGCATTTTCCCACTATCATGAAACCATAATTTGTTGATGCATCCTTTAAAATTTATAACATTAATTTCAATGAACATGTTTCCTTTTAAAAGTATGTGGCCTTTTAAATAACTAATTTCAATGTAAAAAACTGGTATTTCTCTAATGAGAATTTTAATAATTTTATTTTAGTATTTTCATCTACGTGAACATCTTTTTTTTATATTATTCTTGACTGTTGTTGATCTCTTATGATACCATATACCATATTTTATTGAATGTTTTGTGATCATTTTTACTATGAGTGGGTTGTTTTGATATAATTCAGGGTTTATGGTTAAACTATTCAGATTTGGTATGTCAGTTTTTCAATATTTATGTTTATGTCGTATCACTAATTTCATTTGAGAAAAATTTTGGACTTAGTAAGTGATGGTAGGGGCCTGCTATAGTTGCTCTATGCATCAATAGTTATCATAAGAAAACCTAGTTTAGGTATTAGCTAGTGTTTTCCCAATTTATGTCTTGTGTATTAGTTGAAGCCTTTGTGGTATGTTTATGATGTCTGGCATTATGCATTCCAAAATTCTGAGATTAATTATGAACATACCATGTGATTATTCAACTACTTGAATATTCATGGTTATATTTTATATCTCAGGTCATTATTTATATGGTTTTATTTATTCTATCCATATTCTTCTCATGTTATGTTTAATAGAATGAGTTTCAATTATTCATCTTTCATAATTGTTTATGTTTATTTATTCTTGATAGATTTCACGGTACGCTTACCCTTTTTGAGCATCAAAGCTCACCTCCTTCTTATATTTTATTTTTTTCCCAACATGCCCAAGTGTATATTATAACTAATAAAAAGAGTTAATCTAAGATAATATTGGTTCTCTCAAAGGATTGGTGATGTTGTGTTCCACAGTTTCATTGTAGTTTATATTTCAAGTATGTAATTTGGTTTCCAAAACTACTAAACAGTTCAATCCTTTGGGTTTGGAGTCTTGTATATATTATAATGTAATAAATTAATGCACCAACTCTGGGATACCGAGGTCTAGGTATTTAAATTTTAGTATATATTGTCTCATTATAATTGTTCCACATCTTACTGAGTGTTTGATCTCACCACTTTTTGGGTTTCCCAATTTCCCAAAATGATCATAGGTGATAATGAGAGTGTGAAATGTTTAAAAACATTTCATGTAGACAGATTCAATTACATTTTAGCGTATAGTATATGTTTATTAGGTTTTCTTATTTCTAGTTCCCAAATGCATATAACTTTTTATCTTGGTATATGGACGAAATTAAAGTGATGAATTAAATGATTTTAGGATTTTCAACAGATCATGAAGTGCTCATCTGGGGGAATCTTTGTTGGCATCAAAGTAGTGCATGTATATTTTTTATATTTAGGACTGTGAATGTTTGGGTATAGATCCATATATAGAAAACTATTATCTCTAATCAAATATGTTTTGTTTAGCATGAATTAATTTATATAAATGTGATTGATAAAATTTGTGTTAGCATTTCTGTTTATTAATTTCATTAATTTAAATACTCATTGTAATTAATAAGCATTTATTAATTACTAAAAATGAAGGGGAACAATTTTTTTGAGGGGGTGGAATGTACCATCCCAAATTTATAATCAATATTTTTTTATGAATTTTTTTCCGTAAGATAGTAATTTCAATGTTAAATTAATATATTCTCGATGATATTTACCAAGAAATTATGTACATATTTATCACTTATGTTTTATCCATTACATATTTTTTAATTTATATTAGAATTCAATTTTTTAAAATTGTTTTATAAAATCAATTTTATATTATAAAATATTCTTTTTATATATATAGTTTTATTTGATGAATAAATTACTTTTATTAATATATTTATTATCAAATAAACATGGTAATTAAGTCATTTCTATCTAATCATTAACAACGTAGGATAAATGTTTTCATAGTCAAAAAATTGAAACATATAACCATTGAAAGTAATTCAACATAAAAAGTTATGTGAAGCATGTGATGAATGATTAACTATAATTTTAACACTAAAATAATACATTTTAAAGAAATTTAAATTTATATAATAGTTTATTTAATTTCAAAATGGTCATTATAATATTCTATTAATATGTTTTATTACTAAAAATATTTCCCTTTAAAATGTAATGTATGATGTTTAATAATCAAATAACATAATGAAATATATATAATAACTTTTAAATTTAATTTAACTTATTTATAGTGTCTTATTATTAAGAAATAGTAATAAATTTTTTATATTTTTGTTTTTGAAAATGAAAAATGTTCATTTACATGTAGTTTCAATGATAGTGTAAAACATTTGTTATACAAAAATAGTTTTCTAAATTATGTATCTAAATGATAAATTCCACTTTATTAGAGGATAATTTAACAAAATGAATTTTTTTACACCAATTAATTGTTAATTATCAATAAAAATTTAATTAATATATTATAACAAATATAATTTAAATCACTCACAATAAAATAAATATTTATTATTCTAAATAAATTGTTTTCTATATATTTTGTCATGTTATTTAATAGATAAAACTATAAATATATGAATTTTATTTTCATAAAATTGAATTAATTATTTTTTTGAATGTTTAATTATCTTATATAGTAATTTTTTATTTTGTTGCAAATTTATATTTTTTTGGGAATACTAAAAAATGTAGTCTTTACAGTTACTATGATTTTTTTAACATCAACATGATATAAGAATATAAATTAAAATTGTTGAAAAATATTTCATGATGAAATATACATTTAAAGAGTAAACTATTTATTTTTAAGATAACATATTTTACCTAGAATCCAATGTTTTTAATTTCGAAACCAAATTTATGATTATTCAAATAAAAAATTATTTTTGAATCTTTGCCTTAAAATTAGTATACACAATAGGAAATTTTGTTTGTGACTGATTTGAATGTAATTTAACAATACTTATTTCATAATAAAAAATTTAATATGATGGGAATAAATACTATACATATTTGTGGATGAGATTATAAAATAATCAATATTTTATTCTAAAACACCCATATCCTTCAATTATAAATACCAACCCACACCACATCACTGATCATCACACCTTGATCTTGATAGATAGACCAATATATCCTAATATCTATGTCTACAATTCTATTCAAATTTATCCAAGCACCTATTGTGAAATAAGGGTTTATATTCCAAGACCTCCTCCTTTTTTTTAACATTATATTATTTTAATATCTATGATAACTCATTTAAATATTAATGCATAATTATATATTCATTTTTTGTATAATTATTTTTATCGCTAAAATATTATTTACATCCATATTCCATCATATAAAACCTTTTTAATAATTCATTACTATGTAAAACTAAGGGTTTCCAAGCCTCTTATATTATCTTACTTATGAATCATTATAATAAAACTCAATTAAAACAGTAATTAATTTTTCGAAATCATTAAATTTTCATTTTATAGGTTTATATTCTATCCTTAAATGGTGATAGATAATCCAATGCCTCCCACTATAAACTTCTTTCATAACTTGTTACTATGATGAAATAAATGCTTTTTATTTTCATCTTTTCTTTTAGTAATTATGATTCCATATATATAAACTTATTTTAATATCATTTTAAAATACAGATATTATTTTTTACACTACTGGAAAATGGACCTATACCCACGGTTTTGAAAAAATGTGGGGATAGGTCATCTGTACCAAAGGTTTTGGCCAAAACCGTGGGTAGAGATTTTTTTTAAAGACCTATACCCACAGTTTTTCAAAAACATGGGTATAGGTTTTTTTTAAAGTCGTATACCCATAGTATTGGACAAACCGTGGGTATAGGGTTTTTTCGGAAGACATATACCCACTTTTTTTCAAAACGTGGGTTTTGGGGTTTTTTTGAAGACCTATACCCATGGTTTCGCCGAACCATGGGTATTGCTTTCCCGCATTATGGCGGGAAAAAAATTACACAGGACAACAAAAATATTTGGGAGTAACATGGTTTGGATTAATATAATAATGAAGATACACATATAAAAACAAGTAAAATATATAGGTTGGTTGGTTAGATAGTCTGTATTTTTAAAGGTGTCCGTCTGTTGGAATCTCGGCGAGATTTTTTTTTCTAATAAATTAGTTAAAATTAATATAAGTAAATAGATGAATTGATATATATTACAAAATTACCACAAATCAGTTGGTTTGGTGACGTAAACTCATAAAACTAGTCGTGTGTTTGATTCACGCCGTTATAATTTTTAGATATGCGACTTTATTAATATATATATATATATATATATATATATTGAACATGCAGTTCACTCAGTTGGTCAGAGAAGGTGTCTTGTTGGTGGGGGGTGTCGTGGTCGAAACCCAACGTCTTCATATTTTGAATATAAATCCCCATGGTTTGAAAACTTTGGGGTAAGTGTTGTGCCACGCTGTACAGTGGTGTGCCACACTGTGACACCCCTATACCCATAGTTTTCCAAACCGTGGGTATAGTCTCAGACCCCTATTGCAACACCTCTCACCCCCATAATGCCCAAAACTGTGGTTATAGGTTATACCCACAGTTTTGGGGGCTATACCCATGGTTTTGAACCGTGGGTATAGGTCATCTTTCTAGTAGTGATTTATCGGTTATTCAAAAATTCTTATCTATTTTTTTGAGTAACTACCAATTTTCTATTTGAAAATCACTTTTTACAAGTCCAAACTATATTAAAACACTGGTTTTTCAGAAAAATCAAATCACTTCGATTCAATTATTCTATAGATTTTTCAGTAACAAAAAAATATTTAAAAGTAACAATAAAACATTAAAAATAATATAATAAAATATTTTTAAAAATAATATATTTATTGGGGTTTTGTTTCATTTAAGCTCTTGAAAATCATCACCCGCTATAGTGGGTTTACATTACATAATGATAAAAGAATGTATTTTAAAAAAACTCTTCGTACATATTATTAAAAATAATTTAAATATTTAAAATAATATTAATATTCAATTAAATTCATGATTAGGATTCCCTATTGAAAATGTATCCATCATAATAATTTTATTAATTTTAAACACTTATAGTTATATTTACTTTAAAATAGGCTATTCAAAAATGATTAATTGATGATTAATTATTTTAGGGATGACTATGATCACATGATATTAGAATAAAATATAACACATGATTTTACTCTTATAGATCTTATATAACCACTTTACAAATACCTATTACTAATACAATCATACAAAAAAAATTTATAAATTATGAATTGAGTGACCTCAAAATGATTGATTTCACAAATATCAATTGATAATTAGAATGATGCATATTGGTAAAATTATTAAAATAAATAATATTAATTAAAATATAATTAAATAGTTTTTAAAATAATTAATAATAAATATAATTTCTTTATCAGTGTATTTAGTGACCAAATGAAATAATTCGAGACCTATGGGAATGATTTTCTCCCTATGTTTCTATTACATTCAAGTATTATTATTATATTTCATACCCTCTCCTCTATGTATAAAATTGAAGATCATGAGATGAATACCTTATAATTTCAAATTCATTTTATATGGACTTATGGCCTTTATTGATTCTTTTGGTTTTATATTTTTTCCAATATATTGTTTATAAAGGTTCCATTATCGCCCTTTCTTGTTATTGGAATTAATGTTCTATATCACTCTATATCACACTCTTAAACATTATAAATTTATTAAAAAATTATTTTATACCCTATATGATTTCATTTACTTACATTATTAATTATTCTACTCCATTATTTTGATTGAATGGTGTTCATATATTTAACCATAAATTTGATTTTATAGGGTCAGTACTCACTAAACTATATACATTTTATTTTATAAATTGTAAATATCTAATACATTATTATATTGATTTAATTATATTCATCAAGAGTGTTACCTTATGTCACTATGTGCATGATTTGTTTACATGGAAAATTCTTTCAAGATAATTATTATATTCATGATTATTTTTTATATTCATGTTGCACACATTTTCATTACATATTATGATGTGATGGGTGGGCCCAAAATTATAAATCCATCCAATGCATTGGGTAATGAGATGTATATCCTGATATTATGTGAAATTTGTATTAATATGAATTTTCAACTTAACATTTTATGAAATGATGATTTCTACATATATCATACACATAAACATGATCCTAGATTTATTTTCAATTTATATATTAGGTTTTACCACAATGTTATGATGACATAGAAGTGATCCTTTAACATTTTTTTGAAATGAATTATGTTGTTTCTATATTCATATGATTTTAAATATTACCATTAATTTATAAAATCATGTATCTTATTTCATGTTTCTATGAATTATTTTGTGGTATGATTATTAAAATTAATACTATATCACTCCATTTTATGCCATTGTTTATTATCTTTCTCTCATGCCTATTTTTAACTTCCTATGATTACATTATCTTCTTACCTTAATATTTCAATTTCTCATAGGATCTTGTATATAATATTTTATGTATATTTACTTAATAAAATTTTTTACCCCTGGATATACATTTGATCTCACTTTTTTTCTTATGTTTACAATTTTTCCAATTGATTATAATTGATAAATATATTGTGAAAATAAAAAACATTATCACACTAAAAGGATTCTATTATATTTTATGAAATATTATTTGTTGATTATGTATTATTTTCCTAATTACCAAACAACTAACTTTTTATCTATATAATTTGGTTGTAGTTATTTTGATATATTAAAAATGTGTATTATTGGCATCAGATATAAAAGTGAGTCTCTATGGTAATCTCACCTCACATCCTCATGTTCAATCATAGCTACCATCGTCGTCACCCTGAGGGTGAGATACCATTTTAATTTAGAAAGTGGGAGCATTGGAACATATTTCAGAATAAACTGTGCATCCAACATCCATGTGTAATGCACAAGAAACAACATGAATTATATAATAGGTGAATATAGGGTGTGAAAATAAACTCACAAGGATACTAAAAAACAATTTATACAAATAAATTATAAAATTAATAATCACATACTATATTGAAATATATATAAATAAATGTATTGTATTTTTATTTAAATAAATAATGTTAAATGATATTTCATATTTCTTTTCTTACAATTGTATTTTACGAAAAATAAATCCAAATTATTAAATTACATATCAAAGATCATAAATAAATAATTATTACTAGTACATTTCTAGTGACATAATGATTTATAGGATACTAACTATAGACTTATGAAATGGAAATATAATGTTTCTATTCCCATTGATATGTTCCACGAAGGTCATTAATTAAATGGGAATCCTTAATTAGTGTAAAATACTCTAGCTAAAGGAGAATCCTAACCTACTGGGAAATGATTATAATAAAAAAAGAAATAGATGGACACTAAAAAATAATAAACCAAATAGATTGATATTTAAAACTGGTATGGGTGAGTATATGTATAATAGAATCGTTACCATGTGATGTACCTATCAGTTAAATCCCATTGGATTCCCATTATTTGTTTGATTTTTTCCAAATAAAACCATTATTCAATTAAATATAAATATAATAAGTATGTACATCTCTTTCATTAATATTTAAAAAACATTTCATAAAATAATATTAAATCATCACAATATACATTAACATTATAAAAAAAGAATAGAAGAAATAATTAAATGCGGTAATATTATTTAAAAATAATTATTTCCATTAGAAAAAAGATATTTTAATTTAAAAAAAATTATGAATTCTTGTTACACATGATTTAATATTTATATTAAATCACACCGTAAAAAAATACAATTATTTCATAGTAAAACATCACATAGAATATCATAAAAACATAGTGGGAAAAAATATATATACAAGTATAATTTATAATTTTTCTGAAAACATAATTTAATGTAAAATAGAGATTAAAATTAAAACCCAAAATCATTATCATAAAACAATCATGTATCTTAAATATAATTTCTACTTAAATAAAATTTTCATATAAAACCTCCATGACTAATATATTTTGTTGACTAATAAAACAATATTTAATTACCTAATGATAATAAATGAAAATAATGACACAATGTTTTAATATAAAATTAATTATTTTATGAAGTCCTTAAAATAATATTTAAATAAAAAAGACAAAATCCCTAATAAAACATCATCTAAGATGAAACCTTTGGATATTATTTTATAGTTAGGAATTTGGATGGATGTACCAGATGATGGAAGAATTTCGAGTGGTTAGTGATGTAGCACCCTCAGATTATATAGAACATTTTTTCATCAATGTAATAACTTGCACTACACGCAATACCGAGTTCAAGCGCACCATAACTTACTAAACTAGCCGTTCAAAAGCAGTTATGAATATTATTAACTGAATTTCTAACTATATAAATATTCCTTATAATTTTAGAATCCATATTATGAGTTTCATAGACATAATGTAAGAACTAATTCATTTTTTAGATAAAAGAAGTATTTTTAAAAAAATGCACTTTTACCGCCTTTTAATGGTGAACCCTTTTTAAATCCAATATTTGAAACTTTTATATATTCAAGTTGACAACATAATTTTTTCTAGAATTGGTACATAATAATTTCGTTTCAATAAATATTTGGTGTTTTTCTGATAGCATTCATATTTTGATGAAAAGTGAAAATTACTAAATTTTAATTAAAAACAAATTTTTTATTCGAAATAATTAACAATCATAAATTATGAATTTGAGTGGTTTTAAAGTATATTTATATTATATTTTTACCATTTAATACAATTTTGGTTATTGGACATAATTTCAAATTTAAACTGGATATAAACAAGTGTCAATGTTTTGATAGTTATTATTTCTTTAAAATACGCCTTTGGGTTTTGACAATTGGAATTAATTTTAAATTAACAAATAAAACTTCTATGTTTTCTATTTTATAAAATAGACATCATTTTTGGATTCGGAATATCAAAATTAGCCTAGGGTGAATTTTTGGTATTTTTCTAAAAACTTTCAATTTTTGATGAATACTAAAAAACATTGAGTTATTATTTAAAGAAGGATTTTTATTTAAATAATAATTTATTTTGTTTAAATTTATTTTAGGTCAAAATACATAAATAATACCTATATAAATTCAATTTAATTAAATGGAGTCAGTTTATAATAATTTTAGATATATGAAAAAAATTTATCGAACTTTTTACGGTATTTTACCCACCTCCTAGGAGATTTTTCAAATTCACATAAAACTTAATTTTACCACTTATGTGATCTGAATTTTGAAAATCTGAGAGACACGGTCAATATAAAGGAGTAAAATGTGGTTCAATGAGATGAATATAATTTTTTGTGAATAGTAAATTTTTATTTTTATTTACCACAGTTAAAAGTAAATAGGGTAATTAAGGGTAAAATTGATATTAATATTAACCTCACACATGTACTAATTCTATTGGGAAAGTTTATCTCGACCAAAAATAACCTTAGGAACAAAATATTATCATTTAGGTCCACCTGTATTAGATTATAACGTTTATTATTATTTAATTCAAAGAAGAGTTAAAAGAGTTAAAATCAAAGTTTAATAACTCAAACATTTTTAATATAGGGGTTTTAAAAAGATAAATTCGTTAATAAATATTCATTATAAAGAAAAAAATATTTCCTACATCATGGTATTTTATTTATAATTTTTAGACCTTAAATAAATAACTTTATTTATGACACAATGATGATGCAGTAATTACCTTATTCATGAATGAATCAAATTAATGGTATTATAAGTATTAAAATAAATATAATTTCAATGTTTTTATGACATCCAAGAATTTTCTAGTGGAATATGACATGTTAGGATTGATTCAATGTATTTTTTTTTTTTTGAAGTAATCATCCTGTTATTATTTAAAAAAAATACCAAATAGTGTCAAAATTGACATAAAATAGTGTTTAAAACAAATATTATATTATTAATTGATATAATGGTCTTAAAAATATAAGGCTCGGCCAAAAGTCTTATATAATAATATATATGACATTAATGAACCAATTGGAGTTATATTGGCAGTATATAGTGTAACACCCCGATATTTTATGAAAAATATTCTTTTAATTTCATTAATATCTTGTGTTGTATGCTACACCAAGATTACCTTGCGCTATACGCAACACCGTATTAGCTTGCAGTATACGCAACGCTATTCTTGGATCGTGTTACACACAATTTTGATAATATTTATTCTATGCAAAATTGAGTATATATATATATTCAATGTATAAATGAAATATGGTTGGATTCTGTTATACGAAACAACGAAGGATTCTTTCACAACATGCAACCCTGACTTGGGTTGCAGTACACGCAATCGCGACCTTCCTCCATAGCGTGTGTTGTACGCAATACCGGGTTTTACTAAACAACGATATATTATTATAATATTATTATGAACTAGCCATTATGAATAGTATTAACTTAATATTGAATTTTATAACATTATTATTCATCTTACACATTTTCTAGAACATGGTATAAGAACAAAATAATTTTTTTGGGTAAAATAAGTATTTTTCAAAAAAATGCAGTTTTGCCACCTTTTGATGGAGCACCCACTTTAAATCGAGTTTTTGACATGTTTATAAGTTCCATTTGACAAAATAAAATTATTCTTTGGAATAAAGAAACAAAAATTTACTTTGGATAAATTTTTAATTTTATTCTGATGACTTTCCTATTTTAATGATTAGTAAAAACAGGCTATATTTTAATTAAAAACATCTTTTTTCATCGCAATATCTTATGTGGTTAAATTATCATATTTAATGGTTTTAAATTATAAATAAAATATATTTTCACCGTTTAATATAATGTATGTCATTAGCATTGATTTTACCTTGAATTCGTAGGTTAAATCAATTCAATCTTTTGCAATGTTTTAAAGAAAAACTCGTATTCTTTCGACAACGAGATTAATTTTAATTTAATTTCTGAAACTATTGTGTATTAAATTTTGAAAAATGGATTCCATATTTCGAATCAGTGGGTCCAAATTATGTTAATAAACTACTTTTTATTTTTGGGCATTGTGAATAGTAACTACGGTAAATTTTATTTACTATAGTTAAAGGTAAATCGGGTAATTAAGGGTAAATATAAGATAATAAAATTACTCTAACACTTGTAAAAATCATATTGGATGTCTAAAAGTGGACCCATATCACCTAAGGGTCGGATTAGATTCATTTAATGGACTTTTTTCTGTGAAAATAATTTAATTATTATTAAAACCAAAGAAAGTGACAACATGTCACTCTCTTAAATACTATAAGTATAATAATTTTAAGTTAGTTATAAACTTCATGAAACTTCGAACATTAATATTTTACAGAATGCTGACAAAATTATCTACATCATGAGAATTTATTTAGAATTTTTTTGGATTAAATAATTATCATTAATTGTGACACAATAGTGATGCAGAAATTATTTATCTAGTAAAAAATCATGAATATAGTTTTTATTAAACTAATAGTGACCATAAAAGGCACAAACCCCTTAACAAAACTTATTGGTAATGTAAATTTAAACTATAATCATCCAATGGTAGAATATTTGACCATTTGGAGTCTTATACAAGAAATTATGACACTGATATTATTTTATTTTAAATGATGCCAAAGTTGTCACCTTCATAATTTAATAAATATAACAATTTAAATATTGTAATTTTAAGATGATAAATTCGAGTAAAAGTATTATTATGAAAGGTAATAGTTTTATCTTAATCATAGGATTTTATTTTAAATTTTTATGCAACAAATCAGTAAATTAAATAACTATACAAAAATGTTCTAGTAATTATTTTATTAAGAGATAAACCAAATAAATGGTTTTAAAAATAATAAAATAAATATTATATGAACTATTTAATGTTATCCACTAATTTTATAGATACATATGACCTTTTATTAATATATTAAAGCTTTTATTTCGAACATATATTCTGTATATATTTTATTTAAATTCAAATAAATGAATAGTGTCAAAATTGACACCATTGTTATTTTATAAAAATAACATATTATAAAATTGTTTAAAAATCACAAAAATATTTAAAAATTATATATTTATATTTATATTGTCTATAATGTTATAAAGTAAACAATTATGGAAAATTCACAACAAATAAGTAATTATTTGTTATAATGTAAAATTTAGAATTTTATTACCACAAATAAACTTAAATAGATTAAATAAGGATAAATCAAAATGATAAGGTTTAAAATAAGATCCAAACATGTATAAATTTTATTAGTTGATGAGATTACAACCCTATATCATCTAATCTTCTAATATGAGTCATTTTTGGAGGTTTTTATGTGCGGTTAGATTTATTATAAATTAATATTTTTAAGAATTCCAAAGGTGCCCCTCTCCTCCCTTATAAAAGGGCACCTCCTCCATCTCCTTCTCACAACAATATTAGCCTTAAATCTCGGACAACCCCTTCCAAATTATCATCTCAACATCCCTAGAAAACATCCTAGAGGTTCTGGTCTACTTTAAAGACCAATCTTAGTGCCTTAAGAGGAGGTTTCAAAGAGGCGTATCAAAGAAGAGGTAATTTCTTCTCCCGATTCTATCAAGATTATTTCTTCTTCAACTTCTTCTTCTTTAGTTGTTTCATTATAAAGTAATAACATCAGTATCACTAATATACTTATTTGTTATTTTAAATATTAAACAACCCCATTTCACCTTCTATCCATCCTACGGAAAACAAAATCACCGCACGTGCGTACGTACGGAATACCGTCTCCACGCTGTGGTGTAATCTGTTTTTCCACCAACACTTTACATGGATTGGTATAATGGTGTAATGAATAACTATACAAAGTTATTATAACATCATACTGATTATGATATATTGTATCATCCACTCAAATTCAATTCAACAATTATGGAAACGATATCATCGCTCGTGCGTAGGTACGGACAACCGTCTCCACGACGCGATGAGATTCATTCTCCATGTTAACCATTTAAGAATGATTATAAAGTATATATAAGAAATAATAATTAAATGACATTATAAAGCTACTGGATTTATGTATATATGTTTGTCATCTACTTAATTCCATTCAACTCAATAAGAAAACGGAAATAGCGTTCATGCGTACGTACGGCCTACCGTCTCAATGAACGGTGTATTTATTTCCATTTATAGATCTATTATATATATGTATATTCTGAATATATATTATATATAAATCATTTTTATATTCTGGAATTATGTAATCGTGATCTAAGTAATCATATGAATAATTACAAGTCAAAACCGGGACGACAAATGAAACGATTTTACCCAAAACGGTCTTTAACAAGGAATTTCGAAAAGAACGGGTAATATAAAGTTATAAGTGAACCACATATGATATCATAACAATTAATATGATTCTATAATAAATAAATAACATTATTTAAATCATTATACATGAGGTTTAGATACGTACGAAGCATATCGGACCTATGGTAAGGGATAATTATTCCAATCTCATTCTTATCTGAGATTGTTTACTCATAAGTATTTACTGGGGGTTATGTTTATTATCCATGTCCATATGCTCTCAAAATGTTTTCATAAAATTTTTACTTTCCTTCCATGTATGTTTAAGACATTTTTACCCTTTTCTTACTTTTACCACATCGTATGGAAGGAATCTTTCTTTTGTTTACCATACGAGGTACTTTTGGACTTTTCCAGCAAAAGTACGAGAAGAATGTCTTTTTTATCTTATACGGAACAAACAGTTTTTTTACGGTTTTATAAATCCTTATTTTCATGAAGCTTCCTCCAAACGATTTCATGAATATTTTCAACAAAATACTTTCCTTTTAAAATTGAATGACATTTTGTGAAAAGAAAATGATTTTGAAGATGAAAGGATATTTTCCTCAAGAATTCATTTCAAGTGTTTTATCAAAACCATTTTTCAACCAAGATAACATTATTTCATATGTGTACGTTTCAAGTATAATGTCTCTATGATTTACATGGGTTCAATTTTCATATTATGAAATTATATCCATTTCTTTTATATGGATTATGTGATGATGGGAGGATGTTTATGAAACTCATTTTATTCATTGGGTTATTATGAATGATGTATGTTTATTTTGTGGAACAAGTAAGAATGATTTCATTATGAGATGGGTGGGACCTATATCTCCCTCCAATGCATTGGGTAATGATTTATATCTCATGAGATAGACATGGCTAGAACTGTAAGTTAATCTGGTTCAGTATTACAGGACTGAAACGAGGAGTGAACTCGATTCAGAAAGGGACTTTGTCCACTAAGATGGTCTTGGCAGCAATGCCTCGGCTACTATATAAATCATTACATGTACTTAATGGATGCCACAATTACATGTTTTATTCCCATTCTATTTTGTAATTCTTAATGTTTTTTTATGATCTATGACTTACGTACTTCCATGTTTTATGTCATTTCTCAAGCTTTTGATATTTAAACATTATGTTCATGTTTTTAAGTACAAATGTATATGGTATGTTTTATTTTATCCATTCTTACCCTTACTGAGCATTTGAGCTCACCCTTTTTATGTTTTCTTTTCCCCAGGATATAAATAAAGGTTTTATGTAAGAAAAAAAATGGAATGATCTTTATGGGAGATGTTGAAGATCTTTCACCACGATTAGAAGATTACGTTCCATGTTTTCAAAGACACTAAACTATTACGGTCCTTGTGTGTCTGTTTTTGATATGTATTAAGTATTCCGCAAAATTAATGTAATATCCATGTACGTCAAGCTTCGGGTCTCTACAGTTGGTATCAGAGGAAAGGTTTAGTCAACCATTGGAAACTAGGATGTGAAAACGTTAGTGAGATCCCTAGAGATATTTCTAAGGTATGTCTAGGGATGTACCTAAGGATAATAATATTTATAGGATATAGTCATAGAACTATGGTAAAGATCTTATAATTAAACCTAAGATGTTAGATATTGAATGTACTCCTCCTTTATTGTGTTGTTTTCCCTAGCATGATTTTTGCCTCTCACACTATTCTTTTTGGGTTTTAGACGATGGATGGAACCCGAAGGAACCGTGTTGATCAATGTAATGGACAATGCAATGATTTTCCTCATGAACAAACATATATTATGGGAGATGGAGTGAAAAATCTTATTTCTATACTTACAGAAGCTATGAACCATTCTGGACTTCCAAATGAGCAGTGAAGGGAACAATATTCTATTGAGTCCTTCATGAGGCAACATCCACCTTCTTTCAGTGGGTCTTTTGATCCACTTGTTTCTAAACAATGGATCAGTACTACTGAAAAGATAGTTTAAGTTCTTCAATGTTCTGAACATGATAAGGTCATCTTAGTAGTGTATCGTTTGGAAGCTGATGCTGATCAATGGTGGAATCTTATCAAGAATACGAGGCCAAGAGATAAAATTGATTCCATGGAATGGGATGAGTTCAAGAACTTATTTTTCAAAAGTACTTCCCTTTTATTCTTCATAAAAAGATGGAGAAGGAGTTTCTTGAACTAAAGAAAAAGGATGATGAATCTGTTGGTATATACGAAGCGAATTTTACATGGCTGGCAAGGTATGCATTTGGCTTTATCATCCAACCTGAAAGTAAAGTTGATCGATTCTTCAGTGGCTTAAAACCAAGTCTTCGAAGGGCATTAGCTATAAGAGACTTTAGTAGCTATGAAGAAATTGTGTGTTCTGCTATCATGGTAGAAATGGAAGTTGGTGTTACTTATCCATCTCATAGTTTTGACAAGAAATGAAAGAAGGAGTTCAAGGAGAAATTTCAGAATAATGGTGAAAAGAGATGAATGATTCCTTATGCTCAAAGTGTGGAAAGAAGCATGGTGGATATTGTCTTAAAGGGACAAGTAAATGTTTCAAATGTGGAAAGGAAGGTCATCAGGCATTTGAATGCCGTAATGATGGGAAGAAGATGTCTGATGATGCAAACAAAAGAAGGGATACACAGAATGAACCTACTACACTTCAATGCTTCATGTGCATGGAAATGGGTCATTATGCTAATAAATTCCCTAATCCAAGGGTTAGTGATGATCGACATGAGAAACCACTTAAGGAAAAGGACAAAGGGAAGTCACATGAGATCAACATTGGCGATGTTGAATATGACAACGATGTGGTGGAATGATTAAGTGTTTATGTAATAGGATTCCAAAATAATGTTGTATATAGTATCATGGAATATTGGAATATTTATGTATTAGTCTATTGTAGTTTCAATAATTTTATGGTATCAGTTACCATGGAAAGTGATTGAGATATTTTTGGAAAAAATATGATATGCACATAATGAAGGGATTAGGAAAAAATGAAATGTTTGACAGTATTCATGATCTCATGATTGATATAAGGACTAAGGGATATCATGGTTTGAGTATATAGAATTTTGAGGATTTCGGTATGTGGAAAGAGTTAACTTTTAACAGCATTAATTTTTTGAATAAGGTTCAATGGGTAATCATTTTTTTCATGAGAATACATGATTAAGGCCTTTAAATGTTTGGAATGTGACCAACAAGACATATCTCAGGATATATGGGGATCAACAATGGTATTAACATGCTAGTTGTATGAACTCTTTGGTAATCGTTTTCACTATAATATGAGATTAGACAGCATTATTTTGGATAAGACTAAATATTGGAATGGATTATGTTGGACATAAGTTAGTATTTTTTAAGGATAGAAGTTTTTTTCAATATTATTTATGGGATTCTATAATAATGTAGTTTTAGAAAAGGGACAACCTGCAGGACGGGCGACAGCCCATCGCGTCGGATAAGGCTGTGGGAATCGAACACACAACCGAAGTGCGACTGGCCTTTATCACCTACAACTGGCCTACAGGAAGTACCTGGTTAGTAGAAACTAGTTTTATTTTATTAATATATATAATATATGATGTATAAGTTCATTTTTGGAACCTTATACAATTAATATAACTATAATATGGACTTATAACTTTTGCTAACCTTTTGTTTGAAAGAGATGGAATGACCCATCATTCTATCACATGATCTGCTAACACATCACGAATAACAAATTCAACTTCATTTCTTTAAGGGATGAAGTAGAAATTGATCAATTCACGAACAACAGTGAGATTGTACCCAAATCATGCAAGTATTTCTTTTAATTCATCATCTTTAGGGAAATGATCTTGAAAACCAAAAATGTTGCCCTAGTTCCCTTATATCTGATGAATCAGATGGTACCATAGATCATCACAAATCAATAGCTTTGTGATTTTTGGCTTTTTCATAGCCATTTTCTCTACCACTCTTCATCGGAACTTGATGGTTAGATTTTTCTTATATATCCATATTTTCACCTATGTTCTCCTACGTGGAAACCCAGTGATGAGTTAATTTGGGTAACTGTTACTTGTCATAATTTAGTTTTTAAAGCCATGTGTTGGTATTCCTTTTTACGATGTGGGTTTCTATTAAACAATCTTTCGAGTAGTAAATCATTTATAACCCCGACGAATTTCGAGGGAGAAATTCATTTTATGGGGGGTAGAATGTAACACCCCGAGATTTTATGAAAAATATTTTTTTAATTTCATTAATGTCTTGTGTTGTATGCTACACCAAGATTACATTGCGCTATATGCAACACCTTATTAGCTTGCAGTATACGCAACACTATTCTTGGATCGTGTTACAAACAATTTTGATAATAGTTATTCTACGCAACATTGAGTATATATACGTATATATATTCAATGTATAAATGAAATATGGTTGGATTCTGTTATACGAAACAATGAAGGATTCTTTCACAACACGCAACCCTGACTTGGATTGCATTACACGCAATCGTGACCTTTCTCGATAGCGTGTGTTGTACGCAATACCGGGTTTTTACTAAACAACGATATATTATTAAAATATTATTATGAACTAGCCGTTATGAATAGTATTAACCAAATTTTAAATTTTATAACATTATTATTCATCATACACATTTTCTAGAACATGGTATATGAACAAAATAAATTTTTCGGGTAAAACATGTATTTTTCAAAAAAATGCAGTTTTGCCGCCTTTTGATGGCGCACCCACATTCAATATAGTTTTTGACATGTTTATAAGTTCCATTTGACAAAATAAAATTATTCTTTGGAATCAAGAAAAAAATTACTTTGGATAAATTTTTCATTTTATTCTGATGACTTTCATATTTTAATGAATAGTAAAAACACACTATATTTTAATTTAAAACAACTTTTTAAATCGTAATATATTATGTGGTTAAATTATAATATTGAATGGTTTTAAAGTATAAATAGAATATATTTTTACCATTTAATATAATGTATGTCATTAGCATTGATTTTACCTTGAATTCGTAGGTTAAATCAATTCAATCTTTTGCAATGTTTTAAAGAAAAACTCGTTTTCTTTCGACAACAGGATTAATTTTAATTTAATTTCTGCAACTATTGTGTATTGAATTTAGAAAAATGGATTCTGTATTTGGAATCAGTGGGTCCAAATTATGTTAATAAACTACTTTTTATTTTTGGGCATTGTAAATAGTAACTACAGTAAATTTTATTTACTATAGTTAAAGGTGAATAGGGTAATTAAGGGTAAATATAAGATTATTAAATTA
Organism: Viscum album; assembly: GCA_963277665.1. Taxonomy (NCBI): domain Eukaryota; kingdom Viridiplantae; phylum Streptophyta; class Magnoliopsida; order Santalales; family Viscaceae; genus Viscum; species Viscum album. Next base: position 27,361,638 of record OY728123.1, on the reverse strand, counting down.
CCATAACACTTGTAAAAATCCTATTGTATGACCAAAAGTCGACCCATATCACCTAAGGGTCGTATTGGATTCATTAAATGGACTTTTGTCCATGAAAATAATTTAATTATTATTAAAACCAAAGAAAGTGACAACATGTCACTCTCTTAAATACTATAAGTATAATAATTTTAAGTTAGTGATAAACTTTATGAAACATAAAACATTAATATTTTACATAAATCTAACAAAATTATATACATCATGGTTATTTTTTTAGAATTTTTTGGGATTAAATAATTATCATTAATTGTGACACAATAGTGATGCGGAAATTATTTATCTAGTGAAAAATCAAGAATATAGTTTTTATTAAACTAATAGTGACCATAAAAGGCACAAAACCCTGACCAAAACTTATTGGTCATGTAACGTTAAACTATAATAATCCAATGGTCGAATATTTGACCATTTGGAGTCTTATACCAGCAATTATGACACTTATATTATTTTATTTTAAATGATGCCAAAGTTGTCACCTTCATAATTTAATAAATATAACAATTTAAATATTGTTATTTTAAGATGATAAATTCGAGTAAAAGTATTATTATGAAAGGTAATAGATTTATATTCATCATAGGATTTTATTTTAAATTTTTATGCAACGAATCAGTATATTAAATAATTATACAAAAATGTTGTAGTAATTATTTTATAAAGAGATAAACAAAATAAATGGTTTTAAAAATAATAAAATAAATATTATATGAACTATTTAATGTTATACACTAATTTTATAGATAAATATGATATTTTATGAATATATTAAAGCTTTTATTTTGAGCATATATTCTGTATATATTTTATTTAAATTCAAATAAATAAATAGTTTCAAAATTGACACTATTGTTATTTTTTAAAAATAACATATTATAAAATTGTTTAAAAATCAAAAAAATATTTAAAAATTATAAATGTATATTTATACGGTATATAATGTTATAAATTAAACAATTATGGAAGATTCACAACAAATAAGTAATTATTTGTTATAATTTAAAATTTAGAATTTTATTACCACTAATAAACTTAAATAGATTAAATAAGTATAAATCAAAATGATAAGGTTTAAAATAAGATCCAAACATGTGTAAATTTTATTGGTTGATGATATTAAAACCCTATATCATCTAATCTTATAATATGAATAATTTTTGGAGGTTTTTAAGTGGGGTTAGATTTATTATAAAATAATATTTTTAAGAATTCCAAAGGTACCCCTCTCCTCCCTTATAAAAGGGCACCTCCTACCTCTCCTCCTCACACCAATTTGAGCCTTGAAGCTCGGCCAAAACCCTCCCAAATTATCTTCTCCAATTCCCTAGAAACATCCTAGAGGTTCTGGTCTACTTTAAAGACCAATCTTAGTGCCCTAAGAGGAGGTTTCAAAGAGGCGTATCGAAGAAGAGGTAATTTCTTCTCATGATTCTTTCAAGCTTCTTTCTTCTTCAACTTCTTCTTCATTAGTTGTTTCATTATAAAGTAATAACATCAGTATCACTAATATACTGATTTGTTAATTAAATATGAAACAACCCCATTTTATCGTCTATCCATCCTACGGAAAACAAAATCAACGCGCATGCGTACGTACGGAATACCGTCTCCACGCTATGGTGTAATCTGTTTTTCCACCAACACCTTACATGGATGGGTATAATGGTGTAAAGAATCACTATACATAGTTATTATAACATCATACTGATTCTGATATATTTTATCGTCCACTCCAATTCAATTCAATAATTATGGAAACGATATCATCGCTTGGGCGTACATACGGACTACCGTCTCCACGACACGATGAGATTCATTCTCCATGTTAACCATTTAAGAATGATTATAAAGTATATATAAGAAATAATAAATAAATGAAATTATAAATCCACTGGATTTATTTATATATATATTTCATCTACTTAATTCCATTCAACTCAATAAGGAAACGGAAACAGCGTTCATGCGTACGTACGACCAACCGTCTCCATGAACGGTGTATTTCTTTCCATTTATCGATCTATTATATATATGTATGTTCTGAATATATATTATATTTAAATCATGTTTTATATTCTAAAATTATGTAATCATGATCTATTTAATCATATTAATAATTACAAGTCAAAACACGGATGACAAATGAAACGATTTTACCCAAAATGCTCTTTAACATAGAATTTACAAAAGAACGGGTAATATAAAGTCATAAGTGAACCATATATGATATCATAATAATTAATATGATTCTGTAATAAGTAAATAAAACCATTTAAATCATTATAAAGGAGGTTCAGATACGTACGAAGCATATCGGACCTAAGGTAAGGGATAATTATTCCAATCTCATTCTTATCCGAGATTGTTTACTCGTAAGTATTTACCGGGAGTTATGTTTATTATCCATGTCCATATGATCTCAAAATATTTTCATAAAATTTTTACTTTCCTTCCATGTATGTTTAAGACATTTTTACCCTTTTCTTACTTTTACCACATCGTATGGAAGGAATCTTTCTTTTTTTTACCATACGAGGTACTTTTTGACTTTTCCAGCAAAAGTACAAGAAGAATGTTTTTTTTAACTTATACGGCACAAACGGTTTTTTACGGTTTTATAAAGCCTTATTTTTATGAATCTTACTCCAAAAGATTTCATGACTATTTTCAACAAAATACTTTTCTTTTAAAATTGAATGACATTTTGTGAAAAGAAAATGATTTTGAAGATGAAAGGATATTTTCCTCAAGAATTCATTTCAAGTGTTTTATCAAAACCATTTTTCAACCAAGATGACATTATTTCGTATGTGTATGATTCAAGTATAATGTCTCTATGATTTACATGGGTTCACTTTTCTTATTATGAAATGATATCCATTTCTTTTATATGGATTATGTGATGATGGGATGATGTTTATGAAACTCATTGTTTTCATTGGGTTATTATGAATGATGTATGTTTATTTTGTGGCACAAGTAAGAATGATTTAATTATGAGATGGGTGGGACCTATATATCCCTCCAATGCATTGGGTAAATATTTATATCTCATGAGATAAAAATGGCTGGAACGGTAAGTTAATCCGGTTCAGTATTACAGGACTGAAACGAGGAGTGAACTCGATTCAGAAAGGGAATTTGTCCACTAAGATGGTCTTGGCAGCAATGCCTTGGATACTATGGAAATCATTAGATGTGCTTAATGGATTCCACAATTACATGTTTTATTCCCATGTTATTTTTTAATTATTAATGTTTCTTTATGATCTATGCCTTATGTACTTCCATGTTTTATGTCATTTCTCAAGCTTTTGATGTTTAAACATTATGTTCATGTCTTTAAGTTCAAATTTATATGGTATGTTTTATTATATCTATGATTACCCTTACTGAGCATTTGATCTCACCCTTTTTATGTTTTCTTTTCCCCCTGGATGTAATGAAAGGTTTTAGGTATGAAAAAAAGGGAAAGATCTTTATGGGAGATGTTGAAGATATTTCACCACGATTAGAAGATTACGTTCCAAGATTTCAAAGACACTAAACTATTACGGTTCTTGTGTGTATGTTTTTGTTATGTATTAAGTATTCCACTAATGTAATGTAATGTGCATGTACTTCAAGCTTCGGGTCTCAACATATAGTATGTTTATTAACCATATAGTGTAATAATACAAGAAGACACGGTAAAATTAAAATTATTTAACTTAGAGGTAAATATAAATGATAAGGTTAAAATGGTCACCTAAACTTGTCTAAAACCTATTGGATGAGTTGGTTTAGACCTATACCCAGATTACACATTAAATAATCAACTTTTTATCCATTATAAATCTAATATGAATTTATTATAAAATAATATTTTATGTTTTTCCTAAAGATCCCCTCACCCCTCTTATAAAAGGGCACTCCACATTCTCTCTAATTCACACATTCTAATTCATTTTTCATGTCCATACCCTTCCCAAATACCATCTCAAATATCCAACCTTAAACCTAGAGTCCTTAGTTTAATCATAAATCCAACCTAAAGATCCCTTTTGATCAAATCAAAAGGAAGAACCCAAAAAAGTGGTAATGATTTCACCACACTCTTTCAAGTTCATTTCTTCTTCCACTTCCTTTTTCTTTTTTGTTTCCATTCTAAAATAATAACTACAATATATTCTATATAATGTGATGTTATTATAATTATGGTACAACCAAATTCATTATTCTATACACCCTTTGAATGACATGTCACCATACGTGTGTACGTACGGCTTACCGTCTCCACGTCGTGGTGTAATTGTTATTCAATAAAATATTATTTGGATGGGTTTAATAATGATGTGTATTTGATGTAAATAATAAATATAACATGATATGTATTCTGTATATATTATATACCATTCAATTATATATTATATTAATATCAAAAAATAATATTTTCGCTTGTGCATACGTACGGATTACCATCTCCACGATACGGTGAGATGAATTTCCAAGTTCACCATTCATCGACGATTATAAAAATATATATTACTAATAAGTATTTAATATATGACATAATAATGCTACTGGAGATATATATATTTATATATATAAGTATTTATTTACTTTCATATATCTTATTCACTTACTTCGATTCAATAATATATGAAAACAGAAAAGGCGTTTATGCGTACGTACGTACTACCATCTCCATAAACAATGTTTTCCATTTCATATAAACGTCTATTATAAATTTTTATATTCCAAAATATATATGATAAATAAATCATGTTTTATATTCTAGAAGTATTTAAATCATGATCTATGTGATACAATCAAGAGTAACAAGTTAGAACACGTAAGATAAAGAAAGTGATTATTACCCGAAATATTAATATAACATGGAAATTATTATTAAATGGGTATTATAAAGTCATAAATGAATAATTTATGATATAGTAAATATTAATATGGTTCAGGTATAATTTAATAACATAAAATTTTCTTCATACAAGAGGCTAAACATACCCTCGACTAAAGGAAAGTGCAAGGTAAGTGGTTTTCATCTCACTCCTTATTCTCATGAGATTCATGCCATATTTCCACTATTAACTTTTTTCTGGTGTATATACTGCTCATAATTATATTTTTTGTGTAATAAAATTTAATTTATGTGTATTTACATATTCATTGTATGATACATCTTTCATGGGGTGTATGTTTCTCAAGTTACCAAATTGGTAAGGGTTAATTTCACATTCTCATTATTATCCGAGGTTGTTTTTACATAAGTATATAATGGGACATATTTATTATCCATGTCCAGGTTTTATGAAAGCTTTTTCAAAGGGATTAATTTTAAGGACTTTTTACTAAAACATCATTTCAAATGTTTTAAATATTTAATCTTCTAAATCTTTCTCATTAATTTCCATGTCTTCAAAATGGTTTTTAAGGATTTATTTATATGAACATCAATGTTTTTAAAATGTTAATTCCTTTCAAAAGATTCAAAGTGGTATGGGACACTTTGATTCAAAAATGTCTTTAAATGACTTCTTTTAAAAAATTTGTGACTTTTAAATTTTTTCATGAAAAAGGGGTATTTCTCTCAAAGACTTTTACAAATAATTTTCATCAACGTCAAAATCCTTTAATAGATTTTAAACTTGTTTTTAAGTTGATTTATCATCATACAAATCTTCCATATTATGTTGAAAGTTTTGTGATATGTTTGACTGTGGATGTGTTATTTTTATACCATTCATGGTTTATGGGTATAGTATTGAAATTTTGTATTCTAGTTTTAATACAAATGTTAATGTTTATGTGTAGACCTTTTCATTTGAAAAATTCATTAGACTTAGTAAGTGACGGGTGGAGCCCGCTATAGCTCCTCGATGCATCGGTAGGTCTCGTGAGAAAAACAAGTGTCTTGGCATGAATCCATGAAAAATTCTTATTTGTAGTCTTGGCACGAGGCCTTGGCTACGTGGTTATGATAGTCTGGCATTATTCATTCCATCGTTATGAAAGTGGTTATTTATATTGAATGTGATTATTCGATTAGTAGAATATCCATGTGAAAAAGTAAATGGAATTATTTCATTTTATTTCTTCCATATTATGTTGAAGTTCAAGTTTAAGAAGGATTTTGTTTTAGTTTTATACATTGCATTAAATTTTTATGCTTCTTTTTGAATGTTTCTGCTGTATTGTTTACCCTTACTGAGCATTTGAGCTCACCCCTATCAATGTTTTATTTTCCCAGGATTCCAAGAAGTGTATTGTGATTGATATGAAGGGTTAAGCAAAGGGAATAATGGAGTTCATAAAGGAATATTTATGTTTTTTTGTATGTTATAAAGTATAATGTAACAATCATGTATGTAATCTATTTTCCAAGACTTATAAACCGATCGGTCCTTCGGTACATGATTCCTTGTAATCATACCAATGTATTAAAATAATGCATCGACTCGGGGTAACTGGGGTCGGGGTGTTACAGTTGGTATCAGAGGAAGTTTAGCAATAACCTTAAAAACTAGATTTTGATAAACTCTGATTAGATCACATAGCCCTAAGATATACTTTGAGGATTAGTATAGAAGAACTTCATAAAATTTTGGAATTGTAGAGATTTTGTGAGTTTTCCAAGCAATACATCCCTGTCTGGATATGTGTAGGTAGACGCAGCTCTGGCACAGATTTACCTAGGGGTAAAACCCGAAAACACCGTTTTGAGCTAGACTCGAATGGGAACTGGTGCACCAAAACGGGCCTTACTTCACTCTTGTTTACGAAACTATCGGGGGATATTATTAGGATAATTCTCATTTTCTTTACAAACCATTATGAAGGGCCTATGAGTATATATTTACTCAAAGAAAAAAATTATGATTATGGATTATATCCATAAACTATTCAATTTACATTTGGTATTATACAAGTTTGGAATTATTAATTTCAATTATTAAACTGACCTATTGTATGCCATTGTTTATAAATGGTGCCCAGTAGAAGGAATGAGAAATCCAAAAGTACGCATGATCCAAAGATTAAGAAGGATCATATCATTAGTGGACTTAAGCTAGAATTTAGAAGGGAAATAGTCTCCCTTGTATTATCATCATATGAAGTAATAGTATCATGTGTTAATAAGATAAGTAAACAATTATTTGAGTCTTATGGCTTTGAAGGGAAGCCAGAGAATAAAATGATGGTATAAAGAAATATGGATAAAGGGAAAAAGGGAAAGAAGGATTTTACAATATGTGATAAATATGGAAGGAATCGCCTTGGTAAATGCTTGAAGGGAACTGGAGTTTGTTATATGTGTGGAGAAAAAGGAAACCAAGTATGTGATTGCAAGGGTAAGAAAAAGTTTTCAAATGTACAACACTGCATCTTCAAGGAGTTGGGACACTATACAAACCAATGTCCAAATCATCAGGGTATGCACCAAATGATTCTATTGGATAATGATCATGTTATTATACTACCTCTGATAAAAAGGAATGACTAGTGTTATTATGTTGTTATTATAGAATTATTTCATTGAGTGTTGTATCAAAATTATATTGGTTACATGCATTATGTAGATAAATAAGGATTGTACTTCAATACTATTTTATTGAGGATATGAAAATATATGGTTCAATGAAAAGTGATTTAATAGTCAGCTACACTTTTATGGAAAATAAATGGTTGAAGGAAAAGGTAATCCTTAATATGGTACTGATAATGAGGTAGTGATTTTGGTATAATAGATGGTTGATTTTGGTAATTCATAATGTTGCGGTGTTGTAAAGGAATACACGATGAAGGTGTTAACATGTTATTAGCTGGAAAAAGGGTATTCATTATGTTTAACATCCTTATAAACTTTGGACTAAGAGTTTGTATATAAGTATTTTGAATAATTCTAATGGTTTGAATGGATTATGTTTGAAATTGGATACTATTTTTAAGGTTATTTTTGAATTTTTTATAAAAAGAAAACCCAGTGGTCGGGCGACAACTAGTCACGTCCGACAAGGGTGTGACACTTAAAATCGCAACAAAAGAGTGAAAAGGGTGCATCACCTATGATTGGACTACATGATATACTGGTTTTTTAATTTATTTATTTTTAAATAGTCTCATAAATTAATTATAAAATATTTTTTTTGAACCCTATACGATTAGGATAAATAGAATTTTTTTTTGAAATCTGATGGAGTGAAAGATGAGTTTGTGGTACAAATTAGTTAATGGATGGAAATATACTTGACAAGTATATATTTATTATCATACCTTATTCTATGAAGAAATAAATTCTTAAACTTTAAGTAAGTAATCTTAAAACAAAAAATTTGTTATCCTAATACCTTACATTTTGTTGAACTGATGGTATTTTAAATCATCATATATTTGTGGCTTTGAGGCCCACAGTTCTACAATTTCTTGTGACTGATGACCTCAATCAATCCCTATAAATATTTATCTCTTTCCTACAATTATGTGTCTCTAATTTACACCAATGTTCTCTTAATAGATATCATAATTTTGTGGTGACTTTTTCATTCCCCTTTTCCTCTTATTAAGACTAAATTTTATTAACCCAATTTCCGATGTGGGTTTTCCCACAAAGGTATTTTCTTTATTCAACCTTTTATTTTTGAAGAAAAATTTCATATTGTGAGGATGCAATTTATTGAAGGATGGAATAATTTAACACCACAAGATTGCATAGAACATTATTTCTTCAATGTAATAACTTATACTAAACACACCACTGAGTTCAAGCGCACCATAACTTACCAAACTATCCATTCAAAAGAGATTATGAATAGTATTAACTGAATTTTAATATATATATATATTCATTATAATTTTAGAATCCATATTATGAGTTTCTTAGACATAATTTAAGAACTATTTAATTTTTTTAGATAAAAGAAGTATTTTTAATGAAATGCACTTTGACCGCCTTTTAATGGTGAACCCTTTTTAAATCCAATATTTGAAACTTTTATATATTAAATTTTACAACATAAACTTCTTTTTTGGAATTGTGACATAAGAATTTATTTTCAATAAATGTTTTGTGTTTTTCTGATAACTTTTTTATTTTGATGAATAGTAAAAATTTCAAAACTTTAATTAAAAACAATTTTTTTATTAAAAATAATTAACAGTCATAAATTATGAATTTAAGTGGATTTAAAGTATTTTTATAATATATTTTTACCATTATATAAAATTTTGGTCATTGTATGTAATTTCACATTTAAACTGGACATAAACAAGTGTCAATCGTTTGATAGTTATTATTTCTTAAAAATACGCCTTTTGGTTTTGACAACGGGAATTACTTTTAAATTAATAAATGAATCTTCTATGATTTTAATTTGGTAAAATAGACATCATTTTTGGATTCGTAATATCAAAATTATCCTAGGGTGAATTTTTTGTATTTTTCTGAAAACATTCAATTTTTGATGAATACTGAAAAACACAGAGTTATAATTTAAAACCGGATTTTTATTTAAATAATAATTTATTTTGTTTAAATTTATTTTATGTAAAAATAGATACATAACACCAATATAAATTCAATGTAATTCATTGAATTTAGTTTATAATAATTTTAGATACATAAAATTTTTTATTGAACATTTTACCGTCTTTTACCCACCTCCTAGGAGCTTTTGTAAATTCACATAAAACTTAATTTTACCACTTCTGTGAGCTGATTTTCAAAAATCCGAGAAACATGGTTAATATCAAGGAGTAAAATGTGGTTCAATGAGATGAAAATATTTTTTGATGAATAGTAAGTTTTTACTTATATTTACCACAGTTAAAACTAATAGGGTAATTTAGGGTAAAAATGATATTAATATTACCCTCACACATGTCCTAATTATATTAGACAAGTTTATGTTGACCAAAAACAACATTAGGAATAAAATATTATCATTTAGGTCCCCTTGGATTAGATTAGGACATTTATTATTATTTAATTCAAAGAAGAGTTAAAACAGTCAAAATCAATGTTTAATAACTAAAACAATTTTAATATAGTGTTTTACATATAATAAATTAGATTATAAATATTCATTAGAAAGCTATAAATATTTCCTACATAATTTTATCTTATTTATAATTTTTATACATTAAATAAATTTATTTATTTATGACACAATGATGATGCAGTAATTATCGTATTCATGATTGAATCAAATAAATGGGATTATAAATATTAAAATAAAAATAATTTCAAGGTTTTTATGACATAAAATAATTTTCTAAGTGAATATTATATGTTATAATTTATTTAATGTATTGTTTTTGAAGTAATCATGTTGTTATTATTTAAAAAAAACAAATTACAAATAGTGTCAAAATTGACATAAAATAGTTTTTAAAACAAATATTATATTATTAATTGATATAATGGTCTAAAAATATATGGTTCGTAAAAAAGAACTTATATAATAATATATATGACATTAATGAACAAATTTGGGTTCTATTGGTAGTATATAGTTTGTTTATTAACCATATAGTATAATAATACAAGATGACATGGTAAAAGTTAAATTATTTAACTTAGAGTAAAATCTAAATGATAATGTTAAAATGGTAACCTAAACTTTTCTAAAACCTGTTGGTTGAGTTTTTTTTAGACCTAGCCCCACCTTAGACATTAAATAATCAACTTTTGAGCCATTAGAAACTGAATATGTATTTTTTATAAAATAATATATTATATTTTTCCAAAGGTGTCCCTCACCCCTCTTATAAAAGGGTACTCCCCCTTCTCTATAATTCACACCTTCTATGCCATTTGACTCGTCAAAACCCTAGCCAAATACCCTCTAAACTATCATAACTTAAACATAGAGGCCTTATTTTGATCAGAAATCCTACCTAAATACCCCTTTTGATCAAATCAAAAGGAAGAACCCGAAGAAGAGGTAATGATTTCACCACCCTCTTTCAAGTTCCTTTCTTCTTCCACTTCCTTTTTCATTGTTGTTTCCATTATAAAATAATAAATCAAGTATATTATATATACTGTGATGTTATTATAATTATGGTACAAAAAAATTCATTAGTCTATCCACCCTTTGAATGACATGTCACCTTACGTGCGTATGTATGGCTTACTGTCTTCACGTCGTGTTGTAGTTGTTATTCAATACATTATTATTTGGATGGGTATAATAATGATGTGTATTTGATATAAATAATAAATATAACATGATAAGTATTATTTATATGTTATACACCATTCAATTATATATTATATTAATATCAAAAGAATAATATTTTCGCTCATGCGTACGTACAAATTACAATCTCCACGACGCGATGAGATTCATTTCCATGTTCACCATTCATCGACGATTATAAAAATATATATTACTAATAAGTATGTAATATATGACATAATAATGCTACCATAGATATATATATTTATATATTTAAGTATTTATGTACTTAAATATATCTTATTCACTTACTTCCGTTCAATACTATATGAAAACGAAAACTACGTTTATGCGTACGTACGGACTACCGTTTCTGTAAATGGTGTTTTCCATTTCATATGTACGTCTATTATAAATTTTTATATTCTAAACATATATGATAAATAAATCATTTTTTATATTCTGGAAGTATTTAAATCCTGATCTATGTGATTCAATCAAGAGTAACAAGTTAAAACACATACGATAAAGAAAGTGATTATTACCCGAAATATTAATATAACAAGGAAATTATTATTAAATTGGTAGTATAAAGTCATAAATGAATAATGTAAGATATCAAAAATGTTAATATGGTTCTGGTATATTTAATAATGTACAATAGTCATCATACATGAGGCTAAACATACCCTCAACTAAAGTAAAGTGCAAGGTAAGGGGTTTTCATCTCACTCCTTATTTCTGTGACATTCATGCCATATTGCCACTATTACCTTTTGTGTGGTGTATATACTACCCATAATTTTATTATTTTTGTAATAAAATTTAATTTATGTGTATTTACATATTCATGGTATGATACCTCTTTCATGGGGTGTATGTTTCACAAGTTACCAAATTGGTAAGGGTTAATTTCACAATCACTTTATTATCAGAGGTTGTTTTTATGTAAGTATCTACTTGGACATATTTATTATCCATGTCCATGTTTTATGAATGTGTTTTCAAAGGGATTAAATTAAGTTACATTTAACTAAAACATAATTTCAAATTTTTTAAATATTTGTTTTTCTAAATCATTCTCATTAATGTCCATGTCTTCAAAATGGTTATTAAGGATTTATTTATATGGAAATCAATGTTTTTAAAATGTTAATTCCTTTAAAAAGTTTCAAAGTGGCATGGGAAACTTTGATTAAAAATGTCTTTAAATAAAATCTTTTCCAAATTTTGTGACTTTTAAATATTTTAATGAAAATGGGTATTTCTATCAAAGATTTTTACAAATCATTTTCATCAACGTCAAAATATTTTAATAGATTTTAAACTTGTTTTGAAGTTGATTTATCATGATACATATCTTCCATATTTTGTTGAAGGGTTTTTGATATGTTTGACTGTAGATGTGTTATTTTTATACCATTCATGGTTTATGGGTCAAGTATTGACATTTCGTATGCTAGTTTTAATACGAATGTTTATGTTATGTTTAGACCTTTTCATATGAGAAATGCACTGGACTTAGTAAGTGACGGGTGTAGCCCACTACAGATCCTCGATGCATCAGTAGTTCTCATGAGACAAACTAGTGTCTTGGTAGGAGGCCTTGACAAAATCTTATTTTTAGTCTTGTCACAAGGCCTTGGCTACATGGTTATGATAGTCTGGCATTATGCATTCCATCATTATGAATTTGGTTATTGATATTGCATGTGATTATTCGATTAGTAGAATATCAATGTGAAAAAGTAAATGGAATTATTTCATTTTATTTATGATATATTATGTTGAATTTCATGTTTAAAGAGATTTTTTTTTAGTTTTATACATTTCCGAAAATATTTATGCTTATTTTTTAATGTTTCTGCTGTATTGCTTACCCTTTCTGAGCATTTTAGCTCATCCCTTTCTATGTTTTATTTTCCAGGATTCCATTAATTTTATTGTGATTTATATGTAAGGTTAATCCAAGGGAATAATTGTGTTCATAAAGGAATATTTATGTTGTTTTGTATGTTATAAAGTGTAATGTAACATTCATGTATGTAATCTATTTTTCAAGAGTACTAAACTGATCGGTCCTTCAGAACTTGATTCCTTATAATCATACCAATGTATTAAAATAATGCATCGACTCTGGGTAACTAGGGTCGGGGTGTTACATGTGATAACTATTAATTAAAATAAATCAAATTTATTATTGAATCATCAATAAAGACATGGATAATAGTGTAATCAAATAATGAACCTTTGATATGTCTCTTCTTCTAAGTAAAAGAAAACATGAGGGATTCTACTTATATATATCCTTGAAAATAGAAACACATAATTTTTTTAATGTATGACCGGTTAGAATGCATAGTTTTGGAATACCGAGCATCAAATCAAGAAACTACTGCTTGAATAATTTAAGGGTCTCATGGTTATTCTATTTTATTAGAGGGATTGAGAAACAAACCATATAACCTATAAAACTCCCCAAAATAATAAAATTTTCATCCTAGTTCTCAAATAATTAATATAAAGATAAATTATGCAAAAAAATACTTAATAGTGACGTCATTTTTGTATCAAGACTCATCCATCAAAAGTAAAAAAATAAATTAAGATAACATATTGGTCTATAATTTATTTTTTTTCCACAAAAAGTAATATGAATGTTCTTAATAAAAAATATGAGTATTACCCAGACCACTAAATCATTAAATACATATGTTATCACCAATTATTGTAAGGATTAACCATCATTATATTATCAAAAATATGAAATTTATAATCAAGAATAACATTTAAATTTTCTCTAAAAACATAAATGGGATAAATATGATCTATAATTTAATAATAATAAAAATACTAACATTATAAAAATTTAAATGTCAAGCCTATTTATTTTTATACCATCAATTGATTAAAATTTATTTACTCTACTGAAATTAAAAGGTAAATCCATTAAAAAAAATTATGTTTATGGATTATATTTTAATAAATCGAAAAAATATATATGGTTGGCTGTGGTGATATTATTATTTATGGTAAAACCATAATTTATAATGTTCATTATATATTTATCTTAAATAAAAATATCATTATAATTAGTAATCTATGTGATAAGGGATACAATGTGTATTTAAAAAACAATAAATGTACTACATCTAATTAAGAGTTTGATTGAATATTATCTATAAACAGACATGATATTGTTTATACATTAGACCTAAAAGAAGAGTAAAATAAATATCTTCTCGCCATAGTTTTGTGGATGAAATATTTTCTTTTTAACAGAATAATAGGACACTTAATCCTCAAAACCTTGAATAAAAAATGATGGAAATTAATTTTAAGGGACCTTGAAAAGCATATAATTAATTTCACTAACGTCTATAAATTATTTTAATGTTGAATTTAAAGAATGTAGGCAATGATATTGCAGCTACCAAGAATATGAATATAGTTTATATTAAACCTTTTACCTATACATGTAGTGATTTTAATAGGGATATAGTATGATTAAATTCTATTTAATAGTTATAACCATCAAAAAGGGATCCTCCCCTTTCTAAAAAAATACCAATTGTTTTGTTAAAAAATTACTTATCTCAAAATGATAAACACCTATTAATTATAATTATTTGAATTTAAGATGATATTGAAATTAAAATATAGTATTTTACAAAATTTATAGTGTAAATGGAATAAAAAAATATATCATCTCTTATAAACCAATGAAAAATTTGGGAACAATGATTGATTAAAAAAACATAGAAAACAATTATAATACTTTATAATGTAAATATAATGTTGGAAAACATTTTTTCTTTAATGTTATGAATAATACCTAATATAATATATATACTGATTTAATTGGTTTAATTTTAATAAAATAGAATAATTTATTATATAACATAAGGAATCCTATGATTTTGATGTTTTAATTTTCCATATTTAAGGCTTTATTTTATAATAAAAAGGATGATATTGATATAATAAATGTTAAATATCAAGAAATAGAAATTACAGATTATTCTACTATGATTAAGACTTAGTGAGCCCTTTACAAAAGGATTCATATAATTGATGAAATTAAATATATAAAATTTTATTAAATAAAACCCATTATAAAAATTATTTCAATAATTCTCAAATAATTGGTATCTAGATGTTACTGTATATCCCTAATATAATCATCAGAATTTTTGGGTTATCCCACTAAAATATGAGAAAAAAAGAAAAGAGACTATGGGATAATGAGAGAAAATATTCCATTATATCTGGATTTTAAATATTTTAAAGGGATCACTCTCCTGAAAATGTTATTAGATATATTGATTTCTTGATCATTTCTTAAATCACCCTCTAAAATAAATTTGTCTATATTAACTTTTTCCCACAATGAAAATATAAAATAGTAAATGATTCTATGGTTACTAAATATTTGATAATGTGCATTTAATAATATAAAAATTAGTTATAAATTAAATAAAATTTTATTTATCTAAACATAAAAATGAATATTCCATTATATAAAAATAATATTTTTCTGAAATAAATGAAATTAAAAATATTCCACTTTTTGGAATAAAGACCGAACATAATATTATAAGATTTATATCAGTTTAAAAAGTGATATATTCTTCATTTTAATGGGATTATAATATGATTTGGAGAAAACTAGTAAATGATTTTCTATTTCACATCATGAAATATTATTGGAAGTGAAGAAATTTTATGACCACATATAACTTATATGGTACCCAAGAATATTGTAATCCAAAAATGGAATCCCATTTGCAGGTGCATTCAAATTATACACACAAACTCTAATTATGGTTAGAGAATTGAGATATTTTGGGGTTATGTTTTATATATACACTTAAAATCAAGATGCAGTCATAGAATGGCATTTCATTACATGCATTCTGAATTTATATGGCCCAAAAAATATATGTTTAGAGAATTGATCTTTAGGTGGTCGAAAACCTTATATGAAGTCTAAAATAAACCATTAAGAGGGAAGAATATTATACTATCAGGGGTTTTTATTCATGTTATTGGGGTATCTAAGGATTAAAAACTCTATGGAACCTTTTTCCTGCATGTAGTATGACAATTCAAGAGTTCTTAGATATATTGATTTAAATTATTACATATCCAACCAATGGGATAATGATGGATAACCTCTAATGTAGAAAATGCTTCTCAAAATATCATGGTCCTAATTGATCACTTTCACAACAAAAATAACAAGTATCAATATTGTGAAGGATTTCATAAATATGCATTAAATCAATAATATTGTTCAAGATTAGAAAACAAGATCCCTTATAAGGTGATTCAACCTCCTATACTCTCATTTTTTATACATTATACTCCAATAACCATTAAATCACATTAATTACTGCTAACCTATGAAATTATGGTATACCAAAATGAAAAATGTTATAATGTGTTATGCCATAACTATAGAACCTCATGTGATATTTTTTCTTCGATTTTTTTAGTGAATGTACATTATCTTTTGAAATAAAGCCATACTGGGTTTCTTATTTTTATTTTGTCTTATAGATTAAAAATTGAATAAAAAACTATGTGTTGTAAGGATTTTAATTCCCCAATATTGTTGTGTTAATTCAAAAAACATATTCTATTATGATGGATTAACAATCAGACGTACCCTGAACATGTATTTCTTTTGTGGTGAATCTATTCAATCTTATCCCATAATAGTAAATTCCACCCAATATGTTCCATTAGTACTAGGTGGTGAATTCCATGGTATGAGAGTAACTATATAATAGAATCATCCCAATACAGTATAAAACTTATTAAAACATTGAGGATTTTAATCAATGAATATCAATATAATAAAAAGAGGCTAGTATGAGGAATTAATCCCCTGATGTAACTTCAAACAGTTTTGGAATTATTTACCTAGATTATGGTAACAATTTACTTTTGGACATAGATATGTTTTATGATGAAATTTCATGTATCCTAATGGATACCTCATAGATACATAGTGTATATTATTCATATCATGATCTCTATAACCACATTTTGTATCCAAAATCATGGGAGGTTACCATAGAAGCTTCATCCCTAGCAACTCAAATAAGATAACATAGAAGTACGACTAGTTATAGTGAAAAAATGTTGTTACAAATGATAAGATAAATTTCCATGTACATGTAAACCCACCTAACACCCTCCATCATATGCTTATGGAAATTATAAATCATCTCTAGAAAGAATCCTTGGATCATGTTGGGGTAGGAACTTGTGACATCTTTGACCAACCCATTACTATTAATTAAAGGAAACTAGTGTACCAATGGTCCTCCCAGAATTTGTATATCATAAAAACCATATAGGTTGTTCTCATAGCCTTTTTTATAAAGATACTCCCTATAAAAATATAAATTTCAACCATAATGTTCATCTCAATATATCCAATAGATATCCAAACAAAAATTGACGTACTCCCAAAAGTCAATGATAAGTATGAAACAGTGGAGTTTCTACCTAGAGCCCCAGTTTTGGATGTACACCCCCTGTCATATTGAGGATTGACCACTGAAGTATTCTTAATGATAAAGTAAAACCCAATATCCATTGATCCCCATAGATGGTATAGTTATAATGTTCCTATTCTAAACACAAAATTCATTTGACAGAGACATAATCCTCCAACCGATAAATTGATTAGATCCCACCATAGTGGTAAACCTCATGTAGTTTCTCATGAAGTTACTTCCAATGATCAAAAGATTGTCTATAGTAGAGGGTGAAATTTCCAAGCTTGTTTTACCTAATATTAAGTAACCTAGAGTACCACATTACCACAAGAATTAATCCCTATATTCTAGAGGTAACGGACTAGTAATTATGGTCTATGGTTGTACCACAAAAAGAATATACCTTCTAATTTCATCACATTAATAACAAATAAGTAGAAGTATAATTTTTAATGATAAAAAAATCAATGTATACAACAAAAAACTAATATAAATATAAAAAAATATAACAATTTAATTATGTTATAATGTAATGTTCAAATAATGGGAACACATTCATATTGATATGAAAAATATATCTAATGGGAAGATGGATACAACTCATACCCAAGAGAACAATTCATTAAATAAACACAGCATGGTCTAGAGACCCATCCTAGTACCATATTCATATTCTGACCAAGATATAAAACTCATCATCTAGCCTAAGGCATCTTCCCTTTATATGCTTACAGTAGTGATATATTCTTAATACCAAAATACTAGGGCCTACCTAGCAGTGAGTTACTAAAAATCACTAGGGAACAACCAACAATATCCCAAAAATATCATATATATATATATATATACAATGAATTGACAACATGATATGTTATGAATATATAATAAACAATTATAAACATAATACATGTCATTAATGATGGTACTAACCGTTACACTAAAGTGTTACCATATCCTCTTCACCATGTTAAAGGGAATCTCTGAATATGTAACCAGAATACATATTAGGAAGGAAATCCTAATGTGAATCACATAACTTTCCATCTCTAAACATAACTAGTCATTATCCTAAGAAGGAATCACATAAAACTGGATCTTGTTAGGATTTTATAATAAATTTCTCAATATTTATAAATTCCAACCCCATATAACATAAATATATTGGGTGTCATCACATCCTACCCTCACGATCATCTACAATGTGTAACTAATATTTAAAAAAAATTCCACTAAGGGAAGCATTATTTCCCACACCAATTGCACGGTCTTTGAGAGGAATCACATCTAACATGAAACATCATAAAATTCATCAGATACATAAAATCCAACATGTAAGATCATTCATATAACACAAAAAAATATATCCAACATTTTTACACCTCGATAGGAATCACATCAAAATAAAATCATATATTCTTATTTGGAAGCATCATGTATAACTGTCCATATCAAAAACTATGAAAACCCTTCCATGATTGACATGTAGTCTACCCAATATCACAATATCCTTATTAATTATATGAAATCCATCTTATATCATGTGTTATTCCATAACAAGATGAATTCCCATGGTGCAAATGACTTCCCAACCCATATTACAATCTTTTCAAATTTAACATAACATTTAAATTGATGGAAAGTCTATTTCAAATAATAATGGGTCACTATAGTTACAATACACACCCAAACCATTATACACTCTACATCCCGTCACATAATTATTTCCTGTGGTTGATATGTTCATACAACCAAGCATCCCATTTTATGTCATGAACATGGTTGGAATGAGTGCCTTATTAGTAACACAATCCATAATAATTTAGTATATCAAGAATAATCCTTCATGTTAAATAACATATTTATTATTTAATCATGTAATGAAGAGAAAAATGTTAATTTTCACACATAAATGGCGTGGGTCATATACCTGGGAAATTCTTTCAATACATACATACACTATTATTCTGTATTGGTATCTCAATAACTCAACACGTTTCCAAATTCCCATTCTTCTAAAGAAAACAAAATGATTTCAATATTATATATATTTATATGTAAAAATATAATACATAGACACCATTGGTGGAACACTGGGAAATATTATATTTCATAGACAGATTGGAATTTCATCCCATTGAAAAAACATCAAATATTCTATAGTATAAAGATATCCAAAAAAAGTCAATTTAATCAACTCATCCATCTTTTTAAAAAAATTACCAACACAACCATTGTTTTAAGATAATTCAGTTCTCACACACACAACATATACTAATAATCATAAACAATGAATTCTAATCCAAAAATAGGAATTCTCATGATTAAGGAACACTCAACCCAATAACTAGTCAACTAGAAAAATACTATAAGTGAACATGAAGGTTTCACACTAGCCAATCCTTAAACCAACAATCCTCAATCAATCATATCACATACTCAAAGGATGTTAAGGAACATATTATATGTTCCACTAATTTTTAATTCCCAAATGTTATACCCCACATTTTTTCACAATATTTACTTTATATACGTTTTTTCAACCCAACAACGATTAGTGATAGAGACATTAATGATTAATTATTGAAGGGTCCACCATGGCCCTATACATTTGATATCTCCATTACATGTTTCATAATAACAAACTAATTTTTAATTTCTGTTTTTTCACACATAATAGGATAGAATACATAACACATGTCACATACAATGTGATATAAATCATATGGGGTGATTTTAAGGACTACCTACAAAGGAAATGAATTTATTCCAATGGTACAAACCAAATTCCATTATTGACCAAGGTAAATCATACAATTTACATTATTATGATTCTCTAACACTATCAATGACAACATTAATTACTTATTAACAAATTTGTAATTTATTGAAATAATTAAATAACAGTTTTTTCATAACAATTTAATTAGGTATTATCAAATAACTACTCATCGAGTGATATATTATGGACTAAATCTTGATAAATGAGGTGTAAACTACCCTCAACATCCACATAGACCACTAACATAGAAAATAAAAACAATTTCATCTTAACATAGATATAAATTCTATACAAGTACATGGTGGTCTATAAATAATTTTAGATCATGACTTGCCTCATGTAAAATTACTCTATAACATTTGATTTCAACCTCCTAGGATCCCATCTAGACAATCAGAATAAAATCCCATTCTTCCCAACAAGATTCTGACATGGTTCAATAGAAGATCTATCATAACCATATCACATTCCTTGAAAGTAAAAGGATGATTTAGTATAATGGATAATATAAAAATGGTGGGTGAGAACCTACCAGTAATCACATTCCCCAAGTTTCCTCTAACCTATATACCAATATAGAATCCTCTTTTTAATAATTTAATATGAATTCCCAAACACCAATAACCAATGAAAACATTCCATGTGTATATTTAATGAAACATATCAAACACTAAATCCTGATAAATGACCAAATTATATATCTCTAGTTAGTTATGATCACGTATACACTACATTTTTACATGATCATCTATAAAAATACTAGAGTGATTATTTACATGGAGCATTATTATATTTTTTTTCATTACTCAAATGAAATTAATTTATCTTCATATAATCCTTAAAACTAAATCATTAGTGAATCACATTAACTAATAGACCTACATAATAACTACTTCCAAAACCCTTCATCCCAACCATTATGGAAGCATCTAATTATAAAAAATTAATAAATATTCTCTACTACTAATAGAATCCAAAAATTT
This sequence comes from Viscum album, assembly GCA_963277665.1. Classification (NCBI taxonomy): domain Eukaryota; kingdom Viridiplantae; phylum Streptophyta; class Magnoliopsida; order Santalales; family Viscaceae; genus Viscum; species Viscum album. The sequence continues at coordinate 27,340,148 of OY728123.1, read as the reverse complement.
ATATTCTAATAATGTCAAATACAATTAGTCGATGTCACTAGTATAAACCAAACCATCACCACTTGATGTCACACCCAAGAATCATTTTTCCATCCACACTAAAAACCTTAGTTTCATCTAAAGAACAAAATAAAAAAATCAATAATTTCTCTATCATAATTTCTACTATACTCCCTCAAAAGTTATAATATTTTCATTCTTATGGTATTTCAAACATTATCATCTAAAAAACTTTGGAATAAATCCTTGAACACTTAGCCTATACATGTTTTTATCCCCATAATAGAATAACCCATGGCCATTAAAAAAATTATCCACCTTGTCTTCCTCTTATACACTGATCATACCCGTATCCTAATTATTTCACTAACAACTATACACATAGAAATCCCAAAGAAATTTAAATTTAAATATATATTATGATAAAGAATCAATGAAAAATATGAAGATCCACCATTATCAATTAATTAATTTATGATGATATTTGAATTTTTATGTTGGTGAGGGGTTTATTTTGAAAACTATTATTAGCATTGGAATTTTGAGTGTTTGAAAATTATGAATTTAATGACATGACCATAAACAATTCATGTTATAGTTATTTTAAAATACAAAATAAATTTCATTTCCCAATGACATTTTGGGTTTATAGTTTAAGAGAATTTGATCTTACTAAATCAGGGAAAACCCATATATTACTTGTGGTCACATATACAAAGTATCCATTTCTTCCATAAAACAAAATTCTTTAAAATAAATCATGTTTCTCATCCTGAAAAATCATCTCAATTTTCTCCATGATTTCTTCCTCGTATCTAGTCCATATCAAATCCTATGAAAAAAAATTTAAACTTTTTATGAGTGTAAGATATTAGTAAGTTACATAAAATAAATTAAACCATTATTCAGGTGAAAATACAAAAAAATATCTTAAACCAACCATTTAACATCAAAAAAGTTTTTTCTTTTCTAAAAGACCATTATCATACATATGGAAAATTAAATTATTCCATTTATTACTTATAAGAAATCATATGATATATACGTTGGTTAATTGGGACATCATTTTCAATATAAATCTTACAAATGTATTGACAAAAATAGCTGAGCTCCAACTCTGGAGCACCCAATACATTGATGGTTATAATGTAACCACCCATCCTTTGCTTATCATTGAACCACCCATCATAGGATAATAACATAACAACCATTATAAGGTTTATTATGGAACCACCCATCATTGATTTATAATGGAACCACCAATTACCAAAAACAATTTTCAAGAACTATATCATCAACATAAATCATGAATTCTATCATCGTAAAACACACCATGAAGAAAATAAAATTTCCATTTTGAAAATCACTAATTTTGAAAAACTATTCATGTACAATGATAAATATTTTCATCAAAAGTAACAATATAATCATGTAATGTAAAATTCAAAATATTAATTCAACATTAAAGTATTAAAATCCATTGATTCATTATAAGTTTAAAAACCATTATTTTATTATTTTGTAAAATGAAATATTAAAAGAGAAAAGTAAATTGAATGTCTCTTACCACATTTTCACCGTAATTAAAAGTTGTTAAAAACTACTGTATAATGGTTTAAATTGCGTTATTAATTTATTAAAGAAATATATTCATATTTACAATACCTTATATGATGTTTTATAACATATTTCAAGTAGTTTATTTGAAATATTTTATTATTTTAATTATTTATTGTGCACTCATTTTATGATTTATTCATTTTTTATGTAACAACCCATGTTTTTGAGCCAAGGTAAATTTATAAGGGAATTTTAATTTTGGTATTTAATATAAGTTCTGTTCTATTTATCTAGATTTAGAATGATGTTTCGTGAGTTGGAACACTTCAATGTGATTTTGTATACAAGGGTAATGGCCTGAGGGGTTCCCTGGGTGTCTCGTTGATTTGCTAATGAATCGGGCCCTAAAAATCCCAAGGTTGGGTGGTCTGAAAGGGCACATAGTTTATCTGATTCTATGTGACCCCTAGTAGAAAATTGTGTGGCTACAACATATGTGTGTGGGTGAAGTGAATGACCTACACCTATTTTTCCCAAACCATGCATATAGACCACATAGTTTATGACATTTAGGAAGTAACTAAGCACTAATCATCGCATGGTTGGAGAATTCATAGTTTAGTCATATTGGAAAAACATTGATAGGTTAGTTTCATTGGTAGCGAGTGTCGTATTATTGGCACGTGATTCAGAAAAATAGTGTAGTCAAACCATTGGACCCATTTTTTAGGGTCAAATTATATTTTTCCCATAATGAGGTTTATAAATAATTTTCTTTTATTTCATATTTCTTCTCTAGCATGCACAACTCCCTCCTATGTGGGTTATCCTCCTCTCCAATTTAGCCTTGGATAGGTTTCCTCTATTTAGGCTCCAATTTGAATGATGTCGGTCTCTATAGATCTGCATCAGTATTCGCTTGGTTCCACTTTAATCCTTTTATGTATCTTCTCTGGTATGTTGTTTTGTTTTAGTGCGAGCGCATTTTCCCTATTTTCAAGCTAGATGCATGTTTCATTGATTTCATCCAAACCAAACTAAATAAGACCTTGATATTAGATGAGTGAAGCATCCTAAGAATAAGGTAGGTGGTCTACATATTTTTCATCAAGTTTCCATAATTTTATATATAGTATCATTACGCCACATTCCATCCTTTGTCCCACATTTCCGTAAAATTGGTTTCCTCAAATTAAATAGATGTACTCACCTAGTATTACACCCACTGAGAATATTTAGGAAAATTAAGGAAGGTAGTCATGATAAATAAACACCCCTTAGGTGTGATGGTAATAATTACCAACTTATTTATTTAAAGGATTAATTTTCCTAGAATTAATTCTATGATTTCATCTTTGGTTAATAATAGAATTTACCCATGTAATAAATTTTACAATTGATAACATAACTTCCTAAGTTCCACATTGAATCCATGTGTTTGATTTCATATTATCGTTCACTTATTAAGTGATTCTTTGGGGGAATTGTTCTATGTTTCTTGTATTTATGGTTGAATTTTATAAATGAATTGTTTGTGAATACATTCAAGTATTTATAATAAACCACCAATTATGATTCATTTTTTCTTATAAAATATAAATTAGTGATTTTTATTTAAATCATGCTTGGTTTATGGCGTTGAGTTTTTCCTCTAGCTTTATGAGAGTGCTTGTTATGTTTCATGCTGGTACATTGCCTCCATGATGTTCATAAATTAATTAGTCATCTATTATTATAAATTTTAAAGGAACCAAAGAATATTATAATTGCATGGCCTATTTTATAAGTAAAATTTGTTCCTTTATAAATGGTATTTTCTCTAGTTGGTAATTGACAAATTGAGAAATGGAACCTTCTAGTTGTCTTTTTGAACCTTGAAAAATGAATTTCCATGTCTGATAGAATAAATGGCATATATTAAATGGAATTTCTTAAGAAATATGATTTTAATTTCATTAATGATTTAAATTAATTTATTAAAATGAAATTTAAAGGGTGTCAAGGCCACACTGATGTCTTCAGGATTATGTATAGTCTATAGTTGAAAAGTTTTGTCTTGGTATAATGGATTGATATATGTAAAACATGAGTTGTAATGCCTCATTGATTTAATTATTATTATAAATATGATTATTCCTTAACATATACCATTCAAATGATGTAAATAGATATATTGATCATGGTGGTATGACATTCCATTACATCTGGTGTTGAGACATGGCATCTCACACCATTGATATTATTGGGACTGTGGGCATGACACACAATGTCCCCGATTGAGTGTTGTCCTCAAGTCACACTTATCACCATATCAAGTTTTGACATGATGTCACATGAACTGTTTAGAGTGATGATCATCAAATATCCCACGCATTGTGAGATTTAGGGAATATACCCATTACTCGAGCTTAAAGGCTCGTTTTGACATGTCATGGATGACTCAGTTATGTCTCAGTTGAACCACCACTTAGTATTCCATATATATGGGCACTTATGCCTATATGTACATGGTCCATATGGGTGGATGAAATATATAACTATACATTATATATATTATTACTATATACATATAGTTACTATTCATACACTCATACTGACCATGATATGAAATAGGTAGATCCATCAAGTTCCATTCTAAATCCTAACCAGGATGGTTTATATTATTACTTATTATAATTCATATTACTTACACTATATGGTCACATGTTGGATTCATCTATAGAAACCATGGGTGGTAATCGACTAGGATTTATATCTCATAATCTAATTGGTCTGCCATTGCACTGGTGTACCTTATTACACCTTATGTGTGTTGGACCATGGATGTTAGCTTAAGATGTTTTCTTATACCTAAGAATTAGGAGCACATGACTGAGTTAGAGCTTGGGATTCTTGTATATATTTCACATAGTGAATTTTGTAACGTCCCGGTTCCGGGTGCCACTCAACAGGTGCCCCAAACCCGGTTCACTACATGACCTCAAGCGCATTTCCCCAAACGCCATAGGTTGCCGAATAGCAGCGAGGGCCCAGGTCTGATAGTGGGGAAACTATGCCCTCATTTTTCAAAGTGTAGTGCAGCAGAATACCAGATAAAACATACAACAACAAAAATAGTGGAAGCAAATAAACACACACAATTTTAAATGAACAACTGTAGTAAAACCAACGAGTAGTCATATATATGTAATGTTGGTGCATCATGCCTCGTGTTCTATGAAAACAACCAGAACATGTTACAAAGCAGTATAATACGATACAGGGTACAAAAAAACAAAACAAAACAGCCGGTAACATCATGAGCCTAATCCCGGTCCCATGCATCCCTACTCCTCAGCAGCAATCAAGTACCTGTATAGGGACCCTTTCCCTTATCCACACCTATAGAAATGTAATCTGTTTGGGCCGAAGACATGACCCAAATAGGGTGTGAGAAATAAATCCCAGTAGGCACCCACCAAAGGCTCGTGCCCAACTATGTGAAAATATGCAACAACAGTGTGCAGTAGTAAAATGCAATAAACCAAGAAGTACTCACAAGTAACTAAATTAACCAGTTATATTGCCATTTTATTATTCATTTAATCATTCAGTATAAGGAAAACCACCACAGTAAATTTTCTAGGTAAACAGTCAGTGTCCTCAGACATGAAAACCCTTACCCTCAGGTAATCCGAATATTTCCCTCAGGCATAACAGATATTTCCCTCAGGCATACGATGTGTCGCCCTCAGGCACAAATTCTATCGCCCATAGGCACGAAAGAAGTTTCCCTCCGGATGAAATAACCAATTCCCTAAGGCTAATATATCACTTCCCTCAGGCTGTAAAGTAACTAGGCCATGCCCAATATATAAACAAGAAATAATCATACAAAAAAATGCAATTCCTCTTAAGGAAATTCTACAATCATTATTATAAAGGCATACCCTCGGGGATCCTGGCCAAAAGGCTAAACAGATGAACACGCCCCCAGGGTGGTCCTAGATCCAAGCAGCGATCCCAAAAAACAATTTATTATCACATATAAATTACCTATAAAATTATGGGTATTTAATTCAATAAGGCCTAAGCCATATGACACCCCATTCATGGGCGCATATCACAACGGAACACAAAACAAAAAATAGTTGGAATTTAAACACCAACCACCTACCTTAATCAACCCAGAATGGTATACCTGAACAAAGAAATCTGAAACTTCCAAGAAAATCGTAGATATGAGGAAAAATAATTATCATTAAACATCAAATAACATCCAATAGAGGAAGAATTTTCAAGAACTACGCAAGGATATGGGAGGGATTACCCGTACGGTTCCAACGTGATCGACGGAAGCAGAAATAGATTCTCGATGCTCGATCTGGAGATCCACGAAGGTTCGACCATCCTCTCCCAAGATCCGATCTATTTCTAAGACAATACATTGAACAGGGTTGGCTACTTTCCATTTTAAGAGAAAAAAACAAAGTAAACGGCATGTAATTTTGACTACATGGCGTGTACTCCCCTCATTTAGTTGTTCCTCCGGCGGCACTACCAAACTGTTCATCCGTCGACATGATTACACGACATGTATTCCCGACTACACGGCGTGTACTGTTGCCCAACTGGAGGCTGCTCCCACTGCCTTACTGTATCATCTACCGACTGACTACACGGTTTGTAAAGTACCAATACATGGTGTGTTGTCAGTTTTTACACCCTTAGTCGCCAACGAGGATACACACCCTGTGTACTCATCCCACACTGCCAAAGTACATGGTGTGTAAAAAAGTACATGGTGTTTAGTTCTAAAATTTAGTATTTTCCCCCATTTTCCTTATTTTATAAACAACACTTAAGGAAAGGAGAAAAGAAGAAACCTGTACCTCAAGAATAAGAACCAGGTTCTTACAAACATCCCCCCATAATTCAATTCATCCCCGAATTTCCCTTCTAAGGGTGGTGAAGATATAGCCATGAACAACTCTGGTCATTGAGAATGTATGTCGATCTCCCGTTCCCAGGATTTGTCCTACACTCGGCTATGCTTCCATAGCACCTATACAAGATGAACTGACTAGCCTCAGAGAACCTTCGTGCTCCTATCAACGATATGAATCAGATGCTCCTCGAAGGATGCATCTACCTCAAGCTCAACCTCCTTGGGCTGAAAGACGTGAGACGGGTCTAAATGATAGTGACACAACTGAGATACATGGAAGACGTCAAGCATGGCTCGGTACCTCTGTGGTAACTGTAACAGATTGGCAACCCACCCGACTCTCTCTAAAATCTCAAATGGTCCTGCATCAACACAGCTCCTAGCCCAATACCTGATGTATCACAGTAAACAATATAGCTCTTCCCCTGTTCTAGGAGTATCAGGATCGGTTCTGATGTCAACTTTCACTTCAGCTCCTGGAAGGCTCTCTCGCAAGATTCTGACCAAAAAAACTTCACACCCTTCTTAGTCAAACCTATCATCTCCGCTGCTAAGCGAGAGAAGTCATGTATGGATCATCTGTAGTAACCAGCAAGCCCCAAGAAACTCTGTATTTCAAACACGTTCTTAGGATTCTCCTTGGAAACTACTACTCTCACCTTCTCTTGGTCTACTGCAACTCCAGCCTCTGAGATGATATGATCTAGAAAGTGTATTTGGTCCATCCAAAAGTGGCACTTTGAGAGCATTGCATATAGTCGATGCTCTCTCAGTGCACTCAATACGATCTCAATATGGCATGGCATGGTCGTGTCGAGTGTGAGAGTACACCAAGATATCGTCCACAAATACTACCACAAAGGAATCCAGATAATGATGGAACACATGATTCATCAGAGACATGAAGATTTCTAGTGCGTTCTTGAGTCAGAACGGCATAACCATATACTTGTATAGACCATACCTTCTCTTGAAAGATGTAAGGGTATGTCTGATGGTCTCACGCGCAACTGATGATATCCAGATCTCAAGTCAATCTTCAAGAACACTTGTGCTCCATGAAGTTGATCAAAAAGATAATCAATCCTTGGCAAGGGATATCAGTTCTTAACCATCAAATGGTTCTACTTTCGATAAACCACACATATTATGAGGGTACCGACTGCCTTCTTGGAAAAGAGGACCAGTGAACCCCAAGGAGAAGTACTTGGTTAGATAAACCCCTTTACCTATAACTCCCCTAACAGTCTCATGATCTCCTAGAACTCTGGTGTAGCCATCCTATAAGAAGGAATGGACACTGGTGCGGCTCCTTGCACAAGCTCAATAGAGAAATCCACCTCATGCTCTGGAGGTAGACCTGAAAAGTCATCCGGGAAGACATTCCTGAAATGATCAACCACTAGAGGGAAATACTTCTGACAAGTCTCATGATCATCCAGATATAAGCCCACAATCTGGGCTGTCACTCCACCTCGCCCACGATGCTCTGGTCCAGCTCGACTCACTTGAACATCCCATTCTCCCTTGTATATAAACTCTCCTCCCTCTGGTTATGTGAAACTCACCCTACGACGATAGCAATCCAAAAAAGCACTAAAGGGACCCAACCAGTCCATATGGAGAATGAAATAATATCATGTCATCTCTAAGACATAGAGGTCCCAAAGGAAGTGACACCCACCAACCTCAAGGGGGAACTCCTTGCACTAATGCACACCAGCCGTTCTAGTTCCCAACGGAGTGTCTAACATCATAACAGCATAAGAAGATGAAACACAGAACCCAAGGCTCTCCACAACGGGTATAGATATGAAACTATGTGTAGCGCCTCTATCATAAAGCACTGCAGTTAAAACAAGTGCTACTAGAGTAGTACCTCTGACAGTAGACGGTCTGGGATCATGCTCCTGCTGGGACTATTGCATTGCATATGCCTGCCCAGTGTCATGGCCCTGCGACATAGCCTGGCTACCCTGAGCTGTCCCACCCTACTACCTTTGTGATCATGGTGTCTGGCTACCATGGCCATGACCACCATCCCTGCCTACATGCCCTGACGTATTCTAGTTTCCTGACTGGTAAGAAGCTGGTGGTCCTGCTCCCTCAAGTGGAGTCTGCACATAACCCCTATCACTAGCCACTGGTGGAAACACCCTGTAAAAGAGCTGTAGATGAACTATCCTGCTTCAAGCTCAACAGTCCTCTGGGTCTCGTGGACATCGAGGTATGTTGTTCCCTTCCTTACCAAACTCATAGCACATGACCTGGCCACTTGAAACATTCTACTAGCTGGTTATGCCACCCTAAGAAAGGTCCATCTATCTCCTCCTCTTACCAGTAGAAATAGTACCAGAAACTGGGGTTGAACCACCCTGGCCCAAACCACTATCTTCCCGTAGGTTCCTCTATGTAATCAGTGTCTGGTTTACAATAGAATGTATTGAAGGAAACCTGAAAACATTCCCCAGTGCTAAGATGTCAAATCCAAGAGCATCCTCAAATCATCTGGCTATCAGCATCTCATTGCCCACCAAAACGGGTGAAAAACGCTGAGGCTCGGTGAAGCGAGAAGAATAATCCATCACTAACATAGCTCCCTTCTGTAGATTCATGAACTCTAGAGCTCGATATTCCCTCAACTTCTATGGGAAGAATAAGTCATAGAAGGTTGTCTGGAAATCTTCCCATGACATGTCTCTGTGATGTTCTGACTAGGTGGTAACATCCCACCACCTCTTGGGGGAATCACACAACATATAAGTTGCGATCTTGACCCTCCGCCCTGGAGGCGTCTCAAGATGCTCGAAAATAGTCTGCATCGACCCCATCCAAGACTCCACAGCCTGTGGTCCTCCATCCACTGAAAACTTAAGCGGATGCTTCTGCTGGAAGATATAAGTCAGCTCGGCCATAGATGTTGTAGCCGGCGGTGCTCCCTGAAAGGTCTACATGAACCGAAAAAAGCCTTCACGGATCTGCGCCTCCACTCCTGTGTCCGGTATTATGGCTGGTGTCGCATCTGGCTCTACTGGAGGATTAACTGGTAGACCCTAGCCCACCACATCTGGAGTATACTCGTTGCCACTCTTCTGGAGAAAAATGCGTGAACGTCTTAGTGGCATGACCCTACAAGGTCAAATGCACACCTTAGATCAAGATTATCACAATTTGAAAATTAAGGAACCAAAAGGGGAATATGAGGAAGAAGGCATTTACAATTTCACAACAAGACCACACGGAATGTATACTGACTACACGGCGTGTACCTGACTTTTCTTCCCCTGACCAGGTCCTTCTACACGGCCCAGCCACACGGCTCCCATTAAACAAAACTACATGGCATGTATATAATATACACGGCATGTATGGTGTAATTTTCCAACTGCCCGTGACGTTCGTGACATGGCCGACTACTCGGCTTGATACTACATGGCGTGTTACCCCCGCACACGGCATGTACACTACCCTGTCTTCCCATCCACACGGCTATGTCCACATGGTCTGTCACTGGTCAAGGCTACATGGTGTGTCCCACAGGTACACGGCGTGTACTATACGAGCTTCTCCGACCCATGTTGTTCATTACACGGCCAGATACATGGCTCCAACTACACAGCGTGATCAATATACACATGACGTGTACATGAAAGGATTACACCGACCCGTGTTGTTAGTTACACGGCCGGATCCCATGTCAGACTACACGGCGTGTTCCACAGTGGACACAGTGTGTCTATATTAAGGTCTCCCCCATCAATGTTGTTAGTTACATATTCATTCTCCGGGTCAACACTACATGGCGTGTTCGCCCCAATCAGTTCCCTTCGTCGTTTCCCCACCCACACGGTCTATGGCACGGAAAGAGACTACACGGCGTGTACTAAAAGAGTTTTCTTTTCTTCCTGAACAGAAGAATATACATGCCATGTTTCAGGTATTACACGGAATGTATATTGGGTTTCTAGACATTATGCCTTAGAAACTTTTTCGGACCCCATAAAATACTGAAAAACAACACCTAAGTTCGAAATTCCGATCTGTGAGGGCCGATACTCCCCGTGAGTCAAATTTTGGCATCTTATGTGTGTTATAACCGAATAAACAGCCAATGATCCACCATATTTCGGTAAATGAAGGACCATGCTCCCCAAAAACCAATGTTTGGCATCCATTCTATAAACAGGCTCACAAAATAATACCCTATCAAGCAGCAGGTATCTATCCAAGCATATATCACAACAACTTTCTTTTTCTAGCCCAACATCTATCACAAAAACATGCAATTTCTAATACACCTACATGGCATGGAAACTATGCATGGAATGTGATTCTATCATGTGCCTAAATGATGAATGAGATGGAATACCCTCATCTCATCTTGTTGCAACTAAATAGAACCCATGAATAAAATCCAAACAGCACAATAAAAGTGTGTCACCCTTTGGTGAAAATCAATTCAACTGTAAAATTGAAAAATCAGTAAAATTGACACACAAGGTAAATTGGCTTTTCCCTGTACATGGGTTAGCTATGTCCGAGAACAGCTTATTACCAACTACTGTTCTCATCCTATCCCTGACTAAGGCTCAAAATAGCAAGTCAAAGAAAAGAAATCCTCTAATACCACTTTGTAACATCCTTGTTCCGGGTGCCCCGAACCCGGTTCGCTACGCAAACTCAACCGCATTTCCCCAAATTCCAGTGGCTTCTGACTAGTAGAGAGGGCCTAGTTCTGATAGGGGGAAAACTATGCCCTCATTTTTCAATGTGTAGCGCAGCGGAATACCAGATAAAACATAAAACAACAACAGTGGAAGCAAATAAACTTACACAATTGTAAATGAACAACTGCATTAAAAACAACCAATAGTCATATATATGTAATGTTGATGCAACATGCATCATGTTATAAGAAAACAGCCAGAACATGTCACAAAGCAGTAAAATACGATATTGGGTAAAACAAAACAAAACAAAAAATCTGGTAGCATCGCGAGCCTAAGCCCGATCCCATGCTTCCCTACTCCTCACCAGCAGTCAAGTACCTATATAGAGACCTTTCCCTTATCCACACCTGCAGAAATGTAATCTGTTTGGGCTGAAGACATGACCCAAAAAGGGTGTGAGAAATAAATCCCAGTAGGCACCCACCAAAGGCTCGTGCCCAATTGTGTGAAAATATGAAACAACAGTGTGTAGTAGTAAAATGAAATAAACCAAGCAGTACTCAATAGTAACTAACATAACCAGTTATATTGCCATTTTATTATTCATTTAATCATTCAGTATAAGGAAAACCACCACAGTGAATTATCTATGTAAACAGTCAGTGTCCCCAGACATGCAAACCCTTACCCTCAGGTAATCAGAATCTTTCCCTCAGGCATAATGGATATTGCCCTCAGGCATACTAAGTGTCGCATTCAAGCACAGAGTCTATCGCCCACAGGCACGATTGATGTTTCCCTCAGGCCGAAGTAACAACTTCCCTCAGGATAATATGTCACTGCCCACAGGCAATAAAGTAACCAGGCCATGCCGAACATATAAACAAGAAATACTCATACAACACAAAATGTAATTCCTCTCAAGGATAATCTACAATCATTATTATAAAGGCATACCCTTAGGTATCCTAGCCAAATGGCTAAATAGAGGAACACACCACCGGGGTGGTCCTGGATCCCAGAAGCTATCCCAAAAAATAATTTATTATCACATTTAAATTACCTATACAATTCTAGGTATTTAATTCAACAAGGCCTTAGCCATATGACACCCCATTCATGGGTGCATATCACACCGGTACACAAAACGCACAACAGTTGGAATTTAAACCCCAAGCCACCTACATTAAACACCCAAGAATGGTATACCCGAACGACGCCTTCTAAAATTTCAGAGAATTTAGTATATATGAGGTAAAATAATTCTTATTCAATCTCAAAATAACATCCATTAGATGAATAATTGTCAATAACTACGCAAGGATATGGGAGGGTTTACCCGTGCGGTTCCAACGTGATCGACGGAAGCAGAAATGGATTCCTGACACTCAATCTAGAGATCAACGAAGGTTCAGCGGTACTCTCCCGAGCTCCCATCCGGTTCTAAGCCAATCCTTTGAATAGGGTTAGATACTGCCCATTTTAAATGAAAACAAAAAAGTACACGGCATGTAATTTTGACTACACGACATGTACTCCCCTCATTTAACTGTTCCTCAGGCGGCACCGCCAAACAGTTCATCTGTCGACATGATTACACTACGTGTATTCCCGACTACAAAGCATGTACTGCCACCCAGATGGCAGCTGCTCCCACCGCCTTACTGTTTTACCTGGCGACTGACTACACGGCGTGTAAAGTACCACTACACGGCATGTAGTCGATTTTTTACACCTTTAGTCGCCAACAAGGCTACACACCTTGTGTACTCTTCCCACACAGCCAAAGTACAGGATGTGTGGAAAAGTACACGGTGTGTAGTCCAAAAATTTAGGATTTTCCCCCATTTTCTTTATTTTCTCAAAAGCACTTAAGGAAAAGAGAAAAGAAGAATCTCGTACCTCAAGAATACGAACCGGGTTCTTACAAATTTCTTTTCATTCTATGTTTTGTACAATATTGTATATTATTTCCTATTATATTTCTCTTAATTTAGTTTATGTATCATTATCATGATGTGGATTCATCTATTGTATATTTTTATCATCCATCATTAATATTATGTTTACTGTATACTTTAGATTCTCTATCATTATTTTATTACAACTTCTATTGTTGTCTATTGTATATTTATAATATATTATTGTAATACTCTAATATGAGTATATAATCTCTCCATTATCACCTCCTTAAATCCTCACTTATATTTGGGAGCCTCTAGTGTATGGGGAGGTGCACTTGAGTCCATGTGACCCACTGGTCCAACCACCATTTTTGGGGAAATTTAGGGTCAGGACGATACAAAGTTGCGTCGAATGTGTTTTTTCATTCATTTTAATATTTCATGAATTTGTAGATATGAGATTACGAATCTATAAAAACATGGAACATAGTCATGTTTGATAATGATCACCCTACCCATTGGGAAAACCCGAAGAGTCCAGGAATGGGATTGATATTAATTTTGCTCTCATTTATAGCTTATAATTATTTAACTATGAGTGTCTTGTGTACTTTCCACTTCTTATTGAATTATGAAATTTATGTTATTTTACCCATGATGTGGTATTGCAAGGAATTAGCATTACATGAACCATTATAGGCATATATAGATTCACATTCTATTAATATGCCATCCTATTGAGTTGCGTGTGTAGGTTTTCTGATGTTTAGATTGTGTGACTTGATTGTTATGCAATGAATTAGTTTTCTTTTGAATTCCTACTTTTAGAACATGATATTGTGATTATATGCCCTAGATCCTATTTACTTATGATTTATTACCTATGTCACATGATTTTTTTATCATGATTTTTTCTGTAACATATTTTAATAACATGCTTCATTTTGATTTTGATATATGTAAATAGCTTCGTGGGATACATTTATAGGATGAAATTAAACGAGAACTAATTTTCAATTGTATGGAGTGCGGTTTCCTTATGATAGATAAAGGGTAACCCATGTACTTGAACCGTCTTTGGCCTTTACACATCATTAAATAAATTTATTCAAATGAAAAGTATGTATGAGTATGATATTTAAAAGATAATTAGTTTCAATTAAATGTGAGACAGTATATAGTTGTAAGGTGTATGGGAAACTTATAATTAGGTAAATCTACCCAATTTTCTCAAACCATATTTGGGGCTTGGTATAAACATATCTAGGAATGTCTATAAATGTACAATCTATTTAATTTTAATCTGAAATGGATTAGTTACCTTTATAATGTATTGTGACTCTATCACACGGATAAGGAGATCATCTGATTAATCTCCTCAATCCACAACTAGGAAAAAGTAGTTTAGTTAAAGAATTTCTTTTATATGAAAACCCTCTGCAGTTATTTTAAAACATTAATATTTATGAAACTTCAATTGGGTTTCATTCTGATGAACCCAGTTTGGGTTAGCGAGACCCTTTTAAATCACCTTATCTTATAAAAACTAAAACTAATTTATGTGAATAATTCCCAAAATTATGATTGGGTGTCAAAAAAATATTTAACAATTAAAGAATAAAATTGATATAAAATGCTTTTTTTCCTCATGGAATTAATTGAAAAGTTACCAAGTGATTTTCTTTTATAATCATTACCTGATTGTAAATTTTAAACTTTTAAATGTTTAATGACTAATTTTAATAAATATAATGGCTTTAAAAGTGAAACTTATAATGGTTTTATATTTCTAAACCCTTATGTATAGGTAATTTTGAATTTTCTTTTGATATTCATTATAACATAAACAAGAGAATTTTCCATTTGCATATCTCCTTTTTATAAATGGATTAAATGATTGGAATATGACCTATTGACTTTCTAGTATGTGTGATGTGGTAATGGGGGTTGAAGCTTATTCTTTTATATGGGATTATCCCATGGTTAGTACCAACCTTAATGCTTAAATTTCATGATAGCGTTTGAGTATTGTGAGGCTTAGTGTCATTTGGGTGTCATTGACCCTAGATAGACTGTTGGGGTCAAAATAAAACACATATTCGGATAGGTGGTCATGTTTTATGTGACATTGTCATGGGCCAGATCACCCAATAATGCTCACTTTTAGTGGGATAGATATGCCTCGGGAATGTTCAGTTGATTAGTAGGTCATATGGCCCTCTTTCCTTTTACATGGGAAAATCGAGAGGTCATCAGTCTATTTTATAGTCGTATAGGATAATAAGAGTTTGAGCTAATTTTCTGCATGAGACACTTGATACTTAAATTCATAGGGAGAACAACCAATGGAAAGTATCAAGGGAGTTCCAAATTCCTCTAATAATCATGAGGTAGTATGTGTTGATATATATGGTACCACTTATTTTCTAAATTGTGTAACAAACCGGTTCATTTTGGTGAAATCATTGAACCTTATACTATGGAGTATGTTTTAGGGTCATCTATTAAGTAGATTCATCAAGGCATTAAAATGGACTTAATTTATCCCAATTCATTTTTATGAGTTTTTAATAGAATTGTGTGTTTTGACATTCTGATCAGTTAGGTTTTGGTTTTCATGCCAAATTCTTAAATGATTACTGTTCAAGGTGAATTTTCCCAAGTGTGAATCTGAGACGTTTGCATGTCCCTAATATTTTAATTAATAAGAAACTCCAAAGGTGGGGTGTGTCATGTTAGTTTCGTAGAATCTATTCCCTTCTTACTATAATTAATACAACTATGAAATACCTTCTCAAAATGGTCGGTCTTGTCTAATTTCCCTTGAGGCTTTCATGTTTTAAATTGTGTCTGCACTTTCTTAGATATACAATTTTGATGTGGTTGGATTTATTTTCCAACATTGTGAAAATCTTTGGTCTTGGATGAACATTGGTGTTAATTCTTCAATGATCACGAGATTCCATGGGTGGAAAATCCTTCTGATTAGTGAATGGTATTTCGTTGGAAGGTGATGTCAATATTCCTCAAAGAGTTCGACCAGTAGTGGTTTGCATATTCTTCTCTTAGTTTCCCCTGACTGTAATCTTCTTAAAATGATGAGCATGCCCCCAATATTGACGTCATCTTTGGTTCAATAACATAGTATCTATATTACACCTTGATAATGTATAAAATTTGTTGGACTGGTTTAGGTGATTTATCTGAGTTTCATTCTAGATACGTGTGCTTTAAAAATGTATGGTTATTCTTGAGTGATACAAGGATCCTTGTATATGATTTACTTTAGTGGAATCTTCAACTCCAACCATTCTTCTTTGAATTGACCGTAGGTGGATACAACTCTGGGTTCATTCAGTGATATTACATCGATTTTTTTCCTTTTACCGATGTCTCACTTGTAAACACGGAGTATGGACTACCTTGGGTTAGATTCGTGTACTTTATTTTAATGAATATGAGACTTCTATGGAATTGTTATTGGGCTCGATGGTGTTGTTTTAAGGGTGATGATTCTAGTGGGATGGATCTGGGTTACACCCTTGTTTATACCGAGGCATGATAGTTAAAATAGTAAAGTTATATTTGATAATGGAACTTAACTAGATGTCAGGTATAGGCTTTAGTGAGAATAATCATGGTATATAAAAGATGCCTTAGAAGAAGGAACTGTGTATCCGTTTTAATACACTGACTCTCTATGCTGGTCATTTGGGTAATGGTCACTTGGGGTGGATCAACTTATTGTCCTTCTTTTTTAATGTCTATAGTCATAAGGAACTATTTTAAAAATGAATTCATGTTAAGACATGTGTGGCGTAATAGTTGGATTTGTCTTCTGGGAAATCTTGCGTGACAAGATTATATTTGGTCGATCTGGATTCGACTGTTTCTTTAAGAAGAGGTTTCTATTATGGCCTTAGATGAATTATTTTTCACCCTATTAAATAATCCACATCAGGAGCATTGATAGAATTGTTATGGATTTCTTCATGGTAAATTCTAAAGATAGAGGTGTCATGGCATAGAATTGACCCATTTAAGTTTAAACACTTAGTGGGAGGAAACATTGGACATATGTTTAATGAGATGATCAAATTATCATTTCTCTTGTTAAAATGTCTTGGGTAAACTCCACTTTAGTGTTCTAATTGATAAATGATCATTGTATTGTGTTTTGAAAGCTTATGTTCTATATTCTTATGTAATGGTTACAAGTGTGCTGGGAATTTTGAAATGGAATGCAATCATTTGAATGAGAATTAAAGACCCTCATGGGTGAGGTGATGTTTTTATTGTTCCAGAAAGCTTCTTTAGGATGAGAATTTCTACTGTAGGGATGTTATAATAACTCGTGTTTTTCATCCAAGGTAAAATTATTAGAGATTTTGAATTTTGGAAGTTATAGAAGGGTTATTATTTGAACCTATATTCGAAACAAAATTATGAGATTTGGATCAAATCATCGTTTTATTTTAAGATGTGGGTAATGGATTGGGGGTTCCACATGTGTCTTTTTTAGTTTCAAGAGCATTGAGACCCTAAAATACCATGTTGGGGTGGTCTAATAGGTTATATGGTGTTTCAGAAGCTGTTCGGCCCCACGAAGTAAACTGTGTTGCTGCAGTACTTGAGAAAGGGTGAATCACACTTGCAACACATGGTTTTCCATTACCATGCTCCTAAACTACATGTTTAGTTTCAGTTTGGTAGTACCTAAGCACTATTCATCACTTGGTTGGCACACAGTTTGCATAACTATGCAAGACAACTCATGCGAGCTGGGTTTCTGAAGTAGAGTGTGATGCAAGATTGGCACGCATTTTGGAAAAATCATGTGCCAAAACCATGTGATCATATTTTTAAAGTGAAATTATATATTTTTTCTATTAATGATTTTTGAATCTCATTTTATTTTCTTTCATCCTACTTCTCCACCATGTGTGGCTCTCTCCTCCTCCGGTTCTCCTACTCTCTAGTCTAGGCCAGACTAGATCGACTATAAGGCACTAAATTAAATATATTAATTCTCTATATATCCACATTGGTAATATATTTATTCTTATTGAATAATTTCCATGATTATTTTTTGATATGTTCTGTTATTTTGGTGCGATCTCATTTTCCCTATTTTCTAGGAAAATGAATATTTCTTCAATTTTATCAAAATCAGACTAAATCAGACATTGATATTGGATATCTAATTCTTTCTAAGACTAAGGTAGGTGGTCTATGGATTATTACTCATGTTTCCATCATTTTATAAATAGTGTTTTTGTGACGCATGCCTGCATTTGCTGCGCATTTCCATAAAAAATGATTCCTCATAATAAATTGAAATATGTACCTTATAATACACTTATTGTGGATTTTTATGTAAATATATAAATCTAACCTTGATCAAAAAACACCTTGTATTTTTCGGATTGAATTTCCCATTATTTTAATTAAATGATTAATTTTTCTAGAATTCATTCTAAGCATTCATCTTGGGTTAGTATTGTAATTTCCCCTTATAATCAATTTCCAAATTGATAACATAACCTTTTAAGTTCCATATTTAAACCTTCTGCTTTATTTTCAATGATCATTCTCATCTTAATTAATTTTTGGCTGAATTATGTTATGATTATTTAATTAATCTTATTTTTTCTAAAAGTATTATTTATAAATAATTTTATGTTTTTATAATAAAACCCCTCATAATGTGGCGCGCTAACCTCTAAATTATAAATTGATGATTTTTTTTATTTATATCATTCTTGTTTTATGTATTTAAGTTTCTCATTTTCCTTTATGATAGTTCTTGTTATGTGGAATTTTGGTGCATGGATACCTTGATTTTCTTAAATATATTATCCCTCCTTTATTATAAATGTTAATGGAACATAAGCACCATCTATGTGATTGGTCAATTGTTTTAACCTAAATGGGTTTATTTATAAATGGTATTTTCCTATATAGGTAAATGGAAAATTAAAAAAATGAAACCTTATATATGTCTCTTTGAACCATGCAAAATGAATATCCATGTTTCACAGAATGAAGTAAATATAATACATGGACTGGATTATGAATGATTATTTTCCGTCATTAAATGAATTTAAAAATTGATTGAAATTAAATGATAATGGTGGAAAAGACACATCGATCAGTGAATGATTATTTACATGATATATTATAAATATTAATCCTTTATATATTGACTTGATAAATCTAAATCACGATAGGTAATGCCATATAGTTTTAATTATTATTATAAATATGATTACGCTTTAACCTAGGCCATTAAAAGATGATATGGGTTTTTTTGGGAATGGAAGTATCACGATCCCTTACATAGAGTGTTGAGTCATGATGGATCACACCATTTAAATTATTGTATTGGTGGGCATGACACACCATTTCCATAGTTGAGTGTTGACTTGATATCATACTCATCAATTCACCGAATGTTGATATGATAGAACACTCACCATCTTGAGTGATGATCATGATGTCTCAAACTCATTATGAGATGTAGGGAATATATTCTTTGATGGAGCTTATAGGATCATTCATACTAGTTACAGATGACTCGGTTATGCCCTCGTCCATGCAACACATAACATTCTTAGTATATGGCCACTTACATCTACACATAATTGGTCAATATAGGTGAATGAAATATATTCATGTAATATGTGAATGTAAATAATTGATACATATGGTTACTATTAATAAAATCATAATAGAAATGAGACAATGAAGGTATAGGCTACATGAGTCCTTTTAAAACCTAAGTGGGATGGTTGTTATTTATTTATTTCTATACTATTAAAATTTCAGATTAGCTACAGTTTTTAAATTAAGTTCACGGGATGGATTCTGGTGTAGACACAATAGGTGGTATCATACAGGGATTTATACCTCACACCATTATCAAGACTCCATTAAATTAGGGTACTTGATTAGAAATTATGTTCATAGGACCATATATTTTAGCTTGAGAGATATGCCTATACTGAAGATTTAGGAGAGCAATATTGAGTTAGAGCTTAGGATTCGCATGGGGACCAACCTTGGGAATTTTTGTTTAATTAATTATTTTTTACTATAATATATCATATTTAGTACAATATTTATTATATTTTATATTATTTATCATTATAATAAAATGCATGCATCTATAAAATAATGGAACTTGCCATTATTTATATTCAGTTTATATTATTCTTCAGCACCTATGTCCTTCTTTTATTAAGGCTTCCACTATTGTATGTTGTTTATTTCCGATATACTACTATGATAATCTGAAATAATGGTATAATATCCCAACTATCATATATTTATCCCCTAAATTCATTGAATAATCCTTAGGCATACTTGAGGCCATGTGACCCATTAGTATGGTAACAATTTTAGTTGTTTGCTTGGTTGGGATGTTAAAGGGTAAATTCTGTATATTTATAGATGAACTTGTAAAATTGTAATAGTACTCTAGAATATATACCATATATATATATTTAATTTAATAAAATTATAGGTGAATTTGACCATCCCTCGATGCAGGAATGGGAAATGGAAACTTATCCTCCATGAATGTGGTGAATCATCATACTAAGGATGATATTTTTATTTTTACGAATAAAAATAGATGTTAATAGAATTGATTATTGATATTTCACTAACACAAAAACATTATAGTATATATATATATACATATGTAGTTATCATTAATATTTTTATAGGGTGTCAAGATATGGTAGAGGAGAAAAGGTATTTTAAAGAGAAAGGAGGAGGATTTTGCCTCTTGAATTTCATCTGCTTGAGAACCTCTTTAAGTAATATAGAAATGGACTTTTAGTGAGTCCAGAAACACTATAATGTTTATATATATAAGGATAAGATAATTTTTAAGAGGATATTCGTGCTAGGATGATCATGGTGGTGAAATTATGTGAATTAAGGAGCTCCCTATTATAATTGAGGTGAATATAATATTAATTTTTATTATTATTACTTAATTTAATAAAAGAATATATTCTTGATAATTTATTATTTCCAAACATAATACTATTCATTTCTATGACATTAAAAACATGAAAACAAATTTTCAAATTTGAAGCAACTATTTTATTATATCCTAGACAAGTCATAGTTATATATATATTTCTTGGATAATCTTAATTACTACAAATAATAATTATTTTATTATTTTGATAACATTTATTTTCTTTTTCCATGAATTTAATTATAATTATATCATCATTGTGAAAGAATTTAAGGAATTTATTTGTTCCTAAAAATTAAAAATAAATTTCCATAAATAATATAAATCATTTATCCTTATAAAGACTATTTATAGTTGAATATAACTTCTATAAATATATATATTAAAATTTTATACTTATTAAAAACAATAGTTTGAGGAGCATGGCATTATCATAAATAAAATATTATATGGTATTCAATGAAAAGAAAGTGGATTCAAAAGCCCCTAAATTAAATACATGGATCATTATGGTTGGAAAATTATCAACCATTAAGATTTTGAAAAAATATAGGTCATTTAAGGGATTGTATAATTTTAATTAAAATCATTTTATTGGTTCATCTTCTTCTTGTAAATACACTGGGTCAGTGTTGTGTTTTCATTAAAGACAATTATTTTATTTTAAAAAATTAATACAAATAGTATCATAGAAATAAATTTTTTATTTTCAATATAATATTTTAAATTCATTAATTATGTGTATTTACTGATATCCATGTGAAGACAACTTTTTTCTTTTTTGAAAATTTTTCTATTCATTTCTTGTATATCAATTGCACAATAATTTAGATAAGATTATGGTCATTTAGGGGATCAAAAATATTTAATTAAAATTATTTTATTGATTTTTCTTCTTCTTGTAAATGCCATGCATCATTATTAAATTTTCGTTAAAGATAGTTATTTTATATAAAAAACATAAAATAATAACTATCATAAAAATATATTATTCATTTTCAATATAATATTATAAATTATTTCATTATGTATATTTAATCATATCCATGTCTGCAATATATATTTTCATTCCATCTCACCAGTAATACTCCTTATAGTCTCTGTACATATTAGTGCATCTATGATGTACTACAAATAGAGATTTATGAGCTTCACATAACAGATCATTAATTTACTGGGAAAAGGCACACATAATATGTTAACAAATATCAAAATACATTATTTATAAACAATTAATTCAAATAAATTACCCTTATTCACCAGTTATACCCTTTTCTATAAGTCATGGAATCCCTTATCCACTTTCTTAATTCTATCTCACATATAAAATTAAACGGACATTTGAAACAATGTAGAGGAATTTCTTTCACCCACAATGTCCAGGCCAAAATCCATCAAAACAATAATCAAAGGGTCATTTTCTGTAGGTAACATTGTTAATATTGTATTAATTTTCTTACTCAATGCATCAACCACATTATTGGTTTTTCCAGGATTTTAGTGAATCTTAAAATTATAATACGTAACCAATTCTATCCATATTCTCAGACTCATGTTCAAATATTTCTAAGTAAATATATATATATATCAGAATTTTATGATTATTATATATTTCCTAGTTTTCTCTATATAAATTATTCATCCAAATTTTCGAGTAAAATCTGCCAAAAACAATGTAAAAATCATGGGTATGATAATTTAACTCATGTGGTTTCAGTTTCCAAGAATTATAATCTATTACCTGATCATTCTCCATTAGAACTCACCCAAGTCCCATTAATGAAGAATCACTTTTGATTAATAAATCTCTATATCTTGGGGGAAAGGAAAAAACAAGGGAATTTAATAACATTCCTTTTTAGTTCCTGAAAATAGTCATCACATTCTTTTTTACATGTAAATTTAACTCCTTTTTATCTAACTTAGTTAGTTTTTATAGATAATAATGAGATGTTTTCAAACAACCATCAGTAATAGCTATCAGATCCATTAAAAATTTGAATATTAATAACATTTTTATATCTTGTATATTCATAAAAAAATTTATTGGGTTC
Organism: Viscum album; assembly: GCA_963277665.1. Lineage (NCBI taxonomy): Eukaryota > Viridiplantae > Streptophyta > Magnoliopsida > Santalales > Viscaceae > Viscum > Viscum album. The sequence continues at coordinate 27,317,040 of OY728123.1, read as the reverse complement.
AAATGTAATTATATCAATACTTATAATGTTCCTAAAAAAATAAATCAGTGGTAACCAGAAATCACATTTTATGAATTTTAAATAGAAATTATTTTCATAAATGGTTTCTAGAAAAATAATTATATGATTTTTAATATCCTTATTACATTTTTAATACAGAAAAATATAATCAATAAAAACAACCATAAACTTATCCAAATATTCATGGAAGAATCTGTTCTAAATAACCATAAATATTGTAGCGTATCTTTTCAACCCAAATGGAATAATTAAAAACTCATAATTCAGATATATATTATGGTTAACTATTATTGAAATTTCATCTAAATTCACCTTCATCCAATGGCACTCGGATCACAAGTAAATATTGGAAAATTAATGTGCTCCATGTAACTGATCGAAAAAGTAATTGATGTGACGAAAAGGATTCTTATTTTTTAATGGGGATGTTATTCCACTCCAATGGACTAAAGGCCTTCAATTTTATTGATTTTTTTTATCCACCTTTCAATGGGTGAGGTGGAACCCTTACAAGGCCCGTAGGCGTTAGTATTACATGGTCCATAGGCCTTAGAGGAATTCAATGCTCGTAGGCTTGAAACATTACATACAACCCAGAATAACTACTTGGAACTGCTACTCCCCAGCATCTTCATCATGAAATCCTCTCTCCACCTTCGTATGGTTGTCCGGCTAGGCTATCCCATGCATGCACAAGCTTCTCCTAATGGCAGGTGATATATCCTCTCATTCTGGAAATTCGTTTAGCTTTTTCTAGGGTGAAAGCTCATTGCTCCTCCTCATGTGACCATATTTACTTTTAACAAATAGAAATAGGTTATTCCCATGATAAACTACTAGGTAAAATAATACTCTTATCAAGAAACTATTGCAACAGATTTTTCAATTCTAGAAGTTTTAGTTGATCCATTGGATAAGGGGGATTTGAAATTTTCTTAGTATTATGAAATAATTCAATAGTATACTCAACCTACAGATTATGAACAACACCATAATTATAATTGGTAGAAATATATGTTTTCATTCACTAATAGAACATAATTTATTTTAATAGTTTCATTACTTTAAATGAAATATTCTAAGTGTATTTCACTTCCAGTTCTAATCAATTTATATTCTTCTTGGTATATTATTATTGTTTTAAAATAATTGAACTAAAATTTATTAGTTTTTTAATCTAATTTAGCATGATAAATTTAAATTCAATCCATACATAAAATAACTTCAATATCAAATATGGGTAGTTCAAGAAATTTTTATTAAAAGAACATTTAATTGATAATAATAGGGATATTACTATAAATCTTGGTTTCTTTTGTCCTTCCACATGGAGCCTCCATTAAATTTTCAATCATACTTTAATAATGCGATATTCTCATTATTCATTTAAATCTATTTTAAATGAAATAATTGTAAGATCATGAATCAAACAAGGTAACAGAATAATTTGAGTTGACAAGTAACATGCATCTCTACTATCTTAGGACACATAGTATCATAATGTCCAAACTCATTTCAATAAAATCATCTTATCATAGAAGTTTCATTATTTTCCTTCTCATTTTAATTATAGTCACAATCCATGTGACCAATATTTCCACATCTAATCAATTTCTCATATTTTAAAATATATTCCCCAGGGTTCTTCTTACCATATTTTTCACATAAAGGGAATTTTATTTTCTTACCTCCAAATTTCATTGATGAATTCTTTCCCAATTCTGTAAAAGATTACTACCTCTTATTCTGGTCCTTATGAGGCATATACATTTTAGACAAATGAATCTTAAAAATTTTCATCACAAAAATCTAATTTCTTAATATTTTTATTTTCCCATGAAACCAATTCTCTTCATAAAATAAGTTTCAATGAAGAGTGAAATCTAACAATTTTAAAATCAATACCTTTACAAAATATGGTATATACCTAGCCTATATTGTGATATTAGAATAATATACCACTACCAAATTATCTACATTCTTCCATAGTTTTTGGAATTTTTTATCTATTCTATGTGAACAATTCTTAGGAAAATATTTTCCTGAAAAAGGATAATAACATTATCTCATTCCATAACATCCAACTCTTATTTCTATCTAGTAATATTAACCGTATACCACCATCGGTTGTATTCTCATTTAAAATGATAAATATATAGGGTTACCATTCAAAATTAAAAACATCCTATGAATTGGAATATTTTTTCTAATGAATTGATCCATACATTATCTACCACAAGATTTGAGGATACACTAAAAGCTGGAGAATGTTTCCTCATAAAATGATCTACTACAGAGATCTTCTTTATTGGTTGATCTAGATACTTCCTTGAATTAATACCAAAACCATTTATATCTTGTTTCGACTGATCTATCACTATTAAAAACTATTCTATTCTAATTCCCACCATTTTATGATACATATTTGGAAGGTTTTTTTCTTTATATTCCTTCTCACCAGATCTTCCTTATTTCCACTATGTAAAACCATTCTAAAGTTTTATATATTATATGAGTCAACATGGTAATGATGAAATTATATATAATTTAACAATAAAGTAAAATAATATATTGGTATTCAATTTCAATTTTCCGAAACCCATAAGTTATCTAAATCCTAATCTGATACGAATTGTAAGGACCTGACCTGAAACAATACATATTCTTGTTATTTTAAAACTAGAAATCAATTTCCTTTCCCAATGATATTTTATGTTTATATTTTTAGATAATTAAGACTAAATCATACTTGGTAAACCTATACATTATAGGTGGAAACAGATATATATTATATATTGTTTCTATATAATAATGGTCTTCAAAATAAAACATGACTTGTCTTTATGAAAAATATTTAAAATTTTCCACTTGATATCATCCATCTGTCTATTCCCCATTATATTCGGTGATTTTTTTAAATAAAATTTATGAGAATAAAATATCATTAATGGAAATAAAAAATGAAACCACTAATCCACTAAAAAATACATTTTTTTCTCTCTTAAACATACCTTTTTTCCTCGAAAAGGGAATCAACTTTTCTAAAAATCATTCTCTTACAACTAGAATATAAAACTATTTTCATGAAAGCTCATAATAAGTTATATAATATATTGGTTGGTAACAAAATACATACTTTTTTATATAAGTATTACTAATGGAGTATCCAAAATTGAAAAAAATAACTCTGGTGCTTCTAATGCATTAGAAGTTATAACACAACCACTCATCCATGGTCTTTCAGGGAAGCACCTCTCATTGATTAATAACATAACCACTCACCATTGTTATTTCATTGTACCACCTATTATTATTTCATAAATGAACCACCCATCATCATAAAGAATTTTAAATAACCATATCACCAACTTATATTATGAAATATTACATGTTACTAGAAAATTCGAGTTGAAAAAAAACTTCTGACAATTTATTAAAAGGAATGAAAGTGTATATAAAGAAATAATAGAGGGCTAAAAGCTCTCCAAAATATATTATAAACAATACTTCATATCCTAGTATGAAAAATCAATCACATATCCAAACTCATCAATAGTATCGTTGTTGGTTATCATAGGTATATTTTTTGATACACTATTCAAATTAGAATAGTACTCCAGAAGTGATACCATATATACATATATATATGTATTAATTTCATTTTAAAAAATTATTATTAAATTTCAATATTTCCATAAATGTGGTATTTTGAAACAAAAACTCATCATCCATGAAGGTTTTGAATACACATAACATGGAAAATGTTTTCATTTTAAACAATAAAATGAGAAGATAAGATATTTTAATATGGATATTGCATAAACAGAATAATATTATAATATATATATATATAACACTACAGATATCACTCAACTTTGTATTGGGGTTTTGGATAAGGTTGAAGGGAAAAGTAATTTAATTGATAAAGAAGGAGGATTTAACCTCGTAAATATTGTTTCCATGAGAACATCCTTAATTCACTTGGAATTGTTCATTTAGTGAGACCAGAAACAATAAAATGTGGATAGGTATGAGAAGAATATAATTTGGTAGGGGATAGTTGAGATACAAGGCTTTATGTGGTGAAATTAATTGATGGTAGTTTTTCCCTTTCATAACTGTGGTGAGGTTCATTTTAGGGATTTCAAAAAATATTAAAATATAATAAGTTTATTTTAATGGGACAAGACTCCAAAATTTCTTATAAAGAATATGGGATTATATTTTAAACAATATTATACCCCCTTTTAGGTATGAAATATTTTTTTTTTAAATTTTTAAATAATTTACTAAAATATTATATTCATGAAAAAAAATTTATATTAAACACAATACTAGTCATTTCTATGACTTTAAAAAATTAAAAAAAAAAGTAAAAAATACAACAAGCTATTTTATTTTATCCAAGATATATTATAATTATCTATATAATTCATATATCCACTTAATTACCTCAAATTAAATTTATTTTACTATTTATAATATCATTTATTTATTTTTCTATTAATTTAATAATTTCTTCATCATAGTTGTGCAATTATTTTATATATTCATTGGTTTCCAAATAGTTAAAAATATATTTTCATATAGGGGATAAAAATTTAATCTTTTGAGATGCTATTTATAGTTAAATATATCTTCAATAAAACAATATATTTATATGATATACCTATTAAAACCATAGTGTGAATATCTTTACTTCTGTTTTTGTAAAATATTATAATGGAACTGATGGAAAGCATGTGGATTCCAAAATTTCATAAATTTGAAACAAGGATAAATGTATTCAACAAATTATCATCCTTTAATTTTTAGACAAATTTTTAGGTCATTTAAGGGTTCTTATAATATTAATTAAAAGTATTTTATTAGTTTTTCTTCTAATTTCACAAGAACTACAACAATGTTTCATAAGAATTAAAGGTAATTATATTTTATATAAAATTTTATAATAATTTTATTTCAAGAAAAATATGAAGATAACATTTTCTATTCATTCATTATGTGTATTAACTCATATCCATATCATGACAACTTAATTAATTTATTAAATTTATTATTTTTTGATATAGTAAGAACTGCACATTACGATGGATAATATTCATATTATATAACTCAAAAATTTAAAATTATCAAAAATATAATCATAAAAACATAATTTTTGATAAAAATGTAATCGAAATACTTCTTTGTATGTAATTATTATCGATAAGAACAAAATTTTGACATTTCCAATATTGCAAAGGCACTGCGTCCACACTGAATATCATATTCATGTGTATCATGAAATAAATTACAATTTATATGTTCTAAATTATTTTTTATAATATTTATTTTATAATATAAAAAATTATCAATTACTTATGTTTAGTAAATTTTAAATCATAATTCTATCATGATAATATCACAAAAAATATTGTATTTTATAAAAATCTTCAAATTTTACTATTCAAAAAAATTGAAAAAAATAAGAAATTTATGAACAAATCCTATGATAATTCTAACATGATGAATTCAAAATTAAAATTTGTTTTGTCAAATTAATTTTATTTTATTTCAAAATAAATATTTTAAATATAATCATTTAAGTAATTATTTTTATAATACTCTTTATTTTAATAATTGCTTAACATATTTATAATGAACATAACTATTTAATTCATGATTACTAATAAATATTGAAACAGATTATCCAATCAATACCTTAGTCATTACATTAAATAGTTTTTATATATGGTTATAGTTTCTAATAGTGTATTAGGAGCTCTATTGGATGTTTTAGTAATTCTAGTGGATCTATAGTAGATTTTAACATTACGTGCTCCCCCATATAGAGAAATATAGTAGAGGAAGAAATGCCTAGCATGGATGGAATGTCTGTAGGGTAAGTGTGACACATGGTAAACCTCTCTCTGTGAAATGGTAATGGTGAAATAGCCAAAGTAAATCATGTTTCTCCTAGAAAATGTAGACGAGTACTCCACTATGTTGTCAACCTTGGTTCTGGTAATTGGGTAGAAAACCTATCAGAAACGATGATTATGGTGTACATATTAGGTCAAGTAGAGAAAACTGATCCTATGAAAACACACCAAGGGAGTTTGTATATTACATATCCATTGGGGATATGTCACAAAGTGTTTTTGGATAAGGGAACAATTCCATGGTGAGACCCTTTCCAGTTTATTTAGAAAAGGTATCGCCATATCATTCTATATATAACCCACATTTAATTTAAGGTGTAAACATGTAGTTTGAGGTTATTCTCATTTTGATATCAAATTCATCTCTTTATTACTCCATAATATTTATTTTGTAGGGTCATTTTCTAGAACTATATAAGGTATCATCTCCCTCCATTTTAATTTTCTTTCGGTTCCCCTTTATCATCACTGATTTTGGTAAAAACCATAAATTGATTGGTGATGATTTCAGCTAATAATGGGTGGAAACCATCAATCATGATATGAATTTTACTCAGTATGGATAGAGGGACTCTCAATAGTATGACCTTACACTGTTGAATTTTATATCATTGAAGGTACATTAATGTATGAATTAAATATATTTTTTTGTTAAATTGGATGAAATTTCCTATTGAATTAATGATTTATATTAGATATTTTTTCTATAATGGTGATGTGAGTGCACCATAAACCGTTCATGAGTGATTTTTTGTTGTTTCTTTATAATATAGTTGACTAGTGAGTTTTATGAAATTATACATAATTATAATAAAATTTTTAAGATAAAATAAATTAATTATAAATTGTTTATAATTAATTATTTAACATTATACCTTGATATAGGTCCTCAAATGATTATTTTATGGTTGGAAAAATCTAGTTATTGATTGATTGGATTATTTTCAAAAAATAGATTTATTATTGTGGTAGTTGGTCCCTATATATTTCAAATATGTTTATGAATTTGATATATTCTAGTGATTTGTCGTTTAACCATTGTGGTTACAGATCAATTATATTATTTTTTTAATAAATTAACCAGATTATAAATAAAATAGATAATTAATTAAGGGATATGATATTCCCTTAAAATATGTCTTGAATCCTTAGTCACTAATGGTTTATATCATTATTATAAATTTATTCCTTGAGATATAATGAACATGAGGGAAATAATTTAAATTGAATGAATGAATAAGATTTAGTGGAACAAGTGAATGTTACCTTAGTAACCTATAAGTGGAGGTAATTTTTAGTTTATAAATGATATCCCCTGGTAATATATTAAGGAACTGTGAAATTCCTTAGAGTTTTATGTCTTATTGAGAAAATTTTTAGAGATATTTATTCCCCTTCTAGTATATGATAACTAGGGGGTATGCTATGGGTATATTATGAATTGTTTGAGTGAGATGGCCGTCTATAGACGTCCTATAAAGTGAGATGGTAATTGAAGAATACCTTAAATCCAATTCCAGTAATAATTTTCATATGAATCTATTTCTATTGTGATGTGATCATGAGTATGTTGAGGGATTTTATTCCCTCTAACTAATGGTCATATCCTAAGAGTAAATATTGTGATTGAGGAACCCATGAAGGTTTTTTAGGTAGTTATGTCACCTAAGGGATTGTGGAGGGTTTCCTATTTAATATTTTAACCTAGAGTGGGTTTTGTGATTGAAATGGGTAATAATAACTCTAGTTTCCACCTTAGTATCGAATCATTGCTATAAGCTTGACATGTCCATAGTGATGAAGTATGGTCTTGCATTTAAGAGGTTGACATCTATTTTTTGAGAAGAGTTTGGTCATTTTTCCAACCCCTATAATTATTGTGATGAGATAATACATTAGGGACACACATCCCTCAATTATTTAAGTGGAATTATTAGGTGGTTATTTGGGATCCAATAGTGTGGTCTATGTGAAATTTCTAGGGCAACTCCCACAGAATTTGGTTGTTCAGAATATTTCATTTTGATGTGATCCTAAATTGAGAGTCTGGGCCTAATGACTAATGTATTCCTAATATATTTCTTTTGGATCTATACCATGATACTCATATTTTGGTATTCGTAGGATATTTTCCAGGGATCTAACTATTCTAAAACTCTTATATTTTTGAATATTTTTTTTCTAAAAATTATTAATACATCTGAGAGTTTGTTTTATAACCAACACTAAAATAAAACAAGACATGAAATATTATATTAATATTATTTAGAAAATTATAATAATAATTAAACTTATATCACTTATATATATATTGATAAACTTAAAATCATTACATTTATAGGATAAACAATTAATATTAAATACTTTTCTCTATCAAATAATTGTTTTTATTTAAAAGAGTTTTTTTATTTTAACCTAAAAATCAACTAAATTTTTTAATAACTATTTTGGTAATATATGATATTTTAATATATGAAATAATATATCTATATTTTCTTATTATAATCTTTATAAAATAGTTCTATGGACATAAAATGTTTAAAATGGTCATTTTTAACAAAAATAGTTTTTTTATATTTTTTATTTTAATTTTATTGAAAATTTTATTAATATCTAATTTTTAATTTTGTATAATATATTTTATTTTCTTGAATCAACATTTTAAAATTATCATGGGGAGAGTTTTTAGGATTTTCATAAAATAATTTACTTTTACATGAATGGTAAAAAAATATTTTTTAATAAATACAATATTGTTTGTAACATTATAATTGGGTAAGTATTACATAAAAACATATAAAATTTCTTATAAGACCAATTTATTTAATGAAAAATAACAATTTCAATATAATTTGTTAATTTTATAAAATCCATGTGTATTTTCCAGGAAACTTAAGTAATATTTTACTATAAAACTAATTTTATCCCCATATATTAATAATAAATTTTCATCACATATAATAATGAAGAAAAAATAAATTAATATAGATTTTATATAATTTTTTTCATATTATTTAATATGGTGAAATACATTCTAATGCATTAAATATGATTAATAAGATTAATTTTAATTAATATGATTATTGTGAAAGTTTTATTTCCAAAGAATTATTTTATTAATGGTTTTCAATTTTTATCTAATAAATAAAATTAATCTATTTAATATGATGCAATTTATAGTATTTATATATATTTTCAAAAATACATTATCACTCATTTAATTATTAATTAATTTTTTATTATATTATGAACAAAAAATTGTAAAAACAACATTCTATACCAAATAAATTTTCTATATATTATATTTTTATTTTTGAAGTTCATTTTCAATTATTTCAAAATTTAATTAGACTTCCTGGAAATAAAATTTTGGATTGGAAAATCAAAATTTTTCATTAAGTTTTGTCTTATATTTTTACCAATGTATAAATTACTTGGGTAAAAATTTGTTTCCATGATAAAAAAAATGAGAAAATGTGAAAGTATAGTGGTAAAACACTTCAAAAAAGATTAAAGCAAGTACGAGAATGAATGGTTGAGTATTTATAGAAATTATTTCACCTAAAAGTTCATTATTTTCCACATTTGTTCCCATTTACCAAAGAATAGTCACATCACATCATTTAAACTGTAATGGGTATTTATAAAATTGTTCTTTTCATCACATATAAAATAATATCACTTTTTCCACATTTCTCTACATATTAAACTACTTTAGAACTACCCAAAAATTTACTTAGTCCCTCCTCTACCATCTCCCAATGTCCATGAATACTTGTTATTACCAATAAAACAACATAAGGATCCTTGATGTTTTAAATAAGCGAGAACATCTAAAGGAAGAGATGATATTATCAACTAAGCTCCCATTATTCTTTATTCGCCTACCCTCATAGGTATATTCTATCTTAAAATTTACGATAAAATATGTATTATTAATAATCATAAGTTATACTATACAAATATAAAATAAATTTTTATCCTTCCACTTAAATTTCTAGGAAATGAATGTGTCACTCGTGCTATATGAGGAATACCTCCTCAATTAGTGATGTTATCTATTTTCCATAATAACTATACAAGGTAGGTCCAAAGGTGGAATAGAGTTAATAAATATGAAATTTAAAATACTATTAATATTTTTAATGTATAAGACAATTCCAACCATATTTATGTTGCATGCAAATATATGAGTTGCCCATGTGTACATGTAAACTACTGCCTAGATGAAAGTGACTTTTTCATTATTCATATAATATTTTATTCCTTGTAAAACACTCTTATAATCCCACCAACCACATTAAAAACATTTAAACAATATAATTATGCTTCTATAATAATCTTATTATTATAAAAACTATGACTTTAATAACCAAGAGTTAGTGATTCCTTTATTACGTTATCGAAGATACAAAGGATTTAATACCAAAGTACTGATCTATCTAGTAGTCTGGGAGTTATATATATATACCTGATACCCATTATATGTTGGTAATAAAATATAAATCATAAAAAAAGTGAACATCCATTATCCAAGAAACTCATTAAACTATTTTTTATTCATAACATAGAGAATGGGATCAAAATAAAGGTGAGATAAAATACCCAATAATGTTTAGTAAGACATAAGCTATAATTAGTAGATAATTAATAATTAATATGGAAATATAAATAAATAAAACTCATGTTATTTAATCAATAACTTCATCATGAAATGAATACAAGGATAATGTCAATGTAATAGTCTCATGGATAATTATAACTGAATTTTTATTGAAGGAAATGCATGATATTGTACATCAAGATATCTAACATCATGATATATATATATATATATATCCTTAAAGTATTTTACGAAGATATTTTAATTGATTTGTTGATATGCACAAGAAAACCATTTTATTTCGACAAATGATTTGTCTTATGACACCTCTCGAAGCATTGATCAGATATTTATATCAAATACCCACTCATCACTGCATCTAAAATTATTTCCACATATATTAAATGATCAATTAAATTCATAAATAATATTCATTTTTAATAAATACAATTATTTATTAAATAATAAATATTATCAATATCTACCCAGTCAATCTTTTACATTCCAAAGTAAAAACCCCTATGTAGAAAAGTTATATTGTTTAGAAAACAATCATACTTGTGATACAATGAATATGGATATTTAATAGTAATATTATTTTATATTTTGATAATAAATTAGTATTTTTGGATAAATTAAATGACTAATAAATTAATAAGAGATAAGAAATGACCATTGATTAATTGGAAATATTTTTTTTAGTAAAATAATATCCTTTAAATAAATATAGAAAAAATAAGCGACGTATTAAAATAATCATTCATTAAGGAGTTGTATGTTAATCCAATTTAAATTTCATATAATATGATAAATATCAAAAATTTGTTAGGATATCAAGGAATTAGATTAATGTATCATACGTTACAAACCTTTTTATTGACATTTTAAAAACAAAATAAAAAAATTGTCCATATTAGAAAAATATGAAATATTCATTTAAAAAATTCAAAAAATTTATGGCTAACATAAAATGTATTTAATAAATAATTTTATTGAGAAAAATAAAGTTTTGAAAACAATTTTTATAAATACCATCCTGGAAGAAAAAAATATCTTAGTAAAAGAGAAATAAATTAGGCTTTTCATTTTAATTTTTTTTGGATGATTCAAGAACAAAATAAGGGAAAATTTAGATGAAAATATGGATATTCTTTAAATAACTAGAGGATAATAAAATATATTTATTTTATGAAATATGGATTAAAGGATTCCTTCAATGAAAATTAATAAAATAAAATAAAAATATTATAAAATAAATTATTACCACTTTGGTAACATTTAAATTATAACACCTTAAATGATTAAACATGAAATGAAAAATTAATTATAATGAATAAATATGTATTAAAAATAAATATATTATATGGTTAGTATAGAAACTATATAACATATAATAGGTTCACAATAATTAATATGTCTCAATGGTGTGTAAATTGAGATGAAATCTCTTACCTTAGGTTTTACCTTAGTTAAACGAGATTTAACAGCAAGTATAAGGGTTTTAAACATGTTTTAAAATTTATAAAACAATAAAAATTATATATATATCATCATATATATGATTTCATTATAATATTTTATCACTTTTCCGCTAATAATATTTTATTTTTACCATTTCATTGTGAATTAACCACATCATTTTTTCATGGTTGTTTTTTCATAGGGGTTCCATTTCTTCATAGTAGAATATAGATTTATCATATTTAGAATAATATTAATGTTATAAATATAATATTTATTCCTTAGATAACTTTTCTTAGTATTTGTTTAAAATTTTACTTGTAAAATGAATCCCATCTCTCCGTAGAGATGATAGGTCGTATGTACACAAGGGTGATGTTATCATTTCCTTAATGGGTGAAAGGGTATAGAATTGGTTGATACATTATCATTTAAAAAAATTAATTTCATAAGTATCATATATATAAATTATTTCTATAATTATGATTTTATGTGTCATTTATGAAAAATCAATTACATCAGTTCTTGTGGCAGAAGTCTGCCATAAACATGGGCAATGGATTTGTTTCCCATTTGATGGAGAATGAGATGGTTGATACTATTCCATAAAAATAAAAACATATTAGTATATGTTATATATTATTTTATAATATAATTTTTAGGCAATAGTTTAACATTGTGAAATAAAAGGTAAAAAAATATCTTAGTAGAGATAATTACCTTCACTTGAAAAAACAAACCTTTCTATATTTTATTAAGGTCCATAATCTTGGTATTTTGAGAAAAATAAAAACTCTAGATCATGGATAATGATTTTTCTAAAAAAAATCTTAAATTTTTGGTTGATCTAAATGTCATGATAGATGTAAATATTTTAGGGGAGGATGTTCCATTTCATAATTGAGTTGAGTGATACCATTGAAATTTTCAAAAGATTTACAATAATTTAACGTCACTTTTTGGATAATGGATCTAAAATAATTAATAATAAAATTTTATAGTGCTAATTTATAAATCTAAACAACAAATGGTGTTTCATAATGTTTTTAATTCTTGTTTACCCTTATTTATTAAGGTCCACCCCTTGTAAACACATTTTTACTTAATCCAAATTAATTAATTTTTACTATTTTTTCTACTAATTATCAAAATGAATTATGTTTCACATAGTACATCATATATATTATTATTATTCCAAATATGTAATCTAATTTTATCAAATTAAATACACAGAAGTGGATGTATTTAATTAAAAAAACAAGAAAAATGTGTTTAAAATGGGTTTACAAGAAACACCTTAATCAAGAATAAGATGATATTACATTAACTGTAAAACAATAATCATCATTATATATAACTGAATTCATATATTTAGATATTTAATATAAAAATTTTCATTTAGATCATTCATCATTAAAGACTATTTTGATTAATTATGATGGGAATAAATGATTCTTTTTAAAATTATTTCTAAAAAATATCCATTTACCTCCAAAATGATCTTATCGTTATTTATAAAAAAAATGATACCCAATACATGGTTAATTCTAAATACTCAAAAAATGGTAAATAAAAAGATTAATAGTTAAATTATACATTTTCTGATTTTTATAAAATCTTATTTCAAAGGGAAAACATAAAAAATCCATTCTAGACATATTTTTACATGTCATGTTCAAAATCAATATTCATCCTATAAAATTATAATTTTTCTACATTGTTATATTAGAATTTTCATTGAATTATATTTTTATTAAAAGATAATGTTCACTTACTATAATTGAATCTTAGGTGTTACACCCTTCCCTCTTATAAAAATTTCCGTTGTGATATTTTTTGTGATATTAATTTATAAACCAATAAGGGGTGTTCATATTTTAAAAATACTCTAGTTCTAACGGTGATTCCTCCATTTTATGATTTATGCACATTTTATTTAATATTCTAGACATATTTTTATTAAATAAAAACTCCATAGAATCAAGAATTTGGAAATGATATTTATAATTAGATGGATTTACGTTCAGTGATATTTCATTATAGGTGATAAAATGTGTTGGGTATAGTATGTGAGTCCATAAAAATGATATATGGAACACATCATATTATTTAGAAAGATTCAATTTCCTTTGAAGATAGAAATCCATAGATCTACTAATTTCTAAAATTTAAAATTTTTATATATACCTAGGGTTAATGTACATTTACTATTGAACCATATATCTCCCTTCTAAGTATATACTTTCATGAAAAAACGATCTCCCACTTGAAATTAAAATTATTTCTTTATGTAGTTCTCATAACTCTTTATACTACATTGAGGTTGTTTTATATGAGTCTGAATAGTTATATCCTTTATTATTATCCCCTTCAAAATTTCTAGGACTACACATTTCACGTCACCAATTTAATCCAAACCTATTGGTGTAGGAAATATCATACCATATAATGCATTATATGGAGTCAGTTTAATAATTGAATTAAAACTATTATTATAAGAATGTTATATTAAAACTAAATAGTAATCCCACATTTCTCGAATGTATTTTTAGAAATAACTTAAAATATCTACTAGTTTTTGAATTGGTGTTTTATATTTCCCTTCAGTTTGAGGATGATAGGTTGTGCTCAAATTAATCTTTGAATTAAGATCCTTCTTAAGAAATTTCTATATTTTTGATATAAATCCTAGATAATGATAAGAAATAATTGAATGAGGTGATCCATGATGTCTTACAAAATCATTAATATAGATTCATGCTTGGAATTCAAGATGTAAGTATTAAATTATAGAAAGGAACTGTATATATTTTGTTATGCAATAAATAATAGCCCCTATTGTATCATTTATTGTATTAATATTTGGTAATTTGTGAAAAAATCCATCATAGTTTAACCCCATTTCAATATAGGAATAGGTTTAGGTTTTATGAAACCTTGGTGATTTTGTCTCTCATCCTTCACCTTTATGAAAAACTAATCATCTTAATACATAATTTGTAAATTACCTCTTCATATTATGACACAAACAATTTCCCCTTAAATACCTATACAAATTTTTACAACAAAGGTGTATATTTAAATTCAATCTATAATAATGTTAAAATAAATCTCATTCGACAGAAGGTATATATAAACATATATCCTCCATAAAAATTTTATAATTCCATATTTATATATGATGCCTTCCAATTTATTAACATTCACGATATTTATTTTCTTTGGAAAATTCTCATCATCAAGTTGAGAAATTTTTACATTTTCTAAAAAATATGGGAAGACAATTTGTTGAAAAATTATTAAGGGTTCACAATCTATAATAATTCCCATATACATATTAACTAAATCCATGACCATTAGATCTCTGTAAATCAAAACTTTGGTTAGAACTCCATGATATATTTTACTCACTACATCAACAACCTCATTTTCATTATATGGGTGGTAATGTATTGAGAAATCATAATACTTAAGTATCATGAGACATCATATTTTCCACATATTGAGATCCATCTTAAAAAATATGTATATTAAACTCTTATGATCATTATATATCTCAAATATTTTCCCATATAGATAATTTCTTTATATGTTCAAAAAATAGTATCATTACTAACTAATCTGAATGGCATGAAGGTGTCACATTTTTTAGATAATCCTATTTATTAATTGGGTTGAGGGGGAACCCTTACATGACGCATATGCCCTATATCACAAGTCTATATACATCACCCAAAGTCTGATAGGCATAATTCCCAATAAATGACCTGAAAACCCAAACAAACTAAACTAGAAATGCCCCTCCATAGAATCTATATCATTGAATGATCCCAGATCCCCACCACTAAATGTCAGTCATAAATCAATTCATTATACGAAGATGTATAGTGCCTAGTACCGATGGTGATTGTCATAACTTCTCATTCTTCAAATCATGTTAGCACAGTTATGGAGGATGTATCATTCTTTGAATTGTCTTTTAGGACCTTATCCGTGTGTTCTACGTGTGTGCCTCTATGGTCTTTATGTACCAAAATCCCATGGACCAAAGTCACGAGGTGGTCTAAAGGCCATATGGCCTGAATTCTATTGGTGAACTGAAGGCTATGTGACATATATGCCCAAACCTATCCCCAAAAGGCCCAAATAAATGAATAATTCTGGTGGATATAGTATTTCTGTTGTAACAACTATAATATATTTTACATTAAATTATATTATATTATTCATGTTTCATTAATTTTTTGATGTATAAGAAATAACTTTATCATTCTGAATGAGGAGACAATTAAGAACCTTCTTCAACGCATCACTATGTTTAACAAATAAATCATTTACAGATGGTAGAGTTTATGTCAGATCATTGACCATACTCATGTTAAATTCTTGAAAACATTATTCATATTCCATTTTCAATATTAACTTTATCCATTTATACGTATTCTTAGTTAATGGTTCATCCAATAGGTAATGTTTTTCAAAAAATCATCAATAGTAACATGAAAACCAAATAAAAATACATACTTCATTTATGTTCATTGGTGTAGGATTTTCTTTAACTACCTTTATCATTGTTGGATCAATTAATATTACATCCTTAGAGATAATATGGGAAAAAAAGAATATTTATGAATTAGAGATTCAAACATGCTTTATTTATTGTATAACTCTTTTCTTTTAAGAGAATAAAGAATAATTTTTATATGATTCTAATTTTCCTCATTTCCTTTATAATACACAAAGATATCAGGAATAAGTATGAAAATAAAATCATTTAAATATTTCATGAACACTCTGTTCATTGCATCCATAAACAAATAGGGTATATTCTTCAATCCAAATAGAATTACTGAATACTCGTAATGTCTATAATTCATTCGATATATTTTCTTTATAATATTTTCATTAGGTAATCAGAATTAAAGACACCCCAAACATTGTTTAGTTTTTATATAATATTTTTCTATATGAATTTTATCAAATAATTCATGAATGTGAGGAAAATGATACATTTGTTTCTAAATTGTAATAATTTCTATATAATCAATTTAGAGACTCATATATCATTATTTATTCTTAAAGACAAGACAAGTGGACCAAGGTAAAAACTAGGGAATATAAATCCATATTTACACAACCCTATAATTTTTTTCATTGCCATAAATAATTCCACATTGTCCATTATATATATATATATTTTATATAGATCTTTTATCATTGATTTAACTAATAGAAAACTTATCCTCATGATTTAGGGTATTTCTAGGTAATTCCTAATAAAATATATCAATGTATTACTATAAAATAATTATATAAACAATTTAATGATTAAATTTCCATCTAAAGACAATGTATTCTCTTCATCCCAAAGTGTTTCATTCAAAATAGATATTGGGGATGTCTTGAAACTTAACCCTCTTGATGAAGACTCCCCTCTAAAGATAATGAATTCCACATCATCATCATAAATGATTATTTCCTTCTATTTAAATTTTTTTGCATCATATGTTGAAATATTATCCATACCATGTAATATATTATATAAAACATTATTTATAATAATAATTATAGAAAATAAACCATGATTATGTGTTATAATGGGAACCGCCTGACCAATCTTTATTATAGTGTGATTTTTGCAAAGATTTTTGACTTTGAACTACTTTATTATGGTTCTTGGAAAATATATATTTTTAATAGAGAACATTTAATAAATAAAATAGTGTGAGGATCTATAAGTAAATAATGTATAATATAAATTTTAAGATATTATTAAATTACATTCCACCTCATATTTTGGAACTTCATCCTCAGATGTTGTGATCACATAAGCTAGGCCTTCTCTCTTTGGATTCTTCAATGGAGGAATCAATTAATGCTTGTGTCATTTGACTAAATAATTACCTATTTCATTATAGTTTAAGAACTAGATATTAATGGTATATTCCTTTAATTTACATTAATTATAAATATTACCCTTATATCTAGACTCATAACAAACTCCAATGCCCTTAAGCATTTTATAGGATGTTTCATTCCATTATTTTAAAATGCTGGTAATGGAATCATTTTCTTCTTAGTCTTTGATTTGTTACCATTTTTGGTGTTGGGTTGAAAATTTTTTCTCTTTCTTTCCGTTGAATATAAATGGTCAAGAAAATTACCCCTTTGTTTTGATGTAACATAAAACGTTTTCATCATGTGATGAATGTTGTTGAGAGACTAATGCCATTTGGAAATATAGACTAATCCCATCAATGAAATGGTCAATATTATACTATACATTATTTATAATATACATACCAAACTAGGATAGTATTTTAATTGTTTCCTCATACTCTGCAACACTTTGGTCTTCCATTTTCATTAATCTGAGTAACATTCACATCACTTCAATTTTCTTCTCTTGAGGGAAATATCGGTCAAATAATTTTACTATAAAATATCACCATTCAATGTTATTAATTTCTTATTCCTATATATTATTCTCAATCAATGACCACCACTGATAATAATATCCTTTGATAAAATATACTACATGTATAACTTCTTTGAATTCATTGCAAAACAAATACCAAAATATATTTTGATGGGATATAATCTATTGTTCAGCTGAAACAATATTAGAATCTCCACTAAATTATATGGTATTTTGTCTCATTAAATAATTAAATATAGGTTTATCATATTGTAGAATATCTTTTCTATCCATATTTTTAAGTTTATTAGTCATATACTGGGTCAACGTCCATAAAATGGCCATGATCTGCTCACCTGTAATAGTAGATATATTTCCATGCTTAGATGGGTAATGAGACCATTTTCATGAAGTATTAATAACACTATTTCAATCATGTCCCATTTCTAAATAATGGAATATAATAAATTCTTTAAAAAATATGAATTTTAAATCATGTTATCTTACTCTATATCTAGTGTGTCACTTGACATAAATTGAATGTTTATACACTATTAATATCACAATAATAAACTTGGTTTCTCATTAGATAACATTAAATCATCAAAAAAAATTCTATATCTTTCATAATGGTTTGTAAATATTATTATAATTAACTAAATAATATTACCCAGGTGTTTCAAACCATGTGTTCTATAAGGGTACCCTCACTATTCAATTTAATGATTTTCGAGATATACTCAAAAAACTCCTTTTAAGGCTAATACACAAAGATGTATTTATATTAAATCCAAATACCCTTGTAATATCCATAAATGGTATTATTTCTAGAAAAAACCCATATATTATATAACTTACCAACAAATTTATGATATTTTCCAATAAATAGGAATTTCACAAAAGATTTTCATAGTTTTATAATATTAAATAAATGATTTCCAAGATCTATTTCCCAATGATTCTACTAAACTTCCCCTTATAAAAACTATAAAAAACCTGACTCGACTAAATTAGAGTTAGAGGTTATATTATTACATTGGAATAGTTATAAGGGATATAATCCTACTGAACCAACTATTTATGTTGTATTAGAGAGTGAGATACAGATATGATTCCCATTTGATAATGGGAATAAAATATATATCATAATAAAATTCAATATTATGCGTCCATGAAACTAAATAAATATTTGTTCATCATAAACTTAGAAAATAAAAAATTAAAGTTTAGATAAAATTATTTATAATGTATATATACAAAATAATATTTTAAGAGAATATAATGCTTAATTAATATGTATTGGTAAATAACGTAAAACACATTCCATTTATTCCATAACTGGAGAAAAAATGAATCCATTGGTAAAATCACAATAATAATATCATGGATAATAATAATTTCATTCTAAATAAAGTAAATGAATAGAATTTTACATCATGGTAATAAACATAATTATATATATATAATAAAATGATTCATCTATAGAATTTTAATTTATGTGTAGGTATACACTCGAAACCCATTTTATCTGGAAAATGGATTAGTATCATGAGAACTTTAAATGTTGTAAGACCTCATACTTAAACATTAAAAATGAAATTTTTTTAACTTGGTTTCACATTCGAGGATATGTTTAGGTTAGAGTTTTAGATAATTATGAATAAATATATCAATGAGAACTCATACATTACAATTGAACAGTTATACTCAATATCCACTTTTTCCACAATATAAAACTATTTAAATTAAAACATGATTATTATTTATCAAAATTTATCACAATTATCCCACTAATCTCATCCTTTTCTCTATTTCACCTTAAACCCACCGGATGATATTTAAAAAAAATGGGATGAGCACTAAATATTAATAATTCATATTAAAAGAAAGGAAGCCATTAGTTCTGTAAAAACATGGAACTCATATAAATTTTACCTTTATCTTAAAATATCTTTGAAAATATTAAATAAAAAACATTAAATTCATAAAAACACACATTTGTTTCAATGAAAATCAATAAAACCAGTAGAAATTAATTAAAACAACATTTATTGATATAGAGAATCATATACATAATACCCTTAAAAACCCATTTAAATAGCAATAACAACATAAAAAACCCAATTAAGATATTTTGGGCTTACCTAGTGTTATTTGCACCTCCCAATGTTATGAAATAAGAGTATTACCTAACACTCTCTAGGCCACCCCCATGTTAAGATATACAAGCTTTCTAGGTGTTGTCTTGGCCACCTCAAGTTAAACTAAAATAGCCTTACCCTATGCAATTTAAGCCACCCCATGTATAAGATACACCAGGCTCAACCAATTATAATAATTATCTATTACCATGTCATTAATAATACAAATTAATAAAAAACCCTTTGAAAAACTCATTTAATCACATATGATAAACAATTTTTTATAAAAAATATTCTTTTCTATAAAAACACTTTTAATGCAAAAAATCGAAAAGATTGGGGATGAGAGTATTTTAATAAATTAAATATGTTAGCATCCAATGGATGATTGAAATTGAATAATATTCCGGGTAGTGGGAATGTTATTTGCATGAATGCTAAGAATAAATCATTCCTTTTGTTATTTATCAAAATGTTTTTTATAAAACACATAAAAAATTTACACTTGAAAACCTTGGAATAAAATTAAATAATAGATAAAAAATATAATTTATAATCATTTTATATCCATGAAAATAGATATGCAAACTAATATCAAGAATAATAAAATTTTAAAAAATATATGATCATTAAATCATTAAACATTCAAGTTGTCCCATACCACTTTTAACACTTAAATCACAAGACCCATAAAAGAATAACATTTAACAAAACATTAAATAACATGATAATAAATAGTTTAAGGATTTTATATATCCAAGTGGGAGTTATATACACATAATAAATTAATTTTTGTTTATTATGTTAAAAAATTCATCAATTAATAGATACTGAGAAGAAGTACCCTACCTTGAGTCTCACTCTCAACATATAATCTTTATGTTCCTCCTCTTCAGACCACCTCCTCTACTTATCACCTTAAGACAAATAAATATAGTTTTCTGACTAAAATAAGATGTCTAGAATGTTTATAGGGATTCTAGTAGGGTAATTTGGCAGATCATGGATGAACCAAATAGTTTTTTAGTGGGAATAATATAGCATAAGTGGTTTCATTTAATAAGAGAATGGAGGGACACTCTTGGAAATTTTAAAAAAATTAAATTAATATAAGTTTCATTTTTTAGAAATTTCTCATATAAATTTTATTTATAAGATATGATTATTTTTTGAAAAAATCACTTCATCCAATGAAACATAGATTTGTTTTGGATATTTTTTATTCCTTATCTTTTAGCTTCAACCCTTATTTAACATCTTTAACTCTTATGGTGATAACATGTGTTTTTATTCTGTAAGGGTTAATATAATTACAATAATTTGAAAAAATAATACTGAATGTGTTATTGAAGATATTTTGATATTTATCCCAATCAATTATCCAATTTTAAGATTTTTATGAATTTTATATCCTTTAATAAAATATTAATTCTTTTAAAATATCATTAATGTCAAATTTTTGAAACTATTCATTATATGACTTCTTAAAAATAACATAAAAACATGATATCTTAGAAAAAACACTATTAAAACATCAATAAAAAGTCAAATTAATCTATAAAATTCGTGGATGACATTAAGTATCTCAAATTATATTTATTTTAGAATTTTATAAAAATTTATTTCATATTTCTATTAATTAAACAATTATTGTTCATCACTATGCATGCCATTATTTTAATTATATTTACCTAAGAAATAAAAATAAATTATCATAAAAAATATATATTTTAATATACTATTTATGGTCGACGATATCCCCTATATAGCCGCATATTAATAATAATTCACTAGTTAAATATAAAATTGTAACAAAATTATATTTTCATTAAATAAAATACTTCAAATGGATAAAGAATATAAGTGGATCTACGATCTCATAAATTTTCCATTTTATGATTTTTCTCAGAACAAATCATCCAATAAAATTAAGAAATTTTTTATGATAATTTTCAAATATTTATAATATTATTTGTACCCTTAATTTTTAGATTTACCTTTAACCGTGGTAGTAAAAATATCCAGACACCGTTCATATTTTGTACAAAAAAATTAATAAGGACATATTTTCTAAAAATATAAGTTTTTATTAAAAATATATTGTTAATTTTATAAAATTAAAAACACATATTTTTCTAAAAGTATTTTAAAATTAATCCAATTTGAAGAATATGAAAACATGTTTTTAAAGTGAAAACGTTAAAATATTAAATTTTATTTATATCGAAATTCAATGTTAAATTGATTATAATAAAAATAATTATATAAAATGATAAAATATTGATATAAATATAATTTCAAAACAATAAAGAATATAAATTATCACTTAATAAAATCTATGAATAATTTTGTTTTTAATTAAAATGCAGTATTTTCACTATTAATAAAAACATGAAACATATCAAGAACATAACAAAAATTTAATCAAAATAAATTTTTATATTCATATTTATAATAATAAGTTTATTTTATCAAATATAATTTATAAAATTTTAAAAAACTATTTTTAAAACAAGTGTTCCATCAAAATGTGGCAAAATTACTATTTTTTGGAAAAAATCTTCATTTACATGTAAAATTTTATGTATTCATATATATTATTTAGAAAAAAAATAAAACGATTGTTAAACATTATTTTGAATATATAATATATATTTAATTAATATAATCGAAAAAGGGTGATTTTTTTTATTGGGATAAAACACAACTCTAAACATCTGAAATTTTTTTCAGAAAAAAATTTTCTTTTGTAAAAAATATGGATTTACATTCATTTAAAATTAATTTATCAAATAATTATATATAAATGATTAATAAATATTTTTTTAGTCCATTTAATCTTTTTTATACTCTCCATTCTAATCGCTAGATGATAACATTCATATTTATTAATAATATTTAGTTCTTCATTTAACCTTGATATGGTGTATCATATATGCTATCGAACATAGTGATTCTTTTTAAAAACACAGGATGTTACATTATCCCCATAATAAATTCTATACTCGTAATCTGAACATGGGCTTAGGAACGAGAGTTTAACTATTCACATTTCCATTTTTGAAATCCCACATCAGAAAAATATTAATTAAACTTCAACTTTAAAGGAAATAAAAGGAAGTATGAAGTTCACCTATGATAACACATACTAGGTTTCCAAGTAGGAAAACATGGATATGGTACTCAAAACTAACTCTCAAGGGATAATATATAGTGATATAGAATGTGATCATAGGAAATATAACCATCAAAAAACCATAAATATGTGATGAGTTAAAAGGAAATTGATAAAAGTAAATGGATAACATTTTTTTTCAAAAATAGTTTAATGAAGTTAAGGAATTTGGTTACTTTATAAACTAATAAAATAACTATATATATACATACATGAAAAGAATAGTTTAATAAATTAATAAATTTCTCACACAAACACAACTTTTTTTTACCAAACTATGAGTTTTCTAGATGAATTTTTCATTCTTGAAGCACTACAAGAAACTTCTAGAGAGTCACATAATCCACAGAATATTAACTATAAATTTATAGTATCATGAAAGGTTAAAAAAACTAAGATGAATAGAAAAAAATAATATAATTACCCAAAAGAATAAATACTATAATGATGAAATACTACTTAAATCTTTAATATTCAACAATAATACCCAAAGTTTTACATAGATCATTCCAAAAACAACTATCCATAAAATTTCGTGAAAATATTCCCAACTATGATTAAAACCCGAAAAATAAAAAGGATTCGATCACATGGTCTTACATGATTTATTTTATGAATTATCTCCAAGTAACATGAATTACTCTTGATGTCTCATACCAAAAAGTAATTTCCTTAGTAATCTTCATGATACTCTATCTATTACCATAAATAAACTGAATCACCATTAGTCCACAATTAAGTCATATATTCTCCCAAACTACAATTCATCATTTATTTGGTAAAATAAAATCACATAGTATTCAGTTTATCTTAATCTTTTAAAGTTCTCAATGTAGTGAATCTCTTCTAAAATAAAATTACTTTCTTAATCACGAAATTATTTTCCAATCCTAGGGTTATATATTAGAAAATACATATTTTCATGAAATAAAAATTTTACTGACCTATAAAATCGTTTCACTGGAAAGAAAATGTAATACTAATCAGGATATCACGTAGTCCAGTTGTAGGCGATGCAACCATGTCTCCCTTCGGTTGTGGGTTCAATTCCCACGACCTTACTGGATGTAATGGGTTTCTACACAGTATTTGAATTTCTATTTTCCCAAACCTGTATTAATATAATCATTATATAATTCTATAAATGTGAGAAATATCCTCCAAATAACCTTAATATTTTTTTAACCACAATGGTTTCTCATGTCATTCAATTTTCATCCCAAAATGTAATAACCCATCTTTTCCTCAAGAATAACTATATCCAAAAATACTGTTAGTCCACAAAAAAATCACAACAAAAATCTTTAAAGGGGATTTCTATGAAACTAATGTTATGATCAAACTAAAAATTATAAACCTATGATAATATCAATAACTCTTAATAATTCATCATAGCCTCAAAATTTTCAAAACCATCCATTTCATACCAACTATAATGTCCTAGCCTTAAATGTTCCATATCCTAATGCTTTTAAACCAGGTTTCACATTTGAAGATAATTTTAGTTTATTGTTTTAGAGAGTTAGGACAATATTTTATAAATTAGACCCATTTATTATAAGTGGAAAATTATACTCAATATCCAATTTTTCCACAATATAAAACTCTTTAAAGTAATCATAAAATCTCTTTTTGAAAATTATTCACAATATACATCTTGTTCTAATCCATATCTCATATCCCCCTTAAACCCTTTGAAATTCATTTTAAAAACATTGGATGGTCACAACAACTCATTAAGGGATATAAAATGAAAGGAATCATTCAGTTTTGTAATAACATAAAAACCCATATAACATTTACATTTATCCTTGATGTTATTTTGGATTATTAAATAATACATTTTTACATGAAAAAAACTAATAATTTAAACAAATAAATTTATTAAAACCAATATAAATCAATTAAAATTCATTTTTGTGACTTAGAACATCATATACATAGACCCCATTCGAACCCTTTTCAATAGGAATAACCATATGACTTACTTACATTAATGATATTACGAGTATACCTAGCACTATATGGTCCAACCCAAGTTATGTTATCATGGGATTACCTATTTATCTCAAGGACACTCCCATTTTAATCTATAATATCCAACCATGGATTTATTTGGTCCACCTGATGTTAAATTGTAACGGGCTTAACCCACACTATCTAATCCACCTAATGTATAAGCTATATTGGTATCACCTATTTAGAATAATTCTAAATTACAATATTTTTAACAAAAAAATTCCATCATAATCCCCTTTAAAGAACACTTTATATCCCATGTGAGAACCAATTTTTTATAAAAATACCCTTTTCTTTTAAAAACCCACTTTCAATACATAAATTTTCCAAAAAAATAATGGAAGGTGGTTTTTCATTTCAAAAATATGTAATCTTTAAAAGTAATCTATAAATTAAATAATCTTCATGGTAGTGGGATATCCTTTTTCATTGTGTTTGTTAACAATTGAACATTTCTTTTTTCGTTTGTCAAAACGTTCCTTATAAAACAAGTAAAAAATAATTATATTGAAAACCTTTAAATAAAATTATAAATATTAAAAAATGTCCATTATAATCCATTTATATAAATACAATAAATATGTAAATTAATTTAAATAATATATACATTTAGTAAATTATTATGATAATTAAATCATTAAACATTCAAGGTCTCCAATTCCACTTTTAACATCTAAATATTAATCCCATGAAATAAAAAATTTAACAAAACAATTAATATCCAGATAATAAAAAAGTTAATGATATGAAATGACAAAGGGGTTGTAAATAAATCTAAAAAATAAGGTTGGTATATAACATAAAAATATTCCTCAATGAATGGAGATTCAATTGAAGTCCATTACTTTGAGTCTGGCTAATCGTTTACAATATTTATATTAACTTCCGTGAACCTCATACTTGGATTATCACCTCAAGAGAAATAAGAATGATGTGATACCTAAACTAGTATCTATTGAATATGGGGAGGGATTTGATGAAACAATTATAGCACTTCAATGTACCAAATGGGGTTTTAAGGGTGAATAATACAGAAGAAGTGCTGTCTTTTTATAAGAGAAAGTAGTTCCACACTTGGAAATCATTAAAATATTAAATTAATATAAATTAATTTTTTAATAAAATGTGCTGCAAACTTATTTATTTCAAATATAAGATTATTTTTCGGACTAAATCCGTTCACATAATTAAAATTACATATGTTCTGACAATTTTTAATTCTTAACCTTTAGCTTTAACACTTATTTATCCCTTTTAACTCTTACTGTGAGAACATGTGTTTTTACTATTTTAGGGATAACATATTTAATACAAAATCCCAAACAACCAATAAATGAGTCATCGATTACATTTTGAAATCTAAACCAATTATTTTCTATAATTTTTTATTTTTATGAATTTTAAATCATTTAATAAAATATTATTTATTTTAAAATATAATTAATTTAAATTTTGGTACTATTCATTACTTGAATTTTTAAAAACGTCATAAAAACATGAAATCATGGAAAAAACTCTTTTAAAATATTACTAATATTTCAAATTAATCAGGTAAATTCATTGAATATATTTATTATATTAAATTTATTATTTTCAAAAGTATATATTATTATTTATTTGATATTTGTTTTAAGTAAACAATTAATAGAAAATCATTGTGGAAGCATTTAATTTAATTATTTCTTCCCAAAAAATCTAAAAAAATTAATCATTCTAATGAAAAAATGATTTAATTAAAAAATTAAATTTATAGCCTAATAAATTCAATAGGTTACCATATATTATAAATATTTCACTTTATAAAAACAAAAGTATGTCAAAATTGACTTTTTTTAATAAAATACTATAAAGAGATTAATGTAATACATGTTTATCCAAGAGCCCATAAAATTGGCAGATGGATGATTTTTGTTTATAATAAATAATAAAATAAAATTAAGACATGTTTTTGGGTAATTTTCAAATATTGATAATATTTTTTTTAACCCTGATTATCCAATTTACCCTTAAGTGTGATAATACAAATTACCAATATCACTATTCATATTTTTTCCACAAATAAAATGGAAATATTTACGAAATTTTGACCTATTGATTACAAATATAGAATCTATTTTTAAAATTCCAAAAATATAATTGGGTAAAAGAAATGTAAAATTAATCCCATTGATGGAATGATGAAACATTTATTTTAAAATGAAACCCCTTGAAAATATTAAAAAAATTATATCCAAATTTAATGTGATATTTTTTAAAATTACCTTAATTATATTAAATGATAAAATATTGATCTAATTATACTTTAAAAAATTCAAAAATATAATTTAACAATATAAACAAATTGATGAAAAACATTTCTTCAATTAAAATATAGTATTTTTCAATATTCATCAAAAAAATTTACTTATTAGAAAATACCAAAAATTAAACCATGGTAAATTATTTTATTTTTATTTAAAATAAGAAGATTATTTTTTTAAATATAATTTATCGAATTTTCAAAAACTATATTTAAAAAAGTGCACATTCAAAAGACCGAAAAAATTACCTATTTAGAAAAATAATTCTTTTATGCATAGAATGTGATTTGTTCATATATAATATATATATATAACATTATATAAATGTAAATTAAATATTGAATATATTATATATGTTTCATTAAATAATCCAAAAGGTGTGATTTTTTCAATTATTGGAATAAAAAACACTTGTAAACATTTAAAATGTTTATTGGAAAAACATTTCCTTTTAATTTAAAAAGGGTTTTAAATTAATTTATAATTACTTTCTCAAATAATTATTTATAAATGTGTTGAATATATTTTCAAATTTTATTTAATCCAATTCTTACCCACCATTATAATGTCTAGGTGATAACTTCATTATTTAATAATAATGTTTAATTATTCATTTAAGCTCGATGAGGTGTATCATGTGCGCTATCGAACATATTGTTTCATTTTAAAAAATCAATCTATCACAGATTTGCATGGGGATATCAATGAATAATCCTCACCGGTCACTGCATTTCAAAATCATTAATTTTATATTTAATGATAAATTAAATTCATAAAAATGTTTTGTTTTAGTAAATATTTTTATTAATCAAACAATACAGAATATCAATATTTCCCCAGACAATCATATATATTTCAAACTAAAATATGGTATATAAATATGTTAGGTGGTATATATAATATTTATATACATGATTTAAATAATTTGTATATTTGAAAAAATTTTAATATCTAATTATCATAAAAAAGAGGATGTTTCGAGATAATATTAATGACCAAAAAATTAATAAGAGATAAAAGATGATTATCATTTAATATAAAATATATGTTTGGTAATGACATCATGTACCTTGGAGAAATAAAGAAAAAGAAAGTGAAATATTAAAATTACATTTAATTTTAGACTTTTTTGTAAATAAATTTAATTTGTGTAGAATAAGATAAATATCATACAATATTTGTTGCAGTGTAAAAGTCCTTTAACATCATATATGTTAAAAACATTTAACTTGAATTTTTATTAAAAGATTCCAAAACAAAAATTTTAGAAAAAATCTTAATATTCCTTTAAAAACATAAAAATATTCATGGAAATTTTAAAATTTCCTTAATAAATTTATTGAATGATATAATGGACTTTAAAAAAACAATAGTGTGTAAATGGAAGAAAAATTTATCTGATTAGAAAAGAAAAATTTGGTTTTTATTTAAAACATTTGTTTTTTTGAATAATGATTAAAAAAGGAGAAAATATGAAAGAACATATTTAAAATCCATATATATCCAAGTTATAAGAAAATATTTTTGTGTTATGAAGTATATATTATAAGACTCTTATAATTAAAATTAATGTAATCCCAAAAAAATTACAATATCAAAAACATCCTTACCACTATGGTAATTTTAAATTTTAACTATTTAAAGACTAAACATGAATTAAAAATTTAATCATTAAGTAGAAGTATTTATTTATTTTAATTATATAAATGTTTTTATATATAAAACACATAAATGTGAATATAAGCATAATAAAAAATATGTCTCAATGAAGTGTAAATTGAGACAAAATCTCTTACCTCGCAATTCCCTTTAACTGAAAGTGCTTTAACATCAATTATAATGGTTTTAAACATGTTATTAATTTATACTAAAAATATATTCATATTTATAATGTCATATAATATATTTTTACAACATATTTCCAGATGTTTGCTAATAATAATTCATTATTTCCATTCTTTCAGGTGTCAACAACTTCACTTCTCTTTCATCTTTTAGTTACAGGGGTTTTGGTTCTATTCCATATAATATAGTTCTATAATTTGAAAAATTGTATTAATGTAATACATATCATATTTATTCATTTTATACCTTGTTTTAATAATTCACAAAATTTAGACATAGAAAATTATTCAAATAGATTCATGGAGACATCATATCGTACGTATGCATGAGTGATGTTATAATTTTATAAATGGGAGGAAGGGTAAGGATATTTATGATATATTAACATTAAAAAATAAATATCATGTCATAAATATCATTTATATTAACTATTTACATAATTATTATTATCTATGTGTGTCAGTGACCGAAAAAATATTATATCGGTCTATGACGCGGTAGTTCATTGTACACACGATCATGTGTTTTTCCCCCAATTGATAGAGAATGAGATGGATTAATATTATCCCATAAACATTCCTAAATAAAATTATATGAAAGATATTTGGTTTATTATATTATAATATCTACATATATAATTTAATGTGGTAAAAGATATATTAAAAAAATAAAGATATTGGTGAAAACAATTACCTTCACTTCGAAACGCCTTCTTGGATATATTTTTTAAGGATTCACGGGTTGCAATTTTGGAATACTAGTAGATATAGAATGTGGATAATGATATATTGGAGATATTTATTCATTTTTTTGTTATTCTACATGGATTTAACAGTTTTAATATGTGAGGGTAGGATATTCCCTTTATAGATTTGGTGAGTGGCACACTTAAACTTTTTAAATGGTTTACTATAATGTTAAGTAAATTTAATGAAAAAATAGCTCAAATATAGATTATATTGTAAATTTATAATTTTATGAGAAATATAAAATAAACCAAAATGGTTTAATAATGTTTTATGTCATTTTAATTCTTATCTTTTTAGATTAAACCCCGTTAAACATGTTATTACTTTAACTGTGGTAATTAAGTTTTACTATTTTTCCTATTCATTATAAAAAACCATAAGTTAGAATTATTAAATAAAATTAATTATTAGAATTCAAAATTATTAGTTCATTTTATCATATTAAATTCACATAGTTTTTATAATTTAATATAAAATAAACTGATAAAATGTGTTTAAAAATAGTTTTTTAGGAAAATATTTTTCAAGCAAATGATGATCTTATATTAAGTACATGACTATTAATAATTATTATATGGATTTAAATTTTTATATTTAAATATATATCTATGAATTTTATTCATACTATTCATCATTTGGGACTATTTTAAATAATTAAAATGGAAAGACAATTTGATTTTTTAAAAAACAATTTCTAAAAAATATCCCATACTATCTCCAAATGTTCATTTTTTTATTTATTTTAAAAATGATCAAAAATAATTAGTTAATTATACATATTATAAAATATTATTATAAATAAAATGATAAATGTTTAAATAATAAATTTTT
Source organism: Viscum album (assembly GCA_963277665.1). Taxonomy (NCBI): domain Eukaryota; kingdom Viridiplantae; phylum Streptophyta; class Magnoliopsida; order Santalales; family Viscaceae; genus Viscum; species Viscum album. Next base: position 27,285,553 of record OY728123.1, on the reverse strand, counting down.
AATTATTCATAAATGAATATTTCAAAGGGAGAACTTAAAAATTTCAGTATGTGCTTATTTTGAACTATTAAGTTCAAAATCAATATTTATACAATCAAATTATAATTTTTATGAAATGTATTGTTAATTTAAATTTTATTATTATTTTATAAAAATATAATTTTTACATTCTATAATTAAATATTGTATTTTAAAATTATTCGAAAAGAATTACTTTTTCAACAAAACTCACCCATAGATTATATCTAGTTCTTATAAGGTAAGTTTAACAACATACATGATCAATGAAATAATAAAATCATAGATAGATATGGAAACCGAATAAGTGGTGTTATTAGACATTAAATAGAAACAAATTCATTGTTTTTATTTCTAAAAATATTATATTATTATTTAACTTATTATTAATACCACTCATTAATCGTTAAAAAATAAATAAATAATTGAAATAAATATATTTATTATCATTAATAACGAAAATAATTCACAAATGAAATTATAAATGTATAAATAAACATCAAACATAAGATATAGTACATTAAATTCTCTCTGAATGATTAAATTTTAATCTTTAAATGAAAATTATCTCTATAGTTTTGAATCAAGTACTGAACAAAACAATCAAAGTTAGAAATATTTAATGATCAAAATAAAATATAAATAACTAATATAGTCTTAATAAAAAATTATAAATGGATTTTATAAAATGTTATTGGTATAAATAATTTTACTAAATTTTTGATTAATATATTTTTTCATGTGATGTTAGAGAATATATAGCTAAGCAGGAAAGATGTTTATTTTTACACATTTTCAATTTCATGAGACCAGTTTGATATTGTACACCAGTGTTTCTTTTTTATAGTGTATTCACGAACCTATTTCCTTAATTTGTATGGAGTTTTTTCATCTCATTAAAATGAAAATGACTTATGTTTTTTAGATCTTGGGTCTAATTTATTAGAATTCTATATAATACTTTGATACCTATACACATGATTGAGCATTTTAGTAGTCTTAGTAGACTAATAAATAAATAAATATTAAATACATCATTTCAATTCATAATAAAATTATCATCATATATAATTAATTTTCATATGTATTGGTCTTCTGGGATTTATGGGAAAACATAAAACTATTTAAAGGTGTGATCTCATAATATCAATAAAGGGATAGTATACAATGAAATTTATTACATATAAAACACTATGGGATAAATTAATCAACTGAGTTAGGGCATAAAAAAGTAAATTTATAAAATTAATAACATTATGAAAAATATTATAATAAATATATGGCTAAATAATAATAATTAATCATTTAGTAATGGGAATTCATTATATAATACATCTTAAAAATACAGTCAATATATTGTTCTATAAATTCATATGGAAAATGTAGGGATTCTCTTATTACCCAATATTAGTTATATCATCAGACATAAAAGAACATTTAGGGTATATATAATTCTAATACACACCCATACCATAAAATTATAATGCAATACATATCAAAATAAATAATTTTATCACCTAATGTTTGTTGAATTAATAACATTTCATAATTTCTTAATGAAGTCTATCAGACACATATATTCCATATAGAACAATGGAATATATGGTATGAGAATATTTTTCCCAATTAAAGAATAAATTATGATATCCAAGTGAAATATCTTATCATATTTAAATAATAACACAAAATTTCATAATGTTCAAAAAAAATACCCTTATCAAAAAAATATATGAGATTTTTAGTTATCGGTTGTTCATAAGGATGAAGACAATTATAGATTTAAGGTAGATAAATAAATTAATAATAAAATGTAGGAGAAATTTTATATAAATTCTTTTTAATGTGTTTTCAAGAGCATATAAACTATCCAATAATACCCATCAAGAGTTCCAAACAAGGTTCATATGAAGTAGCCCTTCACCATGCACCATAATGATGATTGGGTTATCCCTAAACAAATATTTTTAAGGTTATAACATCTAGATACATTTATTCCAATACCAATAGCACTTGCAGTATCCTAGAAGGTATTTTGTTTCTTGATAAATTCATAAACACATTACTTATCAAAATTTATGATGGATTTATGGCCGCAATGTTTTTTGAGTAATATAAAGGATAAGGTAAAAGAAATAATTTCAGGGAATAAATAATATCTAATAAAAAATAAATCAAATTTAACATAATACCATATAAATAAACATATGGTGTTATTTTTAAAATATTTTTGAATTACATTTTAATAATTATATTATACTGGAAAAAGGACTATGGATAATGGAGGATGCTTACCATGAGAGGATGCTCCTTATGGATTGATATGCTCACCTTAAAATCCTAGGGATTAATTGGGAGGGATTTAGAGAGTGATAGAGAGAAAAATTTAATAATTATAGGACATTGAGTATAGAGTGAGGGAGGAAAGGGTGGGAATTTAAAATTTTGGAGGGTTTGTTTCACAGGTAAAATAACAATTTTTTCACTATTAAGGCCATTGTTTTTTGGGGGAAATTAATTATAATGAATTTGATTTATAATTAAAGTTTTAATTGATGATTAAGGTCATAAAATACATCAAACGCCAATTAATTATTATTTTTTAGTTATTTTAATCATTTACTATTTAACATTCTCTAGGTACATTATTTTACACTTTCAATGATAACTCACTTTTAATATTGTTCAAATTTTTCTGTGATTAATAATTTGGTAAAAAAATTACCTAATTTGGACCTTGTAACATCTTTTACCAACTCCCTACTGTGATGGTGGTCAGACCAATTGTTCACATGGCATCAATACTTCCTCCATGTATGCTAGAGGTTACTGACTAGCAGCGATGGTGTAAATGTTGTTTAGGGGGGATATTATACCCTCATTATCATATCTACATATTGATGTAATAGATAAAAAATAATATTCATTTGTGGAAGCTATAAATAAGTGAAAAAATCTCACAAAAGAATAATATAATATCTAGATAAAAATAAAATAGCCAATTACTATTCCATATAATGATGCATCAAATTTATAATGTTACTACAAAATAAAAGTAGTAAAAAATAACAAAATAAAATAAAAATCCAATTATAAACTCCTCAAGAATCCTGAGAAAGATCCTAGTCCTTTTCTCCCTATCTCATATGTACACAGTACAATACAAGAAATTAATCAAAATACTTTCAAACAAGAAGATCTACTTTATTGCCAAACGTTGCCCGATCAGGGTGTGAGATAATAATAACATTAGGTTGGAACCCATGGTTTTTATCCAAATCTATTACTTGATATATAATTTAAATCCATTAGTAGGTATAACAATAAAAATAAACAAGAAGTGATAAATAAATAAACACTAACTCACCCAGGTTCTTATGGTACAAAGATGACTATAACAACTTCAGAACCCTACTATGTATCTATAGTTGTGGGAATATCCTCCTACATAAGGATGGATCACCCAAATCGGTGAAAGATTATCCTACTAAGGATTAATCACTCAAAATATACCACAAACATACTGTTCCTACCCTCAAGATAACCAAAACTCTCACCCTTAGGAAAAACTATAATCTCTCCCTCATGCATTGTGTGATTGTGCATCAATCCATCAAGCATTAGACAGAATCATATACTCTACCCTCATGAATTCAGCTATACGGTTCCTAGACCTCAAGAATCTGAGATAATCATATACTCTTACCTCAGCCATTTATTACTAGTGCGCGTACCCCTCTGGAGGTTTGAAAATATGCACCAATCCATCATGTGTCAACACCAATCATGAGTCGTATCTAGACAAAATGAACATTCCATTAGCATCAAACCCTAACATAGAAATCATAACTATATCACATAATCCTAGAAGATATGAAGTCAAAATCACATTGCTAGCATCAACCATGCCATATTTATCATCATAAGACACAACAATCAATTTAAAAAGAAATATCCATTTGTAAAACCTAATTATCTCATTAATATATGTTCTTAATTATCATTGTAATTATATCAAACATGTTTTATTAATCAGTCATCCCTAAGGCATTTATTATATCAATTTAAATAAATTATCCATGGTGATTCGTATACAATAAATAAAACATATTTAATCTAATGTCAACTCAAAAGTCTAATCTAGTAATCGATAAAATTATGCAATTTATTTTTTGTATCAGAAGTCAAATAAACTTGGTTGGGATTAAATCCATTGCTGGCACACCTATTGGGTGCCTACAGTTGTTAGTCACCATGCCCATGGATCCAAATTGATTTAATAGTAGTTAAAAAAACTAATATATTATAGTTAAATAGAGATTATATAATTTATCAGTTCATTCCCATGGTATGTTAGTGTGGTTACACATATCAAATATACTATAAAAATTATATCAGATAAAAATGGATTTTGTTTTAGCCACCCACATATGGCACTATGTAGTATGTATAAATTGTGTTATAGGGTATACATCCCATATTTAGATCCAAACATTAATAAATTAGGCAAAGGCTTCCCATGTGAATTATTTTTCAAGAAAAACCCATTAACACATTATATTTCACTATAAACATTTACTTATGTTTAAAAAAAATTGTGAGGCATTTCCATCCCATTAGGTCAATCTATTTAATAAAATTTGATTAATTTTAAGGAAGGAAACTCATTTAATATGGCTCAAGAGACAACTTATGAGATTTTATGGTTAATTGGGAACAACCTACATGGGATATCCCATTAACAAGGGAGTCTATTCCATTTAAAAAAGGAAATTTATTTACGGTGGATCAAGTGACACATATAGGGTTTCATTGAGAAATGGGAATATAATATCTTGGGTATTCCAAATTATTAAACCTGTTATTCCATTTATAAAATGGTCCATGTACTGAGAAAGTGTTATTTGAAAGGGGAAACTCATTTTATTACATCAATGAAGGACAATTCACAACATGTTATATACCAAACCATAAAATCATGACATTATAGGATAAAAAATGAAATAAAGATTGTACGTAATAAAAGTATAATAACTACTTTTTATCTTGAAGATAACAAAACTCTATTGTAGAGTTTTTATTATTAAATCACTATATTGTTGATAAAGAAATTCATTTATCATATTTAACATTTCATTCATGAAAAACTCAATTCACATGTAAGAAATATTAAATATGAAAATAATACTACATTAATTAAAATACAAGGATAGTTTGATGAGCCAATTAATTGTTTGATTCAAAAAATTAAATGGAATAGAGTGGTATCCTACTTAAATGAGGAACAAAGACAAACAATCGTCACTTTATGTTTTGATGAAGATCAATGCACACTTTCACGTGCATGCATTCCTATATATATGCCTCATAATCAAATTTACTAATTACCCTCTCTATGAGGTAATATATAAAAGGAAGATATATATATATATATGGGTGAAAGCCTTCAAGGATCCACAAAACACTGTTTGAGCAATGTTGGAAAGCTGAAACTATCACGACATGGCCAACACACTTAAGTAAAAAATCTAAAAGATCAGAAACTTTGAAAAAACCTATTATTATTGGAGAAACAATTATTAAAGGATCAAAAACATTACCCATCTCATTATAAGTGATCCAAATCGATCTCATCTACCTCTCCCTTAGTGGTGGATGTCAGAATATGATCAATGGAGTCCTGAGAATCATTTTTCACATCCTATCAATGTAATAAAACCAAAATTAGTCATCCCCTAACCCTAGTTTTCACCTAAACATGATAGGGTGAAAAAAAGAGTAAAAATGTTCAATAAAATTTTTAAATGATAGGAGAAGTCATTTAATCATCGAATCATATGAGAACCATGAAGTAATAAGGGAAATTATACAAACAGAGAGGGAGCGAGGAGGGTGGGTGTGTCACCCCTGGAGGGAGAGCAGGAAAGGGGGTGTGTCACACTTGTAGGGAGAGGGGGAAAGGGGTGGAACACACCATAGGTAGGGGAGACCCCTTAGGTCACTAAAAAACAAACTTACATAATAATAATAATAATCAAAATAATAATAATATAATTATTATTATTATGAAAAAAATACTTTATTTTTATTCCGCATTTATTTTTCATTTAAAATATTTTCATTTTAAATTTAATTCAATTAATATAATTTCACTAAAATAATAGGTAACAATATTCCAACTCTCATAAAAGCATTCCTAAACTCATTTTAAAAAACAACTCATCAATAAGATACCAAATGTTTAATATCACTTGGATTTTTGTCTAGTTCAAAACATGGGATGTTTCAACCATCACACCATAGAAATTATCGTCCCCAATAAGCCTTCAAGGGCTACAAAAACATCACCCATAATAACGGGTCATGAAGTCTTATTCAGAAAGTTTTTTTTTGAATTTTTAAATACCTAACGCACCTTTCAACACTTCTCAAAAACATGAAACATATGATTTAAAATCCAAAGGCAACGTTCATTTTCTATAAAAAACACTAAGATTGAACTTACATGATCCCATTTAGAATGATACTTGATTAATTCAAAATATCATTAAACATCTGAAAAAATATAATTCCAAACTTAGGATTTCACATTACAAAGAGGAAAATTCCTAGCCACATCACCTTAAACCATCATAATTTCCCACAAGACATGTTTTTAATCATTATGGAAATTCTTTGCACATGATTTTTGAAAAGGGTAAGTTGGTCGACTCTTGATCTACATCAAATCCATAGTTGATCCATATTTTTATGAAAAGCCTTGGATGAAACAAATTTCACTCATATCACCTTATGACTTGTCAAAAATGGTTCTAACTGACAACTCCATTGAACAAGAGAGACAACTAGTCGAGAAGCTTCATCCCATATTTCATGAATATGCTCGGATTAGTCTATCGGAATTTTACAATCTCCATGCCTTCAACCAAGGCATCTCAAATTCACCATGAAAATTCTCACCAAATTCCATACCTAATGTTGGTGACTTTACTGTGTCAAAACATCACCTACAAGGATGTTGAAAAGTCCAGGATAACCTCAAATTGAAATAATTAGTGTGTTATTAACTAACTCATGTTATTCTATACTCTAGGTTTACGAGTTAGACGTAAATACATATCCAATATGTCCATATAGAAAAATTGATTAGGCACATAGAGGCATTGTCCAGATGACCATGTTAGAAGAAATAAATGTTGTAGTGATGTTTATCCAATGAATTTCTACATAAGAATTCATGGGTCACTCAAGAATAACCAAGCCTCGATAAGAACCATGTGTTCATCAAGCAACGCTGGGATACAACTTAAACTTCCCAATGACATTTAAACAACAACATGGTATAAGACCAACACTCTATTAGTGTATCAGAAACACATCAATATAATGTACATGCTCAAATGGTTAGCAAAATACACCATGAGGATTTGAATATTACAAAGAAGACCACTCTAACAAAAATTGGTCCACCTCAAAGAGGAAACTCAAATTTAGCTATCGATGCATCCTCACAATAGATCACAATGAATTTTTTACACCCGATGCATTATGTGATCAATTAGTCTTAACAAATGAAGTAATCCAATACAAAAAATGTTTCAAAATTTTGTAAATGGCCAAATACACCATAGTTGTGTGGCTGAGCAAGAACCAACTTCATTTAAGGATGCAATCCAAAAAGGAATTCGAGAAGAACTAACCAATATGAATGGTCCTATTTCGTTATATACCTTCTATATAGAATAAAAAATTTACCAAAACCATCATAAAACTCCTATGATCCATGATCAACACATCAAAGCATTAGATAAGGAAACCAAAACCAACCCGATCAGTGTGTAAAAAAATCCATGTTTCAAGATAGTCCTCTCAAGCATTGGGACAGACCTTTTTATTAAACACTTAGTTCAATCTACATAGATATAACTCAATATTGAACTAAAAATCTTTAGGCTCAATGATTTCACCAAACTCAATTGCTTTGTTGCATCCATTAACACTCGATGATCATCGAGTACGTGAAGGCATACATCCCTGAGGTTTCAGAATCAAATGGAATATCTTTGATACTACACATAGGTTGTCTTCCCTATGTATTCACATATCAGATGGCCAATACAAGATTTTATCTCAGAGTCATATTGCACTATACACCCATTAAACATGATGAAGACATAACAAGTCATCTATAACAGAAGAAGAAGATAGGGTCAAGTGACCTAAAAAATTTCATACCATGCCTGATGCATATCTGACCATCTAAAACTATGTATTACACAAACCTCACACCCATATGAATGGATAAGAAAAACCTGACCTCCTGTTTGAACAAAGTGACTTTTTAATGAAATAGGGGTCTGACTAGGGATGAAGACACTCAACAACACCATAAAAATGAAATTTCATGGTTTTTAGAAAGTAGTTTAATATCTAAGGGTGCTTCCTATGACAATCTATCCCCTTACAAAATCACAACCCCTAACCATATATATATAGATCACACCAACAAGAAATTCACTAGGTTAAAAAACTTCCCATTTAAGTCATTTCTAAAAAGGAAGGAATCCTAAAGAATATGCCTACAGTTTCTTTCTAAGGAGACTCAAATAGAAAAGCTCAAGCTACCCTTACATGAGTGTTTAATCAAATGACACCACATTGGGTCACAATTTATGGTCCTTTTATTTATTCAAATTTTAATCATTAACCATATAAACTATTTTACTTACACATCAAGGCAATAGAAAAAAGTATACACAAAATTACTTTTGAAAATAGTTTGGATAGCATGACATTCAGTAATAATTAGTCAATTGAACAAAATAAATTCCTTTTAATACATAAGAAGATCTTTGATGGTCCCAAAAATATATCCTAGTTCATTATCATGAAACCAATTACATGTTTCTTAACCATTGAAATTTATAATCTGCCATTAAGGGTTATCTCATATGAACCATGCCCCAACTAACGTACCTTGGTATAATTGAGCATTTATATTGTTAACTAGCTCATTTCTAATTAATGTTGAAAAAATTTAATAATATTTAAAAATCGAAGATGATTCATGTATATAGGTAACTGTTTCACATTTCAAGGCACACATACACCATACAACTTCAAACTGGATACCATTATAATTGAAATGAATTCCATTTATCCAATATAATCAATTAAATATTTAATACATGGTGAAATATTCCACTAAAAGTAGCTAACACCAAGAAAAATTTTCTAATCGTAGATGCATGGAATACCAAATAGGGGAGGCATGATAAGAAATCATGGAACATAGAATATAAATAGCTAAGTATGTTAAAAAAACCGGCATGGAATACCACTAAAGGTACACATATAAAATTATCATGTAGAATACATATACAACTAAATGGAATGGTATATAAATGACACATGAGTTTATATGTGTCTATTATGATGCATACAATGCATCATTTATTCCATATAAGTCCAAGGTGTAAATACTATAAATTCCATAAATCAATGAGTATAAGAAAAATAAAAAAATATCTTAATGTGAAATCAGATTCAACAATAATATCAAACAACATGAAAAACAATCCCAACCCTAAAAACATGGTCATTTCACTTTGGATTGGGTGATCAGTCTTATAATCAGATTTTTAGCAAGTACTGACACGTTCCTAGCCTCCTTTATACTATCCCAAAACTAAAATAAAAATGAAAACCTACCTCTCATAATAATATGTAACATCTAATCCCAAATCACCACTAATACGATAGTTAGACTGGTAGGTCACATGGCCCCAAGCTTGCCTCCCCAAATTCCAGAGGCGTCTGACTAGCAGTGAGGATGTAAAGGTGATTTAGTGGGCAGACTATACTTTCATTATAATATATCAACAGTGGTATAGAAGATAAAAAATAATAGGATATATAAAAATTAGTAAATAAGTGAAAAATAAGTAATAAAAGAATAATATTACATATAAATAAAAATAAAATGGACAACACTAATTTCATATAATAATGCATGTAATGTCTGCTATTACTACAAGGTATAAGTAGAAAAAATAAGAAAAGAAAAGAAAAACCAAATGGTCAACTCCAACAGAATCCTGAGAAATATTCAAGTCATATTCTCCCTACCTCCCATATACATAACACACAATAAGAAATGAATCCAAAGACCCGTGAGAAAGAAGATATATTCAGGTTCCAAACATCGCCTGAAAAGTGTGTGGGATAATAATCTCATTAGGACAGAACCCATTGTGTCTATTATAATCCATTAAATTATATATAATGTAAATTTGTGAGAATGCATAATTAGAAAAAAATGTAGTGCTGAATTAATAAAAAACAACCCACCCTAGTTCCTAAGGTACACATGGTGGATATACCTACTTTATCACCTTTCTAGGTGTCTATCTATTTGGATAGATCCTCCTACATCAGGATGGAATTCCGAAATAGGTTCAATATTCTATTTCCAATGAAGAATCACTAAAAATATAAAATAAACATACGACCTCTTCCCCCAAGCTAACTAAAATCCTACCCTTCGGAATAACTAGAATCTCACTCTCAAGCATCAGGTGACTATGATTCTATCCCTTAGGAATCCAACATAATCATATACTCTATCCTTAGTAATTTAGTACTAGTGTTTCTATCCCTCAATTATCCAACATAATCATATAACTTACCCTCAATCATTTAGTAACACTATGCCTAGACCTAATGTAGTGTGAAAACATGCACCAATCCCTCAATCGTCAACACTATTCATGATTCTAATCTAGAAAAAGTCAAAATTCCATTGGTATCAATCACTCTGGTATCAATCAATTAAATATTAAATAAGCTCCAAATATTATTAAGAAAAATAAATAATCGTGTATCAATGATATTAGATTTATCATTATAAGGAATAATGACACTTTATAAAAATTACCATCTGTAAAAAAAATTATATCACTAATATCAGTTCTTAATTATCATCATATTTATATCCAATATGTTTAATTAATCATTTTATCCTAAATTTTTTAATATACAAATTACAAAAATTAACTAAGGTGATTCTTATATAAGAAATCACACAAATTTATTTATATGCCAATTAGAAATACTAAGAAATAATTTTATTGAATTATCAAATTTATTTCAGGGAACAAAAGTCAAACAGATATGGTCATAATTAAATCCCAGGATGGCACACCGATTAAGTGGATGGAGGTCTCAGTCTCCTTTTACGGGGATCCAAATGGATTCAATGGAAGTTTAAGAAAAATAATATAGTATAGTTTAACATGATTTATATAATTTATTTGGTCATGCCCATGTAATGAAGGTGTAGTCCCGCATATCAAATATACTATAAATAATTGTATTAGATACAAATAGATTTAGTTTAAAACACAAAATTTTGGAATAATGAATTAAGAATAATTTGTGGAATACAGTTTAATACACATATTCATATCAAACCTTTAACATGCAAGGCAAAATCCTCCCATGCATACTATTTGTGAAGGCTAAAACCATTAAGGAACTAAATTTCATTATAAACATTTACTTATACATGATAAAAAGGGTATGGCCTTTTTATCCCTTGTGGTCAATTTATTTAATAAGTTTTTTTTTATTTTAGGATAGGAAGAATCATTTAAATTGGATCAAGAGGCAACTTAGGAGGTGTTATGGTTAACTATGAAATAACTAATATGGGAAATCCTATTAACAATTCATGTTATTCGTTTAACCATCAAGGAAATTTATTTATAGAGGTTCAAGAGACACATTGAGGGTCTCATTAACAAATGGTAATATACCTAATTGGGTATTACCAATTATTAAACCTTCTATTCCATTTATAAAATGAGCCATGTACTTATAAGGTTTCATTGGAAAGGTGCAACTCATTTCATAACTTCTATGAATGCTAAGTCTCAACATGCTATATACTAAACCAAAGACATCAAGGCATAAACAGAGAACCACGGAAATAAAGAAAGCAAGAAAGAAAAGTCTAATCACTATATTTTATCTTGTTGATAATGAACCTCCATTGGATGGGTTTTATTATTAAATCATTACATTATTCAAAAAATAATACATTTATTATATTTAATATTTCCTTCATGAACATACTCAATTCATATATAAGAATAATTAAATCTAAAAACATATTGCATTTATTAAAATATATGGCTGGTTCGATAATTAAATTTATAAATGAATTCATAATATTAAAGGGAAAGGAAATAAATCATACCTTAAAGGGGAACCAAGATGAACACACTATAGTATATGCTTTGACGAATATCGCATCACACTTGCATGCTCATACATTCCTTTATTTATACACCATAATCCAATGTACATATTCCCCCCCACTATAAGGGAATATTTACAAGGAAGACATATATATATATATATATGAGTTCAAGGCTTCAATAATCCACCATATGATTTCAAAGCGACTACAACAAGATGAAACCATCATGACAAAGCCAACAATCTTGAGGGAAAATACAAGGAAAATAGAAACAATGAAACCCAAATTATTAAATGGAAAATTATGAAGAATTTATGAAAACATTACACCAAATCATTGATGTTGAATCAAATCGAACCCATCCACCTCACCTTTAGTGGAGGATTCCAAAATACGACTAACTGAGTCCTAATAATACTTTCATATGTCATATCACAAAAGAAAAAAAAATCCATCAACCTTAACCATAGCATTTTGACTGAACAAGATAGGGTGATGAGAAGAGGAAAAATGACCATAAAAGGTGGAGATGACATTAAAATCCCTTACCTTTTTGAATCAGACAAGAACCATGAATGGTTGAGGTGAATTTGATGAATGGAGATGGAGTTAGTAGAGGGGGTCTGTCTCACCTAGAGGGAGAGGAGGAAATGTGGTGATTTGCACCTGGAGGGAGAGGGGAAAAGGGATGTGTTGCGCTGGAGGATGGGGAGACAACTTGGTGCTCTATAAAACTATCCTAAAAATAGTATAATAATAATAATAGACATAATAATAATAATAACAAACATACTAATAATAATAATATAATTGTTATTAATAATAATAAAACATTTCTTTTTTATTATTCCCTCTTAATTTTCCTATAAAATATTTTTATTTTATCATTAATTAAATTAAATTAATTTTGTTAAAAAACAAATTGTTGTGTTCCAACTCTTGAAAAAGTGATCTATTACTTGATTTAAAAAATGGATCGTCTAGTAGATGCTAAAAGATTTAAATTCCATAGATATTATTCTATTTTGAAACACGCGATGTTATTGAACATCTAGTTTAAAATATGTTACCAATTTTAAAATTTTAAATTTCTATAATAAAAAATATAATTCTAAAATTATACATTTATAACACATAAAAAAATATATTTTTTCATTTTGAAGAGATAAATCATAACTCCCAAAATGTTAAACATAGCTTCATAAATGTAACATGTTATTATAAAAAAATTCTTTTAAAACAAAAAATTTACAGTATTTTCATAAATGGTATTTTCACTTTTTATGCTAGAAAATACTTATTTTCTGAAAATTAATAATAATTCTATGAAAGGTAATATTGATGTGTTGAGTCAAAAATTGAAATATATTTTATAAAAATAATAATCCTTATATGATAATTTTATCTTTTAATTAAACCTCTTTATTTATTTTGAATTAATAATTTTCATTACATAATAAACATTTTAACCTCTATGAAAATTACTTACGATTATATAGAATTATATTACCATATAAAATATTTTTACAAATAGTATATCATTAAAATTAATTTCATTTTAAACATTTATATTTATTATAAAACATATTTTTTTATGTAATTTAGATATATTTAACCAAAAATAATATTTTGGTTTCATAAAACAATCCAAAGGGTCACTTTATGGCACCTACATACCCAACAATAATAATGACTAATCATTTTAATAACAAATAGTTATATTTCCCAATTTACATATAGTCCAATGTAATTATTGATTAATAACCTTATCACCATAAAAATACACCACAATTATATTAATATATCATGAACTTTGATTCAATCAAGGATCAATATAATTTGCAAAATGAAAATTGTATTACTAACAGTATTTATATCAATTATAGTTTTTTCATGGGTGTGACAATTATATGGATTATAGGTGATCAAAATTTTTATATTTTACATCATTTATGTAATAATTTTTCATATTTTAATATTTATCATTTTATGTGGTATTATGGAAGACTAAACATGACATTCTTAAATAAGGAAATAAAGTGTTTTTGGAATCTAGTATATGTTTTCTATTATATTTCACCACTCAATAATTATCGTCCAAATTTTATTACACATATTTTGATAATATAAATCATTTTGTTAATGATTCACATTATTTTTATACTCAATAAAGTAGGAATAATATTTATTGGGGAATTCAGGCCTATGGAATGAATTTTAGTGATTATACTATTATTTTTTGTTTATATCACATTGTTATTCCAAATATTAGTACTCAATATTAACACATGATGTGTAAAGATATTTATTAGAATTTATTTTGAAATAGTTGATGTTTTATTTTCTATTATTATTAATTATTTTTATTGTCTATAATTAATGAAATAAGAAATTATTTTTTATGAAACATGTCACCTACCCTTATAGAATATTTATTTTAATGTCGTAAAACTAATACAAAGAATAAGAAAATAACATACATTTTAAATAAACAATAATAAATGTTTGTTATGTTTTTTTACATTTATCTATATAAAAAATTAATTATGATAGTTTTTCCATTTTTTTATTTTAAAATTTTTTATAATAAAAACATGAATCGTTCATTAATAACAATTACGTTACAAGATATTAATTAAAATTATAATGTAAAAATAAAATATTAATAAAAATATATTTTTCAAATGAAAAATATTTAGAAGGGGTCATGAATATAATAATATATATGTGTGTGTATATATATATATATAATGGATAGAATTAAAAATTAGTGCATCACATAGAATGAAAGAAGGTGATGTTCCCTTATCTCCCTTAGGTAGTGGGTTCAAGCCCAAGGTCCATTTCATATTGGCCAATGTTCTTAATTTCGAACATCCATAACACCCTTTAAAGACACCACAATTATCATCCTTTATCATTAACTTTGATTTTATCATTGGTTATTAACATTTGAAAATTTGTTATTGAATTTATTTTTTTTCTCTATTACAGTTTTATTCATGGGCATGATAATTTTAGGAGATCAAAGTGATCCAAAATTTTTTCTTTTACAATATTTATCTTATATTTTCTCCCATTACAATATTTATTATTATTTAGGTATTATGGTAGAATAAATGTAACATTATTAAATAGTGAAATATTTTTTTTATAGTATGTGTTCTTTATTAAACTATGTTACTCATATCCCACATATCACATAAAAGACTAATGAATGCAATCCAAAATTGAATAATTTCATGCTACATTGTTCATTGAATGAACTGCATAACATAATTACACAGTTAGGTTTTATCTTTCAAGACTACAATATATATAATAAGAGATTATATGGTATGCAAATATTTTTTCCCAATAATATAATAAATAAATATATCAATGTGAAATAATATTTCAAATAAAAGGAATAATTGGGGATTTAACAATGTTTATTAAAACAAAAATAACAATAAAAGATTTTGAGATTTGTAGTTATTGGGTATTCACAAAGCCTATATTGATCATGGTGTCTATATAGCGGAATAAATTAATTTTTAATGGTATTTCACGAATGAAATAATACATAATCCTTATTAACAATTTGTAAATCTAATCTATATCATCAAAGAATAAATTTTGGGAGTTTCAAAACCATGTTCGTGTTAAAGGCCCATTCATTGTACACGAGGATGATGATCATGTTATACATATCCAACTCTATTCTATGTTAAAAATCATAGAGGAAATTTTCCCAAAAAAAATCCTTATTCAATAACCATATAGTAATTTATATTCGTTTCAAAACAATACACACTTTATTTCTAAAATATAGGATAGTTTTATGGCTTTGGGAATAATTGAGTAATTTAATTTCCATGTTAAACATGATAATGGGAGAATATAAAAACTATATTAAATAATATATCAAATTAAGGATAAATACCTTGAAATACAATAATGGTATTATTATAAAATTAATTTATAAATAAGTTATAAAAAATTAATACTTGATCAATGATATTAAAGTATGGAGGGACTTTACCTTATGGATATACTCATTAGGGCATGACTGAAGAATAATAAAGACCTAGGGACATCATGAGAGTTATTTAGAGAGGGATATGAAAAGAAATTTTATGATCAATGAATATTGAGTAGATATTTTGGGGGAAGGTGTTTTTATTTATACTATAGTAGTGGTGGTTTATAGGGATATTATAATGATTGTTTGATTATTAAGGCAAAACACTTTTGGGTGGAAATAATTCTAAAGAATTTGTTTGATAATTAAGGTTTTAATGGTTAGTTAAGGTATTATAATAAATAAAATTCCCCTTTAATGTCGTATTATTTGGTTATTTTAAATAATTACCATTAATAATTATCTACTAAATTATTAATACATTACCATGGTAACTCACTTTTAACCCCAGTAACATATCATTGTTCTTAAAAAAATAAGATACCCCTATTAATTATTTTTTAAATTCTCTTTCCATAAATGAAATAAATTTTTTTTTTGATTTTGGAAAATTGTAAAAAAACTATTTTCGAAATGATACATGAATAACACATGAAATTTTTTTTTATTTTTCACGAGATAAAACATATATTCCAAAATGTAAAACATAGGTTTCAAAAAGAAACAAAATATTATTTATGAATTATATTACAAGATAAATTTAATTTTAACGTGTAATAAGGATTACTAAATATTATGGTCATATAATGATTAGATCATAATGTTTAATGTATACATAAATAAGGTATTTTAGCTTTGGACCCCCAAAAATAAATATAATCAAGAAATTATAAAAAGTTCATCCAAAGATAATTTTTATGAATTCCTTCTAAATATGATATTTATTTTATTAAAATATTTATCTATATATTATAATATTATATTTAAAATAAAATCATTATTTATAGAAAATTAACTTTTTTATGACATAATAAACTCTCTAGATTATTTTTAAATTACTTAAGATTTTATTAAATTATATTTTCATTTAAAAATTATTTTCTATTATAATCTAATGAAAATAAATTTTATTTAAAACATTTAAATTTATCATAAAATATATTTTCAATTGAATGTATAGGTATCTATTTAATCATTCAAAAATTCAATTCAGGTTTCTTAAAAAATCCCATATGTTAATTTATTTTTCCTACATAACCAATGATAATAATTTCCAAATTTCTTATTAGACAATGTTCATAATTCCTAATGGTTATATTGACCAATGTTCATAATTTTTAATATCCATATTTCCAAATAAATACACAAAAATTCTCATACTTCATCATTCACATTGATTCTATTAGGGTTTAATATCATTTCAAAAAGGAGTATTATAGGACTCTATTTTTCTATGTTACAATTTTATTCATGGGTAAAATAATTATGGTGAATCAAAGTGATCTAAATTTTTATATTTTTGCTTATTGAGTTTCAATTTGTTTTCCCATTATATTATTTGGTATTTTATTAGGTATTAAAATAGACTGAATATAATGTACTTAAATAATGAACTAAATTATTTTTGTTTTCTAGATTGTTTTTTCCATTATATTTCATCACTCACTACTATCTTACAAAGGGTATTACATATTCATTGATAATATGTATCTTTTTTTTTTGAAGTTTACCTTTATTTTTATTGTTATTAGGGTAGGAATTATCTTTATGGTAGAATTTATTCTTTTAGAGAACCTTTTAGTGATTATATTATTCTTTAGTGTTTATTTTCCATTTTTTATTCCTATTTGTAGTAGTTAATATTAACACATGATTTATATTGAAATTTATATCTATTTCTAATGAAATATTTTTGTATCTTTTTTTCTTTGATCAATGTGTAATCATATTTTTTTCAATTAATCAAATAAATAATTGTTTTATTTTCTTACTATGAAACATGTTTCTTAAGCTTTTAAAATGAAACATTTTGAGTTTAATAAGACAAATAAAAAGAATAAGACATAAAAACTCTGAACCTAAATGAAATATAATGTCCATTGGGAATTCATAATAGTTTATTCACTAAATTTTACCATAAACACAAATTCATATGAATGTTCATCCAATGGTTTTGTATTATAATTTTATGATAATTAAAAATTATTGTATAAATTATTATCCATTTAATTATAATATCTAAATTACATAGATGATGTGAAATTAAAACAATTAATAAATGATATGTAAATATAAAATAAAAATATATATTTAAAAAGGATCAAGAATATAATAAAAGAGATATAATATATAATAGACACACATATATAATATATTAATGATAGAAGGTGGGAGCTACATAGGCTGATGAAATATGATGCACCCTTGTCTCCCTTCAGTAACAGGTTCAATCCCCATGTCCATCTCATATATGACGTGGTGTTTCTCATCCTATAAACCACCCTTTTTATAAAAAAAAATAAACAAAAAAATTTTCATTCCACTTTAAAAACATTAAAAAAATAAAATATGTGATATATATTCAAATAAATCATTCAATTATTAAAATAATTTAATTCATTTCGAATTAATGTTAATATATTTTAAAAAATAATGTACATTTAAAATATGTGATGTTATATTCTACTCCCTTCATGAAATTATTTCCTCATAATTTAATTAATTGATAAAGACTTACTATACAAAAATTTTCTCATAATTATTATCTATATAAAGGATACCTTATAAATACCTTGGAGATATAAATCCTATGATTTCGTACTAGTTATACATAATATATTTTACTTAATATATTTACCTAAGGATCATCATCGAAATATTCTGAATCCAAATTACCTAATATAACCAAAAATAGAATCAATACCAACTCTAATATAATTTCATTGTCTGAGGGAAATATCAACATTGATTTTGGGTGTTAAAACTTTTCTTCATTATATTAATCACTATTTTTAGAAATATTATATAAATAATTAATTTATAAACAACACTATGATTTTCATTTAATGTAGTCAAGACATATTTCTATAATACCTAAGGGTTTCTCTAAGAATTAAATTTATCTAAATATATTATTCTAATTATAGTTCTTATTTTTTATACCAACTAGGATTAAATACTAATTATAACGACTCTGACACAAATTTCTTGGTGCTAGTGGTGATTTTATTAGAATGGTATATAATACAAAGATCACCATGAATTAGATTGAATAGTTTACTTATATAAAGAGACTATATACATAAATAAACATTGTATACATCATCTAAATATGCGAAACAATATTACTTCTTGAATAATCCATTTTTCATATGTATAAATCTTCCTGATTTACTATGGAAAAAGAAAACAATATAAATGGATGATCTGGGATGCACTATATGGGGGAAATTATAGAAAAATCTTTTATAAATATGACACCTTGGAATGAATAAATTGCAACAAACCATTATTTTATGGTATATCTTATTTTAAAATAACTTTAATCATTTCAAAATATTACTTTTCACAAAACACCAACCTAAATTGAACTCCAAAATATTATTATTTTATCATAACCATTATCAACTACAGATTATTCTGAAGGGAATGTATGAGATTAAATAAATTATTAAAATATATTTTAAAAAAAATTATTAAATGAATTCATTGGTAACCAATTTATTAGAAATGAACAAATATTGATCATAAATAATGTTCTTTTATAAAAAACTATTTTTATTCCCATAATGGAACTTTATCATTATAAATTAAATAAATATCTATTAGTGAATGTTATTAATGATATTTTTATTCTATATATTCAATAAAATAAATTAAAATACATCCAATAATTGTTATAGGCTCATGATAATATTAAATCAAAATTTAATAATAATTATATTTATTTTTTTAATGGGCAAATTTTTCGCCTTTTGATGGTGCACTAATTTTAAAACATTATTTTGACGATTTAAAAAAATATTTAAAAAATTAAATTCTATTTTGAAATTGGAATATTAAAATTATCATAGAGTGATTTTTTAGTATTATTATGAGAAGTTTAATTTTTTGATGAATACTGAAAATTATTGAATTATAATTACAAACAGATTTTTAACCAATTTAATTAAATAGTAAAATTATATTTAAATTGGTTTTAAAGAATAATTACTTCAACTATAAATCTATAAATCAAATTTCAGTCATTTAAACCAATTTTTCTTTGAAAGTTTACAAAAAAATCAATTCTCCTAATCTTTTTCACTTTAAACCCCCACATTCTCATTGTGTCTACTTGATTAATTTTAAAAATAATTTTACCAATTATATGAATTTAATTTAATAAAATGCATACTATATTTGGAATCAAAAAGTAAAATTTATTTTTTTATTTATTTCAATTTTGTTAAATAAAAATGTTTCCATGGTAAAAATAAATATTTACCATGGTATAGGTAAAATAAAAAATATCTTAAATTTAAATTGTAGCTGCTTAAAATACCTAAAAATACAACATTTAATGTGTATTTGAGGAATTTATAGACCCTAAATAAATTTTAAAACATTAATTATCTTCAAAATTCAGAGAAATTAATTCTACCTCAATGTTGTTGTCTTTAATAATGAAATAATCATTTTTTATTCACTTAAAACCACACCTCCACAAAAATAAATATCCCCCCAAAACACCCCATTTCTCTAAAAATAAATGAATCACCTCAAATATCAATCAAAACATATCCTCATCACTATCCACACATCCATGTTCTTATGGTCTGACCCGGTTTCCATTCAATGGTTCTAAAGGGGACCTTCAAGGAGGTAATATTCAATATGTAATTTTATCAAAATACCTCTTTTTTCTACTTCTATTTTAAACTCACCTCCTTGATCCAAAAATTAATGATAAATCTATAATAATTTATATACTTTAGTTTTATATTTCTAATGGAATATCTCATTACCATTTCATTTCCCATATCCACTTATTCAAAGACATTAAACAATTATAAAATTTATGTTGGTCAATCCCATCTCTAAATAATGGTTTTTTTCGTTTTCCAATACCACCTTAATGTCAAATCATAAAAATATTATTCTAAATAATTAATATTTTAATATTTATATTTTAACCTATTTCTTGTTCTATAAAAAATATATAAATATATTATAAAATTAAATGAAACTACTTGTGATGTCATAAAAAATATCCAAAATTAAGAAATCATTTATCATTAACATTTTATCAAATGAATAAACCTCATGTAATGAAGAAAAATGATATATGGTACCATTAAACCTATGTATA
Organism: Viscum album; assembly: GCA_963277665.1. Taxonomy (NCBI): domain Eukaryota; kingdom Viridiplantae; phylum Streptophyta; class Magnoliopsida; order Santalales; family Viscaceae; genus Viscum; species Viscum album. The sequence goes on along the minus strand of OY728123.1, from coordinate 27,264,022 downwards.
TTCATTAATATCATTTAACATCACTTATAGAGTTTTTTTACATTTGAAATGGAATCTCTAATTGTAAACAAAAGAAAAAATCATGAAACCATTAAATGAATGGATCCAAAACAATGAAAATAATGAAATATAACAAATGAAAAGGTTGTAAGATATTATAAAATTACAAAATAAGTTATTAAAAATATGATTATATTTATAATAAAATAATTAATATCGTTTTTAACCCTCAATACATGAGGTTAAAGTATAAAAAACTATAGGGAACCATGAGTAAATGATTTATGGTGTCACTTTTGGTTTTGTGACAAATATGCCTTATTCGCCAATTATTTATTGTCTGTGGTTTATATACTAATTTTTTAAATATAATACCGTGAATATAATTAAAATAATGTTATTAAATGTTTTATTGTATAGTTATTACTTTTATGGGGCATACAATTCGACTAATAACAATGTGGTACAGAAATTGTTAACCCAATTTCAATTATTTGGGTCAACATTTTACTTCATTGATTATGTCATACTATGATTATTTGTTGGATTAAGTTTTTTATATTATATTTAAATTAAACCTTTTTATGTATATTTATGATTAATATGAATAATTAATTAATTTTTTTAATTATCACTTCAATGATATGATATTTATATGTTATTTTTGAAAAAAAGAAATGATAATGTCCTTCATAATTATTTCAAGGGATAATTAAAAATAAATTTCCATCTAAGATAACATTATCTATTTTTATTTATTCTTTAATGGGGATAATATTCAATATACTATCTTCATTTTTTTATTTTTGGTTTATTTTTATGGTATTGTGATTTTTAGGATTCCAATTTCTTTTCCATGTGTTACATTATGATAAAAGGTTTATGATACTCATTTCCTTACATGGGTAATGAATTGATGAATGATTTAGGATCCTTTGGAAATAATTTTTATGATATTAATTGTTTGAAGTGTGGGAGCTATATCTCCCTCTTATTCATAGAGTAATGGTAACCGTTTTGTGATCATAGAGGGTATACGAGTGGTCAAACTAAGCCTCCAATAAAAGGGTACATAGTTTGTCAACCCATGACAACAACAAGAGGGTATAAGAGTGGTCATCTCTTGTACACATCAAAAGGTAACCTTGGTGGTCATCCCAATACCACTACAACAGGAAAAAAAAGAGGTCATCCTAATAGAAAAGATATATGATAAATGAGAGGTCATACCAAGCCTATAGAAGGTACACAAATGAATATCCCAAGCCTGACATGTTATGAATTTATTGGTAAGTATCCTTGATATAAGATTTTATATGCTCTTGTTTATTCCAAAATTTCCACATCTTAATCCATTTTAATACTATTAGGTATAATGTTCTTTTATTATAATCTTATTCATATCTCATGAAATCCAAATCTATAATTACATTATTCATGTTCATGATCATTATTACGTAAGGTATTATATTCAAATGTTATACTCATATTCTCATACCATTATTATCATGTTGTACTTACGTATCTCCCATGATTACCCTTATTGAGAATATAAGATCCCCAATTATTATTTTTTCCTTTCACCAATATATGAAGGAAAATATTATGTATGAATTTTCAAAATGGTTTTAGTTATGAAGAAATAAAAAATAAATTATCTAAATGTTTTTTGAACTTGTTGTTTTTGATTCAATGTTTCCAAATACACTAAACCCATATGGTATTATCATGGTTGTCTATGTTATGCATGGAATAAAAACTTTATAAGTAATGTATATGTATGAAAATTATATTTTTTATAGTTTGTATTATAGAAAAGGTTTAGTTATCCTTTTTAAACCAGGATGACAAAAAACTAATAAGAACCCCAAGGATACATCTTGATTAAAATTCTAGTGTATGGTGATGATCATGAATAAACAATTATTACACCTAATGTGTCATACAATGAAATTTTATAAGAAAATTCCCTAGATTATGTGTTTTTTCGAGCATGAATATTCCCTCTCACATTATCATTTTTGTGTTTAGTCAACAGAGGGAACCTAAAGGAACCATGTTAATACTGAATGATATGAGAAATGAAATGATTTTCCCCATAAAAAATTGAATGTTATGAGATCCAAAATAAGAAATTTTGGTTTTTTACTCACACAAGCTATGAACCATAATGGACTTATAAATGAGAAGATGGATTATCAACATTCTATTAAGTAATTCCTGAGGAAACGCCCACCTATATTTAGTGGCCCATCTAAACCACTAGTGGCTGAGCAGTGGAGCAACAAAATTGTTAAAATATTTTTTATTATTTTATTCTTGAGAAAAGAAAAAAAATTCATAGATATTTTTCATCTGGAATGGTAATGAGATCTATTGTGGAATCTTATCAAGAAGAAGAGGAATGATGAAGAAATTGAATCATTTGGAATGGGAGGACATTAAGGGGATATTATCAGAAAGTACTTCCCTCACATTTTATGTAATTTTTTTAGAATGAATTTATTAAGATGAGGAAAAAAAATAATGAATCCATCAAAACATATGAAGAAAATTTTAGATGTCTTATAAGGTATTCCAATGGTTTTATTATAAGTCTTGAAAGTAAAAATTATCATTTATTTTATTTAATTAAATCATGTATTAGAAGGGAATTTTCAATAAGAGAAATTAGTACCTATGAATAATTTTTTTGGTGAAATATAAAGGTGGATATATAAGTCATTATTAACTAAAAGTATTATGGTTATGAAAAGAAAATAAAAATGGCGTTCAAATATAATTCAAAAAACCATGGATAAAAGTATAATATCATTCCATTTTACTCATTGTATGGATGGAAAAAAGAAATAAATTGTCTTATGGGGACAAGAAAATGATTCATGTGTGGAAATTAATGTCACCTAGAAACTAAGTGCAAAAGTGATGGTAATATGTAAGATAATGACCTGAAAAGAGAGAAGGCAACATAAAATGAACCACACACAATTCAATTCTCTAAGTGTAATGAAAATGGCCATTATGTTATTCAGATCCCAAATACATGGGTTAACAATGATGTTAAACCAGAGAAACCTATTAAATCCAAATAAAAAGGTAAATTTCATGTGATCACTATTGGCAGTGTGGAATATGACAATAAAGTAGGGGAATAAATGAGTGTTTATGAATTTTAATTCTTGAATAATGTTAAAGAAGTAATTTTATGGTATAATAAAACATCTATGGATTTTAAACTATAGTTTAAAATTTATTATTTGGAACCACATATTTAATGGTACTAGTAACAGTGAAATTCTATTAAATTGGTAAAGTTATATTTTTGGAAAACACTTGATTAATTGAAAGATAACCCTTAATATGTGAACAATGATAAAAATGATGTTTATTTTTGAAAACATTAATGTGGTAGTATTTATTTCCTTACAACTATTCAGTAATATGATGATAATGATATTTTTTTTATTGAGTTTATTAAAATTTTGGATTTATGGAATTAGGAAAGTGTTGATTTTTTAAAGAAATAGTGTTTTTAATAACGTTTTATTATAATTCTAGTAATTATCGTGTTTCAAGATAATATATTTTAAGCATATTCACATGATAGTTGTCGGAAAATTAATATCTATATTAAGTTCCTTTGGGGATTAATGATACGTAGATTTTGAAAATATAGTGATCTTCTTTCGATTGTTTTGTTTTTTAATCCTTTCGAAGGGTCATAAGGTTTAACATTTATGGAGTTGTTTATGTTGAAATTTGGATGAGGTTTTATATATTAGTTATTTAATTAACTATATGAATATTTAGGTCATAATTTTTTTTAGTGATAAGTAGATAAAGAAGGAATATCTTATCATCCCATTATGGATCCTATGATCCACAAGTTCTATAGTCTCTAAACTTTTATCTTCATTCCATGGTGTAATAAATGAATCTCATGTTGATTAAGGCACAACCATATAGTGAAATAATACTTACTAGGTTAAATGAAGTAGTTTTGTTCTCTCAAATAATTTTGAAATAATATTTTTACCTATTATCACTATTTATAATGATATCAACAACCTCTTTTAGACCTATATCTTATATGGTTTTATGGTCATTAAACTTATAATGAACATGATCTCTATAATTACCTATCAGAACACAATATTTAGAATTCTATTCCATGTCCATGTTTTCACTTTCAATTAATTCTATTGAAATTGGTATCCATGTTATGTGGTGATTTTCAACTTTTATGTTCCTCTTTTTAAGAGGAAGATTTATTAACCCTTTTAATGATGTGGGTTTCCCTGTATGTAATTTTCAACATCCACCATTTATTTTTTTATGTGAAATTCCAAATTTTTTTATGACACTCTTTTTTTATATTTATTATTTCATGGGAATGGTATCACATTGATTGAAACTTATAAAATATTCCCCCCATGTTCATGATGTGTTATATTTATTTCACATGAGGAGTTTCATTCAAGGTCCTTCACATGTTACAAAATGAGAGTATTTACGATTATATAAATATATTTCATATAAATAATAATTGGTAAATATTATGTATCATTGATATATGGTTCTATGAAACAACACTAATCACCAGGTTAAAAGCTTATAGTGAAACCCCCAATTTACGGAAGCTACGTGGGAACCTGATGATGTGATGAGGTAGAGGTATAATATTATTTTTATATCTTATTAAAAAATTTCAAGGGATAAATTCATTAAAATGGGGTCTAATTTAACACTATAAGATTTTACAGTGTGTATATTTTGAAATAAATTTAATCTCTTAAATAGCATACTTTCCATAAAACACCAAGATTAAATTACCTCCAAAATTTTATTATTATTGAACAACTAGTATCCCTAGAATTTGGATTGGTTGGAATCAATGACATTATCTGAATTATGAAAATATAGTCTAAAAAAGTTTATAAAATGAATTCATTGTTTACTAATTAATTATAAATTAAAACAAATTGAACCTAGAGGAATTGTTTTTTAAGACTAACTTTTTTTATGCCAACAATAGAATTTCATCATAATAATTTAAATTAATCAAAGTTATTTCAATATCTTGAGGAAATTTATATTTTATATATACAATAATATATTTTTAAATTCTTCTAATATTTTTTATAAGCTGAATAAAATATTAAACCATATTTTATTCATTAAATGCTATATTTATCTAAAAGGTAATTTTTTCACCCTTTAATAGTGAAACTATTGTAAAACCAAATTTTGAAACATTCATTAATTTTATTTCAAAAAAAAAAGTATTTTCTTAAATCGGAATATCACTATTATCTTAAGGTGAATTTTTGGTATTTTCAGAGAAGTTTAATTTTTGTTGAATAGTGAAAAATAATGTATTTTAATTTAAATATTCTTTTTAGAATAATTTTTTTATATATTGAAATTATATATTAAATTGGTTTTAGAATATAATAAATTTATATATACCACAATAAATCCAATAAATTCCATTGGATCAATTTGACAGTGAAATTTGACATAAAAACATTTACAAGTATTGAAATTTTTCACTTTTAAAACCCACTTTCCCATTGTTTCTGTATGATTAATATTAAATATAATTTTACAATGTAGATGAATTGAATTTTGAAAAATGAGTCCATATTTGGACTCAGATGTTCAAAATTCGGTATTGGGTATATTTTCATTTTACTTATAAAAAATTACAATGGTAAAAAGAAATATTTGTTACAGTATATGTAAAATAGAAACAAGATAATGTTAAACATTAAATGATTAAAATATCTAAAAAATACAATATTTAATTGTTTTTTAGGTATTTATTAACCATACCTAGCCACAAAAACATTTTATATCATGAAAATTTATGGTAATTAATTACACTTCAATGTGGTTGAATTCAATAATGAAATAATCATTATTTATTCATTTAAAATCACCCCTCTTAAAGTATAAATACCACCCCGTTTCTCCTAAAAATAATTAAAGATACTAAAATATCCCCCAAAAATATCCTCCTAAATTTACTCCATTCAATTTTATTATTCTCGAACAAAAATTACAAACCCAATGTTCTCAAGGGGTTTTTCAAGGAGATGATATGCAAGAGGTAATTTTTTCAAAATACCCATATTATTTTCATTTCTTCTTCTACATTCTTCTCACCTCCTTAATAAATCAAGGAAAAATTACCCTAAAATGAAGTATATAATTGAGTTTTAAATTTATAATGGAATATATCATAACTATTTTATTTCTCTTTGATTCTAAATCAAATAATTTATACTGTTTTCTAAATTTTTTCGGTTAATTGCCTCAATGAGTGATGATTTTGTACGTTTTCTATTATCTCCTTATTGAATGGTAATAAAAATTTTAATCTGGGAAAATAAGATTTTAATAGTTATATTATAACCTATATCAGGTTCTTTAACTAATTTATGTACATAATATAACATAATATAAAACTAGTTTCTAATGATAAAAAAACCACCAAAATAAACTAAGCATTTATCATTAATGATCTATCAAATTTATCATCCTTATATAAGAAAGAAAATGATATATATGACCATTTAAAATTATGGAGGTACAAGAATACCATTTATTTTAAATACTATATTTTTATTTCCATTAAGAAAGTCCTTAATTATGCAGAAATAAACAAATCATGAAACCATGAGACAAACACACATCAAACAGAAAAAATAATAAAATATAACAAATGAAGGATTAAAAATGAGTTATAAAAGTATAATATAATATATTAAAAATATGATTATGTTTTGAGAATGAATTCATAACATCATTTAACCCTTTATATTGAAGGTTAAATTATTAAAACAATTAAGGTAACCTTTTGTTAAGGGTTCTCATCTCACTTTTTCCTCTCTGAGATATAATCCTTATTCACCACTTATTTATTTTTTGTTTTGTATATATTTCAAATTGATATTTAAGATCATTAATATGATTTTATTAATGTTATTAAAAATTTCAATTTATAATTATTTATTTTATGGTGTATAAGATTTCACCGACTACAATTTAGTATGGAAATTTTTATCCCAATTTATATTATTTAGTTTAATATTCTACTACATTGATTATTTCATGATATGAATATGTGTGGGATGGATTTTGATTATATTATATTTAATTTTTTCTTTTTATGTGTATTTATAGGTAATACATAGAATCAATTAATTTTATTAATTCTATCTTCAATGATATGATATTTATACAATATTTTACAAAATAAATGATATTTTCATCCCGAGTTATTTCAACTAATATTTAAAAATTACATTCCATATATGATAACATTATATAGTGATACTTATTATTTAATTGGTATATTATTTTAAGATACTATACTTATTATTTTTATGGTTGGTTTACGTTTATGATGGAATAATGTTTAAGAATCATGTTTTTTTCCATGAGTTATGTTATGATAAAATCATTATTAAACTCATTTCATTAAAACGGTTCATATGGGTTGAATGATTTATGTTATTATGTAAAAATATGTATGATATTAATTATGTGATAGGTATGTCCTGTATCTCCCCCTAATACAATACGTAATTATGATTCTTCTATGTTTTCATAAGGAATATGGGTGGCCATCCAAAGTCTGTAATAAAATGGTACACGAGTGGTCAAACCAAGCCTATAATAATATGTTTCACAAGTGGTCAGGCCAAGCACAAAAAAGGGGGTATATGGTTGGTCAACCCGTTCCCAAAACAAAAGGTTACTCTAATATCATCCCAAGCCCAAAACAACATGGTATATAAGAGGTAATCCTTAGTCCGAAACTAGAGGGTACACAAGAGTTCATCCCAATCCCGATGTAGGTACATGGGTGAATATCTATAACCTAACGGGTTATGATTGTCTTGGTAGGTATTCTTAGCTTTATATTTTCTAAACTATCATTTATTCCAAGACATCCATGTCTTATTACATTGTTATACTATCATGGATCATGTGATTTGATTATCTGATTATTCATGTGTTATCTACTATAAATATTTAATTCCATGATTTAAGATTATGATCTTCAGTATGTAGTGTATGATTTTAAAATGTTATTATCATGTTCTCATACCCTCATTATCATATTATACTTATGTATCCCCCATATATACCCTTATAGAGTATCTAATATCACCCTTTAATAGGATTCCTTTCCCCATGATATAATGAAAGATATTATGTATGAAATGTCAAAAGTGTTGTAGGTATGATGGAAGTAGCAGGAGATGATGTAGATGTTTTAGGTACCAATTTCCATGTTTCTAAATACACTAAACCCTTATGATCCTAGCATAGTTTTTCTATATAAAGTAATTAACATTATTCTATTTAGATGTAATATATATGTATGAAAAGTATAGGTTATCATAAATAAATTAAATTATTTCAAAAAAATAAAATAAATAAAATAAATAAATCCACATAAAATATAACATTAACAATATTCTTAGATAATAATAATTGGATATATAGTGAAGGAATTAGATAGTAATGGAAATATTAAACATTCCATAAATTCATTCTTCTGAAACATCTTACATAAAATGTAGTGACTCTACCATTACAATATCTTAGTTGTCTCAAGAGACCTATGCATGCACTGAGGAGAAATATAATTATTTTCCCCACCTATCACCTAAAATTACAATTTTATCAATTAAAAATTGAATATTTATTCGATAATGTTCGTTGAATGTACCACATAGAATAATCAATCAATGAGGCTTATCTTATATGAATATTCTATGTAGAAAAAAGGATTATTTGATATGATAATGTTTTTAACAAATAAAATAATTAATAAATATATCCTGGTGAAGAATATTTTCATATATAAGGAATATAAATGGATTTAACAATGTTTAAATATACACCCTTAATGATTATATGATGTGATATTTTTACATATTGGGTGCTCATAATGATAATAGTTATTAAAGTGTCTAGGTATTCAGATACATGTATTTTAAAAGGTATGATACCAATGCAATGATAGATAAATCCATCATTATTTTTTGTAAATAAAATGTAGATCATAAAATCATATCCCATGGTGTTATCAATCTAGGTGCATGATAAGATCCCATTCATCGTGCTCTAGGATGGTAAACTGGTTATTACTGAAAAAATATTTTTAGGTTTATACCCCCTAGATTAATGTGTTCCAAAACAACATCCACATGTTTTATCTAGGATATGGTTTCATTTCATGGTAAAACCACACACACATTACTAACAAAAATTTAGGATTGTTTTAGGGTTATGGGAATGTTTGAGAATTATAACAGCTTAGGTAAAGGCTATAATGAGAGGGAATAAATAAAAAACATTAATAATATATATAATTGAATATAATACTATATAATCAATAGTATGGAAGTATTTGAAAAAATAATATATAGATACAATTAAAAAATTTATTGGAAAAAGGAAAGTAGAGGATAAAGGACCCTTACACTGATAGGATTCTCCTTAAATATTATTAGGGGATACATAAAGGTTTATAGACTATTTTAAATGTATTTATATAGGTTCAATAATTATAATATATTAAGTGAGTTATTTTTAGTGGATGTTGATGGTGGATGGTGATGGAATTTATTATTGGGAATGAATGGTTTTTAAGGGATAAAATTGTGATTATTTTACAACTATGGCCAAACACATTTGGGAGGAATTAAATCAAAAAATTGGGGTGGTAATTACATTTTTAAATCCTGGTTATGATAATTAAATACATAAATTAACCATTTAATGTTGATGTATTAAATCATTTAACACTTAAACCATTGAACTTTAACATGCAATATTATTTATCTTTTAACATATTGTCTCACATTTTACCCTAGTAACATATTTTTGTTCATAAAAATTATGTTACCCCAATTAAATAATTTTAACCTTAAATTTCAAATTAAAAAACCATTTTTCCTTATTAAAATTCTATTTTTTGAACAAAAAATTTTAAAATGATACATACATAATGCTTAAGAACAACTGTTTTCTTTTAAAAGAGATAAAATATATATTCCAAAATATTAAACACAGGTTTATTAATGTAAGAGATTATTATAAATGAATTATTATAAAACAAAAATATATATTTTACAATAATGTGTATTAATATATTTTATGATCATAACATGATTATATAATAAAAGTTATGATATTCACCAAAATCTTATTTTAACTTTTTACCCCAAAAATTCAACATTCTTATTAAATTTTTAAAAATTAATCCTTATATTATTTTGAAATGTTGAGTTATGATATAATATTTATTTATCAAAATAATAATAAATATACAAGTATATAACATTTTATGTAGAAATAATCATTAATTTAAAATTAACTATTTTAGTGACATAATAAACTTTATGACGCTATAAAAATTATATAAGATTTCATTCAATTATATTATAAGTTAAAAATTGTTTTTATGATTATATCATGAAAATAAAATTCATTTAAAATTTTTAAATTTATTATAAAACATAATTTTAATACAATTTATTTATATTTTTCCGAAAATAAATTTTTGGTTTCATGAAATAATCCCAATAGTAACTTTAATACACATATATTACAAACAAAACATTTCCCAAATCTATTATTAACTAATGTTTATAACTACAAACAATCATATCAACTAATTATCATAATATAAAATTTTTTCACTTCCCTAATATTAAACCACTATTCTTAGGATTTATAATTCACTTTGATTCATTCAAGGTTTAATATCATTTCCATAATAAATATTGTATTACAAAATTTTTGTTTTTCTGTTACTATATTGTTATGGGTTTGATAATTAGTGGGGATTAAATGTATCCAAATAATTATTTTTTACACTATTAATCCTATATTTTTTCCATTTTAATATTTAATAATTTTGGGGTATTATTATAGACTTAATATATAATTCTAAAACAATTAAATAATTTTTTGGTAAGTGTTATTTGTTTCTTATTATACATAATCACTCTATACTTTACATCATTTTTTTACATATCCTATGATAAATTATATCATTTTATTAACATGTACTTTTAATTTTATGGTCATTATGGTAGGAATGATCATCATAGGGTATTTCAAGCCTATAGAGTTACTTGTGGTAATTTTATTATTTTTTTGTATTTATATTCCATTATTATTTCATGTTTTAGTGGTCCATATTAATATATGTTTTATAATGATAGACACTATTCATTCTAGTTTAATAGTGGGAATTTTAGTTTTTATGATATTTTAGTTCTTGTATTATTGTCAATTAAAGTAATATATCATTGCATAACTTTTATTATTATGAAACATGTTACATAAAGCTTTAAAATTAAAATTTTAATGTAGTAAAACAAATATGTGAATAATTCAAAACACCAATTTGAAATTAATTATTCTGTAATATAAATAAAAAATTCATAATTATTTATTATTTATATTATTCTACATAGAAATGTCCTAATAAAATTCCTCCAATGGTTAAAAATTATATTTTTATTATAATGAAAATATTAATCACACATTGTTAACTATGAAATTATAATTTTATAATTATGAAGTTTACATAAAAATAAAACAATTAATAAAAGGTATATATGTATCAAATAAAACTGTATATTTTAAATTATTCATAAAAATAATAGAATATATATATATATATATATAAAGGATATAAGATGGATTTAGGGTATTAAATAGGATACCTAAAGTTGATAGACCTCTGTCACCCTAAATTCATTGGTTTGAACCCTGTGTCCAGGATGGAAGTGATGGATTGTCACCCGACTTGTAAAATAACCATTTTAAAAAACAATTTTAATGCATAAATATCCATTTTAAAGAGAAAATATGTAAATTAATAACACAGGTTAAAAATATTGTAATAAATATTGGTTTATTAAAATATATAATTTAATTTAGAATTTATATTTATATTTCTATAAAAAAAGTTTGCAATGTAAATATGGTATTTTACATTCTAACCCGTTAATGAAATTATGTCCAAACAATGTCACACATTGATAAACACTTAATAAACCCCAATGTTCTTTTAATTTTTATTTATACAGAGGAAACATTATAAATACCTTGGATACGTTAATATGAAGGTGTCATACAGGTTATACATAACCTATTTCTCTTATGATATCTACCTATGCCTCTTACCCAATTATTCTGAATTCAAATTTCATAAAATATCCAAATCATATTTTGATATAAACACTAATGTCACTATCATGATCTTGAGGGAAATACCTAAAATTATTTTTTGGGGTTTCCATAGTTGTTCCATAAATTAGGCACCATTTCTATACAACTATATATATTCAATTATTACATAAAAAACATTATTGTTATCATTTTATGTAATTTTGGAATATTTATAGATTATACTAGGATCTTATCCCATGGTTTATTATTTTAACAATGTTATTCTAATAATTGATCATATAGTTATTATTATCGTTCATATAATACCAAATATAATGACAAATAAACCAATTTCCTAGATTTGGTGGTTCTTTTGTACAAAATAATAATAATAAGATCATTAATCAGATTATTGAGCAGTTTAATAGTCCCTAGATACTATATATATAAATAAAAATTACATTATTAATATAAATTCATAAAAAATAATATTATCCTTTTTGGTAATCCATTTTCCAATTATAGGAATATTCATGGTTTTATGCGGAAATGGAGAAAAATAAAACGGTGTGATCACAAATTCTTAGTAAGGGGGTATAGTAATGTTGAAGCGATTATAAATAAAACATTAAGGAATGCATAAATAATCTATATTATTCCATAAAAATGAAATTAGGATCATAAATAAATCTATTTCTAATATATTAATAAAAATATTCCATGATAATAATAACTAAACATGTAGTGAAGAGATTTCATAATTCAGAACAAGTAAAACATACTATCAAGGACTTGTGCCATAATATCTTACAAAAATGGTAAATACTCTACAATAAACCTATTATGGTTGTCTCATGATACTTTCATGTTCCCTGATTGGCAATATGATTTTTTACCCAAGCCATCATATAAAAGTTTACTCCAATCTATCACAAACATAATAATTTCATGGAATAATGTTTGTTGAATGAATCAATATTCATAATTTCTCAATAAGGATTGTCATAAATGAGTATTACAAATATAATTAGGGGTTATATGTAATCAAAATATTTTTTCCCAATCAAATAATCAATAAAACTACCTCAGTGAAATCCCTATTAATATTTAAGGAACAAATATGTATTTCATAATGTTATAATAATCACCATTAACAATAAAAGGATATGGAAGTTTGAAATATTGGGTGTTCATAGGAACTATGGTGATAAGGGTTTCTAAGTATTGAATTACATGTATTTGAAATTTTATTTGACTAATTCAATAATATAAAAATACCTCAAATTGGTTTGTAAAGATCTTATAGATCAACTAAGAATATTCCTAGGAGTGTCAAAATTGGTGTGCAGTACGAGACCATACACCATGCACCATGAAAATGAAGGAGTTATACCCAACAAACTAATTAAATTATTGTAACACCAAGATAAATATATTCAAAAATCATGATTTCTTATAGTATCTAGATATGGATTTCATTTCTTTGGAAAACTATGAAAACTTATAAAAAATATAGGATGGTTTTATACTAATGGGAATGATTGAGTATTATATGAGATTATGTAAATGAAATAATTATAGGGAATAAATAAAATACCATCAATAATATATAAAAATAAAAATAATACAATGGAAATAAAATCATGATTTAATTTGGAAAATAATTTTTAAATTCATTATAAAAATATTATTGTAGTTGAAAAAGGGGTAATAAAGACCCTTACCATGTAAGTATGCTCCTTACATCTTAAGTGGGTCCATAAAAGCCTAGGTTTTACATTATAGATTATTAAATAGGGGTATGGAGAGTAATTTTGTGATCATATAATTTTGATAAAATATTGTGGGGGAAAGGGTATTAATTTTAAATGATTAGGGCTGGCATTAAGGGATAAAATATTCATTATTTTCATATTAAGGAAAAAATTAGTTGGAATTATTTCAAATAAATTTGATTGAAAATTTATATGTAAAAATATATTTGAGGTTTTGAAAAAAATAAACTGCCCATTTAATGTTTTTTCTAATTATTTTATTCTTTTAATATTTAGCTATGACATACTACATTATTTATCTTTTATTATAATAACTCGCCCTTAACACCATTGTGTTATTTTTTTCATAAAAATGAAGTCAAAAAATTATATAACTTGAAAATTCTATTTCGAAAAATGAAATGAATTTTTCCTGATTCTATTTCTAGAAGTGATAAAAATTAATTCTAATGTCATACATATATGATGCGTAAAAACTGTTTATTTATATTAGAAGAAAAAACATAGGTTATAAAATATAAAAAATATGTTTCTAAATGTAATATAAAATTATAAATGAATTATGTTACTGCTAAAATGTATTTTTGACCAATAATAACGTTAAAAAATTGTCATATCCATATTATATCATAAAATATACAATATTTACCAAAATGGAATTATCAATATTTACCCTAAAAATTAACATATTCCAAAAATTCTCCAAAAATAATCCTAAGGTAATATTTATTTTATTGTCCTATAATTATATTTATTTTCTAAAAATAATTCCCTTTATATAATAATTTTAAATTTTAAATAAAAATCCTTATATATTTCGAATTAATTATTTTCATTACATAATAATCTTTCTGGCCACTATAAATTTTTTTAAAAATTTTGTGAAGTTATATTAACAAATTAAATTATTTAATAATATTATCCCATTAAAACAATAATTTAGAAATTTTAAATTTATCATCAAAAATATTTTTAATAAACTTTATGTATATTTATCCAAAAATAGAATTTTGGTCTTCGAAAACAATCCCAAATGTCAATTTGTTGCCCCTATATATCTGATAATAATAATTGAAAACTATCTTATTAAACAATGGTAATAATTCCTAATACCCATATTGAATAATGGTTTTAATATTTAATGGACAATTCCCTTTATAAATACACCACCATTCTGATAATTCATCACTTTCTTTGTTCCTATCATAGTTCAATATCAATTTCAAGATTAATACTATATTACAAACTCTCCATTTCAAAATTTCAATATTGTTTATGGGTTTAATAATTATAAGGGATCAAAGTGATCCAAATTCTTAAATTTACTATATTCATCTTCAACATTCTTTCTCATTATAATATTTTTTTTTATTTTTTTTATTATAGAGAGGATGCTTCATTATTAGATGATGAAATAAAATGTTTCTGGTTTATAGTATTTTTTTCTATTATACTAAATCACTCACTACTTTTCTCAAAAAGGTGCTTCCATATCCTTTGGTAATTGATATCAATTTATTAATTATTATCCCTAGTATAAAAAATCATTATGGTAGGAATGAAAAGCAGAGAGTAATTTACACATATGAAGTACATTTTATTGATTATATTATTCATAAGTGGTAATATCCCAGTACGATTCCTTATTATTATTTTAAATAATAACAAAATTTGTGTAATGAAATGTATTATTTTTTATACATTAATAGTTAGTATTTTATGATTTATGATCATTCAGTAAATGTATTATTCTCTAATAATGATATAAATAATTCTTTGATTATTTATTATAAAACACGTTCCTTATCCTTTTAGATATAAAATTATAACATAATAAAAAATATACAAAGAACAAAAAAACATAGAAATTAAATGAACTATAAGTTAAATTATAAAGGAGTAATAATTTATTATTTACATTTAACTACATATAAAATTATATGTGATAGTTCCTCCACATTTATTGTGTTATAATTTTATGATAATGAAAACGTGCATCATACTTTCTTAACTATTAAATTATAGTTTCTTAAATACCAAGTTGATTTTAATATAGAACTATTAACAAAATAAACATTGATTTCAAGTAAAAATATATGGATAAAAAATATACATTTATATAATACAGCACATATATTTATATATATATAATGGATTTCAGACTAATATTGGGAATCATATAGGATGGGGTAAGGTGAGGTTCCCTTTTCACTCTTCGTTCCTTGGACTGAGTTCCAAGGTCATACCATATATGATGGGTTATCACTCAACCTACTAACCAGCTATTTTAGAAAAAAAATTCAATAAATAAATTTCCATTTTTCATAAAATATATGTAAATAAATTGCATGAAAAATATTTTTTAAAATAATTAGTTTCATAAATAAAAGAAATTAATTTGGACTTTGTATTAATATTTCTATAAAACCCATTCATTTGAAATATAGGATGTTACATCATGATATATGAATATAAATTTCATTTTAAACATCCAATATTATTTTGATTCATACATTACCAATAAAATAAGGGTTTATTATTTATTATTTATTTTAAAATATGAATAATTTTAGTTAATATATATTGGGAATTTTTAATAGCTTCATTTAAAAAAACCCCATCATCATCTTATCCTATAATTTTTTGGGTTTTTATATCTATTTTAACTATTTGATTTTCTCTATTGGAAAATAATTTACCAATTTTAAGATAAATAACCCTATATAATCTATTCATTTTGGAACCCTCCTCTTCTGTGACATTATTCATTGGATTATTTTTCTAGCGCCTCCTTACTTTAATGCCCAAAAACCACAATACATGTGTATCTAATTATTTTTATGTTGTGTGGTAGTATATTATTTTATAAAGAATATTTTGAAGAAATTTGGATATATATGGAAATGATAAACTACCGGAAAATACTCTCCACTAGCAATGAGTCTCCTTGAAAAATTAGTCTCCCCCAACAATGAGTGTTCACTAGAAATGAGCCTCCCCCGAAATGAGTATCTACTAGATGAAACTACCATAGTTGAATATCCACCAGATTAGTCATTAATAGATGATTATTCTCCTCATTAGTATCATCTAGATGTGTCTCTTCTAGATGAGCCTCCAGTAATCATGAGTCTCAACCAAACATGAGTCTCTTCACGAAATAATTTTCTAGTAGACATGGATGATCACCAGAATTGAGTTTCTTCCAGGATCATGCTATCTCTTAAATATCTGCCACCATTTGTGCTAATAGTTGTGTTATCTCCTTTATTTTTTTAAGTAATTTGAATTTAATGACTCTAATGGATATTTTATGGGAGTTGATATATTGGACTTATTTAATTATTATTTCAAGATCATTCTAAAAATTTATTCAAGAAAAAGTCAAAAAAATTATGAGGATCCAAAAATTATTTATAACTTCTAATAAATAGATATTTTTTTTTGTATTGTTCTATATTTTATTAAAATCCGTTATTCACATAAGATGGATATTGTGGATATTGATGAACTATAAAAGGCAATGAACATAAATGTTGATTCATAAAATTGTTAAAATAGAGGAACGCATAGAAAATCAAAATCTTTTTCCAATAAAAATATTTCAGAAATTCATGACACTCTTTTTTCCTATAACTTTTAGAGAAACTTTTCAAGATACTCACCAAGAAAAATCAAAGTAATAATGTGCACTAAGGGTACTACAGACTGATAAACACTACTTATTTAAAATAGTTATACATTATCTCTATATTTTTTTCTTTTCTTTAGAGTAGTGTTTCATTTCCTCTATTTATTTTCATGCACTAACTCATGTACCTGAACTAGTAAATACTCAATATCGTCTTCAATATGTTTTAATCTATATGATTAAAGAAACTATAGAAGATGTCCATCAGTGTCTTATATATTTTTCCTTTATATGTATAATTATGGAAGAGGCTTTGATCCTGGATATATTTTGATGTTCTGGGTATTCTTGATCTAGATTTGAGAACATATTATTGTAAATAACAATAGAGTTTGATGATGGTGATTTCAAAATATAGCTGATTAAGTCTCATCTTTACTCTTATCCCCTTTTTTATTCTATTTTTGTTTCTATTTTTTATTTATTTCAATGATTAATGATAATTTGATTTAAAATATAAACAAAACATACATTGATAGTTAATCTTAACTATTGTATATATAAATTAGTTTATCATGTAAATAAATTTCTATATTTAAAATATTTGAATATATTATTTTAACTAATCTCCAATCAAGATCTGAGATATATTTAAATATATTAGACATATCCTAAAGTATTTTATTAATTAACTGGGAAAAAATTAAAATTTGTGTATTTTTAATGAAAATTTATTGTAAAATTAGTTCACCCACCATAATTACATACTCCAACAAAAATTTGGTATAATATTTTTTAAATTGATTGAACTGGGATTTTAGTTGTTATTTTAAAGATCTCAGATTTTTGTTATTTCTAAATTTTAGTTCCTTATGTATAATAGACAAGAGTGTTCTAGTACCAACTAACCACATTATATTAATGGAACAAATTATGCTCAGTGGAAAATCAAAATGAAAATTCATATTGAGAGGATGGGTTTTGAAATTTTGATAATTATTATAGAAAAATATAAAATACATAATATATCTTGGAATACATGGTATTATCCTAGTAAATATACTTATAAAAATAACATTAAATATAAAAATGGATTATATTGTGCTTTGTATGATATGTAATTTTATAGAATAATTTCATGTATAACTTCTTTTGAGATATGAGACTCTTAATCCGAATCTCATTAGGGAACATGTAATGTAAAATAAATAAACCAAAATACATGTACTATTAAAAATTATACAATTAATAGGAAACCTGATAATATTATTTTTGAAAAGTATCATTGGTTCATTCTGATTATGAATACAATAAACTCAATGGGGAACTCTATTTCTCATGAAGACTAAGTGTTCCGCCTATTGATGCTTATATAAAATAGATATGGAGGAAGCTGAGTTTTGATTAAATAATCATGTGATGTTAGTAGTTTACCTATAAATGATATAATTGGTAAATTAATATTTTATGATTAAGAAATAAAATTATACCTAGAAGATGAGAATACTAATACTACAATGAAGAAATGAAAACATTCAAGTTGATAGTTCAAGTGAAGGAGAATGACCAATATAGAGTGATCAAAGAAGTCCCATCTAGCCAAAATATTCAAAAATATTTCTAAAACTAATACTATCTTCAGGAAATGAAGATAGAAATGTTTATAGTATAATAAGGGAAAATAGATAATGTATTTTAATAAGGATAACGCTTCAAATAATATCATTTTCTATGAGTGTAAAAGGAAATGGAATTTCAAATTTGATTTTCCTAATATAAAATAATAAAACAAATATTATGATAAGGATAAGAAGTAAAATAAGTGAATGAAGTAAACTTATAGTGCTTTTAAAGATATCTAATCTTATTTAAGAACATCCAAGTATGATAATATTAACAGAGCTAACATGTTTTTTATTACAAACACAACTGAGGTACTCAATGTTTTTCTTACTCCTCCTATACAAATTTCTAATCATTTTTTGAGGTGATAAAAATTATGAAAACAATTCAAATTAAGATATTTTTGAATATTTTAATATTATAGATAATCCATTCAAATAACATACGAACAAATATAAATTATAAATAGTAATAATTCCTTGACTGTTAACATTATGTCTGATATTGTTAATTACAATTAAAAATAATTCTCGATTATTAACAGAGAACAATGACTTAATACTATCTAATGAAAAGCTAAATAATGATCTGGAAAGATTATCCCATGGGTTATATACTCTTAAAAATATACTTGAAAAAAATAAATCACCTAAACTCATTATTGGTATTTTTTATGAACCTAGACCGAGGAAAATTGTCAAAAATAGTTTCATTCCCTATTGTAGTTTTTCTACTCTATTTTATTTGTCTGTAACCAAACATGTTTTAATTAATAAAAGATTAAATTATATTTATATTAAACCTATTATGAAAATATGGGTTCCCAAATATCGAATAACATACATTACTAAACCCAATATAATTTTTGCAATAAAACCATTTTTGGAATAAAATATATTTTATAGAGAACAATCTTAAAGAGTTCCAGTAAGAACATATAGTACCTGAAAGGTGGATGTTCCTGACACATGACCGGAGATTCTTTAAGTTTCATGAATCTTATCATTTAAGATGGTGGTCATTTCACTTTTTTTGAAAATTCCAAAGGAAAAATTATTATCCTTAGAATCCAATATAGTTATAATTTCTAATGTATTTTTTGTAGATGAAATAATGTATAATCTGATTAGAATCTCATATCTATGTGATGTCTGTTTTCATATGAATTTTTAAAATTGTTAATGATTTTTTTCCAATAATAATTTTTTATTTTTTGATTTAATAAATGATAATTTTTATGCTAATTATTCAATCTCATTATTTTATTAATAAGTTTGTTGTATAAGTTACATTCAAAAAGAATCATTTCTTTGGAATAAGATACATTGACATTTCAATATTCAATCACTTAGAAATATCACAATGAATTGTTTTGTCAATGATCTACCAAAACTATAATTCCAAAATGATAATGTTTATAGCCCTTATTAATAAGGGAAACAACACAATATCTCATTAAAGTAAAATAAATAACTCTAAACATCTCATCCCCTATAATTGGTTCATATTTATGTTTTTTGAAACATCTAGAGTTTCTAGACTAAATAGGAAGCATTATGTTTTTATCATTTTAGATCAATTTTATAGGTAACTTTTTTTCCTTTGTTTCTCACAAAAGTGAAAATAGATTTTATTTTACCCTGCATTCTAAATCTATAAAAAATACTATTGGTCTTAGGAATATTTTTGTAAGAATTGATCATGTCCTTGAGTTTTAAAATCATGAATTTGAATCTTTTTTCTCATTAATTGTGTTTAATCGTTAATTTTATTCTCCAAGGACTCCACATTATAATTGTGTTGTATAATAAATAAATATAACTATACATGAAATTTGTTGAACTATAAGTAATTAGTATGACATACATGTTTATTTTTTGTTTGAGGTTCCAAATACAACCTATTTTATAATTAATAGAGCATTAATTAGACCTAGCGTAAGGAAAAATTCTAGTGAATTAGGTAATGGTATAATTATAATGGTTAATTATTTTATAGTTTTTTTTCAATGTATTTATTCTTAACACAAAAGAAAATGTTGAAAAAATTTCTTCCATGAGTAATGAAGGAATATTCCTTCATTATTCAATATCTATGAAATCATATTGGGGGTTTAATAAAAGAAAAATATTGTGGAAGAATATGATCATGTAAAATTTTATAAAATGTATCCAAATAAGCCTAAGACTCTTTTAGAAAACCATAAGGATGATTTTCTACTAATAATATCAAACCAAACATTCTGAAAAATTTATAAAATAAGGAGAAAAATCAACTAGTTGTAAGGAACTACCTGAACATGTAGATGACCAAGAAAATACCATCACTTCTTTTCCTATATCTTTTATAACACAAAGATACCATCATATGGATGTTTTAGTGAGATACCTATATATATGTTCATATTCTAAATTTTCATTATAAATCAAGTTGAATATTAAGCATTATTATCACATCTTGAACAAATAAAATCAATGATGCAAAAAAAGTTGAATTCTGGGTGGTAAAAATGTTAGAGGAAATTAATCAATTTGAAATAAATAAAGTTTGATAGATTTTTATAGACATAAATACACTCATATTATTGTCACCAAGTGGTTGTTTAGAGACAAAGTTGAAGATTAATTCACTATAGTATGAAATAAAGATATGTTGGATGCACAAAGATATAGTCAAGAATAGGTCACTATCTATGAAGAAAACTTTTTAGCAGTGTCTATAAATAATGGAATTAGAATATTTATTTCCTATGAAACACATTTATATTCTGAACTATATTAAATGGATGTAAAAAGTTCAATGCTAAATGGATATTTATTTGAGTTTGTTTTTATTAAACAACCCCCCGGATATCAAAATCCTCATTTTCCAAATCATGTTTTCCAATTTATAAATGATTTATATGGTTTAAAATTGGATCCTAGAGATTGGTATAATAGGATCATATCTTCTTTTTGTCGAATGGTTTTTCAAAAGGTGTAGTTGATCCTGCACTTTTTATAAAAATAATTTCAAAATACGTTTTATTAGTTCAAATTTTGGTTGATGATATTTTTTTGAATCTACTAAATATTATTTGTTTAATTAATTTTTAAAAAGTAAAGCAAAAATGAATTTGTAATGAGTTTTATGGGAGAATATAAATTATTTCTTGTTTAAATGAATTTTCAAAATAAATATGGAATCACATTAAATAAATGTAAGTAAAATAAATACCTTATAAAATGTTTATTATAGGAACAAAAGTATTAATACTCTAATGAGTAACACTTGTAAGATGGATCATCATGAATCTATGAATTTAGTATATCAAACTAACTATATAGGTATGATTAGAATATTTATTTATATTACTAAGAGTCGGACTGATATTATGTTTAGTGTGTGTAAGTGTTCCCATTTTCAAGAAACCCTAAAAGAGTCTCATTCACATGATATTAAAAGGATATTAAAATACCTTAAATATTAAACCAATTTAGGTTTATTCCATACTAGAAGAAATAATTTGGCTTTGTGATTTAAAATGATGATAATTTTGGTGGATTTATTTTATATATAAAAAGATCCTATGGAACATGGCATATTTTGGGAAAGTCTCTAGTATCCCAGACTAGAAAAAATTAAAAAAAAATCATTTTCACTTTATACTACATAAGCTAAGTACATAGATGTTGGGAGTTATTATGCCATGATTTTTATAGATGAAAAACACTCTTTTATACTATGGATTTCTATTTAGACAGGCACCTAAAAATCGTGACAACACAAGTGAAATAGACATTTCTAATATTCTTATGTATCATTTTAGGAAAAAAACATATAGATGTAATACATCACTAATTGAGTTATCATTTTCAAAAGGGTGATAAAACTCTTGATTTCAAATGATCTAAACATCATTATTCTATATTCTCTCAAATATAATAAATTATGAAAGATTAAAATATAGAAATCATTAATTAAGAATGATAAAAAAATTGAATTTAATCTTAGAAAATACACTATTGGTAAATACTCCATTAGAAAAACCACCCTTTGAGAAAGAACAATTGGATGACCGACCGTTGAAGACACACTATTTTTGAACCACCATTGGTGACCCACTAATTGATACCTTTAATGGTCCATGCCCTCACGGTCCATTTCTTTGTGGGTTCTGAAGGTTATAAATGATGGGACAATGTTTGGAGAGGTTCACATGCTCAACTATGGAAGTGGGAAGATTACACACCAAGTAATTGGGTTACACTATGTGAATCATGGTTACATGGATTCAATAAAATGGTTTATAGCGTAAGGAGATTTGTAGTCTAAAAAATAAAATAATTCAAGAGGCGATGGGGTTTTTAGTGGAAGTGGACCTCGAGGGGTTTCACAACATGAAAGGGGATTACACATCATGTAATCCCCCAACCCTGTTTTATTTTAATTTTTTTAGATAAACCATATTTAATTCACCCATTATATCTTTTTCCTCTCATTCCAAACAAACCCTAGGCACCCATATGAGACTTTCTTTCCCCACTCCTCCCTCTATAGTGAATTGAATCTAGTGGTTTTTTGTAGG
Organism: Viscum album; assembly: GCA_963277665.1. NCBI lineage: Eukaryota > Viridiplantae > Streptophyta > Magnoliopsida > Santalales > Viscaceae > Viscum > Viscum album. Next base: position 27,240,219 of record OY728123.1, on the reverse strand, counting down.
AGATTTGTTATCGACCTCTGGTATGATTTCCCCTCCTTTTCATCTATTTTCTCTTGTTCATTTCCCCCCTCTAGAATTCACTATAGCAATTCATGTCAACTTGATGTGAGGGTATGGGAATAATTTTGACAATCCATTGTCAAGGAATAGGTTTATATACATTTCTAATGGTGTGTTTGTTACTTTTTGGATTTTCTTGTTCTCCCTTTAGTATCTAGATAAATTGAAAGGCTTCTTTGAGGTAGGGTTTCTCATTTTTTTCACTTTTATAGTGTATAAAGTTGGAGGGAGATAATTTTTTATGCATGTGGATCATAGTTGTTCCACCATAATAAAAGATAAATAGTTAGATAATTGAATTTAAAATGGAAGAGTTATGTGATCAAATTCTTTTTACAGCCTTGATATTATTTGTGATGTTGTGATTCTACAGGATAAACACCCAGTTGAAAATCATGGTCATCAATAGTCCTAACTTGTTCATTAAACATGTTGTGTGTTGGTTAGTTATTTTGAAACACTTAATAATGGAAATTGGTAAATTACATACACTTTTCTAATGAATGGATTCCCCATGAACATTCATTTTTTTGTGATATTCCTTTGAATTAAAAATTGTAATTAATTTTCGGATGATTTATTTAATCCATAATTTTTTTATGATTTAGTTTTTGGGGTGAGTCATTTTTTTTGGATAGCTTTAGTTGTGTTTGTGATATATGTTGTTCAGTAAGTGATTTTGTTGTGCAATTTGGGTATGTTTGAATGGTAAAATGGATGAACTTGTAGATGAAACATCAACCTGACCATGTAATGGAATATCAGGGTGAGAGTTGGGTTGATTGTGAAATGGATGGTTGGTGTTGTGTAGTGGGATAATAACCAGATTGTGTTCTTTCTCTGTTTCTTGGTGTGGTGTGTTTGTGTTTTGAGGATACTGATAGTTTGCATGAGAAGTATTGATGGGTGTGGGTATGATATAGTGGTTGTTCTTTTTTAGAGGATGGTTTGGTCGAGATTACATTCAAGATTAATGATTTCATTGTTTTTTATGGGTGCTAAATGGAGTAGAAATGGAATGTGAATTGCTTTATTGTTGTTCTTTTCCTCTATTTAGTTTATACTGTGTGGATTGTTGTGTGTAGTGGTTGGTTTCTACTCGGGTAGGGATGAAATAGATAAATTGATTTCTTAATAAAGAAAGTAATTTGTTAAATGAATTGTAGGGTGTTATGAATCAAAATGTGGATGGTTGTGTAGTTGTTCAATTAGATATAGCATCAAAGGAGGGTTGTGGGATAGTCGTTTGTTTGTAAAAACCCATATGTTGGGATGAGTGTTTTATACATGTATATAGTTTTACTTCCTAGTGGTTTCTGTATTCCTCCACCCTAGTTGTGAACTATTTTACAAACACCCTTGATATCATGATGGAGTGTGTCTTTTCCCAAAAAACAAGTGGAAAGACGGATAGATGGTTATTGGATTTTCCCTTCTCACTCTTATAGGCATTGGTAGTAAAAGACTCTTCTAGAGTGTTTTTGTGTGGTTGTGAGTCCTAGGAGTTTTATGATGAGGTGTGTTTTCCCTAGTGTCTATAAGATGATATGTGGTGTGATTTCCCGAGTGCATTCATCATGATGAATGGTTTTGGCCCATGTACCTACATGTGGGATGTGGTTTAGTTGTTCCTCTGGTGTTTGGGTGAAGTATGTGCTATAGTTGTGGACCAAGTGTATACAGGTGGGATGTGGTAAGATTGTGGTACACATGTCTATGGGAGGGACGTGGTGAGATTCGTCTTCCCAGGTTGTGGGACTAGCTCTCTAGCCCAGGTGTGGACATGCAGGTTATGAAATGGGGCTTGTGGAAGAGTGTGGAATCACAAAGATGTTTTCCATTATTCTACAATTAGTTAAACAAGTGCTAAGTGATCCAACATACCCTAAAGTCTATGTTATTATTATATTACCTTAGTTGACTTGCATTATTTGGTTAGTGTTCCTTAGTGAGGATAGGATTGATAGTATTCGTTTTTAGGTACTATTGGTTTTCCTATTTTTTCACAGGGCCATTATTCTTCTTCTCCCACTTATGCATGAGATACATTGGTTTTTCCTACTGAGTATAATCGTATTCTCACCCTACATTTATAAAATTGTTTCCTAGTTTCTATGATGATTAATTGGACCATGCTAAAATTTAGTATCTCATATGTGGGGTAAATTGTTGTGTTTCTTCATATCATTTTACTTTTGGTACATACTTTCATGTTTTTTGTATTTTTAGCAGTTATATTTTTAAACATTCATATGGGATGGATTTTTCATTTCTTGTATATATGGATTGGAGTTTTTTGTGGTTGATACATCTTATCTCATGACATTGGTTACTATAAAATGGTAATTCCAGCCATTTTTTGAGATTTGTATACCCATGGTGTTGTTCACGACCCCAAGACCTACGGGAGGCAGATCTCAGGGATCATTGTCTCACTTTTTTCATTTATAGTTCATGTGGGGAATCATTAGAGGGAGGGGGTCATGACAGAATGGAATTAGAGGATGATGGTTGAGAGATATGATGGAGTTTGAAGATAGGCCCAATTAGTTTTTCATGGGTTGGTGGGGATTCAGTGGAAGTCAAAATTGGTGCGTGACATAGGCTCAAGAAGACCGACTAGGACATAGAATTTTAAGACCACCCCTTATCTAAGTAAAGGAATCTAAGCCTATTGAACAAATATGTGAGGCTACACGGCTTGCAGGGTAGAGACACTAAGAATGGTACATACATCATAATGACTTTTGTTCCAATTTGAATTGGGTGTTTGTGGAATTTAATGTAAATAATGAGTTAAAATGGATCTTAAATAAATTTATATAGTTTTCGGAAATAGGAGTTCCTTATTTACCCTTTTTCAGCCCTGGAACTTGGTCATCATCCTAATGTAGTGCAGATAGTTGTGGCTCAGTAGGTTGACCCGGTCAATCAATGGATGGTAAATAAAGTATATGAGGATTATTAGTGGAATAAGATTTTATGTACATTCAAGAAATAGGGTCTTGGAAAGTATGAGGGAATTTTTTCGAACATGGATATGAAGAGCTGGATCAAGGGGCTTGTGATCCCCTTTATCTTGATCTGGGTTCTAAAGGAGTATTAGGATCCTTTGTCATTGAGCCATATATGGGGAGAAATGTGATAGTGTTGGACATTACACTAGGGGGAGAGAAAGGATTCTGAGTTTTTATAGGACGTTTTCAAGAAGGTGTTTAGAGAAAAATTACATTCCTTGACCATGAAGGATAAGAATATGTAAGAGTTACTCACCCTCCAACAAGGGAGTATGTCGGTATGGGAGGAGGGGATCAAGTTCAAGGGTCTTCTTAATTCTACCCTATAACTTTTTTCAGATGAGGACACTCATACAAGACATCTAGAGGAGGCACTACATTCTTCTCTCCAATACGCAATTAGTCCCATTAACTTGTCAACATCCTTCGAAGTCCATAATAAGGTAGTGGTAGTTTAGAGAATGCACTCATGAGGAGATCCATCATTGGGGGGGATCCAACAAGATTATTCTAAGAGAAAGGCTTAAAGTATTAAGTTTCAGGCTCCATGACCTTTTAGGATTCAACAAAAAGGGAAACAACCTCAGTTGTTCCATTTTGGACTTTAGGGCCTTGTTTTTTCCCATGAACTTGGGACCAATTTGTTTCTCTTTGGAGATAATGTCTGTATATATTTAGTGTCTAGTAGATGTTTGAGATCCATATTATGGAGGTGGGAAATTTAAACACCCTTGTTCATAGAAATATATAGTTAGACCATTTTAACAGTAGGGACAGTAGGCTTCTACTCCATTTAGGGGAGATAGAGTAGGTTGAGGCCAACCTCATGGTGTTCCTCAAGGACCTCATCCCAGGCATGTTCATGGAGTTGGTCTTCATCAGAGGGGAAAATGAGCTGGGTGTGTACATTTTTACATCATTGAGGTACCAGTCCCTATAGGGAAAGAAATCATTAGAGGTGTGATCAATTTTTTTAGTACTCTTGCTTGTTCGTTTTTTGATTCTGGAGCATTGCACAACATCGTTGAACCCTCTATATCCCATTCACTACGACTAGGAATTGAGAGGCATTCAATGCCCCTACTGTTGAGTACTCCAGTCAGAGGTCAAACCAGCTGGTTTGAAGTATGTCAGGGATGTAGACTAAAGATGGGGCCAAATTAGTCTCGTGGGGATCTATTCTTGGTACAACTGTAGTCATACAAAGTTATTCTCAACATCGAATAGTTTTTTTCTTTGCATGATTTTATCGAATGCTTCCAAAGGAGATTTGTTTTTTCTGACGTGGGTTTATTTTGTGTGACTTTCATTCACATGCGGAGTTTTTAGGTTGGGAGTCAGCGTGAAGATCCCCTTCTTTCCTTTTTGGTTGAGCTTTTAGTGGGATCAGTGGATGCTGAGATAGTGGAGGTTACCAGAGTTTTTTGGGTAATTCGTTGATTTTTTCCCTAAAGAGATTGTGGATCTACCACCTCTACGTGATGTTGAGTTTAGGATATAATTACAACTCAGTTATAATCCTATTTCAGTGGATCCTTATCGGATGGCACCTTATCAGTTGTGGGAGCTAAGGGTTCATATTGATAACCTAATAAAGAAGGGATTTATCAGGCCCATTTCATATCTATGGGGTTCTCTAGTCTTGTTTGCGAATAAGGAAGATGGTGGACTGATGTTTTGCAAATACTACCAGAGGAAAAATCAGGTAACAGTAAAGAATAATTACCCTCTCCTAAGGATAAATTATATTTTCATCTAACTATGAAAAGAAAGATGATTTCTAAGACTGATATTTGGTCTAGATATCACTAATTGTGGGTGATGTAGGTTGACATCCCAAAGACTAATTTTAGGTATAGGTATGGTCACATTGAGTTCATGGTTATGTTTGTTGGTTTTATTAATGCACGAGTCATGTCAATGGGGCTCATGAACGCTATTTTCCATGAGTTATTAGACCAGTTCATTGTATTATTCTTTGGTAAAATCTTGATGAACTTGATGTTATATGAGGAGCATACCACGTATCTTAGTACTATCTTGGATATTCGTAAAATGCCACCAGCTCTATGTGAATTTGTCTTTGTGTATGTTTGGGACAAGAGAGGTACACTCCCATGGACATATGGGGTTAGGAAAGGGTATGAAAGTTGACTCTTCAATGGTTGGGGAATCTTTTTCTTGGCAATAACCTAAGAAAGTTGTATAGATTCATAGTTTTCTTAGTCTGGTAGACTATTGCCAATGATTTTTTCCCGATTTCTCCAGGGTTTTTTCTCCATTGATAGGATTGACTAGAAATGACCAGGTTTTTGTATGTTGTGGCTAGTTTTAGACATCTTTTAGCTGCCTGATGGGGATGTTAGTTAGAGCTCTAATGCTCCGACTTCTAGAGGAAGGGGTGATGTTGTAAGTGTTTTGTGATGCTTCTAGTCTGTGTTTGAGAAGAATGTTAATGAAATAAAGGGAATGATCTCTAATATGTCTAGGAATTTATTCCCCCTCAATCGTAACTATTCCACCAATGAAGTTGATCTAGTAGAGGCCATGTTTGCGCTAATGTTGTGATGGAATTCCCTCAATGGGGATTTATTCTTGGTCCTCACGGATCACAAGATCTTGAGGTATATGTTTTCACATGGAGATTTAAATTTTTGATAGAAAAGGTGGTTGGAGATTCCACAATATTATGATTTTGATATCTCATACACATTGTGGTAGGAGAATGTCATGGTTGATGCCTTGGATAGGAAGTTGCATAAGGAGGTAGTTCAAGAATCAACGGATGCTTGGAGGGTAATGGAGGAGTAGGCATCCCTACACATAGATGTAGTAATGGATGGGGTTAAAGACTTTGTATTTTATATAGAAGATTAGTATTATCTAATATAGTAGTTAAAGAATTATTAGTGGGGAGACTCATAGGCAAAGTACACGAATGATCATTCTGACCACGGAAATCCTCTAGAGGGAAGGTCGGAGGATGGTCAGAATCAAATGTTGTTCCATGGGAGGATATTTATTCCAATGGATGTGCATGAGGGATTACTCCATCAGTTTCATATATCAACCTTAGTAGTGCACATAGTATTTTCCAAGACGTATTGTAGTTTGAGGGAGCTGTTCTGGTGGCCTAGGATGAAGCAGGAAGTGGCATTGTTTGTGGAAAAGTGCCTTATATTCCAGTAAATGATGGCTAAAAACCATTTCCCAAGTGGTTTGTTTGATCCCTTATAAATCCCCAAGTGAATGTGGGATGAAATATCTATGGATTTAATCACATGGTTAACAAGGGATTAGGGAGGCATTGATTCCATCTAGGTAGTAGTGGATCAGTTGACTAAATCTTTTCACTTCCTAGTGATTAAGGAGTCAGGCGTAGTGGTTGCCTTTTCTAAGAGGTTTGTTTATGAGGTGGTGTAGAATCATGGATCTATGAGATACATTGTCTTTTATTGGGATACATGTTTTTCCTCATGATTATGGAGGGGATTAATGTGTTCCTTTTGCACCCAGTTACACATCAACACTGCTTTCCACCCCCAAAAAGATGGGCAGACAGAACAAACTATCGATATGTTGGAGGACATGCAAAAATCATGCTCCTTGGAAGTCGGTAGATCATGGATATGATGCCTTCCCTTGTAAGATTTTTCCTATAATAATATCTATCACTCTTCCAATGGCATGGATCCATTTGAAGCCTTGTATGGAAGACCGTGTTTTTCACATTTTTGTTTAATATATGTTGGGGGATAGCTGTTATTGGCCCCAAGCTTGTGAAGAGCATGGAAGATGAGGTTCAAATCATTTACGAGAGGATAAAAGTAGTACTGGACTTGAAAAAGTTCTATGTCATTCATAGGAGGCTGCAGTCAGAGTTTGAGGTTGGGGATCACATGTTCATGATGTTTTCCCCTTAGCATGGGTAGTGTAATATTGGTAGAGGGGGTAATCTTCTTCTAGGTTCATCTAACCTTTTGAGGTGTTGGGAAAAGTTAGAAAAGAGGTTTACTGATTGGTATTTCCACCATAGATGGATATGATCCATTATTTCTTCCATGTCTCTCATCTTTTCTGGTATCTTCATGATGAATCACATGTCATTTACTGGGGAGAGATGGATATATAAGACGATGCGACATACATGGAGTAGCTAATAGAGATCCAGGATATTCAGAAGAAGGTTCTATGTATATAGACCATTCCATTAGTTTGTGTGTTGTAGAGGCATGTTATTCTAGTGTAAATTACATGGGAGTGAGAAGCGCAGATGCGTGCCCAGTACCTGGAGTTCTTCTGAGTTATTTCTTGTTCTATTTTTCTATGCGATGTAATTTTTGAACCTTGTTTGTTATGATATGAAATTTTAACTAATTCTTTGATGTGTGATAAAGTCTTGAAATGTGAAGAGAGGAGGAACTAATTCTTATTCAAGAATAATTAATTATGATATGATTGAACTTGTGTGGGAAAGTCAGTACCACCCATAGAAGATAGTATGTTAACATGGAGGTTTGAATTCCCTGATTCTCATGTTAGGACAATGTGTTTTTTTACTTGTGTTGTTTTTCTTCTAGTCAATTGTCTTAATATATATTTGAGGAGGAGTTCATAGATGAATATGTTATCCACCCCATATTTTGAGAAACAATGGGTGTTATCGTTAAACAATGGTGTGTTTTTTTCAATAGTGGGGTTTCAAGAATTGAGGGGTCCTTATCTGATGGGGTGGTTGTTCGGACCCCTCTTTCTTATAGTCTTGTTTTTTGATTCTTGATGGTGATAATCATTTTGGAGGTATTTTATGTAATGTTTTGTGTCTTATTTATCAATAACATTGTAGGTTTTAGTGGTTAGAAATTTTTGGAGGGATTTTGGAGAGGTTTGGGTGCTAAAGGATTGAAGTGGGAGGATTACATGACATGTAATTAAGTTACCCAATGTGAATAATGGGTTTACACCTTATCTGGCAGGGTTCACTATATGAAGAGATTTTTGTTCTGAAAAATAAAATAATTCAAGAGTTGATAGGTTTTTTTCCAGAAATGGACATCGAGGGGTTTCACAGAGTGATAAGGGGTTACACGTCCTGTAATCCTTGAACCCAGTTTTATTTTAATGTTTTTATTTGGCCGAACCGTAATTTAGTCATCCATTCTCTCATTTTACTATCATTCCAGATGAACCCTAGGATCACCAAGGAGAACTTAAATTCACAATCCACCATCCATGGACAATTGAATTTAGTGGAATTCCATTGGTGATCCATTATTAATCATGGTATGTTTTCCACTTCGTTTAATCTATTATATCTTTATCTTCCCCCCCAGATTTTTCTTATATAATTCTTGTCGGTGTGGGATGAGTGTTTTACTAAATTTTTAATGATATTTTTTTAAATAATTGGTTGATCCACTTTTCTATAAATGTGGTTGTCACTTGTGGTATTTTCATCATCTCCATATAGTGCCCAAAATAATAGAAAATCATATTTAAGGTAGGGTTTAGCCTTCATTTCTCATTGATTTTGTATCATGTGGGAGGGATAAACTTCTATTTGCTATGTATCATAGTTGTTCCACCCAATGAAAGGATAAATTAATCGATAATTTAATTGAAAATTTATGTGGGGTGTGTTCTCATGATTTTTAAATCCTTGATGTTATTTGTGTTATTCTGATTGTATGGGATAAACAGCCCTAGAAATAATGGTAGTTTTTGGCCCATTATTGAACACTAAACAAGTTATATGTTGGGTTGTTCTTGAGAAACACTTGAAAATGGATATTCATTAAATACATACACATGGATAATGAATGGATGCCCCGGGATACTTCAGTTTTTGTGATAATCGCCTCGAATTAATAAGTGTATTTAATTATGGGATTCTTTTTTTAATCCAAAATTTTGTTATGCTTCAGTATGTCGGGTGAGGAATTTTCAGTGATAGATATGTTTTTCTATGTGATATATATAGGTTGTGAAGTGGTTTTGTTGGGGCATGTAGGTTTGTTCAGATGTAGAAATTTATGAACATATAGATGATATATCAACCTTTCCATGTAATGGAATCTCTGGTAAAGAGTTTGATTATTGTGAAATGGAGGGGCTGTTTTGTGTAGTGGGACTATAACTAGGTTTTATTTTGTTTTTTTTATGTGGTGTGTTTGTGTGACTGTGAATCCGATTGTTGTGATTAGAAGTGTTTATGGGTGTGGGTATGATATGTGCTCTCTCTATTTTTATGATGGATTTGGGATAAATTATTTAGAATATTGATGATGGAAGTGGTTCGTATAGGTGCTAAACGGAGAAAAAATATGATGTCAGTTTCTTTATTATAGTTATTTTCTTCTATGTGGTTTATTCTATGTGTCATGCTGCATGTTATGTTTGATAGATACCTTGGTATAGGTGTAATAGATAAATTTATTTCATAATAAAGAAATATAATTGGTTAAATGAGTTGGTGTGGGCTATGAATCGAATTATGGATTCTTGTGTAGTTGGCCATATAGATGTAAAAAAAAGGAGGATTTTTGGGCTAGAAATTTGTTTAGAAAATCCCATAGGTTGGGAGGAGTGTTTTCGACCTATATATATTGTTCTAATTCCTTTTTATTTCTATATTCACCCATCCTAGTTGATAGATATGTTCAGAACACCCCCATTTTCATATGGGAGGGTGTCTTTTCCCAACATCCAGGTGGGAGGATGGATAGATAGATATTGGTTCTTCCAAGCTCAATCTTCTAGGCATTAGTATACCAAGAATTTTCAGGCATGTTGTGGTGCGGTTGTGAGGCCTAGGTGTCTATAGGTGAGGTGTACTTTCCCAGGTGTCTATGGGGTGAGATGTGGTGTTCTATCTTAGGTTACTTTGTGTATAAGGTATGGTTGTGGCCCAGGTGTCTGCGAGCAGGAAAATGTATGGTTTTATCCCATTTGTCTATAGGTGGAATGTGGTATGGTTTTGGCCCATGTGTATATGGGCTGGATGTGGTACGGTTGTGGACAAGGTTTCTGTGGGCAGGATGTGGTACAGTTGTGGCCTAGGTGTCTATGAGCAGGATGTGGTGAGATTAATTTTTCCAGGTTACAGTACTAGCTCTGAGGCCCAGGTGTGTGTGGGTGGGTTGTGACATGGGTCTTGTTGAAGAGTGTGGAAGCACTATGACATTTAATATTAGGGTAGGAGAAGTTAACTAGTGGGAAGTGGTTTGGGGTACCCAAACGTCGATATTCTTATTATATTACCTTACTTGACATTCATTATTTGGTAATAATTCATTGGTAAGTTTGGGATGGCTATTATTCCTTGTTAGGTGAAGTTGATTTTTTTCACATAGAGTAAATGTTATACTTCTCCCACTTGTGTATGAGGGACCTTGTTTTTTTTTCTACTGAGTATACTCATATTCTCACCCTATATATATAAAATCTATTTTTAGTGTTCTATGAGGAATATGTTTACTGTGAGGGGTATACTAACTCAAATGTTGTGAAATCTCTTGTACCGCTGCTTACCTTTGTTCTTCTGGTACATAATTTGGTGTTTTTTATACTTGTAGTAGTTATATTTTAAAATTTTCATGTGGGATTGATTTTGGTTTCCTTTTATATATGTATTCAACAATTTTTGTGGTTGATACACCTTATCTCTGGATCATGGTTACTTTAATAAGGGGAATGCATCCCATTTTGTAAGATTTGTAATCCATTTATGCTGATTTCCCCCTTAGGGCCTACTGAAGGTGGGACTCGGGGGGAGGGGGGTCATTATCTCCCTTTATCAATTTCCATTGCACGAGGGGCATCTTTAGAGAGAGGGGACGTGACAAGACCCTCATTTGGTGACTCCTTATTAATAATACATCATTTTAATAATCCACTATTGGAATGACCCATCATTGGGATGCTGTATGTCTCTATTTCTCTTCTTATAGTAGTCAAACCCCAATTTTTCTAATATTTCTAACTTTCTGTGTTAATTTTTTTATTAAATTTATTCATTTATATTATTTTATTTTTTCTATTTAAAAATCACTAAATAATAACTTCATATTAAAATCTAAATTCTACTCACTCTCTCCTATGCCTACTCCCATTGAATAATTTCACCTTCCCTTCCTCTCCCGACTATCAACCATCCACCCCCTTGATTGAACCTTCATTAATATTTAATGGGTAGATTTAATCATCTCGTATAGTTTTCCCATGAATATCCATAACCTTTAATGAATTCTAGAGTATAATGTATTTTAGGTGTAGTTGAGATAAGGAAATCTCATATTTCAAACCACATAGTTGGTGTGGAAAAATAAATTGATAATGAATGTATATAATCCAGTAAGTCATTAGTGCTTTGGATGATCCTGGACCAAGGATGTGTAAGCTATTTTTCATGAAATGATAGACCTTACTATCCTATGATGGTTTATTAGTTTTATTAACATGTACAAGTCAGTTTTTTATAAATAAAAAGATTTTATTTGGAGTGTTATTAATAGAAAATAGGTAATATTATCATCAAACTAGTGGTCTAAATGGTTAAATATTCCTCATAAAGGATTCATCAAAGAATGATAGTAATTTATTCCAAGTGATAGTGATTTATTTTTCTATGAGGATGTGCGACTTGATATGACTGGTGATGGTACTCTAAGAAGACCAGTTTCTACCAAGATGGATGGAGAATGTAGACTATTATTCATTTTCATTGAACTCATTTTATGTCCAAAAATGAGGATTTCAATACTATTCGATATAAGGATGTGTATCTTATATTCCATATTAAATGAGGGCATATAATTAATATATTTAGATTCTAATTGACACATAAGATGGAGATTTCTAAGTCATCTTCTAGATCTAACTCTCTAATATTCCCTAATTTGATTTTCCCCATTATTAAGGAAAAATGGTAATTTTATGATGAGTATAATGCTGAAAGGTAGTGTGGTGGGTTCTATTTTTTAGGATATTTATAAAATATCGAATGTGAATTGAAATCAATGGATGAAAATGTGGGTTGAAGATAGTAATAAACTTGGTGAGTTTTTTAATCATGTCGAACATCCTACCAAACCGAAGAATATTGTTGATCCTAGATTAGAGATATATGTTATTGGGAGTTATTCATGTCATGAGAAATAATTGGTTGATGTCGTTATTGAATAATAGGAAGTGTGCACCTCAATTGAAGAGGTAATTTATCTTCACATTCCATAAAGACCTATCATGTTATATGGATCGTTTAGTACTCTTATTTCTCTCGATTAATTATAGAGTCTCTTAAGTGAAATAGATGACTATGAAAAGATATAGTTCCCTAGAGTACAGTGAATTAATATTTCACTTGAAACTTCTAAATAATTTTGGATGTTTCAGATGACTACAGTTGTAATTCAGATATTAATGATAATTGATATAATGATGAGGATATTGATGGTGATGAGGGTGATGCATCTAGTACTTGATCACATCATGCATCTCCTACTAGTTCTTATTTAGTTAGTTCAATGTAAGGACCTAATTCAGTTTGAAATATTTATTAGGAGATATCTATTTTGATCATCTAGTTATTGATGTTTCCTCTTCTATATGTGAGGCCAAAGTTTCTTTTGATATTGAGGAATTCCAATATTATATTGGAGATGATCCTTCTTATTTGACTTCTTCCAGGGTATAATTTTTATCTCATGATGAATGGGATAAGTTCCTAGGTTTTTTAAATATTGGATTACATTATTTAGAGTCCCAGAATGTGGATACAATTTTGGAGAGCTGAAGATGCTTAGGTTAGTTTTCCTTGGTAGAGGATGATCTATTATCCAAGGGGAATTCATACCAAGATTCTAAATATCTTGGTCTATCCTATCATGATTCAGATGTTTATGGGAGTGATGATGAGCACAAAATCCCCCATATCATGGTGTAATATCTATTTTGGTTGATGTATAGAAAGATTCTAAGGGATCCCTTATTGAGTAGATTGATTATGTAGGTGAGCTAAAAGATTATATTGTAGTTATACCTTCTTTATCTAAGATTGAAGAGGATTCTTTTTTGGCTTCAAATAAATTTTTCCCTCAGAACATTCAGATTATGTTTCTATAACATATTCACAGAATTTAAGATAGAGGATAATTTTAGATTTCAATGGCATTGGGGGTCTCAGGTACCTCTGGTCACTCATCATAGTTATGTTTATGTTAGAAACCTCTTTGAGTTTGTGGTTTTTCATACCAATATGAATTATAATATTCATTAAGAGTAAATTATGAATAGAAGTTTTTTCCATGAGATGGAAAACATGTGATCATTTATAGATGAGGTGAGGAGATCCTTTTTGGCTACATAGTATGTTATCTTAAAGTGAATGGAGAGTACTCCTAATGTTACATCTACATCTAGTGATCCACCTAATTCATCCTCTATTATTGTTCATATGATCCGATCTATAGTGAGAGATGAGATATATGATATTATGGATGATATACATACATATCATTAGGATGACATGGAGGAAATTCCACAACATGATGAGCACATGTATAATATGTTAATAGAATGTTTGAATGGATAATGAAGTGATAGGAAAAATAACACCAATTCAATAAAATATAATCTTTTCAAGAGATATATCAAACTTGAAAAAATAGTCATTTATTATGTTTGGATAAAAACATCTGTATTCCACATATTATTGGGGATTTGAAGGAATACGTAAATTAGTTAATGGTTTTGACCCCTCTACCCATGTTATTCATAGAGATTAAGAATGATTTCTTTCGTTCTATAGAGAATGATGGAAATATTAGTATAGAATTTTTGAGTCTCATTAATACATTCTTATTTGTTTATTGTACATCATTGGTTATTCATGTGGTCATTTTAATGTTAGCCTTTAAATAAACACCATCTATATCTCCATTAACTCCTTAGCATTATCCATTTAGTATGTCTCTAGTTAAGAAATTCAGGCATCTCATACCCCTGGTGATCAAGGATATTCCTACCACTACCTCAGTACACTCATCCTCTACATCATCATCTACTACTACTGGAAAAGGCATGGGACATGGTGATCCAGCCTCTCTAACTTAGAGTGATTTGGTTTAGATATAGTCTTTGATATGGACATTGTTGTATTACCAGTTGTATTCCTTTTTATCTATAATCCCATGAATTTTTTTATTACTCGCATTACTCTCTTATTATTAATATCTTTTTTCATTTAATTTTATATTTATTTTATTATCTTTTTGAAAATCCAAAAAGGGGGGAAAATTATTGGATTTTCCTTAGATACCTCTCATATCCTTTGATATAATAATTATTTAATTGTTATCCTTTGATACCATGTTCATGTGAATGTCCATATTTATGTATAACATAATTTGGTTTTTCCTTTTTTTTAGTTTACTTTAAAAATATCACTTTATATTTTTTTAATTTTTATGTATATATCATTAGTTCTTAAAATTCACATATTTTATGCATATTTTTTATTTGTTCGTGATTATTAATTTTCCATCAGTTATGATCATAAAAAAGAGAGATTAACAGAACTTCTTCTTTAATACTCAAAAATAATGATTATTTTGTTTCTAATGAGTTTTATATTTTATGGTAGAATATAAGTTTTAAAAGTGTAATTTGAAGAAAATTGGATGAGCGTGGAAATGATTCACCACCATAAAAGACTCTCTAACATCAATGAGTCTCCACCAATAATGAATCTTCACCAGAAATTAGTCTCCTCTAGTAGAAACTCTCCTCCATTAATGAGTTGCCTCTAGATTATTCTCTTCTAGATGAGTCTCCACTAGATGAGTTCCCGCCAAATGACTCTCATCTACAATATTATCTTCTAGATGAGTCTCATCCACACATTACTCTCCACTAGACATGATTCCCCACAAAACATGACTCAGATGAGGACATGAGTATCTTCCAATATCATGATACTAAAAAATGAGCCACCAACCAGAGTGCTACCATCGTCTATTCCTCTCTGGTTTTTCTACCTTATTTGAATTTAATGCCTTAAAAACCTATTTTATGGGAGTTAATATAGTGGAATGATTTAATGATTATTTTTAAACCATTCCACGGATGCATTGAAGAAAACGTAAAATATTCATTATTTGTAACAAGAAAATCATTATATTATTCTTCAATGGATTTTTTGCATTTTAGTGTTATACATTTTCATGAACTCCATCATGTTTGTATGATAGATTTTGTATAAGGTGCTAAATTTTTAAAGAGAAAGAACTTGGGTAACTACAAACCATGAATCACTACTTATTTCATATCTTTTTTACTTTATCCCTCATTTTTCATCTTTTTCAATCATGTAGTGTGTTGTTTTCTCTTTTTATTTACACAAACAAACTCTTGTGATTAAACTTAATAATACTCGATATTTTATTCTTTCTCTATTCTTTTTTATACCCATGAAAATTGTGGAAGAGGTCCCTATATGGATGATGTTGTTTATAAATACCATGTATAACATTATATTAAGATTTTATCTTGGTCACCTTATTTTGTTGTTTGTGTACATGATTCTAGTTGTCTATAAAATTATTTGATATAATAAACTACTTAGTAGTGGGTGATTTATATATGGGGGTATTAAGTCTCAACATTAGATGGAACACCAGGTATCTTCCATTGTGTGTTTTTGTTTTTTGAATCATTTTATAGCTTAGAATATATTTTTTGTAAATTTTTAAGAAAATTTAATTTGATAGTTAATCATAACCAGTGTATATATAAAGTATTTGATAATTTAAGACAATTTCAAAACTGAAATTAATTTCATATATTTTTTTAACTAATCCCAAATCCGGTATTGAGAAAATATTTATATGATCAAACTATATTAAAATACTTTTTGATTAACTGGGAGAATTTATTTTAAATTAGGGGATTATATTTATGGCATAAATTTTATTTGGAATTCAATTCACCCCACCAACATTAGTTACTCACTCTAACCAACAGAATTTATAAATATCCATCTCTTTGACTCAATAAGTTTTTTTACATTTTAATCATCTTCTAAAAGACATATCTTTTTTAAAAAAAATTATGTGAAACATCCTTTAAAAATATTTTCACATTATAAAAAAAATAGTATCTATGATTTATTATTTTCTAAAATAAATTATTATTATACTAGTTTTATTATATATTTCAATTAGGATCTATTTTTTCAGAATGTTTCATAATTTTTCTTATTTAAAAAGTTATTTTTCTAATACTACATTAAATACTTTTTCTAATAATTTGGACCCTATTTTCATATTTCAAGATTTAATGAGGTTATTTTCTGAATGAATATTTTATTTTTACTATAAAATCACTTTTGTGGAAAATATGGGAAACCTAACAAGTTCAAACCAAAGAAACAGAAAACAAAATACAATATTACAAAATGATTCAAATAAGATTTGATCCTATTTGTTATAATTTCCCAATATATTTTTCATAAGAGATAAGTTACATTTCCTTTTTTTCATCTTTGATAGTATCTTCAATTATATAATCCATATTTTCCCGTGTATGGATGAATTCTCCCATGTTTATCTTCTTTTCATTGAATACATTTGTGAAAATTAGATATTGTTGGTTTATCCAATCACTCCACTCCTTATTTGTGTACAAATGAATTTTTCTCCCTTCTAACATGTTTTAATCATCCTTATAAGAATGGATAATTAGGGGATACTCCAAAATTTCTTCCTTTGATGACAATATATGTTCCCAACACCTTTCCACTACCTCCTATCCTACTTCCCATTGTGCTACATCCATAAGCAACACTGGTGTATCATCATTTTTACCCTTCTTTCCAAATAGCCCCTAAGGAGACCTCAGAACGTCCTCAATTATCATAGAGTCTCCATCGCACTAAATATCTATCATGACACCCATCTTATCAATATTATGTTATTTATAACCACCACATTCAACCATCAAATTACCACTCATCATGTTCAATCTACTCTCTTTCACATATTCATTATGTAAATATTATCATTCATCCTCCATATATAGATATATTATAAAATTTTCGTTTTAATTTATAAAATAATATCCTACTACCTATGTATTTAAAAATAACATAATGATTTTAAACATTAGTTTTTTTCCTCGTAAGCCTTTACTTTGTGAAAAATCTATATTTCATTCCATATATTAAAGGTTTCTCTCCAAAATTTGATAAACCGAGAGATTGTAGAAATTTTTTACTTAACTATATACAATTTTATCTATATATTGCAAATATCATATGCCTCAACATATTAATTGGTGGGTTTTTACAAATAAAGTTAAAAAATATATTTTGAAACCCATTTATATTTCATGGGTTTGACATATTCTGATTATTGATAGAATTATGAATCATTTAATTATTTTTTTTTCATTTGAGAAGGTATTAGAAATAAATTATCATTCCATTGGTTCTTTATAATATGATTAATTATTTATTTAAAGTGGCACACATATTATAGTTTATTGACTGGTGGGCCCTATATATCCCTCCAATACATTGGTCAAAATTTTAAATCTTGTGAGATATATATGTGTGTGTGTGTGTGTTTGGGTGTATGTGTGTTTGTCTGTGTGGGAGAGAGTAAGTTCATGAATGTTTTCTCAAAAGAATATGTGAATATACATGACTCAATAAGGCCATTTTTTTAAATTTATTATTTATTAGTCTCATATGTATTAGTGATGTTTTGTGAATCACAATGGTGATATTTCCCAATGAAACTTTTTTGTTGCATATTTCTATGGTATCCAAATTTTATGATCTATTGGATCATGTATTTATAATTATGTTTCTATTTTTTTATAACTATCCAATTTTATTCAATCCTTTTTCCATGAATCATTATTTATGTTTTATATTTTTTTGGGTTTTATTTTTTAACATTGTGTTAATAAAACTGGATTAGTCATATATGTTGATTTAATGTTAATTTATGATTATTAATCATCATAACTTATTGTTACGCTTCTGAGTGATTGAGATCACCCATTTTATTATGTTTCCACCTCCCTGTTTTATGAAAATGAGTGTAATTAATGAGAAGTAATTAAAAACATTTATTATGGCACAATTATTGAGAAATGTTCACATTTATCATAAAATAAAATTATTCTATCACTTATTCTCAATGAAAAAAATATTGTTTTCCTAGTAATTTTTGATAATTTATGAGATAAAATGTTTAATTTATTGAAATAGTGTAAAATAAAGATATTGCTATCTCACTCTATGGAAAATCCATTTTTTAAATATTGTGATTTTAATACTATATATGGGAGTGAATCTATGGGGATGCCATAATCAGTATCAATTCAAATTTTATTAATTATTGGGGATTAGATTTGTTCATTTTGGGGAAAAAGATAAGATAACATTCATGCAAATCATAGGAATAAATCAAAGTGGCATTCCTATGTATTGGATAAAAAACTGATGTTTTGGTGTTATAGATATTATTCGGTACACCTAAAAATTACATTAGTGTTTCTGTATTGGAAAGTGGATGTGGATGTTGAAAATATTCACCTACGGTTAATCACTATGACAAAGTATATTTGAGTATTAACTCAATCTTAAATATGGTTCTTGATAATTTTTCTTATGAATGGTGACCTGGATAGACACTCTATAGGGATTTTCATTGGTCAATTATATAAAATGTACAAGAAATTATGAATGATTTATTATGTTATGGAATATGTTAAGGAGTTTGTGAGAAACCGACCCAATTAAAACAAAATTGAATAGATTGTGATATAGGTTTAATTAAAATATTATGTGATGGTTTTAAAGTGTAATTAATTTCATTAGTTATTTTTGTATATGTCCATTTATGATAATTTTAATATGATATTAATTGTTAAACACTTGTGTTAAACCATTTTGTTTTTAAAAATGGATGAAGACAAAAGGAACCAAGTTAATAATTTATTTCATGGAAAATGTGATGATTTTCCCCACAGTCCACCTAAACTGATAAGATTTGGTGTCATATGTCAAAATAGGTATAAAAAATTTTCATTATCAATGTGAACTTATTTTAGTTTCCAAATAAACCAAATAAGAAAATGATGGAGTCATATGGATGTTTATCGGATGAATATAGTGTTGGAAATAAGGTCTAATTTCCTTCATATCAAAAATTTTGAAAGCGTCTCCAAGGGGAATGTCTCAAAGAAATTAGAATATTATTGATACGGGGTAAAGGAAGGTATAGTGAAAAATTATATGGAGTAAAATGTATTTTTTTTAGTTAAAAAATGGGTAAAATAACGTTCTTATTATGTATTCTCTAGAAATTAGATCTTTTAGATGTGATGAATTTATGAACTACACAAACTAGTGCACTAATATAATGGAATAAGATAAAAATAGATACCAAACCCCCTATAACATGATACTATGAAAATAATATATCAAACTATGATTCAGGTGGATAATGATATTTATGTTGTGTTAGGTGTTCTTCACTCTATATTTTGGAATTCCTTATTTCATGTTTATCTTCACCAACTTTTAGTTATTGATTTAAAAATAAAAACCAATACTATTATTATTATTATATACATAATTTATTCATACCCTTTATGTTTTATAAGATTATAATTCACCCAATTTCCATTAAATATCTATTTATTTATATTTAATTTAATTTTTGAAATGAGTAAGATCTATCACCATAGGGGAAAGATAATTTATTAGAATAAGAAAAAACACTTCATAAAAACCAATAAAAGTCTATTATTTAAACGAATATTTTGAACACCCATTAGAACCAAATTGTATAATATGAATTTTAATAACAAATAAGGATAAGCTTTGGACTAAAATGGTTGGAGAAAAACTCCATATTTGGGATAATCTTGTTCTATAGAAATGATATGTGTTCCTAATAATGAAGGGATGATGTCTCTGTATAAATTATATCTTGAAAAATTTCTACCATTTATATTTTCTTAAATATTTTTATTTTTATGATGTAATTAAAATTAGTAGGAAGTAATTTACTTATAGGGGAGAATGTATCAGCCAATGATTTTGAAATATTGTTTTCCCTAAATTAAGACTTTTTTATAACTAGTTTCACACACAATACCGAACAAAAAATAGTTATGACATATTAGTTTAATATTATAAAAATAATAATAATAATTAAATATATATTAAATGAAAATATATTAATCAACTAAAATTAATTACATTTAGAGGGTAAAAAATTAATATTAAAGAATATTCTCTATTCAAATTTAATACCATTTTAAAAAATGTATTTTATTTTATGAAAATATATTAAAAAACTAATTCTTATATATTATTTTGATAGTTTATAATATTTCAATATATAAAATAAAATATTAAAATAATATAAGTTAATACTTGGTATGAAATACTACAAATAACCCTTAATGTATAAAATTGGAATGTTTCATCATAAGAAACTTCTCATTATAATTTTTTTTTTCAATTAAATGAAAAATTTATTAATTTTTGGATTTGAATTTTATAAAATGATGTCCAATTTCAGAATTAAAATCTCAAAAATATATTATGGTGAAATTTTGGATTATTTCTAGAATATTTTATTTTTCAATGAATAATAAAAAATATTATTATTTACTCATACATTAATGTTTATAATTTTATCAGGAAGTGTGTATTGTATAAAAAAATATAAAACAATTATTTGACCAAAAATAAATTTAAGTGTTAAAATAATTCATTTAAAAATATTATGATGAATTTATAAAACCCATGTATAATATTTTGGAAGATTAATTAATATTTTACTCTATAACTTCTTTTACATTCTTTTATTAAAATATAAGATTTCATAAATTATAGAAATTAAATATCAAAAAATATATTTCATATTTATGATTAAAACATTCATATTATATAATATGT
Organism: Viscum album; assembly: GCA_963277665.1. Taxonomy (NCBI): domain Eukaryota; kingdom Viridiplantae; phylum Streptophyta; class Magnoliopsida; order Santalales; family Viscaceae; genus Viscum; species Viscum album. Next base: position 27,219,162 of record OY728123.1, on the reverse strand, counting down.
TCATTTTAATTTTCATTCATTAAATAATTATTACTAAGATTAATGATAATAACCATGATAATAGTGAAAGGGTACTTTTCAAATAATTAAATTATTTGTATGATGACATTTTTATATGACAAATTAAACTAACCTCGTTTAAATATTGACATCTATATGAGTTTTAAACATTAATAAAAATATATTATCAATCATTTATTGGGTAATGAATTCTATAAAATATTAATAACACTTAAGGGTACATACAACATTTTCTATGGAAAAATATTTTTCTATTTATTATATTTGTTAACATATATGATAATTTTACAAAATTTTTAAATAAAATTTAATTTTGTAGAGACAAAATTTAGGTGAAAAAATTAATATTTTCTAATATGGATTACATTATATTTTTATTAAAATATTAATTATGTGTTTAAGAAATAGCTACCAAGATAAACAAATAAAAAAAGAAAAAGAAAACATTATATAGTAAATTACTGGAAACAAGTCTATAAAATGTGTGAAAATGAATTATAGTGGATTTATAGATCTAATATCAACATTTAATTTATTATTTTAAACTTTGGGGGCATAAACATTTGAATAGTATCGTTACATCATTGAAAATGAAATAGGTATTTACAAAAGTGTCATTTTCTTTGGATACCAAATGGTTTCACTTCCACCACATTTATCCAAAAATTTAAAAGAAATATCTCTACCAAAATTCATCCCAAGTCTCTTCTAAACCATATCCTAAGTAAATAATATCCTTTTATATCCAAAAGAGAAAGCTAATGAGCCTTAATCTGTTAACCCGGATAGAACATTCAATGTGATGGGTAATGTTATCAATTGTGGTCCATTAATTCATTATTCTACTATACAATAAAATATATTATATCCATGAAAATATTATAACATAAGTGTTATTAATACTCTAACATGTTATTGTAATAATGAAATATCACTTTTTTACCATCCTCACAATCGTGCGGAATTTGAAAATGTTTCTTTTTTACATTAAGACTATCGCCTCTATATGCGATGTGATATATTTTACATAACCAACTTACATGAATATCTAAAACGAGGAATATTTTTGAGAAATATTATATTTAAAATAGTATTAATATTCTGAAAATATACACTAATTTCTATATCTTTTATGTTCTATGTAATCGAATGTGTTACCCATACGTATGTGTGCACTATCACTTCTTCGAAGTGGACATATTTCAATTTTCATCTAAAGTTTTATACAATATAAAAATCAAATAAAATATGATTCACAACCTTAAAAATATCTAAATAATTTCATTATTCCTCTGTAAGAATGATATTATCACAAAATAATAACATTCTTAACCATACTCCCTCATATATTATAAATAATTCTTGTTTGGTTCGGTTTATCTTCCTTATTGAATAATTTTGAAAATAAAAATTGTTGATGGATTTGTAAATTAATTACTTTCATTATAATACATTAATGATAAAATAATTCTTTATTTTATTTAAACAAATCTACAAATTCTTACTTATTATTAATACCAGTATATAAATGTTGAAAAAATATAAGAACAATATCATTAATAAATGTTTTGTTGTGATTCATGATGAAAAACATAATAAATGAAATTATAAAAGTATAAATAATTATAAAATATATATCTATATACTGGTAATGATATTATAATGATGAAATTTTAATTCTAAAATAATAATCAATGGCATCATTACAAATCTAGTACTAAATAAAATAATTAAAGCATGTAATATCTTATAATGGAGATACAATATAACTTAATAATATATTTTTAATAAATAATTACAATTGAAATTTAAAAAATATTAGAGGTATGGATATGGTTTTAACATCGGTGGTTATGTCACATATTTTTTATATTGGAGTCTAGTCAACATTTGGCTGAGAAAGATTAAAGGTAAGTGTTATTTGACTCTATTTTCAATTCCATAAGACATTTTTGATATTATAAGCTATCAATTATTTTTTATGGGGTATTCACTACCTTATTTAATTTATTTTAAATATATTTATTTCAATCAATGTTGTTTTATTATCCATATCATTGTAAACCTATAATTTGATTTTTATTCATACATTACCATTATAATAAAGGTTTCTTCTTCAATATCAATTTCAAATCGGGACTGTTTTAAAAATATAATACATCTGGAATATTATTATAAGATTTATTTCTACCCCCATAATTTTCTTCTCCATTGAATATTTTTTTATGTGTCTTATCACTATTTTATTTTCTCCCATGGATCATTATTTACCCATTGTAGGGAAAACTTCTCTTCTTTGACCATATTCATTTGATTGTTTTATGAATTTACTTATCTCGACCTCAACAATTGTTTGAGAATATATTCCACTACTTAAAAATTGAAACGATTAAAATAAATTGGAATCCTTTTTTGTGTGGGACATTTTCATTAATGTATTAAAATCATATTTTTTAATGTTTTATATGTTGGAACAAAATTCCATTGTTTTCTTATTTATATATGGAACATGTTGTTTTATTTTCAATTTTATTAATAAAATATTATTCTCCATGTTTTAAAAATAATTTTTATTCAAATAAATGATTGAGAAATGACAAGAATGTTTCTTATTTCCATATTGATATCACTAATTATCCAAAAATATGTTTTTTATCTAGGAAATGATTGTTGGAATATAATATTATTGTTCAAGGATGTTATATAAATTTTACCATCCATCATCTTTCTCAAAATGTATTATGAAATACTTATTTCTATTAAAAAAACTATCCACCACTAATATTTTCTTTCCGAATCATCCCATGTTTATGAACATGATTATTTTCTCCCAAAGTATTTCCTATCATAATACTCTACATTTCCATCCTTTTATTGAAGGATGAACCACTAGAAACCATACAATCACTTATTAGGAAAATTATTGACTTATCCGTATATCCTTTTTGTATATATTGTGTAAATACCATATACATAATCATCTTAAATAAAGGATATTTTCCTATAAAGTGAGTTAATATCTTTAGATACCTATATTTGTTCATGGGTTTATCAGGTTATAATTGTTTATGGGACTATGAAAGATTTATTTCTATAATTCCATTTTATATTGGATATGAAATCTATTTTATTTCTATTAGTTATTTTTATGATATGAAGAAGGATTGACTTGAAGTGTCAGACATATGTATTAATGATAGGATGATGGGGGAATATATCACCCTCTAATACATTAGTTAAATGTTTAAATCTCATGATATATGAAAACATGAGTGTAATTCAGATTTTATCATAATTATGGATGTGAGTGTGTGAATCTTGAATGTGATGTACATGTGGGTACATTTATGTTGTCTTCTAATCATGGGCATAAGTTTTTGACTAATGTAGGTGATTTTTCCTAATGTTATATTTTATCCATGATTATTAGGTATCCTGACTCATGTCTATTGCCAATTCTTCCACACACATTAATTCATGTCTTATTTGTTCCAAAAATTATTTGATGATAAATTATCTTCCACCTATTATTTTTTGGATATTATTTTATTTTATTATGTCCATGTATCTTGGTTATACTTATATACTCATCTTAGGCCAATTATTTATAATTAATTCTTATTACTTAATTTAACCCTTATTGATCATTTAAGCCCACCCATTTTTTTATGTTTCAATTTCCCCAACATATGAAAATTATATTAATTTATAAGAATCCTAGAATAGGGGATATCAGTAGTCAATTATAGAAAAATTTTCATACATGTTGCAAAATAAAATTATTTTCTAGCTGATCTAAAAAGACATCAAACCATATGTTCTTTGGATTGTGTCATGGTTTAGGATATGTAATGAATAATTTTGGAAATTATGTTAAATAAATATAGGTTTGTCACAATTTTTATCAAAGCCATTGTTCAAACAAAGTGTTTTTAGCACAAAACCCTTGAGTGTTGGTTTGGGGCTTCTACAACTGTTCATCCAAATACTCTATGGATGTATTAATTAATCCCTATGGATTTAGTATTTAGTTCTATATATAATTCCTATGATACTAAGATTGTTACTTCGGGTTTATATGGTTTCCTAGTGTCACCCCATAAGAACTGGTCTCATTCAAACTACTAGACAAATTACTTATATTACTACATGCAGATTCGGTAGTTTGTGCCAGATATTATTATGATTCCTTTAATAACTAACAATGATCCATTGCATTCACATAATATTATATAGACATTATAACTAGTTATTGTTTGAATGGTAATGTGATGTTCTCAGAGACACTATATCACTAGTCTATATAGGTATATTTAGTCATGGGTGTTATTTTAGAACATGTTGATTGACATTGGTTATTTATTTATGATATTAAATGGTATTTATTTATTCATATGATCATATCACATGCATATTAAATTCATGTTCTTGTTAATTATATTACAAAATTTCTTTCCCTATTATGTTGTACTCAAACAATGATCAAGTGGTTGTGACACTTGCATTCCCAAGAAGAATTAACTATTAAAAGGTGTATGCTGGGAAGAGGCCCATGGTTTCATGATTTAGTAGACAACTTTGGTAGAGTTTTATATTGAGATTGGGGATGGCTCAAAGATGGTATTGGAACTCACATACATTCAATTAATTTATTATTACCTTTTATTATAACCTTCATAGTGAGTGGAAAGAAATTTTATACTGTAATGACCATGATTTTTTTTAAATTATACCTCTTCATTTCCTTTTATTATAGCGATTTATATTTTATTTTATTGTCCCTACTCTACAGATTATTTATTTACAGTGATGTTTGTGTATTTTTCTATTATTTAGTAAAATGATATTTTGGTATAGTATCCCCAAGATAAGACTATATAACCCTACTGTTCACTACTATAATTTTAGGTATTTGTGACGTGCTATTTGTGAAGGGATCCCATCGAAAATAAACTTTAGTGATGGGGTCCCATCGCAAATAGTCTGTTGAAGAAAACATCATCGCAAAAAATATTATCTACGACAGGCCCTTCGCACATAATATTTTTTTTCGACGGGAAACTTTTCTGTCACAAATAAGTCTTTGATTATATACATTATATATGTAAACTTTTTTGCGATGGGCCCATCACAAAAAGTATTTGCAACGGGCCTGTAATCCAATGGTAAATAAATTTTTCAAAATATTTATTTAGACTATTTGATATGGTCCCGTTGAAAAGAATTTTTACTACCGACCAGTAATCCTATTGTAAATACTTTTTTTAAAAAATTATTTAGACTATCTGCGACGGGAACCCATCGTAACAGATCTCATTGCAAATAATAAATAAATTTTCATAAAAATAAATTTAATAAAATTATGATTATTGAAAAATTAATTTTAATATTATTAAAATAATTTAAAAAAAATATTAAAATTATCAATATTCACAAAAAAATATAAAAAAATCATAAAATATTATTATTATTATTATTATTAGTAAAATAAATAAACATTAAAAAATATAAAACTAAAAATATATATTTAATAAAATTATGATTAATGAAACAATAATATTAATTTATAAAAATAAAAAAAATAAACAATATTAAAATTATCAAAATTCAAAAAAAATAATAAAATATTAAAAATTAAATTATGTCATATTTGCACTGATATAAAAGACAGAAAGTATAAATTGTTCATATTACAACAAATGTTAAATTCAAATGTTTTTAACATAAGAAAAATCACTGGGAGGGTCATCTTCTAGAAGAGTTAGAGGAGTTGAAGGAGATGGTGGAGAAAATCCATACCTAAACTATGAGTCAGACGGCATATGTTCTCCATCTGCTCATGATGATGCTGCTGCTATCGACGCATCTCCTCCTTATGCTACTACATCTGCTACTGCTGCTGTTGACACGTCTCTTCTTGCTGCTTCTACAAACTCTCTATAAGGTCATTCTAAGATCGGAACTACTCCTGATACTGTGAGGAAAAAGATGATGCCTCTCCATGAGATCCTCTCAAGTTGGACGCCAACATCACATTAGTTCCATAATAAGTTCCAGGAGTCACATGAGAGTCGATACAAACTACTCGGACCTTCTCAAAGCCATACTGAGTCGCTTGCATCCACGCTGCCTCGTCGAAATGTTGGGCACTGGTCTGATCAGTCACCTCATCCTGACCCTTAGCATTTGTCTGAGAGGTCGCAGCCTCATATGACTCCTTCAATTCCAATTTGAAATTAAAATTGTGAAAATATTATATGCAGGATATTTTCAAATTAAAATAAATAAGACTAACCACAATCCAACGCTGGTGATCACCTCTAATCTCTCTGGTGGCTAGATCACAGCACATCCTATGATAAACATTGTACTCTATAATATCGAGATGATCGACTACTTATATGAATATAAAATAAAATGTTTATATTTGATGTTATATAAAATATTTAAAAAAATACTTTCTAGATGATCTCTATGTGTCCTGAATGTACGACTACCAGTGCAATGTGTCACCTCCTATATTCCTCAGTTCTGCCGATCTAATGAAGACCTCCTCTGAAATCCACCACCCATCCAATGTGCACATAATCCTTCCCAAACGTAAGATGAAATTTACTCTGGTCATTGGGCTCTATATGACTCATCAAATACTTTCGCTACTGCTTTCTTGATGTCCTTCTTTCTCAAATTGTGAAAAAACTGATGCAAACGCTCATGCATAGCCACCTCCCATGCTGCATGGATATCTTCTCGCATGCTACCATCGATGGGATACCATAAACCCTACAAAAAATTTATAACATCAAGTTATTAATAAAATACATTTCAAAATAAATATTATTTATTTACGTACCAGCCAATGATTGTACATGCCGAGATGCTCATCAACGATAATCTTTTCCAATGTGGTCCATGTCTGAGAAAAAAAAATTACACAAGATAGCACTCCCCTGTACAACAGCTACATGCACAAAACTGTGAAAAATTAATAAATAATCAAACAATTAGTATATATATATATAAATAAATAAAATAAATCTATCTAAAATATACAGGTTTCCATACCTCTGTGTGCATGGATCGAAGCCAAGACATGGACGTCGCTCTGGGATAGGGTAAAGAATCATTAGTTGCGCAAGACCGTTCCCCCTCCACATACCTTCTAAACCACTAGTAGGCTTAGGTTAAGATGATCTCACATCCCACTCATCTAAAGGTAGCTCATCCTCTTTTAACTCACGAAGTATATCAGAGTCCATGTAAAACACAAAATGACTATTGATAGAAAATAGTTGAAAATAACTATTATATATAGATATATATTAGTTATGATCATAACCAACATTTAACTATGTCAATGATCACCTTCATCATTAACGTCATATCTGACGATGTAAGTGTCTTCATATTCCTCCTCGGCATCATCAATATCTATATGAGTTTCACTATCATCATCCCTTGTCATTTCAAATTCATTTGTAACATCATTAACATCTTCATCACCATCTACCCTTTATTGTGGGGTGTCATCATTGATATTCACATTTCTTTGTGAAAAAGATGTATTTTGATTAGTCTATTGAAAAATTTCAATTACTTCCACTTTTGAAAAACCACATTCAGTTTGAGTAAATTGATTTTCCAGAGATTTCATTTTTATTATACTCCACCAATCACTCAGGTCTCTTGATGTAGCACAGTACTTTGCGTAATAAATTTGATGTGCATGTTGAGATAGTAAAAAAGGTTCATTCATTGCAAGAAGACTTTTATATTTAATATCGACGATTCCATGAGTCGAATGAACATACAGGCCTCTATCCGTATCTAACCATAGACATTTAAACATCGTTATGTAATTCAATCCAAGATAACATAACTCAATAATTTCATCCAGAATGTCGTAAAAATCAAATTCAGTTTCTATATTATGCGATCCTATCAAAAACAATCTACTGTTCATTGTTTTTTTGATTCACCATATGCACGTGTATGAAATCAAAAACCATTCACCACATTTTCATTATAAGATTTAACCATTTTGGATGGTTGATTACTCAATATGCACAGTCTCTTATCAATTTTAACAGCATGTTGAGACACCTGAAAATTTGTAAAACAATTATAAATATAATAAATATTAAACTGAATTGATATTAAACCATCAATAATTTATGTTACCAGCTTTTGAAACCATTGATAATTTTTTTTCAGCGTTTTTTAAGAGAAGCTGATGTAATTTGTGGAAGTTGTTTTTTTATATGATTATCTTATAACCTACAAATAAAATAAGTTTACATACTGTAATATAAATTATAGAATAATTGATATAAGCACTCACAGTACAAATGTTGTCATTTCTTCACAGTTGAGAAGAACATATTTATGATCTCTTTGATGTTCATCGTCTAAAAGACATCGTTCGTGAACTCCACTGAAGCCAAGATTTGGATAATTAAAAACAAAAAATTGATTTTATATTTCATCATTAATATTTCCCTCATTCCATCCCATGAGTTTTTGTTTTGAGGGATATTCAGATTCAAAATAGTGAGAGTAGAAAAAAGAAATTTCATCTTGCAAATAAGCTTCAGCAATTGAGCCTTCAATGGATTCTTTGTTATGTAATTTTTTCTTCAATTTCTGCATGCATCTCTCGAATGGGTACATCCATCGAAACTGTATTAGACCTCCACATTTAGCTTAATGTGGAAAATGTAATATCAGTTATTTCAGTCAGTCAAAGAAAGTAGGTGGAAAGATTTTTTCAAGTTTACATATAGTTACAACAACATCTTCTTCCAGTTTGTTTAGCACGTCGTAGTCTGTTGTCACTGAAAAAATGTGTCAAAAAATTATGATATGTCAGTTATTGAATCCTAGATAATAGAATTCAACAAACATCTGAATCCAATCGGCATACTTTTTTCCATTATAACATGACACTCATGACTTTTTAATCCGGTAATATGACCATTCTTAACAAATCTGCCCAAATTGGAAGCATAGCCATCTGAAATTCTCAAATATGCAATCCACTAACAAAATAATAAGAGGTTCTCTTTGAATAGTGTATAAGCTGCTTTTGGCTTCATTAACCTCTGTGATTTTACATTTTCAAATAGTTCAAGTTCTGGTTGCCTGCAAATTTGGGAAAGATCTAATCATGCTTTTAAAGTATCTTTGGTCTTACCTAGTGTATCAAAAATTGTATGAAATAAATTATCAAAACCGTTCTTCTCAATATTCATGAAATCCAACATGTGGAAACCCAATAAATCAAACCAATATGGGAGATCCCAAAAAATGCTTCATTTTATCCAATTCTTTTCTTTCCCAAACCCATGAATTTTCTGTTGGTTTACTGTTGGCCCAAATTTGATGGGGGTAATAAAAATACAACTGATTTTAACTCTATACCTGAGATCATTTTTGGAATTTCATCTCTTTCAATTATTCCTTTTCTGAAATGAAATTTTTTCCTTCGAAAAGGATGATCGGTTGAAAAAAATATGCGATGACAGCCAAAATAGAACGGTTTTTTTCCATTGACGAGCAGAAAAGCTTTATTGTCTTTAATATAGTAAGGACATGATTTCGGAGCATGTGTACTCCAACCAGATATCATGCCATATGCAGGATAGTCCCTAATCATCCACATCAATGCATCTTTTAATGTGAAATTTTTTTTTTGTAGAAACATCATATATACTAACACCATTACTCCACAATGCATTTAACTCATCAATCAATGGTTTCAAATAAACATCGATATTCTTTTTTGGATGTCCTGGGATTAATAAGGACAAAAAGATATAGGGCTCCTTCATCAACATCCATGGAGGTAGATTCTAAGGAGTCATAAAGACAGGAAAACATGAATATTGAATACCATAAGAACCAAACAGACAGAAACCATCAGTAGAAAGACCCAATCACACGTTTCGGGCTTCTAATGAAAAATACAGATGCAGACGATCAAAATGTTTCCATGAATCACCATCATATAGATGTTTCCAGCTTTTACTGGTTGAAATATTTGTTTTGGTCCATGACATCATTGATGCTATGTTATGAGACATAAATAAACGTTACAGCCTGGGTGTAAGGGGGAAATATCTCAACTGTTTTACAGAAATCGATCTATACTTCCCTGGTTGAGCTTCTTTATACCTCGATTGTCCACATGTTGGAAAACTATTAAATAACTCTTTTCACCAGAATATAAGATGAAATAATTTTCACATGCATGAATCTTCAGATAAGTAAGGCCTAGTCTAAGAACCCTCCTCTTGCCCTCATAGTAATTTGCAGGCAACACATTTTCTTCAGGTAATAGTGTTTTAACCAAAGAAAATATCTGATCAAAATAGTTGTTTGAAATTGAATTATCTGATTTAATAGCCATAAACATTGCAACTGCTTCTAATTTTATAATCATGCAACTAGGATATAATGTATCCTCATAAGTCCTCAACAACTCATAAAATTTGGATGGTACCAACTTAGGAGTTAAATAAATGTCATAGTGACTTTCAGTTTGTTGATCAGATGGACCTACAATATCATGTACGATATATTGGAATCGTGATGGATCTAGAATCAAGTTATTAGTCACTTCTCTAGAACTGCTTTCACCATGTTGATACCAAAAAACATAATATGGTTGAAAACCGAACCACAAGAGATGTCCCCCAACCTTGTCAAATGTGTCAAACGTTCTCCGAGAACATTTTTTACAAGGACACTTAATTGTGAATTCTGAAACAAATTCTAGTTTTGATGATGCAAATGCTAATAAATGTTCATCACCCTCAATATATACAGGATTTAAACTACAACCATTTGGATTTCTGCGCATATTTATCTAAGCATGATCATCTCATAATGACTAATGTCTAATTCCTTATTCCATATTTATCTAAAAAATATAAAATCATCATTTTTTTGAATAATTTGAAATTATAAAGAAACTATCTGAAAAACGAAGATAAATAATTACTAATACTTCTTAATAATTACCATTATTTAAGTGCGACACAATTTCTAGTGGATTGACAGCTACTATTTTTTCACATGACTCATTTACTTGCATCTTTCTCACACAAAAATCAAAATGAAGAAACTGGTCAGAGGTACGCATATTCATTCTTGTATGCATGAGAATGAATATGTTAGGACCAATAGGGGCTTGTATACCCTGAGAGGGGGGTGAATCCGGGTACGGATGTTCTTTTTGAAAATTCATCCTGCCCCACTGGATCATGACCTCTTTATTACAAGGGTCACTTTTTTTGCACTTGTGTGTTTATTATGATCACTTATTTTCTTCTTCATGTGATGATGATGCTTTTAATGTAATGCAGGGAAGCAAGAAGGATGAAACATATATTTTTACTTGGTTTACCCTCACTATGCTATGTCCAAGGAGCATACACCGATGATTTTATGATGTACCAAATTCTAAAGCTCACTGCCAATTTACAATTTTCGGGCTAGATCACTTCTATGCCCAGGTTCACTACCTTTACAATGTTTAGGGTCAGGTCCCTGCTTTCCCAAGGGTCACTCCATGTTTCTCTCTCTCTGGGTCACTGTCGGTGGAGAGGATCACCTTCTTCCTCTTCCTTTTTCAATGCTCTAGAAAGGATCCACTCACATTTTATAGACCTGTAGGTCTCTTCATTATCACTAATGAATACATCCTCTGTTTTATGTGGATTCTCTATTGAAGTCCAGCTTTCACCTGTAGATGAATATCACTTTGCACCAAAGGTATCAGGCAATCCTCTAGCTTTCACACAGCCCTGAATCACTACTGTGAATCAACCATACCTGGCACCCTTCTCTAAGTCGGTGCCAATTATCAGCGGGCAAGTTATAACAATCATGCAAGTCCACCTGAACCACTTGCATGACACAAGCTTCTGTTACTCCAAACCTTCTTGACTCACACCCTTTTATGCACAAATCGATATTGGCATTTAACAATCAACTATCGTGCTTCTTTAAAACATGGCGTGCAAGTTTCACCAACCAACTTGCGTGACACTCCCTTTTTAAACTCAAATCTTGGGAGATTCCCTTCCTTTATCTCCAAAACCACTCTGGCCATGCATCAATCAACTGACGCACAACTTTTACTTGCGCGACCACACCACCACTTGCGCGACCACCACACATGCACGACGAGAGAATTTATTTTCTCTTAGTGTTGAACTCGTACAAAATAGGGAGGGTTTGACCAATATTTATAGGAATTTGGACACCCTATGTGACGGCGTGCAAGTATCCCCTCAGCGCGCAAGTCTCGGGATGCAAGTATCTACCACGCAAGTCACTTGCGTGACCAACCCTAAAACATGGGCGCCCCTTTTCCCTTTGCGATATTTTGATGTTCTGATCTTGAAAAACATATGGTGGACAAGTTTCCTCTCCTTCAAGTCAACGGTGCACAAGTCTCTTTTCCGAAACCGTTTTCTCTGTTTGTTGATTTTAATGTGTAAAAATTTGGCAAACACTGGAAAACGGCATCACTATGTATCTGCTCTTTTTGTACCCCCTCCATATCATCCATTCCTTTGTTGACGTTCTTGAAACAAACATGGATCGTTAACCAAAACCCATGAACTCGACATGCCACCATGAAATCCGTTTTCTCAATAAACTTTTATGGCATGGTTGACTTTCTCATCAATCACAACACAGATGTCCACTTTGTCAACAAACACAATCACCTCAAAAATGCTTCAATGAAGCCTTGAGGGATTTTTTCCCAACACTGACCAGATTCTTTATTATGATTTCAGTGTGAGAAAGATGCAAGTAAATGAGCCTTCGGACAAAAGTGCCCCCTTTTCTTCGATGAATCTTCTTCTTCCAACTGTCATTGCCTGAAAACATTATTAAAAATATGATCTTATGAATTCATATCCAATCTCTAACTTAGGATATTGAATATGCCTGTATAAAAGCACATTTTTTTAGAATGTTTTGAGTCGGTGAGAGTTGAAAGGAGAAAAGTCATTGGGAAAAAGGAGTGTCGTCAATCCACTGGAAATTGTGCAAAGTTCTTAAAATTTATTAAAATTTTAATAAAATTTCTTTCTAACTGCTCATAATTGTTCCTAACTAATTATTACTATTTATTACTAATTATTCCAATTTATTACTAACTATTCATATTTATTACTAACTATTCCTATTTATTACTAATTATTCCTATTTATTCATATTTATTACTATTTATTTCTATTTATTTCTAATTATTTCTAATTATTTCTATTTATTACTATTTATTGCTATTTACTACTAATTATTGCTAATTTTTACTAATTATTACTAATTATTACTAATTATGGCAATTTATTACTAATTATTACTAATTATGGCTAATTATTACTAATTATTACAATTTATTACTAATTATTACTAATTATTACTAATTATTACTAATTATTACTAATTATATGTATTTATTACTAATTATATGTATTAATTCCTAATTATTCTTAATTATTCCTAATTATTTCTAATTATTACGAATTATTCCTAATTATTACTAATTTTTCATAATTATTACTAATTATTCCTAATTATTACTAATTATTCCTAATTATTACTAAATATTCCTAATTATTACTAATTATTCTTAATTATTGCTATTTATTGCTATTTATTACTAATTATTGCTATATATTACTAATTATTGCTATTTATTACTAATTATTGCTAATTATTGCTAATTATTTCTAATTATTTCTAATTATTACTAATTATTGCTAATAATTCATTATTATTTTTAATTATTGCTAATTATTGCTAATTATTGCTAATTATTCTTAATTATTGCTATTTATTACTAATTATTACTAAGTATTGCTAATTATAAGTTTTTATTTGTAATTATTAGTAATTATTAGTATTCATTACTAATTATTACAATTTATTACTAATTATTATTAATTATTCCATTTTTTTACTAATTATTCCTAATTATTCCTAATTATTACTAATTATTACTAATTATTTTTATTTATTACTAATTATTTCTAATTATTACTATTTGTCGCTAATTATTACTATTTATTGTTATTTATTACTAATTATTGCTAATTATTGCTAATTATTTCTAATTATTGTTATTTATTGCTAATTATTGCTAACTATTACTAATTATTTCTAATCGTTTCTAATTATTCCTAATTATTAGTATTTATTACTAATTATTAGTATTTATTACTAATTATTAGAATTTATTACCAATTATTACAATTTATTACTAATTATTACAATTTATTACTAATTATTACAATTAATTCGTAATTATTACAATTTATTACTAATTATTACTAATTATTACTATTTATTACAATTTATTACTAATTATTACAATTTATTACTAATTATTACAAATTATTACTAATCATTACAATTTATTAATAATTATTTCTAATTATTACAAATTATTACTAATTATTAATAATTATTAATAATTGTTTCTAATTATTACTAATTATTACTAATTATTACTAATTATTACTAATTATTAATAATTATCTGTATTTATTACTAATTATATGTATTTATTACTAATTATTACAAATTATTACTAATTATTTGTATTTATTAATAAATATTACTAATTATTACATTTTAATAATAATTTTTACTATTTGTTACTAATTATAACAATTTATTAGTAATTATTACAATTTATTACTAATTATTTGTAATTATTACAATTTATTAGTAATTATTACAATTTATTACTAAATATTGCAATTTATTACTAAATATTACAATTTATTAGTAATTATTACAATTTATTACTAATTATTACAAGTTATTACTAATTGATACAATTTATTTCTAATTATTACAATTCATTACTAATTATTTCAATTTATTACTAATTAATACAATTTATTACTATTTATTACTCATTATTACTATTTACTACCCATTATTACTATTTACTACTCATTATTACTATTTACTACTCATTATTACAATTTATTACTAATTATAACAATTAATTACGAATTATTACAATTTATTACTAATTATTACAATTTATTAGCAATTATTACAATTTATTACAAATTATTACAATTTATTACGAATTTTTACAATTTATAAATAATTATTAATATTTATTACTATTTATGACAATTTATTACTATTTATTACTCTTTATTACTATTTATCACTCATTATTACTATTTATTACTCATTATTACTATTTATTACTCATTATTACTATTTATTACTATTTATTAATAATTATTAATATTTGTTACTAATTATTACCAATTATAATTAATTACTGCAAATTAATAATATACATTACTAATTATTAAAAGTTAATACTAAAAGTATCAATTTATTAGTACAAATAAATACTCAAGACAAACCAATATAAATTTAATTTAATTACAACTAATCAACAATATTAAAAATTAATAAAAAAATGAAATAAATAATAAATTAAATAAAACATAAATACCTTTAAGCTTGATTTCCTATTGATGTAGATGGTTTCACAACTTCTTCGTGAACAAAAAAAATAACTTAGAAAAATTTTCCCTCTAAAATCAGAGTTCAGAGAGAAACAACATCAAAGAATTGAGAGGAATGATAGAAAAAACGGATGGGGGTATATATGGGTTAGATTATTTGCGACGGGACAATTTGTGACGGGACACCCGTCGCAAATAGTATCTTTTGGGACGGGACCCGTTGCAAATACCTACTCCCGTATTAATTTCTATCGGTGGTTAAAAAGTTAATTGTGACGGGACCGGTCGCAAATAGTCTCTATCGACACACCTTTTGTGACGGGATGACATCCCGTCACAAAAAGCCATTAACCGTTGCTGATTATTTGCGACGGGGCCCATCGCAAATAACCTTCATGCGGTTTGGCGTGCAACCCATGCCAACCCTTTTTTGATGGGAGACGAAACCCCGTCGAAAATAATTGGTTATTTGTGACGGTTCGTTACCCCCGTCGCAAATAGTCCTTTTTCCCATAGTGGTTATTCAATAGCCTTTTCTATAATAGGTGGTGCACCTATATACCGAGTACCTATCTATATGGGATATTGATTAGTTGTTCAAGGATTAGGCATTACAATTGGGAATCAACGATTTTTATATTTCCGAACAATTTGGGGAGACAGTAGAAAAGTAAAATAGAATATTTTAATGCATTTAATGGACCTCAGATATCTGCATTGTGAACACATTTTATACCTAAATTCTATGATATTGTGTCTCTTGTATTTGTGTTCTTGGTTTAAACATAATCTTTGTATGACTTTCTTCGAGTCTGATACTATTTTATTTGGAGATTTATAGATTAATTATTTTTTGGTGTTTCCTCTTGTCCCAATAGTAAGAGGACATGTAAAATAATTTTTCAAGGAATGCATTAACCTCATTACATACACATTCTTGTGATTTGTTGATATCATTAAAGAGAGACAGATTGGTTATTTAAAGTGTTAAAAAAATTATATGGTATTTTCCCAAATAACACGTTCATGGTATTATCCTTAGTTGAACCTTATAATTTTTTGGTCTAACGATATGTCACAAATAATATATGGAGGTATTCTTCTTGATGGAGGTTATAATATAATTCACCTTGTATAGGATGTATAGTTGTAACACCACGAGTTTTTATGAAATATATTTTTTATTGTAAAATAAAATTCATTGATAGATTATTGTACAGACCATATCAAGATAGGGTTTATTAATAATCAACCCCAAGTTATTCTAGTGCTACAAACTAATTTGGGTTTAGCTTTCATTACACACAATTCTATGTTTGTCTAGTGCTACACACAATTTCAAGTTTAGCTTGGGCTACATGCAACACTGTGTTCAAACCAAACATGGAATACTATTAGTGTAGTTATCACATAGCCATTGTAATGGAGGGTTATATACTAAATTATGAATTTATATTTCATTAATGTTTAAAAAATGAATTCTCTGGATACAAATTAACTTTAAATAAGATTATGATTTATTTGAAAATAAGAAATTATTTTTCAAAAAATATTGTTTTTCTATGATGATAAATATTTTTTCTAAAAAAATTAAAAAATATATTTGGATGAATGAAATTAAATATATATATATATTATATCCAATAATCTATTTAATATTCATATTATTTTTTCCTATACAAATTACTAGAATAAATCAAATTTTATACATAATAATAAGTTTTTTCATAAATGATAATTTCATAACCATTTAATGGTGAAATTATTTTAAATGTAATTATCAGAACGTTTATAAATAATATTAGAAAAAACAATCATTTTATAAATAGTAATTTAAAAATTATATTATAGTGAATTTTTAGTATTTTTCTAAACAATTTATTTTTTTTGAATTGTGAAAGATACTGAGATTTAATTAAAAAAAATAATTTATTTTATTTATTTATTAAGATAAATTATTTTTTATATTTATTTTAAAGTATATTTAGTTTAATTTTACATATATTAATATAATATATTCCATTAGAACCAATTCCAAATTCAAATTTGGTATAAAAACTTATCAAACTTTTGATGTTTTTCAATTTAAATACATTTTCTCCCAGCGCATCCAAGGGATTAATTTAAACATAATTTACAAAAACATTTTGATATGAATTTGGGAAAATATATTAAATATTTTGAATAGAAATAATTTATAATTTATAATAATTCCAACTTAATTTTGGACCATAATGATTGATGAAAACATATAAACTTAATCACTACGGTTAAGAGAAAAATGCGTTTACTAATAGACTAAACATTAATCTTAAGAGAATGAAACCACCTATAAACTTGTCAAAAACCCTTTTTATAGGAATATTTATAACCTATATCCAATTTTCCATATAATTTATCATTATTGGAGGAATATTATGTAACAGATACCTCCCAATAGTGTTTAACTTTTTATGTTTACAAGAATGTTACTCCTCCTCCAAAATAAAAGGGGACTCACCCCCAACACATATTCACACCTATATAGCCATTTTTATAGACATAATCTATCCCAAATCACTCCCCATATTACCCTGTCTCATCCTAGAAGCCTCAATTTTGGTATAAATCCATCCAAGTAAATCCCTTGGAGTAAACCGAAAGGTTTTACCCGATGAAGAGGTATTGTTCATCAACATGAATTTTTGTTTTATTTTCTTATCCACCCACTCTATTATTCTGATACCATGATGATATAACTACAAAAATATCATATATATACAATGATATTTTTATATTATGTTTAATACCTCCAATTTCACACACTTCTATCAAATGGGACACACATTCATCGTTCGTGTGTACGACAAACATCCATCTCATAAACTGAGGTCATTTGTTATTTCATTACCAAAATTAAAGGTCCCTCATAGTTATTGATTTATATTTAATATCTAATATATTGTAAATTTATGATTTATTTTTGTTTCATGAGATAATATATAACACATATCCA
Source organism: Viscum album (assembly GCA_963277665.1). NCBI lineage: Eukaryota > Viridiplantae > Streptophyta > Magnoliopsida > Santalales > Viscaceae > Viscum > Viscum album. The sequence goes on along the minus strand of OY728123.1, from coordinate 27,200,625 downwards.
CATTTTTTCATTTTGTGAAAATACGATAATGTCGTTCGTGTGTACGGTGGACTACAGCCTCACGAAGGGATGTGATTTGTTCATGCTTTACATGGAATGTATTAAAAATGGTTTTAATACAAATATTTCATATATATATAAAATAATAATTATAATTTAATTAGTATATATATATATATATGATAAAATTTTATGTCTTTCAATATTACAATAAAATGGAAACATTGTTCATGTATAAGTATAGTCTACTGTCTCCATGAATGATGTATATATTTTCGTATTTATATATTTTATATATTATTATAAATACTAATATAATTAAAATATAAGATATTTATATCATGTTTTAAATTGAATAAATTGTTAAATAATTATCAATTAAATAGGATGAAAAATAAAAGTCAAAATATATATGAAAAACAAAGTTGTTTTTACCTGAAACATAAATTTAACAAGGAATCATTTAAAAATGGGTAATATATATTCAAAGAAAAATTATATAAGTAATGATATATATATATATATATATATATTTAGTTTCTTAATTTCGTTTATTTATAATAAACTTAAATTTATAATAAATGAGTTTCTAATATTTACGAATGAAATTAGAAATTATGGTATGGGGATTTTAATTCTCAATATTATTTCTGTCATACTTACTCCATATTCACAAAAAATATTATATCATTCAGTGTATATAATCCTCAATTACATGATATATAATTAAATTAACATATTTAATGATATTAAAATTTTAAATTTGTGGTATTCTTTCATGGATCTCTTGATTCAAAAGTTACTCGAGCAGTAATGAATTTGCGTCTCACTTTTTACATTTGTGAGACACATGCTATATTCACCACCTCATTCTTATATGTTGAATATATACATCAAATTAATTTAATTTATGATTATTCTACTTAATTTTTTTATTTATGCATCCCTTTTAGGATCATTCCGTCATTGGTATTACGGTTAAAGCGTCACCAAAGTGGTAAGGGTATTTTTTCTCTATTTTCCTTTATTGAGACACAAGTTTTGTTATACATATAATTTTTTATGAGATGTATATACTACCCCCATTAAAATTTTATATCATGAGTCTACCTATTAATTATATTTTATGTTTAATTTAATGTTATTCTTTCATGGGGATTGAGATTCAAGGTTACTAAAGTGGAACGAGTTTATTGATATAGTCTCATCGTTTATCGAGAGTGTTTATGATTATAATTTCATATATGAAATATTATGATACAAATATCAATAATTATCAGAAATTTTATTATCCTCTATACATTGACGATATATTCATGAATTTTAAACATTTTCCCCAATTTGTTACTAAAGAAAAATAAAAAAAAACCAAATATGACTTTATTTCTATATTATGTGATGAATGTGTTTTATTCAAATATAATATTTTCTAAAAAAACTAAAAATGTTTATAAATATTATTATAAAATATATTTCATTGAAATGGATTTAATTTTTATTTTTAAAAAAATTAAAATATTTTTCAAAGAATCCATTATAAGTTTTCATTGAAATTTTCAATGAAAAAGGTTTTCAAAATTTTTTGTGATTTAAATAATATTTATTCAAATAAAAAATAATTTATTCCTCAATAAATGTTTAAATTATTTTTTAAACATAATTTATATGTTTTTAATGGGTTTTCAAAGATAAGGAATTTTATAATTCTTTATGTAATAAATAATTAATTTCAAATAAAGTTTAGTTTCCTTAATAATTTATCCAAGTGGTCATTAAAAAACCATATCTATCTCAAATGACATCCTTTGATATAGTTTAATATTTAATGAGGATATTATCCATAGGCTCCATTATTTTTATATATTTGATTTTTTTATGTTTAGGATGATAGGTTTTTTATGAAACTCCTTTCTAATCCACGGGTTATACCCTTATAAAATACAAACAAAACCTACTTCTATTCATGGTCAATCCTATGATGAAATAATTATGAAACCTATCTCTTTTACAAAATTTGTGATATGATGAAATATTTGTGATACCGATTTAATTTCTTGGGTTATTATACGATGTTTATAAAACCTGTCTATTTTTATTGGTCATGATAAAATTAATGTTTTATTATCTTGTGGAATACATATATATGATTTCATTATTTGAAGGGTGGGACCTATAAATCCATCTAATGAATTGGGTAATGATTTATATCTCATGAGATAAAAATGTCAAATAAGTAAATAGGCTTGATCGATATTGAGAAATAGGTGTCTTTGGATTAACAATGGGAAATGGGAACATCCTAATCCAAAATGGGAAACAAGTGATTCCTGCTCCACTATAGGAAACCAGTGTGTTCTGGTCCACTCTATTTACGGTTGAGGTAGTAAACCATTATATAAGAAATGTCATTTTAAATTTATTTTTTTGAATTATTTTATGACAATATCTTATGGTTCATGATTGATTTGGGATGTTTTCTCACCCTTATAGTCCATGTTTTCTAAAATTATAAATTATTATTCCATGAACCATGTTTTTGTTCTATAACGGGGTGGGCATGAGGTTTCAATGTTTTTATTCATTATCACATAACCTAATGTTTTCCTAACACTTTCATTTGTTTGTATATTTTTATCTCTTTTCTTTACCATTACTTGTAATTTAATATCACCCATTCATATGTTTCCTTTAATATTTTATGAATACTTTTTTTGGTATGATATATATTGGAGGATTAATAAATGGGTCGATATTTTTCAGAAACATTGATGATCATTCACCAATTTAGAATATTATGATCAACGAATACAAAGACACTAAACTATTAAGAACCTTGGGTATTTGTTTGTTTAACTTATTTAATATTCATCTAAGAAGATGTAATATCCATGAACGTTAAGTCTGGGTCACAATAGTTGGTATCATAGGAATGGTTTAGTCAACATTTGGAAATGAAGATAAGAAAACTTTAGTGAGATCCCTAGGGAGATTTCTACAGATATGTTTATGGATGACACTAAGGATAGGTCTAATGATGAGTCAAAGTATATGATAACATCATGGAATTTTGGTTAAGGATATAGTGAGTGGTTTCTAATAAATAAATCTATGTCTGGATACTATAATTATTGTTTTCTATAGAATAGATTTACCATTTCATAATAACCATTAAACCACTACATTGAGCTGGGCTTGATCTAGAACTAGTGCATGAAAATGGGACTTGTTGCACACCTGGTTTGAAACTCCTAGGAGATATGATTTGTAAATTCAAAAAACTATTTAAGAACCATTGTAAAGGATTTGAATAAATTATGTCATTGAATTACCTTGGATAAAACTATGAGTTCATATATTAATGAATAATGTTTCATGATTTAGACATCCTATAAGTAAGGTTTCATCATTATTTTTTTCCACTATGATTAGTGTTCCTCACAAAAGTATTTTTGTTTTAGTCAATGAATGGAACTATAAATTACTAGGTTAATTCCACAAGAAATGAACAAAGCAATGATTTTCCAATTGAGAAACCAAATGGTATAGGGGATAGAATTAATAGTCTTGTTGATATGGTCGAATAACACATTCAATGTATGAATCATGATGAACTTCAAAATAGTTTCAAGAGTCAATAACGTTTTTTTGATTCCTTCATGAAGAAACATAAAACTTATTTTAGTGGTTCCACTAAACCACTAGTTCCTTAAAAATGGATTAGTACAAAAAAATTATATTTTCCTTTATTCAGTTCTTAGAGCATGAACATATCATTTTAGATTTTTATCATTTATAAGGTGAAGCAGATCACTAGTAGAATTTTTTTAATATCATAAGTGAACAAGATGAAATTGAATATAAGGAATGGGAAGTGCTATGGGGATATGTTTTAGTAAGTATATACCTTATATTCTATGAAAAAATATTGGGAATTAAATCCATGATCTTAAGAAAAATATTGATGAAAGTATTGGTATTTATAGAGATAAATTTACAAGACTTGTAAGGTATGCATCTAGTTTAATAATAAGTCCTAAAATCAAAATTGACCAATTTTTTGGTGGAATAAGACCAAGCCATCAAAAGGCCGTCGATATAGTAGAGTTTACTAGATATGAACTATTCATTCAATTTGCACTGATAGTGTAAATGTAAATTGGATATTCCCACTATTCCTATGATTTTGATAATAAATGGTATATCGAGTGTCATGAAAACTCAAATGGTGGAAATAAATACCAGAAATCATTGTTCTTGAAATTTCTGAAGAAGAAAAAAATTTAATTTTTTGATTTGAACTTGGAAGAGCTTTAGATGTTGAAAGGAAGGTCATAAAATATGTTAATGTAGAAATAAAATTATTGGGAAGTTTAATGATATGCAAGATAATAGAATTTCATCTAATTCATAACATAAACTCTGATGTTTCAAGTAAAGGGATTTTGGGAATTATTTGAATTAATTCCCCTATCCAAGGGATATTGTCGATGATAATCCAATACAATAATTGAGGACAAAGGAAAATGGGAAATCATATGCAATCACAATGGATAAATTCATTCATGATAGTTGGTTCAAAATTATCCTCCCCTACTAAATTAGTAATTTCATGTTTGATTTTTTTATCACAATCCTTATGAAAATATCTGTGTTCATCCTTTAGTGAAGTTTCATTTTATTATCTCCATGTACATGGATTTTGGATTAATAAAATCACATTTCGTATTTTTTTTGTTACAAGGAAGAAACCATGTTTCCAATGATTTTTCTTGTATAATATAAGAAATAATGTAATAAATAATGGTTGAATTATATTTGAGATGGGTTATAAGGACATCCATTTATTTAATGGCTTGATATTAACTTTGGATGAGGTTTTAGGGATAGAAATATTAAATCACTATCTAAATATTTATGAACATTAGAGAACCTATTCTATACATTCTTCTTTTATAACAAAAAAAATTGACAGGATGACATATCGTTATTTTTAGTGATCTTATGATCCATTTTTTCTTCAAACAGATAAAATTAAATTTCATTTTTGAATTAAGAGATGAAGTGGAAATAATTCAAGGCACTACCTAAGGGTGATATTTTTCTTATGAAATTGAATAAAATGTAGTATATAACCTTGTGAAAATTTGTAAACATTAGGAAAAGGAACTTGAAAAAAATTATCCTTGTACCTTCATTTATAATGAATCAAATGGTCCTGTAGATAATCATATATTTATAGTTTTGTGATTTTTATCATCTTATGTATCACAAAATTTCTTTTAATAAGTGATATATATCAATAAATATAATTATTTAGGAATTTATTCTATGTCAAAATATTCACTTCCCAGCTATGTTCACCTATTTTTGAACCTCATTATGAGTTATATGTGGTAATAGTTATGTTTCCAACATTCCCTTTTCAAAGAAATTTTTAGTATTTATTTTTAAAATGTGGATTTCTATAAAATAAAAATTTATATATTAAACATTTAAAGAAACATACAAATTTTTAGGGAGAAATTAATTTTAAGGGGGTAGAATTTCCACCCCAATTTTTATGAATTGGTTTTTTTCAATTAAATTAAAATTATTTGATGTCTTTTGTTACACACTACACCAAGAAAATGTTTATTTATAGAAAACACCTAATTATGTTTGATCCAAATGAAACTCAGAATTTATCTTTTATATCACTCATCACTATGTTTGGATTGTGGTGCACTCAAATTCCATGTTTATCTTTTACTATACACAACATCGATTTTAATCCAAACACGACATACTATTAGTATTGTTATCACCTTAAAATTAGAATGGAGGTTGTGAAATGTATTATCTAAAATAAGAAAAATAATTCATGAATTTTTAATAAATTAATTCATTGGTTAATAATTAATTAGAATGTATAGTAAAAACTATTTTAAAATAATGAATTTTTCTTTCTCATAAATTAATTTTATATGCACAAACATGTTTAATATGAATAAATTAAACAAACCACTTTTGATGAATAATTTAAACTAAATATATATATATATATACGTTTTGCAATAAATATAATATAAAATTATTATCTTATGTTATTTATATATAAAATAAAATAATAAATCCAATTTTACACATAAAAAGATTTATTTTTCTAAAATATAAAATTTTCAGCATTTAAATAAAGTACTTATATTAAATATATATTTTTTATACTATTATAAATTATACTCATCAAATAATATTATTTTATAAATTATAACATCATGATTATATTAGGGTGAATTTTTGGTTTTATTTTAAAATGTATCATTTTTTGATGAATATTGAAAAAATACACAAATTTTATTGAAAAATGCATTTTATTATAATTTATTTATAAAATAAAATTATATTTTAAATTGGATTTCAAGTATAATTATACCAATTTTAAATTCATTAATCCAATTTAGGTCACTAGAATCAATTTGACATTGAAATTGGACATGAAAAAATTTCAAGATTTTGAATTTTTTTACATTAGAACCATATTGTCTCGTCCCATAAATTATATTACTTTTAAATTAATTTCTTCAAGTTATATGATTAAAATTTGTAATAATGGATTAAATATTTTGAAAAATAATAATTTATAAGTTATAATAATCAAAACTTAATTTATTACCATAATTTTTACAAAAAATAATTAAAATTAATCATGAAGATTAATTGAAAAAACTAGTTTACTAAGGGAAAAAAATTAATCATAAGGGAAAAATTAAATAAAAACTTTTTTGAAACCCCATTTTATTTCCATATGTTGAAAAAATACCATATTTTTTCAAAAATGGTTCATTATGGGTGTCATGAGATATTATGGAGACCATCCAAAAGTGTTTAAATTAACAAGAATGTCACCCCTCCTCCACTGTAAAAGGGCACTCACCACCCAAAATTTTCCAAACCTCCCAAGACATTTGGATTGACCTACCATAGAAAATTTTACTACAAAAATTTCTTCATCTAATCATAGATAACTCGCTTTGGGCAGAAACCCAACCAAGTATGTCATGTAAAGCAATTGTAGTTACCTGAAGAAGATGGAACATTCATCAACTCTCATTTTTGTTTTTTCCTTTCTCTATACCCTTTAATTATTCTTATCCAATGATTATAAAACAAAAAAAGTATATTAAATATAATAATGTTTTTTATTATATATTTAATATATACTACATCAAGAACATCAATAAAATTGGATACCCAATCTCCATTCGTGTATACGGGAGACTACCACCACTCAAACCAATGTCATTCGTTCTTCATTACCATTTTCCATTATAATACCCCAACCATAGACATTATATACTCTTTATTTTTGATCAATAATTTTCTTTATTTCACATTGAGGGTATTTTCAGGTTTACAGTTTCAGATAATTGTTCCATAACAGTTATATTACATTTCAAATATTATAAAGTAGACACTTCTCCATTATCCAATTTTTTTCAAAACAACATAAAACCTAAAAACAAGAATTATTTTCTCGATAAAAATATTCATGAATTATTACTTTTTATTATCCTTCATTATACCCTATGAAAAACATTTCAAAAACGCGGGATGAATATAAAAATCTCAATAAGAGATATAAAATAATGAAAGAAAACATTAGTCAATGAATACATAGAAATAAATGAAATCATATATTTTACTCATAAAACATATGCTCTTCAACAAAACTCCTAAAATAATATGATTTTTGAATAAATCATATAAATCATTACTCATAAACATAACTTCTGGCATCCCTAACATACTAACATTTTATATTTTACAACCACACGGGGAACAACTTTCATGGTTACGTTTGAATACCCATAACAGTATATTCCCTAAATATATTAGGAGAAACTGTAACGTTTACCTATATCACCTTACCCAATGCATTATAGATCTATCATGGGACCATCCACCTTCAATTTATCATAGAACAACCCATATACATAAACAATTCCAAAAAACCATAACATAATCATAACACATAAAACAAGAATAAAAGAAAGATAATATTTCCACATTCCAATCAAAAGATATCAGTTTACGATATTTAAATAATAAATCCATTCTCAAAACCATTTTTAATAAAAAAATACATAAAATGGGTATATGGTATTTATTTTTCTTTTAAAAAATTTATTTCTTGTAGAGGAACCCAAATATCAAATAATGCTTGCGACGACGGAAAGGTTGTTGTCTCCACGTATGTTCAATAAGAACATTCCTTTTCTCATTTAGTAAAATTATTCATACAAAATGTTTCCTTTTGAAAATTATTTAATGAAATTAAAATTCAAAGGGGATAATTATACATTGAAAAAAAGAATCTCGTATATAAATCAAAATATGCCTCAATGAAAAGTGATCGAGACGATGTCCCATACCTTGAGTCCAAATCGTCATGTATGTTTCTTGTTCATCCTAAATAATAAAATTAAGTTAATTTATAATTGTTTCAGAACAATTTTCAAGTTTATTATCAATTTTATATCACTTATTACCTTGTTATAACTATCACGTAATTATTCAAGTTCATACTAGTCATTTTGTCAATATTCAGTACATGAGTCGCAAATGAACTTTTTTTGATGTAAATTGTGCATGTTTTCAAAATTAAATCATCTCCAAAATATTATCAAGGGTTTAAATATCATATATATACAGTATATATGTATTTATAATAATCTATAACATTTGGAGATATGAAATGAACTGCAACATTCATGGAGATGGTAGGTCATACATATGCATGAACACTACTTTCATTTCATTTTCATATTAAAGGAATGATAAATAAATGATACATATAAATTTTATAATTCCATAAGAGTATTTATGTTATATATATTCCATAATTTCATTAATGATATCATTTAAGCATTCCATGAATGTCATGAACAAGTCATATATCTTTGAGGGGCCGGTAGACTGCACTTCCTGAAAAGAAATTATTGTATTCACACATTATGGAATGAAGAAAGTCATGATGTAAATAAAAAAAATACAAAAGAACAAATACAATATAAATATAATACATATCATATATAAATACAATGCCATCATAATTTCCACCATGAAATATGGTAGGAGAAAATTCACCAATCATCGTTTTGTGAGGTAGTAGTTCACCATAAATAGAAAAAATAAGTTCATATCTATTAGATGGATATGTGTGTAAGTGTAGTTAGAATACATCTAAAAATAAAATACTTGTATATTGAGGATTTGTTTTAATATAATCAAAGAATATGAAGACAATAGGGATTATATAAGGAAAATAATGTAAAAGAAACTTAGAGAAGACGTTACCTCTAAATCGGGTAACTACATTTGATTTGATCCAAAAGGATTTCTTGAATTGTCCCCTAACCTTGGTAAGTATTATAAGTGGAATTGAGGTATTTTGGGAGCCTATTCTCTTATAATTTTAATGATACATATGGTATTGATAGGTGTGATTAAGTTGGTAGAGGTGGTGGCCTTTTTTAAGAGGAGGATGAGCACTTTAGTAATGTCTTGAAATATTAATATATTATAAATTCAATTTAGATTAAAAAGGGAAAAAAACTAATATAATTAGAATATAAGTTTTTTTTTCTAATACCAACAATCCAATAATTTTTTTACAAGTTATAATTTTTTTATCCTTATCTTTTTCGTTTACACTTATTTTACCCTTGTTAATCTTATAGTGATATCATGTTACTTACACATTGTGGGTTAATGTAATTACCATATCATGTCAAAAGACCCAAGAAAAGTCATTTATGACATATTTGGACTTATATTAACCATTTTGATGAATATTATATTTTTTGGAACTTTATATCATTTAATAAAATATTTTATATTTTATGTTCCGAATTATGTAAATTTTGTACACTATTCATATATGAATTTTTAAAAAATTCATAAAAAATTTATTACTTAAGAAAAGGAATTAAATAAAATATAATATCTCAATACCAACCCAAAAAATTGTGGATGACATCAAAATAATCCAAATACATTTATCTTAATATTTATAATATAATTTTTTTGAATTGTTCATTAATAAGGTAATTATTTCATCATCATTGTGTAACAAATAAATTTATTTATTTAATGTCTAAAAATTATAAAAAAAATAAAATGATTTAGGAAATATTTTTCAATTTATAATTAATTTTTATAGTCAAAGATGTAAGTTATATAACCATATTTTTAAATTTATTTAATAAAAGATACATGTTTATGTTATAGTTCTCTTTACATTAAATTAATTATTATAACATGTCATTTTCACACCCAAGTGGCTCCCAAATGCCAAAAGTTCATCCTAAGGATGATCATGGTAAGAAATAACTCATCCAATAGGATTAAGACACATTTTAGTGTGGATTTATATTATTATAATATTAATTTTACCCTTATTTTCCTGATTTACTCTTTAACCATGGGAAATAAAAAATAATTACTGAATTTACTATTCATAATGTCAAAAAATAAATGATACTTATCTAAAACATTTGTAACATTTTATTCTGAATATGGAATTAATTTTTTCAAATTTAAAACATAGAATTTTCAGAAAATAATTTAAAAATAATTCTCATTGTTAAAACTAGAAATCATGTTTTTAAAAAGTAAAAACTACCAAAAGATTGACATGTGTTTTTGTCCAATTTAAATGTGAAATTACTTACAATTAACAAAATTAGATTAAATGATAAAAACATAATGAAATTATAATTTAAATCCAATTAAATAATAATCTAAGTATATAAATAAATTAGATAAAAATGAAGTTTTGAATTAAAATGTAGTATTTTCCACTATTAATTAAAAAATGATCATTAACAGAAAATTACCAAAAAATATAACAAAAGTAAATTCATATTTCCCACTTCTATAGAAGATGTATGTTTTTTAAAATAGAACATATAGATGTGAAAAATAATTTATTTAAAAAGGGTTCATCTTTAAAAGGTTGTAAATGGACCTTTTAAAAATATTAGAGTATTGTATGCTTAAAATTTGGTTCATTATCATTTTAATCCTATAGAATTTATTGTATAAATATAAAAACATTTAAAAAACATGTATAATCATATTGTAGTTCGTTCTGTTCATTCCCACTAATACAACAAATGGGCATTAACTACTAGTTAAAATAATAATAATAATAATAATATATTATTTTTCATTATAACTCAAAGTTGAGTGTAACGTAAGATTTCAGAGAAACCCATTGCCTTTTTCCAGTACATTTTTAGAAAAAGTGTCCCCTTTAACATAGAATTAATATATTATTCAAAAATATTAATAGATATGCAAATTTATTATTTTATAAATACCTGGGATTCTATATCATTCCACCTTTTGGAAATTATGTCCCCATAATTTTATTTACTTATCAAATAAGGGGGGTATTTATCCCCCGTAGCATTTTCAGATTCCTATGTTACCTCTTCAACCATATGATTTTTTTACCAAACCTTTACCTAATGAAATGCCTTATTCCACAAAACATTCTCTCTATGGTCAATAACTTGGACTAGTTATTCCTCATAAAAATGTTTACCTTCTAATTTAACTACCTCGAGACTTTAAACCTGATATGGATCCGATATACACATTCTCAACATTGAATTCTGAAAAACATAGTATACATGGGATAAACATGGATATAAATCCACTCTGTGGGAAATTAATCCAGCTTTCTCTAGGATTTCATAGGGTCCAACAAAACTCTGCCTCAGATTTCCCTTCTTACCGATATGCATCACACTTTTTCATATAGAAACATTGAGAAATACATGATCACCTACCTCGAAAGAAATATACTTCCTATAGTTATCCACATTACATTTCTATCTACTCTGAGATCTTCTCACGTGATTTTGAATCAACTAATCTTTTTCTAACATCTCTTCTACCATTTCTAGTACCATCAACATCATTTCACCTACATCATCTTAAAAGGCTGGAGTTCGACACCACTTTCCATATAATGATTCAAATTTTGTCATATGTATACTGGAATGAAAACTGTGAATATAATAAAACTCAACCAATGAAGGACGGCAGTCCCAAATTCCTTGGTAATTCATTTAACAAGAAAGTAACAAATATTCTAATGTATAAATTGTTCGTTCTGACTACCCATCTGACTACGGAAGAAAAGACGTACTAAAATTTAATTTACCACCCGAATACTTCTTCAAGGCCCTTCCAAAATTTATCAGTGAACCTGGGATCATAATCAGAAAAAAATAAAGAGGGGAACTCCATGTAACATGACTATATATTTAATAAAAAATTAAGAAAGTTGATCTATAGTCAGATTATCTATATTAGGAAGAAAATGAGCAGATTTAATCAATCGATCAACAATATCCCAGATTTCATTGTTACCACAAGAAGTATTTGGTAATCCCACTATGAAATCCATGGACACATTTTCCCATTTCCAATATGGAACTAGAAATGGCTGAAGCATCCTTTTTAGTAAATACTGCTCTGCTTTAACCTATTGAGAAATCAAATATCTAAGGATAATGTCAGCAATACCTTTTTTCATTGCATCCCACCAGTAATACCGCCAAATATATTTGTACATCGTAGTACTACTAGGATGAACTGAAAATAGAGAACTATGAGCTTCACATGACACACATTTCTTCAATGATGAATCACAAGGCGCACATAATCTATTTCCAAACCTCAAAAAACATTCTTTTTCAATGTTATATTCAAGTAACATACACTTCTAATTCAATTATACCATTTTTTTCAACTCACTATCTTCTTTCTACACATGGTTAAATCTATATTCTAGATATGATTGTAATTAAACCTAAAACAAAATAGAGAAATTCCCTACACTAAAGACATCCAATCCAAAATTTATCAAATCAAAAACAAAATTTTATCATTTCAAACATATCATGGTTAATGCTGCATTACGTTTCTGACTGAAACCATTAACCACATTGTTTACTTTTCCTGGATGGTAATGAATCATTCAATCATAATACATGATTAATTATAACTATATCCTATTTATCATGTTTAATTCATTTAGAGTGAATATTTAATTCAAACCTTTGTGATCAGTATATATATTTATCACTTTACACCATACCAATGATGCCTCCAAATTTTTAATTCAAAAACAACAGGAGCTAATTCCAAATCATGTGTAGGGTAATTTAACCCATGAGGTTTCAACTGACGTGAATCATAAGAAATTTATTAATCAATTTGCATTATGACAAAACTATGTCTTTTAAATAATGAATCAATGTAGATAAAAAATTCACCATTCCTGTAAGGAAGTTCCAAAATTGGAGAATTTACAAATCTTCTTTTCAGTTCTAAAACCAATCATCGCATTTCTTTGTCCAGATGAACATAACACATTTTCCAGTTAACTTATTCAGTGGTTAAGATAACCATGAAATATTTTCATCAAAAATTTGGTAATAACCTACATAACCAAGAAAACTACGAATACTAGTTATATTTATGGGTCTTGTCCATTATTCAAAAAGAAAATTTAGTATCATCAACAGTTATACCATCGTTAGAAACAATGTGACCAAGGGATGAAATTTTTTGTAACCAAAACTCACACTTTTTGAATTTCAAATAAAATTTATTTTCATTTATGGTCTGCAAGACAATCCTTAAATGACTTTCTTACTCCAATTTAGATTTATAATATACCACAATATCATTAATAAACACAACCAAAAACTTATCCAAGAAATCACAGAAAATTATATTCATAAGATCCATGAATACAGCAGGTGGATTGGTTAACCTAAAAGGAATATATAAAAATTAAAAATTTCTATATCTAGTATGAAGTGTGGTCTTTGGAATGTCTGATTCTCTTACTTTTAACTAATGGTACCCCGACCTCTAGTCAATCTACAAAAAATACTAAGCTCCTTGGAGCAGTTCAAACAAATCATCGATGTAACACCCCGAAATTTTATGAGATATATTCTTTTTAATTTCATTGATGTCTTCTATTATACATTACACCAATATTAGCATGTACTATACGCAACACCATATTATCTTGCAATATACGCAACGCTATTCTTGGATAGTGTTACACACAATTTCAAGTTCATTTTGTGGAAATTATTCTACGCAACATTAAGTATAGATTTCATTAATGTATATATGAAATAAGTTTTGATTATGTTATACGAAACCCCAAACAGAGCTTTCACTAGCCGCAACCCTGACTTGGCTTGCATTACACACAATCAAGACCTTCCTCAATAGCGTGTGTAGTATAAAATACCGGCTTTTACTAAACAATGATATATTATTAAAATATTATATAAACTAGCCGTTATGAATACTAATACCCACTTTTTGAAATTTTATAAATTTTATACTTCAAAATGAACTTCATTTTTGGATTCGGAATATCGAAATTAGCCTAGGGTGAATTTTTGGTATTTTTCTGAAAACATTCAATTATTGATGAATAGTTAAAAATACTGAGTTATAGTTTAAAACCAAATTTTTATTTAAATAATAATTTATTTTATTTAAATTTATTTTAGGTAAAAATTGATACACAATACCAATATAAGTTCAATGTAATTCATTGGATTCACTTTATAATAATTTTAGATATATAAATATTTTATTGAAATTTTCACCGTGTTTTACCCACAACCTAGGAGAATTTTCGAATTTACATAAAACATAATTTTACCACTTCTATGAGTGAAATTTAAAAAATTAGAGAGACATGGTTAATATAAAAGAGTAAAATGTGGTTGAATAAGATAAAAATAATTTTTGGTGAATAGTAATTTTTTACTTTTATTTACCACAGTTAAAATTAAATAGGGTAATTAAGGCTAAAAATGATATTATTATTATCCTATAACATGTCCTAATTATATTATATAAGTTTAATTCGTCCAATAAAAATCTTAGGAATAAGATATTACCATTTAGGTCCACTTGTATTAGATTAGGACATTTATTATTATTTTTTTTAAAGAGGAGTTAAAATAGTTAAAATCAATGTTTAATAACTAAAACATTTTTAATATAGGGATATACATAAGATAAATTATACTATAAATATTTATTATAAATATATAACTATTTCCTAAATAATGGTATTTTATTTTCAATTTTTGGACTTTAAATAATTTAATTTATTTATGACACAACGGTGATGCAAAAATTACCTAATTAATGAAATATTAAAATAATTGATATTATAAATACCCAAATAAATTTAATTTGATACATTTTATGAATTAAAATAATTTTACAAGTTAATAAAACATCTTTGGGTTGGTTAGATGAATTTTATTCGAATTAATAATGCTTTTATGAATTTAGAAAAAACAAAATACCAAATAGTGTCAAAATTGACATAAAAGAGTTTTTAAAACACATATCATATTATTAATTGATATTCTATTCCTAAAAATCTAATGATTGTCCAAAAGACTTATATAATAATATATATGACATTAATGAACCAATTGGGGTTAGATTTGTATTTTATAGTAAGTTTATTAACCATATAATGTAAGAATGCAAGAAGACATGGTCAAAGCTAAATTATTTAACTTAGAGATAAATCTAAATGATAAGGTTAAAATGGTAACCTAAACTTGAGAAAACCTATTTGTTGATATTATTACGACCCATCCCCACCCTAGCCTCTAAATAAGTCACTTTTTATCCATTATAAACCGAATCTGAATTTATTATAAAATAATATTTTAACTTTTTTCTAAGGTGCCCCTCACCCCCCTTATAAAAGGGCACTTCCTCCCTCTCCTCTTCACACATATTTGAGCCATAAAACTCGGCCAACCCCTTAACGTTTTACTTCTCCACTTCAATATAAAACTACTAGAGGTTATGGTCTTCTTCAAAGACCAACATTATTTCCCTAAGAGGAGGTTAAGAGGAGGCGCGTCAAAGAAGATGTAATCTCTTCTACCGATTCATTCAAGTTTCATTAGTTTTATAATTCCTATTATTTAGTTGTTTATTTATAAAGTAATAAAATCTGTATAAATAAAATACTTAAATTTTATTATAAATATTAAACAACCCCATTTCACCTTCTATCTATCCTATGGAAAACGAAATCATTGCGCGTGTGTACGTACATAATATCGTCTCCACGCCGTGGTGTAATCTGTTTTTCCACCACCACCATACTTGGATGGGTATAATGGTGTAAAGAATATATATATATGATTATTATAACATCATACTGATTCTGATATATTATAACATCCACTTGAATACCATTCAATAATAATGGGAACAATATCATCGCCCGTGCGTATGTACGGATTACCGTCTCCACGACACGATGAGATTCATTCTCCATGTTAACCATTCAAGAATGATTATAAAGTATATATAATGAATAATAATGATATATATTACATAATATTTCTACTGTATTTATGTATATATATATGACATCTACTTACTTCCATTCAAGTCAATAAGGAAAGGAAAACAACGTTCATGCGTATGTACGTCCTACCATCTCCATGAACAGTGCGTTTCATTTTATTTATCTATCTATTAAATATATATATATATATATACTGAATATAATAGAAATATAAATCATGTATAACATTATGTAAGTAATTATATCATGATATATGTAATAATAATATCAAGAACAACAAGTCCAAACACGTACGATAAATGAAACGAATATTACACAGAACATTGTTTTAACATGAAATTGACAAATGAACGTGTAATATAAAGACCTAAGTGAATCATATAGGATATCATAAGAATGAATAAGATTCAGGAATAAGTAAATTACATTATTTAAATCATTATACAGGAGGTTTGGATAGATACAAAGCATATCGGACCAAAGGTAAGGGATAACTTTTCCAATCTCATTTTTGTCCGAGATTGTTTATTTGTAAGTATTTAGTGGGGTTATATTTTTTCATCCATGTCCATATAAAGTTTTTTCATAAAGTGTTTAATATTATTCCATGTATTTTTAAATTCATGTTTACCCCTCTTGACTTTTACTTTGTGATATGGAAGGAATCTTGCTTTTTTTACCATACGTTGTACTTTTTTAATTTTCCGTTAAAAGAACGAGGAGAATGTTTTTTTAACTCATACGGCATGAACAGATTTTTATGGATTCATAAAACCTAATTTTCATGAAGCATACTCTACAATATTTCATTATTATTTTCAACAAAATCCTTTTCTTTTAAAATTGCATGGAATTTTGTGAAAAGAAAATGATTTTGATAAAGAAAGGATATTTTCCTCAAGAATTCATTTCAAGTGTTTTGTCAAAACTATTTTCCATCTAAGATTACATTGTTTAGTATGATTGTGTTTCAAGTATAATGTCTCTATTATTTACATGGTTTGATTCTTATTATTATGAAATGATATCCATTTGTTTTATATGGATTATGTTATGATGGGATGATGTTTATGAAACCCATTTAATTATTTGGGTTAAGATGAATGATTTATGTTTATTGTGTGGCACAAGTAAGAATGATTTAATGATGAGATGGGTGAGACCTATATCTCCCTCCAATGCATTGGGTAACGATTAATATCTCATGAGATAGAAATGGATAGAACAGAAAGTGAATCTGGTTCAGTAATATAGGGCTGGAACAACAAGTAATCCCGGTTCAGTAATGGACTTTCTCCATTATGATGGTCTTGCCAGCAATGCCTTGGCTACTATAGAAATCATATCATGTGCTTAAAGGATGCCACAATTACATGTTTTATTCTCATGCTATTTTATCATGATTGATGTTCCACTATGATCTATTCCTTACGTACTTCCAAGATTTATTTCCCAACTCAATATTTTGATGTTTAAACATTATGTTCATGTTTTATTAGTTCAAATGTAAATGGTTTGTTTTATTTTCTCCATGCATAGCCTTATTGATCATTTGAGATCACCCGTTTTTTTTCTTCTTTTCCCCGTGATATAAATAAGGATTTTAGGTAAGAAAAAAGGTGGCAGATCTTTATGGGAGATGTTGAAGGTCTTTCACCATGATTAGAAGATTATATTCCATGTTTCCAATGAAACTAAACTATTACGGTCCTTGGGTGTCTGTTTTTGTTATGTATTAATAATTCCTAAAAATTAATGTAATGTCCATGTACATCCAGTATGGGTGTCTACAGTTGGTATCAGAGAGAGGTTTAGTTAACCTTTGGAAACTAGGATGCGGAAACTTTAGTGAGATCCCTAGAGATATTTCTATGGTATGTCTTGGGATGTCCCTTAGGATAAGTATATGTATAGGTTATAGTCCTAGAATTACGGTAACTATATTAGAATTAAACCTAATATTTTATATATTAAAGATACTCCCCCTTTATTATGTTGTTTTCCTAGCATGATTTTTGCCTCTCACACCGTTCTTTTTGGGTTTTAGACGATGGCTGGAACCCGAAGGAACCGTGTTGATCAATGTAATGCAACATGCAATGATTGTCCTCCCTAACAACCAAATTTGATGGGAGATGGAGTGCCAAATATTATTTCTATACTTAAAAAAGCTATGAATAATTCTGGACTTCCAAATGAGTAGAGAAAGGAACAATATTCTATTGAGTCATTTATGAGGCAACGTCCACCTTCTTTCAGCCAGTCTTCTGATCCACTTGTTGCTGAATAATGAATCAGTACCATTGAAAATATATTTTCCATACGTTGTTTTACAAAGCATGAAAAAGTAATTTTTGTTGTTTACCGGTTAGAAGGTGAAGCAGGCCAGTGGTGGACTCTAATTAAGATTTCAAGGCCCCAAGATGAAATTGAATCCATGGAATGGGACGAGTTCAAGAACTTGTTTTTCATTAAGTACTTCCCTCTTATTCTTCGAACAAAGATGGAAAAGGAGTTCCTTGAGCTTATGTAAAAGGATGATGAATCTGTTGGTACATATGAGGAAAATTTTACAAGGCTTTCAAGGTATGAATCTGGCTTTATCATCCAACCTGAAATTATAGTTGATCGATTCTTCGGTGGCTTAAAACCAAGTCTTCGAAGGGAATTAGCTTTAAGATACTTCAATAGCTATGAATAAATTACAAGTTGTGCTATCAAGGTAGAACTAGAATTTGGTGTTACATATCCATCTCATGGTTTTAACCAAAAAAAAGATGGAGTTACAGGGAAAATATTAAAGCTATAGTGAAAAGAAGACAAATATTTCGTTATTCTCAATGTGTGGAAATAAGCATGGTGTAGATTGTATTAAAGGGACTAGAAAATGTTTTAAGTGTGGAAAATAAGGTCATCGAGTAGCTGAGTGTTGATGTAATGGGAAAAAGGTAGCTAATGATGAGAATATAGAAAAGACTATAGAGAATTCACCATCAACACTTCAATGTTTCAAGTGCAAGGAAATGGTGAATTATGCTAATCAATGCCCTAATCCAAGGGTTAATGATGATCGACATCAACAACCTCTTAAGGAAAAGGACAAAGGGAAGTCACATGCGATCACTATTGGTGATGTTCAATATGAAAACGATGTGGTGGAATGATTAAGTTTTTATGTAATGGGGTTCCAAAATAATGTTGTATATAGTATCATGGAATATTAGAATATTTATGTATTGGTCTATTGTGGTTTTCAATATTTTTATGGTACCGGTAACCCTAAAAATTGATTGAAATATTTTTGGAAATCTGTTGAAAGGCACATAATGAAGGGATAAGGAGAAAATAATATGTATGATAGTATTCATGAGCTCAGGATTGATGTAAGGACAAAGCAATATCATACATTGAGTGTATCAAAATTTTGGGATTTTGGTATGTGGAAATAGTTAACTTTTGAAAACATTCATGTCTTCACTAAGGTTCTATGGTAATTCATGTTTCAAGAGAATACATAATTAAGGTATTCACATGTTTGTAATGCGACCAACAAGATATACCGTATGATAAAATATGGTATTCACCTGCTTGGTAGATGACATTTCTAGTAATTGTTTACTTTATACAATGAGATTAGATAGAAGTATTTTGGATAAGCCTATAGAATGGAATGGATTAAGTTGGACATCATATAGTATTATTTAAGTCTAGAACTTTTTTTTATATTATATCTGTAATGTTATAATAGTGTAGTTTTAGAAAAAGGCAAACTTGAAAAACAAGCGACAACCCATCGTGTTGGACAAGGTTGCGGGAATCGAACCCACAACTGAAGTGCGACAAGCCTTTATCTCCTACCACTGGCCTACAGGATGTCCCTAGTTAGTATAAATTAGTTTTATATTATTAAGAAGTATTATTGTTGAGGTATAAGTCCATTTTTGGAATCATATATGATTAACCTCACCATATATGGACTTACGTATATTTGATAACTTTTGCTAACATTTTGTTTGAGACAGATGGAATGACCCATCATTCTATCGCATGATCTACTAACACATTGCGGAAGAAAAATTCAACTACATTTCATTTTGAGATGAAGTGGAAATTTTTCAAGGAAAAAACAATAGAAAGAATGTACCAAAATCTAGTAAGTATTTATTTTAATTCAAAAATTCATCAACATTAGGGAAATGATCTTGAAAACCAAAAATGTTGTCCTAGTACCCTTATATCCGGTGAATCATATGGTACCTCAGATCATCACAAATTTATTGCTTTGTGATTTTTGGCTTTTTCAAAGCCATGTTCTCTACCACTCTTCATTCAAACATGATGGTTAGATTTATCTTCCATATCTATATTTTCACCTATATTCTTCTATGTGGAAACCCAATGATGAGTTAATTTGGGCATCTGTTAGGTTTATAACATTACTTTTTTAAATTATGATTTAGTATTCCTTTTCATGATGTGGGTTTATATGAATGAAATTTTCAATTAGTAAATTATTTATAACCCTGACGAATTTCGAGGGAGAAATTCATTTTAAGGGGGGTAGAATGTAACACCCCGAAATTTTATGAGATATATTCTTTTTAATTTCTTTGATGTCTTCTATTATACACTACACCAATATTATATTGTATTATATGCAACACCGTATTATATTGCAGTATATGAAAAACTATTCTTGGCCCGTGTTACACACAATTTCAAGTTCATTTTGTGGAAATTATTCTACGTAACATTAAGTATAGATTTTTTTATGTATAAATGAGATATGTTTTTATTATGTTATACGCAACACCAAACTAAGCTTGTACTACATGCAGCCCTAAATTGTCTTTAATTACACGTAATCAAGACCTTCCTCTATAGCATGTGTAGTACGCAATACTAGGTTTCACTAAACAACGATATGTTATTAAAATATTATATAAACTAGCAGTTATGAATAGTAATACCCAATTTTTAAAATTTTATAAAATTTATCATTCAAAATAGACTTCATTTTTGGATTCAGAATATCGAAATTAGCCTAGGGTAATTTTTTGGTATTTTTCTGAAAACTTTCACTTTTGGATGAATAGTAAAAAACACTAAGTTAAAGTTTAAAACGGAATTTTTATTTAAATAAAAATTTATTTTATTTAAATTTATTTTAGTTGAAATTGATACCTAATACATATATAAGTTCAATTTAATTCATTAGAGTCATTTTATAATAATTTTCTATATATAAAAATTTTATTGAACTTTTCACTGTCTTTTACCCACCTCCTAGGAGAATTTGAAAATTTAGATAAAACATAATTTTACCACTTCTATGAGTGGAATTTAAAAAATCTGAGATAAATGGTTAATATCAAGGAGTAAAATGTGGTTCGATATGATAGAAATAATTTTTGGTGAATAGTAACTTTTTACTTTTATTTACCACGGTTAAAAGTAAATAGGTTAATTAAGGGTAAAAATGATATTATTATTACCCTAAAACATGTATTAATTCTATTGGATAACTGAAATTCGACCAAAAATAACCTTAGGAATAAAATATTACCCTTTTGGACCATATGGATTAGATTAGAACATTTATTATTATTTTTTTAAAGAAGAGTTAAAATAGTTAAAATCAAAGTTTAATAACAAAACAATTTTTAATATAGGGTTATACATAAGGTAAATTCGACTATAAATATTCATTAGAAAGATAAAAAATATTTCATACATAATGGTATTTAATTTTTAATTTTTAAACATTAAATAATTTAATTTATTTATTACACAATGGTGATGCAGTAATTACCCAATTAATGAAATATTAAAATAATTGATATTATAAAAACCCCAATAAATGTAATTTGAGCCTTTTTATGAATTAAAATAATTTTATAAGTTAATATAACATATTAGGGTTGGTTATATGAATTTTTTTTGAACTAATAATGCTTTTATGAATTTAGAAAAAATAAAACACCAAATAGTGTCAAAATTGACATAAAAGAGTTTTTAAAACAAATATTATATTATTAATTGATTTTCAATTCCTAAAAAACTAACGTTCGCACAAAGGACTTATATAATAATATATATGAAATTACAGAACCAATGGGGGTTTTATTGTTATTTTATAATAAGTTTATGAACCATATAATGTAATAATACAAGAAGACATGGTAAAAGTTAAATTATTTAACTTATAGTAAAATCTAAATGATAAGGTAAATATGGTAACCTAAACTTGTCTAAAACCTATTGTCTGAGATTAGTTTGACCCATCACCACCCTAGTATCGAAATACCTCACTTTGGAGCTATTATAAACCGAATATGAATTTATTATAAAATAATATTTTAAGTTTTTCCTAAGGTGCCCCTCACCCCCCTTATAAAAGGGCACCTCCTCCCTCTCCACTTCACACACATTTGAATCCTCAAGATCAGCCAAACTGTGCCAATTTCACTTCTACACTTCCATATAAACCAATTAGAGGTTCTGGTCTACTTCAAAGACAAACTTTAGTTCCCTAAGAGGAGGTTAAGAGGAGGCACGTCAAAGAAGAGGTAATCTCTTCTACCAATTCTTTCAAGTTTCATTTTTCTTCTACTTCCTCTTCTTTAGTTGTTTCATTACAAAGTAAAAATATCAGTATAACTAAAATACTGATATGTTATTATAAATATTAAACAACCAAATTTCACCTTCTATCCATCCAACGGAAAAAGAAATCACCGCACGTGCGTACGTATGGAATATCGTCTCCATGTCGTGGTGTAATCTATTTTTCCACCACCACCTTACCTGGATTGGTATAATGGTGTAAAGAATAACTATATATGGTTACTATAACATCAAAATGATTCTAATATATTATATCATTAACTCCAATAATATTCAATAATAATGGGAACAATATCATCGCTCGTGCGTACGTACGGATTACTGTCTCCACAACGTGATGAGATTCATTCTCCATGTTAACCATTCAAGAATGATTATAATGTATATATAATGAATAATAATGATATATATGACATAATAATTCTACTTTATTTATATATATATATATATGACATCTTCTTACTTCCATTCAAGTCAATAAGGAAAGGAAAACATCGTTCATGCATACGTACGGCCTACCGTCTCCAAGAACGGTGTGTTTCATTTAATTTATCTATCTATTATATATATATATATACTAAATATAAATTATATATTAATCATGTTTTACATTCTTGAGGTAATTAAATCTTGATATAATTAATAATAATATCAAGAACAACAAGTCCAAACAAGTACGATAAATGAAACAAATATTACCCAAAACATTGCTTTAACAAGGAATTGACAAATGAATAGGTAATATAAAGACATAAGTGAATTATATATGATATTATAAAAATAAATATGACTATAGAATAAGTCAATGAAATTATTTAAATCATTATACAGGAGGATCAAATACGTACAAAGCATATCGGACCTAAGGTAAGGGATAACTTTTCCAATCTCGTTTTGTTCCGAGATTGTTTATTCGTAAGTATTCAGTGGGGTTATATTTTTTCATCCATGTCCATAAAATGTTTTTCATAAAGTGTTTAATATTTTTCTATCTATGTTTAAACTCATGTTTAACCCTCATTAATTTTACTTTGTGTTATGGAAGGAATCTTGCTTTTGTTTACCATACGTGGTACTTTTTGACTTTTCTGTTCGAAGTACGAAGAGAATGTTTTTTTAACTTATACAGTATGAAAGGATTTTTACGGTTTTACAATTCCCAATTTTCATGAAGATTACTCTAAAATATTTCATGATTTTTTTCAACAAAATCCTATTATTTTAAAATTTCATGGCATTTTGTGAAAAGAAAATGATTTTGATGAAGAAAGGATATTTTCCTCAAGAATTCATTTCAAGTGTTTTGTCAAAACTTTTTTCCATCTAAGATGACATTATTTAGTATGATTATGTTTCAATTATAATGTCTCTATTATTTACATATTTTTATTATTCTTATGATGAAATGATATCCATTTTTCTATATGGATTATCTTATGATGGGATGATGTTTATGAAACCCATTTTATTCATTGGGTTATGATGAATGATTTATGTTTATTTTTTGTCACAATTAAGAGTGATTTCATTATGAGATTTGTGGGACCTATATCTCACTCCAATGTACTGGGTAAAGATTTATATCTTATGAGATAGACATGACAGAAATGAAAAGTGAATCTAGTGAAGTTATATGGGTCTGGAACGACCAGTAATCCCAGTTCAGTAATGGACTTTGTCCACTATGATGGTCTTGGAAACAATGTCTTGGCTACTGTGGAAATCATATCATGTGCTTAATGGATTCAACAATTAAATGTTTTATTCCCATTCTATTTTATCATGATTGATGTTCCACTATGATCACTGCCTTATATACTGCCAATATTTATTTCACAACTCATGATTTTGATGTTTAAACTTTATATTCATGTTTTTAGTTCAAATGTATATGGTTTGTTTTATTTTCTCCATTCATATCCTTAATAAGCATTTGAACTCACACATTTTATGTTTTCTTTTGCCTATGATATAAAGAAATATTTTAGGTACGAAAACAAAATGGGAAGATCTTTATGGGAGATATTGAAGATCATTCACCATGATTAGAAGATTATGTTCCGAGTTTCCAAAGACATTAAACTTTTACGATCCTTGGGTGTCTGTTTTTGTTATGTATTAAGTATTCTGCAAAATTAATGTAATGTCCATGTACATCAAGATTCGGGTATGTACAATCGATATGAGGCAAATGATACTTATTCTTAATAGTGATATTATTCAAGGCATTGTAATCAATGAAACGTCTCATTGAACCATCTTTAGTTTTAACAAAAAACACAGAATCACCCCATGGTGATGTGCTGGGTCAAATGAAATATTTATCTAATAAGTCTTGCAATTGCTTTTATAAATATGAAGTCCAATTTGAGCCATTCGATTAAGGTTTTTTTGAAATTGGATTAACATTAGGAACCAAGTCAACAGTAAATTCAATATACCAATTTGCTATTACACTAGGAAACTCTTTAAGAAAAAAATCAAGAAACCCATTGACCACTGGCGCATCATTATTTTGAACTGTTCCTTTATTTTCAATAATATGTTCAAGGTAAAATTTATTTTCCCCTTTTACTAGATTCTCAACTTATTGATATATTATCAATGTTATGGGTTCATTCTTGTACAAAAACTAAAATTATTTTTGAAAAGAAACCTATTTAACTCTGTAATCAATAATTACATTATAAACGAAAAGACAAACCATACACAAAATTTCAACAGACTCTACTAGAGACAAAAAATAAGGTTTCTTGGTATATTCTTTCTTCAAAGAAGGATAATAAAGTACTTATAATTTGTTTTTGTCTCAACATTTCCTCTAGGTGTTTTTACCACTTGTCCAAGATTTATATCTTGAGATGGAATTCACAATTTACTAGATAGTTTCTCCAAAAGGAAAGAATGTGTATACCCGTAATCAAACAACACATTGGTATAATCTGAATAAACCAAAAATATACCTGATACTACGTCATTTGGTGGACCAATATCTGATGAAGTAGTTGCAATGGATTTCACCTTTCCTTTATACTTGCATTCTGGATTCTTTCTATCATCTGTGTTATTCATCGTACTTTAATTTGCATAATGACCCATATCATTGCACATAAAAGTTTTTTCTGACTATAATTCAGATTTTTTCTTACCACTACCCTAATCTTTTCTAATGACATTATGAGCCCTATGTCCCATTTTACCACATCAGAAGAACTTATAATAATTCATGAAAACATTCCCCATTTCAATTTTTACCACAATTTTCACATGCTATAAACTTTACTTTCTTACCATCAAATCTTTTTTGATGAGTTCCTCCACTTTTTCTCCCACATTGACCCCATATTCTTTTGTTTTTCAAAAAACACATGATCATCAGAAAACTCAATATCTTCGATCTCTTCACATTGAAAATGTTTTTCATAACATTTGAACTCATGGGAAGCTAATGCCCTTAAATACTTTGTCCTTAATCCTGAGTAAAAACTATTGATTTTACTATCAAGATCCTATATAAAATGTGGAGCATAAATTGTAAATCGAGTGAATATTTCTTCATAAGTAGCCACTGAGTCATCTTCCTACCTCAATTACAAAAATTATTTTCAATCCTAAGTCAACCAACCTTAGGAAAATATTTCTCAAGGAACATACCTTTGAATGCATCTCAATCTAGAGCATCAATATCTTCATTATCCTTGATATTTGTAACCATTGGCCACCACTAATCAGCTTCACATTCAAAATGGTAAACATCAAGACTATCCATTTTATGATCTTGACACCCCATGACATTAAAAATATTTTCCAGTTCTTTAATCTACCCTTCATCTATAATTGGGTAAGATGATCCTCTAACTTTTGGGGGTTGTTTCCTGATTAAATGCTATACTACTGATATGTTCCATTGTGGATGATCTAGAAGATCTCATGCATGGATATAAAAATCATTTTTATCATTATCCAATTGTTCCATGACTACAAAAAACTATTCATTTCTAATTCTGAAAATTTATGGTTGCTTATTTGGTACGTTGTTTTCCTCTTGATTTCATTCCATCATACCTACCATGTTTCCCATATAGAAAACCATTCTGAACATAAACATATCTTAGATGAAGAAACATGGTAATCATTAATTTCAATATCATTTCAGTCTTACCATAAAGTAAACATAATTTATTGATATTCATATAACAATTTCCAGACTCCTAAACTTATCTAAACCGACATCTGATACCAACAATAAGTCCTCAGTCCAAAACATTACATAATATTGAATTTTGGTCAATAATTAAATTTCTTTCTCATTGAGGATCTTTTCATGTTTAGAGTTTCAGACAATTAGGCCATTACTATTAAATTACATCTCAAATATTACAATGTAGAAACTTCTTCTCTATTCAATTTTTTCACAGCAATATAACTCTTTAAGAAACAAGAATTATTTTCTTGATAAAAATCATCTTAAGTTCTTCATTTCTCTTAACCTTACTTATAACCTATAAAAAACAATTTAAAACCTTGGGACGATCATAAAATGATCATTGAGGGATAAAAATTAGGGTAAGAAAACATTAGTCATTGAATACATTCAAATCATTGAAATCAAAATTTTTACTCACAAAACATATGATATTTAACATACCTCATGAAATAATAAGATTTATGAATAACTCATGTAAATCATAAATCATAATGTTAACTTGTGGCATCCATAACATACTTAAATTTTATCTTTCATATCCACATATGGAGTAACCTTCACGGTGACATTTGGATTACCAATCATAGTATACTCCTTAAATATATTAGGATAAAACTTAACATTTTCCTCCATCATTTTACCCTTTGCATTAGAGAGCTATCATGGGCTCACCTACCCTCAGTTTATCATGCAACAAACCTTATATGTAATAAATTCCCATGAATTGTAACATAATCAAAACACAAAAATAAGAATAAAGGAAAGATACCATTTCCACATTGCAATCACAAGATATCAGTTCAAGATATTGAAATAATCAATCCATTATAAAAAACATTATCTATACAAAAATACATAAAAAGGGTATATGGTATTTATTTTTCATTGAAAAACATTACATCTTGTAGAGGAATCCAAATTTAAAATAATTCTCACAGCAGTAGAAAGGTTGTTGTCGTCACATATATTAAAAAGAAACATTCCTTTTGTTATTAAATAAAATGATTCATAGAAAAAGATTCCATCTAAACTAATTGAATGAAATTTAAATTAAAATGGGATTATTGTACTATGTATAAAATAATCTCGTATATAAATCAAAATATGTCTCAATGAATGGAGATTGAGGCGATGTCCCTTACCTTGAGTCCAAATCATTACCTATGTTCCTTGTTCTTCCTGAATAATAATTATAAGTTAAATTTTGCTAGTTTTAGAGCCTTTTTCATGTTTATTATTCCATTTATATCAAATATTACCTTGTCATAACAATCCTATAATTATTAATGTTCATATCCGTCATTTTGTCGATATTCAATACCTGATTTGAAAATGAACTTTTTTTGATGTAAATTTTCTATGGGGTCATAATTCCATCAACTCCAAAATATTATTCATGATTTGAATATAATATATATCCAGTATATATTTATTTATAATATTCCATAACATTTTGAGATAAAAATTAAATTCAGCGTCCATGGAGATGGTAGGTCGTACGTAGGTATGAACGCTAGTTTTATCTCATTATCGTATTAAAGGAATAAAAACTAAATGAAACATAAGTATGTTATAATTACAGTATAGTATTTATGTTATATATGTTACATAAGTTAATTAATTCCAGCCTTTATATGATCAATGTATGGAATTAATGAGTCATATCATTTTGAGGGGGATGTAGTCCGCACTTCCTCAAATGAAATTATTATATTTACACATTATTGAAAGCATAATGATATGTTTTATATATAAAATATAGACTCATAGAGACAATATAAATATAATATATATCATATATAAGTAAATTTCCAAAATAATTTCCACCATGAAAGGTGGTAGGAGGAAATTGAACAATCATCGTTTCGTGAGGCAGTAGTTCACGGTAAACAGAAATAGTATGTGTGTATCCATTAGAAGGAGGTGTGTGTAAGTGTAGTTATAATACATATCATAAAAATAATATTATTATATTGAGGATAATTTTTTAGTTATGTAATAAAATATTAATAAGAGCATAGGTAGTGGAGATGGAAAATAAAGGAAAGAACCTTGAGAGAAGACGTTACCAGTAAATCGTGTAACTTCTTTGATTTGAGCCAATAGGCTTTCTTGAATTGCCTTATACCCAAGTTAATACTTTTAGGAGGAAGGGAGTTATGTTGGGAGAGAATGTGGGTATGGTTTTGACAAGACAAGTGGCTTGAGAGGTGTGAGTAAGTGGGTTGAAGTGGTTTCCTTTTATAAGAGGGAGGATGGTCACATTAACAAAGTCTTAAAACATTAATTTGTTATAAATTAACTATCAATTAAAAATTGTCCAAAATTCATTTAATTAGAATATAAGATGATTTTTTTCTAATAACCAATATCCAATAAATTTTATAATAGTTTTGATTTTTTTTTATCTTTATCATTTGGTTCAACCCATATTTTACCCTTTTTAATCTTATAGAGATATCATGTTATTTACACATCATGTATTAATGTAATTACCATATCATGTCAAAATACTCACAAAAAAGTCATTTATGAAAAATATGTTCATATCTTAACCATTTGGATGAATCTTATATTTTTAAGAAGTTAACATTATTTAGTAAAATATTTTATGTTTTATGTTTTGAATTATGTCAATTTTGGAAACTATTCATACGTGACCTTTTTACAAATTTATAATTGTATTATTACTTCGAAAAAAGGCAATAAATCAAATATAATATATCATTACCATCTATAAAATTAGTGTATGTCAACAAAATAATCGAATTACATTTACTTTAATATTTTTAATATCATTTATTTGAATCAATTATTAATAATGTATTCACTGCATCATCATTGCGTAATAAATAAATTTATTTATATAATGCATAAAAATCATAAATAAAATAAAATTATGTAGGAAATATTTTTAGATTTATAATTAATTTTTATATTCAATGAGTTATTTTATGTAACAATATTTAAAATTTTCATTTGTAAAAGATATATTTTTATGTTATATTTCTCTTTACATTAAATTATTTATCATAACATGTTATTTTCACACCCAAGTGGATCCCAAATGCCAAATATTCTTCTTAAGGATGATCATGGTCATACATAACTCATACAATTGGATTAGGACATGTTTAAGGGTAGTTTTATATTATTATAATATTATTTTTACCCTTATTTAACTTATTTACCCATTAACCATGGGAAGTAAAACATAATTACTGAATTGAATATTCATAATATCAAAACATGAAAGGTAATTATTTAAAAAATTTGAACCTTATGATTCCAAATATGGAATCTATTTTTATGAATTTAAATAACATAACTTACATAAATTAATTTAAAATTATGTCCAATAGTCAAGAAATGAAAATGTGTTTTTAAGAAGTAAAAACTACCAAAAGATTGAGACGTCTTTATATCAAATTTCAATGTGAAATTACATCCAATTACCAACATTGGATTAAATGATAAAAATCCAATTATTCTTTAAAACCAAATAAAATGACAATTTATCTATATAAATAAATTAGATGAAAAGGCAGTTTTGAATTAAAATTCAGTATGTTTCACTATTCATTAAAAATGAACTTTGTCAGAAAATTACCAAATATTTAACCTAAGTAAATTTTTATTTCTTACTTTAATAGAAGAAGTTTATATTTTCAAAAAGAACATATAAACGTAAAAAATATATTTAAATAAGGTTCTCCTTCAAAAGGCATTAAACCGAACTTTAGAAAATTTTATATTATTTTATGATTAAAATTGAATTCATTATCATTTTAAGCCTATAAAATTTATTGGATAAATGAAAAAACAGTTAACAAACATGTACAATCATATTTTAGTTAGTTCTGTTCATTCCCGCCAACACAACTACTAGGCGTTAACTTTATTTTAAAATAATATAATTATTATTATATTATTTTTCAGTATATCTCAATGTTTTGTGCAACGTAAGATTTTGAAGAAACCAGTTATTTCCTTTTGATTATTATATAATAAAAAGTGTCCCGTTTAACATTAAATTAATATCTTATTCATAAATATTAATAGATATAATAATGTATTATCCAATAAATACCTGGGATCCAACATTCATGGTTGGTAATAATGATAGATTTAAAATTTTTATGTAATATATATTATATTAATTTTGGGTTTAAGATTTTTTATTTATTATATAACACATAACTTCATGTTTTCTATTTTTTTGGATTATGATAATGTTTTTCGTGTGTATGGAGGACTACCGACTCATTAAGACATGTGATTCATTCACGCTTTACATTGAATGTATTATAGATGGTTTTAATATAAATGTGTTATATAATTTAAACAATAATTATAATTTAAATAATAATTTTATATATCATTTACATATTTCCCTTAAATATAAAAAGAAAATGGAAACAGTGTTCATGTGTACATACGACCAACCATCTCCATGAACAGTGTATTTCATTTCCAATTTCTATATTTTGTATTAATATAAATAGATATATATTTAATATTATAATTATATACATATAATGTAATAAATTATATAAATGAGTAAATCATGATCAAAGTAAGATGATTAAAAATAATAAGTCAAAATAAATATGAAACAAAATTCATTATTACCTGAAACAAATTTTTAGCATAGAATTATTAATAAAGGGTTAATATAAAGTATAAATAAAATCATATATGTGATTATATATGAATATTGTTTTTTTGTTTGA
This sequence comes from Viscum album, assembly GCA_963277665.1. Taxonomy (NCBI): domain Eukaryota; kingdom Viridiplantae; phylum Streptophyta; class Magnoliopsida; order Santalales; family Viscaceae; genus Viscum; species Viscum album. Next base: position 27,168,617 of record OY728123.1, on the reverse strand, counting down.
TTTATAATAATCATATATTTATTAAATAGAATTCTTCAATGTATATGAAATAAGTGGTGACTTATGGTATCAGGATTTCTAGTCAAACTTTTATTTCTATGAGACTTATGCCATATTCCCCGCTTGTTTATTTAATGTGGTGTGTAAAATGTCATATGACATGTTATATCATGAATTTAATTTATTTTGTGACATTAAAATTTCAATTGGTGTTATTTCTTCATGGATCTCATGATATAAAATTTTCTCATGTTGTAAGCGATTATACATCTCACTTTTTTCTTCTATGAGACACATGAAATATTCACCACCACTTTCTTCTATATTGCGTATATACTACCCATGAATGAAAATTATGATTATCCAAAATAAAATTATTCGTATTTACCCATCCATTCTAGGATCACTATTTCATGGAGTATATAATTTTAATCTTACCAAAGTGGGAAGGGAATGTTCTCTCAATTTTCTTTTTTTGAGACACATATTATGTTATGACTCTATATTCTATTACGAGGTCTATATAATGATCCTTTGACATTTTATATCATGAATCTAACTTTTTCATGATATTTCATGTTTCATTTAATGTTATTATTCCATGGGTATTATTATTAATGGTTATGAAAGTGGTGAGAGTATATTCATAAAATCACATGGTTTATCAGGATTGTTTATGATTATGATTCTGTCGATGAAATATTATGAACCATCTCCCAAAAATTCCCACGGATTTTCTTCTACTCTGATTATTCATGATATATTTATGTAATGGTATAATTTTTTTAGTAGTGAACCAACCCTATAAATCCCAGATCGAGTGTCTACTACAATTACATTGGAAGGTTTACAAGGAAATTCATCGCGAAGGAGTGATTAGTTTAGTATTCCTAATTAAATAGAATCATCCTACTTCGGATCTCAGCACAATGCATCATCAAATCTTGGGAATTTCTCAGTTTTGGCTCATGCAGCTTCGACATTCAAAATATCTGATGGCCTAGGTGTGGTGAATTGCTGCTTAATCCGATTTCAGGTGTCACATACAACTTCCAATGTTGTAGGCCTTGGGTGGATTGGGGGTGGAGCATCGTCACTAGCCTTGGAATCTAGTGGCATCGTCGACTATTGGAGGTCTAGACCTAGGGTGGCCAATGGGTGAAATACTGGTGTAGGTCTCGAATGGATCTCAGTAGGACCTCAGTGTAGGAATCAACTGGATCTTAGCAAAGGGTTGGCATCTGGTAGCCTCCCAGACTTCGGGATTCCCAGTTCATGGATCGCCAAAAGGTGGACGGGATCAACGATGGCCTCAACATCTTATAGGGTGGTTTGATGTCGTCTCCCATAAGGCTCAGAGGGGAGGTACTCTAGTTTAGTTTTTTAGTGATTTTTTTCATTCTGGATTTGTTTTAATTGGGTTTAGGTTCATGATGCTTGGTTTTTGGTTTCCTGTTATGGATCATGTGGTGTCGACATCACCCACCTGACCCTTATTTTAGTTCACGATGCTTCCCATTTCTCTTTTTTTCATGAGTTCATTCATATTTTCATCCAGTGTAGGTTCTTCCTATATCCATACATAAATGGTTTTATCCCAGAGTGGTGATTCTCATTTAGGTTGGCTTTGTTCCCCTCCCAAGTGGAACTCCTCTGGTGTGTTTATTGGGTCATCCAGCCCTAGGTGGCAGTAGCCAGACATTTAACATCTTGGAGCACATGCCCCATTGAGCTACTTGCTGATATGAATACAAAGGGTGGATAATGGTATCGTTGTAGCGGGGCTCTTTATGGTGTTTTCAGTCTTCCAATATGTGATCCTCAGTGGTGAGTTGTTTTTATCATGGTGAATGTATGGAGATTTTCAGTTCATGGACGGTTTTTGTGGCATGTGGTTTGCAGTTTGAGTGTCAATACAACTATTTTCTTACAGGAATTGATTTATATGGGGTTCAGGGCTAAGGTTTTATCCTAGTTTATTCTTTTAGATTTCGATTTTTGAGAGGTTATGTCATTTAAATAGGTTCCATTCCCATGTAGTCATGTACGAGACTGCGTTCCGTGAAGCGATGTGTAGTAGAAACTGATATAGTTATTATGATGTAGGGTAAGATCTCTTCGTTGTATGCATGAATGATTTGTTTTCTCTTGATTTTTTTTATCTTGGTGATTTGAATGTCGTTTAGTCTATTTTGTCATGTATGGTTTCTCACTTTTTCCTCAAAAGCGACATAATAATAAAGAATGTAAGTTTCTGTCAGTAAAATAGATAAATACAACAGTTTTTTGTATTTATAATTAACAAACTGATTGCATAATTATTTATACCTTTAGAGTATAACATTATTACACCTTATAATATCCTTTAATATCTATATTATTACACTTATTGGATTCATGGGGAAAGGGAAAAAATAAGGGTTAACTCAAATGATGAATAATGGTTATGTGTAGCATAAGAAATAATGAATCAATGAAAATAATAAATATGGAAAGAACATAAAAACAAACATTGAATATAATAAAAATCTTACAAGGAATTTCATAGACACTATGGAAATTTAAATGAATGAGAATATATTTCATTTAAATAACTAAATATGGAATAATCAATATGTCAAAGAAAATATCTAAAACATGATACCATTTAATTAAAGGAATGATAATGAAATGCTTCCATAGATAATGTAAAATAAAAATCTGAAGTATTATAATAATAAGTAAATTATCAATAAAGTAAATTCTTAATTATTGGATTTTATGTATCCTAGGTACATGATACCTTTACCGTAAATATATATTCTCAAGATAGATTAATTAATTGGATAGAAACCCATCAATTATTATTTGAATCAAACTCAAAGGGTTTGTCATGAACTAATTCTGTCTCGTGAGGATATTGATGCATCAAGGAGCATTCAATAACTGGGACCCACCCATGACTTATGGTAAAAATAATTCCACATATAAATAATAAATTATTTAATCAACAAGAAATATTATTTGTCAACAAATAACCGTATTGAATAAAAGATAAGGATTTTTTAAAATTTCCAAAGTTAATCAATGAAATTTCAAAGTAAACAACATATGTATATATGGTATAAAGTTTAGGAAATAATAATATCAATTAAAAAATAACATTTATATCAAAAATATGTGTAATTTTTAATGAACAATGATTAGAAGAATGTGATTTTTTAAGAGATAGTAAACAATCAAAAAATAATGTGAGATTGTGGCATAACTTTTTCCAGTTGGAAATTTTCAAGATAAAACACCAAGTATGAGACAATTAAAAGTAAAATATTAAATATAATTAATATAGAAGGATTTATTATATAATATGTCAATATAATTCTTATATACTCCACTAAAAATAAATAAGTGGTAAAAATTGTGTATACCAAATGGATTGTAATTTGAGACAAGAATCACATACCTTGTGTTTTCTTCTGCGTAAACATCATTAAAGCTCCTATATAAGGGTTTTAAAAAGTTAAAAACTTATACCATATAAATAATAATATTTATAATATCAAATATTATCTTCTTATAATATCTTATTTCCCAATTTTTAAAAATCATTCATTATTTTCATTATTTCGGGTGTTAATTGCCCAATTTTTCTTGAATGTTTTGACTTATCACCTGTTATTCTTATTAATTATAACATGAAATATTAATCTCTATAATTTCAACGATGATGTAAAAAATCATATATATTTTTATCTATATTTATTATAATCCATAAAATTTGGAGATTTTAAATGAAATGCACTATTCATGGAGACGGTAGGCCGTACGTATGCACAAATGCTACTTTTGTTCCAATTTTTGTATTAAAATAATGAAAGTTAAATCATATATATATATATTTTTAATTTCTAGTATCATAATTATGTCATATATGTTATATATTTTAGTTAGAATCATCTTTAATATTTTCTATGTATATCATGAATGAATCACATCACTTTGAGGTGGCGGTAGTTCATGCATCCATAAATGATGTTATCATATTCCCAATTAATGGAAAGCATAAGGTTATGTCTTATATAAAGATTAAATTGATATAAGGATATAAAAAATATAATATATATCATATATAATCTATAAATACTTCATTATTCTAACGTCTAAATGTAGTAATGGAAGAACGAACGACATCAGTTCATGATGTGATTGTCCGCCTTACACACGAATGAATATTGTGTATCCCATTTGATGGATGTGTATGAAATTTTATATAGAAATATTAATATAAAAATATATCAGTACATATTTAACATACATGGGATATTATCTCGTCATGATATAAAAATAATTGAAGGGGTGGGGAATTAAATGAAATAAAATTGACTGTTGAATAATATTACCCATTATTCGTGTAACCCATTTTAGTTAATACCAAAAGACTTCATTGGTTTTATTTCATCTAAAAGTGAAGAATCTAGATTTAGTATTTTGGGATCTTTTTTTAATGGTTTGTATAATCCAAAGGTGTTTATATTTTTGAATAAATGGGTTAGTTAACCCCTTAAGATAATTTTTATCTTAATCCCTATAATTATTTTTAATCACCTTCACTAATATTTTTGGTAAAAAACATAGTTTAACTTATTATAATTTATAAATTATTATTATTCAAATATAAAATCCATTTTTTAAAATCCCAAAAATATAATTCTCTCAAATTATATTAAAATCAATCCCTCAGACAAGATGACAAAATGGGATTTTAATATTAAATGTTCAAAAGATTCCAATATTTTTATATCCAATTTGAAAGGTAAATTGATTCCAATGACCAAAATTAGATTAGAAGATGTAAACTATAATTAATTTTACTTGAAAACTAATATAAAATGTAATTTAATGTTTTAAACTACTTATATGAAAGGTCATTTTTCAATTAAATCTCATCATTTTCACTATTCATTCTAAAATAACAAATTTCATAAAAATACAAAACATCACCTTATGAAAATTTTATATTCATATTTAAAAAATTAATTTTATTTTGATAAATAAAATTTATAAAATTTCCATAAATTTTATTTAACATTTGTTCCCCATTAAACTGTGTAAAAATGTTTTTTATATAAACTATATTTTTATGCATAAAACTAAATTTATTCTTATCTTATGCCAATAAAATATATTGAATGAAAGTTAAATATATTTTATTGAATAAAGAAAATTTTATTTTTTAAAATATAATTCACTAGTATTAGTTAATTTAATTTATCTATAAAAAACAATTTTTGGGGAATATAATTTTTTATGAAATAGATTCATTTATATACAATTAGTTTTAATTTTCATTAAAAATAAACTGATTACAAATGAATTTATTTTATAGGTGTGTAAAAAAATATTTTTAGAGGTTAGTTAATCATATTCATAACCTCTAATTTAATAGAGTGGTAATATATTATTATATTACATAATAAAATTTATAGTATTCATTAAAACATGACCTTTTATGTAATTCTAGCCATCAATGAAAATAGTTTTTCATGTGAAACACGTGAACATAGCATCGAATGCATTACAAGTTATAAATATATTGAATTTATTTTCAAATTTCGAATATATTGTATAGTCTATGGATGATATTATAATGACCCATACTTTACATACATGGTTATTACATCAAAATTGAAGCATACTTGTTACAATATATAACAAAACCATGAAAGCTCCATATATGTATAGTGTCTTTAGAAACTGGGAAACATAAACAACTGGTTCATAAATCATCTACATTGTCTCCCATTTAGTTCATAATATCTAGAGTCCCTTTTAAAATATTGTACTTAATACACTTCTTCCAGACTTAGGGAAAATAAAACATATAAAAGGGTTAGCTCAAATGCTCAGTAAGGGGTAAACAAAGAAAATATCAATCACATCATATACATAAGAACATAGCATTTTGAAAATCTTAACCTACAAAAGAGATCATAATATCATGAAATGGAATGAATCACAGTAGTGAAAAGTAATCCTAAATAATCATAACATAGAACATGAATCTTTATGGAATACATACATAATCATAGAAAATCATTTCATATTAGTCAAGGCTCATTTCCAAGACCATCATAGCGGACAAAGTCCATTACTGAACTGAGTTCACTCCTCGTTCCAGTACTGTATCACCAAACCAGATTAACTTGTCGTTCCAGCCATGTCTATCTCATGAGATATAAATATTTACCCAATGCATTGGCGGGAGATATAGGTCCTACCCATCTTATAATGAAACCATTATTATGTGTTCCAAAAAATCATAAATCATAGCATAACCCATGTAATAAAAATGGGTTTCTTAAACATCATGCCATCATAACATAATCCATATAAGATAAAAGGACATAATAAAATTTATTCCATCATAAAATAATCAAATCAATGTAAAAATGGGGATAGAAACAGAATCCTATATTATCTTAGATGGAAAATAATTTTGATAAAATACTTGAACTCCATTCTTGAGGAAAATATTCTTTTTACTTCAAAAACATTTTTCCTTTCCTAACATGTCTTACAATTTTAAACTAAAAGAAGTTGATTAAAAATAAAACTGGAAAATTGTAAAGGATGCTTCATGGAAATAATTTCTTTTGAAATCATAAAAATCCATTCATGCCGTATAAGTTAAAAAACATTATTCTCATACTTTGGCCGGAAAAAGTCAAAAAGTACGTCGTACCAAAAATGACAAAATATTCCTTTCATATCTTTTACAAAAAAGTCACCAATGGGTAAAATTATATTTAAACAATTGTAGGAGGATTAAAATAATATTACATATTTAGGAAACATGGATGTGGATGATAAATATTCCCCACTAAATTCTGAAGTATAAACAATCTCGGATACAAATGAGATTGTGAGATTTTCCCTTACCTTAGGTCTGATATGCTTTGTACGTGTCCAAAACTCCTATATAATTATTTAAAGAATGTCATTTGAATTATTCCCAAATCATAATAATTGTTATGATATCATATATTTTCATATTCGTAGCTTCTTATTAGTAGTATTTCATTGCTACTTGTTATTCGAGTGTTTATTACTTTATGTTCTTATGCGTGTTTTGTCGAATAAATTATTATTCTTATTTTTTGGTTATAGATACCTCATTTCCATAATTGTATTAGTGTAATATATATCATATTTACTCATTCAATTCATTTACATAATCATTATTCAATAAAGATCATGTAGAAGGAGTCGCATCACAACATGGAGACGGTAGGCTGTACGTACGCACGACCGATAATATCATTTCCATGATCGTGTAATTGTATTTAAGTGTATGTATACTATTTCAGAATCAATATCACTTTACAATAATCATATATAGTTTTTTTTTACACCATTATACCCATCCAAGTAAGTTGGTGGTGGAAAACAGATTACACCATGGCGTGGAGACGGAATTCCGTATGTACACACGCGCGGTGATTTTGTTTTCCGTAGGATGGATAGAATGTGAAATAGGGTTGCTTCATATTTATAATAACATATTAGTATATGAGTGATACTGATGTTATTAATTCATAATGAAACAACTAAATAAGAGGAAGTAGAAGAAGAAATAAATTCGAAAGAATCGGTAACGGGTATTACCTCTTCTTCGACACACCTCTTTGAAACCTCATCTTAGGGAACTAAAATTGGACTTTAAAGAAGATCAGTACCTCTAGTATGTTTCTATGGAAGTTGATAACGTAAATGGTCAGGGTTTGGAAAAGCATTATGGCTCTAAATTGTGTAAAGAGGAGAGGGAGGAGGTGCCCATTTATAAGAGAGGAGAGGGGCACCTTTGGAATTATAAGAAATATGAATTTATAATAAATTCCAATCCCACTTAAATTTAAAAAATATGAATATTAGATTATATAGGGTTGTAATATCATCAACCAATAAAATTTAGACAAGTTGGGAATTTATTTTAAACATTATCAACATGATTTATCCTTATATAATATATGTAATTTTATTTGTGGTAATAAACTTCTAAATTTTAAATCATTATAAATAATTACTTATATGTTTTGAATTTCCCATAATTGTATAATTTATTACATTTTAGAACATATAAATTTTAATTTATAATTTTTAAATATTTTTGTGATTTTTAAACAATTTTATAATATGTAATTTTTATAAAATAACAATAGTGTCAATTTTGACTCTATTCATTTATTTGAATATAAATAAAATATACACAAAAGATATGTTCGAAATAAAAGATTTAATAGATTCATAACATGTCATATTTATCTATAAAATTTTTTTAGAACCTTAAATAGTTCATATAATAATTATTTTAATACTTTTAAAATCATTTATTTGATAATTCAATCAATAAAATAATTTCAATATCACTATTGTGTCATAATTAATGATAATAATATAATCCCTAAAAATTATAAATAAATTTAGATGATCTAGATAATTTTATTATCTTTATTTATACTATTAATATCTGATGTTTTATGTTTTTTATCTCTAAATTAAAATTATTACACTTATAAGATTTAAGAGAGTGACTTGTTGTCAATTTTTTTGGTTTTAATAATAATTATATTATTTCATGGTCAAAACTCCATGAAATGAATCTAGTCCGACCCTTAGCTGAAATGGGTTGACTTTTATTCATCCAATAGGATTTTGGCAAGTGTTAGTGTAATTTTGTAATCTTATTTTTACCCTTAATTACTAGATTTACCTTTAACTGTTGTAAATAAAAATTACAATAGTTACTATTCATAATATCAAAAAAAGTAACCTATTAACAAAATTTGGACCCACTGAATTAAAATATGGAATCCATTATTCAAAATAAAAATCATATAATTTGCAGTAATTAATTTAAAATTATTCCCGTTGTTAAGAAAATGCGTTTTAAAACTTAAAACATTGCCAAAGATTGAAATGTTTTTACCTATGAATTTAATGTAAAATTAATTGTAATGAAATAAATTATATTAAATGTTAAAAATATATTCTATTTATACTTTAAAACCATTTAATATTATAAGTTAACTATATAAATTATTATGATGAAAAAAGTTGTTTTTAATTAAAATATAGCGTGTTTTTACTATTCATTAAAATTTGAAAGTTATCAGAATAATATGAAAGTTGTCAGAATAATAGGAAAAATTTATCCAAAGAAAATTTTTATATCCTGATTCCAAATAAGAAATTTATTTTGTAAAATTGAACTTGTAAACATGTCAAATCTAGATTTAATGTTGCTGCGCCATCAAAAGGCGGCAAAACTGCATTTTTTTAAAAATACTTATTTTACCCGAAAAATTTATTTTGTTCTAATACCATGTTCTAGAAAATATTTAAGATGAATAATAATTTTATAAAATTCAAAATTTAGTTAATATTATTCATAACGGCTAGTCCATAATAATATTATAACAATATATCGTTGTTTAGTGAAACCGGATATTGCGTACTACAAACGCTATCGAGGAATGTCGCGATTGCGTGTAACACAAGCCAAGCTAGTGTTGTGTGCAGTGAAAGATTCCTTTGATGTTGCGTATAACATAAGACATAAAGAATATATATACTTCTCATAAAATATCAGGGTGTTACATTCTACCCCCCTTAAAATGAATTTCACCCTCAAAATTCGTCACTTTGTAACAAAAAGATGAGGATACCTCTCCCTCATAATATCCTTAAGATCCCATGTAGCTTCTTCTAATTGGTTGTTCCTCCATAGAACTTTAACCAAGAGAGTGGTATTGTTCCATTGATATTTTTTCTCTACGATCCAGAATCTCTATCGGTTGTTCTTCATAAGAATGGTCTTTTCCAGTGGTACAACTTCTGAACTTAGTACATGTGAAGGATCGGGTATGTACATTCTCAGGAGAGATACATGGAACACATCATGAACTTGAGAGAGATTCGGTGGAAGCACCAATTGGTAAGCTACCTTCCCGACACGGTCCAATATTTCGAAAGGGCCAATATACCTAGGGCTCAGCTTTCCCTTCTTTCCAAATCTCATTACTCTCTTCCAATGAGATATTCGTAAGAACACTTTATCACCCACTTCAAACTCTAGGTATTCTCTTCGGTTTTTTGCATAAATTTTTTGTTGACTCTGAGATGCTCTTATGTGTTGTTTAAAAGATCATACCTTTTTAGTCATCTCATCAACAAGATCAGGTCCTAATAGCTTTCTTTCCCCAACTACATCCCAACAAGTTGGAGTCCTGCATTTCATTCAATAGAGAGCTTCATAAGGATCCATCTGAATACTGGAGTGAAAGATATTATTATAATAAAATTCCACCAAAGGTAGGTGTTGATCCCAACCACCTATTAAATCCATAGAGCAAGATCTTAACATATCTTCTAGATTTTGAATTGTTCTCTCAGACTGACCTTCTATCTGAGGATGATAAGAAGTGCTGAAACTCAACTATGTATTTAGAGTATGCTGAAGACTTCGCCAGAACATCAAGGTAAACCTTGGATCCTGATTAGATATAATATAAAGTGGTACTCCATGAAATCTTACCACTTCCTTCACATATATCCTACCAAGCTAATCCATAGATAAATCTTCTCTAATAGAAATGAAGTGTGCTGACTTCGTAAGACGATCAACTTTGACCCAGATAGCATTATTACCTTTGGATGATTTAGGAAGTCCAGTTACAAAGTCCATAGTGATGTTTTCCCATTTCCATTCTAGTATGGGTAATGGTTGTAAAATCCCTTTAGACTTCTGTCTATCAGCTTTAACTTGCTGAAAAACAAAGCATCGAGAGATATATTCAGCAACATCTGTTTTCATGCCATCCCACCAGAAGTACTCTTTTAGGTCCCTATACATCTTCGTGCTTCTAGGATGAATAGAGAATGAACAACTATGAGCCTCATCCAGTACCTCCTTCTTTAATTCTGGGATGGGAGGAACACAAACCCGATTCCTGAACCTTATTATCCCATCACAATCAAGGTTGAATTCAGGAACATTTCTCACCTTCTTTTGTAACTCTATATCTTCTTTTTGTGCCTCTTTAATATTCACATGTATAGATGGTTGAACATTCATTTGAGAAAGATAATATTTTTTCCATTCCATTATAATTCCAAGATACATCCTTTGTAAATCCATAAATATTGGATCTTTTGTGATCCTCATCATGGATAATCTAGCATGGTCTTATCAGCTTAATGCATCTGCCACATTGATTACTTTCCTAGTGTGATAATGAGTTGAGCAGTCGTAATCCTTAATCGGCTCCAACCTTCTTCTTTGGCACATATTCAGCTCTTTTTGGGTTAAAATATACTTTAAACTTTTATGATCGGTATAAATATCACAACTCTCACCATAAAGATAGTGCCTCAAAATATTTAATGTAAAGATTACCGCAGATAACTCCAAATCATGAGTTGGGTGATTTTGCTCATGGATTTTCAGCAGTCGTGAGGCATAAGCTATCACCATATCATATTTCATGAGAACACACCCCAATCCCTTCTTGGATGCATCACTATAGATCACAAACCTTTCTCCACTACAAGGAATTGTGGGCACAAGTGCACTGGATAACCTTCTTTTCAACTCCTTGAAATTATCTTCACATTCCTTCGTCCACACGAACTTAACTCCTTTTTGAGTCAACCTATTGAGTGGATTATATAATAGTGAAAAATCTTTCACAAAACATCGATAAAATCCAGCCAAACCAAGAAAACTTTGGATCTCGGTTTCTGTTGTTGGTCTTGACCATCTTTTGATAACCTCTGTTTTTGTTGGATCCATTGATATCCCCTCTTTTGAAATTATGTGACCCAAAAATGAAACCTTTTGAATCCAAAATTCACACTTGGTAAATTTGGCAGAAAGATTCTCATTTCTTAGGGTCTTTAATACAATTTTCAAGTGATCTTCATGTTCTTCCTTGCTCTTTGAATAGACAAGAATATAGTCTATAATGACTACCACAAGCTGATCAAGATAGTCTCTAAAGACTCTATTCATTAGATCCCTGAAGATAGCCAGGGCATTAGTAAGACCAAATAGCATCACAATAAATTCATAGTTTCCGTACCTTGTACGGAAAGCCACCTTTGGTATATCCTCTTTTTTGACCCTTAATTGATGATACCTTGAATGAAGATCAATCTTGGAAAAGTATTGAGCTCCACGTAGTCGGTCAAATAAGTCATCAATGCGTGGGATATGATATTTTTTCTTGATAGTGATCTTGTTATGTTCTCGATAATCAATGTTGAGTCTCATTGATCCATCATTATTCATAACAAATAGAACATGTGCTCCCCAAGGAGACACACTAGGGGGTATGAATACTTTATCAAGATTCTCTTGGAGTTTATTATTCAATTCCTTCAACTCAATTGGGAACATTCTATAAGGTGTCTTTGAAATGGGAATAACATCTTGTATGAGTTCTATTGAAAACTCAACTTCACGATTTGGTGGAAGACCCGGTAATTCCTCCGGAAATACATCATCAAACTCCCGTAAAATGGGTGTATTCTTAATCATGAGTTTCTCTCCAACCATTTGAGATAAATAACATTCATTTACTGGAATCAACACCCATAAGATGGAAGGAATTTCCACTGTATGTTTATATTCCTCCTTGCATCGATTGATGATATTATATTGATCAGGAATATTAAATGTGATTTCCCTTCTTTGGAAATTGATATGAGATCCGTATAAAGAAAGCCAATCTATGTCTAGAATCACATGAAATTCCACTATAGGAAGGATCACAAGATTTACAGGAAGCACATTCCTACAAACGTCAATTGGAGAAGAATTATAAACTTTTGATGCCACCGTTGTGCCATTAGGAGTTATCACAGCTAACTCAATATCTAATTGTCAAGGTAGTACAGTGATACCCATAGAAAATTCTTTAGAAATAAACGAGTTGGTGGATACAGAATAAAATAAACCATTTTCTACTTTGAGTGGATGGTAAGTGTACCTTTCACCACTTCATTATCATACTCCACAACACCGATAGTAATTGCATGTGACTTTCCTTTGTCTTTGGCCTTAAAAGTTTGTTGATGTCGATCATCATCAACAAACCTTGGATTAGGGCATTGATTAGGATAATGACCCATTTCCTTGCAATTGAATCATTGTAGTGTAGGAGGTGTATTTTTTGTATCCCTTTCTTTGTTCACATCATTAGACATCTTCTTCTCATAATTGCGGCATTCAAATTCCTGATGACTTTATTTTCTACATTTGAAACATTTACTTGTTCCTTTAAGACAACTCCCTCCATGTTTCTTTCCCCACTATGAGAATAAGGGAAAACTCATCTTCTTTTCAGTGTGCTCTTTAGATTTTCCACTGAATTCCACTTTCCTCTTCGTATCAAATGCATATGACCGATGGGTTACTCTAATCTCTATCTCAACCTTGAGAGCACATCTGACGCTTTCCTTGAAGCTATTAAAGTCCCTTATGGCTAACGCCCTTCGAAGTCATGTTTTTAAAACACTAAAGAATTGATCGATCTTACTCTCAGGTTGCATAATATTTCTGAAATTTTACCTTGCAAGCCATGTAAAATTTGCTTCATAGGTACCAAGTGATTCATTATCCTTTTTCTTCAGCTCAAGAAACTCCTTCTTCATTTTTGTTCGAAGAATACGAGGGATGTACATATTGAAAAATAAGTTCTTGAACTCATCCCATTCCATGGACTCAATTTTATATCTTTTCCTCAAATTCTTGATAAGAAACCACCATTTATTGGCATCTCCTTCCGAACGATACAATGGTAAGATGACTTTGTCATTTTCAGAACATTGTAGAACTGAAAATATATTTTTAGTGGTACTGATCCGTTGTTCATCCACTAATGGATCAGTAGACCCACTGAATGATGGTGGGCGTTTCCTCATGAAGGATTCAATAGAATGTTTCTCCTTCCTTTGCTCATTTGGAAGTCCTGCATGATTCATATCTTGAGAAAGTTTGGTGAGCATGGATACACGATTTTTCATTCAAGATCCCATTATGTTTTGTTTCTCAGGGGGATAATCATTGCATTTCTCGTCACATTCAGCATCAACACGATTCCTTCTGGTTCCATCCATTGACTAAAACCAATAATCATAGTGTGAGAAACACTAATCATAAAAATAAAACCACATAATCAAGAATAAAATTTCAAGCTTAAGGTCTTATCATTGGTTATTCATGGCCATTTCTAAAACACTACGATTTTGTCCTATGATTAGACATATCCTTAGGGTTCTTACTAAGGCTTTCACATCCTAGTTTCTAAAGGTTGACTATACCCTTCCTATGATACCAACTATAATGACCGATAATTTACAAGCATGGTTATTACTTAAAAATTAAATCATACTTATTAAAACATATAATAAAACCATGAAAGGAACATATAGGTATAGTTTCTTTAGAAACTGGGAAACATAAACAACTGGTTGATAATTCATCTACATTGTCTCCTGTTTATTTTATCAGATCTAGAGTCCCTTTTGGCATATTCTACTTAATACCCTTCTTCCAGACCTGGGGAAAAGAAAGCATAAAAAAGGGTGAGCTCAAATGCTCAGTAATGGGTAAACAAAGGAAATTTCAATCATATCCTATCCATAAGAACATAACATTTTGAAAATCTTAACCTGCAAAAGAGATCATAATATCCTGACATGGGATCAATCATAGTAGTGAAAAGTAATCCCAAATAATCATAACGTAGAACATGAGACTTTGTGGCATACACACATAATCATAGAAAATCATTTCATATTAGTTAAGGCTCATTTCCAAGACCATCATAGTAGACAAAGTCCATTATTGAACCAAGTTCACTCCTCGTTCCAGTCCTGTATCACTGAACCGGATTAACTTGCCATTCCAGCCATGTCTATCTCATGAGATATCAATCTTTACCCAATGCATTGGAGGGATATATAGGTCCCACCCATCTCATAATGAAACCATTATTATGTGTGCCACAAAATCATAAATCATAGCATAACCCATGTAATAAAAATGGGATTCTTAAACATCATGCCATCATAACATAATCCATATAAGATAAAAAGACATAATAAAATTAATTCCATCATAAAATAATCAAATAAATGTAAAAATAGGTATAGAAATAGAACCCTGTATTATCTTACCTGGAAAATAATTTTGATAAAATACTTGACCTCCATTATTGAGGAAAATATCCTTTTCACTTCAAAAGCAATTTTCCTTTCTTAACATATCGTTCAATTTTAAACTAAAAGAAGTTGATTAAAAATATACTTGAAAACATGTAAAGGAAGCTTCATGGAAATAATTTCTTATAAAATCATAAAAATCCATTCATGCCCTATAAGTTAAAAAAAATATTCTTCTCGTACTTTGGCCAGAAAAGTCAAAAAGTACCTCGTACTAAAAACGACAAAATATTCCATTCATATCTTTTACTAATAAATCAAAAATGGGTAAAATTGGATTTAAAAAATTTTAGGAGGATAAAAATAATATTAAATATTGAGGAAACATGGATGTGGATGATAAATATTCCCCAGTAAATTCTGACGTATAAACAATCTCGGATAAAAATTAGATTGTGAGATATTCCATTACCTTATGTCTGATATGCTTTGTACGTGTCTGAACCTCCAGTATAATGATTTAAATAATGTCATTGACTTATTAAATAATAATACTCATTGTTATGATATCATATATGGTCATATTCTTAGCTTTTATTAGTAGTATTTCATTGCTACATGTTATTCGGGTGTTTATTGCTTTATGTTCTTATGTGTGTTTTGTCGAATAAATTCTTATTCTTCTTTTTAGGTTATAGATAACCAATTTACAGAATGGTATTAGTGTAATATATATCATATTTACTCATTCAATTCATTTATATAATCATTATTCAATTAGGATCATTTAGAACGAGTCGCATCACAACGTCCAGACGGTAGGTCGTACGTACGCATGAGCGATGATATCATTCCCATGATCATGGAATTATATTTATGTGTATGTATTCTATTTCAGAATCAATATAAATTTACAATAATTATATATAGTTATTCTTTACACCATTATACCTATCCAATTAAGGTGTTGGTGGAAAATAGATTACATCACGGTGTGGAGACGGTATTCCGTACGTACGCATGCGCGGTGACTTTGTTTTCTGTTGGATGGATAGAAGGTGAAATAGGGTTGTTTCATATTTATAATTACATATTAGTATATTAGTTATACTGATGTTATTACTTCATAATGAAACAAATAAATAAGAGGAAGTAGAAGAAGAAATAAATTTGAAATAATCGGTAACAGATATTACCTCTTCTTCGATACGCCTCTTTGAAACCTCCTCTTAGGGCACTAAAATTGGTCTTTGAAGAAGACCAGAACCTCTAATATGTATCTACGGAATTTGATAAGCGAAATGATCAGGGTTTGGCCGAGAATGAAGGCTCTAAATTGTGTAAATAAGAGAGGGAGGAGGTGCCCTTTTATAAGGGAGGAGAGCGGCACCTTTGGAATTATAAGACATATTAATTGATAATAAATTCCAACCCCACTTTAATGACTCAAATATGAATATTAAATGAGATAGTGTTGTAATCTCATCAAACAGTAAAATTTAGACAAGTTTTTAAATTATTTTAAACATTATCAACATGATTTATCCTTATATAATCTATTTAATTTTATTTGTGGTAATGTAATTCTAAATTTTAAATCATTATAAATAATTACTTAAATGTTGTGAATTTTCCTTAAATGTATACTTTATTACATTTTCCACCATATAAAGTTTAATTTATATTTTTTAAATATTTTTGTTATTTTTAAACAATTTTATAATATTTAATATTTATAAAATAACAATAGTGTCTATTTTGAAACTATTCATTTATTTGAATTTAAATAAAATATACACAGAAGATATGTTCAAACTAAAAGTTTTAACAGATTAATAACATGTCATATATATATATAATTAGTAGAGCAAATTAAATAGTTCATATAATATTTATTTTAATACATTTAAAATCATTTATTTGATAATTCAATCAATAAAATAATGTCAACATCACTATTGTGTCATAATTAATGATAATTATTTAATCGCTAAAAATTATAAATAAATTCAAATGGTGTAGATAATTTTATTATATTTTTGGATACTATTTATATCTGATGCTTTATGATGTTTATCACTAAATTAAAATTATTACACTTATAAGATTTAAGAGAGTGACATGTTGTCACTTTCTTTGGTTTTAATAATAATTATATTATTTCATGGTCAAAGGTCCTCAAAATGATTATAGTCCGACCCTTAAGTGATATGGGTTCACTTTTATTCATCCAATAGGATTTTTTCAAGTTTTAGTGTAATTTTATACTCTTATTTTTACCATTAATTACCATATTTACCTTTAATTGTAGTAAATAAAAATTATCATCGTTACTATTCATAATATCAAAAAAAAATAAATGTAACCTATTAACAGAATTTGGACCCAATGAATTAAAATATAGAATACATTTTTCAAAATTCAAAACACAGAAGTTGTAGTAATTAATTTAAAATTAATCTCGTTGTTAAGAAAACGTATTTTAAAAGTTAAAACATTGCCAAAGATTGAAATGTTTTTACCTATGAATTCAATGTAAAATTAATGGTAATGACATAAATTATAATAAATGGTAAAAATATATTCTATTTATACATTAAACCAATTTAATATGATAATTTAACAATATAAATTATTACAATAAAAATAGTTGTTTTTAATTAAAATATAGCCTGTTTTTACTATTCATTAAAATATGAAAGTTATTAGAATAATATGAAAATTTTATCCAAAGTAAATTTTTATATCCTAATTCCAAATAAGATTTTTATTTTTTCAAATTAAACTTATAAACATGTCAAAAACTAGATTTAATGTTGGTGTGCCATCAAAAAGCGGCAAAAATGCATTTTTTGAAAAATACTTATTTTACACGAAATATTTAATTTGTTCTCAAACCATGTTCTAGAAGATATGTAAGATGAATAATAATGTTATAAAATTAAAAATTTAGTTAATAAAATTCATAACGGATAGTCCATAAAAATATTATAACAATATATCGTTGTTTAGTGAAACCCGGTATTGCGTACTACATACACTATCGAGGAAGGCCGTGATTGCGTGTAACGCAAACCAAGCTAGTGTTATGTCCAGTAAAAGATTCCTTTGATGTTGCATATAACATAAGACATAAAAATATATATATAATTATCATAAAATATCAGGTTGTTATAGTTATATTCCATTCTAAACTTTGTGTAGTGTATAATACACGATATCGAATACAATTTTTTTATTTTAAAATTTTGGGGTGTTACATTCTACCCACCGTAATTATATTTTTTCCCCAAATTTTAAATATGATCTTAGTAATCATGGGATTGATATTTGAAAATTTCCATTTTCAAAAAACCACATCATAAAATAGTTTATAAATTTTCATCTTAATAAGAGAGTATTATAAAAACAAAGGTAACATGGAAAACCATATAAATCGGTTTTGACATAGGATAAAATCAGTGGTAAGTGAAAATATGGACTTAGACAAAAACTGTAAATATATATAGAGAGTGATTGAGGTAATTGATAAAAAAATTGAAATTTCAATGTAATGTTGAGGCAATTAATTCCATAAAAAATTATTATTTAAAAGACCATTTTTTCAACAAAAATGAAGGTATTAGAATAATATTTTTTGTTTTAAGATACTTTTCCTAAGATTGAGGAATTATTTTATTGAAAAAGAATATATATAAATATAGTAACATGATATGTTTCAATTTCAAATGAAAAATTCAATATTTTGGTGGTTCTTTGATCAAATTCTATTTAACACCTTACTTAAAGAAATGGTTATCTAAAAAATAACTTCCTTTCCTGATGCAATAAAATACATTGTTAATAAATCGTAAGTCCCAAAAAATAGTAACATGTTTTTCCATTTTTCACTAAATAATACCCAAACCTATTATTGTTAATAAATTAATCTATATACCGAAAAAGTGACAATAAGTGTTCATCATTAACATTTCTCATCAAAAAATTTAACTATAAATAAATAAACTTTAACAATGACATCACAATGGATAGTGGTAGGTGTGAATTTATTATCATCCTTCAATTAAGAGTTCAACCCCCACTACAATATAGGTTGTTCTTTTTTATAAAACCAAATAATTTATAAAATAACTGTGATGAAAATAATTGAGGCTTACTTATCAAATAGCCTTTAACTCTAGTTTTCTATACAACTCCAACACATAACTACTTATTCCATTTATTTACACATATGACCTATCTTGGTCTAGAGATTATCCTATATAAGAAGTAATATATTTGGGTAATGACTAGATTCCCCACATTTAGGGCAATGAACTACAAGTGGGTCCTTAGGATGGGTATTATTTCCTTCCATATTACTCTTCATTTTTACTTGAAAATTATTTGGTTTATTCCATTCATGTTCAATGTTAAAATGAATCATTTGGGTTCCCTCTATTGAATAAAAATAAAAACCATATTGTGGGAAATAATTATCATAGTGGTGAAACCATATAATTATTTTTAGGGTGCCTAAATCTTGAAATAATATTTTTTAATATAATACACCATAGTTTTAAACTAGGTAATTTATTGTCATTATCTATTCAAATACTTAATAATGGTTTTTATATAATATTTGAATAATCTTATGAATATCCCTTGAGAGTATCAAACCAAGTGTACAGTAAGGCCCATTATGATGAACCAGGTTATGCTCGAGTCAATCATGACACATCTTTTTAATGTTGTTACCCCTCGATACATATGTACCAAAACCACATTCAATTGTAGTATCCAAATAACTATTTATTTTTATTAAGACCCACATAATCTCAACCTTACTGAAAATCTAGGATTTTCTTCAATACATATCCTCAAATTGTACCTCAGGGGTATATTCTCTAATTGATTTTTCCAAAATCTTATTCCCATGTTATCTATTAGAACTCTTATTGATACCAACAATAGTGACATATCCCTAGGAATCCCATATATGGTTTATACTACCATTAAATTGGATTTATAACAAGGAAATTCATCTTGAAGGACCGATTAGTTTATTATTCTTTGTAAACAATATACATACATTCATTTTTTATTACAAATGAATACACTAATTATAATATAATTATTTTATTTCAAGGATAAATTTATTCCCACATAGTGTATCCCTGAATATATTTCATATTATACTCCTTGTATTCCTAGGGAAAGGAAAAAATAAGGGTGATCTCAAATTATAATGTTGGGTTAACTAGAGCAGAATAAATAATAATAAATGAGAAAAATCAATATGGAAAGGTAATAAATGAAAAGACATTCTATATAATAAATACAATAAAATATAATATTTGTAAAAAATATATAAATGTATATAACTAAAAACAAATTCCATTTTAATAACTAGATAACCCGTAATAAATATGAAAAGGAAAATAAATGGAATGCATTCTTTTTAATCAATGAAATTAGAATGAAATGTATCCATATAAAATCTCAAAGAAAAAAATATCATGGTTGATAATAATTAATGGATTATATATAAATTAAATTATTTATTATTGGAAGTTATTTTTTCTAGGAAGATGATACCTTTACTATCAACACCTATTCCCAAAACAGTTTAAATCTCTGGGTAGAAACCATATTATTTTTCGTAGAAACTAAATCAAAATGTTTTTCCCCAACTAATTTCATCTCATGTGACTACCGATGCATCAATAAAATCTCTATAACTAGTCCCCACCCATGTCTTCAAGTAAAAAATAATTCCTCATAATTATAATAATCGATTTAATTAATATGAAATGTTCCTTAATATCAAATATCTATATTGAATAAATTTATTATATTTATCAATATTTTCAAAGTTAATAAAATAGATTTCATGGTAAACATATTATTTTAATATGGTATATGATTTTGTAAATAATAATATCCATTATAAAAAATATAGATATCACAAATAAGTATAATTGTCAATGAACAATGTTTACTAGAATTTTATTTTTAAGAGAATTTTAACAATCACAAATAAAGAGAGATAATAAGATAATATTTACAAGTTTGTAATTTCCATGTTAAAACCCATTGGATATTTTATTTATAAGTAATAAATTAAATAACATGAATATATATGGATTAATAATATAATATATGAAAAGGGATAGTATACACACAACTCAAAATAAGTAATTTTATAAAAGAGTGTATGCCACAAAAAAAGAAAAGTGAGACAATAATCCCCTACCAAGTGTTTCATTTTGGGTGAGAAAATGTTCACCTCATGTATTTGAGTTTTAGAAAATTTAAAAACTTATAACAGAGCTGCAATCAAATTTATAATATCAAATATTATATTCAAAAAATATATTATTACCTGTTTGTTAACAATATTTCATTATTTTCACTATTTTGGGTGTTAATTGCCTAGTTTTTCGAGTATGTTTTGACTTGTTACTTATTGTTACTATTAACTAGGATATTATTTAATAATATCCAAAATATAAACCAAGATTTTAATATCATATAAATTCTCTATATTTGTATTCATAATCATCCATAAAATTAGGAGATATGGAATGAAATGCATCGTTCTTGGAAATGGTTGGTCTTATATACGCATGAACACTAATTCCAGTTCTTTTCCATATTAAAATAATTAAAATTAAATGATATATATATATTTAATTTGTATAAAGTATCATATTTATTTCATATTTCTCACATATTTTTATTAAAATAATCCATAATACCTTCCTTTTATAGTGTGAGCGAATCACATCGCATTGACGAGGCGGCAGTTCACACATCCACAAATAATGTTATCGTATTCCCAAAAAATCTATAGAATAAAGGTATGTGATATATAAAAATTAAATAAGAATAAATACATCATAAGAATCATATATGTAATATATAAACTATAAATTTGTCATTATTCCATCCTTGAAAATTGTCAATTAAATAAATAACGACATCGGTTCGTGAGCTGGTATGCCACCATACACAATAACGATTATTACATATCCAATTTGATTGATGTGTGTAAAAGAGTAGGTTAAACACATATAAAAAACAACTCAATGTATTGAAGATACTGTGGTTATTATATAATAATGATATAAAAATAATTGAAGGTGTGGAGAAGTGAATGAATCAAAATTGATTGTTAAAGAATGTTACCTCTTCTCCAGTTAAGCCCTTTTGGTTTATACCAAAAGGATTATTTGAGTTGTATTATAACCTAGGTGAGGCCACTAGGATGAGGGAAGGGATGTTTTTATATTATTTGGGAAAGGTTTTTATCATCCAAATTTCTTAAGAGATGTGAATAAATGGTAGGGTTGAGTTCAATTTTATAGTGGAGGAGATGTGTCGTTCTTATAAATTTTTTAAAGAGGGAATTCCACCCACGTTTTCCCATGTCAAGTAGCTCGAATAATGGTCCAAATTGGATTAAGGTGAGTATAAGGTATAAATATGGTCATAATATGTATTTTTTAAAATATTATAGGTAATATATTCCCTTAGGATTATTTTTTAGTCCCATGACAAGCTAATTTTTCTATCAATCCCTATATCTAATTTTAATCAGATTCCCTAATATATTGGTAAAAAAATAAGTTGAAATTATTTGAAATTATAAATTATACTAATTCTAAATATGGAGTCCATTTTTAAAAATTCAAATCATATAATTGGAAGATATTAATTTACTATTAATCCCATTAATGGGACAACAAAGGGGTTTTTTCAAGTTAAAATTTTCACACGTTTTCTACCTATTACAATTCAATTTGGATGAATCAATTTCTTACAATGAATTTTTTTTATTAATTGATTTAAAATTGATTAAATTTGACATTAAAACTAATTTAATATATAATTTATCATTATTTATTTTGGATTAAAAAATCAGTTTTCAATTAAAACTCAGTATTTTTTCTTTATTCATTAAAAAATAAAACATTTAATAAAAATACCAAAAATTCCCCAATGATAATTTTTATGTTTTTATTACATAATTTATTTTTATTTTGATATATAAAATTTATTTAATTTCCAAAAATTTAATTTAAAATATGGTCACCATTAAATGGTGGTAAAATTACTTTTTTTGAAAAATACCAATTAAAAGTGTAAAACTAGATTTATTCTTATATTTTCACTATAAAATGTATTGGATGAGTTGAAAATTTATTTTATTGAATTTATAACATATAAATTTATTTAATATCATTCAATTATATAAATTAATTTATTTAATTATGGAAATATACCTTTGGGAGAAAAAAATAGTTTTTTATAAAAATATTTCCATTATATTAAATTGAATTTATTTTTATTTCTAATAAATTTATAACCACTGAATGTATTTTATTTTTTATTA
Source organism: Viscum album (assembly GCA_963277665.1). Taxonomy (NCBI): domain Eukaryota; kingdom Viridiplantae; phylum Streptophyta; class Magnoliopsida; order Santalales; family Viscaceae; genus Viscum; species Viscum album. Next base: position 27,145,036 of record OY728123.1, on the reverse strand, counting down.
GGCCATATATATTCATAAATTAATCCTATTCAGAACCACTAATTTAATCTCTAGGTTATATCATATTATGTTAAATAATAATATTAATAGTATTATGAAAGACACATCCTTGTGTGTAACGTAAGCTATCGAAGAAATTATTTTTTTCATGTAACACAAGATAACTCAGTATCATGTGCATTTAAATCTATAAAATATATTTAATTTATTTTAAAATGTTTAATATATTTTAAATTCATAATATTTTATATTCCCTTCTACACTTAGTGTTGTGTGTCATTCAAACCATCAAATACAATGTTCTAATATTATAATTTTCGGGAATTACATTTCCCCTCTTTGGTAAATATGATAACTAAGAAAAAAATTTAAGAAAAGTATCCTTTATTTATCTCATAAATTTTTAATATATTTTCTTCAAAAATATTTATTTCTAAATTTTTTTTAAATTTATTTTAAAATTATATTCCATTATCATTTTAATGAAAATTTATTTTTAAAATTTTTTATGATTTGAAAAAGTTTTTGAAATGGTTTTCAATGATTCCTTTATATTTTTTCAATACTAGTTGCAAAGAAAACGTTTTTGAAAATATTTTATGATTTAAAAAATATTATATCAACTAACAAAATATATTTTCACTAAGATGTGTTTTAGATGACTTATAATTATTAGTTTATAAGTTTTAAAAGTGGTTTTCAAAGAAAATGATTTTGAAAATTTTTAATGTCATGTTGAAATGAATTTCAACGAATGTTTATTTTCCTAAATAAAAGTTTAATGTGATCTTTCATAATATGTCTCCATATGCGATGAAATTTTTTAATATAGTTTATGATTTAATAGGGATGTAATCCAAGGATAGAATTCTTATTATATAATTTAATATTCTATGTTTATGATGAAAATTTGTTTATGAAACTCATTTCTCTTCCATAGGTTATACCACGAAAAAATGATTATAAAACCCACTTCCTTTAATGGGATATCCTATGATAAAATTATTAACAAACCAATATGTTTTACACAAGTTATGATGTGATAATATGTCTATGATACCCATTTCATTTCTTGGGTTATGATATGATTTTTATGAAACCCCTATCTTTAAAGGGGTGAAGATATTATGAATTTTTTTATAATATTGTGGCATAGGTATTTTTAAATTCATTATTTATTGGTGATTCCAATATCTGACTGAAAATTATTTTTTTTATTAAGAAAACACTTCTGTGGAAAAATTGAGAAACCAAAAGTCCAACAATACATCCAAACAAACCCAAAAAACACCAGAAAGAGCAGGAACTTCCACATACACGTAACAACAACACCACCATCCCTAAGCTGGACACTCAGCGATCCCATGCAAGCATGGTCCCTCCTGATGTTTCCATCCCTCCGAATTAGCCATGTCCCAAATGACCTGCCAAGGAAATGGTAGAGTGCTCTAGACCGATGAGGAAGCCCTGACTGCACTTCCCAAGTCAAACCGGGGGCGAAGCCTCATAAGAAAAGGAAATGTTACCAAAACACAACCTTAGCCTATTATTGCTTTCTTCCCTATAGATATTCCAATGTATTATCCATACCATAGCCCCAGGATCTTCTCCAAATACATCTTCCAAATAGTTCACCATTTTGTACCAAGTGCAGATATATTCCTTTTTGCTGATTTTGTTGTCATTGAAGCCTCTCATTAAGATCAAGTCTTGCTTTTCAATCCACTTTGCTTGTTCATGATCGACTTCCAATCTTACCGCCCTTCCCATCATGTCAGCCTCTTCCTGTGGAATCTCAACATACAGGAACTCCTCGACCATATCCTCCTCGGAACTAAGGATGGGTTCCTTTCTAGTCCCTATCTTCCCAGTAGAAATTTCCATTTCATCTATATTCCCCTTGCTTAAAGCCTGGTTAACCACATTGGACATTGTCACCGGTAGTTTCTTCGCAGAACGGGTCTCCAATGGAGGGGGAAGCAAGGAGTAGTCTTTTTTCCCCTTCCTCTTTGTTAAACAGTTATATATCATTAGATAAAAATGGGAAACCTGTTCTTGTGCTTGATCCATAATGTGAAATGGGTGCGTCCTAATACAAAATGGGAAATGTGTGTGTCCAGATCCACTATTTGAAATAGGTGAATATAGATATACTATATAAAATAGGTTTTTACTTATCTAATATGTGTGTGGTCATGGTATTTAATCTTGAAACATGAAATGGTTTTATATATTTATGATAGTGCCACACTTTTATGAAATGAGCAAGTGGTTCGTGATGGATTTGTGAGTGTTTCTCACACTTATGGATCATATTTTCAAAACTGATAATGTTTTAGGACAATACTAATGTATATGATATATGTTAGGTTGGGTATGAAATCATATGCACTTTATTAATTATTTCACACAATTTTTATTGTATTATTCTTTTACATATCCATCTATTTAAATCTCTTATGTTAACCCTTTCGGAGCAGCAGATATTCCCATTTCTTATGTATCCATCCCAAGGTTGTAAATAAAATATTATGTAAGATATTTTTACGAGGATTAATAAATGGGATGATATTTATGAGAAAAATTTAAGATCTTTCCCCATTTTAGAATATTGGGTTCCATTTTTTCAAATACACTAAACTAAGAGGGTCCACACTTATTTGTTTGTGTAATGTATTGAATATTCATATAAAAGATGTAATATCCATCTTAAGAATGGTTCACTATAATAATTTCATTTACTGGGTTTATAGAGGAATTTAGTGTCAAGGTAATTTTAAAAAAAAATATGGGTTTCATTATTCAATGTGTCAACAAAAACATATAAGGTTTTTTCCATATAGATTCTTGGTGAAATTATACCAAACCAAACCATATGATTATATCATTCTAAATACTAATCATAATGATATTATTTCATTATATATATGTATATATATTATATATATTGGTCTTAAAAAGTTATTCACATATGTATACAGCGGGTGAGGATTTCTACCCTAATAGTCTAATGATTTGTAATGTGATCCCAGGTATAAATATGTGAGAACCCTATAGTTGTTGTTTCTGTGCATGAGTTTATATATGATATCTTATATGAGAGTAAAGATGTTTTCTAGTTATTTTTTCCATCCAAAAAAATGGTTTTTGGGCTATGATGCAGATCCTAGTACCTTTTATATGTATTTTGAGATATTTTTGAGTAATACAATATACTTGAGACGAGTTAAAATATTTTTGGGAAATACACTAGTGGTAGCATGAGCTTGTAAGTTCCATATAGATTGGATGAATGGGGTGATAATAAGGGTTATGAGGTCTATTAGAAGTTGGTCTTGTTATATATGTGATATATGAGTAAAGATTCCTTCGTTATTTTAATGGAAATCATGTGAAGTGCTTTGGTATTGAGTTTGGTTTTTTGATGGTAGGATTTGTTGAATACTTAACCCAGGTTATTTTGAGAATGATTCCAAATTAGATAAAGGATCATGATCCTAGTTGGTTGGGTCTATGATGGATAGGTCTTGGTAATATTCTTATAAATTTGATATGATTATTGGGATGTGTGGTGATATTGTGGTATAGAATGAAATGGGTGATATTCTTAATTTTGAAGAGGATCATTGATGGTGATTTTGGATAGATGTAATTGATCATATAAGCACACATTTGAATTAAATTGGATTTATAGGTCAATTTAACTTGAAATAGATCATGGAGATAGTGCTTTTGGGGTGCCCTTGGATGGTTATGATTAAATGAGGATTTTATTTAGGTGATAGGTGTCTCTCTAAGATAAGAGTTTTTAATGGAGATAAATCATGGGACTTGGTGTGGTAGACTAGAGTTTGTTTAGTGACACTAATTATAATTCATATTTGATTGTGGAAGTTATTGAGGTTTCACTATAGGAATGGTATAAGGAAATAACATTTAATATGAGTTATCCATATGCCATTATAGAGTGTGAGACTTATTATGGATGTAAATTAAGTTGATGTCGAGTTTTATATTCCTGATGATCTAGGAATGGGTGGTGGTTGACATTTTAGGATGAAGCTCGAGTATGATCAATAAAACAACATCCAATTATTGTATTGGATAATCAGCAGAGTATGTACCATATAGTTAAAAATGTGTGTGGGTTTGGTCACAGGTGTAATGACACCAGTTGTGGAATTTTTAATGTGGATTTTAGATGTCGATGTGAATGTGGACCGAGCATTATCTAGTCCCAAAGTGAATACTCGTATTGTAATTCAGAAGTATTTTTGGATAGATTTTTTTCATTATAATTGGACTAAGGATAGTTATTATATGATCTGGGTAACTTATACTAGTGATGTGTTAGTTCTCTAGGTGAGAGTATGGTGGATAATTTGGTTGGTTGGTAATCCAACCATAAAATTACATTGGGAGTCAGGTGGAGACATCAATGTGGGTTTCAGATGATTTTAATATTCTTTTAGGAGTTAAATAATTGTGATATAGTGGTGAGGTAATGTGGTGGTAGGTAAGACTATTGTTTTTGTAAATTCACTAAACTAGGAGCTTCAACCATTTTATTAATGCATAATTATGTTTTTCGAGGTGTAAACTACACCGAATGGGATTATTAACTATTTTGAATGTGTATTAGTATGTAATTTTGATGGTGGGAACCATCACATCTTCGAATAATCCCTTATGACATGAGGCTAATGGTTATATTTCCATTACCCAAAAAACAAGGGTAGTATTAAAACCACGGGACAGTGGGATAGACATGAACAATATATAATTTCCTCTGTTTTTTTGGGGGTGGAAAGTGGGGGATAATCATTTGAAGAATAGTGTCCCTTATGTATGGAATTATTTATTGGTAGCTCATTCTTCATTACAGAGCAGAACATGGTGAATTGAGTGTGAATAAATGACCAAGAAATATAATTAATGGTAGTTAAAGGAATATATAATATTATTTGTAATGATAAGTGTTATATTGGGGAGGTTATAAATACTCACCCTTTTGGGTTTTGAAATTTTGAAGAAATTTAAATTTTCGATGTCTAATAGGGATTTATTTTTGAAGCAAGGATTAAAATAATAATTCGGAGAGTTTAAAATTATTTATGATATATTTATGGTCATCATTAGAGTTTTATAGGGTGTTTTATTTTCTCAAATGGGATTTATATTGAGATCGAGTGCACCAACACCTTATTTTAGCTATTGGTGTTCCACTATAGTGAGCACTATAGAGTGGATCCCTCATTAGAGGTTAAGATTCCTAGAATAAAGGGAATGGATTTGAGGTTTCATGTCACACCTAGGAATCCTACGTATGTGAAATGAGTAATAAAAAATTCACATGGTAGAGGTTTTGGTTCCTAGAAAACTATGAGGTAGACTCTAACATGCTGTGTATCCCGATCAGGGAATAAAAGAGAACCAAGTGTCTAAAAAATGAAATACAGAAGGCCATACAACATGGTGGGGTAATTTTAGGACTTTGGGAAATATTTAAGGGATTTATTCCATGGAATATTCATATGAGCTAATCCGTAGAGGGTTTACAGAAAAAGGAATGATGTCATGGTGGCTAGGGACCATGTCATGATGAGACCCTTACATATTTTTATAAAACAATATCAGTAGTTTTTTATTTTTATATGATTATTCCCATTTATTTTTATGTAAATATAAATTAGGAAGAGGCTATTCTCATTATGTGATCCCAATCCACATACTATATTAGTTCACCCTTAATCCATTGGGTTATTTGATGATTTTTTTGTAGAGTTTTAATGTAAGTTATCCCTATATTGTTATTTATTTTTTGTTACCATTTTTCATCGCATATATTTCTGAAAACAATATTGAGTTTGGTGATGATTTTCACTTGAAATTGGTGTAAATAATTCAAAATGATATATTTTATTATCAGAATGGGTATAGGGTGTCTTGGGAATTTGATCTCAAGTGGTTTCATGAAATTTCATTGAATATAATTTCTCATATGAGATTAATTAAAAAAATTAAATTGGATAGAATTTCCTATTGAGTTAGTACCATGTGATAGGTTTTCCACCAAGAATGGTTCTAAGAGTTCCCACATACCATCTAGGATTCGTTGGTTATCGTTTCGATCTGCGAGGTAAGTCGGTGGGTTTTTGGATGTTATTACAAAATATTTCTAAATATAGATAAATAATATATTTTAACAATTAAATTAAATAATTAATTATAAAGTGTTTTTAATTATTTATTTAGTGTCATGTCTTTAGATATGTGATTGGGAGTAGATTTTATTTTTAGACAAGCCTTGGCTACTATGGATTCACATACTTTTAATGTAAATATATTTGTAATAGATATAGGTTCTCCTTGTGTATTTATATTATATTTATAAATTTAATATACGATTATAATATGGTGTTTTTTTATAAGGTGATTGACCCCTTTAATTTAAAATGCATTATTTAATTAAGATGATGTGATTATGAATGAAATGATCAATATAAAAGGGTCCATGATGGACCCTTGAACACTGGATTAATGCCTCAAATAGTAATGGTTTAGGGATTCATTTTAAATTTTTACCTTGTGGTATACAACCCTTGAGGAAAGTAATTCATGAAAATTTAACGTTAATGATGAAGTAGTACATGTAATAGGTTCCCCTAGTGAACTCTGAGTGGAGTAGAGTAAGATATTAAGAAATATTTTTCCATGAATCCTATGATAGAACTATGAGACGACATAGAGTTGTTGTGATAGTTGAGATAAGAATGGGTCAAGTGTTCCTCTCCCCCTTGTATATGAGAACTAGGTGGGTATGTTGTTAGTAGATTCTATATAGGATTATTGAGAATACCAACACTATATGACTTGGGAATTGGGAGGTGTCTTGTATAATCTAATGAGACCAATGTTAGGGAGACTTGACATATGGGGCTAGTAATATTGAGATTCAATCATAAGGATTACAAGGGTTGGTATTCCCTATAATTAATGGAATTTAACCAATAATTGAGATTGTGATTTTGGAACCCATAAAGGTTGTATGGGTAGTGATATGGCTAGGGGAACTCGAAGGATACACCAATGATTAGTTGACCCTAATGAGGGGTGCATGAGGGAAATTAGTATTAATGACATTAAGTGACTCTTTAAAACCTAAATCTAAGATGTGGTGCTGACATGATGTTACTGTAAATTTCATGTTATATTCTCAAGAGAGTAATCTATTTTATGTGGAATAGGATAGGTTATTTGGATATCCCCAATTATTATTATTATTATTATTATTATTGTGAGATATTGTAGGAAGGACGTACTACCCAATATACTTTAGGTGTAATTCCCTAGTGGTTCCCATAGATTCAACAATTTTTCTGAATTCGAATGCCTAGGGGTGGCCACTAAGGATTCTATCACCATACATGATATTTTTTTATGTGATATTGGGGGGGATAGTCTACCCATGACGAAATTTGTATTCCTAGGATAATATTATAGGATCCACTAATTGTGTGTGGTGCAATGTGGTTCACTACTACAAAACTAGTGTTTTGATGCCCCAGTATTTATTAGTGCTTGAAAAATAATCACTGATAAATGGAATATCAATTAGTGGTAATACGAGAAGTGATAAATTTAACACTTTCTCAAGGATTTTTTAGAAATGATAAAGGGGACCTTTATAAATGCTCTTTTTTACTGATGATAAAGGGTTCCATTTTTCAGCCTTTCATTTTTAGCGTTGATAAAGGGTGTGCTTTATCAGCGCTATATTTTTAGCACTCATAAAGGAATCCTCTGTTAGTGTGTTTTTATTGGTCATAATGGTCTGAATAAATAAAATGAAAAAATTATATCAATAAAAAACCAAAATGAGTATATTTAATAAATATTATTAATATTATTAATTAAATAATTATGATAAAAATAAATTAATTTATTATACTATATATAAATTATAAATAATAGTAAGTAGAATGTATTAAATATATATATATATATATGGAAAATGTAAATTAAAAAAATAAAAATAAATTGAGAAAAATATTAAATATTTTATTAATTAGATTAGTATTGATAATGATAATAAATCATATATAATAAAAATGTTGATATATATTAATTTATATAAAAAATATTTATATAATAGAAAATTATGTTTATTTTTTACATTAAATAGTAATATATTTTGTGACGTTTATAATTAAAAATAAATCTGAATTAATAATAGTGACTTATTGCATCGAGTAATGGACATAATTGAATTTCTTTTGATTTTTAAATTTATAATTAAACATATTATATGGAATTCACATATAGGTAATTAATGAATTTTTATATAGAAATGCGCACACACAAATAATTTTTTTGGAAGTTAATAAATTTATATTACTTATTTTATATATATTTAAATATTATGTTTTAATATTTTCAATATATGTATTCATCTTTATTTCAATATATATCCATTTTTAATGATTTATATTAATCAATCCTATAAATTTTTAATATTGTATTCAGTTAATTAATAAATTTTTCTGATTTTTAACATGAATGAACTTAAGATTAAATATTCATTAAGAATGTGAAAAATACATTTAGAAAATAGTTATTTATAATTAAAAAAATTATAATGGTATTTTTATCATTTCTATTAATTTATAATTATAAATAAATAATTAGTATCTGTTTAAAAATTATTTATATAATTATAATTATATAATTATATAAGCAATGAATTATAAAATTATAATTTTTTATAAAGTATAGTTGTAAGTATTATAATTATATATAATTATTATACTTTTTTTAAAAGTGTTATTTTTTACGTGTTATATTTATTTATAAGTGCTAAAACATTATAAATGATAAATATTGATTTTATCATTTATTTTTATGTGATGTTAAATCTATAACTTTATCATCACTAAATAATGTGTTGAAAAATATTAATTTTATCCGTGCTTACTGAATTCGCACTGATAAAAAGTATCTTTACAAGAAATTTTTTTTAGGGGTGATAAAAGTGCCAAGATCTATTTTAATAACCCTAACCATCATGAAACATTTCATGATATCTAAACCTCTCCATGGAAGGGGCCAACTTTCGATGCTCCTCTTTGTCAAATCCAAGCTCGAATCAATTCAAAAATAAAGGATCCTACTATTCCATGGCACAAATCCATGTATCGAGCAATTAAAGGTTCGAACACAACCACGAATCGAATGAAATACATGTTTTTTGATATCTCTAATTTCTATCAATTATCAACAATACCTTCTCAACACACATCTGTGTATCTCGACAAGTCTACTTTCACGATACATTAATAAAACAACAACAAAATCATTATTTTTAGATACATTGATGTATCATCTTCTATGATATCATGTGGATATGTTTGGGACAACATTTTTATTATAAAAAATAAAATATATCAAACCCAATTTTGGTTCATGTTGTATTGATGTATAATAGGCTCCAAATACCTATATTCCATGACATTTACCTCTTTGTAATTATCATGTTTTGAGAAAATCATCCATATTATTGTTGATGCTATCATTGGTTTAGAATATTTCATTATAAATTAGTTGGATGTTTAAATATCTAACATCATTATGGTCTTATATTATGTTTTGCATCAAATGGATTAATATTATAATTTTTTGATTTGATGGTTTATTTATTTAACAACTTATTGAAAAAATATATTATTTTCAGTTTTTATTTTAGAAATATTTCAATTTTAATTTAAATAATAGGACTAAAATTCAATAAAAAAATTCAAAGAGGTTGAAGGATTTATAATTGTTGGACTATATTATATAGGAAAACTGATTTTGAGATAAAAAGTAATTAGTATTTTGATTTTGGTTTTTGAAATATTGTCATAAAATAAACAGTTATAATGATTCATTTTCTAGGAAATAACTCAACATCATGTATTTTTCACAAAAAAAATACTATTTAATTATGCGGTGCAAAATAAGTGTACATTGTTTATAGAATTCATTATTCTCAAACATTTAGGATTGATCAAGAGTTTTCTAAATTTGATGTTTTCTTTGAAAAGTAACTTATTTAATGAGAAAATTCTTCTATTATTTAAATTTTGAAGATATTTTCAATCATTCAAGAATAAATATTATACAACTAGATTTAACTAATTTTGATAAAACAAAATATTAACATTTATTGAGGTAAATTTAATTAATAAGTTTTAATAGAATTTATTTTGTTAAAATAAAAATAAATTTTCATGGATAAAATAATTACACTTTTAGAATCCCACGTCAATTCGACATTTTTAGTTTGGATTTACTAATTTATTGAGCTACCGTGTTAACTATTGATCTTAATTATATTTAATTTTATAGTTTATTAATATAAACTTAAATCCCTTTTTTATGTCCTAGGGGTAATATGATGCCCCACTAATGTGACCATCTGAATTACATAACATAAAAAATATTTCATTACAATGTACTTCCATGAACTTTTATGTTATATTTTTTTACAAAATTAGGAAAATAAAATTAACTAAAAAACTCATCTATTTTTAAAATAATGGAAATTATTTGGAACCATATATAAAAAAACAATATCCAATGGGACACTCCATTGTTTTTATTTGGATCATGCTCCTCATGTTACATTGTTCTTAGTAGGATCAAGAGCTTCATGAACTAATTTGATGCAATTATCATCCTTGTCGGCCACTCCAAATGATTTAGGTTCTGCTTGAAAAAATGAGGTTTTTTGTAGAGTCTTACTCCTTCAGGTTTTCAGAAAAACATTCGGATCACCAATTAAATTTTTTTCATTGTCATCCATGCTTGTATTTATTAGAGTAGATAATAATATAGCCAGATTTAAAATGATCACCCACTCATTAATACCTCTTGAAAATTTCATCACTTCATTCATCACACATATAACAAACCCTATGTATGTTATACATTAATCCATCCAAGAAAATATCATTCTTAACATTGCCTTTTGGTTCAAGCCTTAGGAATATCTGATTACCATATTTGAAATTATCACAAATAGAAGACATTAACATATGATAATGAATATATTTTTTGTATTTTCTTATTTATTGTACAAAATAAATATTTTATAAACCCAATAAGAAATCATTAATTTCCCTAGGATGATTTAAAGCTTCAATCCAATGTATCTTATTTTCTCCCCATACACCACACTCATTGATTGATTATTTAGAGAGATCTATTTCTATTTTTTTATCACCATCCTTTCTTTGTTTTCAGCATATCCTTGTGGTAAAAAATGTTTTCACAGTTAAATCAATATCCATAGAATTAATGTATAGTTTCACACTTATCATTAATTAATTTATTTTTATTATTAATCATATAATAATAGTTTTATTTTATAATTGGATTAGTTTTTTGATCCTACAACTAAGATAATGAAAATAAGGAAATGTGTCAAGAATTCATAAAACCATCAGGAAAAGGTGAATTACTACTACTTATTTAATTAATATTTTAATAATTATATTTTTTATTTTTATGTTCATTTATTTATCATTTTTATCAAATACATATTTAATTTTTTTCACAGATATTTGGGAAGTCATGTTTTTCCTTCAACTATCTGCAATAAGCCACAAAAGAGATAAAATGATTATTTCTACCAATGTTAACAGGAATTTTATTTTCAATGAATTTTTTTATCAAACATAGAACACCACATACTGATTCTATGTCATTATACAAAAAACCTTTCTCATTGTTGAAAGCCTCAACTCTTCTAACATCTTCAATGAGGAAGGATTTTCAACTTAGAACATATAATCAATATTCAATGTTGGTATTTCAACAAAAGAGGACAATATAAATTTAGTAAAATTGGATTTTAGAATTTTTTTTAGACTTTAGGACATTTAGAAAATTTTCACATCTCAATCTGACACATATTGTGACCTGTATGACTCGAAGTTTTTATTTTTACTTGAAATTAATATTATTTTTTGTAAAAAGGAAAACTGACATAGTCAAAACTATGAAAAAATATTAGGATTGTTTTTGTACATTTGGTAAATTATCAATAAGTAATTTGAGATGTGTATGAATTAGCGTCATCTCAATTCGATGCATGGTGTGACCGCTATGACCCAATGTGTCTGTTTTCAGTTTAAAATAGACAATTTAGTTAAAAAAATGTAACTCATTGAAAATAAAGAAAACTTTCTAATATTTTCATGATAATTTTGTAAATTTATTTATAAGTCCTATGTAATGTGTAGGAATTAGTCTCACATAAAACCAAAAATCAATGTCATCACTATAAGTCAAAGTGTGTGTTTCCAGTTAAAAATGACATTTTAGAAAAAATGGAGATGTACTAAAAACTAAGAAAATTCATTTGGATTGTTTTGATACTTTAGAAAAATGATCTATAGTCATTTTATTCATGTATTAATTGGTCATACCTGAATCCAAAACATGGTTTGATAGGTAGAATCTAAGTTCGTCTTTTAATGTAAAAGTGCAATCAATTTTATTAAAAAGGATAACTAAACCTCTCAAAACCAAGAAAAATCATTTGGATTGTTTTTTTACTTTAAGTAAATGATTCATATGTCATTTGAGATGTTCAAGAATAAGCTATACATCAATCTGATAAACTGTGTGACAGGTATTAGTACAATTGTGTCTTTTTATTTTTAAATGATGTAAAGACCCGTAAATTTCAAGGAAATTTATTTTCTTAATTTTCTTTGGAATTTTACAAGAACGCAGTTTCTGACGGCGCCTGATTCCGAGGCCCGGTGTGTCCGGAATCATTTTCCGAAGTTTGGCTCGGGTACATTAAGTGAACGGACGAGCGGGTTTTTCTAACTTCTGAACCGTTGCCCGAAATCGAATTCTGAGGGCACCGATGAAATCGCAGCGCCGGTATTCTCTTAGAAACACCTCTTCCGGAGTTGCATTTTCTCAGGTGTGGTTTTTAATTTTCGGGCTTAAAGTTATGAAATAAATTAATTTTGCGACAAATTTATTTTATTTCACTTAAGCCGCTTGGAAGCCACTTGAATCCACTTAAAGGCGGCTTGAACTGAGTTGAACTGGATAGGGTGCTATCCAGGAATATCCTACCCCCTTGGTAGGATATTTGTGAGTTGGGGCCCGCACGAGCCCCACCGTTTCTTTTCTTCATAAGTAACGCACCTGCACCCCCCCCCCCCCTATTAAAAGAAGTCAACCGTGCGTTTTTCTGGTTAAGAAACGCCCCATTTAATTAGGATGTTAATTTGTTAAAATTAATTCTTTGAGATTAATTGATCGTTTCTTTTCTTTTGAAATTCAATTTCTTAACTTGTGTTAATAAAATAAGACTTGGTCTTATTTTATTTTTTTTGAGTCTTGTCACGTTGGGAGGATTTGGGAGGCTTGAAGAACATCTTCTTCAATGACGAAGAACGTGAAGAATGAATCGGTCTCCGACGAAGAACGTCGTCACGTCCCTCTTCCGAAGAACGACGACGCGCCATCCCTCGTTCTTCTTTCCACATCAAAGGAAGGGAGATGTCGTTCCACCTCGGACAACCTCCGTCTTCATCTACGAATCCTCTTCCGCGATGACGCGACGCATTTCCGCGACGACGCGACGATCCCCCTCTTCCGCGACGAGCCTTTCCGCGAAGAACGCCCGCGCGCGACGACCAACGAGGTAGGGATTTTATAATTTTGGAATACCCCTCTTTATATTCCCGTGAACGTTCTTTAAAAACTTAAGAGCCGGTTTTAAATGAACAATTTTATTTTATTAAAATTGTCGGTTCATGTGTTGAACAATTTCTCCCGTTGTTTTTATCTAACGCGGAGTGTGCGGGTCAAACGAACACGGCCCAACAACCCTCTGCCGTTCTTCGTGTTTTGCGGATTTGGAGGGCAACGACGGAACGTGCCGCAACGGGTGTTTGATGATCCCGCAGTAAAGAACGGAACCCGGGAGGAACAACGGCGCAGACGAAATGGAAAACGGGCCACCGGAGCGACTCCGGTGGCCCGCGGAAGCCGGTGGTGGCGCGGGTCGCCGGCGCGGCGGCGCCAGCGGCCGGAGGCGGCGGCACCCCGCGGGTGCCGCGGGAGTGTCACGCGGGGCGGGGGCTTTCCCCCGCGTCGGCCGCTCGGCCGCTCGGCCGAGCCGAGCCGGGCCGGGCCGGGCCAACCAGGGGGGGTCAGGCCGGGTCGGCCCGGGCCCGGACCCCCCGTCTTCGGGCGACCTTCGTTTAAATGGCCGTATCTTGAGCTACGCGACTCCAAACGACTCGCCGTCAGCGGCAACACAATCTTTGGAGCGAGTCGGTCGTTTCGGTTTATCACACTCAAAGTTTCGGAATACTTTGGGTTTGGCCGGGTTGGTTCGTACACGAAACCAACCGGGCCCTCGGAGCGGAAACACTCATATCTTGAGCTACGGACGTCCGATTGACGTGCCGTCAGCTTTGTTAGTTTCCTCTTATTGAGACGGATCTTTTGGCTCACTCCGCCCGAGGTTTGGACGCAAGTGGAGTACGGTCGGGTTGGTTTTGCCTTAAAAACCAACCGGGCCCTTGGGACGAAAAAGCCAATAACTCTCAGACCGGGAGTCCGATTGACGCGTCGTCTGTTGCGTTGAGTTCCTCTTGATGAGACGGAACTTTTGGCATCCTCCGCCCGAGTTTTGGATGCAGATGGATAGTGGCCGGGTTGGATCGCACTGAAATCCAACCGGGCCCCTGGAACGGAAAAGCTGATATCTTTCAGACCAGACGTCCGTTTGACGAACCGTCAGCGGCGTTGGTGATCACGTTGAGAAACGGTCCCTATGAGTATACCCTATGAGTGTTCGGGGTATAGTTGAGTTACGGCCGGATTGGTTCGCAGACGAAACCAACCGGGCCCCTGGGACGAAAAGGCTAATAACTCATAGACCGGGCGTCCGATTGACGCACTGTCTGTTGCGTTGAGACCCCTATGACGAGGTGGTCCTTTGAGATACTTCCTTGCGGGACTTTGTGATACTTGGAGTATCGACCAGTAGCTCGTGGAGCGGAACCTCCCAGAGACGAGCGGGCGGAGCACGGAGACCGTGTAGCTGACTGAGACCCGACGACTGCTGATCGAACGACTCGGTGTGTTATAGAGGTGCGCTTGGTTGTAGCGGCACATGGGAGCGCTTGGTTGTAGCGACACATGGGAGCGCTTGGTTGTACCAGAAGACCCACGACAGAGGTGCGCTTGGTTGTAGCGGCACACGGGAGCGCTTGGTTGTAGCGGCAGACCCACGACAGAGGTGCGCTTGGTTGTAGCGGCACCGGGGAGCGCTTGGTTGTAGCGGCAGACCCACGACAGAGGTGCGCTTGGTTGTAGCGGCATAGGGGAGCGCTTGGTTGTAGCGGCAGACCCACGACAGAGGTGCGCTTGGTTGTAGCGGCACACGGGAGCGCTTGGTTGTAGCGGCAGACCCACGACAGAGGTGCGCTTGGTTGTAGCGGCACACGGGAGCGCTTGGTTGTAGCGGCAGACCCACGACAGTGGTGCGTTTGGTTGTAGCGGCACATGGGAGCGCTTGGTGGTAGCGGCTGGCCCGCATTACTCGATAGGTGGAGTACTACAGCAGTCTTAAGTTAGTGAGCAGTACCTCAGAGTTGTGACAGGACCACTGTACACTCCAGAGACGGAGCTCTTCAGTAGTTACGGTTTCGATGATGAAAATCCTGGTTTGAGCTGAGACTTTTGACCTTGTGTTTGCCTCATGATTGAGATGGGTTACTTGATAACTTAGGTATATGTATGGGCATATATCTAAGTAGAGATTATCTATTGAGATCTTCTTTTGGTTATCTTTGTTGGTTTTAGTGAGACCTTGAGGGTCTCGGGGTCCCTACTGAGTATCGTTATACTCACCCCTGCACGGGCTATGCCCGCACTACGTTGTGTTGTTTGCAGACGACGGACATCGTTGATCGTGGCTGTGGCTTGCAGAGAAAGACGGTACCTGGTGGTGGACCACTGGGCGGGACGTGCTCGGAGCGGACGGCGGGACCCGAGGAGCATTGGAGCTATCTGTACCCACCCTTCATGTGGGATTTCCAGTGGACAGCTCGGTGTAGTGGATTTTACTTTACAGTTGTTGTTTTCCCTTTCGAGTTGTACTTTACTTTCAGTTGGGTTTGTATACTGGCCCATCTACTTTTCCGCACTTCATTTGCACTCTGTTTTTACTTAGTGTTTACTTTTCCGCTTCCTTACTCTGTGGTGCTTGTTTACTTTACAAAGGCAATGTCTTCCCTTTTTACCAGGATTTTCTCCTTGGTGCTAGTCGCCAGCCCCTGGCCTATGGAAGGCGGGCTTGGGGTAGTCACGGCACGGGCCCCGAGGACGGGTCGTGACAAATTGGTATCAGAGGCGGTCGGTTCTACCGTAGACTCTGATCTTTCTTCTATGTGAAGCAATAGTGTTTTGCGTATTGGGTGTGGTTTTCAGTCCAGGGAGTCCAGTGTTGGTGCGGCGGCCGACGTATCCGTACACCAGGACCCTGACTTCTGATTTCCAACTTAATTCACGAAAACATTGATTGCATGTGTGTTTCAAGTTTTCTTTGTGATTACTTGTGTCAGCTCACCAGGTATACTGTCCTGACCGTGGCGCACCTGTTTCTTTCAGGATGGCCCCACGATGACAGCCAGCTAGGATTCCGAGAGTGGAGCGTGATGACAGCCCACCGAGCGTCGAGGACTCGGTACAGGGCCCTTTGACAGCTGAGGCACCGGCGGTACCTATACCCGCCGAGGCACCGATGCTACCAGCCCCAGCCGCTGACGATGCACGTCGCCTTAGTGCACTGCATGAGTTCCAGCACAAGCGACCGCCCAGGTTTCGCGGGGAGACGGACCCTTAGGCCGCCGAGGACTGGCTGGAGGCAGTTGTTCGGGTTTTCAGATTAGTGAGGACAACAGCAGACCTCATGGTGATCCTCGCAGCGAGTCTCCTGCACGCGGCAGCAGGCAGATGGTGGAGCTTGATGCTCCAGGTGCACGACGAGGCGTCTCTCCTCTAGACGGACTTTGAGAGCATATTCCGCTCAGAGTTCGTCCCAGCCACCCTCCGAGCAGTGTGCATCCAGGAGCTACTACAGCTGCGGCAGGGCAGCATGTCAGTGGCCCAGTACTCGGTGAGATTTACTGATCTCTCGCGCTACTCCACAGATATGGTATGGGACCCATTCTTCCAGGCCCGGACCTTCGAGCAGGGACTGAGGCATGAGATCAGGGCTTCGATGATCTCCCTCAACATTTCGACTAAGGGGTGTTGGAGCGAGCCCTCTTAGTGGAGAGTTTCCTTGCTGAGCAGTCTCCAGCAGCAGGACCCACCACTTACCGGCATGCGGCAGAGTCTTCTGCAGTGGGCAGTAAACGGATGACGCAGGGGTCCAAGAGGACTGGACCTACAGGTGGTCGACATCATGACTCTGGATCGTTTTCACGAGGCACTCGGGGTGGGAAACGACTTGCCATGAGAGGGCAGTGTTACTCCTGCGGCGGGGTTGGTCACATGGCTCGTGACTGTCCGACCCTCCATACGGATGACCAGCAGACGAACGAAGGACCCCGCAGGCAGAGGCAGAGGTTCGATCAGGGCGGGCCACAAGGAGCAGGCGGCCAAGACAGGGGAGTTGGCCGTGCAGCTGGAGGTGGACGACGCTTCGGGGTGTTGCCACCACCACCACCAGGCGGTCCACCCCGGCCGCAGGGGACAGGAGGACAAGGGAGAGCTCATCTTCAGGCAGTTGAGGCCTACGATCATGGGGCTCCGGGGGCAGATGGACAGGAGCGGGACTAGCTCCAGACCTGGAGACTTTTGATCATGTTGCTTCTAGTTTTGTTGATGTATGTTTGTAGATGCTTTGTGTCTTTGTACTTGAGCTGCAGTAATAAAAGACACCTTTTCTTGTGGCATTTACTTCCCTGTCCTCTCTTGTGTTGTTACTAAGAGGTTCCAGTTTTGACTGTTGACTTGACCCTCACTTCTGAGAAATCTACTGGAGGAGACCCAGTTACCACACACTGATGCCGACAGTGTGACTCAACCCTTGGAGGTGAGAGTAATGGATGGATCTCTTGGTAGTAGCGTCGAGGCCTTACGACGTCATCCTTGGTATGTATTAGTATCATCCATGTAGGGATTGACCGTATTAGGCGAAGAATGTGGTTCATCCAGGGGATGAGACCAGATTTCTCTTATCGGCAAGGAAGAAATCATGGCAGCTCTAGTGGGACCAGAGGTGGTCCGGGCCACGACAGAGAAGGTCCAGGTGAGCACATGGGAGCGGAAGGCTCAGATGCATGCTCAGTACCGCCTTTGTATCCCTAGTTTGTGTTGAAGCATTACGGGGACGTAAAGCCCTGTGGTGGGAGTAATGTAAATACCCGTAAATTTCAAGGAAATTTTTTTTCTTAATTTTCTTTGGAATTTTACAAGAACACAGTTTCTGACGGCGCCTGATTCCGAGGCCCGGTGTGCCAGGAATCATTTTCCGAAGTTTGGCTCGGGTACGTTCAGTGAACGGACAAGCGGGTTTTTCTAAATTTTGAACCGTTGCCCGAAATCGAATTCTGAGGGCACCGATGAAATCACAGCGCCGGTATTTGCTTAGAAACGCCTCTTCCGGAGTTGCGTTTTCTCGGGTGGGGTTTTTAATTTTCGGGCTTAAAGATAAGAAATAAAATAATTTTGCGACAACTTTATTTTATTTCACTTAAGCCGCTTAGAAGCCACTTGAAGCCACTTAAAGGCGGCTTGAACTGAGTTGAACTGGATAGGGTGCTATCCAGGAATATCCTACCCCCTTGGTAGGATATTTGTGAGGTGGGGCCCGCATGATCCCCACCGTTTCTTTTCTTCTTAAGTAACGCACCTGCACCCCCCCTATTAAAAGAAGTCAACTGTGCGTTTTTCTGGTTAAGAAACACCCCATTTAATTGGGCTGTTAATTTGTTACAATTAATTCTTTGAGATTAATTGATCGTTTCTTTTCTTTTGAAATTCAATTTCTTATCTTGTGTTAATAAAATAAGAATTGGGCATATTTTATTTTTTTTGAGTCTTGTCACGTTGGGAGGATTTGGGAGGCTTGAAGAACATCTTCTTCAACGACGAAGAACGTGAAGAACGAATCGGTCTCCGACGAAGAACGTCGTCACGTCCCTCTTCCGAAGAACGACGACGCGCCATCCCTCGTTCTTCTTTCCACATCAAAGGAAGGGAGACGCCGTTCCACCTCGGACAACCTCCGTCTTCGTCTACGAATCCTCTTCCGCGACGACGCGACGCCTTTCCGCGACGACGCGACGATCCCCCTCTTCCGCGACGAGCCTTTCCGCGAAGAACGCCCGCGGGCGACGACCAACGAGGTAGGGATTTTATAATTTTGGAATACCCCTCTTTATATTCCCGTGAACGTTCTTTAAAAACTTAAGAGCCGGTTTTAAATGAACAATTTTATTTTATTAAAATTTTCGGTTCATGTGTTGAACAATTTCTCCCGTTGTTTTTATCTAACGCGGAGGGTGCGGGTGAAACGAACACGGCCCGGCAACCCTCCGTCATTCTTCGTGTTTTGCGGATTTGGCGGGCGACGACGGAACGTGCCGCAACGGGTGTTTGATGATCCCGCAGTAAAGAACGGAACCCGGGAGGAACAACGGCGCAGACGGAAAGGAAAACGGGCCACCGGAGCGACTCTGGCGGCCCGCAGAAGCCGGTGGTGGCGCGGGTCGCCGGCGCGGCGGCGCCGGTGGCCGGAGGCGGCGGCACCCCGCGGGTGTCCAGCGCGACACCCCGCGGGTGCCGCGGTTGTCCAGCGTGACACCCCACGGGTGCCGCGGGGTTGTCACGCGGCACCCCGCGGGTGTCCAGGGCGACACCCCGCGGGTGCCGCGGGGTTGTCACGCGGCCCCCCGCGGGTGTCTGGCCGACACCCCGCGGGTGCCGCGGGAGTGTCACGCGGGGCGGCGGCTTTCCCTCGCGTCGGCCGAGCCGAGCCGGACCGGCCTTGGCCGGGCCGGGCTGGGCCAACCGGGTCGGACCCGACCCGGTTCGGGCCAACCAGGGGGGGTCAGGTCGGGTCGGCCCGGGCCCGGACCCCCCGTCTTCGGACGACCTTCGTTCAAATGGCCGTATCTTGAGCTACGGGCCTCCAAACGACTCACCGTCAGCGGCAACACAATCCTTGGAGCGAGTCGGTCGTTTCGGTTTATCGCACTCAAAGTGTCGGAATACTTTGTGTTCGTCCGGGTTGGTTCGTACACGAAACCAACCGGGCCCTCGGAGCGGAAACACTCATATCTTGAGCTACGGACGTCCGATTAACGTGCCGTCGGCATTGATAGTTTCCTCTTAGTGAGACGGATCTTTTGGCTCACTCCGCCCGAGGTTTGGACGCAAGTGGAGTACGGTCGGGTTGGTTTTGCCTTAAAAACCAACCGGGCCCCTGGGACGAAAAAGCCAATAACTCTCAGACCGGGAGTCCGATTGACGCGTCGTCTGTTGCGTTGAGTTCCTCTTGATGAGACGGAACTTTTGGCATCCTCCGCCCGAGTTTTGGATGCAGTTGTATAGTGGCCGGGTTGGATCGCACTGAAATCCAACCGGGCCCCTGGAACAGCAAAGCTGATATCTTTCAGACCAGACGTCCGTTTGACGAACCGTCAACGGCGTTGGTGATCACGTTGAGAAACGGTCCCTATGAGTATACCCTATGAGTGTTCGGGGTATAGTTGAGTTACGGCCGGATTGGTTCGCACATGAATCCAACCGGGCCCCTGGGACGAAAAGGCTAATAACTCACAGACCGGGCGTCCGATTGACGCACTATCTGTTGCATTGAGACCCCTATGAAGAGGTGGTCCTTTGAGATACTTCCTTGCGGGACTTTGTGATACTTGGAGTATCGACCAATATCTCGTGGAGCGGACCCTCCCAGAGACGAGCAGGCGGATCACGGAGACCGTGTAGCTGACTGAGACCCGACGACTGCTGATCGAACGGCTCGGTGTGTTATAGAGGTGCGCTTGGTTGTAGCGGCACAGGGGAGCGCTTGGTTGTAGCAGCAGACCCACGACAGAGGTGCGCTTGGTTGTAGCGGCACACGGGAGCGCTTGGTTGTAGCGGCACACGGGAGCGCTTGGTTGTAGCGGCAGACCCACGACAGAGGTGCGCTTGGTTGTAGCGGCAAAGGGGAGCGCTTGGTTGTAGCGGCAGACCCACGACAGAGGTGCGATTGGTTGTAGCGGCACAGGGGAGCGCTTGGTTGTAGCGGCAGACCCACGAAAGAGGTGCGCTTGGTTGTAGCGGCACGCGGGAGCGCTTGGTTATAGCGGCAGACCCACGACAGAGGTGCGCTTGGTTGTAGCGGCACAGGGGAGCGCTTTGTTGTAGCGGCAGACCCACGATAGAGGTGCGCTTGGTTGTAGCGGCACACGGGAGCGCTTGGTTGTAGCGGCAGACCCACGACAGTGGTGCGCTTGGTTGTAGCGGCACATGGGAGCGCTTGGTGGTAGCGTCTGGCCCGCATTACTCGATAGGTGGAGTACTACAGCAGTCTTAAGTTAGTGAGCAGTACCTCGGAGTTGTGACAGGACCACTGTACACTCCAGAGACGGAGCTCTTCAGTAGTTACGGTTTCGATGATGAAAATCCTGGTTTGAGCTGAGATTTTTGACCTTATGTTTGCCTCATGATTGAGATGGGTTACTTGATAAATTAGGTATATGTATGGGAATATATCGACGTAGAGGTTATCTGTTGATATCTTCTTGTGGTTATCTTTGTTGGTTTTAGTGAGACCTTGAGGGTCTCGGGGTCCCTACTGAGTATCGTTATACTCACCCCAGCACGGGCTATGCCCGCACTACATTGTGTTGGTTGCAGACGACGGACATCATTGATCGTGGCTGAGGCTTGCAGAGTAGGACGGTACCTGGAGGTTGACCACTGGGCGGGACGTGCTCGGAGCGGACGGCGGGACCCGAGGAGCATTGGAGATATCTGTACCCACCCTTCAGGTGTGATTTCCAGTGGACAGCTCGGTGTAGCGGCTTTTACTTTACAGTTTCTGTTTTCCCTTTCAAGTTGTACTTTACTTTCAGTTGGGTTTGTATACTGGCCCATCTACTTTTCCGCACTTCATTTGTACTCTGTTTTTACTTAGTGTTTACTTTTCCGCTTGCTTACTCTGTGGTTCTTTTTTACTTTACAAAGGCAATGTCTTCCCTTTTTACCCGGATTTTCGCCTTGGTGCTAGTCGCCAGCCCCTGGCCTATGGAAGGCGGGCCTGGTGTAGTCACGGCACGGGCCCCGAGGAAGGGTCGTGACAAATGATATCAGTTTTAATAAAAAATATTAGTGACCTACTCAAACTTGAGAAAGAACATTTAGATTGTTACAATACATTTGGTAAATGATCTATATGTCATTTGAGACATGTATGAATCCATAAAACCTCAGTCTGATGCATGGTGTGAATGGAATGACTCCAAGGGCATATTTTTAATTAAAATTGACTTCAATTTTAATTAAAAGGAAAACTAAATTATTCAAAACCAAGAAAACACTTGTGGATTTTTTTCTGAGATTTTGGGTAATTGATTAATAAGTAATTTTTTTTGTTAAGGAATCATATGTACCTCAATATGATTAATGGTGCAACCGGTATGAATCAAAGTTTGTCTTTTTATTAAAAAATGACATCAATTTAATAAAAAGGACAACTAACATACTCAAAGCCAAGAAAACACATTTTGATTATTTTGATACTTTTGTAAAATTATATATAAGTCGATTTTTATATTTAGTAATCATTTGAATCCCAATTTGATACGTTATGTGTCCAGTATGACTCAATTTCTTGGTAATCTATTTAAAATCAACATTTTAGTTCAAAAAGTGTCACTCACCGAATACCTATCAATTATGATCATATTTTCTTAATAAAATTGAAAAATGATTCATATGTAATTTGTGACAAGTAGGAATCTGTATCATGTCATACCAGCACACCATATGACCGGTATAATTCACGGTGCATGTTTCCAGTTTCAAATGACATTTCAGTAAAAATGATATGTGATGTATTGAAAACTAAAAGAACAAATTTGGTTTGTTTTGAAACTTTAGGAAATCAATCCATATTTCTTTTAGATGTGTAATAATCATCACAACTTTAATATGATACATGGTGTGACCAGTATGAATCCTTATTTTTTTCAATATATAAGTATTATTTTAGTTTAAAACTCCCATCACATTTCCAAAACCGTGAAAAAAGTCTATTTTTTCTCTTCATTTATATTATGTGTTTATACATTATTTTTTGGATTTCATGGTTTTTTGGGTATTTAGTGTGCTTTTACATCACACTAAACTACTTCTATAGTGTGAAATTATGTCACGATGAAGTATTCCCCTTTATTAGTTCTTTTAAAAGCGGTGATAAAATACTTGGGATATTAATCTCACTGTAGTATTCAGCCCTTTTCATGGGAGGATAAAGGCCATTTTTATTGCTGTTAAATGCCTGTTTTGTAGTATTGATTCTTTGAATGTACCCTTAGGATCTGAATTTTGATCCTGATACTGCATGATTTTAATATAAAATACCCAATGATTTGGTATTTTTCTATATATAGAATGCAAGGGATACTATAATTCATCCTTTGAGTATGTATTATTTCCTTGAGTAATCCCCCTTGGAATCCACTATATACTTGCTACCTAAGAAATTACCAATATGTCCTCTTGTGGATTGGGTTATTGGATCCAACATCTATTGGGGTACCTTTATATAGATCCATGTATTTTGGTATTATACATAATACTGTATAATCATAATGATTATTTATTTGGAATGGTGGTGTGACTTTCTTAGCGACACTTCGGCACTACCCTATGTAGGTATAGTAGATCTCATGCTTGACTTTTGATTTAATAGGTTGATGGTAATTATTTATTTATATTTCTCCATTTTAATTATTTATTTAGTTTAAAAATTAATATGAATACAAAATATATTTACTATTTATGTAAGGAACTGAGTTAGTGGTGCCCTAATAATCTATACTCACAACATGATTGGGCTACCATGGCACTTGGGTACCTGAGCAGAGTTCATTGTTCATAGGTAATGATTGGATACATGACCAACATTTCATGATTGAGTATATATTATAGATGGATTTGTATGTATGAATTATGGTATGCCTCAGGGATGGTATTTATCCCCATAAACATTAACTTTATTTATTTTCATTTTTGGTATTGATATCTGCCCAATAGATGATTAGTTATTATATATTGGTATGACTACGAATATATTTACTGTATTCTTTTACATTTTTATTTTTTATTGTTGATTTATGTTTTATTTTCTTATTCATACTCTAAGGATTGTGTTTTTTCTGGGTTGTGGTTATTTCTATATTGTTACACACTTTGATTGTGGGTATAGTCACCCTATATTAACACTCTAGTCCCCTACTGCATGTCAGGAGCCTCTAACATATAAGGAGGAATGCTAGAGGTCCCATTAGCTCTATGTCTAGGACATAGTCCACTGGTATAGGGACATAGAATTATAAGAAACACCCTTACCAATTCTACATCCAATAGAAGGTGGGTTAAACCTTTCCATGATCACAGCATACCAGGATCAATGCATAAGAAATATCATTCATCCAAACTACCAACATCCCCTAACCTCAATCTGATAATTTTGGGAGTTAATAATTTCTAGACCTCATATAAAAATTATCTAAATATATAAATTTCTTGAAACCTATAATGATTTTAATGAATTTTACAGATGTCAAAATGGATACTCATATCATGATTTAATCATTTCATCCCATCATCATAACATTTTATTACATATATTTTTAATTATAAATTCTATATATGATAAAAAAATTATTTAGAAGTTAATTTTATTAATAAATGATAAATACGAATTAAATTTTCAATTTCAATTTTTGTCATCATAGTAGGAGGTGATTTGTAAATCCAAATATGTAGTTGAAGAAAGATGAGGAAACATCATGGAATCCCAAGCACACATGTTCAATAATTTTTATATTTAAAAAAAATATTTCCATGAAACTGAGCTGAAATTTTTTAAATAGATTCACATCTTTGTGGGAGACTATAAAATAGAAGAAACCTAATCCCATTTTATCCATATATCACCTATATTAAGTGATAATTATATAAAACATAAAATGATCAATGTTGAGAGTACATGTGAGTATTTTGATAATATTTTTCATTATAAAACAACATTGACCACCATATTTTCCATAGAAATTTTCAGAATTCGATAAAACAACTCCCTAGTTATTTCTAAAACTATATAATTTCATTTACTTTTCTAAAATAAAACCACATTTCCTTATTGATAAATTTTGGTGACAAAAAACTACCTTCTATTTTATATTAATTGTAACATTGGTCACCACATTTTTAAGTTCAATTAGGGGGAAATGTTCTTCTATTTTGGATAGAGTTAGGTTTCTTATGAAAAAATTAGTGTTTTTAAATATTTCTATTCTCATATGTATATATTACATGAATATGGATATCCACTCTATTCTCCCTCTCCCCTTGATAGTAAGATAAATGTAGGATGACCTTTATTGGGGTTCTAGGTACATTACAAGGATGTTTTGGAAGATGTGTAAGCAACTATTTTTGTGTATTTTTAGTTTTGAAACATTTATTTTAATTTCATATTTTTTTAGATTTTAAAGTTATCTTATAGAATTAAATAAAACACTTTTTAATTATAAATAATCAATATTATATTTTTAGTGTGTGAATTGTGATTTTAAAATTATGAAACAAAAGAATATATTTGTTATACAATTTTAATATTTTTATTTTCATTAGAATATATTCTACAATTAACAAGGGATTGAAATTTTCTATATGATTGTTATGTAAATGTTTTGTATATGATTAATCTGTATATGTTCTTGGATGGTAAAAACAATATCGGTTTACCTCAACCAAAGTCTTACTCCAAACCAGAATGAAATTATAAGAACTATAATATTGATATATTATGTAGAAACCCTTTCATGGCCACTTTACTCTATTTCTCTCAAACCCACAACATTTCATATAATCCATAATATTTTTTCATTAATTTTATTACGTTAAAAACATTTCAAAATCCCCCCACATTTAGTTTTTTATAGAACTTATTCAATATTCACACGCTAAAAAATCAACGATCCT
Organism: Viscum album; assembly: GCA_963277665.1. NCBI lineage: Eukaryota > Viridiplantae > Streptophyta > Magnoliopsida > Santalales > Viscaceae > Viscum > Viscum album. Next base: position 27,118,720 of record OY728123.1, on the reverse strand, counting down.
TATGATACATCCTAAGGTATACCCTATTCTATAATCATGTTTTAAAAACATAATTAATTTTACTTTTCATGATAACATGTTAATGTTTTGGTATCATTTTTTGGTATCACTACAGTTTTGGATTGTTTATTTTTTACAATAACATTATAAATTAAAACAAATCATTTTCTCTCTTCAAATCATTATATCTTATTGAGTTATAATTTCATTTATATGTATGTTCTATTCATGATATGTCTTTCTCAATGATAATTTCTTCCTTCAAAACCTACAATATAAAATACCTCACTAATGATATTGAGACACGCATAATTTTCATTTAAAGGGGGACCAAAAACAAATGTATAATCCTATATAACTTTTTCTTTATCAAAAAATATATTCAAAAGTAAAATAAAATTTTATATCATTGTTCAAAATAATTAAAAATTAAAGAAATTAAATTCACATTATGTTTATATTCTATCTACTTATATTCAAATAAAATTTAATGAACTATAAAACATAAATGACCATGTTTAAATTTTCAATTTCAAAAAATTAGTGACAATCTAGAGAAGACCCTATAAAAACATAAAGTAATTTCAACCATTGTGAGGAATAAAAAAACCTACTATTGTGGATAAATATCTTATAAAACATCTTTATTTTCCATTCTCATTATAAAAACGCTACAATGGGCTAGTATACTATATAAATACCCCAATTGAAGACTAGTAAAATAGAACATGCATTCTTCTTGGAAAATAATTCCTAGCCTCTTGAACTAGAATAATAAGAAAATAAATTTTTAAATTATGATATTCTCTTGGAAATAATTTCATGCATACTCAAAACACATTTAAACGATATGTTTAAGTTTCCATAATCGTAAAAAAAAATAAAATATTGTTCAAATATTTCTCTAATGGTTTAATACCTATGTATCGTAATATGAATGATGTTGTTTTAGGTTCCCTTGTGTATATGTCTATGATCACTATAAGGACCCTCATTACAAAATTGCACATAACACTCAATGGTTTGGTTTGAGGTATAATATACCCATTTGAGGAGTCTATGAGGTAAAATGGTTATATTTTTAGAATAATTTATACACAAATATTGAAGTTTTAAGTACACTAATTCAATAAAATTTTATTTCCCATAGGAAATACTAACCACCACCTCCAGTTCATTACAGTATATTTATCATTGACACCCTCAAATTTTACTAATGCCAAATATTAAAAGACCCTTCATATATTTATGAGAAAATATTCCAAGGATTCTTATATAACCAACCCGTTAAGAAATAAGCATTTTTTCATATGACTCTTGATAAAAATATAACCCAGACTACATGAAAAATGAGGTATTTTATCCAACTTCAACAGCCATGGAACCACCCAGGTAAATGTAGTCATCCTCCACCACTAACTAAAAATCCTCAACACCCAAAGGTTTAATTGAAAAACATCAAAAAAAATCAAGGGTGGTCTATGATTCATACTAAAAAAAATGACCAAAAATAATCTCCAATTCTAATAAATAGACTGAGAAACTATATAATAACTAATTAATCAATTAGGAAAACTTTCAAAATGAGTGGGTGAAATAAAATGTTAAGGGTCAGTAAATAGTTTATCCTAACCAATACTCACTACAAGGGACACGGGAAATGTTAGTTCCATCACCACTAAGTGTGGCTCACAACAAAAAAACTAGTGAACCCTTAATTATATTCATCTCATCCAAATTGAACCACCATACCAATAATCCCAAGATTTCCAAAGGGGTAACTCCATTATTTAATTGAATTCCCATCAAAGGAAAGATATTTTCAATTGATGATCCCCATTGACATGAAATTCCTCTTTCATTCCCAAAAAAGTCCTTGCTACCATGAAAAATAAAATAAGGCTATCTTTGTAATTAAATTAATGAAACATTTAAAAACAAGTCAACTTCCCATTGATTGATGTAGTAATAAAAATATAACAATATGAAAAGACTATATAGGACATGTGTACACACCAAATGTGACTATGAGGTGATGAGGATGTGATATTGGGGAGGGATATCTTATAATTAATACTACCATCACTTCCCTCCATATGCATGAATTCTGCAACATTATTAATTCCATATACCATTGAAGGGTATTTATTTTATAATTTCATACAAGATTTTTGATCCCTTGTAAATGTTATGTATTACTCAATTCTCTCTCCATTATATTTTTTTTCTCTTGAAACATCCAGGAATATTTTTTTGACTAGAAACTCGGAGTACCGAACACCCTTCTGGTGTGCTATCGGTTATTCTTTTGACATTTTATAACAAAGGTTTTACAAATTATTTTTATTTTTAAAAAAATTATGATGATATAATGAATAGAAATTACACAATTATATTTGGATATCCTTCACTAATAGATTAAAAAAATTGTGTACACAGTGTAATATTATAAATGGAGTTTTTTGGTGAAATTATCTACTCTATTGAATGAATCCCCCCTTATATGATCATTCCACTAATTCAATTAATTTTAATAATTATTCTATAAAAACTTTTAAGAGTGATTTAATTTATTATTTCTTATACATTGAGGAAATAATGACCATAGATCATACTTCTAAGCTTGAAATAATCTTAACACTCATTTATGGAAGTTACTATTGAGTTATAAGGTGATTTCATAAATGTATCTATTTTCCCACTCTTATAATACAAAATCCAACAGAATTGTAACTTAAACCACTGCCTAAAAATCTAAAATATTCATATATTGAGAATAGAAACATGTTTCCATCTATTATTTTTTGTGAATTTATTCATGAGTATGTATTTATATAACTTTACCTTTTAAGAGAGTGTAAAATAATATTGGTATGGTACCTTTTGGAAATTTCAGATTTTAAACTCAAATTTCTTGAATCATATATTTTTGATTAATAATTCTATAATCATGAAGACTAAACAATATCGACCCATCCCAAACATTATGATGTTGTTAAAAATTTTGTATTAAAATTGTTACATAGTAGAATCATTTAGCTTATATTAAAAAACAAGTGGCTGAGTTTTGAAAAAGTATTTCCCAATAAAACTATTATAGTGATAATAAAAATAAAAATAATGATTTGGGATTATTTATTTAGAAGAATATATGGTGTCTCTATATAGACTATCACCAACTAAAATAGCACATTGGGATGGACCATATATAACTCCCACTCATTGACTAGATTCTTTAGAGTTTAGAATAGAATTTACATTACTATTCCCTAGATGGTTATTTTGTAAATTTTTAGATATATATTATCCATAATGATCAATAAAAGTGAGTATTCACTCTCCCAATCTTCCGTGTAAAATGTACAGTTCATATTTTTTGAGATTATTTGATTAATTTCAGGGAAGTATTCATGTATGATTTCACTATATCTAATTTTTAATTTTCTTTTTTTTCATTATATTTAGTTTTTTCCATCATCATTATACTAAAAATATATATTTCATTAAATTAGGTGGAATAACATTTCATGGTGAAACAAGAGATAGTACTTAGTCATGGCATTTATTGGGATGTTATTCATATTTATAATTGAAAGAAAATATTATTTTATCAATATATATCCCAAAAATTTATAGTATGTTAAATATTTCATAGATCATGTGGGATTTATTAATCATTTCATTCATGAAATTTTAATGATTTTACTCTTTGACACATGATTACTCAATAAAAAAATGAGTTTTTGTTTGATTTAATTTATGATAATTTCTTAATAAATTGAAATCAAGTCTCATTTTACCAATATTAAACTAGTTACCATTTTTGGTTTATCATTTTCCCTCATGTGTGGTGAATATAACTACAAATTTGGGATAATCTTATCACAACATTCCAATTATTCTCCACATATAATTCTGTATGTGTCACACACATTGCAATTTTCCCAGGAAAACTATGAAATACATGTAAATAATTTATTTAGATTGATTTTACATTGAAAATATTTATGTCATAAATTTTAGGATCTAAAGTTATTGTGTATCCAACCATGTATCACTCTGGTATCTTTTTAATAAAGTGAAATCCAAACCATGTTTCAATATTTATATGGTCCTCCATTAGATGTATAATTTCTAAATTAAGGGTAAAAATTAGTAAAGAATGTGGTTGTTTGTTATATGAATTGGGTCCTTTGATATTTATAAATTGAACCATCTCCCAACATTCCCATAAAGTATATTTTTTCTTATAATAAACTGTATCAAGTACAATGACATGAAATGCTATGCTAACATCGAATTTTTTTATATTTTCTAACAATGATTTATTATTGACAATATGAGATGTTTGATTTAATACACATGGTTTATGATTCACATTACTATATAAAATTTTATGAGTGGAGGATAAGGATAATAATGTTTTACCTATGATAAAAATGTTTTTCATGTGTTTTTAATGTATTAGGTATATGATCCTACTAGCTTCAATGGAATATTTTAATAATATTATTATATTCCTGAAAATTCTCTAAAACATATAATTAAAATTTTATATTGAAAGAAAATAATAATAATTTCTTAAACTTAATATTGTTTTGAACTATAGCTCAATATTCTAAATAGAATAGAGTTTTTATTAGGATAGGGTCTTATAATAATGTTCCCACACTCAATAATGATATGTTACATAGATATATCTTATTATCTACTTCCATTAATTAGGATAGTCATATCCTTTCTCAAAGTTCAGCATTTTTTGCATCATTATTGAGCCTCTTATCGGTTAGTATATACCATCACTAATAAGGTCAGTCATGTAACTCACCTATAAATTCAAATCTAGATCATCCTCACCAGGGTCTACAGTTTTTTTTATTAATAGTGGTTTCTTATTCAGTGGTCCAGATCTCACCACTTCGCAGGTCTCTCTTGTGAGTAGTATTCCATGTTTCCTATAATAATTACAATTTCATCATCTATTTCAATATATTAGTGAAAATCCTTAAGCCCCCATACCCCAAAATAGTGGTGGGTTTTTGAATGTTCATTCATGTTTCGATGGATATGCTTTTTTCCTCTAACATTAGGTTTTTCTACGAATAGGATTGCTATCGAGGTCGATGTTTCTTTGTTTCCTCATAATTAACATTTCTCTTAAATCAACACTTCCTAGGTGTAGAATTATTATAATCTTTTTTGATTATTAATTTTAAGGGATACAATTTTTTCCTATCATTAATCAATCATTCCCTCTATCTTATGTTCCTAGGGAACTATAAATAGTAGTTCCTTCAGGGATGTGATCTTCACCATCCATACATTTTAGAACATTTGTCCTATATTATACAAACCATACCCTATATTGTTTTGATATTTCACCATTTTTGGAACTATTAAGGGGTTCTTCAACATTTCATTCGACCCAATCTTGCAAACCCATCATTATTTAACTCATACGTGATCTTGTGTGATGTCATGTTTTGTTATATTTGGGATAGTGACATTGGGTTCATCTGATGGTGGTGATTCAAAAATAAATTCCCTTCTTCTTAAATCACATTTTCACAATGCACTCCATCACTATACATTCTTTCATGAGACACTCTATAGGACCCCTATGGCTAGGTTTTATTTTTCAAGGTGTGTATTAATAGAAGTTTCTATTATCCGATATCAATGGTGTTTTTTGTGATGTTTTTTTGTTACTTTATTTTATTCATTATATTATTGTTATATTTTGGTTATGGATGGAGGACATTGTTGATAATGGCCATCTCTAAAGTCTTCTCATAACTAAGTTCTATAAATGGTGATGGTCTCACTATATCTACGTGTATTCTACTAATTTTATCAGTCTTGATTCCTCATTAATGATGATATCCAATAATTGATTTTATCAATAATGTGCCATGGTTGAGAAAATGTCTTTAGGAAATTGGACTTTGGTCATCACTTTGTTCTATGGAGTAAGGCTTGACATTCAGCCCTCAAGTTCCCATTATGACTATTTCAATTATGTTATTTAAATTATCACTTTGTTTTTTAGAAAAATTATATATTTTCCCATTAAAATATATCATTTTAAATATCATTTTCTAAGAAATGTTTTATAAAAAAACATTCAAATAATTATTATTATGTATTTAAAAAGTGTTATAAGTAGAATATGTTAACAACAAAATATTTTATTTTTTGGTTTTAAGAAGTTAAAAAATTTCATGGAGTTGAATAGTATTAATATAATTACTATTCCCCAAATTTATACAAAACATATTTCTTCTCGTATAGTTCTCACTAAAGAGTTTAATGGGAGGATTTTATTAGATTCTCACATTGATAAATAAAAGGAATTTCATATTTATATAAAGTGTTTTAGAAAACCCTTGAATTTATAGATAACATAAGTATGATCAAGATCTCAATCATGATTGATATTATTAGATAGTCACTAATATTTTATTTTTGTAAAATTATTCAAGGTGTTTAATATAAAAAATTTATCATGATATTGAAAAGTAAATATAAACATTAATATTATTTCTCATTGGATTTATATGTATATATATATCATGTTGTGAAACGATTATTAGCCTCTAAAATTATAAATATCATATATCCTTAACAAATTTTTTCATGGAGTAAAATGGTTTGTGATGAAATCATAAGGTTATCATGAGTAGGATTTTTGTATCAAAAACAAAATATACTCTGGACGTATAAACTTTCATTTTGTATTAGATGAACCATGAAGTATACAACATAGTGTGTCGTACAATTTTTTTTGGAATGATATGGGTGAATGGTTCATATTTGGGGTCCCTGTTAGCTATTGCTAGAGAGATACACTACTGAAAAATAATGTTTAAACATGGGATATTTTTAACAATTTAAATTAATTTAAATGTGTGGATATTGAAATAAATTTTAAAAAATAGATTATTAATAATTATTATAAAAAAATAATGTTTAAACTCTTTTTTAATGTTGGATTTCATAATAGTTGGAATTATTATATTTTCACAATTGACATTTACTTGAGCTATCTAGTTCATTTTTTATATAACTGGTGTTGAATGAGTCTTTAAATTTCATTTTCTATAAAACATGACACAAAAATATTTATTATATGAGTTTATAAGAAAAACGGATGTGGAAATTCTGAATAAAATCAACCAATATACATTATCAAAATTAGATTTAGGAATGAATTGATGGCGAAAGCATATCTAGAAATTAGTAATTATAATAACTAACATCAAAATCCTCTATTGATAATGGTTTTCAAAATAACTGTTGTCAAATAAATATTATTATTATAAATAATTATAAAAAGTAGTACCTCATTGAAATATAATAGCATCATCTAGAAAATAAAGAACAAAAAATAAGAAGATTTGCAGTAGATAAAATTTAAAAGAAGAATACAAAAGTTTATAAAAAATGTTTCTGGAAAATACAACTAAATGAAACCTTAAAATATACATGAATAAATTAATATATCCTATATTAGTTTAAAATAACTATCAATTATGGTTTAACTATTCATTCAATTGAGATATAACATTATCAAAAAACCAATAAAACAATATTTTTTACAATATTTTTAATAAAAAATATTTTTAAACCGTTAATAGGTATTACGAAAATACATTTGTCAAAATATTTCACCATTCTAGTTGTGTTACTCTAAAAAATGAATCTTAAAACATAATATCCTCATTAAACATGTCTCCTTAAATGATGAAACTACACATTTGAAATGAAGCATTAAAAATATCACACAATATATATATATATATTACAAAAATATTATTAACTATACTATAAAATATTTCTATATTGACTTGAACATAAATAATTTCAATTTTATTATTTATCGATATGTGATTTATGTTATTATCCTTCTATGAAATGTTTTTTCTTGTATTAATTACTAAATATTATAAAACAACAAAAACACTAGATTAAATGACTAATAGAATAGCATAAAACATTTTAATTCAATAATTTTATAAAATTTTTATAAACATAACAGAGAAAAGAACATAATCAATATGTTTTGAGTTTCTGTATGAAAAATATGTATAATATATAATCGCCTACAAAAAATAAAAAGTTTATCATAAATTATATTACATCAAAAAAAAGTTCATAACTATATAATTCTTCATAAATTTTTATGAATGGGAAGAAAAACACTAAAACTATATGTTTATGATCTTTTAGCTATATATTTCACTCTAACATTCATACTCATGTGTTAAATAGTTGTTTAAATAAATTCTATATCCATAAATCCTAAAATTTAATTGATATTATATTATAGGTAGAGATTGTATATAAAAGTAATTATATAAATATAAATTTAAATTACTACAATTTAGATTAATTTAAATAAATTTAAAAATAAATTGAAATTTATATAAATGTAAAATAATTGAACCATGGGTATATAGACCTCATCATTGATAAAAATATAAGAGATTCATTTTCTTAATATTATTAAGTCATATTCTCTCTAACACACCTCTTCAGTCATCGAAAACTCATAATAACACTCCCTTATAAAATAATTGGTATTCTAATTTTTAAAAACATTGAGTTGTTTAGAAATTATCTAAACATACATGTTATTAAAAATTGTAATCTTTTTCAATGAATCTTTATATTTTAGATACTCTTATATAATGAAACTGTATTAAAATAATACCAAAAAATTAGAATTATTATTAAATAAAAAATTAAAGAACCAACACATACCACATATGTCTAATAATAACAAATACTAGTTAAATAGAGTTAAAACTGACTCATACTGTGTCCAAATGGGGCCACCTACTTTATAGGAAATGACACTTGAGAAGCTATATCAATAAAATCATGAAAAACTTATCTTACGTTATATTTACTTATATGCTAGTGATGTGTTTAATCCCCTATATTATGTAAGAATTTTATGATACAATATGTATATTAGGATCCCCATCATAAAACTCATAGTACATAATTTGGTCTGAATAAGCAGGTAGTAGATTTGGATTGAGATTATGGGTAGGCCGGGGAGGGTATGAAGACTTGGGAGGATATAAAGGCTTTTTATTCTACACTGTTTATATATAAATCTCCCCTATAGATGATTTAATTCATTTTTTATGTCAATATATAAAAAATCTCAAAGCTCTGGATTCATAAAATATATTTCTCACGTGTATTTAACCTTCTTCAATGTCACACTAGAATGACCAAAAGATATTCTAATATTGAAAACCACCTCATATCCAAAAAAAATTCCTAGGTGTTTATGATTTCCTAAATAAGTACCAAGAAAGTATATCTTTCCCTAATTGATAATGGTCCCCTCCATTTACTTCATCTGATGGGAATCAAAAAATAATATACGAAAAGGTTATATTACAATAACAATTTTTCAAAAAACTATTATTTATGAAAAACTAATTATTATCTTCTTAAAATATTCTTCGTTTATGAATGATATATAAATAAGAAAATTTTCCATCATTACTATGATTACAATTTTCTATTTCACAAAATAAATAGGAAGATATGGGTACCTAAACCTATCCTTTCCTGACCCGCTACTAGAGTTATCTCTTCATTAATCAATTTTTTCTATACTATTTTTTTCTAATAACATATAAACTTCATTGGATAGTATGTGATCGTATTCACTCTACTATTGTATCTCTTAGTGGGATATTCATAAGGCTTGTTTTATAATAATTTATGAATAAATATTCATGTTATTAAAAAATAACATACCATATTGATTTTATAATAAATAATTGTCAAAGGTGAAAAATATTATCTTTCGTGATGCTGAGAAAATTTTCCATGGGATCTTCATATATAAACCCATAGTGGAGGCATGAATTTTCATTCTGTTGTTTCCCAAAAATATAACGTGATGTCAATTTTTTTAAATATCTTTATCTTAATGAAGAAAAAGATATCCTCCTCTTTCTATTATTCTTTTTTATTTTGAAATTCCATTTATAATAAAATAAATTAATGAATATTAATAAAGTATATAAAATATAAAAAATTGACAACATATAATATACAAACATAGACTCCAATAACCCAAATCAAAAATTTATTTATTATATTGAGATGGATACAATAGTTCTAATATTGAAGGAGTAATCTGTTTAATAGTTTTAGAGTACAGTCCCAATAATTTTAAACATATTATTTCATGATTTTTAATATAAATATCTATCAAATACAAACCACAGATAATGAGTCATAGTGTATTTTGAATAAATTTTTCATAATACATAAATGAGAGGATAAAATAAAAAATATTTATTTAATTCTAAATAATGAGCACCTTCATTATATAAAGATCCAAAAACTAATTGTGAAAAACGATTGGAAAACATAGAAAAAATGGGTGAGATATAATTTCATGTAAGGGGACAAATGCATCAATGAAACATAGCGTGTGAGCCAAATATATAATAATTTATCATAAAAGAGAAGTATCAATATAAATCACATGTGATAATAACATAATGAACATGGTATCATAAGATGATGGAATCATAGAGAATTTTGAGGCATCCTATTGAATGAAGAAAACATGAGTCAAAGATAATTTCCTAGAAAATATCACATGGTGGATAAATTCTCATAATGGAATAGGTTTATTCCCAAATCTCATACAAGATATCTTATGAGACTAAAACATTACCTAATTCATTAGATCGTTATATGAGTGAACAGAACATAAATTGTTTATGAATATTTGTTATATAAAAATAAAATCAATCATAATTCCTAAAAATAATAATGTTCCATACAAATAAATCGGTTACATAATCTTGGACCATTTAGTAATCAAAATAAATATCACCATTAAGGAATTTGAGATATCAAAATAAGACATGTGTTAACACATAAAATTAAGGTAGATCGATCTTTTTATTTATGTGGGATAAATATATATTATTTATAATCCATCAATAATATCAAATATTATCATTGTTGATGAATATTTCTTTATAAGTCACTTGGAATATATCTTGAGAAAAATACACTTTTTTAATTGAAATCAATTATTCAAAATCTGAAAATTTCCAAACTATTATAGTAAAAATTTTCATCAAAATTAACCATGTAAACATATAAAAGAATCATCAATGATTTTAGTGGTCTTTATTATAGACAATTAGGTACATGTTGTATAATTTAAAAGAAACATTCCTTTCACTATTGTTAAAAAGCTAAAAAAGGCATCATTTGGAAATCAAATAGAAAATTCCTTCAAAAAAATTTTTAATAACTAATCCATGGAATAATATTTCATTAAAAAATTAGGGGATTTTAAAAATATTCTAGAATTTTTTTAAACATGGATTTGGTATAAAAATGATTTGTGATCAAAGAGATAGGTGAAGTCATCATTTAAAAAAACATTTTCTCAATAATTTTAAGTATCAAGGAGAGTAAAATGATAAAATTACATGAAAATTTCCAGAATAACCAAGTTAGAATAAAATTAAAGGGTTTTATTAAATAATGATAAAATAATTTTCTACAATGGAAATTTAAGAATAAATTATCCTTATTAAAAATAAATTAAAACATAAACCCTTACCGCTTTTGTCAGATTTTGATCATAAATACCATGGATTAAATAGATGAATTATAACTAAAATTATCATAAATTAATAAGTCTTCATGATATAATATTAAATATACATAATATAATCCTTTTAAAAGAAATTTTGTGCAAAAAATAACATGTTTCTCAAAGATAGATTATTTGAGACAAGCCCATTACCTCGATTCAAGACTTTCTCGTGTATGTATCTTATCTCGTATACAATAAACAATTAAAGAATTATTTTTTTCAAAATAAAACTATTAAGGATTAAATAAATTTTACATAAACCATTTATTTTATTTATTTTAATGAATTTTTTAATTACATATTCAGTTATGTCCAGATCAGTAGTTATGAGGACACTCATTTCATAATTTAAAAATAACATCGGTGTGTTGATTATGGATGAAAAAGTCATTGTTAAATCATATCTAGAATAATGATCAGTAAATAATTATTATTTTTAAACCTCAAATATACATTAAAAAAAATCCTGAAATATGGATATGAAAAAGGAACAACATTACAATTATGTAGATGGTAGGTGGTACATATTCATGAGTAATGTTTACATTTTCCAATTATCATCACTAATGGAAAATATGTCTTTACCAATGGTTCAAAACAGTTGGTAAAGGGTGGATAACCATTGGTATAATATATACCAATGGTTATCCAAACAATGGGTAAGTAAGGCATAGGTAAAGAGATATGCCAACGGTTTGTGGAAAACTGTTGGCATATCTTAAGATATCCACCTTATACCAACAATTTAAAATAATCGTTAGTATAATTTTTTCACCAAAGGTTTGAAACCATTGGTATATAGTTGGCATAAAACTACCTATGACAATGGTTGAAAACCATTGACAAAGTACATGCTGGTATAAATATCCCTATGACAACGGTTTACAACCGTTGGCATAGGCCATCCTAGGAAATTGCAGCAGCAGGCTGCTCTGAGCTGCTGCTGTGAGTGGTGAGCTTATACTATCTAGGCCTCTTTGTGTGATTTCCAAGCCTGAATTTCCAGGACTGAATTCAATACATACATAGAATGAAAACATATAAAATGAAAAACATGATTCTTAATAAATCAGTTTCCACCTTCGATAAACTATACACATATAGAATGAAAAAATAACTCATAAGGAAATTATAAACATAAACAATTGATTTAGAATTAAATTTTGAGAGACAATTATATGTGCAATCCAAAATTCAATTCATAATTGAATACTAAATTTAATACATATATAATTTAATTATCAATTATGAATACAATAAATAAAAAACTGAATACGTAATTATATGTTTTATACAAAATTAAGAATACATAGAAAATTTCATTTTGTATAACACATACGCAATTTAATAAATAAATTATAAGATAATAACCCCAAAATAAGGAAATGGATAAATGACTTCAACCAAACACAAATATAATGTATCTTGGTTTGGGGTGGGTGTCTTTGAACTTAGTGACTATGATAATGGGTGTGTATCAATGAGATTGTGTGACTTAGGGAATGTAGTTTTCCTTGATGTAATAAATGACATGTGTTTTAGAATCGTGGTTGGAGTTCCTCACATGAGAAGTGGATTGTGTGAGGATGGACCATGGATCCTTGTGCTCATGTATAAACACAATCTCAATTCATTTGGTCAATTTTCGGTATTCTAGTTGTTTCTACTAAAAATAATGTCCATTTAAAAAAATACAGACACTTCGAGTGATACAGGCCACATCATGCCTTGGATTGAGGCGGGGTTGACTCGTGCATGTCAAAAATGACCCATAGATCGATTTCTAGAAGTATAAATAGAATATGAATGCGTTTGTTCGGTTTTCTGTATGTCATTTGTTGTTTTCACTTAAAATGTTGTCCATTTCAAACAAAAGTGAGACACATTGAGTGGTACTGACCACACCATGCCTCCGATTGAGGCCGCGTTGAGTTGTACACCTCACAAACAACCCATGGATCATTGTGCTAATGTATCAATAGAATCCGAATACGTTTGGTCGGTTTTCCGTATGTCATTTGTTGTTTTCACTTAAAATGTTGTCCATTTCAAATAAAAGTGAGACACTTTTAGTGGTACTGGCCAAACCGTGCCTCGAATTGAGGAGCGGTTAAATCGTACACGTCAGAAATGACTTATGGATTGTTTTTATAAGGTATTAACACTATCAGAATATCTTTGGTCTGTTTTCCATATGTTTGTTGTTTTTACTTAAAAAAGTGTCCATTTTAAACAAAATACAAAAACTTCGAGTGATACCCGCCACACCATGCCTCAGATTGAGTCGGGGTTAACTCGTACACACCAAAAATGACCCATGGATCATTGTCCTGAAGTATCAAAAGAATATGAATGTGTTTGGTCAGTTATCCGTATTCCAGTTGTTGTTTTCACATAAAATGTTGTCCATTTCAAATAAAATTGAGACACTTTGAGTGGTACCAGCCAAATCGTGCCTCGGATTGAGTCGTAGTTGAATTGTACACATCAAAAATGACCTAAGGATCGTTGTTCTAACGTATCAACAGAATCAGAATATATTTGGTCAGTTTTCCATATGGATGTTTTTTTACATAAAACAGTGTCCATTTTAATCAAAAGATAGACACTTTGAGTGATACCCACCACAATGTGCCTCAGATTGAGTCGGGGTTGACTCATACACATCACAAATGACCCGTGGATCGTTTTCCTGAAGTATCAACATAATATGAATGTGTTTGGTTCTTTTTCCGTATTCTAGTTGTTGTTTTCACTTAAATTGTTGTCCATTTCAAATAAAAGTGAGACACTTTGAGTAGTACCGGCAAAACCATGCCTTGGATTGAGGCGTGGTTGACTCATACTTGTCAAAAATGACCAATGTATCGTTGTGCTAAAGTATAAACCCAATCAGAATATGTTTGGTCAGTTTTCCGTATGGCTGTTGTTTTTACATAAAACAATGTCCATTTCAAACAAAAGTGAGACACTTTGAGTGGTATCAGCCACACCGTACCTCAGATTGAGTCGGGGTTGACTCATACACGTCACAAGTAATCCATGTATCGTTGTGATAAAGTATCAAAAGAATACAGATGCGTTTGGTCGGTTTTGTGTATGTTAGTTGTTGTTTTCACTTAAAATGTTGTCCATTTCAAATAAAAGTGAGACTCTTTGAGTGGTACCGGACAAATTGTGCCTCGGATTGAGGCACGATTGACCCATACACATCAAAAATGACTTATGGATCATTGTTCTCAACTATCAACACAATCAGAATATTTTTTGTCGGTTTTCCATATGTCTGTTGTTTTTATTTAAAAAAGTGTCCATTTTAAACAAAAGACAGACACTTCGAGTGATACCTGCCACACCATGCCTCGTATTGAGTCGGGGTTGACTCATAGAGGTCAAAAATGTCCCATGGATCATTGTCTTTAAGTATCAATTGAATCCAAATGCATTTGGTTGGTTTTCCGTATTCCAGTTGTTGTTTCACTTAAAATGTTGTTAATTTCAAATAAAAGTGAGACACTTTAAGAGGTACCGGCCAAACCGTGTTTCGTATTGAGGCGTGGTTGACTGATACATGTCAAAAATGACCAATGGATCATTTTTCTAAAGTATCAACACAATCAGAATACATTTGGTCAGTTTTCCGTATGGATATTGTTTATACTTAAAACAGTGTCCATTTTAAACAAAAGACAAACACTTCAAATGGAACCCTCCACACTGTGCCTCCGATTGAGTCGGGGTTGATTCATACATGTCAAAAATGACTCATGGATCATTTTCCAGATGTATCAAAAGAATCCGAATGCGTTTGGTCCGTTTTCCGTATTCTATTTGTTGTTTTCACATAAACTGTTGTCCATTTCAAATAAAAGTGAGACACTTTGAGTGGTACCAGCCAAACCTTACCTTGTATTGAGTCTCGGTTGACTCCTACAGGTCACAAATGTCATATGTATCATTGTGCTAATGTATCAACACAATCAGAATATGTTTGGTCAGTTTTCTGTATGGTTGTTGTTTTTACTTAAAACAGTGTCCATTTTAAAAAAAAGACAGACACTTCGAGTGATACCCGCCACACCATTCCTTGGATTGGGTCCAGGTTGACTCGTACACATCACAAATGACCCATGGATCGTTTTCCTAAAGTATCAACAGAATCCAAATGCATTTGGTCAGTTTTCCGTATGCCAGTTGTTTTTTTTTCACTTAAAGTGTTGTCCATTTCAAATAAAAGTGAGACACTTTTAGTGGTATCGGCCAAATCGTGCCTCGTATTGAGGTGCGGTTGACCCGTACATGTCACAAATGACCCATGGATCATTTTTTTAAATTATTAACACAATCAGAATATGTTTGGTCAGTTTTCCATATGGCTATTGTTTTTACTTAAAATAGTGTCCATTTTAATCAAAAGATAGACACTTTGAGTGAAACCCGCCACACTGTGCCTCGTATTGAGTCAAAGTTGACTAGTACACATCAAAAATGACCCATGGGTCATTTTAATGAAGTATAAACAGAATCCAGATGCATTTGGTTGATTTTCTGTATGCGTTGTTTTCACTTAAAATGTTTTCCATTTCAAATAAAAGTGATGCTTTGAGTGGTACCGGCCAAACCGTGCCTCGGATTGAGGCGCGGTTGACAACTCATACATGTCAGAAATGACTAGAACAAATATGTTGGTATTATATAGTGTAGGATATGTTTCACAAAGGTCTTACCTGGGTTTCATTCAATAAGATATTTAACCAGCTTTTATCATGAAACTTTACATGTGTAAAATACATTGGAGTTTCTGAAGTTGGAGAAAGTTAAGCGTACTCTTCTAGAGTTCTCTAACCACATTATTGAGTTGGTGAATCTTGCACTAGGTCTTTAAAAAAATGATTACATACAATCTTTTAGGTTTGAGATGGGACTAAGGGATGATGTTTGGTTGATGCTAGTTCTTTTTAGCGATCAAACCTTCATAGTGGTATTGGATAATGTTTATTTTTCTAAAGAAGACATATTTTTAAAGATAGACTAGGGAGGAGCTTTAATGGATGCAATAATTATTGAAAGATATTATTTTGGTTATAAAAGGAAGTAAAAAAGCGTCCAGTATTTGGTCAAAAATAAATTGTTATACAAAATTCAAAAATATCCATACCAGAGTGAAAAACCTGGTTAAAACTAAAGAGTTATACTAAATTCAAAAATGTAATGGATCAATCTGCCCCTGGTCACCATCACAATCACCACTTTAATCATCATCCACATCCTTGTCACCATCTCTGTCCTCTTCATCGTACTCATCATCGTCCCAATGCTCATCCTCGACCCCATCATCGCCCTCGGCCCCATCCTCTCCCTTGGCCACATCCTCACCCTTGTACTCATGCTCATCCTCGCCGTCATCCTATTCAGCATCCTCGTCATCACCAAGAACGTCATCATCTCAACTTCCACTAGAACTACTACCTGGTGCATTGGATAATGCACCCATCAATGACATATATGTCTGATAAGCCATTTTTGCCTCTGGTGGAAGTGATCAAGATAATGCTTTGATCAGTTTCATAAATTCTTTATCCCTCGTTTGAACCTATTCTACCAAATCTATGACCCTTTTATCGGACTGTCTTGCATGCTCCTTAATCTGTTCCAACTCGGTGGTACAAGAATGGATACCTGGAGAGGACCAATACCTCATCAAGACTATTTTCTTAGGAGGTTGGCAGCGTACTCGACCAGAGTGCTCATCTCCCAAAACCTGATATAAATGATCGTGTGGCCCTAAATTGTCAGGCTCCTAGGAATCAAGGGCCTATAAAGTAGCTTATTTAAAATATTAATAGATTATTAAATTTCAAAAAAATAGATATTAAACATTGAAATAAACAAATTAAAACTTACAATCTTTTCTTGTGTCAGTTCATTAACCACTGTTCCATCTTTTTCCTTCTACTCGAGGAAAACAATTTTGCTCGAGGGATACATCCTTCAATATTAAATTTGTCCTTCTGTAATAAAATTGAAACAATATAAAGTTCCAGTATAATCATATATTCAATATCTAATAAATCACATAATTTAAGTAGGAAACAATAAAAAGGGAAATTCCTAAAAAAATTATAAACAACTATATCGTACCAGCTGCCTCTCATGATCTGACATAGTAGTGCACCCCAAAGTGTGGAGGTATTTCTTTGAATCAATGTTTTTTTCAAAAGATTCCTAAATAATTTTTAATAATAAATAAGATAATATTAATGAAAAATATGAAAACTGCCATTTGAATACATCAAATGGGATTAATACCATAAATTTGGAAGTCGCCCAAAGGGTAATCATTTGGCGATATTTCTCTATCTGGAAGTCATCCACGATAGATAATATCTCCAAATCTGTTCCCACTCTATCACACTAGCCAACATACAGATCATTCTTATAAGCTCTCCAAAGTTCTCCTAGATCCTTTAAACACACTGCTCATGCACCTTTGCCATCAGGGAAGTGAAAGCGAAGCTGACACCCAATAGATTAATTCATATAAATACAAAAAAAAATACTGCATTAAATCCAAATATGGCAGTAATTAAAAACAGATAACTAATGTGTAACCCAAAAAACAAAATATAGAAAAACCATTATGATAAAAAAAAACATAATGAAACCGAATATTTATGGTGGTTTGAATGTAAGTAGAAGGATACACACTCTAAATGATTTAGGTGAAACATGTAGGTGAGAACACGACTATATGATTCTATATATTTCCCAACACAACTTCAGGTTCACAATCAACTCTCACAATTGAGCTATTGGAGTCATCATAAGTAATAAATGGATTTATTCTAATTACAGTAGGGATAGTGTCAATTTAATCATCACCATAATCAAAAACATGTCTGGGATTTACTTCAATAATTACACCGAATTTTGGATGACGATGATCATTCAAATAAAAAACATGTTTCACCATTGATTCCAATACATATGGTTCATCGGTGGCAAGAGTGCGAGTCATGTCAATAACTCAAAATCCACAATCATAAATAAATGTGCCTTGCCTCATCATTGAATAAAACCATTGACATTTCATCATTGTGACTCAACCATGTGAGTAATAATCCAAAATTATTATTTTCTCCATGACTCCATAATAAACTACATTTTCAGAATGAGGTCTATTATCCGATGAACTGGCATAACAGTCTGTTGTAGTAGTTAGGTTAACACCATAATATTGTTTTCTCATGTTTCATGCTTGTTCAGTGATAATAAATTTGTATCCATTGATCACAAGTGATTTACAAGCACGGACCATCGTAATAGAACCAAAAGCCAAAGATATTATTTCCTCAGAAATAGATTATGCAGGAAAAATTGGCACCTAAAATATAAACAAATAGTAAACTTAATAAAATATTATTTTTATTTAGTTATTAAAGAATTATTTTTACCTTCAATTTCAACCAAGAAGAAAACCCTTTGCTACGCAAAGTCTCTTTCCTTCTCAAAGATA
The DNA here is from genome assembly GCA_963277665.1 of Viscum album. Taxonomy (NCBI): domain Eukaryota; kingdom Viridiplantae; phylum Streptophyta; class Magnoliopsida; order Santalales; family Viscaceae; genus Viscum; species Viscum album. The sequence continues at coordinate 27,099,545 of OY728123.1, read as the reverse complement.
AAGAACGATGCTTTCTATATATCAATTATTTATGTTCCCTGTAGATAAAAATAATAAAAGTTTAACACATATTTAGTATTACAAGAGATAAGATAAGAGATACATGTACAATTTACTTACTTGATATACTCATCAAACAAATCACAATTGAACAAATCAATGTGATGTGCCATCTCTCGCTCCTCAAGGATTTATGTCGTCAATGTATATGATCCCAGAGTTCATCCTATCTAAGGAAGTGATGGAAAACTGGGTACAATTTTCTCATACGGTTCTTCTTCATTTCTCACTAGTCTGTTTATTCTCGTAGTAAGATCAGACAAATACATTGAGCACAAATCCATAAATTCTTGATCCAATTAACCATTCACAATATAACCTTCAGGATAATTCATATTCTGAAAATATTATTTCAATGTGTACATGTTTCTTTGAGTTGGATACATCCAATGGAAAGAAATGGGTCCTCCAAGAAGTATTTTGGTCGGAATATAGACATTCAGATGCAACATGCATGTAAAAAATGATGGAGGGAATATTTTCTTTAACTCACACAAAATTAATGGTGTGTCTCCCAATAGATTTTGAAATAATGATATGGACAACTTCTTAACACAAATATCTCTAAAAAATAGAACAACCGAATTGATATTGGAATCAAATCATGAAAAAGGACATGATAATCATGAGTCTTCAATGATTTTAGCTTGGACTCTTTTCTGTTGACCCATTTTGGTATATTTCTTGAATAACCATCAGGAACTTTAATAGTCTCTAGAACTTCCAGAAATTGATTTTTTTTCAACATGTGTCATCGCATAAAAAGCACATGGAACATGCCATTTATTTTCACTGATACTGACAATATGAAATTCTAGTTTGATCCCCCAATCTACCAAGTCATGCTGAGATCGTAAATCATCTTTTGTCTCCCCCTTGACATTTAGAATAATCGAATGCAACATTTCAGATATATTCTTTTCACTGTGAATCACGTCTAAGCAATTACGTAACAAGTTGGTTGACCAATATGACAAATCAAAGAATATACTCTTCTTATTCCAATTGTAATAGGTATCATTGGAAATTTTTTTCCTCCTTCTATATTTCATTTCACCCTTCCCAAATGAATAGATGAATTCCTTCAATTCATTAAGCACATCAGTTCCAGACATACTCTGAGGTGGATTGTCAGTCTCCGTGGTATTGTAAAATCTTCGACGATTGTTTCTATATGGATGGTTCATTGGAAAGAATCTCCGATGTCCCATAAATCTAAAACTATGAACATATTTCAATCTTATCAATCGAGTATTCTTCATACAAACAGGACATCACAATTTTCCTTTTGTGCTCTATCTATACATCATTGCATAAGCAGGAAAATCCTTGATCGTCCACATAAGCGCAACACGCATCTAAAATATGACTTTCAAACATGCATCGTATGTGGTCACACCCACATCCCAAAGAAGTTTCAACTCTTTTATTAAATTTTGAATTTATACATCTATATCATTGTTGGGATTAGAAAATCCATATGTCAGTATACTCAAGAAAGTGTAAGGAATTTTCGTACATAACCATGGGGGAAGGATATAAATGTGAATGAAAACCGGCCATGTACTATGATAATTAAGAATCTTCCCAAATGGATTAAAACTATCACATGAAAGACCCAGTATCACATTACGCACATCAGCTGCAAATTCAGGATATCGAGCATCAAATCTCTACCTTGAAAATCCATCTGCAGGGTGAACCAACTCTTCATTATTATTTTTTCTATCGGTGCCATTCCATAAAATTTTTACTGATATTTAATCAGACATGAAAAGGTTCTGTAATCTTCGGATCAATGAAAAGTTCCACATTACTTTTTGTGGCACACGAGATGGTGTTAAATCATCTTTTGGATTCCATCGGGAGGTTCCACATTTGATACAATCATTTCTTTCAGTAGTTTCCTCCCAAAATAATCTGCAATCATTCATGAAAGCATGATTTTTTTTGGGAATACAAGTTCATCAACTAACTTCCAATCCATATAGTGGTTTGTGGGAATATCTGCATCATTTGGAAGTAAGTCCTTCGGGAAGTTAAGAATGTAATCAATTGTAGTATTTGAAATCCCAAACATAGTTTTCCCATGAAACAATCAGATTAAAAATTCCAAAATTTTCATTTTACCACATTGACGATATACTGGAGTCATTGTAGCATCATTCAATTTTTTCACCCTATCAACATCATCATTTTAATTGGACACATCATGTGTGCTTGTATCGAAATATTGTTGGCTAGAAATCATTTCCTTCTCATGATGCCGAATAAATGGAAACCCATCATATATCAAACTCTCTAATACAGTCCTATCATTTGGATCATCAACATTTTGAGATTCCATTTTCTCTCCATCGTGATGCCACACATAGTAGTTTGTTTGGAAACCATATCTGGTTATAAAATGGCTAACCACTTGATGACTATACCAAGGACTTCCAACACAATTATAACATGTGAAGTGTATGCGACCACTATCTGAAGCCTTGTCAAATGAAAAATCTAAAAATCTATTCAAATTATTTTGAAAATAGGTTGAAATATGATCAGTTTCATAAATTAAACTTCTATCCATTCTGTAAAAAAATTTCAAATAGTCATTTCAAAGCAATTCAATATTATTGAAGTTCAATCAGAAAAATATTTAGGTAATTGACAATTGTTTTCTTTAAATAAAGTCATAACTGACACATTATTTTATATTAGAATCATATTAAGAAATACAAAAAAATACAGTGTATATAAGAAAATAAGATATAGAATTTATAATTCCAATATTCAAGGATTGCTCAATAAGATATTGTAAGTGGATCATGGAATACATAATCCTTAAGGGTCTTGTTGGGAGAACATGAGTTTTATACTTTAAATTCTTCTGGGAGATCAGGATGAGGAGTAGGATGAGGATCACATGAAAAGTAGTTATGGTCTCATCAAGTTTCACCTTAACCATGGATTAAAGGATCCTAGGTTTGGGGCCATATATCATATTTTGGTAGGGTTTATTCATTGAATCATTTCCCAATTGATTTTGGAGAGGGACCTTTAATAGTTATAAGTATGGATTTGATTAGAAACACCTATAAAAAGGATATCCAGGAATTATAATGTCCCAAACTAGGATTTCACTCATTAGTGACCTGAACCCAGATGCCCACTCATTGAAGAGGGACCTTCATGTTCTATTGTGTTTTATCTCACAAAAGAATAATGATTTTTGGGTTGTCTGGGGACCAAGGAGGAGGGTGGTGGGCTGTCTGGGGTCCAGGGAGAAAGGTGGGGGGGGGCTATCTAGGTTCTAGGAAGAGGGGGTTGTACGGGGTCCAAAAAGGTGGATGGGGATATCTGGGGTCCACGGAGGAGGGGGGCAATCCAGGGTCTAGGATGGAGGGTGGGGGTTGTCCTTGGTATAGGGAGGAGGGTGGGGGGCTGTCCAGGGTCCAGGAAGGAGGGGGGTTGTCCTGGGTCCAGGAAGGAGGGGGGTTGTCTTGGGTGGACCTCAAAACACCGAATGGGGGTCCACTCTATTGTTATGAGAATATATTATCCAAATCTACAAAGATTCCACCTATAAACATGACAACTTTAAATCAATGGCTACTGTAATTTCCTGACATTTAAGGGATATGAGTTTTGTAAAAAGCCTATACATTATGGTGATGTTCGTAAATGATGTTTGTTTCCCAAATGATTATAGAATTTAGAAACGTGGATTATTTCTTCCATTTAACCAATGTTATAGTGTACATTTAGGATGAATTCTTGCATTTAACCAGTATTCTAGTTTGTTTTTAGGTGAGGTGAGTTAGAAACCATGTTAGGCATTTTATTAGAACATGGGTTATTCTATTTAACCATGCAGTCTTGAATTTTAAGGATGAAAGGGTTTTCACTGAGCTAATTGCTACATACTCTATAGTATGGCCAAAACATCATGTGGGAATACCCATGAAACAAAGCCATGTGTAAATGGGACATTTTTAGCACCCCATTTGGCCAAACATACTTTTCACCATAAGGGATTATACATGAATATTTACATGGATAAACAAGTCATTTACATTGTGTACATTCCCATGTACATTCCCAGGACACTTGATTATCATAGACACCATGTCAACCGTTATACACACCATGTGAACCATTATACTATATCGTCATTATTACAAACATTAATACCAACTTATTAAACAACATCACTTGTCAAAGATAATAAAATTGAACATAAATCAACAATAATATTGGATATAACAAGTAAAATGAAGTCATACTTTCTTACATCCTAAATGACCACCCACAACCATGATTAATGACCACAATGATCACCTTTCGGCCAAATAAAAAGTGAAAACAAAAACACATAGTTGCTGAAAACAACTTCATTTGTGTGAATAATAATAATCCCATGGTCCTCTTGATATTTGAACCACGCAGTCCTGATTTTCTGAGATGAACTTGTATCCATGAAACCATATGAGAATCACAATTCAATACATTTGTTTTTCTGATTTTCCCACGCATTTTGAGGAACCCCAAATCAGTGAATATGTTCATTTTTTTTTTAAAAGGTGATTTAATAACTCATGTATGATGTTGAAGGCAGAATTATTAATAGTTATATTAGGAAAACTAATATTCATTAATATTGCGAATTTGAAATTCTTTGAATTAGTTTCATGAAGAAGGAAGAAGTAGTACATGTGAAAAGTAGAGGTCCCACCGAGAGTTCCCTTTGTAGATATTTTATTCATAAAGAACATTGGATTGTACAGTTTAGTATTTCTTATTTTCTCTGTGATGAATAATTAGGGACCACATACTATTTATCAAAGTTCAAGAAGATACTCTGTATATTCTATTGGGAAAAGGTTAAGTGAACAGTGTGTCATTATATATATATATATATATATTGATAGAAACATGATAAATACTTGTTATGTAACACACATAGTGTACAAAAATTAAGATGAATAAGTTCTTCATGTTTGACATGATTTTACGAAAGGAGTGATTTTCATGAAATACTATTAATAAATATTACAAACAATTTCTTATGAGTTCATATAGATGAACCTGTAATATTTGAAGCATTGATATTAAATAACTGTGAATCATTAAAATTAGAACACAAGAGAGAGAAATAATGCCATTATAAATGTATATGTGTAATGAAAACATTAATTGGATAATTTTTACACTGATGTAGTGATTTGAGAACACAATTCGTGGATATAGTGATTTGAGTTCACAATTCATGGAGTAGTGAACCATAAAATTTTCCAAAATCCCTAGAAATAGGGAATAACTATATCCTTGAGAATAGAAGTATATTCTTGAGAAGATTTGGAAGGATATCCTTGAGAAGAGGTGGAAGAATTCAAACCCAGAAACTGATCAGATGGAAGAGGTACACCAGTGTTGGGGTTTGTTAAGGGCTTCTGGGAGTCAAGCAGTGCATCTGGGAGTCACCCAATCTACTTCTAGAATCGGGGGGGGGGGGGGGGGTCTCCTACTTTAGTCTCATTTGGGGGTTTATTTTCTAAACGGGTTTTAATAACCTTTGGAAAAACAATGATTTCCCAACGGTTTCATCAAATTGTTGGGAAAAATCCATCAAACTCCATCTTTATAAACAGTTCATTCAAACCATTGGTAAAGAGCACCTATGACAATGGTTCAAAATAACCATTGGAATACAAGTTTTCGGAAAAGAATGATTTAGAGAAGTGCATGATGGAAAGAAGGTAATAATTATTTTATCATTATAGAAATATAATTACAGTATAAATAATATATTATTTCATTAAATACACTCACTTATACCATCCATGTGATGTCGTAATAAAATGGTAAACGCATCAATTTTCAGGTTGTAGTCTGCCATACACATGAACAATGTAATCATTTTTCATTGGATGGAAAGGTTACAAGGTATATGATATGTTAATTTTATAGAATTATCAATATTTCATGAATATCATATATAAATACTAAATCCATCAACATAATAATCCTTGATTGGAAATGATGGAAAATGAATTACTTTGGTTTGCATGGAGGTAGTCTTTCATATACATGAAGGATGGTATTGTTTCCCAGGATGGAAGATAAGATATATAAATATTATTTCAAAAACATTATGACATAAAATTATATATCAGACAATGGTTTTACTATATTTTAATTTTTAGTACATAATTTAATGTGTAAATATAAGAATTTAAAAATAATGTTTTAAATAATGATGATTACCTTTTCTTAGATAAACCTACAATAGATCTCTTATTAAGGGAACTAAGGATAATATTATATGAATACTAGAATAAAAAAAATGTGTGAAAATATGTTGGTAATATATTTTATCATGTTTTGGTCAATCCAAATGGATTTAGAGGTTTTATGAAGTGAGGGGATATGGTGTCCTCATATAGTTGATGAGTGTTGTTTTTATAGAAACACAAAAATATTCAATAATTAAAAGTCACTCTTAAGCTAGGTGACTCCAAAATTGAAAAATAATGTATTGGGGGATACATATGTCTTAATAACTCTACGAAAATTAAAATGAATCATTTTTGAAACATGTCATCCAATTTAGTAGTAAGGTTACTCTCTTTTAGCATATTAATTATTTTAACATAGTAAACAACATTTACTGTTTTTAATATTCAATGTGTTAAAATATTTAGTTGATGTTATTATATAATATAAATATTATTAATAAGAATATTTAATCAATATTATCAAATTTATTCCACATAAATGGTAGAATATAATTTAAAATAAAATTCCACAAGTTTGGTGAAAAGTGCTTTTCTTAAAAATGTTGTTTTCATGGAACATTTGATTTTATGTTAACTTTATATATTGAAATAATCATTATATGAATTTATATAAATACATATAGATATATAAATTATAAATTTCATTTAAATCATTTATCAGAAGAGTTTATTTTAATTAATTACAATGGAGTAACATTATGCACTTTAAAACTATTTTTTGAAAAAAAAATCATTTTTAAGAATTAAAATGAACTTCTACTAAAATATTATATGAAGGTGATTTAAATATAATTAATTATATTATATAAAATTAAAATAATACTTATTTTAATTTGAAATTATAAAAAATAATAGGGTAATTTAATGTTACTTAATTTTTTGAAAGTAATGAATGGTATTTTGAAATCGTTATTTCCATTATTCATTGAGAAATCAATATTTTCTGAAAAAACCCAGAAATTTTACCCTATGTGTAACACTCCAAGATTTCATAGTGTGTTATTTCTTCAAATAATTCAATAACTTGCACTACACGCAACACCGAGTTCAATCACACCATGACTTACAAAAAAAAAGCCACCCAAAAGAGGTTATGAATAGTATTATCTAAATTTTAAACATTATATAATCCTTATAATTTTTGAATCCATATTATGAGATATAATGCAAGAACAAATTCATTTTCAGTATTGCACTTTTATCAACTTTTAATAGTGAACCCTTTTTAAATACAATATTTTAAACTTTTTGACTAAATGGGGACATCAAAAATTTAAAATGAAACATCCCAAGCTTCCACGGTACACTTTCTTTGAATAATACAGTAGCGTGTGTTGTACGCAACCTTGAGTTTTAACACACACCACAACCAATCAAACTAGCCGTTAAGAATAGTAATACCTAATTTTTGAAATTATATATATTTTATATTTTAAAATGGACTTCATTTGTGGATTCGGAATATTGAATTTATCCTAAGGTGAAATTTTGGTACTTTTCGGATAACTTTCATATTTTGATGAATAGTGAAAATTACTAAATTTTAATTAAAAACAACTTTTTTAATCAAAATAATTAATGGTGATAAATTATGAATTTGATTGGTTTTAAAGTATATTTAGAATATATTTTTACCATTTAATATAATGTTGGTCATTGGACATAATTTTACAATTAAACCGAACATAAACAAGTGTCAATCTTTTGATAGTTATTATCTCTTAAAAACACGCTTTTTGTTTTGACAGCGGGAATTAATTTTAAATTAATTTCTGCCACTTCTGTGATTTGAATTTAGGAAAATGGATTCCATATTTGGAATCAGGATGTTCAAATTGTGTAAATAGGTAACTTTTATTTTTAGACATTTTGAATAATTACTGCGGTAAATATTTTATTTACCATGGTTAAGGGTAAATCCGGTAAATAAGGGTTAAAAAATAATATTATAATAATACTAAATTACCCTAAAACGTGTCTTAACCCGATTGGTTGATACATGGCCGACCATGGGCATCTTTGGGTCGATTTTGGGACCCCATGGATCCACTTGTAAGTGATAATGACACTTTATTTTAATTAAGTAAAAATGAATAAAAAAATGAGACAAGCATATATCTTTTAGCAAAACAATTGTTACATAGAGTTATATATGTTGGATTTTAGATTATATATATTCATTAGAAAGATAACAATATTTCCTACATAATGATATTTTATTTATAATTTTTAGACATTAAATAATTTATTTTATTTATGACACAATGATGATGCAGTAATTACTATAATAGTGAAAAATTAAAATAATTGATATTATAAATACCAAAAGAAATATAATATGAAACTTTTAGTGAATTAAACTAATTTTATAGGATAATATGATATATTAGTATTGATTTAATTGACTTTGTTCGAAGTAATCAATCTGTTATGAGTTTCACAAAAATCAACTATTGAATAGTTTCAAAATTGACATAAAAGAGTTCTTAAAACAAATATTATATTATTAATTGATATTAAATTCCTAAAAATCTAAAGTTCGGCCAAGAGACTTATTTCATGATAGGTTCATCATTAATGGACCACTTGGGGTTCTCTTGGATGTATTTAGTAAGTTTATTAACCATATTATATAAAGATACAAAGAGACATTGTAAAAGTGAAACTAATTAACTTAGAGTTAACACTTAAAGATATGGTTAATATAAGTACCCAAACCTGTCTAAATTCTATTGGTTGAGTGGTTTTCGACCTATCCCCACCTTAACCTTTGAATAATAAACTTTGGAGCCATTAGAAACCGAATATGAATTTATTATAAATTAATATTTCTAGCTTTTCCAAAGGTGCCCCTCACCCCTCTTATAAAAGGGCACTCCTCCTTCTCATTTCTTCACAACTTACAAGCCTTTTGGTTCGGCCAAACTCTGCCCAAATACTCCACCAACATCCCTCACTACAATTTAGAGGCCTTAGTTTGATCAGAAAGCCAACCTAAGGATCCCTTTTGATCAAATCAAAAGGAAGAACGCGAAGAAGAGGATGTTAACCTACCCCAACCAAGGAAAAGTACAAGGTAAGGGTTTACTTTACAACCTCTTCATTATCCAAGGTTGTTTATACGTAATAATCTACTGGGATCTCTTTATCATCCACATCCATGTTTCTTAAAAATTTATTTCAAAACATTTTTACTATTTACTAGAATATGAGTTAAAGTCATTTATACCCTTTTTGACTTTTATAAGTGGTTTATAAAGGAATCTTTCGGTCGTTTTCAAAACAAGGTCCTTTTTAACCTTTTCGACAGAATTAAGGTAAGAATGTTTTTTTAACTTATACGGCGGGAACGGTTATTTTCCGCCGTTATAAAATATTCAAAGCTTTCCTTACAAGCTTATAAGATTATTTTCAATGAAAATGTTTGATTTTATATGGATCTTAAATGATTTCAAAATAAAAAGAGATATTTCTTTAAAAAAGAATTTTGATTTCATCTATGTCAACATCCTTTGATGGATTTTAACATTATTTGAAGTTGATTTATTATGATACAAAACTTCTATATTTTTTTGAAGGTTTTTTGATATGTTTGACTGTGGATGTGCTATTTTTATACCATTCATAGTTTATGGTGAAAGTATTGACATTTCATATGCTAGTTCTAATAAGAATGTTTATGTTATATTTCAATCTTTACTTCATATGAATGTGTTGGAAAAGTATGTTCCAGGTTGGGGACTGGTTAAAGTAAGCCCTCCAGGTTGGGGACTGGTTAAAGTAAGCCCTCCAGGTTGGGGACTGGTAAAAGTAAGCCCTCCAGGTTAGGGACTGGTAAAAGTATGCCCTTCGGGTTGGTGTCCGGTTATTAGAGGCACTCCGGGTTGGTGTCCGGTTATTAGAGGCACTCCGGGTTGGTGTCCGGTTATTAGAGGCACTCCGGGTTGGGTTCCGGTTATAGTTAGCCCCAAGGTCTTGGGACGAGGCCTTGAAAAAGAAATTAAAGTTTAGCATTATGCATTCCAACATTATGAAAGTGGTTATTGATTTTTGCATGTGATTATTCGATTAGTAGAATATCCATGTGAATAAGTAAATGTCATTATTTCATTTTATTTATGCCATACCATGTTGAAAGTTCATGTTTGAAAGGCTTTTGTTTTATTTATACATTGCCTTAAAAGTTTATTCTTATTTATGAAAGTTTCCGCTATATTGTTATCATTACTGGGCATTTGAGCTCACCCCTTTTCTATGTTTTATTTTTCCCAGGATGTGAAGATGTAAGTTATGAATGACCTGCAGGGATATTATGAGGGGATTATAGTGTGGACTGTGGAAACATTATGTTGTTGTAGTAGTTTTTCATTTTATGATGTAATGTAAAACTTATGAATATATCTATAATTTCCAAGGCTACTAAACCAATCGGTCTTTCGAGATTTGATCTTTCTTGTGATCATGCCAATGTTATGTAATAATGCACCGACTCTGGGTAACTAGGGTCACGACGTTACAGTTGGTATCAGAGGAAGTTTAGTACAAACCTTGGAAGCTAGATTTAGATAAACTCTGATTAGAGCACGTAGACCTAAGATGAACTTTGAGGATTAGTATAGAAGAACTTCCTAGAATTTTGGTATTGTAGAGATTTTGTGAGTTTTCCGAGCAATACTTCCCTGTCTGGATACGAGCAGGTAGAGGCGGCTCTGGCACAGATGTACCTAGGGGTAAAACCCGAAAACACCGCTTTGAGCTAGACTCGAACGGGAACTGGTGCACGACAACGGGCCTTGCTGCACTCTTGGTTACGACACTTCCGGGGGATATGCTTAGGATAATTCTCATTTTCATTACAAACCATTATGAAGGGTTTATGAGTATATACATCCTCAAAGGAGACATTTTTATGATTATGGATTATATCCATAAATAGTTCAATTTATGTTAAGTGTTTTATAAGTATGGGATTATGTATTTTGATTCATAAAATGATCTAGTGTATGCCATTGTTTAGAAATGGCGACCAGTAGAAGGAATGAGAACTCCAGAAATGCACATGATCCAAAGAGAAGGAAGGATCATATCTTTCATGGTCTTAAGCTAGAATTTATAAGAGAAATAGTCTCCCATGTATTATCATCATATGAAGAAATAACATCACGTGTTGATAAGATAAGTAAAGAGTTTACTGAGTCCTATGGCTTTGAAGGGAAGCAAGAGAAGAAAAGGATGGAAGAGATAAAGATGGATAAAGTGAAGAGGGAAAAGAAGAATTTTCCCATATGTGGTAACTGTGGAAAGAAACACCCTGGAACTTGCTTGAAAGGAACGGGAGTTTGTTATAAGTGTGGAGGAAAAGGGCACAAAGTACGTGACTGCAAGGGTAAGAAAATGGTTTCAAATGTACAATGCTTCATTTGCAAGGAGTTTGGACACTACGCGAACCTATGTCCCAGTCATCAGACTATGCCGCAAATTATGTTATTGGATAATAATCATGTTATGATACTACCACAGATGAAGAGGAATGATTAGAGTTCTTATGTTGATTATGCCAATTGAGTGTTGTATCAACAATGTACTTGTTATAATAATTATGGAGTATATAAGGATTGTACTGCAGTACTATTTCATTAAGGACTTGAGATTGTGTGGAACAAAGAAAAGTGACACAATAGCAGGATAAATTTTTGGAAAATATATGGTTGAGAGAATGATAAATCATTATATAGTTCTGATACTGAGGTAGTGATTTTGGAATAATATTTGATTGTTTTGGATAAATTATATTGGATATTATTGACTACCTTGGAACTGATTAAGGATTTGTATATTCCATCATTGTTGGGGTTTAAAACATTTTTGGATTAATGAAGTATATCCAGCATTCTATATGGAATAAGGGAGCATGAATGTAATCAATAAGGAATATGGTAATACATGATGAAGGTATTCATTCGATATTACGGGGTAAAAAGGATCTATATTATGTTTACCTTCCTTATAAATGTTAGACTGTGAGTTTGGACAGAAGTATTTTGGATAGTTCTAGTTTGGATTATTTTGGATTGCCATAAAAGGACAACCCGGAGGTCGGGCGGCAACCCGTCGCGTCCGGCAAGGCTGCGAGACTTGAACCCGCAACCGAAGGGCGACAAGGGTGTATCACCTACCACTAGCCCATGAGATGTCCTGGATTAAATAATGTAGTATTTATTAAAAGATCATGTAGATGAATTATAAATTCGTTTATTTTGGAACCCTATACGAATAGTGTAAATAGAATTTTTTTTACATTCTATTATCTTTTAGAGTGAAAGATGAGTTTGTGGTTGAAATTTATTAATGGATAAAACTCTAATTATAAAGTAAGTATATCTCCTTATGATCTTATCCAATCTCATAAATAAATTCCTCAATATTATGAAAAGCAACTTAGAACAAAAATGTTTTCCTAGATGGTACCTTAAATCATCACTAATTTATGGCTTTGGGATTGTTGGCCTTTTCATAGCCATGTTCTCTACCACTCTCCATCAGATAATTGATGGTTATATTTTTCTTCCATATCCATATTTTCCTACATGGAACCCTAGTATGTGTTATTTTCGGTAATCTTCATACTTTCGACTCTTTATTTTAAATAGAGGCCTCATTAATTCATTTTTCGATGTGGGATTTCTACTAGGATATTTCGAAATGTCAAAAATGTGTTATCCTAATACCCTATGTTTTGTTGAACTGATGGTATTTCAAATCATCATAGATTGATGAATTTAAGGACCTCAATTTTATACTTGTTTGTGACTGATGACCTCAATCACTACCTATAAATATTTACGTTTTCCCTCCAATTATATGTCTTTAAATGCCACCAATGTTCTCCTAATCAAGATCATAATTTGGTGGTGACCCTTTAATTTCTCTTTTCCACATATTAAGACTAAATTTTAGTAACCCAATTTCCGATGTGGGTTTTCTCACAAATATATTTTCTATTTTAAACCTTTTATTTTCGAAGAACAATTTCAAATTGCGAGGACGCAATTTATTGAAGGAGGGGAGAATGTAACACCCCAAGATTTCAGAGTGTGTTATTTCTTCAAATAATTCAATAACTTGCACTACACGCAACACCGAGTTCAATCACACCATGACTTACAAAAAAACCATTCAAAAGAGGTTATGAATAGTATTATCTAAATTTTAAACTTTATATAATCCTTATAATTTTAGAATCCATATTATGAGATATAATGCAAGAACAAATTCATTTTCAGTATTGCACTTTTATCAACTTTTAATACTGAACCCTTTTTAAATACAATATTTTAAACTTTTTGACTAAATGAGGACATCAAAAATTTAAAATGAAACATCCCAATCTTTCACGGTACACTTTCTTTGAATAATACAGTAGCATGTGTTGTACGCAACCTTGAGTTTTAACACACACCACAACCAATCAAACTAGCCGTTAAGAATAGTAATACCTAATTTTTGAAATTATATATATTTTATATTTTAAAATGGACTTCATTTTTGGATTCGGAATATTGAATTTATCCTAAGGTGAAATTTTGGTACTTTTCGGATAACTTTCATATTTTGATGAATAATGAAAATTACTAAATTTTAATTAAAAACAACTTTTTTAATCAAACTAATTAATGGTGATAAATTATGAATTTGAGTGGTTTTAAAGTATATTTAGAATATATTTTTACCATTTAATATAATGTTGGTCATTGGACATAATTTTACAATTAAACCGAACATAAACAAGTGTCAATCTTTTGATAGTTATTATCTCTTAAAAACACGCTTTTTGTTTTGACAGCGGGAATTAATTTTAAATTAATTTCTGCCACTTCTGTGATTTGAATTTAGGAAAATGGATTCCATATTTGTAATCAGGATGTTCAAATTGTGTAAATAGGTAACTTTTATTTTTAGACATTTTGAATAATTACTGCGGTAAATATTTTATTTACCATGGTTAAGGGTAAATCCGGTAAATAAGGGTTAAAAAATAATATTATAATAATACTAAATTACGCTAAAATGTGTCTTAACCCTATTGGTTGATACATGGCCGACCATGGGCATCTTTGGGTAGATTTTGGGACCCCATGGATCCACTTGTAAGTGATAATGACACTTTATTTTAATTAAGTTAAAATGAATACAAAAATGAGACAAGCATATATCTTTTAGAAAAACAATTGTTACATAGGGTTATATATGTTGGATATTAGATTATAAATATTCATTAGAAAGATAAAAAGATTTCCAACATAATGATATTTTATTTATAATTTTTAGACATTAAATAATTTATTTTATTTATGACATAATGATGATGCAGTAATTACTATAATAGTGAAAAATTAAAATAATTGATATTATAAATACCAAAATAAATATAATATGAAACTTTTAATGAATTAAACTAATTTTCGAGGATAATATGATATATTAGGATTGATTTAATTGACTTTGTTCGAAGTAATCAATCTGTTATGAGTTTCACAAAAATCAACTATTGAATAGTGTCAAAATTGACATAAAAGAGTTCTTAAAACAAATATTATATTATTAATTGATATTAAATTCCTAAAAATCTAGGGTTCGGCCAAGAGACTTATTTCATGATAGGTTCATCATTAATGGACCACTTGGGGGTCGCATGGATGTATGTAGTAAGTTTATTAACCATATTATATAAAAATACAAAGAGACATTGTAAAAGTGAAACTAATTAACTTAGAGTTAATACTTAAAGATAAGGTTAATATAAGTACCCAAACCTGTCTAAATTCTATTGGTTGAGTGGTTTTCGACCTATCCCCACCTTAACCTTTGAATAATCAACATTGGAGCCATTAGAAAGCGAATATGAATTTATTATAAATTAATATTTCTAGCTTTTCCAAAGGTGCCCCTCACCCCTCTTATAAAAGGGAACTCCTCCTTCTCATTTCTTCACACCTTCCAAGCCTTTTGGTTCGGCCAAACTCTGCCCAAATACTCCACCAACATCCCTCACTACAACCTAGAGGCCTTAGTTTGATCAGAAAGCCAAACTATGGAGCCCTTTTGATCAAATCAAAAGGAAGAACCCGAAGAAGAGGATGTTAACCTACCCCAACCAAGGAAAAGTACAAGGTAAGGGTTTACTTTACAACCTCTTCATTATCCAAGGTTGTTTATACGTAATAATCTACTGGGATCTCTTTATCATCCACATCCATGTTTCTTAAAAATTTATTTCAAAACATTTTTACTATTTACTAGAATATGAGTTAAAGTCATTTATACCCTTTTTGACTTTTATAAGTGGTTTATAAAGGAATCTTTCGGTCGTTTTCAAAACAAGGTCCTTTTTAACCTTTTCGACAGAATTAAGGTAAGAATGTTTTTTTAACTTATACGGCGAGAACGGTTATTTTCCGCCGTTATAAAATATTCAAAGCTTTCCTTACAAGCTTATAAGATTATTTTCAATGAAAATGTTTTATTTTGTATGGATCTTAAATGATTTCAAAATAAAAGGAGATATTTCTTTAAAAAAAGAATTTTGATTTCATCTATGTCAACATCCTTTGATGGATTTTAACATTATTTGAAGTTGATTTATTATGATACAAAACTTCTATATTGTTTTGAAGGTTTTTTGATATGTTTGACTGTGGATGTGCTATTTTTATACCATTCATAGTTTATGGTGAAAGTATTGACATTTCCTATGCTAGTTCCAATAAGAATGTTTATGTTATATTTCAATCTTTACTTCATATGAATGTGTTGGACAAGTATGTTCCAGGTCGGGGACTGGTTAAAGTAAGCCCTCCAGGTTGGGGACTGGTTAAAGTAAGCCCTCCAGGTTGGGGACTGGTAAAAGTAAGCCCTCCAGGTTAGGGACTGGTAAAACTATGCTCTCCGGGTTGGTGTCCGGTTATTAGAGGCACTCCGGGTTGGTGTCCGGTTATTAGAGGCACTCCGGGTTGGGTTCCGGTTACAGTTAGCCCCAAGGTCTTGGGACGAGGCCTTGAGAAAGAAATTAAAGTTTAGCATTACGCATTCCAACATTATGAAAGTGGTTATTGATTTTTGCATGTGATTATTCGATTAGTAGAATATCCATGTGAATAAGTAAATGGCATTATTTCATTTTATTTATTCCATACCATGTTGAAAGCTCATGTTTGAAAGGCTTTTTTTTTATTTATACATTGCCTTAAAAGTTTATTCTTATTTATGAAAGTTTCCGCTATATTGTTATCCTTACTGGGCATTTGAGCTCACCCCTTTTCTATGTTTTATTTTTCCTAGGATGTGAAGATGTAAGTTATGAATGACCTGCAGGGATATTATGAGGGGATTATAGTGTGGACTGTGGAAACATTATGTTGTTGTAGTAGTTTTTCATTTTATGATGTAACGTAAAACTTATGAATATATCTAGTATTTCCAAGGCTACTAAACCAATCGGTCTTTCGAGATTTGATCTTTCTTGTGATCATGCCAATGTTATGTAATAATGCACCGACTCTGGGTAACTAGGGTCGGGGCGTTACACTATGATATTATATATATTCTGATTTAAAAAATATTATTAATTTTATAAAATAAATATTCTAAAATTTACCTAAATTATTTATAATATTATCCCTAAAATGCTTTAAAAATCAATTTTGATGGAAACATATTTCTTATGGAATAAAAAAATATTATTAATGTTCAGTGATTATTTATTAATAATTTCTAAATAAATTTATATTGTGTAGGAATTTTATATATATTTAATAATATAGTCAATACTATTAATACATTCCAGTTTAACATTTAGGCGTTATAAGTCATGTTTAGATAATAGTTTTTTTTAATATAACATCATAGTTCATTTAAATTCAGTGTTACAATGACCATTTCTATTCATAAATTTATATTACATAAAATTTTCGTAATACTTAAAATATTATACAAGTAGACACCCAATGACCATAATATTCTAGTGCCTTTGGAAACCTGGAAACAAAAACACTAAGACACAAGTGAGCTTTATTGTCTCCCACTAGGATCTTTTTTACTATAACCATTAATAGACACATCAAACATATTACATATATTCCTAAACTAGTAAAGGAAACAAAAAAAGATTGAGATCAGATGTTTAGTAATGGTAACAAGGGATACATTTAAGAATAATAATGAGAATATGGTTATGATAACAAGATCATGAAAATATAAGATCATACCCTGCATATTAAAGATCATAAAAATGAATCATTGTAAAAATATTATCAGTTGATAAGACATGAATCATTGGGAAATAAATAGAACAATCCATGAAATCATAAAATAGGAATAAAACATAGAATTGTGGTAGAAACATAAGTATATAATATGTTTTCCATAGTATCTATAGAATCACTTCCAAGGCAACATTTGTAGTATGGGTTCACTACCCTTACCATCTTGGTAGTCATAGTTCACTCTCGTTGTCAACATAGTTGAATGAGTTCACTCCTCATACAATCTTGGAAGTCATGGTTGATTCAAATAGTAATCTTAGTTGGCAAGGTTCATTCCCAAGACTATCTTAGTATATCTCATGATATATAAATATTTACCCTATTGATTAGAAGGATATATAGGTCCCACCCATATAACAATGAAATCATACATATATTTTCCACAAATTCATAATCAAATCATAACCCATGAAATGAAATGGGTATCAAAAACATGAAATCATTTCATAACATGTAGAGAAAGGAATGTTTATAATAAATTTATATTTATCATAACTACGTGTTCCACCAAATCATAATCATTTCATGGTTCACTCTCATTTTCAACATAGTAGAATGAGTTCACTCCTCATACAATCTTGGTGGTCTTGGTTCACTCAAGCGACCATCTTAGTGGGCAAGGTTCGTTCCCAAGACCATTTTAGTATATCTCATGATATATAAGTCTTTAACCTATTAATTGTAAGAATATATAGGTCCCACCCATCTCACAATGAAATCGTATTCACTCTAAAATTGTATCTCTTAGTGGGAAATTCATAAGTCTTGTTTTATAATAATTAATGAATAAAAATTCAAGTTAATAAAAAATAATATACCATATTGAATTTATAATAAATAATTGTCAAAAGTGATAAATGTTCTCTTCCAAGATGTTGAGAAAATATTCCTTGGGCTCTATATATATAAACCCACAGTCGAGGCATGAATTTTCATTATGTTGTTTCCCAAAAATATAAGGTGATGTCAATTTTTTAAATATCTTTATCTGAATGAACAAAAATATCTCCACCTCATTCTAGTATTCTTTTTTTTATGAAATTCCATCTATAATCAAATAAATTAAATAATATTAATAAAGTATATAAAATATTAAAATTTGAAAAAATATAATATATAAACATAGACTCCAGTAACCCAAATCCAAAATTTTATTTATTATATTGAGATGGATACAATAGTTCAAATCTTGATGGAACGATCGGTTTAATAGTCTTGGTGTATAGTGTCACAATAATTTTAAACATATTATTTCATGATTTTTAATATAAATATCTATCAAATACAAACCAAATATAATGAGTTAAAGTGTATTTTGAATAAATTGTTCATAATACATAAAAGAGATGATAAAATAAAAAATCTATATTTAATTCCAAATAATGATCTCGTAAATTCTATCAATATCCAAAAAATAATTTTGAAAAACCATTGGAATACATAAAAAAAATTGGGTGAGATAAAATTTCATGTAATGAGACTAATTCATCAATGAATCATAGTGTGTGAGCCAAAGGTGTAATAATATATAATTAAAGAGAAGTATCAAGAGAAATCACATGGGATAATAACATAATGAACATGGTATCATAAGATAATGGAATCATAGGTAATTTTTAAGCATCCTATAGCATGATGAAAAAATGAGTCAAAGATAATTTCTTGGAAAATATCACATGGTGGAGAAATTCTCATAATGGAATAGGTTTACTCCCAAATATCATACATGATATCTTATGAGACTAAAAACATTACTGAATTCATTAGATCATTATATGAGTTCTCACATCATAAATTGTTTATGAATATGTGTTCTTTAAAAGTAAAATCAATCATAAGGCCTAAAAATAATAATTTTATTTACAAATAAATAGGTTACATAATCTTGGACAATATAGTAATCAAAATAAATATCATAATTAAGGAATGTGAGAGATCAAAATAAGGCATGTGTTACTACATAAAATTATGGTAGAGGGATCTTTTTATTTATAAGGGATAAATATATATTATTTATAATCCATCCATAATATCAAATATTATCATCTTTGATGAAAATTTATTTATAAGTTACTTGGAATATATCTTGAGAAAAATACACTTTTCTATTTGAAATCAATTATTCAAAAACTAAAAATTTCCAAATAATTATAGTAAAAAGTTTCTTCAAAATTAACCATGAAAAAATATAAAATAATCATCAATGATTTTAGTGGTCTTTATTATAGTTAATTCTCTACATGTTTTATAATTTAAAAGAAACATTCCTTTCACTATTGTAAAAAACCTAAAAAGTGCCTTATTTGGAAAAAAACTAGAAAATTCCATCAAAACTATTTTTAAAAATTAATCTATGGAATAAAATTTCATTAAAAAATTGGGTCATTTTAAAAATAATCTATAATTTTTTTATAAACATGGATTTTTAAGAAAAATGATTTTTGACCGAAGAGATAGGTGAAGTCATATTTTTAAAAAAAATTAAATTATTTTAAGTATCAAGGAGAGTAAAATGATAAAATTACATGAAAAGTTCCAGAATAACCAAGTTAGAATAAAATTAAAGGGTTTTATTAAATAATGATAAAATAATATTCTACAATGGAAATCTAAGAAAAATTATCGTTATTAAAATTAAATTTAAACATAAACCCTTACCAGTTTTATCACATTTGGGTCATAAATACCATGAATTAAATCTAAAATTATCATGAATTAATAGGGATTTATGATATAATATTTAAATATAAATAACATAATCGATTTAAAATAAATTTGGTGCAAAAAAATTTTTTTCTCAAAGTTATATGTTTTGAGACAACACCTTTACCACGATTCAAGACATTTTCGTGCATGTATCTCATCTCCTATACAATAAACATATAAATTTTTTTTTTCAAAATAAAACTATTTAGGTTTAAATAAATTTTGCAGAAACCATTTAATATATTTATTTTAATGACTTATTTAATTATTTATTCAATTATGTCCACATAATGAGTTTTGAGGACACTCATTTCATAATTTTAAAATAACATCAGTGTGTTGATTGTGGATGAATGAGTCACTATTAAATAATATCTAGAATAATAATCAGTAAATAATTCTCATTTTTATACGTCAAATATACATTAAAAATTACCTGAAATATATTTATGAAAAAGGAACAATGTTACAATTATGTAGATGGTAAGTGGTATATATTCATGAGTAATGTTTACATTTTCCAATGATATTGATGGAAAGAAGGTAATAATTATTTTAACTTTATAAAAATATAATTATAGTATAAATATCCTATTATTTCATTAAATGTACTCACTTATACCATCCATATGATTTCGTAATAAAATGGTAACCATATCACTTTGTGAGGCGGTAGTCCACCACACACACAAACAATGCAATCATTTTTTAGTAGATGTTAAGGTTAAAAGGTATATGATATGATACTTTTATAGAATTATAAATATTTCATGAATATCATATATAAATATAAAATCCATCAACATAATAATCGTTGATTGGAAATGATGGAAAATTAATTACTTTGGTTCGCATGGAGGTAGTCTTTCATGCACATGAAGGATGGTATTGTTTTTCATGATGGAAGAGAAGATAGATAAATTTTATTTCAACAAAATTATAACATGAGATTATATATCAGAAAATGGTTTTACTATATTCTAATTTTTAGTAAATAATTGAATGTGTAAACATATGTATTAAAAAAAAGTTTTCAATAATGATTATTACTATTGCATAGAAGAACCTTCATTGGTTCTGTTATTAAGGGAACTAAGGATAATATTATATGAATACTAGAATAAAAATAATGTGTGAAAATATGTTGTGAATATATTTTATCTTGTTTTGGTCAATCCAAATGTATTTAGAGGTTTTATTAAGTGAGGGTATATGGTGTCCTCGTATTGTTGATGAGTATCATTTTTCTAAAAACTCTAAACTATTCAATAATGAGAAGTCACTCTCAAGCTAGGTGACTCCAAAATTGAAGAATAATGGATTGGTGTGTATATATGTCTTAATAACTCTTCTAAAATGAAAATTAATCATTTTTGAAACATTTCATCCTATCTTTCAGTAAGGTTACTCTCTTTTTCCATATTAATTATTTTACCAAAGTAAACAACATTTACTGTTTTTACTAATCAAGGTGTCAAAATATTTAGTTGATGTTATTATTTAATATAAATATTATTAATACAAATATTTAATCAATATTATCAAATTTATTCCACATAAATGGTATAATTTAATTTAAAAGAAAATTCTACAAGTTTGGTGAAATGTGGGTCTCTTAAAAATGTTGTTTTCAAGGAACATATGATTTTATGTTAACTTTATATATTGAAATAATCATTATATTAATTTATATTAATACATATAGATATATAATATATAAATTTCATTTAAATAATTTATCATTAGATTTTATTTTAATTAATTACAATGTATTAATATTATCCACTTTGAAACTATTTTTTGAAAAAAATCATTTTTAACAATTAAAATATAATTCTATTAAAATACTATATGAAGGGGATTTAAATATAATTAATTATATTATATAAAATTAAATAGTAATTATGTTACTTTTAAATTATAAAAAATAATAAGGTACATTAATGTTACTTAATTTTTTAAAAGTAATGAATGTTATTTTAAAATCTTTATTTCCACTATTCATTGAGAAATCAATAATTTCTAAAAAACCCAGAAATTTTTCCATATGATATTACAGATATTCTGATTTAAAAAATATTATTAATTTCACAAAAAAATTTATAAAATTTCCCTAAATTAAATGTAATATTACCCCAAAAAATGATTTAAAAATCATTTTTGATGGAAACTTATTTCTTATGGAATAAAATAACATTATTAATATTGAGTTCTTATTTATTAATAATTTCTAAATAAATTTATATTGAGTATGAATTTTATATATATTTAAAAATATAATTAATATTATTAATACATTCCAGTTTAACATTGTGGTGTTATATGTCATGTTTAGATAATAATATTTTTAATATTATATCATAGTTCGTTTAAATTTAGTGTTATAATGACCCTTTCTATTCATAATTTTATATTACATAAAATTTTTGTAATACTTAAAATATTATACAAATAGACACCCAAAGACTATCCTATTCTAATGCCTTCTGAAACATGGAAACATAAACACTGATACACAAGTGAGGTTTATTATCTACCACTCGGATCTTCTTGGCTAGAACCCATAATAGACACATCAAACATATTACATATCTTCCTATACTAGGAAAGGAAACAAAAAGTGTGAGAACAGAAGTTATGTAATGGTAAAAAAGGGATACATGTAAGAATTAACATGAGAATAAGGTTATGAGAACATGATCAATAAGATATATGATCATGCCCTGCATATTAATGATCATAAAAATGAATCATTATAAAAATATTTGCAGTTCATAAGATATAAATCATTGGGAAATAAAGATAATAATCCATGAAATCATAAAATAGGAATAAAACATAGAGTTGTGGGAGACAGATAAGTATATAATATGATTTCCACAGTATCAATGGAATCGCTGCCAAGGCCATGTTTGTATTATGGGTTCACTCCCCATACAATATTGGTAGTCATAGTTCACTCTCATTGTCAACATAGTAGAATGAGTTCACTCCGCATACAATCTTGGTAGTCATGGTTCACACAGATGGCCATCTAAGTTGGAAAGGTTCATTCCCAAGACCATCTTAGTATATCTCGCGTTATATAATTCCTTACCCTATTGATTGGAAGGACATATAGGTCTAACCCAACTCACAATGTAATCATACATACATGTGCCACAAAATCATAATCATATCATAACCCACAAAATGAAATGGGTATCATAAACATGAAATCATTTCATAACCTATAGAAAAAGGGATGTTTGGTGGCACATGTATGTGTAATAAATATAAATTTTTTATAAATATATAATAGATCTATATTCTTAATTATATGATAATAAATATTTTTACTATCACTTTATTTTACTCTATTGTTAACAAATCTATGTTATGGTTTCACTTCGGGTAATATTCTCTTTGTTCTTTGTATGTGTCATCATTTGTTATATCACTGGTGCTTATAATTATATCCTGACTAAAATAATGTAAAATATTATTTAAATTTAATTTATATTCATTATATTTTTATTATTTTAATCCATAAAATATATAAGTATGAAAAATCATACATATTTAATGGAGACTGTTGGTCGTACGTATGCATAAATGTTGTTTCTGTTCAATTTTCATATAGAAAAAAAAGAAGGTAAATTAAATATATGTATATATAAAATTATTATAGTATAATTATTATATAATATATATTACATAAATTAAGTAAACACATACATTATAAAATCCATTTAGTGTGTGAATGAATCACATCTCTTTGACGGGCCGGTAGTCCACACTTCCCCAAACGTAATTGTTGTATTTACACCAAATGTAATGTATAAGGATATACGATATATAAGAATTAAAGATACTTAAATAAATAATAAATATAATATATATAATATATAAACCTATTTCTCATCAAAAATTACACCATGATAGGTGGTAAAGGAAACATTAAGATTCATCATTTAGTGTGGTGGTAGTACGCTGTACATGTGAACAATATATTCGTTACCCATTAGATAAAGGTGTGTATAATTATAGATTGAGGCATTATCATAAAAAAATAAAAGTATAATTAATATAATTGTGTTTTATATAATCATGTAATAATGAGATTTGAGGTTGTGGATAAAAAAAATAAAATAAAGGAGCTTTAGAGAAGATGTTGCCTCTTAATCGGTTAACTCCTTTTGTTTTGTTCCAAAAGGCCTCCTTGGATTAAATTATGTCCAAGGGGATGCTTCTAGGAGTAAGGTGGGGATTTTATGAAGTGTATTGGTCATATATTTACCAAAACTAAGTGTTTTGAGATGTTTGAAAAAGAGGGAGAGATTGGGGCCTTTTATAATGAAGGAGGAGTGACACTCTTCTATATAATTGAAGAGAGGATTCACCCCACGTCTTTCATGTTGCATGTGGATGAGATAATGATAAATATTAGATAAAATGGAATATACGGTCAATATATTTACATAAAATAGATTTTTTACTAGTTTATATGTCATTTTTGGCCTTAAGGTTATGGTTTAGTCCCTTATTAAGCTTAATTTAACATTAATCATTGTAACTAATTTTAATCACTAATATATTTGGTCAAAAAATATTTTTAAAATTTTAAAAATTATGAATTATTATGATTAACAATATATAATCCATTTATTAAAATTCTAATCATATAAATGAAATAAATTAATTTACAATTAATCCCATTGTCGGGTCGATAATACAGATTTTTAAAGTAAAAATGTTCCAAAGTTTGCTATGTTTATATACCCAAGTTCAAAGTGAAATTGATCTTAATGAACTAAATTGTATTAGTTGAAAAAAATATTATCTAATTAATATTTTGATCTAATTTAAAACATAATTTACCCGTACAAATAAATTAGATAAAAAAGTAGTTTTGAATTAAAATCCGGTATTTTCACTATTCATCCAAAATGATGTTTCTTAGAAAAAACCGAAAAATTATCCCTAAGATAATTTGAAAATTCTAAATTCAAAAATGATGTTTATTATATCAAATTAAATATCTAAATTTTTATGAAATTAATTTTATTATTTTTCATATAAGGCCATTTAAAGAAGTTCATTTGAGAAAATTGTATTTTTAAACATATATGGACTTTAACAAAAATTACATCATTAATTATAAATAGATTTTATTTATATAAAACAATTTTAAACACTATTTTATAATTATTTATTACTATTCATATAACTAATTTTAATTTTTAGTATATAATTATATCATTTAAATAGTTTTAATTGTATAATGATATAAAAACATTGGGGTTGTGTGTAACATATGCCAAGTCGATGATCTGTATAACATACACCTCGTAAATGTTCTATGTAGTGTAAAGTGATTCAATCCCATGTGAATGGAATGTTTAACTTAGTGTATTGTTAGACAAAAATAATAATTAAATTTATTTAAGATAAAAACTTCATAAAAACTAAGGGTTTTATAAGGACCCTACCTTAATACTGTACATAATCATGAATTAAATGAATAATTCACATAGAGGATCTTTTGAGGTTTAGAGTTTTAGAGAATTAAGACATAACTATTACATATCAAAAGATTACAATGTAGAAACTTCTACTATGTTTCCATAAAAAAAACCCTTAAAAAGAAACATGTCTAGTTCCATGTTTTAGATAGCATGTCTTTACTTGATCCCATCCTTGACTATATTCATCTTTAAGTCCTGTGGAAAACATTTCAAAAACATGGGATGAGCACAAAAATCCATGTAAAGGATACAGAAATAAGGAAAACTATTAGTTTTTCAAAACAATAAGTAAACCATGGATACTTTATCAAAGTAATACTTTTCACCTTTATGAAGTTGTAAATACTCTTCACTGAATAAAACATCCCCACTTATCCTTTGTATCCAAAATATTACCATAAACCTATATAAAGAACACATAACATATAAAGGTAAGTTGTGACATATACATACTTAAATGGAATAACCATACGGTCGACTTCCAAACATATCACTACATGGAATAGCCATACGACCAACTTCCATACCCAATGCATTGGAGGTTATAACGTAACCACTCGTCCTAGTATTCACGACACCACTCGTCGTATGTTTTATCATGTAACCACCCGTCTAATGTCCAAGTACCATTACAAAATCATAATACATAAAAAAAATATAATGGAAAGAAAAAATTTCCACATTTCAATCATAATATATCACTTAAATATATTGACATAACAAATCCATTATCAAACCCTTTTTCAATATAAAAATACCTAAAATATTACATGTTATTTATTTTCTTTTAAAAACATTACAGCTTGTTAAAGAAGTCAAAGGTCAAATAGTACTGAGGGCGGTGGAAAAGTTCATTGTCACCGTGTACGTTAAAAGAAACATTCCTTTTTGTCGTTTAGTAAAACGCTTCATAGAAAAAGATTCCCTTTGAATGAAATGAAAATTCAAAGGTGTTTATACAGTTAATAAAATAAAGTCTGGTATTAGAACAAAATATTCCTCAATGAAAGGAGATTGAGACAAAGTCCCTTACAATGACAGTATCTTTTGATTAAGGATAAATCAATTACATAATTATGTGTGACAAAATAATAAACAAAATATAAGTGGATATTAAGTGTAAAAAATCATAGGTAATTCACACATATTCATAGAACGACATATTCATGGAGTACAATTTTAACCCAAAGAATCAAAATTGGGTTAAGAAGTTCCCTTGCAAAAATTTGACAGCCTAACGACGTCACTTCAAAATTTAGAAAATGAGTTGATGAGAGATAAAAAGGGTATCTCATCACTTTTACATTAAATTTATATCCATAAGGATATATGAGAACATATCCCAATGTAATACGAGGTAAATTAAAATACATAACAAAAAGAAGTCTTTTTAAAGAAGAGGAGGGTCAAAGGTCCCCTTGCCGATTTGGGTAACTTTCGAAACGTACACCCCATGGAAGAAGGGTCATACAATGAAGATGTAAATTCCCATAAATGAAATTATATTACACAAATAGTATCATAATGGGAAGTACATACACCACTAAAAGGAAATGGTGGAAAATGTAGCATAAATATCACGAGAATGAAAGTGAGATGAAAAATCTAGTATGAAAACTTGACAGCCTAACGGCGCCACTTAAAACATCCAAAAATGGATTTATGAGATCAAATAGGGTCTCTAATAATATGAACATAAAAATTAAATTATTAGTAATATAAAATAACATTACAAAACATAATAAAGATGAGATTAAAAGAAATGACATAAAAGAGAGCACTTAAAAAGAAAGAGAGAGGTAGGATCCCTTAGGAAAATTTGACAACCTGACGGCGCCACTTAAAAATTATTAAAAAGAATTGTTGAGAGTAATAGGGGGTATCTAATCATATGAAAATAAAAATTAAATTATGGTGAATATAAAATAACATCCTCTAGAATATGAACATGGAGAATAAATAAAATGACATAAAAGAGGGTATTTGAAAAGAAAGGGAGAGGCCGGATCCCTTACCTCAAGTCCGACTTGTCTTGTTAATTTCTTTATATTCCTGAATAATAAACTTTGGTCAATTTATAATTTATTTAGAACATACTTTAAAGATTATTATTCAGTTCATATCACATATTATAATGTTATAATAATTTTTTAATAATGTGAGTTCATATCAGACGTTTTTGTCGATATTTGGTACACAAGTCAAAAATGAACTTGTTTGAAAATGATTGTCCATGTAGTTATAAGTAAATCATCTCCAGCATATTATTAATTTTTTAAATATCATATATTTCCAGTACATATTAATTTTATAATATTCCATAACATTTGGAGATAAAATGAAATGAAATGTACTATTCATGGAGACGGTAGGTCGTACGTACACATGAACGCTACTTTCATTTTTTTGTCATACTAATGGAATTAAAAATAAATGAGAGATATATATATATTATAATTACAGTATAATATATATGTTATATAGGTCACATATTTTAATTACTTTCATTATTTATACATTCCATGTATTGCATGAATGAGTCACATCACTTGAGGGGGAGGTAGTCCACACTGCCTTGTTTGAAATTATCGCCTTTAGACAACATGAAAAACATAAAGGTATATTTTAAATATAAAATACAGAAACATAGAGAGGGAATAAATATAATATATATCATATAAACATAGTGCCATCATAAGTTCCACCATTAGAGGTGGTAGGAGAAGATATAACAATCATCGTTTCGTGAGGCAGTAAATCTCCATCCACAAAAACAGTATGTTCTTTAACCATTAGACGGAGGTGTGTATAAGTGTAGCTCGAATCCTTCTCCTAACAACATCCTATTATATTTATGATACTGTTTTTGTCACAAATTAAAAGAATAAAATGAGTTTAGGGGGTTGGAGAATCAAAATAAAACAAAATAACACAAGTGAAGACATTACCTTTAAATCGGGTAACTCCTCTTGGTTTGAACCAAAAGGCTTTCTTGAAGGGCTTTCTGCCTAAGGTAAGGCTTCTAGGATGAGGAGAGGGATGTGGAGAGATAAAATGGTCAGATCTTGGCCGAGATAATGGCTTGATAGGTGTGGGTAAGGTGGTAGAGGTGCAGGCCTTTTATAAGAGGATAGGAGGGGCACTCCTGGATGTTATAAAATTTTAATTTATTATAAAATGGTATTCGGATTTTAAAGGGACCAAAGGATATATTTCGAGGCTAAGATGATAATTTTTCGCAATACACACATCCAATAGGTTTGTGAAAAGTTTAAGACTAAGATGTTACCCTATCTGCTCATTTTATTTAAAGCATTCATTTATGAGGTAATCATTGCATCATCGCGGTATCATAAATAAATTAATTTATATAATGTATAAAAATTATAAAAAAAATAATCTTATGTAGGATATCTTTTTATCTTTCCAATGAATATTTATAGTCAAATATATAATTGTATAATCCCATGTAAAATTTTATTTAGTAAAATAATACATGTTTGTGACATTTTTATTTTTTCTTTAAATAAAAAGTTATTAATCTCATTTTCTTACCCAAGTGGCTCCATGGAGTCCCCAAGATGACCCATGGATTTTCATGGTCTGCCATGAATCATAAAATAAGGATAGGACATGTTTCATTGTCATTTCATATTATTATAAAATTAACTTTACATTAAATTACACTAATTACCTTTAATCGCGATTAATAAAACATAAAAGTTACTATTCACCAAAAAAATATTTTAATCCCATTGAACCACATATTACATCCTAATGAAAACCATGTATGTCGGATTTTTGAAATTCAAATCACAGAGGTGGTAAAATTTCATTTTAACTAAAAATCAGTTTGTTAACTACCACTTAGCGGTTTCACTATTCATCAAAAATTGAAGTTTCTCAGAAAAATACCAAATATTCACCCTAAGATATATTTGATATTCCGAATTCAAAAATGATGTCTATTTTAAAAAATTCAAAACATATAAGTTTCATTAATTAATTTAATAATTAAATCCCATTGTCAGAACAAATAGCTTGTTTTTATGAAACAATATATATCAAAATATTGACACTAGTTTAAGTCCAATTTCAAATTGAAATTAATTCCAATGACCACAATTGGATTAAATGGTAAAAATATATTATAATTTTACTTTAACACCAATCCAAAAGATAATATAATCATATAAATAAATTAGATTAAAAAGATGTTTTGAATTAAAATACAACAATTTTCACTACTCATTAAAAAATGATCTTTATCGGCAGAAATACCAAAAAATTTCACGAAGTAAATTTTGATGTCCCGATTCTAAAGAAGAATTTTATTTGGTCCAATAGAATGTATAAGAGTGAAAAAAACTATATTTAATGAGGGTTCTCCATCAAAAGGCGATAAGTCCACATTTTAGTGAGTATCTATGCTTAAATTTGAATTCTTTTCTTATTTTAAGCCTTTATATTTTATTGGATAACTGTAAAAACATTTAACAAACATATATAATAATATATTAGTTATTTTTATTCATTCCCACCATTACAATGGCTAGGCATTAACTATAATTTAAAATAATATTATTTTATTGTTAGAGTGCAAAGTTAGATTTCCAAAAAACTCGTTGTTGCGTATTGGGTACGCCTTCGAGCATAGCGTTCCCTTTAAATTAATATTAACATTTAATTCAGAATATTGGAAAATATGAAAAAGTAATATTCTTTATTTACCTGGGATGTTACAGGTTTTACAATTTTTTCTTGCCTAATAATCTATCGAGCATGGTGTTTTTTAAAAATATCAATGTTTTATATTCTACCCCCATAAAATAAATTTTTTCCTCCAAATTTTAACACTTTACTAGTAATAAAGGTAATTATAATAAGAAATTACATTATAGAAAACTAATCTCATAAAAAGGGTTAATAAAACTTCCTCTTAAAAAATAGAATGGTAAAAATTAATGTCATCTCAAATAACACATTTCTAGGTTCTGAAGTATAAGATCATTTGCGAGAAGTGAAAATATAGATATTAAATAAATGTGTAAATAATATTGGAGTGTTATATTGTTCATTGATCATTGTAATGTGAATGATCAAGAGAAGGTTAAAAACTAAAAAAACATAAATATATGGTGAATTAATAGACCATTGATTCATCACATATGAAGGTAATAAAAAAATTGTTTCAATATTATTTTCCTACAGTTGAAAAATTATTTTACTATCAATATATAGAAAAAAACATATGTTATATCTTTTTATTTCATAAAAACTATTTCAACCTTTTATTTTGATTTGATAAAATTCCACATCACCTATTACTCTAAGGAATGAATACCCAATATAAACTTTTATATTCTTTAAGAACTAAGATTTATGTTTAATGGATTTTAAAATACATAAAAGAATTATATGTTTTCCTCTAATATATATTAAAACTTGTTTGGTTAGCACAAAGACATAAAATACCTAAATTTAATAAAGAAACTAATCTCAAAAGTTCTATAATAAACCTAAGGATTAACAAAGATAATTCCTTTAATAAATAATCTAATATCCAAAATAACCTCAATAACCTCAATCTGAAAGATGTTTTAGACCTCCATTATTATCTCATGCCACTCAACATACATCTCCAAAATTATGATAGCATTCTACCCAAATAATAAAATACATTAAACTAAATATATATACGTGTGTGTGTGTGTGTGACTTTTTGTGTCATGACCCAACAAAACATTTCCCAAAATATCATTAATAACTTTATAATTCAAAAAATTATAAAATAAATTGATCCTATAATATGTTTCCCAAAATCAAATTAAACGTATTCAACAAAATCATTTATATAAAATCAATTTCATGCTAACTAATAAATTACATTGGAAAGTGGTAGGTGTTTGACCCCTATCTCCTTTCAGCTGTGGGTTCAATCCCTATGTTCTTTCCAGATACATTTAGTTATCACTTTTAATGTATTTAGTCCTTTTTATAAAATTATATTAATATAATTCCTATAAAATTCCCAGAAATAAGATGAACATCCTTAAAACAAAATTAACCATCAAATCGGTTTTTTAAAAATAATTTTTTTCATATTGCTTAATTTTTTCCACAAAAAAATAATCATAATTGACTATAATTACCTCAACATCAAGAACATACCAATGAATATAATTTCCTCAATCATGTGTTTTTCTATAAAATATCAAGCTAAAAATTAAATCACCTTTATAGTATATTTGTTATATTATACATATTCATGAAAATACATAAATAAAAACTATTACAGAAAAATATTTCTCATTTTAATGATTCTTTTAACTATCATACCATTGGTAAAAATAATACACAAAATTATTCTAAAGATTAAACACCAAGACTATTAAATCGTTCCACTATATTGATTTTAATAACATACACCCTTAGTAATTAATCCTTTCATTAGTTAATTTACAAGGATAATGACCAAGTTCCCCACATATATGAAATTTAACTACTAGTGGTGCCTTATGATAAGCATTTCATTCTTTCAACATGTTAACTAGACTCTTTAGTTTTATCAGTAATTATCTATTTGTGGCCTCCTTTCCTAAACAATAATAATCTTCCAGTTCCATTAATAAATTTTTAATAGTGTCTCTTACCACGTTTTTTACTTGTATGAAATTGAATCTTATGTTCTTTATCATATTTAACACATTAAATTCCATTATATATTATTTATTTATTATTTGATGTGATTTGAAATTAAATTTTATTCTATTTTTAAATTTTAATTCGAGATATCTCCTTTGGAATGGTCATAAGATTCATAACTTTAAATCCCATTATGTTAGGAATCTTGTTATGGAAATCATTAACTTTATGATCACATTGCTTTTTGTAATGATTTATATTTTTATCATTATTAAATAAAAATAGTAAAAGAATCTAGATAATAAATAATTAACATAAAAAATGTGGTAATTATAAACTTCTATGAAATAACTAATAAATTATTAGTATTTCATGAATTATGAGTCGCAAGGTTTCAATCGAGGTTATATATGGTGATTTTTACTATTGTGTTTTACAATTAAAAAATTTGTTAAAGATCTTCATGATGGTTCATAAAACGTTTTCTAAAATTCCAAGGCATATCACCTTGGAGTGTCAAGATAGGTCGAAAGTATGGCTTGTTGTTATAAACCAGGTGTCAATATAGTCTAGATCAAAGTTCCATTTTAAGATTCATTACCCTTGGTTAAAACTATTATAAATACATATCCAATTCTAGTATCTATATAAAAAAGTATTTTGTTGGAACCCACTCACTCTATACATCAACTAAATTTAAGGATATTTTTTTATAGTTTTTCATATCCTCATAATTATACCTTGGGTTGTTAATCAATTTTTATAGTCTTAATACCCAAAAAACAACTAGTCCATGGTATGATACCAAATATAGTGACCCAATCATTTTAAATATATTATTAAATGATGTATAACATAATAATCTATAATTTAAACCCAATTATAATGAGGTGTTGTGTCTTATGAAGATAGGATTCATAATAAATCAATCTGCTTTAAAAAATTATTTTATTATACATAAATAGATCCTAAATCCTCTTGAACTCATATAACATCATGGGAGTAACCAAGAGAATACATAAAAATAAGGTTGAGATAAAAATCCCATTAAGTGAATAAAAATAACAATGAAACATGGCATATGTGTCAAAGGTATAACAAGATATCATAAAATATAAGGGTCATTAGTAATCACATGGGATGAAAAAAATACTAAAATGGTATCATAAGATCATGTAATCATAGGAAATATGGTAGAAACATATAACATGGAATAATATTGAGTCCAAAAAAACATCCTAGATAACAACACTTGTTGGAAAGTCATATAATAGAATTTGTTTTCTCCCTAAGACCATATATGATGTTTCATGATACAAAAATCATTACCCAATGAATTTGAGAGAAATCTAGATGCACCCATAACAATAAGTTCATGATTATGTCTATCTTAAAAAAGACATTAATCATAATGGATAAAAATAAAAATTACCAATGGAATGAAATGGGTTTCATAATATTGTGTCGTGTCATAATAAAATGAAATCAAATAATGAAGGCATTTGAGAGATGAACATAAGGAATGTATTAACATTTCAAATTAAGGTATAATATTATATTTACATATATGAGAGACATGTATACTTAATTTATAAGAAAAACATGACATAAAAGGTTGTCTTCATTGGTGAAAGAGTCTTTGTATGATTACATGGAATATTTATTGAGATAAATAATATCTTCACTATAAAATCACATATTAAAATTATAAAAATTTCCAAACTATTACAGATAATATTATTTTTAGAAAGATACAAGAAAAATTATAAAGGAATATTCAAATATAAAACTGTTCATGATATCAAGATATTCTATATATCTCATGTATGTATAAAGAAACATTCCTTTCATACTGTTTCAAAAAGGGTAAAAATGCACCATTTAGAAAATGAAAAAATGGTTCCTTTTAAACTATTTTGTAAAAAGTAAAACATGGGAAAAATTCCCTTATAAATAATTTAAGTAAAGTTTTAAATATTCATGAAAATATTTTTATAGTATATTTATATGAAAGAAAATTGATTTTTTTTAAAAAGAGAAAAATGACGCCAACTTTTCTTAAAAATCATTTCTTATTAATATTAAGTACCAGACAGAGAAAAATCCAAATTTTATTTTAAATTCATATTAATAAAAAAGGATAATTAAATTATTTAGTTTTATTCTTCAATGATCAATAAATTTACTACAATATAAATTCAAGCATAAATAATCACGATTAAATTGGGATTGAAATGTAAATGCTTAACTATTTGGTATCATTTTGAATCATAACTCATATGAATGAAACATAAATGTTGTAAAAAATTATCGTGAACTAAGAATTTTTCATGATTAAATATGTAAATCTATATTATTTACAACATTTAAAATAAATTTAGTTCATATAATAATATGTTTTTTTGAGAAAAAAATATTTTAGATTAAACCCTTATCATAATTCCAAACATTTTCATGTTTGTATTTTATCTACCATATAATAAATTTATCTAAATTATTTCTTTTATTCATAAAAATTTTCCAGGTTTTATATATTTTATTTTTACCATTCACTTTACTTATTTTAATTACATATTTAATTACTAATTTTGTTAAGTCCATGTCTGGTGATTTGAGGATGCAATGTTCATGTTTTCAAAATGGCATCGATGTGTTCAATGTGGTTTAAGAAGATATTATTTCATTACATCTAGAATCATAATCATTTAATAATTATAATATTATACATAAAATATAATTTTAATACAAAATGTGAAATATGAAATTGAAAAATGGACTTTGTTACAAACATGGAGATGGTTGGTTATACGTATACATATGTAACATTTCTATTTTTCAAAAATCATGATGGATATATAGTTTGATCTATTTTTCCATTATATAAATCTAATTATATCATAAATATCTTATTATTATTTTTAAATAAACTTACATATACAATCCATGTGATTTAGTAATTAAAAATGAATCATATCGCTTTGTGAGGCTATAACACGTCGTACACACAAACGATGTTATCATTTTCCAATAGATAGTAAGGTAAAAAGTATATGATATGTTAATTTTATAGAATAATTAATATGTAATGAATTTCATATATATATATATATATATATTAAATCTATAATCATGAATAGTCATGAGATGTAATGATGGAAAATAAATTACATCAGTTCACGAGGCCATAGTCCATCATAGACATGAACGATGGTTTTATTTCCCATTTGATAGAATAGGAGGTGGATAAATACTTTTTCATCAGAATAATAACATATAAGTATATATTATATATTTTTATTATTATATTATACTTTTCAAGGCATAATTTATGAGGTATAAAGAAGAATCAATTAGAAGAAGCTCAGTGAAGATGATTAACTTCTCTCAGAAGAACCTTCTTTAGATCACATATTAATTACCGTATGGTTGATATTTAGGTGTGGAAATAAGGTCTAGAATTTAGATAAAGATTTTTTGGAGGGATTTTGATATGGTATTTTCAAGTCAAATGGCATGAGTGGTTTGAAGAATTTAGGGGAGGTGTTCCATTTTATAATTTAGGACATGGAGTATTTTGTAAAATACACAAAACAATTATATAATGGGAAGTGTCCCTTAATAAAAATGCCTAAAAATTGAAAAATAAAGTATTGGAGGAGATATAATTTTTATCCACACATATACCAAAAAACATAAACATGTTTTAAACACATTATCCACTTTGTCTCTAAGGTAACTCACTTTTACCATTTTAATTTTTCTACCATGGTAACAATTTTTCAACAATTTTTAATATTCATAATGAATGAAAACTATGTTGGAATTATTTTATAATATAAATTATTTTTATTAAAAATATTTAATCTATGTTATCAAATTCAAATCACATAAGTGGTATAAATTAATATAAAAATAAACCTGCAAGCACAACAAACATCAGTTTTATGAAACAATCATTCTTCAAGGAAAAGAAGATTTTATATTGACGATATGAATAGAAATAACCATTATATGAATTTAAATTAAACAATATTTATATCTATATTATACATTTCAATTATATAATTCATCATTAGTGGTTATTTTAATTAATTATAATGGAGAGCCATTATCCACATTAAAAAAATTACACAAAAATGAATTTTTAATCTTAAATATAAACATATAATAAAATCCATTACAATTGTCATTTTGAAACACCTTGAATTTTTATGAATTAATTTTTTTCCAATAAATTAAAATTATTTGATGACTTTTTTTATAATGTACACTAAGTTAAGATTAATTTATTTGCAACACCATGTTAATATTATTATACACAGAACATTTAGTTTAGCTTACATTAAATGAATTAATAAGTATTAATTTGTTTCATGAAATACTATTTTTATATTTCAATATACGCAAAATAGATTTTATATCTCATTACATGCAATAGTGATTTTAAACAAAATGTGACATATTATTAAAAGATTATTATAATTATCACTTACCTATTGGAATGGTTTATTTCAAGGGGATTAACAATTTTATGAAAATATTTTTTATTCATGTTTGTAAATTGAATTCTATAGTAACCAATTAGTAAGAAATGAACATAATGGATAATTGAAAATAAAGAAATTCCATTTTTGAAAATCTATTTTTCTAGGAACAAACACGTTTTATCTTAAT
Source organism: Viscum album (assembly GCA_963277665.1). Lineage (NCBI taxonomy): Eukaryota > Viridiplantae > Streptophyta > Magnoliopsida > Santalales > Viscaceae > Viscum > Viscum album. The sequence continues at coordinate 27,062,345 of OY728123.1, read as the reverse complement.
AAATTAAAAAAAATCTCTTAATGAAAGTTATTAATAAAATATATACATATATATAATATTCAATAAGATGTTTTTAAATTCATCCAAAAGATTTTATAGTCATAATATATGAATAAATATATTTTTATGAATAAAAAGATGTATTTTTCTAAAAGGCAAGTTTACCAACTTTTAATGGCGCACTCATTTTAGAAATAAATTTTGAAACATTTTTAAAATTTTATAATAAATAATAAACTTCATTTTTGAAATCTTAATGTAAAAATTCCCTTATCGATATATTATATTTATTTTCTAAGAAGATTCATTTTTTGGATGGATGGTGAAAAATACTGAATTTTAACTAAAAACTATTTTTTCATTTAATCTATTTATATAATAAAATTATATCATTATTTGGCTTTAGAGAATATATTGACAAATTATAAATATAATAATCGAATTTAGGTCATTTTAATCAATTTAACCTTGAAATTTTATATAAAAAACATTCCAAACTATTGAAAATTTTCACTTTAAAACCCCTCTTTCTCATTGCCTCTATGAGATTAATTTTAAATTAAAATTTTCCAATTATCCGATTGAAATTTTTGAAAATGGTTCCATATTTGTAATAATAAAAAATATATAAATTATATTATGGTAAAATTAATTCATGACAAGAAATATTTGGGAAGTTAACTAAAATTAATTACAGTGACTAAGGTAAAAATGAGTTCACTTAGTTGTTAAACCATAAACATTTGCTGTCAAACAGCCTAGAAACCGGTTGAAAAAAAATTAGCCATATTTATACTATATACCATATTTCATCAATATTTTACCTTTATTGGATGGATTATATTTATGGGAGGCCTCCCAATAGTGATTACCTTTTGATATTTACAAGAATGACACTTCACCGCAATAAAAGGGAACTCGCCACACTCACTTATTCACACCTCTAAAGCCTTTTGGATCATCAAAAACCTGATAAAAGAAACTTCAAACATCCTTCCTATCAATATATTTTCCTAAATTGTGTCATAAATCCATCCAAGGAATCCCGTTGGTTCAAACTTAAAGATGTTACCCAAAGAAGAGGTAACATTCTTTAATAAACACCTTTGTTTTATTTTTTCCCAAACACTTCAATTATTATTATATAATTATTATATAATAAACTATGAATATTAAATATACTTATATGTGATAATTATAAAGTAATTACCCAAAAATTCACTCTCTTCCATCAAATGAGATATGCAATCACGGTTCGTGTGTACGGCGGACTACCACCTTGTGAATCAATGCCGAAATTCTTCCATTGACATAATTAAATATTGGGAATACTGATGAATTTAAATTTTTTCTAAGATATTTATTATATTTAGTATTTATGTATTCTTATATAATTCTTACATATCATGTACATTTATTATTCCCCTTTTGAGAGAATTCAGTAATGTCATTCGTGTGTACGTTTGACAAACACATCTCAAAGGGATGCGATTCATTCACGATTTAAATGAAACAGATTAAAGATGGGTTTAATAGAAATATGAGACATAGAAAACCTAATAATTATACATTAGTGATAATATATATCATTTACTTTTATTTATTTAATTATGATAAATAAATATAAATACTTTCTATACATATGTACGGATTACCGTCTCGATGAATGGTGTATTTCATTTATATTTGTATATAATATATATTATTATTAATATATATATATATAATGAATATATATTATATTTATGTCATTTTTTAAATTCATTATATTATTAAATCATGATCTATGTAAGAGGACCATGAAAAAAAAGTCAAGACATGTATGAAAAAAAGTGATTATTACATGAAACATAACATTAACATAGAATTGTTAATAAATTGTTAAACTAAATTCATAAGTAAATAATATATGGAATTAAATATATTAAAATGGTTTTATTATATATTTATGATAAAATTATGCTTTTTATATAGGATTTTTTAATAATTATGACTACTATCAAAACATAATATAATAGGCTTTTTAGTCTCACATTTATTTCTTAATGTATTTTTCCTTATTCACCACTCATTTATTTTTTGTGTTGTATATACAACCCTATTCCATTTTATATCATAGATTTACTTTATATCATGACATTATAATTTTAAATTGTTTTTATTTTTTCATGTGTCTAACGATTCAAAAGTTTCTCATGTATTAAGGGGATTTCTGGTCACACTTTTATTTATATGAGACTTATTCCTTATTTGATAACAATTTATTTTTAAAGGTGTATATAATTCCATATGACATGTTATATCAAGAATTTAATTTCTTTTTAATTTTTTTAAATTTTTAAATGATGTTATTCTTTCACGGGTCTCACAATTCAATGGTCACTTAGGTGGTAAGGGATTTAAATCTCACTTTTGCATCCACGATACACATGTTATATTCACCACATATTTTATTTATGTGGTGTATAAAAAGGAAATTAATTTATTTTAGGATTATTTGTATTAAGATTATTTGTAATTACATATTAATTTTAGGATCACTTCATCATGTTCTTTTCAATTAATGTGTTTCCAAATTTGTAAGATATTTTTCTCTCAATTTTCCTTCATTAAGAGACATCTTAATTTATGCCCCTATATTATTTTACGAGGTTTATATACTTCCAATTTGACACTATATATCATGAATTTCCATTTTTTATGATATTTTAATCTTCATGTAATGTTATTCTATCTTGGTTATTATGATTCAATGTCGCCAAATATTTAAGAGTTTATTTCTACAATATCATCATTTCTCTGTATTTCTTATGATCATGACTCCATTGATGAAATATTATTATTCATATAATAAAAATTCTCATGAATTTTTTTATCCTATTATTATTAATTTTTTCACTGATTAATTTTACTATTTTCCTCTCTTTGGTACATAAGATAACTAAGATAATGTTTCTAATAAAGTATGACATTATTTCTATCTTTGGTCAGAATTCTATTTTCTTTCAAAACATGTTTTCTAAATATGTTCACCCAAATAGTCTACTATTCTTTGATTATTTCTAAGAGACATTTTTTCCCATGTTTTACCATTTCAACAAAGGGTTTTAAAATGAAAATTCATGACGTTATCCAATCAATGAACTTATCTAAACATATTATATTATAAAATCAATGTTCTTCATGTATGGATTTATCTTCGATCATGGTAATTATTTCACTAAAGGTTCCCCTTATATTTGCATAATTTTTTAAATACTATTTATTTCCTAATATTATATAAATTCATTGTTTTTAAATGGGGTTTTATATAATTGTGTTTTCAAAAATGTTTTGTGTTTTAAAATTCACTTTTAAAATAGTAACAAATATTTTCCTAATGAAATTTTTATAAATGATCCATAATAATAATTTTCTATCTAAGATAACTTTCTTGGATATAGTTTATTCATTACATGTGTTATTATACACGTACACTATTGTTATTATATATTTAAATTAATTATTATTAAGGTAAAATGTTATTTATAGAACCTAATTCCATTCGCATGTTATTATATAAAGGAATTATGATGAAACATGGCTCATTTCCACATGTTATGATATGAAGGTAATGAAGACCATAAATTTTTATGGGTTATGATATTATGAATTCTTTAATCTTTTGGGGACCACATATGAATGATTTTATTATGTGACAGGTGGTACCTATATCTCCCTCCACTAAATTGGGTAAATATTTTTATATATCATGAGATAGGCAAGACTGGAATGGGAAGTGAAATTGGTTTAGTAATAAACAAAATAGAATGGGATGTGAACATAGTTCAATAATACAACAGTGTAATGGGAGGTGAACTAGGTTTAGTAATACATGACTGGAATAGCTTGTGATATTTTTCTTAGAAATATAGGATAAGAATGAGGAGTGAACATGGTTCAGTAATACTTGATTGGAATAAGGAGTCAACTCAGTTCAGTAATATTGGTTTAAAATGATTACTGAACTCAGTTCAGTTATATAGATCGAGAATGAGTATTAAACCCAATTTAGAAAGACATGGAATGAATGAGGAGTGAACATGATTTAGTAAATGAATTTGTATGTTGTGATGTTCCTGGCAGTGACACATGACAAATATAAAATTATTTTTTATGCTTATGTGTATGCCCCAAATTCTAGGTCGTATGCCTATGTTATGATATCATGAATAATTTTCTTTGAATATATTATGATTTATGTGTTATGAACATCCAATATTTATTCCATGTTTCTATATTATGATCTTTGATATTAAGTGTATGGTATTAAAATGTTATGATCATGTTCTCATAACCTTATGTTCTTCTTATTCATATGCATCTCCTTTATTTACTCTTATTGAGCATCTAACCTCACCCTTTATTACGTTTACTTTCCCCATGTTATGATGAATGGATTTATGTAGGAGTTATTTATGGAAATATCATTTTTTGAAACATTTAATTTCATTCAGTATGTTAAAATATATTTTCCATTCTTCTAAAGGTACTAAGCTATTATGGTCCTCAGGATAATGTTTTTCTAATACAATGAATATTCATCAAACTTATGTAATAAGTTTGAATGTTAATATTCTTTCTCTATAGTTAGTATCAAAAAAAAGGTTTATTCAACCATTAAAAACTAAGATGAGAAAACTTTAGTGAGATCCTTAGGGATATTTCTAAGGAACTATCTAGGGATTCCTATAAGGGGACGTTAAAGGATGAGTTAAATAATAGTATAATGCACTCAAATTTTGGTAAAGGATATAGATAGTGGTTTATTAGAAATACATTCCTTTATGTATTTTATAAGTTTAAATGTCTATAGAACAAGTATATATAGGGGTAACAACCACGAAAAACACATTATTCATCAAGAATCAGTCAAGAACTGGTTCATGACAACAGTCCTTATTGCACACCTCGTTGGAATATACTTAGGGATATGATTTGAAAATTCGAAAAAAAATTATGAACCATTATAATTGATTTAAATACATTATGATCATTGATGATATATGATATTCCTATGGCTTCATATATTTAAAATATGGTGTTATAATTTAGAATTCCAATAAAAAATATTTCATTATTATGTGGTTTTATTTATTGTTATGTGTTTCTAACAACATTATTTCTGGTTTTAATTAAATGGAGGGAACAATAAGGAACTGGGACAATGTTGGAGGTAACAGACAATTTTCTGATGAGCCGTAATGTTTTATGATCTCTAGAGTGAACGATTTTGTGATCATACCTAGTCAGTTTTCATAGAAAATGATTAAAAATGTGCACATAAATAAAATCTCATACTCACCAAAGAAGCAAATGAATGATTTCACTAAGAATTTGGGTAATGGGGAATATTGAAGAAAAAAGATCTAGTTTCCTTTTTTTAAGAATGTGGGAAGAAATATAGAATTCGATGTCTTAAAGTAACAAGAATATGTTTTTACTGTGGAAAATAATGACACAGAGAATGTAACTAAAAAGGGAAAAGGAATAGTTTATATAATTAAATGGATGATAATAATGGCCTCCCTAATGTATCATCGACTTTAAAACACATTAAATGATGAAGGTATGAGCATTATTCAAATATATATATTAGGGGGAAATATCATGATAGAAATTGAAAATGTTGTAAGAGTAATGGCCTTGCTGATGATGATGAAAAGAACACAAGTTAAATATTAAATGTATGTTCTATTACAACAGTTTTGATTATAATCATGATTAAATTTATTTTAATTAATTTTTCATATTTTAGGAAAGTGGTATTATGGAATAAGTTTATGAATCTAAGGTGAGGGTTTAAGTAAGAAGTTGGATGATTGAAGTGTATATATATTGGAATTAAATAATTATGTTATATGAATCATGAAGTATATAATTTTCAATAAAGATTTGAAAAAATATATTGAATAGTTCTAATGACCTTGAAATTTTAATTAATGGAACAATGATATTTTGATCAAGGTAGTGTTACCCTTAATGTCTTCTTGCTGTTGAAAAAATTATATTTATCTTTGATAATGAATGATTGATATAAATAATGTAAATAGGATAGTATTGATGACCATATATATAATAAAGTATTTATTGAATTTGGTTTCTGTTATCACAAAAGAGGCTCATATCATTTTTGGATTTTAGTAATGTAATGACCCGAACTGTAACACCCCGAGATTTTATGAAAAATATTATTTTTAATTTCATTAATGTCTTGTGTTGTACGCTACAACAAAAGGAGCTTACACAACACGCATCATTGACTTGCCTTTCATTACACGCAATCGTGACCTTCTTCGATAGCGTGTGTAGTACGCAATACCGAGTTTCACTAAACAACGATATGCTTTTAAAATATTATTAAAACTAGCCGTTATGAATATTAATAACAACCTTTTAAACTTTTAGAAATTTTTTCTCTCAAAATGGACTTCATTTTTGGATTCGGAGTATCGAATTTAGCCTAAGGTGAAATTTTGGTACTTTTCGGATAACTTTCATATTTTGATGAATAGTGAAAATTACTAAATTTTAATTAAAAACAAATTTTTTAATCAAAATAATTAATAGTGATAAATTATGATTTTGGGTGGTTTTAAAGTATATTTAGAATATATTTTTACCATTTAATACAATTTTGTTCATTGGACATAATTTTCCAATTAAACCGAACATAAACAAGTATCAATCTTTTGATAGTTATTATATCTTAAAAACACGCTTTTGGTTTTGCCAGCAAGAATTAATTTTAAATTAATTTCGGCCACTTCTGTGTTTTGAATTTGGAAAACTGGATTCCAAATTTTGAATCAGGATGTTAAAATTGTGTAAATAGTTAACTTTTATTTTTAGACATTTTGAATAATTACTTCGGTAAATATTTTATTTACCATGGTTAAAGGGTAAATCCGGTAAATAAGTGATAAAAAATAATATTTTAATAAAACAAATTACCCAAATACACGTGATAACCTTATTGGTTGATACATGTTCTACCATGGGCATCTTTGGGTCAATTTGGGGACCCCATGGTGCCACTTGTAAGTGATAGGGACACATTATCTTAATTAAGTAAAAATGAATACAAAAATCACACAAGCATATATCTTTCAGAAAAACAATTTTTACATAGGGTTATATGTGTTTTATTTTCGACTGTAAATATTCATTAGAAATATAAAACGATTTCCTACATAATGATATTTTATTTATAATTTTTAGACATTAAATAATATAATTTATTTATGACACAATGATGATGCAGTAATTACCATAATAGTGAAAAATTAAAATAATTGATATTATAAATACCCAAATATATATAATTGGAGACTTTTAATGAATTACAATAATTTTATAGGTTACTATGACTTTTTATTAATGATTTAATCAACTTTTTTCGAATTAATAATTATTTTTTGAGTTTCACAAAAATCAACTATTGAATAGTGTCAAAATTGACATAAAATAGTTTTTAAAACAAATATTATATTATTGATTGTTATTTTATTCCTAAAAATCTAAGGTTCGGCCAAATGACTTAGATAAGGTTATATATATTAATAATAAACAACTTGGGGTTCGTTTGTCTTGTTATAGTTTGTTTATTAACCTTATAGTGTAAGAACACAAGAAGACGTGGTAAAAGTAAAATTATTTAACTTAATGTTAAGTCTAAATGATAAGGTTAAAATAGGAACCTAAACTTGTCTAAATTATATTTTATGAGATTATTTAGACCCATCCCCACCTTATATTATAAATAAATTAATTTGGAGATATTTAAAATAGAATTTGGCTTTATAATAAAATAATATTTTTAGTTATTCCAAAGGTGTCCCTCTCCTCCCTTATAAAAGGGCACCTCCTCCCTCTCTTCCTCACACCACATTGAGCCTTCATGCTCGGCCAAACCCTTAAAATTTATTCTCTCCACTTCCCTAGAGACATCCTAGAGGTCTCGGTCTTCTTTAAAGACCAATTTTAGTGCCCTAAAAGGAGGTCTCAAAGAAGCGCTTCAAAGAAGAGGTAATGCCCGTTACCGATTCTTTGATCTTTATTTCTTATTCCAATCCTTCTTCTTTAGTTTTTTCATCATGAAGTAATAACATCAGTATCACTCATATACTGATATGTTATTATAAGTACGAAACAACCCAATTTCACCATCTATCCATCCTATGGAAAATGAAATCACCGCGCGTGCGTACGTACGGAATACCGTCTCCACGCCATGGTGTAATCTATTTTCCACCACCACCTAACTTGGAAGGGTATAATGGTGTAAATAATAACTATATATGATTATTTTAAAGTTCTATTGGTTCTGAAATAGTATACATACACTCCAATACAGTCCCACGATCATGAGAACGATATCTTCGCTCGTGCGTACGTACGGACTACCGTCTCCACGACGCGATGAGATTCATTCTCCATGTTAAACAATCATGAATGACTATAAAGTATATAAGTAATCATGAAATATATGACATAATAATTTTACTATATTTATTTGTATATATATGTATGTCATCTACTTAATTCCATTCAACTCAATAAGGAAACGAAAACAGCGTTCATGCGTACGTACGGCCTATCGTCTCCATGAACGGGGTATTTCATTCCATTTATCGATCTATTATATATATGTATATTCTGAATATATATTATATATAAATCATGTTCTATATTCTGTAATTAAGTAATAATGATCTAAGTAATCATATGAATAATTACAAGTCAAAACACGGACGACAAATGAAAATATTTTACCCAAAACGCTCTTTAACATGGAATTTACAAAAGAACGGGTAATATAAAGTCATAAGTGAACCATATATGATATCATAACAATGAATATGATTCTGTAATAAGTCAATGACATTATATAAATTAGTATACAGGAGATTCGGACACTTACGAAGCAAATCGGTCCTAAGGTAAGGGAAAATCACGCAATCTCAATTTTTATCCGAGATTGTTTATACACCAGAATTTACTGGGGTGTATTTTATCATCCACATCCATGTTTCATCAATATGTAATATTGTTTCCATCCACCTAAATGTTTTTAAATCCAATTTTACCCTTCGGTGAGTTTTTAGTAAAAGATATGAAAGGTATCTTTTGTTGTTTTTTCGTACGAGGTACTTTTTGACTTTTCCGACAAAAGTACGAGAAGAATGTTTTTTTATCTTATACGAAATAAATGGATTTTTAAAACATTATTTCCAAGAATCTTCCTTTACAAGTTTTTAATTTTCTTTTTAATCAACTTCTTTTAGTTTAAAATTTTATGACATGTTAAGAAAGGAAAATGTTTTTGAAATGATGTTTTCCTCAAGAATGGAGTTCAAGTATTTTATCAAAATTATTTTCCATATAAGATAATATAGGGTTCTGTTTCTATCCCTATTATTACATTGATTTGATTATGTTGTTATGGAATTATTTTTATGAATTACTTTATCTTATATGAATTGTTTTATGATGTCATGATGTTTAAGAATCTCATTATTATTACATGGGTTATCCAATGATGTATGATTTATGATTTTGTGGCACACATAAGAATGGTATCATTATGAGATGGGTGGGACCTGTATCTCCCTCCAATGCATTGGGTAAAGATTTTATATCTCATGAGATAGACATGGCTGGAACGGTGGGTTAAACCGGTTCAGTGAAACAGGACTGAAACGAGGATTGAAATCGGTTCAGAAATGGAATTTGTTCGCTAAGATAGTCTTGGAAATGAGTCTTGACTACTATAAAATGATTCTCTATGATTATGTTTGTATGCCACAAAGTTTCATGTTTTATGTTATGATTATTGAGATTACATTTCACTTCTATGATTTATCCCATGTTATGATATTATGATCTCTTTTGGAGGTTAAGATTTCCAAATTATTATGTTCTTATGAATTTGATGTGATTGATATTTATTTTGTTTACCCTTACTAAGAATTTGATCTCACCCTTTTATGTTTTCTTTTCCCCAGGATATAAAGAAAGGTTTTAGGTAGAAAAAAAGGAATATCTTTATAGGAGATGTTGAAGATCTTTCACCATGATTAGAAGATTATATTTCGAGTTTCCAAATACACTAAACTATTACGGTCCTGGTGTGTGTGGTTTTGTTATGTACTAAGTATTCCGCAAAAGTAATGTAATGTCCATGTACGTCAATTTTCGGGTCTCTGTAGTTGGTATCAGAGGAAAGGTTTAGACAACCTTGGGAAACTAGGATGCGAGAACTTTAGTGTGATCCCTAGAGATATTTCTAAGGTATGTCTAGGGATGTCCCTAAGGTTAAGTATAAGTATAGGTTATAGTACTAGAATTAAGGTAACCCAATATGTTAGATATTGAAGGTACTCCTCCTTTATTGTGTTGTTTTCCCTAGCATGATTTTTTCCTCTCACACTATTCTTTTTGGGTTTTATATGATGGCTGGAACCCGAAGGAACCGTGTTGATCAATGTAATTGAAAATGCAATGATTGTACTCCTGAACAAACAAATGTTATGGGAGATGGAGTGAAAAATTTTATTGATATACTTACACAAGCTATCAATCATTCTGGACTTCCAAATGAGCAGAGAAGGGAACAATATTCTATTGAGTCCTTCATGAGCAAACGTCCACCTTCTTTCAGTGGGTCTTCTGATCCACTTGTTTCCGAACAAAGGATCAGTACTACTGAAAAGATATTTCCAGTTCATCAATGTTCTGAACATTATAAAGTCATCTTAGAAGTATATCGTTTGGAAGGTGATGATGATCAATGGTATAATCTTATCAATAATATGAGTCCAATAGATGAAATTGAGTCCATGGAATGGGACGAGTTCGAGAACTTATTTTTCAATAAGTACTTCCCTCGTATTCTTCGAACAAAGATGGAGAAGGAGTTTCTTGAACTAAAGCAAAAGGATGTTGAATCTGTTGGTATATACGAAGCGAATTTTACAAGGCTTGCAAGGTATGCATCTAGATTTATCATCCAACCTGAAAGTAAAGTTGATCAATTCTTCAGTGGCTTAAAACCAAATCTTCGAAGGGCATTAGCTATAAGATACTTCAGTAGCTATGAAGAAATTATGCATTGTGATATCAAGGTAGAAATGGAAGTTGGTGTTACTTATCCATATCATAGTTTTGGCGGGAAACGAAAGATGGAGTTCAAGGAGAAATCTCAGAATAATGGTGAAAAGAAGATGAATGTTTCCTTATGCTCAAAGTGTGGAAAGAAGCATGGTGGAGATTGTCTTAAAGGGACAAGTAAATGTTTCAAATGTGGAAAGGAATGTCATCAGGCATTTGAATGCCGCAATGATGGAAAGAAGATGTCTAATGATGCAAACAAAGGAAGGGATACACAGAATGAACCTACTACACTTCAATGCTTCAAGTGAAAGGAAATGGGGTATTATGCTAATAAATTCCCTAATCCAAGGGTTAGTGATGATCGACACGAGCAACCACTTAAGGCACAGGACAAAGGGAAGTCACATGAGATCACCATTGGTGATGTTGAATATGAAAACGATGCGATGGAATGATTAAGTGTTTATGTAATGGGATTCCAAATTAATGTTGTATATAGTATCGTGGAATATTGGAATATTTAGGTATTGGTCTATTGTGGTTTTCAATATTTTTATGGTACCGATAACCATGGAAAGTGATTGAGATATTTTTGGAAAAAAATATGATATGCCCATAATGAATGGATAATGAAAAAATGAAATGTTTGACAGTATTCATGAGCTCGTGATTGTTATACGGGCTAAGTGATATCATGGTTTGAGTATATAGCATTTTGAAGATTTTGGTATGTGGAAAGTGTTAACTTTTAACTGCATTCATGTTTTCACTAAGGTTCAATGGGTATACATTTTTCAATAGAATACATGATTAAGGCCTTCGAACGTTTGTAATGTGACAAACAAGACATATCTTATGATATATGGGGATCAAAGATGGTATTAACATGCTTCTTATATGAAATCTCTGGTAATCGTTTTCACTATAATATGACAATGGACTGCAATATTATGGATAAGCCTAATGATTGGAATGGATTATGTTGGACATAAGTTAGTATTGTTTAAGGATATAGCCTCTTTTGATATTATTGATGGGATGATATATTAATGTAGTTTTAGAAAAAGGACAACCTGTAGGACGGGCTACAACCCATCGCGTCGGACAAGGCAGTGGGAATCGAACCCACAACCGAAGTGCGACTGGCCTTTATTGCCTACCACTGGCCTACAGGAAGTCCCTGTTTAGTAGAAACTAGTTTTATTATATTACGCAGTATGATATATGAAGTATAAGCCCATTTTAGGAACCATATATGATTAATCTCACTATAGATGGACTTATGTAGTTTTTTATAACTTTTCAAACCTTTTGTTTGAGACAGTTGGAATGACCCATCATTCTGTCACATGACCTGCTAACACATCACGAATGACAAATTCAACTTCATTTCTTTAAGAGATGAAGTGTAAATTGTCCAAAGAACGACCAACGGTGAGACTATACCAAAATCACGAAAGTATTTCTTCTAATTCCAATTTCATCAACTTTGGGGAAATGATCTTGAAAACCAAATATGTTTCCATAGTTCTCTTATATCAGATGAATCAGATGGTACCTTAGATCGTCACAAATTTATGGCTTTGTGATTTCTGGCTTTTCCATAGCCATGTTCTCTACCACTCTCCATCAGAACATGACGGTTAGATTTCTCTTCTATATCCATATTTTCACCTATGTGGAAACCCAGTGATTAGTTTATTTGGGTAACCGTTATGTTTCATACTTTTGTTTTTAAAAATTGGTTTTGATATTCCTTTTTACGATGTGGGTTTATATTAAAGAAACTTTCGAATAGTAAACCATTTATAACCCCGATGAATTTCGAGGGCGAAATTCAATTTAAGGGGGGTAGAATGTAACACCCCGAGATTTTATGAAAAATATTATTTTTAATTTCATTAATGTCTTGTGTTGTACGCTACAACAAAAGGAGCTTACACAACACGCATCATTGACTTGCCTTTCATTACACGCAATCGTGACCTTCTTCGATAGCGTGTGTAGTACGCAATACCGAGTTTCACTAAACAACTATATGCTTTTAAAATATTATTAAAACTAGCCGTTATGAATATTAATAACAACCTTTTAAACTTTTAGAAATTTTATCTCTCAAAATGGACTTCATTTTTGGATTCGGAGTATCGAATTTAGCTTAAGGTGAAATTTTGGTACTTTTTAGATAACTTTCATATTTTGATGAATAGTTAAAATTACTAAATTTTAATTAAAAACAACTTTTTTAATCAAAATAATTAATAGTGATAAATTATGAGTTTGAGTGGTTATAAAGTATATTTAGAATATATTTTTACCATTTAATACAATTATGGTCATTGGACATAATTTCCCAATTAAACCGAACATAAACAAGTATCAATCTTTTGATAGTTATTATATCTTAAAAACATGCTTTTTGTTTTGACAGCGGGAATTAATTTTAAATTAATTTCTGCCACTTTTGTCTTTTTAATTTGGAAAAATGGATTCCATATTTGGAATCAGGATGTTCAAATTGTTTAAATAGGTAACTTTTATTTTTAGCCATTTTGAATAATTACTTCGGTAAATATTTTATTTACCATGGTTAAAGGGTAAATCCGGTAAATAAGGGTTAAAAATACTTGTATAATAAAAACAATTACCCTAAAACATGTAATAACCTTATTTGTTGACACATGTTCGCCCATGAGAATCTTTGGCTCAATTTTGGGACCCCATGGTGCCACTTGTAAGTGATAGGGACACTTTATCTTAATTAAGTAAAAATGAATACAAAAATGACACAAGCATATATCTTTTAGAAAACCAATTTTTACATAGGTTTATATATGTTGAAGTTTCGATTGTAAATTTTTATTAGAAAGATAAAAAGATTTCCTACATAATTATATTTTATTTATAATTTTTAGACATTAAATAATATAATTTATTTATGACACAATGATGATGCAGTAATTACCATAATAGTGAAAAATTAACATAATTGATATTATAAATACCCAAATAAATATAATTGGAGACATTTAATGAATTAAAATAATTTTATAGGTTAATAGGACATGTTATTAATGATTTAATTAACCTTTTGTGAAGTAATAATTCTCTTATGAGTTTCACAAAAATCAACTATTGAATAGTGTCAAAATTGACATAAAATAGTTTTTAAAACAAACATTATATTATTGATTGTTATTTTATTCATAAAAATCTAAGGTTAGGCCAAATGACTTAAATAAGGTTATATATATTAATAATAAACAACTTGGAGTTCGTTTGGCTTGTTATAGTAAGTTTATTAACCTTATAGTGTAAGAACACAAGAAGACACGGTAAAAGTAAAATTATTTAACTTAATGTTAAATCTAAATTATAAGGTTAAAATAGGTACCTAAACCTGTCTAAATTCTATTGGATGATGGTATTTCGACCCATCCCCACCTTATATTCTAAATAAATCAATTTGGATCTATTTAAAACCGAATTTGGCTTTATAATAAAATAATATTTTTAGTTATTCCAAAGGTGGCCCTCTCCTCCCTTATAAAAGGGCACCTCCTCCCTCTCTTCCTCACACCACATTCAGCCTTTAAGCGTGTCCAAACCCTGACAATTTATTCTCTCAACTTCCCTAGAGACATCCTAGAGGTCTTGGTCTTCTTCAAAGACCAATTTTAGTGCCCTAATAGGAGGTCTCAAAGAAGCGCTCCAAAAAAGAGGAAATGTCTGTTACCGATTCTTTCATCTTTATTTCTTCTGCCACTTCTTCTTATTTAGTTGTTTCATCATTAAGTAATAGCATCAGTATCAATAATATACTGATATTTTATTATAAGTATGAAACAACCCTATTTCACCATCTATCCATCCTATGGAAAATAAAATCACCGCGTGTGCGTACGTACGGAATACCGTCTCCACGCCGTGGTGTAATCTATTTTCCACCACCACCTTACTTGGATGGGTATAATGGTGTAAATAATAACTATATATGATTATTTTAAGGTGATATTGATTCTGAAATAGTATACATACACTCCAATACAGTCCCACGATCATGAGAACGATATCATCGCTCGTGCGTACGTACGGACTACCGTCTCCACGACGTGATGAGATTCATTCTCCATGTTAACCATTCATGAATGATTATAAAGTATATAAGTAATCATGAAATATATGAAATAATAATTATACTGGATTTATGTGTATATATATGTATGTCATCTACTTAATTCCATTCAACTCAATAAGGAAACGAAAAGAGCGTTCATGCGTATGTACGGCCTACCGTCTCCATGAACGGGGTATTTGTTTCCATTTATCGATCAGTTATATATATGTATATTCTGAACATATATTATATATAAATCATGTTTTATATTCTGGAATTAAGTAATCATTATCTAAGTAATCATATTAATAATTACAAGTCAAAATATGAACGACAAATGAAATGATTTTACAAAAAACGCTCTTTAACATGGAATTTACAAAAGAACGGGTAATATAAAGTCATAAGTGAACCATATATGATCTCATAAAAATAAATATGATTCTGTAATAAGTCAATGACATTATTTAAATCATTATACAGGAGGTTCGGATACTTACGAAGCAAATCAGACCTAAGGTAAGGGAAAATCTCGCAATCTCAATTTTTATTCGTGATTGTTTATACATCAGAATTTACTGGGGTGTATTTTATCATCCACATCCATGTTTCCTCAATATGTAATATTGTTTCCATCCACCTACAATTTTTTAAATCCAATTTTACCCTTCTTTGAGTTTTTAGTAAAATATATGAAAGGAATATTTTGTCGTTTTTTCGTACGAGGTACTTTTTGACTTTTCCGACAAAAGTACGAGAAGAATGTTTTTTTAACTTATACGGAATAAATGAATTTTTAAAGCATTATTTCCAAGAATATTCCTTTACAAGTTTTTAAGTTTATTTTTAATCAACTTCTTTTAGTTTAAAATTTTATGACATGTTAAGAAAGGAAAATGTTATTGAAAGGATGTTTTCCTCAAGAATGGAGTTCAAGTATTTTTTCAAAATTATTTTCCATATAATATAATATAGGGTTCTGTTTATATCCCTATTATTAAATTGATTTTATTATATTGTTATGGACTTATTTTTATGAATTCTTTTATCTTATATGAATTATTTTATGATGTCATGATGTTTAAGAATCCCATTTTTATTACATGTGTTATGCAATGATGTGTGATTTATGATTTTGTGGCACATATAAGAATGGTATCATTATGAGATGGGTGGGACCTGTATCTACCTTCAATACATTGGGTAAATATTTTATATCTCATGAGATAGACATGGCTAGAACGGCAGGTTAAACTGGTTCAGTGAAACAGGACTGAAACGAGGAGTGAACTCGGTTCAGAAATGGACTTTGTCTGCTAAGATAGTCTTGGAAATTAGTCTTGACTACTAAGAAATGATTATCTATGATTATGTGTGTATGACACAAAGTTTCATGTTTTATGTTATGATTATCGGGATTACATTTCACTTCTATGATTTATCCCATGTTATGATATTATGATCTCTTTTGCAGGTTAAGATTTCCAAATTGTTATGTTCTTATGAATATGATGTGATTGATATTTCTTTTGTTTACCGTTACTGAGCATTTGAGCTCACCATTTTATGTTTTCTTTTCCCCAGGATATAAAGAAAGGTTTTAGGTAGAAAAAAAGGAAGATCTTTATGGGAGATGTTGAAGATCTTTCACCACGATTAGAAGATTATATTTCGAGTTTCCAAAGACACTAAACTATTACAGTCCTTGTGTGTGTGTTTTTGTTATGTACTAAGTATTCCGCAAATGTAATGTAATGTCCATGTACATCAAGCTTCGGGTCTCTACATGAACTGTTATAAATAAATTTCCCCTTGAGATTTAATTAAATATATTATTATGTAATATGGTTATAGAAAACAATAACCTCTTTGATTTTATTATATGATATCATATTTAAAATACCCTCATGAATCATTATGATTGATAATATATCCTTAGAACAATGATCACATTATTAGTATAAATATATGGTTTTAAGAAATCCATTTGATCCAGAAAAAGGAAGTGATAACCTCAACTAGTAGGATCAAACACTATGAAACACATTTGTCAAAGCTTCTAAGGGAGATAGAATTTCTGAGATTTTCCCTTGTCCAATACCAAGCTAATATCTAATAACATTAGAATAATTGAAACAATTTATGGTAGAATTTCATGTTCCTCGATATCACGGCTTGAACCATGTACATAAAACCGCACCATGAAAGTATCACAATCAAGCGCTTTATTTTTTGGGAGTTTTTCTATTGTATTAAACAGACATGTATCAATACCCTAGTAACATGAGAATATAAATAATTTTTTATTTAATAATGAATATATTTTAATCCTATTATTTTTACTTTATAAATTATTTGTATTTTGATAGAATTAAACAAAAATAGTATTTTGAATTAATTTTGAAATTTAATTATGGAAGTTATTTTGATGAATTAACATATTTATGATATAAATAATATTTTAGTAAAATATTTTGGTTAAATAATTCTTATCAAATGATCACATGATTTTTATGAAGTCAAATGTAATTTTTATAAGGGTTTGAAAAATATTATTTCAAAAAACAATCATTTATCAATAATTTAAATTATAATTTTAAAAGTTAAAACAAATATTAAAAAAATCATGAAGATAAGATGAATATTATTTTCTGAATCATAAAATCAAAATTATCCAACGGTGAATTTTTTCATAAATTTCTGAGCAAGTAGAATTTTTGGGTAAACAATTAAATATGGTATAAATATATAATGTGTATTATGGAATCCTAATAACCTTATAGTGATGTAATAAATAATATAAATGGTATCCACGACTAAATATATTTTACCCTTTAAAATAATTTTATTTTATTTTTAGTTTTAGTTTTTTATAAATACTTTGTGAATCCTCCAAATCCATTAATATATTTTTGTGTTTTAAAATCATTTCTTTAAGGGTGTGATTCCCTTCCACATAAGAAAGGGTATTATTTCATTATTATCATCCCATACCCTAATAAAATAATTAAAACCAATCCTGTTTTTTAGATACCATGGGTAAAAACCATTGGACAGTTTGTGGTTTTGGTTATTTTATTATATAGAGTCGTATACCTTGATTTGAGAAATTATAAAGAAATCCCCATGCATTTCCTATATTTACCCACCTAGGATCCCATTTCTCTTCACTAAAAATCCTTAGATAATTTACTTACTCTATTCTCCCCACATTAGAGTCCTCATAAGGTTCCCCCCATCTTTCAAGAATCTCCTCCCACGAAATTGGAGTCACACACTAAAGTAAGGGATCCTCCTCTTGTATTATTTATTAAAGATTCATTATTATCTTAAGACTTATAATTCCAATTCATAATGTTGGGATATATCATTCTATGTTCCAATTTCTGAACATTTTATATTAAAATTATGAGAGACTCATTTATCTCTCATCTACCAATTTTATGAATTTTTAAGTGATCTTGTTATGCTGTTGAAATTTCGATGTGATTTTTCGTGCCAAAATAGTTATGTAGTGAATATCATACCCACTTCCTATCAATGGTTTTCACCTTTATGATCTTATAATTAATTTAATTGGGTATTACATGTAATTATTCTACACTCCTTGGTCATGTAATAAATTATAATGATCAAATAATACATGTTGTAGGATTTATATGGCATACTTAAGCATTAGAATGAAATGAATGTGATAGGTGTGTCGAGAATTATATAACACTCAAATGAATTGGGTAATGTTTAGTATCGTGAGATTTCATGTTGGGACATGATTTGAACATCGTTACTTTATGGTAAATTTTCTATCATGTTGTCTTGGTAGTTAACCTTCACATATGGTTATTATGTTTTTTTTCAAGTTGACGCCGCATTTCCCATGTTGCCTATATGATTATCATGTTATATAATGTCTCATTTTTCATGATTATGATTCATGTTCATTTTTTATATTCCTATTGTCTAACATGTATTATTCACCTTTTGTTGTTTCATTTTTATTCCTTTATATGCCTTTATATATCAAACCTTCCCTCTGTATGTTTCCATGTTATCCATTGTAGTTTTAAAATCCATGGAATTTTAGAAGCTTTTTAAGTAATTTTTTCAAACTGTTTTTGAATCCCATTTTCGAGATGTCAGGTTTTATACCTAATTCCCAATTAAAATGTACTGATTAATTTTTCAAGTTGTTTTATTAGTACATTTTTGTAATAAACCATGAATTAATGTGTAATAAGGATTAGGTTTGTTATATTTTATATCAAAGGAATGGATTTTTTATTTTTTGTATTATGATTAGAAAACCCTAAAAGAATCCTTTGGGAAAAGAATAAGAATAATAAAACATCCCTAAATTTTGGTAAGTATATATTAAGTGGTTTATCAAGAAAATTTATTAATTTATAGATACTACAAGTGGATGTGGATCTGGTATAGTTGTACATAAGCGTAAAACCTAAAAACATCACATTGAGGTAGACATGACTAAAAACTAGTGCATGACAATGGGCCTTCCTAAATAAATTGTTTGACACTCCCAAGGAATATTATTTGGTAAATTCATAATCTAATTACAAACCATTATTAACGGAACAAAAAAACAACCATAATAATATTTTTTGAGAAATATATCATGGATAAAAAAGATTAAAGCCTAGAAATTTAATAATTACGGAAATACATGTAATTTATAATTCATTTATCTAATTTCA
This sequence comes from Viscum album, assembly GCA_963277665.1. Lineage (NCBI taxonomy): Eukaryota > Viridiplantae > Streptophyta > Magnoliopsida > Santalales > Viscaceae > Viscum > Viscum album. The sequence goes on along the minus strand of OY728123.1, from coordinate 27,042,362 downwards.
TTGGATTCTACTTTAAGTGCATATAAGTTTGGTGATACTCATCCCTAATTTTTCCTTTATTTTTTCCAATGGTCGGAAATAATAAGAATTGGGTAAACCATCAATACGACGAGAAATGTGATGACTTCCCCAATGAGATATCCAACCCTATGGGAGAGGTAATAAAAAAACTACAGAATTAATTAGTTTCATAACATAAAACAAGATCAGGTGGAGTTTCCAAATCAACAGAAAAAAAGCCTCAATTTAGAGCTTTATTCAAAAAAGGAAATTGGATTTGAATGGGTCATCTAATCCCTTAATCATAGATTAATGGATCAACTCCATTGAGAGGATATCTTCCATTCTTCAATATTCTTAGAAAGAGAAGTTTATACTTTTGTTTATCATATGGTAAGAGAAACCAATCTCTGGGGGATGTTAATCATGAATATGAATCCAGAGGAAGATATTGATGTGATGGGTTTAAAGGAATTATGTAAAAGAATCGATAAATATTTTCCTTGAACTCTCTATCATAAAATGGAATGGTATTTCTTTTCCCTCAAACAAAAACAAGTTAAATCTATTAGATTGTGAGAGAAAAACATCACAAGACTTGCACGATACACCAATGGCTTTTTCGTTACCCCTGAATGCAAGGTTGAAATCTTCATTAGGGGGATAAAAACTAGTATAAAAAACACCTTGTAGATACGTTTTTGAATATATATAAGGAAATTATCTAATGTTCCTTCAATGTAGAAATGGTGATCAACAAATATCAAGGGTATCATAAGGATTATAAGGGGAAAGTGGATTATAATTCTAATGGTCTAATGAAGAAATTTAATGGTGCTAATATATTTTAATATCCCACTTGTCAAAGGTGCAGAAATAAGCACCGTATAAATGTTCTATGGTTGATGATGAAATGATTCTGGTTTGGGAAGGAAGTAAACTAAGATAGAGATTACTGACATGAGAAACCCACCAATGCAATAGAGGAAAGGAATGATCCATTCAGCACATTATGAATTTTTCAATGCTTTAACTTCAAGGAACCATGGAACTTTGAAAATCAATTCACTAATACACGGGATTCTGGTGACAACCAACAACCATCAAAGTAGTAAGGGTGATATTTTTCTATCATAGATATAAAGGTGGATCCCAAAAAAGAATAAGTGATAGGTATTCTAATTTTTTATTGAAGAATAGCTAACACATTTTTTTATTCTGTTTCTAGGCATTACTTTGAATCATGAATGTCTAGTATAACTATTTAAACACCAACAAGTATAATCAAAGTAGAGTTGTTGGTGAAAATGAAAAATGGGGTAATTATTGTTTCCTAATTATATAACTCCTACCCTATTACAATTTATAGGTTGAACTTCCTAGGGAGCCTTTTCATACTCCCCTTGGTGGAATTTGATGCAATTACAGACATGTTTTATTTATCCCTATATTGATCAAACATAAATTGATGTAAGAAGGAAATAACTCTCTATATTGCCAATAGTCCACTTATTCTATACATGTTCAGAGAGTATAATTAATCGTCTATAGAACTATAATCTCAAAATGGATATTATTGACCTTTGACAAAGGATATCTAACTCAAATGATTTATTTTATTAAAGCTGTCATCCTTGAAGACATTTCCATTATGAGGAAATACACTGATGTGTTTCCCAAGGAATTTACTGGTCTTCCTCCTTTCCAAGAGGTTGAATTTTCAATTGATCTTATACCTGGGGTGTTAAAATTATCCAAGACTCCTTTTGGAATTGATGTTGTTCAACATGTGAATCTAAAGACTCAACTATAGGATAATCTAGATAAAGGGTTCATATGCCCAAGTTCTTCACCTTAGGGTGTACCAGTCCTCTTCGTCACGAAGATGGAGCAATCAATCTTCTTTCTATTGATTATCGTGAGTTAAAAAAAGATATTTATAAAGAATGATTTCATCTGCCATGTGTTGATGATTTTTTTGTTCATCTATATATATCATAATACTTCTCCAAGGTGGATCTTCAGTTGACATATTACCATGTTATTGTGAAGAAGGAGGTTATCCCCAACACTTTTTTTTGTAAAAGTGACAAGTTGTATGAGATGATAATATTGCCATTCGGACTCACTAATTCTCAATAAATTTTCATTGACTTCATGAATATATTTTTTATATATTAACTATAAAAATATGTGGTAATATTTATAGATTATATTATGATATTATCCAATCCTATGGATGAGAATGAAGAGAATATATGCACTATTCTAAATACCTTGTAAAAGGAGAAGCTTTATTTCTTGTATTGAAAATACGAGTTCTGGTTGAAGGAAGTATCATTCATTAGAAAAATCGTTATAATAAATGGGATATATGTAGTCCCTTCAATGAATGAATGTATTGAAGTATGGTTGAGGCCATAATTTGTGATAGATATCTATAGTTTCCTTGGATTATTTGCATATCGTCTTTGATTTTTTAGAAAATTATCATAATTTTCAAACCCTATAACCAAGATAACTTCAATGGGAGTCATGTTCTCTAATAATGATAAATGGGAAGATATATTCTAGGAGGTGAAGAAGAGTCTTATAACTGGAAAAATACTCACACTACCCACAAGTGGTGTACTTGTCATGGTATTCAATCATACCATAAATAAGGGATAGGGTTGATTGTTAATGAAAAATGAAAAATTCCTAGCCTATGATTTAATGTAGTTTAACATTGAACAAAAGAACTTCCCAATGAAAGATCTGAAGCTAGCTATTTTGATAACAACTTTTAAAATAAATATGAATTTTCTCTTTGAGGAGAAGTATGAAATAAATATAGATCAAATAATCCACAAGTAAATATTAACATAGAAATATTTGAATACGCACTAATGAATATGGTCAGAGATGGTCAATGACTATGAATTATTAATTCACTTCCATCGTGGGAAAGTGAATAATGTGGAAGATGCTCAATGTTGATAGGATCAAGTAAGTTTTCATTGATGAAGATTTAGAAGGATATGATATTCTTAGATTTGAAGAGGATAGAAATGGGAATCATAAAGGGACATCATCAATCATTTACCAAATTATTTCCCAACCAACCATTCTAAATAGGTTAAAGGATGTTAAAAAATATGATGTCAGAATTGAGAAAAAATGAGAAATTATAAGAAAATAGAAATTCTCAGTGTTTAATGTTAATGGAGAAGAAGTTGTGAGATTTCCATCAAGACTATATTTACCATCAAATCCTGAGTTAAAAGAGGATATGTTGGATGATGAAAATAACTCAACCTTCTTTATCCATCATGTAAGCACAACGATGTATCAAGATATCTAATAACACTATTGGTGGGACAATATGAAGAAAGAGATCATGGGGTATATATCTAGATGACTTTTATGTCAGAAAGTGAAGGGAGAAAGGATAAAATCCATGTGGATGATGCAACCATTATCCATACCGACATGGAAATTGGAAAAGATCACCATGTACATTGTAATTCATGTTCCAAATAAATCAATAGAAAATAATTATATATGGGTTGTGTTGGATCATCTTAAAAATACTAAATAGTTTATTTTTTATTCTATAATATTTATTAATCGATCAACTTGAGAGGATACACAATAGTGAAGTTGTGAGGCTACCTGGAACACAACTATCGATTGTATCTGATTGAGATCCATGATTTACCTCTATGTTCTGCAAGGGACTCTAACATGCTTTGAATACTCAGTTGATATTCATCAAGAATTATCACCCTTAAACTAATGGAAAATCTGAACAGAATATATGGTCATTGTGTACATGTTGAGAGCATTACTAATTGACATCCTAGGAGGATGGTATCAACATCTTCCTTTAGTCAGGTTCTCATACAATAATAGTTTCCAATATAGCATCCAAATGGATCCCTCTCAATCCCTTTATGGGAAGAGGGGTAGAACACCTACATGTGGGATGATGTTGGGGAAGGAAAACTGATTGAACCTAAAATGTTCAAGGAATTGTTTGACAAATTTAAGAACATTCAAAAACACATCAATGCTACTCCGAGTCGACAGAAGAGCTATGTTAACAATATGTGATGAGACCTAGATTTTTAAATTGGAGACATTGAATTCCTACATATATCTCCATGTAATAAAGACATTAGATTTTAGAAGAAGGGAAAGTCTATTCCAAGATACATTATCCTGTTTTATATCCTTGGTCTCATCAAAGTAGTTTCCAACCAACTATCACTCCCACCTTACATATCTCATGTATATGATGTATTCAATGTATACCTCTTTAGAAAGTACATAATAGAACTCTCACATGTACTCAATCTAGAGTTGGTACCATTTGGGCATGATATCTCATAAGAAGAGTAGCTAGTGAAGAACTTAGATCATAGAGACAACGATTTATGAAATAACACATTGAACCTGGTAAAAGTGTTGTTAAGAAACCACATGTTTGAAGAAGCAATTTGGTAACTATAATAAGTTATTAAATGGATTTACCCATACCGAATTTAGTGTGGAAAATGAAATTTTTTAAGGTGAAATTTCTAAAGGGGGGAATTTTGTAATGTCCCAAACTATTATAAATAAAAAATCCATGTGAATTAATTAAAAGTACTATTATTAAATATTATTATAAAAAAAATGAAATTCATTGGTTTTATTATATCCTTTGGGATTTAAAATAACATTAAGAATCATTACCATTGATAATATATCGATTGAATAGTGATCACATGATTAATATTAATATATGGTTTTAAAAATTCCTTTTAACACAGTCAAAGGAAGTGATGGCTTCAACCTATAGGATTGTACCCTATGAATCCCATTTATCAAATATTTAGAGGGATATAGAATATTTAGCCTTTTTACATGACCAAGCCCAATCTAAGATACACCAATATAAGTATGAAAGAAACCTATTACTATATAATTTCAAGCTCATCCAGATCATGGCCCAAACCATGTACAGAGAACCACCACATGAAAGTGTCACCATCATGCACCTTACTGGTATGGTGTTTCATGATGTATTAATGTGATGTGTATCAATAAAATAAAATAATTAGTATGTGAATTATTTTTTATAAATTAATGAATATATTTTCATCCTATTGTTTTTACATTATAAATGTTTTTTATTTTGATATAATAAAACAAAAATCATAATTTTTGGATAATATTCAAATTCAAGTAAGAAATTTATTTTGATTAATTAATTAATTTTTTCAATAAAAAATATTTTAATAAAATATTATAATTGAATAATGTTTATCAAATTATCATATAATTTTAAAAAAGTCAAATGTAATTTTTATAAGGGTTCAAAATCTCTTATTGTCAAAAAAATTCATTTCTCATTAAATGTCAATTATAATTTTCAATATTGAAAAAAAATGTTGAAAAATATTTAGATAAAATGAATATTATTTTTGAATTAGAGTGTCGAAATTATCAAATGGTTGATTTTCCATAATTTTCTAAGATAGTGGAATTTTCAATTAAAAAATTAAATATGGTTGAAATATATAGTGTCTATTATGACATCTGAATTACCCAAGAGTGATGTAATAAATACTATAAATGGAATAAATGAAAAAATATATTTATCCTTTTGAAATCATGTTATTTTAATTTTATTGGTTAATTTTACAAAGCCTCTTTGAATCCTTCAAAACCATTAATATATTTTAAGGTTTTAAAATCATTTATTTAAGAGTTTAACACACATTTACATAAGAAATGGTATTCTGTTCAGCCATTTATCTTATAAAATAATGAAAAACATTCCATTTTTTTAAAAGAATTGTAAAAAATGGTGTTTTGTTATTTGGCTTATTTTATTATATAGAATCCAAAATCTATGTTTGAGAAATAATAAAGAAATACCAACTTAGTTCCTATGTAAACCCATCCATGATAGAATTTATCTTCAATAAAAATTATTATGAGAAGTATTAAATCTTTCCTCCCATCTCTTGATTCCTTCAAGGGTGACCCCATGATCTCAATAATATCCTTCCAAGAAATTTTAGTCACACACTCAAATAAGGGTTCTAACCTTTTCCTCTTTATTCAATCTTCTTTATTCCATTATGCCTTCTATTCCCAAATCCTAATCATATGAAATTTTTCTCCATGTACCTATAACATCCCATTTTATGCCCAAATTATTAGAGACCCCATTATCTCTCATCATCCCATTTTATGAACTTTTAAGTGATGTCGTTATGATACCAAATTTTTACAGTGATTTTCTATGACAAAACAATTTTGTAGTTAATAACAAACCCATTTACCATCAAGGTTGTTCACCATTATGCACATATAATTCTATGACTTGGGACATACATGTATTTATTCAAGAATCATTGATCATGGAGTAAAATATAAAGATTAATGGATCCATGTTTTATGATCTATGTGGCACACATAAGCATGAGAATGAAATGAAAGTGACGTGTGCATTTGAAATTAAATAGCGCTCCAATAAATTTAGTAATGTTTAGTCTCATGAGATGTCATGTTTGGGAATGGAGTTAACCTGATTACATTATGTTACTTTTTTCATCATGATGTCTTGTTAGTTATCCTTGACCAATGTTTATGATTCCATTTTTAATATGTCGCCATATTTTTGCATGATACATTTATGATTATCATTCTATATCACATATCATTGTTCATGATTGGATTATTTATCCTTTTTTGATATTCCTATTGTCCAAAATGTATTATTATCTTCATTTTATGCCATTTTTGTTCCCTTACTGGGATTTATAACCCACCCATTTTCTATATATAACCCCCATTTATCCCGTGAAGTTTTAAATGTAATGGAATTTTAGAAGCATTTTAAGGATGTTTTCAATAATTTTTTTGTATCCCATGTTAAAACATTTTTCTTTGTACATAATTCCCAAATATACTAGAATTATAAATATTATTATGAGTAAATTTATGTAACAAATCAATAATTAATGTGTAATAATGAGAAGGGTTGTTATAATTAATATATAAAATAATATGTGTTATATATAAGGAATGAAGAAGTGCATATGTTTTAAAAAAATATCATGGTAATCTAGTTTATTACCTGGTTTAAAGAGAATATAAGATTAATTTATTCCCATTTTGGGTATATATAACCCAAAAGATAAATTATGATATATGGGGGGTCAATGTTAAGTTTTTTTCATAAATTTAGTGTCCTTCTTTCTAATGTTCTGGATTTTCCCCTTTCACAAGTGATATAATGTTAACTATTTATTTAATAGTTTATGTTAACAATTAGTTTTGTTTTAGATATTAATGTATTATCTCACAATTTGAGGGTTTATTCATATTGGATAAACCATGATAACCACTTTCTTATGATAACCAAAAAAATTTAAAATGACTTATCATCTTTTATAAATCATATGACTCGTTAGTGCTTTGGGAATAACAAATTCACCATTAGTTTTGGAGTACGAGGTGAAGTGTATAATTGGTCAAGGAAAAACTAAAGGGTGTTTTTGTTCATATAAAATGGAATGAAATCAATTAACTATATCCCAATGTAAAATTTCATCAACTTTAAGAGTATGATATTGAAGTTAAAAAGATGCCTTTTTATCATCAATTTTTATGATATCAATGACCTTTTCACACCGATTTAGGTTATTGTTTTTTTTGATAAATTTATTTGGATCATCCAATTTCATATTATTAGTGATATTTATAACTCACTATAATTATTTACACATTTATTGCATTTCCACATATAATATTTCCACCTATGTTCTCTTATGTGGTAAACAAATTATGGGTCACTTGGGGAAACCTTTATTTTTCTAAAATACCCTTTAAATAGGATGTTTTAATATTCATTTTTATGATGATGGTTCATATGAATGAAATATTAAATTATTTAAATATTAACTATCATGTTAAATTTATATGGTGAAATTCATTTTAAGGGTAGTAGACTGTGACACCCAATGTTTTTGTGATTTAATTCTTCTCGAAAAATTTAAAATTCTTTCATCACATGTGTTTCAAGTTATATGATGTTAATATTTCATAATACAAAACACCAATCTAACCTTTCACTGAATATAAAAATTGAGTTCATATTGTATTACAAACAATACTATTTGTGACTAATGTTACACAAAATACCAAGTTTATATTTCGATATACACAACTCTGATCTTAGCCTCCATTACATGCAACAATGATTTTAAATAAAACATGACATATTATAAAAATATTTTTATTTTTATGCCATAGTCTTTGGAATGGTGGGTAAAAAAATTATTAGAAATATTATGAAAATATATTTTATTCATGTTTATAAAATTAATTATTTTGGTAACCAATTTGTTTGAAATTAATGTAAATACTATTTGAAAATAAATAATTTCATTTTCTGAAGAACTATTATTCAACACACAAACACATTTTATCTCAATAAATTAAAAAACCATTTTTATGAATGTTTCTATATAAATGTATATATAATATATTAAATCAAAATTTTCACATTAATATAATATATTTGATTAAAATCAGAAAATAATAAAAATACTTTTTTGAATAAAAATATTTATATTTTTACAAGTTAATTTTTCAACATTTTAATGGGCCACTCATTTTAAAAATAATTTCTGACACTTTTAGAGATTCTATTTGATAAAATTGACTTAATTTTTTTAATTTAATGTAAAAATATATCTTATAGTGATATTTTTTTTATTTTTATAAGAAGTTTTTTATCTGATGAATAGAAGAAATACTAAATTTTAATTGAAAATTGTTTTTTAGGTTAAATTATTTTCATTGATAAATTATATTTTAATTTAGATTTAATTAACATTTAGATAAATTTTAATACATATTAATATAATTTAGTCCATTTTAATCAATATTAAAGTAAATTTGGATATAAAAACATTTCAAGATTTTGAAAATTTTAAATTTAAAAACTCGCTTTCTTGTGGAGACTACGTGATTAATTTAAAATTAAATTCTTCCAATTAATCATTGTAATTTATAAAAAAATATTCATGTTTTTTAGTCATTATAATTTATTATTTCTATATGTTAAAATTAGTTTTTTCACCAAAAATATTAATGAATGTCGTTAAAATGTATTACATTGATTAAGGTAAAAACAAGTTTACTTAATGATTAATATTTAGTCATAAGTGGTAAAATAACCTAAACTATTGTTGAAAACCTATTTTATGGGACTATTTTTACCATATAACATATTTTAGATATAATGGGCCATTATTGGGGGCACATAATGTAATGGAGACTTCCCAATAGTGTGAACTATGTGGTATTTACAAGAATGTCACACTTCCTCCACTATAAATGGGAACTCACCCATATTACTTATTAACACCTATAAATAATTTTTTAATCATTAAAATATTTCCCAAATCAAATCCCAACACCCCTACTCTTAACATAGAAATTTCACTTTGGGAAGGGAGGCAACCAAGGAATTCCTCAGTGCAACCAAACGGGGTTACCCGAAAAAGAGGTAATGCTCTTCAATGAGTACTTTTATTTTATTATTTATCCACCAATTAAATTATTATTTATTAATTATTATAAAATATCCTAGGTATATTATATATACTTAAATTTTGTTGTTTTAGGATTAATACCTAAATTTTCACACACTTCTATCAAATGGGATAGGAAATAATCGTTCGTGTGTACGACAGACTACCGCCACACAAACCAATGTTGTTCATTATTAGATTAAAACCATTAAATATTGGTAATAATGATGTAATTATATTTTATATATGATATATATTATTTTTATGATTTATTTTTTCTTCTTTATTTATTACATAACACATACCATCATGCTTTCTATTTTTAGAGAATACGATAACATTGTTCGAGTGTAAAGAGGAATGTCGCCTCCAGAGTAGATATGATTCCTTAATGCTTTACATGAAATGTATTAACGTTGGGTTTAATAAAAATATATTTTATATATTTCATAATAAGTCCAATTTAATAATTATATATATATCATTTATTTTTTAATTTCTCAATATGATAATGGAATGCAAATAGCATTCATGCCTACATATGACCTACCATCTCCTTGAAATTTGTATTTCATTTCATATTTATATATTTTATATAATATTATGAATAAATATATACTGAATATATATGTTATTTATATGATTTATTAATATATTTAAATGAATAAATCATGAACTAAGTAAGAGAACCAAGAATAACGATTCAAAACACGTATGAAAAACAAAGCGATTATTCCCAGAAACTTATCTAGGAAATGGAATTGTTAATAAATAGGTAATATAAAGTCATGTGTAAATGATATATGGTGTTAAATATATCAATATGGTTCCTTTATAAATTTATAATAATCTTATATTTATTATACAGGAGGTTCTAACATGTATTACGAGTGCCAATACTTAAGGTAAGGGGATTTCTATACTCACTTTTATTTCTATGAGACTTAATCTTTATTAACAACTCATTTAGGTTTCCTGGGTATATAATTTCTTGTGAAATTTAATATCATGAACTTTATTTATGTTATTATATTAAATTATAAAAAAAAATTCAGTCCTTCACGAGACTCATTATTCAAATGTTACTCAAGTAGTAATGGGATTTTTATTCTCACATATATTTTTTTAAGACATATGCCTTATTCAGAACTCATTAATTTTGTGTGGTGGATATAAATTCCTATAAAATCTTATATAATTATTAAATTTATTTCATGATATTAAAATTTAAATGGATTTTGTAAGGTTTACTAGGTCAAATACCCTGAGAGGGGGTGAATCAGGTTACGACAGATTAAAATGATTTCCCCTTTAGACCATGGTTCATTATTATACCAAACTATATTATATCTCTTTTCCATAGAAATTTAAGAATAGAAATTAATGAATTCATAGAACATGATGATTTTATTTGGTTCACCCTCACTGGGCTATGTCCAAGGATCATACAATGGTGTTGTTCCAAGGTACCAAATCAACTACAAGTGCCATATTGTTTAGAATGTTCGGAGCAGAATAAATATCTCTCTTAGTTTACAACCAATCATAATTTGAATGATCAATTCTATCACAGCTGAGTTTTTTTCACTAATAATTTAGAAGATCCACTTAAATTTAATATACTTGTACGTCCCTTCATTATCTCTAATAAATGCATCTTCCAATGTAGGTATATGGTCTATTGATGCACTACATTTATCCACTGATGAATACCACTTTATAACAGATTTATTGGGAAACTCCAAATATTTCACAAAACCCTTATTGCGTCTTTCATGCATGTTTTATGCCTTGTTCTCAAAATCCTCCACTTACGTGCAACTTCAATCTTATTTGAAACTCCAATTTTATGTGAAACTTCCTTAACTCTTGCCCAACTTTAATTCTTTCATCAAACTCCCATTGAAAAAAATTCTTACATAATCTGGAGCTTGGATTGTCTCTATGTGGTAGGTGTTTCGAATGAGGGAGTCATCTCTTATTTATAGGCATTTTTGAACCCTATATGGATGATTAGACATGTCATACAAGATCATGTTTGAGCATGAAAAATAATATTTGATATCACATAGGCTATGTATGTCCCTTTTGTGAAAACTCATATTTCACGCATTTTCTCAAGGATTTTGTGCACATCATTCATTTGACATATTTTTAGTTTTATATCCTGATACATTCCTTATGATCAAGTTTCCATTCTATCTTCAATCTTTCTCACAATATCATTTTTCAAAAAAATATCTTCCTTTTCTCGATTTTGAGGCCGAAGAATTTGGAAAACACTAGAAAATAGTTCCAACTTGTGTATATTATTTTTACACTACCTATATATCATCCATAACTTCATCATGGTTCTTGGTTAAAATATATTCTCAATAATATCTCATGAAAATGAAAACTAAACAAGGAAACCCTATTTGTTAACAAACACAATCAACCCAAAAATACATCAATGTTACATTGATGGATTTTTTCCCAACATATGTTTTTCTTTCACGGGTCTAACGATTCAAAATATACTCATGTAGTAAGGTATTTTAATCACACTTTTTACTTATATGAGACAACTGTCATATGCAACACAAGTTTCTATTATTTGGTGTATATAATTACCGTGAATAAATTTTGGGAATATTATAATTAAAATTATTGGTATTTACATATCCATTTTTGTATCTCTCTTTCATGGGGTTTGCTGTTCAAGTGTTACAAATTAGTATGTTTTTTATCTCAATTTTCATTCTTTGAGACACATGTTATGTTATTCACCTATATTAGTTTACAATGTTTACATATGGAAACATTGAAATTTTATATCATGAATAATATTATTTTAGTTATATTTAATTCTTAATGTAATGTTATTATCTTATAGGTATTATGACTCAATGTTACTAAAGTGGTAACAGTTTATTGCTTAAATCTTAAAGTTTATTTGGATTTTTTATGGTCATACATCCATTGATGAAATTTTATTATACATATTCTAATAATTGTAATGAATATTTTAATCCTATGGTTATTTATGAGTTATTTAATTTATTGAACCACTTTTCGTCTCTCTTGTTTTTAAGATAATAAGGAGAATATTTTTAAGAAAACCTGAATTTATTTATCTCCTCAGACTGAAATCCATTTTCTTTCAAAACCATTTTTTCTAAAAAAATTTATAAAAAATGTTATAATAATATTATAATATTTTTAAAATAAATTTTTACCCATATTTTTGATTATAAAATATTACTTTAAAATGAAAATTATTATCATTTTATGATCAAGGAACATTAATAAACATTTTACATTGTAAAAGGAGTGTTCAAAATGTACAAATTTATCTTCCATCATGGCCATAATATCATTGATGCTTCCTTTACAAGTTTAAAAATTTATATTTAAAGAAATTTTTATTCCTAATATTATGGAAATTTTTTGTTTTTAATGTGGTTTTCCATGAATAAGATTTTTAAAATAATATTATGCTTTAAAAATCCAAGTAAAATGGATATCTCCTTCATGAAATGTTTTTAGTTGATCATTACAAATTATTTTCCATCTATGTGGAATTACTTTTATATAGATTATGATTTAATGTGTATATTATCCAAGGGAACCATTCTTTTTCTTTCGTTGAATAGTTTTTTATTTATAATGATAAGTTTTTTATGAAACCCGATTCCTTTCATGGGTTATTCTATAATTAAATGATTATGAAACATATCTCTTCTCCGCTAGGTATGATTTGATGTTTTTGAAACCTATCCCTATTTATGGGTCATGAAACGATGAATCATTCGTTTTCATTTGGAACAAGTGTGTATGATTTATTTACGTGATGGGTTGGACTTATATCTCCCTCCACTAAATTGGGTAAATATTTATATATCTCATGAGATTTATAATAGTGGAATAGAAAGTGAACTCAGTTAAGTAATATGAGAATGGAAAGGGAAGTGGAATCTTTTTAGTAAAACAGTATTGGGATGAGAAGTAAACTCATATTAATAAAATAGAAATGGAATGGGAAGTGAATTCAGATCAATAATATAGGACTAGAAAAAGTAGTTAAATTGGTTCAGTAATAGAAGACGGGAATGAGGAGTGAACATGGTTTAGTAATACAGGGCTGGAACAAGGAGTACAACTAGTTTATTAATAGATATCTAGAATGTGGTGTTAACCTGATTCAGTAAGATAGGGCATGAATGGGGAAAAAACCCAGTTCCATAAAAGGATTATTCCTATATGATAGTATAGATAGTGATCCTTGAAATGTATGAACTTATTTTATATGATTATGTGTGTACAAAAAATTCCATGTCATGTCCCTATGTTATCCTCTCATGAATCAATTTCTTGGATTATCTTATGATTCAAATCTTATGAACTGCCAATATTTATTGCCTAATTTAACATTATGATCTTTGATATATATGGTATGGTTTTAAAAACTTATTATCATGTTATCATTCCATTATCTTCATGTTATTCATACACATATCCTTTATTTACCCATACTGACCACTTGAGCTCACCCTTAATTATGTTTCATTTCCCAAAGTTATGATTAATGGTTTTAAGTAGGATTGTTATGTGGGAAAATCATTGTGGTAAACAATGGATATCTTTCACTAGGTTAGAAGTTTTTTTTCATGTTTCCAAAGGCACTAAACTATTATGGTCCTTAGGTGAATTTTTGTAATGTAATTAATATTCATAAAAAATGATGTAATATCCAGGAATGATAATCCTGGGTCAATAAATTTGGTATAAAAGGAAAGGTTTAGTCATTATTTGGAAAATATTATGGGAAACATTTAGTAAGATTCGTAGTGATATTTCTAATGATATGCTTAGGTATGTCTCTAAAGGAAATCCTATGGATGAGTAAGCAATAAGAAAATGTCTTTCGATTTTGGTAGAGGATAGAGAAAGTTAGTTCATATAAATATATCCCTATCTAGATACTACATGTTAATGATGATCAGGAAAATATTTACAAAGGTGTAACAATCCCAAAAACACTGTATTGAGTGATACTTGATCATAAACTAGTGCATGAAAATGGGCCTTACTATAAACCTGTTCTGGCACTCCCAGGGGATATGATTTGGAAATTCACAAACTCTATGAACCATCATGTAGGAAATAAATTTATAATGATCATCTATGATTTAGGATTAGCCTAAAGTGTCAAATATTTAAAAAAAGGTTTCATGACTTAAACATCCATACGAACTGTTTAATTATTATGTGGTATTATTCTATAATAAGTGTTTCTGACACTATTATTTCTGGATTTATGTCAATAGAAGAAACTACAAGAAACTAGGTTAATATTGATGGTGTTGGATAATTTTATGATAATATGTCAAATGGGATGGTCACTTGAGTAAAGGATGTTGTGATGTTACCTAATAGTTTTTCATAGAACCTGATTAACAACATATACCTTAATCAAATCACAATCTTACCCAATAACTGATTATAAGAGTTGACTGATATCTCAGGTAATGGATACCGTAGAGTAAACAATATTTAGTGTCCTTTGTTTCAAGAATGTGGGAATAAACACCCATATGGATGTCTTAGAGGAATAAGAATATGTATTTGTTGTGGGAGGGAAGGACATAATGAAAGTAACTTAAAATGAAAAAAATTATGTTTACACAATGGAAGAGAATAATGGTCACCCTATGGTATCATTGATAGTGAGATTCTTTATACTAGAAAGTATATGAATTATAAAAATCAATGTCTTAGGGGGAATTCTCATGAAGGAAATTCGAATGTTTGTAGGAGTAATGGTCTTTCTACTGATGATGAAGAAACCACGAGTGACATATGAAACATATGTTTTGTTCAAATAGTATTTATTATAATCATGATTAAATTGAGTTAAATGAAAATTTCATATTTTAGGAAAGGGTTATTATGTA
Organism: Viscum album; assembly: GCA_963277665.1. Lineage (NCBI taxonomy): Eukaryota > Viridiplantae > Streptophyta > Magnoliopsida > Santalales > Viscaceae > Viscum > Viscum album. Next base: position 27,026,848 of record OY728123.1, on the reverse strand, counting down.
AAAATACGATGATTCCTAGACAATGGTTTGAGAAATAAGTGGGATTATTGAAGTGTATATCTTGGAATTCAAGAATTACTTTATCTGAATCATGAAGTATGTTTTCTTCTTTATGGATTTGAAAAAATATATTTAATTGTTTTGATGACCTAGACATGTGATTTATGGTGATGGAGATATATATATCAAGGGAAGGTAACCCATAATGTTTTTCAGATGTGGAAAAAATTGTGTATACTCTGGATAAAGAGATGATTGATCTAGATAATGTAAAATGGATATTATGGATTTCTATAGAACTGATAAATGATTTATTTAAAAATGGTTTATGTTATCATTGATGTAGTTTAGATCATTTTTTTGATGTATGAAATATATCAAATAACTTGTACTCTATTTTAGTAATGGGGAAGTGATAATGTTTTCAATATGGTTTTATAGTAATCTAGGTTATTCCCAGGTTTATGGAGAATACATGACGAAGGTATTCACATGTTTGGTATGTGGAAACCACGATCTACATTATGATATATTTGGGGTATCAATTATAAGCTAATTGTTAAATATTTAGTGACTTTCATTCTAATGTTTTGGATTTTTATTATTTATCAAGGGTTATAAGGTGAACAATTTAGGGAATGGTTTAAGATAAAATTTTGATAAGGTTTTAGAGATTAATGTGTTATCCCTCCATATAAGGATTTATTCATATTGGATAATTTATTCTAACCATTTTCATGTGATGATAAATAGTGATAGATAAAATGACTTATCATCCTTTTTTCATGTTGTGATTAGTTAGTACTTTAAGAATAACAAATTTTCCATCATTTTTTGGAGTAACAGGGGAAGAGGAAAATTTTTGGAGGAACAAAAAAATAAGTATATTGTTCATAAAAAATTGAATTAAATCAAGTATATATCCTTGTAAAAAATATTCAATGTAAAGACCCATAATTTCAATGTAATTTTTTTTTATTATATGAGAATTTTATAAATCTTCGAAAATTTATGGCAAATGATTATGAGGCCCAGTGTGCCCTAAATAAATTTATGAACTTTTTTTCAGCTACATTTAGTAAACGTAAGAGTGGGTTTTTGTAACTTTTAAACCAGTGCTCAAAATTGAAATCTGAGGGAACTGTTGAACACAAAGTGCCGGTATTCTCTCAAAGAGGCCTTCACCTCAACAACAGTAGGTCAAAGGTGAAAGATAGATTTTCTGTTTTTCATGGAAATTAGAAATAAAATAAAATAAGCTTCTATTTTATTTTTTCTGAAACCTCCCATGCGAATGTTAAAGAGGTGGGGAACACCAGAACTAAAACCCCCATTTTGAATTCAAAAATGTGGGGACCACCCGAACCCTCTTGATGGGAGAAACCCCTTGAACTCCCTCGGTAATTAAGAGTTAACCCATAGAATTCCCCGAAATTTATTATGCCTACAATGTAATATTAATTTTTCCATCAATTAATTGTGCCAACGTAAATTAAATTGATAGACTTAATTTAATAAGTTGGAACCACTTATTTTTTTTTCAGGTTGGAAATTGATGGCAAAGTGAGAAGCTTATAAGAGCTTGGAGAAACTAATCTCCAATGAAGAACTTCTCCTAAAAATGATGAATTCCATCTCTGTAATGCCCCGACCCCAGTTACCTAGAGTCGGTGCATTATTACATAACATTGGCATGTTCACAAGAAAGATCAAATCTCGAAAAACCGATTGGTTTAGTAGCCTTGGAAACACAAGATATATTCATAATGTTTTACATTACATAATAAAGTGATAAACTACTATAACAACATAATGTCTCCATATTCCACACTATTATCCCCTCATAATATCCCTGCAGGTCATTCATAACTTACTTCTTCACATCCTGGTAAAAATAAAACATAGAAAAGTGGTGAGCTCAAATGGCCAGTAAGGATAACAATATAGCGGAAACTTTCCAAAATAAGAATAAAAATTTAAGGCAATGTATAACTAAAACAAAAGCCTTTTGAACTTGAACTTCAACATAGTATGGAAAAAGTAAAATGAATTAATTCCATTTACTTATTCACATAGATATTCTACTAATAGAATAATCACATGCAATATCAATAACCACTTTCATAATGATGGAATGCATAATGCCAGACTATCATAACCAAATATCCAAGGCCTCATGTCAAGACTACAAATAAGATTTTTCCAAGGCCTTGTTCCAAGACACTAGTTTGTCTCATGATACCTACCGATGCATCGAGGAGCTATAGCGGGCTCCACTCGTCACATATTAAGTCCAATTCATTCCAATATGAAAAGGATTAAACATAACATAAACATTCGTATTAAAACTAGCATACGAAATGTCAATACTTTCACCATAAACAATGAACGGTATAAAAATAGCACATCCACACTCTAACATATCACAAAACCTTAAATACAATATAGAAGTTTTGTATCATAATAAATCAACTTCAAATAAGCGTAAAATACATCAAAGGATGTTGACATAGGTGAAATCAAAACACTTTTTGGAGAAATATATCATTCTATTTTGAAATCATTTAAGAGTCTTATATTTATGAAATAAAACATTTTATTTGAAAATATTCTTATAAGCTTTTAAGGGAAGATTCGACGATTTTATAACGGCGGAAAATAACCGCACCCGCCGTATAAGTTAAAAATACATTCTTACCTTAATTCTGTCGAAAAGGTTAAAAAGCACCTTCTTTGGAAAAAGAAAGAATGATTCCTTTATAAAACTCTTATAAATGTCAAACAAGGGTATAAATGACCTTAAAACATATTCTTTTAAATAGTAAAAATGTTTTGAAATACAATTTTAAGAAACATGGATGTAGATGATAAAGACATCCCAGTGGATTGTTACGTATAAACATCCTCAGATAATGAAGAGACTGCGAAATAAACCCTTACCTTGAACTTTTACTTGGTTGGGGTAGGATAATATCCTGTATAATGGTGAAATAATTGTTATTAAATTATTCAATTATCATATACATTAATATGATATCATATATGATCTTTTAACATTTCATTGTTAATAATATCTTAGAATTATCGTCGTTTCGGGTGTTAACTTACTCGTTTTCTTTTATATGTTTTGTTACGTAAGCCATGTTTGTAATGGATAGGTTGTATCTTATTCGTATCCATAATGATATCAAGTCCTTATATACTATTATTAATCATCAAATGAGAATTAAACTTGAATGGGTACGATGGAGAATTAATCTCATCCCGTTCGTGGAGACGGTAGTCCTTACGTACGCACGAGCGATAATACCATTCTTTTGACATTAAAATAATATATAATTGGATGGTATATCATATATAAAAAATCTTTATCATGTTATATTTATTATTTACATGAATTACACATCATTATTATACCCATCCAAATAATAATTTATTGAATAACAATTACACCACGACGTGGAGACGGTAAGCCGTACGTACGCACGTATGGTGACATGTTATTAAAAGGATGGATAGAATAGTGAATATGGTTGTACCATAATTATAATAACATCACATTAAATATATGATACTGGATTTTTTATTTTAGAATGGTAAAAACAAAGGAAGAAGAAGTGGAAGAAGAAAGGAACTTGAAAAAAGGTGGTGAAATCATTACATCTTCTTCGGGTTCTTCCTTTTGATTTGTTCAAAAGGTCTCCATAGGTTGGATTTCTGATCAAACTAAGGCCTATAGGTTTTAGTGAGGGAATTTGGGAGAGTATTTGGGCAGATTTTGGCCGAACCAAAAGGATTTTAAGGTGTGAAGAAATGAGAAGGAGGAGTGCCCTTTTATAAGAGGGGTGAGGGGCACCTTTGGAAAAGATAGAAATATTAATTTATAATAAATTCATATTCCGTTTATAATGGATCCAAAGTGGTTTATTTAAATTTTATGGTGGGGATAGGTCGAAAATAATTCAACCAATAGAATTTAGACAGGTCTGGGTCATTATATTAACCATATCTTTTAATTTTAACTCTTAGTTAATTAGTTTGACATTTACCATGTCACTTTGTATTTTTATATTATATAGTTAATAAACTTACTATATACATCCAAGAGACTCCCATGTGGTCCATTAATGATACACCTATCATGATATAAGTCTCTTGGATGAACCATATATTTTATGAATTTAATATCAATTAATAATATAATATTAGTTTTAAAAACTCTTTTATGTCAATTTTGACACTATTCAATAGTTGATTTTTGTGAAACTCATAAAAGAGTTATTACTTCGAAAAAAGTAAATTAAATCAATACTAATATTTAATATTATCCTATAAAATTAGTTTAATTCATTAAAAGTCTAAATTATATTTATTTGGGTATTTATAATATCAATTATTTTAATTTGTCACTATTATGGTAATTACTGCATCATCATTGTGTCATAAATAAATTAAATTATTTAAAGTATAAAAATTATAAATACAATATAATTATGTAGGAATCATTTTATCTTTCAAAGGAATATTTATAGTCGAAAATACAACATATATAACCCTATGTAAAAATTGGTTTTCTAAAAGATATATGCTTATGTCAATTTTGTACTTATTTTAACTTAATTAAAATAAAGTGTCCCTATCACCTAAAAGTGGATCCATGGGGTCCCAAAATCGACCCAAATATGACTATGGTAGAAGATGTATCAACCAATAATGTTAGGACACGTTTTAGGGTAATTTAGTATTATTATAATATTATTTTTTAACCATTATTTACAGGATTTACCCTTAACCATGGTAAATAAAATATTTACCGAAGTAATTATTCAAAATGTCTAAAAATAAAAGTTAACTATTTACACAATTTGAACATCCTGATTCCAAATATGGAATCCATTTTTTCAAATTCAAAACACATAAGTGGCAGAAATTAATTTAAAATTAATTTCTGTTGTCAAAACAAAAAACGTGTTTTTAAGAGATAATAACTATCAAACGATTGACACTTGTTTATGTCCGGTTTAATTGTAAAATTATCTCCAATGAACAAAATTGTATTAAATGGTAAAAATATATTCCAAATATACTTTAAAACCACTCAAATTAATTTTTTATCACTTTTAATTATTTTGATTTAAAAAAGCTGTTTTTAATTAAAATTTAGTAATTTTCACCATTCATCAAAATATTAAAGTTATCCGAAAAGTACCAAAACATCACCTTAGGCTAAATTTGATATTCCAAAGCCAAAAATGAAGTACATTTTTAGAGATAATATTTAAAAAAGTAGGTATTACTATTCATAATGGCTAGTTTGATCGGTTGTGGTGTTTGTTAAAACTCTAAGTTGCGTCCAACACACGCTACTATATTATTCAAAGGAAAGCATATCGTGGAAGCTTGGGATGTTTCATTTTAAATTTTTGATGTCCCCATTTAGTCAAAAATTTTAATATATTTTATTTAAAAAGGGTTCACTATTAAAATTTGATAAAAGTGCAATACTGAAAATGAATTTGTTCTTGCATTATGTCTAAGAAACTCATAATATGGATTCTAAAATTATAAGGATATATTAGTTTAAAATTTAGTTAATACTATTCATAAACTCTTTTGAATGTCTTGTTTGGTATTTCATGGTGCGATTGAATTATTTTGAATAAATAACACACTATGAAATCTTGGGGTGTTACATTCTCCCCTCCTTCAATAAATTGCGTCCTCGCAATTTGAAATTGTTCTTTGAAAATAAAAAGTTGAAAATAGAAAATATCATTGTGGGAAAACCCACATCGGAAATGAGGTTATTAAAATTTAGTCTTAATATGAGGAAAAGAGAAATGAAAGGGTCACCACCAAATAAGATCTCGATTAGGAGAACATTGGTGGCAATTAGAGACATATAATTGGAGGGAAAACGTAAATATTTATAAGTAGTGATTGAGGTCATCAATCACAAACAATGGTAAAATTGAGGTCCTTAAATTCATCAATCTATGATGATTTGAAATTCCATCAGTTCAATAAAACATAGGGTATTAGGATAACACATTTTTGGTTTTAGGATTCCCTAAATAAAGTATGAGAATTAATTTCTTCATAGAATAAGCGAAGAAGAAAAATATATTCTTGACAAGTAGAGTTATATCCTTTAACTAATTTTTACCAAAAACTCAGCATTCACTCTAAAAGATAATAGAACGTAAAACAAATATTCTATTTATCCTATTTGTATAGGGTTCCAAAAAAACGAATTTATAATTCATCTACCAGCTCTTTTAAAAAAAACTACATTATTTAATCTCGGACATTACGTGGGTCAGTGGGAGGTGATACACCCTTGTCGCCCTTCAGTTGTCGGTTCAAGTCTCACGGCCTTGCCGGACGCGACGGGTTGCTGCCCGACCTCCGGGTTGTCCTTTTATGGCAATCCAAAATAATCCAAACTAGAACTATCCAAAATACTTCATTCCAAAATTTATAAGGAAGGTAAACACAATGAAGATCCTTTTTTTCGCGTAATAACATGTGATCACCTTCATCATGTATTCATTTAAAACACTGCAACATCCTGAATTATCATAAAACCTTATTGATTACATTCATGATCCCATATTCCTTATATAATAACAGATATACTCCTTCAACCCAAAAATGCTGTAAACTCCAACAATGATGGAATATACAAATAATTAATCAGTTTCATGGTAGTCAAGAATATCCAATATAATTTATCCAAAACAATCAAGTATTATTCTAAAATCACTACCTCGGTATCAGAACCATATTATGGTTTATCTTTCTCTCAACCATATATTTTCCAAAAAATTAACTAGCTATTGAGTAACTTTTCTTTATTCCACACAATCTCAAGTCCATAATGAAATAGTACTGCAGTACAATCCTTATATACTCCATAATTATTATAACAAGTACATTGTTGATACAACACTCAAATGAAATAATCAACATAAGAACTCGAATCATTCCTCTTCATATGTGGTAGTATCATAACTAGATTATTATCCAATATCATCATTTGCAGCATAGTCTGATTACTGAGACATAGGTTTGCGTAGTGTCCAAACTCCTTGCAAATGAATCATTGTACATTTAAAACCATTTTCTTACCCTTGCAGTCACGCACATTGTACCCTTTTCCTCCACCCTTGTAACAAACACTCATTCCTTTCAGTAAAGTTCCAGGGTGTTTCTTCCCACAGTTATCACATATGGGAAAATTCTTCTTTTCCCTCTTCCATTTATCCATATTTCCCTCTTCCATCCTTTTCTTCTCCTGCTTCCCTTCAAAGCCATAGGACTCAGTAAACTCTTTACTTATCTTATCAACACAAGATATTATTTCTTCATAAGATGATAATACATGGGAGACTATTTCTCTTATAAATTATAGCTTACGACCATGAAAGATATGATCCTTCCTTCTCTTTGGATCATGTGCATTACTGGAGTTCTCATTCCTTCTACTGGGAACCATTTCTAAAAAATGGCATACACTAGATTAGTTTATGAATAACAATACCTAATCCCAAACATGTAAAAAACATAACATAATTTAAGTAGTTTATGGATATATTCCATAATCATAAAAATGTATCCTTTGAGGAAGTATATACTCATAAACCCTTCGTAATGGTTTGTAAAGAAAATGAGAATTATCCTAAGCATATCCCCCAGGATTGTCGTAACCAAGAGTATAGAAAGGCCTGTTGTCGTGCACCAGTTCCTGTTCGAGTCTAGCTCAAAGTGGTATTTTCGGGTTTTACCCCTAGGTACATTTGTGCCAGATCCACCTCTACCTACTCGTATCTAGACAGGGATGTATTGCTCGGAAAACTCACAAAATCTGTACAATACCAAAATTCTAGGAAGTTCGTCTATACTAATCCTCAAAGTCCATCTTAAAGCTATGTTCTATAATAAGAGTTTATCTAAATCTAGCTTCCAAGGTTTGTACTAAACTTCCTCTGATACCAACTGTAATGCCCAGACCCCAGTTACGTAGAGTCGGTGCATTATTACATAACATTGGCATGATCACAAGAAAGATCAAATCTCGAAAGACCGATTGATTTAGTAGCCTTGGAAACACTAGATATATTCATAAAGTTTTACATTACACAATAAAGTTAAAAACTACTACAACAACATAATGTCTCCATAGTCCACACTATTATCCCCTCATAATATCCCTGCAGGTCATTCATAACTTACTTCTTCACATCCTGGGAAAAATAAAAAATAGAAAAGGGGTGAGCTCAAATGCCCAGTAAGGATAACAATATAGAAGAAACATTCCAAATTAAGCATAAACATTTAAGGCAATGTATAACTAAAACAAAAGCCTTTTAAACTTGAACTTCAACATAGTATGGAAAAAGTAAAATGAAAAAATTCCATTTACTTATTCACATGGATATTCTACTAATCGAATAATCACATGCAATATCAATAACCACTTTCATAATGATGCAATGCATAATGCCAGACTATCATAACCACATATCCAAGGCCTCATTCCAAGACTACAAATATGATTTTTCCAAGGCCTTGTGCCAAGAGACTAGTTTGTCTCATGAGACCTACCGATGCATCGAGGAGATATAGCGGGCTCCACCCATCACATATTAAGTCCAATGCATTCCCATAAGAAAAGGTTTAAACATAAAATAAACATTCATATTAAAACTATCATACGAAATGTCAATACTTTCATCATAAACAATGAACGGTATAAAAATAGCACATCCACAGTCAAACATATCACAAAACCTTCAATACAATATAGATGTTTTGTATTATAATAAATTAACTTCAAATAAGCGTAAAATCCATCAAAGTATGTTGACATAGATGAAATCAAAACTCTTTTTAGAGAAATATCTCTTTCTATTTTGAAATCATTTAAGAGTATTATATTAATGAAATAAAACATTTTCATTGAAAATATTCTTATAAGATTTTAAGGGAAGCTTCGATGATTTTATAACGGCGGAAAATAACCGCACCCGCCTTATAAGTTAAAAAAACATTCTTACCTTAATTCTGTTGAAAAGGTTAAAAAGCACCTTGTTTGGAAAACGACAGAAAGATTCCTTTATAAAGCTCTTATAAAAAGTCAAAAAAGGGTATAAATGACCTTAACCCATATTCTTTTAAATAGAAAAAATGTTTTGAAATACATTTTTAAGAAACATGGATGTGGATGATAAAGAGATCCCAATAGATTATTATGTATAAACAACCTCAGATAATGAAGAGATTGCGAAATAAACCCTTACCTTGCACTTTTCCTTGGTTGGGGTAGGTTAAGCTCCTATATAATGGTGAAATAATTTTTATTAAATTATTCAATAATCATATACATTAATATGATATCATATATGATCTTTTAACATTGCTTTGTTAATAATATCTTAGAATTATCGTCGTTTCAGGTGTCAACTTACTCGTTTTCTTTTATATGTCTTGTTACGTAAGCCATGTTTGAAATGGATAGGTTGTATATCATTCATATCCAGAATGATATCAAGTCCTTAGATAGTATTATTAATCATCAAATGAGAATTATACTTGTATGGATATGACCGAGAATGAATCTCATCGCATTCGTGGAGACGGTAGTTCGTACGTACGCACGAGCGATAATATCATTATTTTGATATTAAAATAATATATAATTGGATGGTATATCATATATAAAGAATCCTTATCATGTTATATTTATTATTTACATGAGTTACACATCATTATTATACCCATCCAAATAATAATTTATTGAATAACAATTACACCACGACGTGGAGACAGTAAGCCGTACGTACGCACGTATGGTGAAATGTTATTCAAAGGATTAATAGAATAGTGAATATGGTTGTACCATATTTATAATAACATCACATTATATATATGATACTGGATTTATTATTTTATAATGGTAAAAACAATGGAAGAAGAAGTTGAAGAAGAAAGGAACTTGAAAAAGTGTGGTGAAATCATTACCTCTTCCTCGGGTTCTTCCTTTTGATTTGATCAAAAGGGATCCGTAGGTTGGCTTTCTGATCAATATAAGGCCTCTAGGATGTAGTGAGTGATGTTGGGAGAGTATTTGGCCAGAGTTTGACCGAACCAAAAGGGTTTGAAGGTGTGAAGAAATGAGAAGTAGGAGTTCCCTTTTATAAGAGGGGTGGGGGCACCTTTGGAAAATCTAGAAATATTAATTTATAATAAATTTATATTCATTTTATAATGGATCCAAAGTGGTTTATTTAAATTTTAAGGTGGAGATAGGTCTAAAATAATTCAACCAATAGAATTTAGACTGGTCTGGGTCATTATATTAACCATATCTTTTAATTTTAACTCTTAGTTAATTAGTTTGACATTTACCATGTCACTTTGTATTTTTATATTATATAGTTATTAAACGTACTATATACATCCAAGCCACTCCCAAGTGGTCCATTAATGATACACCTATCATGATATAAGTCTTTTGGAAGAATCATATATTTTTAGGTATTTAATATAAATTAATAATATAATATTTGTTTTAAAAACTCTTTTATGTCAATTTTGACACTATTCAATAGTTGAGTTTTTTGGAACTCATAACAGAATTATTACTTCAAAAAAAGTCAATTAAATAAATAATAATATGTTACATTATCCTAGAAAATTAGTTTAATTCATTTAAAGTCTCAAATTATATTTATTTGTGTATTTATAATATCTATTATTTTAATTTTTCTCTATTATGGTAATTACTGCATCATCATTGTGTCATAAATAAATTAAATTATTGAAAGTCTAAAAATTATAAATAAAATATAATTATTTAGTAATAATTTTAGCTTTCTAATTAATATTTATATTCAAAAATCCAACATATATAACCCTATGTAAAAATTGGTTTTCTAAAAGATATATGCTTATGTCATTTTTGTACTTATTTTAACATAATTAAAATAAAGTGTCCCTATCACCTACAAGTGGATCCATGGGGTCCCAAAATCGACCCAAAGATGAATATGGTCGAACATGTATCAAACAATAAGGTTAGGACACGTTTTAGGGTAATTTAGTATTATTATAATATTATTTTTTAACCCTTATTTACCGGATTTACCCTTAACCATGGTAAATAAAATTTTTACCGAAGTAATTATTGAAAATGTCTAAAAATAAAAGTTACCTATTTACACAATTTGAACATCCGGATTACAAATATGGAATCCATTTTTTCCAAATTCAAAACACATAAGTGGCAAAAATTAATTTAAAATTAATTCCCGTTGTTAAAACAAAAAGCGTGTTTTTAAGAGATAATAACTATCAAAAGATTGACACTTGTTTATGTCCAGTTTAATTATAAAATTATCTCCAATGACCAAAATTGTATTAAATGGTAATAATATATTCCAAATATACTTTAAAACCACTCAAATTCATTATTTATCATATTTAATTATTTTGATTAAAAAGTTTTTTTTAATTAAAATTTAGTAATTTTCACCATTCATCAAAATATTAAAGTTATCTGAAAAGTACCAAAATTTCACCTTAGGCTAAATTCGATATTCCAAATCCAAAAATGAAGTCCATTTTGAGAGATAAAATTTCAAATAGTAGGTATTACTATTCATAATGGCTAGTTTGATCGGTTGTGGTGTGTGTTAAAACACTAAGTTGCGTACAACACACGCTACTGTATTATTCAAACGAAAGCATACGGTGGAAGCTTGGGATGTTTCATTTTAAATTTTTAATGTCCCCATTTAGTCAAAAAGTTTAAAATATTGTATTTAAAAAGCGTTCACTATTAAAAGTTGATAAAAGTGCAATACTGAAAATGAATTTGTTCTTGCATTATGTCTAAGAAACTCATAATATGGATTCTAAAATTATAAGAATATATTAGTTTAAAATTTAGTTAATACTATTCATAACCTCTTTTGAATGGCTTGTTTGGTATGTCATGGTGCGATTGAATTATTTTGATGAAATAACACACTATGAAATCTTGGGGTGTTACAATCACCATCAAATAGATTTCATCAGAGCCAAGAAAGAGGAGGATGCACAAGCCTGAATTCAGAAGCATGTTGTGGAGGCGATGATCATAGGCACCCACTTCCCCTTCACCACTTTCATCTCATGACACATCAACTAAACTTTGAGTTAGTATTTGATGTTTTAAATACCTCCCTTACTCATTCTGGGTGTTCTTTGTGATTTAAAAGTTGTGAACTGTTTTCTACCACTCTAACGCGGATGTTGCAGGCCAAACATACATGGACCGACCTCTCCACAATCCCTTGTGGGTTTTGATGAAATACTTGTGACAGACGAAGAAAGAAACCAAGCCAGTCACCGGCAAAGGTGTGGGGCGCCCCCACGCCCCGCGGAGAGGACAGTTCACCATTTGTCCAGATGCGGCGGACTACCGCACCATGGCCACCCCGCCACACCACGTCCGCCCCATGGCTGCCCCACCGAACCGTGGCAACCCCGCCACACTGCGGCTGCCCCGCTTCCACAAGGCCCCTCGTCGCCCTGCTACCCAGTGGTTGCCCCCCTCCATGCGGCTACCCTGCCGCCCCGTGGCACCCTGCCGCACCGAGGTTTCCCCAACGCACCGTGGGCTGCCCAGGGTGGGCTGGGTCGGGTCGGTCGTACCGGGTCAGACCAGACCCAGACCAGTTTCGACCATATATGTTATTTTGGCCGCAAATTCGGCACCGAATGTCCATTTGACGGGCCATCTGTGGTTCCAGAAACCTTGGACCAAGAAAGACCTTTTGGTATACCCCACTCGATATTTGGATAAAGTTGGGGTACAGTTGTGTTGGATTGAGCACGCATCCAACCGGGCCCTTGGGACTAAAAGGCTAATAACTTAGAGACCGGTCGTCCGTTTGACGCATCGTCTATTGCGTTGAGACCCCTATGATGTGACATACCAGTGATATACTTATTCATGGCACTTCGTGGAATTTGGAGTATCAAGCAGTAGCTTGAGGAGCGGACTCTTCCTGAGACGAGCAAGCTTAGTGTGGGTACCCTATAGCTGGTTGTGACGATGTACTTGGATCTTGTGTGGTTCTGACGAGGTATTGAAGATGTACTAGGATCTTGTGTGGGTCAGACGATGTACTGAGGATGTACTAGGATCCTGTGTGGATCTGATGGTGTACTGATGATGTACTGGGATACTATTTGGGTCTGAAGATGTACTGACGATGTACTAGGATCATTTGTGGGTATGACGTAATACTGACGATGTACTAGGATCCTGTGTGGGTTTGACGATGTACTGATGATGTACTAGGTTCTTGTCTGGGTCTGACAACGTACTGATGATGTACTAGGATCCTGTGTGGGTCTGATGATGTACTAACGATGTACTAGGATCCTGTGTGGGTCTGTTGAAGTACTAGGATACTATATGGGTCTAACGAGGTACTGTGATCTTGTGTGGTTCTGACGATGTACTACGATCCTATGTGGGTCTGATGATGATTTATGATCATTCATGGTTCTACCTCATAATAGGGTAAGATGAATTAGTAGTTACATCTAATCATCTCTACTATTGTACCTAAGTTTTACCTGGTGTGAGATGAGTTCGCACCTATGTGGTACCTTCGTTCATGGTAATACCTTGGTGGTATTATTCTGTGTGGAGTACCTTTTTGGTACTTTCCTTTTTGGAATTCCTTCCTTTGTGGAACAAATGGGCATTGGTCTTTTGGTTTGTACCTAGTGTTTCCACATGATTGAGATGGGTATACTTGATAACTTAGGTATATGAATGGGCATATACCTAAGTAGGGGTTTTAGTTGATTTTGTGCTTTGGGGTTTAGCCTTTGTGGATTTTGTGAGACCTTGAGGGTCCCAGGATCCCTAATGAGTAACATTATACTCACCCATTCCCGGGCTATGCCCGCACCTTGTTGTGTTTGGTGTAGACGACAGATAGCGCTGATCAAGGCTGAGGGTACCAGTACTGGATGGTTCCCGGAGGTAGACCATACCACATGTCTATATGCAGAGGAGACGATCGGATGTGGAGTGCTGAGGAGGTGATCTGTACCTACCCTTCAGGTAGTAACCTTTGAGGACGACCCAGTATCTATCATTCTATTTCTTCAGTTGTATTGTATTTCAGTTTTACTTGTACCTTTACTATTGGGTTTGTGTTCCAGTCCCTCTTACTTTTAGCACTCTTATTTCTATACTGTTTACTTGTGTTCGTATCTTGTTGTATGCTTGGTTTCGTATGTTTACAGGATATAATGGCAATGACTTCCCAATTTTAGGGAATACGCCTTTCAGTGCAAGTCACATATCCCTGGCCTATGAAAGGTGGGCTTGGGGTAGTCAGGGAATGAGCCTCGGAGGACGGGTCACGACAATTGGTATTACAGGAGTTGGTTCTACCATAGAACATATGAATCTGATCATTATTTTAAAGATAATAGTGTTAAGTGTAGTGAATGTGGTTATCAGTTTAGGGAACCTAGTGATGGTGCGACGACCGACGTATCCATACACCAGGACTCTAACATCTAATTTCCGACTCAGTGCACAAAAACCCTGATTGTGTGTGTGTTTTTCAAAGAGTTCTCTTTGTGATATCTTTGATTCAGCTCACCAAGTATAAATTATTGACCGTGGCATGCCTATTTCTTTTCAGGATGCCTCCACGTAGACATTCAGCTTGGGTACTTGCTATAGTACGCTCTGATAGCCCATCGTGCAATGGGGACTCAGTGCAGGTCCCTCTTCCAGTAGAGGCACCAACGGAGGCACCGACGGTACCATTACCCATTGGGTCACTTATTCCACCAACCCCAGCAGTAGAGGGTACACACTTCTTGAGCACGTTGCACGAGTTCCAACAGCAGAGGCCACCTAGGTTCAGGGGAGAGACCGACCCACAGGTAGTTTAAAATTGGATGGAGGCCATGGTGAGAGTCTTTCAACTGGCAGGTACACCAGTTGATCTCATGGTGATCCTTTCCACCTGTCTTCAACAGGCATCGACAGCAGGAAGATGGGGGATTTTGATGCTCTATGTTCACGACGTGGTGATGATTCTCTGGGCTGACTTCGAGAGCCTGTTTCAGGAAAATCAAGTCCCAGTGACTCTTCGCACATTGCACATACATGAGCTTCTTCATATGCAGCAGGGCATCATGACTATGGCTCAGTACTGATCAATGTTCACTGAACTCTCATGCTACACCAACGATATTGTGCGGGACCCACTCTTCAGGGCCTGGACCTTCGAGAATGGACTCAGGTGGGAGTTCAGGGCTTCGATGATTTCACTTAGCATCACAACGTAGGTGGGGGTGTTAGAGTGTGCCCTCTGAGTGGAGAGTTTTCTTGATAAGAAGTCACCGGTAGCAAGACCCACCACTATTCGTCACTTACATGAGTCTTCTACAACTGGCAGTAGAAAGATGTCACAGAGGTCTAAGAGAACTAGAACTATAGGTGGATGACCGCATGACTTAGGATCGGTTGTGCTGGGTACCAGAGATAGATCCAGTCATGCGAGGAATAGGAAGTGTTTCACATACAGCGGGCAGGGTCACATGGCTTGTGACTGTCAGACCTGCCATACAGATGATCAACAGATGGTCAAAGGACCACCCAGGCAGAGATAGAGGTTCAACCAAGGAGGTTCATAGGGAGTAGGCATATTTGGTAGAGGAGTTGGCCATGAAGCTGGCGGTGGGCGATGATTCGAGATGTTACCGCCACCACCACCAGGTGGTACACCCCAACCACAGGGAGCAAGTGGATAGGGGTGAGCTAAGCTCCAGGCAGCTGAGGACAATGACCATGGCACTCCAAAGATGATACGAGGTACAATCAATGTCTACTACACCTTAGCTGAAATTCTTATAGACACAGCTGCCAGTCATTCTTTTATTTCCACGACCCTCGTTTGGAGCTCGGAGATTCTGACAGAGTTATTGGCTTGATACATATGGTTATAGACTCCTACGGGAGGGAATTTGACGATTAAACACTGGTTCCGAGAGTGTGAGCTTACTCTAGGAGGGGAGAGCTTCGACTAGGATCTCCTAGTAGCGGCATCGAGGCCTTACGATGTCATCTTAGGCATGGACTGGTTATCTACAATCCAGGCTCAGATTGACTGTATTAGGTGCAAAGTGCGGTGTGTTCGCACGGATGGGACCAGGTTTACATTCACCGGTGGGAAGGGAGCCTTTAATGCATAGGATGGACATAAACATAGGAGAGTGTAGTCGGTCTCTCACCAGTTGGCTAGCCTCACCCTTGGAGCGGTCGATGCGGAGAGTCTGAGCTATACTGTAGTGGTGGAACAGTACGCAGATGTCTTCCTTGATAATGTTCTGGGTCTAACTCCTCATAGAGATGTGGAATTTTACATAGACTTGTACCCTAGGATGGCACTGATATCTTCACCAGCATATCGTATGGCTTCCACGGAGCTTCATGAGGTGTGATTGCAGTTGGAGGACTTAGAGGAGAAGGGATTCATTCAGCCCTGTGTTTCTCCTTGGGTAGCCCCGATTTTGTTCACCATGAAGGAGGATGGGAGCTTGAGACTTTGTGTCGACTATCAGCACCAAAACCAGGTGCCCGTGAAGAACAAGTTGCCACTCTTGAGGATTGACGACCTCTTTGATCAGTTGAAGGGAGCACGGTGGTTCTCGAAGATAGACCTCAGGTCAGGTTATCAGTAGCTTCGAGTGTGAGATGAGGATATGAAGCTAATGACTTTCAGAGGTTGGTATGGCTATTATCAGTTCCTGGATATGCTTTTCAGCATGACCAACGCCCCAATAGTGTTCATGGGACTCATTAAAAAGATCTTTCATCCATACCATGATCGCTTTGTAGTAGTCTTCATTGATGAAATTCGGATCTACTCGGCTACTAAGGATGTGCATGTCTATCATTCGAAGATAGTTCTGGACACAATCTGAGAGAACCATCTTTATGGTAAGCTCTCGAAGTGCCAGTTCTGGATCCGAGAGGTGGACTCTCTGGGACATGTCATCTCAGAGGTTTGATTTTCCGTGAATCCAGCAATGATTGAGATGATACTTTCTTGGAAGCCACCGAGGAGTGTGATAGTGGTACGGATATTCCTGGGTTTGGCTGGATACTACCTGAGGTTTGTGCCTTATTTATCTAGAGTTGTAGCACCTTTATCAGCTTTGACGAAGAAAGGGAAAACCTTCGTGTGGTCGGAGAAATGTTAGCGGAGTTTTCAGGGGCTGAGGAGAGGCTGACTAGTGCCCCCATATTGAGGCTTCAAGAAGAGGGTGTAGGGTACGCAGTTTACTGCGACGCATTAGGGACTGGTCTCGGATGTGTCTTGATGAAGGAGCGAGAGGTGATTACATTTGTTCTCAACATCTAAGACAAAATGAACAGAACTACGCTATCCATGACCAAGAGTTAGTAGTAGGGGTCCTCTCCATGAAGATGTGGCGACATTACTTGATGGGCGAGCATTTTACAGTCTACTCGGATCACAAGAGTCTCAGGTATATCTTCCCCTAGAAGTACACGAACCTAATACAACGATGTTGGCATTAGTTTTTATAGGACTATAACTATGAGATAGTCTATACTCTTGGGAACGGGAATAGTGTAACCGATGCACTCAGCACGAGATATGGTATTCACCTGATGGGTGAGGCGACGAAGCAGCTAAACGCTTTGCAGATATCCTTTATGGATCGAGATGGAGAAGCTTTTCTTCAGTCTCTTAGAGTAACTCCCCCACTTCTTTAGGGAATCCGGGAGGTGTAGAATGAGGACACTGAATGCGGCCTTGACGTACTCAGATATCCATAGGACATGCACCTGATGGATTTTCTAAAGGCAAGGAGCATGTCATCCTCTTCTGGGGACGTACCATGGTACTAGTGTTGCATTAGGAGGAAGTGATGAGGGATTTCCACACATCCCCTCTAGAGGTACATCTAAGAGTAGCGAAGATGTACCAAGATCTCCAACAACAACACTGGTGTCCAGGAATGAAGAAAGCCGTAGCATAGTTTTTCTCTTGGGCCCTCACTTTTCAGCAAGTGTAGGCAGGGCATCAGGTACCAGCAGACTTAGTTCAGCCTCTAGAGGTCCCAAAGTGGAAGTATGATGGGATATAAATGCACTTTTTGATGGTACTTCCATGTACATATAGGGGTCATGATTCTATCTGGGTGATCATCGACCGACTCACCAATTCGGCTCACTTCCTACCGATTAGAGAGTAGGGTTCAGTAGAGATATTGGGACACTTCTATGTGTAAGAGACTGTGCGGCTACATGGAGTACCCTCAATGTTTGTCTCCGATCGGGATACCCATTTTACTTCCTGGCTATAGAAGGGGTTGTAGGAGGCTTTTGGGACGTAGCATCAATTGATCACCGCCTTCCATCCTCAAAAGGATGTCCAAGCTGAGTGGACCGTTCAAACCCTTGAGGACATGCTGTGTTCTTGCGTCCTTATCTTCTGTCACAGTTGGAAGGATCAATTGAATTTGGAGGAGTTTTAATACAACAATATATATCACTCCCCCATTGGGATGACACCTTTTTAGGCGTTGTACGGGTGACCTTGCAGATCAACTTTGTACTAGACTATCCTAGGGGAGTCATCACTCATGGGACTAGATATGGTACAACCTACCATAGATAATGTGAAGATCATCCAAGAGTGGATAAAGATTGCATATAGTTGGCAGAAGTCTTATGCCGACAGAAGATAAATACCTCGGGAGTTTGAGGATGGCGACCATGTCTTTTTACGGGTCTCAACTCAATGAGGCTTGTGAAGATTTTTCCGGGGTGGAAAGTTATCTCTGAGGTTCATTGGACCCTTCTAGGTCCTCAGTAGAGTTGGAGAGGTGGCTTACCGCCCAGAACATCCCCCTCAGTTACACCGGGTACACGACGTCCTCCATGTATCCCAGCTAAAGAGATACCTACATGAACCTTCTCACATCATCGACCACGGAGAGCTTGGTGTCAATGATGGGGAGACATTTATAGAGGTTTCAGTAGAGATTGAGGATCGACAGGAGCAGGTCCTTCATGGGCAGTCGATACCTCTAGTGCACGTTCGCTGGCAGCACAAAAACATCTGGGAGAGCACATGGGGGTGGGAGGCTCAGATTCATGCTCTGTAACCCCACTTGTTTTCCTAGTTTTGTGATGTGGATTTTGGGGATGCAAAGCCCTGAGGTGGGGAGAATGTAAAGACCCTTAATTTCCATGTAAGTTTTTTTTAATTATATGGGAGTTTTACGAGTTCGTGAAAATTTACGTTGCGTGATTCCAAAGCCTGGTGTACCCAGAATGAATTTCTAAACATTTTTCGGGTATTCTTAGTAAACGTATGAGTGGGTTTTAGTAAATTTTAGACCGGTGCTCGAAATTGAAATCTAAGGGAAGTGTTGAACTCGCAGCACTGGTATTCACTTAAGGAGACCTTCTCCTAGACCGTAGTAGGTTGAGGGTAAATGATAGATTTTGTGCTTTTCGTGGAAATGAATGTAAAATAAAATAAACATATATTTTATTTTTGTTGAAACCTCCC
Organism: Viscum album; assembly: GCA_963277665.1. Taxonomy (NCBI): domain Eukaryota; kingdom Viridiplantae; phylum Streptophyta; class Magnoliopsida; order Santalales; family Viscaceae; genus Viscum; species Viscum album. Next base: position 27,007,211 of record OY728123.1, on the reverse strand, counting down.
TTGTGAATGTTAAATAAGTGGGGACCACCTGAACTGAAACCCCCATTTTAAATTCCTAAATGTGGTGACCACCCGAACCCTCTTAATTGGATTAACCCCTTGAACTCCCTCATTAACGAAGAGTTAACCCATTGAATTCCCCCAAATTTATTATGCCAACATGGTACAATTAATTGTTCCAATATAAATTAAATCTATAGACATAATTTAATAAGTATGCACCTCCCATTTTTTTGCCGGGTTGGAAATTGTTGGAAAAGGGAGAAGCTTGAAAGAGCTTGGAGAAACTCATCTCCAACGAAGAACTTCTCCTCCAAACGAAGAATTCCATATTCATAAAATAATGTTCTTGAGAGCCAAGAAAGTGGATGACGCATGATCCTGACTTCGGAAGCGTATTGTGGAGGTGATGATCATTGGCACCCTCTTTGCCTTCACCATTTTCATCTCGGGATCCATCAAATAACCTTCGAGGTTCGGTTTGATGTTTTAAATACCTCCCTTACCCTTTCAGGATGTTCTCTGTGACTAAAATTGTTTTAACTGTTTTCTACCACTCTAACGCGGAGGGTGAAGGCCAAACGAACATGGCCCGACCCCTCCACAATCTCTGGTGGTTTTGATGAAATCTTTATGATGGAGGAAGACAACAAATGAGTCGGTTGCTGGTGAAGGCGCGACGCACGACCGCGCCGCGTGGAGAGGACAACTCGCCATCTGGCCTGCCACAGCAGACTGCTGCACCTTGGCGCCCTGCCGTACCGCGGTGCCCCGCTGCCCTGTGGCCACCCCGCTGCCCCTCTACGCCCTGCCGCACCATGGTCACCTTGCCGCACGGTGGCCCCCACACCGCAGGCTGCCTTGGCTAGGCCGCCCAGCGTGGGCCGGACCGCCTAGCGTGGGCCAGGCCACCCAGCGCGGGCTAGGCCGGAACTACTGGTTCGGGCTAGGTCGACCCTAACCGGGTCATCCCAGGTCAGGTCGGGTCGGGTCGGTCCGACCGGGTAGGACCATACCCGGACCAGTTTCGACCTTATATGTTCATTTGGCTTTAACTTCGGCACCGTGCATCTGTTTGATGAACCGTCTGTGGCACTAGAAACCTCGGAGCGAGAAAGGCCTTTTGGTACACAACACTCAATATTAAGATAAATTTAGGGTACGATCGGGTTGGATTGAGCACGAATCCAACCAGGCCATCTGGACTAAAAAGCTAATAACTTATAGACCATGTGTCCATTTGATGTACCGTCTATTGTGTTGAGGCCCATATGACGTAGATGACCTTTGAGATACTTCTTCAGGTGGATTTGTGGAAGCTGGAGTATCGACCAGTAGCTTGAGGAGAGGATGTTCCCAGATACGAGAAATCTTAGTGCGGGTACCCTGTAGCTGGCTATGACGATGTACTAGGATCCTTTGTGGTTATGACGATGTACTGAGGATGTACTAGGATCTTGTGTGGGTCTAATGACGTACTGACAATATACTAGGATCCTGTATGGATCTGACGATGAACTAATGATGTACTAGGATCCTATCTGGTTCTGATGATGTACTGACGATGTCCTCAGAACCTATGTGGGCCTGACGATGTACTGATGATGTACTAGGATCCTGTGTGGGTCTGATGATGTACTGATGATGTACTAAGATCTTGTGTGGGTTTGACAATGTACTGATGATGTACAAGGATTTTGTGTGGGTCTGGCGACTTACTGACCTTGTACTAGGATCTTGTGTGGGTCTGATGACGTACTAGGATCCTGTGTGGGTTTGTTGAGGTACTAGGATCTTTTGTGGGTCTGACAATGTACTACGATCCTCTATGGGTCTGATGATGATTAAAGATCCTTCGTGGGTTAGCCACATAACAAAGTAAGATGAATTAGCAGTTACGTCTAATCATCTCTACTACTGTACCTAAGTTATATCTGGTGTGAGTTGAGATCGTACATGTGTGGTACTTTCCTTTGTGGTAATACCTTGGTGGAATTATTCTGTGTGGCATACCTATGTGGTACTTACCATTTTGGTATTCCTTCCATTGTGGAACAGTTGTAATTTGGGCTTTTGGGTTGGACCTAGTGTTTCCCCATGATTGAGATAAGTATACTTGATAACTTAGGTATATGTATAGGCATATACCTAAGTAGGGTTGTCAGTGGATTTCATGATTTTTTTTATACTTTGTGGATTTTGTGTGTCATTGAGGGTCTCAGGGTCCCTACTGAGTAACTTTATACTCACCCCTACATGGGCTATGCCCGCACCTTGTGTTGTTTGGTGTAGACGACGAACATCGATGATCGAGGCTGAGGGTACCAGGACTAGACAGTGCCTGGAGGTAGATCATACAGTGTGTGGGTATGAAGAGTAGACGGTCAGATGTGGAGTGCTAAAGAGGCGATTTGTACCTACCCTTCAGGTAGGAACCGAGGAGGACAACCCAGTAGCTGTCTTTCTCTTTCTTTAATTGTATTTTATTTTAGTTGTACCTGTACCTTTACTATTTTTCATGTGTTCTGTCCCATCTTAATTTCAGCACTCTTTTTTCTATACAGTTTACTTGTGTTCGTATCTTAGTGTGTGCTTCGTTGCTTGTGTTTACAGGATATAAAGGTAATGCCTTCTCGTTTTTAGGGAATACGCCTTTCGGTGCAAGTTTCCAGCTCATGGCCTATGAAAGGAGGGCTTGGGGCCGTCATGACATGGGCCCCGAGGGATGGGTCATGACATTCAACTTTAGGAACAAGATATTGAAGTGGAATTTTGTCTCATTGTCATCATTTCTAATGACATCAATGACATTTTCAAGCCAATTTAGGTTCTAGTTTCATAGTTTTTAAAATTATCTCGATCACCCACTTTCTAGTGATCTATTATCAGTATAACTATCCATAAATATTTATGATTTTCTTCCATGTACACATCTTCAATTTCCACCTATTTTATTCTATGTGGAAACCGAGTTATGTGTCACTTTGGGAAAACATTACATTTAAAACATAACCTTTTTAAATGATGTTTTAGTATTGTTTTTTGGATATTGATTTATATGAAATGAAAATTCATTTATTAAACCTTTAGTAACCTAGATGAATTTCAGGGGTGAAATTTATTTAAAGGGGGTAGAATGTGACACCCAATGTTTTTTTGAATTATTTTTTTCCCAAAAAATTAAAATTATTTGATGAATTGTGTTACACCCTACACCAGGTTAACTATTATATAAACCCAACATCAAGTTATTATTTTGCTAAACATAATATTGATTTTATCTTGTGTTACTTGCAATACTGAATATGGATTGTGATACATGAAATACCAAGTTTATATTGTGTTGTATGCAACACCAAACGTTTCATTCATTATAGACAACTGTGAGTATAAAACAATCATAACATATAATTAAACTATTATTATAGTTATCACCTAGACATTGGAATGGATGGCATTAAAATAATTAACTATATTTTGAAAATATGCTTTATGAATACTTTTAAAATTAATTCTTTGGTAACCAACTAGTTATAAATGAAAGTAAATTCTCTTTGAAAATTAATAAATTCCTTTTATGGAAAACAATTATTTTATGCACAAACACATTTTACCACAAGAAATGAAAAAACCACTTCTGATTTAATTTAATAAACAAATTAATTTATTATATATCCAATTAAGTTTTTTTACATTCATCTAATTTATTTGATAAATATATCATAATATTAAATAAAAGTTTATGAATAATATATATATTTATCTAAAATACAGTTTTCCATCATTTTTTAGTGCATTCATTTTAAAAATATTTTATGAATATTTTATATATTATAAATGAAAAAATAAACATAATTTTTAAAGAGGATATTAAAAATAATCATAGGATGATTTTTTGTTATGTATCTAAGATGTTTCATTTTTTTATGAATAGTGATAATTATTGAATTTTAATTAAAATCCACTTTTTTGTTTAATTCATTTACATAGATAAATTATATTTTTTTGTTTTTAAAGAATATTTAGATCAATTACACCTATATTAATTCAATTTAGTACTTTTTAATCAATTTCACTTTAAAAATTTGCATTAAAAAATTTCAAACATTTGAAAATTGTCACTCTAAAAACCCGCATTCTCAATGCATGTGTGGGATTAATTTTAAATTAAATTCTTCAACTTATTTGACTATAATTCGGTAAAATGGATTTATGTTTTTGTAATAATCAAAATAAATAATTTATATTAAGGTAAAAATAGTTTTTGAAAAAAAAAATTAATTAAAAATAATTATAGTGATTAAGGTAAAAACAAGTTTACTTGGTGGTTAAACTATAAACATAAGGGGTAAAATGACCTATAAACTTGTCCAAATCCCATTTTTAGACCATATTTGAACCATATACCATCTTTTATCTAAGATATATAATTATTTTAGGTCTAACAAGAATGATATACCTCCCAATATTTTTTACCTTTTGGTATTTACAAGAATGTCACTCATCCTCCACTATAAAATGGAACCACACTTTCACTTATTCACACATATCAAGAAATTTTTATCATAAAAACTATCAAAATCGAATCCCAACGTCACTAAAATTATCCTATAATCCTTACATATGGTATAAATCCAACCAGGTAATTTCTTTGGTGCAATCAAAAAGATGTTACCCGAAGAAGATGTAACATTCTCCAATGATCAGTTTTTCTTATTACATTCTACACCCCCTAAATAATTATTATATAATGATTATATAACAACCTAAGTATATATATTATGTATATATATATATATATATTATGTTAATTTGATGACCTAAATAGTCACACAATCTCATCTAATGGTATACACAATCATTGTTTGTGTGTATGACGGTCTGTCGCCTATCAAACCGAAGTCATTCGTTCTTCCATTACAATATTTCAAGGTTGAAAATAATTATTTATTTACAATTAATGTGTTATATATATTATTTATTTATTATTATATAATTATTATTTCACACATACCTCCATTCATTCCCTTTTGTATGATTACTATAACGTCTACTATGTGTACGACAAACTATCGCATTGTGAAGTTATGTGAATCATTCACTCTTTACATGGAATGTATTAAGGATTGGCTTAATATAAATATGTGATATATATTACATAATAATTATATTGGGGGTGACAATATATATATATATATATATATATATTTCACTTACATTTCATTCATTCAATACAATAAGGAAATTGAAATAGTGTACATGCTTACGTATGGTATACCGTCTCAATGAACGGGGTATTTCATTTCCTATTTATATATTTTATATATTATTATGAATATATATATAATGAATATATATAATATTTGTTTCATGTTTTACATTCTTTAAATTATTAAATCATGATCTATGTAAAAGGACCAAGAATAACAACTCGGAACATGAACAAAAAAAGAAAGCAGTTATTACCTAAAACATAACTTTAACATATAATTGCTAATAAATAGGTAATATAAAGTCTTAAATAGATCATATATGGTATTAAATATATTAAAATGTTTCTATGTGTTATTTATAATAAAATTAAATTTACTATATTGGATGTTTCAATAAGTGTGATGAGTGTCAAGACTTAAGGTAAGGAGATTTCTAGTGTCATTTTTATTTATGTGAGACGTAGGCCTTATTCACCACTCATTTCATTTAAGTGGTTTATATAATACCCTATGATTTTTTATATAATTAATTAAAAATATTTCATGATTATAATATATTCAATTGATTTTATTCTTTCATGGGTTTCATGATTCAAAACTTACTCATGTTGTGAGTGGATTTCATGTCTGGATGTTATTTTTGTGATACTTGTGCCTTTTTTACCACTCATTTATTTTTGAGGTGTATATACTAAGCTATGAAATGTTAAAACATGAATTTAATTTATTTATTGATATTAAATGTTTTAATTTATGTTAATATTTCAGGGTTCAGTTGTTTCAAAAGTTACTCAAGTAGTAATGTATTTCTGTCTCACTTTTCTATTTCGTGATACACAAGTCATATTCCATGCATATTTCTTTTATGTAGTTTATAAAATACCCATGAATTTGTTTTTTTATGATTGTAAAAACAATTATTGGTATTTAAATATCAATTTTCTGATCTTACCTTCATTAGGATTACAATTCAAGATTTACCAAATCAGTAAGATATTTTTGTCTCAATTTTCCTTCTTTGAGAGATATTTATGTTATACACCTATATTATTTTATTAGTTGTCTATAAATAAAATTTTAAATGTTATGTAATGAATCTTCTTATTTTAATGATATTTTACTATTAATTAAATTTTATTATCTCATAGGTATTATGAATCAATGTAACCAATGTTGTAAGAGTTTATTGATACAATCTCACCATTTATTAAGATTTATTATGATCATGACTCCATTGGTGTAATATTACGATCCATATACTATTAATTATTATAAATTTTCTTATCATCTAGTTATCCATGATGTCGTGAACCAATCTGAGACATAATCAGATGTAACACCCGACTCAGTCTGTGGAATAACCTGAATGACATTCCTGATCTTGACGGGATAACAACAAGTGATTGAGTGTCCACAATATAAATTGGGAATGATTTCACCTGATTAACTCAATAGAAACAACCAATGATAAAAATTAAACCAAAAATGAATAATAAAAACCAAACATGGTATATAAATTATTAGATTCATTGTTTATAACATTTAAACCAAACTGAAATAAGCTACCCAAAAATAAAGCAAGACAAAATCCAAAAACCACCATTCAGTAAGGGGAGTTTCATCCTCAACCCATAACCATTACTCATGTCAGGGTAATCTACTAGAAACCCAAACAACCACCACCAAACATATTTCCTTTATCAAGGTTAAACATAAACAATTCCCTTTACACACAAAGGTGTAAGTGGGGTGTGAGCCTAAGCCATGTAGAATGCCACCCAACCAAAATATTGCATGATATAAAAACTATAAGATTAATAAAATTTCTTGTATTATAAAAGATAAAGTAGAAACATTTTTATTTAAAACATTTTAAAAAACCATGCTTGGTTTTCAAAAAACCAAAAATGTATACTATATGCTGACTATAAGAAGTATATCATTATAGATCACTATGTCATGGGATATCCTTATAGTAAGTACCTAAGAGTGGGACCATAGAGATATAAAATCTCAGTGAAAAGTGGTATAGAAACCAAAACCATCAGCATCCTTATGCATGATCCACTAGAGTAGAAAAACATCCAAAATTATAGTGGTTGTTAATCATCAACAATATTTCGTTAGTGTTGTCATCATCAATCCAAATGATTGATTCCAATCTGAATCACCTTCTAAATTAATAGAATACTTTTCCCAGTCTTCCCACTTAGTAACATAGGATTCCCTTTGTTCCCACTTCACATTCCACAAATCACATGGATCACCACTTGCACATACATGAGCCAAAAAAATATAAACATGCTTATTAAAACATTGTCCCAACAACCAAAATTACTTCTCAATCCAAATTCACACAAAAAAAATTTCAAAACATGGTTTTCTTCACTTACATATTTTATTAAACACCCTTAAGTAACAAACTAAGTAAGAACATATGAAACACACATGGAACATAACCCATTTCTCTTGAAAACCATTTTTCCAACAACAACGAACCTTGAATCATTTTATAATCACATTTCACACCTCACAAAAAATTCATATAACATATTTCAAAACTCAATCAAGAATGTTAAAATCCTCAAATAATGTTTAATCACCAAACCACCTACCATGAGTGATGAAACTTCTAGATTTTGATGCAAAACATTAACTGCACCTTAGTTTAACCCTGTAGAGGAAATATAGAACCATAAATAGAAATATTCAACCCTAAAAATTAGGATCCAACCCTAATTATTACACTCTACCTAATGGATAAGAGAAACCATAAAGAAGTAGGTAAGAAACCCTAGAATAGTGGAGGAGAACAAGAAAGAAGACATGAACATGGACTTTATTTGAAGAATATGAGCTAAATCATCCATCAAAATGGAGCCCAAGGGAGAGTAGAAGAAGAGGGAGGCACACATCATGATGTAAATCCATAGTGGGGGAGAAATTGTGTGATTTGGTATTACACAAATAGAGGGGGAGAATGGTTATGGGACAATTTTTAATTGACTGGTTATGCTTCACAGTTAGTCACCACGGTTTTCCAAACTGTGCGGAAACTGTGATCCCCTTACATCAAATAAGGACCAACAAAAAATTTATCCGAGATAGTTTATCATATCATGTTAATTTTTTTTAGTAGTTACTACCTTAAACCAACCACCTAATGCATAGTTACCTAGGTAGTGTCAGACGGTTTGTACTAACTGTGAGGAAACTATCCACAACATTCTTTCCACCAAACTTTTCTCACTTTTTCATAAAAAATAGGGATTACAAAAAAAAATATAGACACAAAATATAGAGAAACATATCTCAAAATAAATATTGGGTGTGATAATTCTCCCCACCATGAAAAAATTATTCCCCCCAAAAGTCATCTGGAATCTTGACGAGAGAATAAAAAAAGGTACCCTTTCTCAACCCATGAATTATGCTCAAAAGTATCATGTATATCATTACTGTGCTTCCAAAAAATCTAGAAAATCAGAATAGAATTATCACAAATAACATCCTCTTGGGAATATACTATCTACATTGGCTGCTCAAACACAGAAAAATCAGGCTCTATTTCCAATTCTTCCCAATTGAACACATGAGATGGATCTGGGTTATACATATTTAGTTGAAAAACATGTAATATGTTGTGAATTGAGGGAAAATTTGAGGGAAAATATAACCTATATTCCACCTATCCATCCCGATATGTTAATTTCAAATGGGCAGACATACCTCAGTGTTATCTTCCCTTACTAACCCAAAAAATGATGACTTGGGAGAGGATCCAATTTTAGGAACACCCAGTCACGCATTTAAAACTAATGATATTTGCATATTTGATTGGAATATGATTTGTGACACCTCTGATTAATCAGTAAATATTTCATGATTATCTTGAAATTCTCATATATCTATTTTACTAAGCTCATCCCCAACAATGAGGTTTCACTAACATCAACCAAACAAAAGGGAGACCGACACGGACAACCATAAAGTTCCTCAAAAGGATCCATTCAGATTAAGGAATGATAACTATTATTATAAAAAAACTCAACCAGTCCCAAATGTCTATCCCAAGATCCTCTGAAATCCAAAACACATCCCCATAACATTTCTTCCAAAATTTGGTTTTCCTTCTCCATTTGACATTAGTTTCATGATAGTATGTCATACTCAACCTCATATGTGCCCCATTTCCTTCTGAATTTCCTCCCATAACCATGAGTTAAAATGGGGGAACCTCTCAGAGACAATATCTGATAGCACAACATGACGCCTCATAATATCCCAAACATACAACAAGCATATCTCATCCAACTTTGCTAAATCTCTCATCATAATGAAGTTAATAGACCTATTCAAATGGTCATTCACCACCCAAATAATAGTCTTACCCTAGGGAGTATGAGGTAAGATGATAATAAATTCCATTGCAATCACATCCCACTTCTAGATAGGAATCGGTAATGGATAAAGATAATGAGAGTGCCTTTTATGCTCTTCTTTAACCTGCTGAAATGTGTAACACCTAGACATAAAGTACGATATATCCAGCCTCATTCCTGGCCACCAATACTATCAAGGCACATCATAATACATCTTGGTGGCTCTATGATGAATAGCCTTCTATTATAGGTGGATATCCTACATCGCCACCTTCCTCATAAATAATGGAATGAAAAAACCGCACTTGAAACATAAAACTCCCTCAGTTGAAAATAACTAATCACAAGGTGTCTCCCCCCATGAAGATACTACATAGACCACTGGCATAGCCCATCACTAGGATATTCCTGCAGAATCTTATATAAAAGGGAAGGTTCCAATAGATCACTGGCCATGATCATACATCCAATGTGCTCCATAGTCTCTAGTTTCATATGAGAAAAATCCCCATCAATATCCACTCATCTTGGAAGGTTTTCAACACTCACATTGAAACCAATATTCTCAAATAATCTTCCACACCATTACATTTTCCTGGGGAATAGACTATGTCAAATTCAAACCCCTACAAGCACTCCACCGAACAATTCCACCTCAAGTTTATGTCCTTCTGGGATAAGATGTAAGTTAGTTTATAATGATCAAAATAAACTACAAATTTCTCCCCAAATAGATAATGATTAAATGTATTTAGGGAATGGATCACTACTAAAAACTCCAATTCATGGGTTGGGTAATTATTTTCATGTGGCTAGAGTTAGTTAGAATCATATGCCACCACATGATCATCATACATAAGCTCAAACCTAGAGCCCAAACCTGAAGAATTGAAAGAAACCACATATCCCATTCTAGATTTTAGAATGATCAAAACATGTGTGGTAGTAAATCGTCGCATTAGATCCTCGAATTATTACTCTCACTATGGGCCATATTCATGCTTCACCCCTTTCCGGGTGAGTGTTTTCATTGGTGAAGTGAGAACAGAGAACTCCTGAACAAAACACTGGTAATATCTTCCTAGTTATGGAGAGCATATGAAATGATACACATTCTTTGGTTTCTCCCACGATAGAACTACACTGATATCCCCAGGTTCCCTTGAAACCACTTGTTTTGAGATCTAATGGCCTAGAAACCTTGTATCTTTAATTTAGAAGGTACACATAATTTGTTTTTCATAAATACAATGGTCCTAAATATCTCCCAACACTGTCTTAAAAAAGAGATCATGCTCCTAGTCAGATTCATAATAGACCAAAATGTTTTCCATGATTATCGCCATAAAATAACTGAGATATTGGTGGAACACAATGTTCATAAACACGATTAAGTTCACTGGAAAATTCATCAACCTGAATGGCATGAACAAATACTCGAAATGGTCATACCTACATCGATAATCCATTTTTATGACCTCTAACTCTCCAACTCTAACTTGGTGGTAACCAAAACTAGTGTAAATTTTAGAGAACCACTATTCCCCCTTAAGATAATCAAAAAATTGATTAATTTGGGGAAGGGGATATTTTTTCATGATGGTTACCTTATTTAGATTCTAGTAATAATTAAAAAACTAAAGAGTTCCACTAGCCTTATTCCCGAAAAAGATTGGGGAGTCCCAAGGAGAGACACTCGAGTGAATTAATCCTTTGGATTTCAAATCATCCAGATATACCTTCAATTCCATCTAATCAATGGGTGCCATATGATATGAGTGATGGGATTTTGGCTATGTTACTAGTGCTAAATCTATAGAGAACCCCACATCCCACTCTAGAGGAAATCTTGAAAATTCATCAGGAAATACCTCCAGGAACATTTCCACCATAGGGGGTAATCCAAACTTAGAAACCCCACCATAATCCTCTAATGTGAGAGATAATAAATAACAAATGAAACATCCTAACCCTAGAAGTAGAGGTCTAGAATGACCCTACCGAGGATCCCATGCATCATGAAAGACCTAGGTACTACCATCATGTGCTGTGAAACACACCTGCCATCTATAGAAAAAGATATGTGATTGAAAAGGAACCATCGATTCCATGTTAAGGATTTCATCGAATAGGTCCATTTCTAAAACTAGGAGATCCCACTCAAGCTCGACCACAAATATAGTGGGTGAACAAGATTGACATCTAGGACCCTTATCTTTTTTCTTTCTAAGTGGAATTACCAACTCCATCACACACAACATGAGCTTAGTTGGAAAACCCAAAGCACTCACAAGATAGGTAGAAATGAATAAAACATAAGAAACAATATAAAAAAAATAGTATCTAAAGATGATTAAATAAAAAATTATCTCAAAATGTTGGAGTCCATGCATCTGATCAAGCTGGTTCCCGATCCACTACATGAATATTACTTATCTCATCTTAAGACTAAGAATGCCCACTCGCTTGGGGCTCTATCCTGATCTGGATTTTCCCTGAAGATGATCCCGACCAACCTTCACGACAACTAAATCAAGATCCCACTATCTTGTATGGCTCTAACTAGACTGAATTCCCTAAAAAATCCACATCTCCAAATCCACTATACCAAGAACATGTGGCTCTACATAATCTCTATAAGTGATCCATTACTAAAAATCCGTGATAACATTTGGGAGGAGATGTGAACATAGGTCATATGTGTCCACCCTTCCCACACTTGTGGAAAACAACAAACCCTAAATCAGAATCCATTGATAAAGACTACTGGGAATGATGGCATAAACTACCACCTCCATTTTAACCATACATGTCCCGCTTCCTCTTTTTCTATAATGAGATTGTACTTACCAAAACTAAAACGACTCTAGAGAAACGACACATTCCATTCCGATTGATCTCAACCATGAATGAATGATCAACCACCTCATAATTTGTCTCTATCTTGAATAAAATTTCCTTGGAATAAATATCTTGTGACAACCCCCTATTGAACCTCTGAAGTTTTATCTATTTTTTGGAAATGATAAGAGTGTGTACCGAACCAACTTAGCAAAGCGGTTGGTGTACTCCATCACTAATTGGTCCACCTAAAAAATATCCATAAATTATTATGATCTTGCATAGGCTAACACCTCGAGAAAATAGTGATCATCGAAAATATCCTAGAATATTTTCCAGTTCATCTGTTCGTACTTACCAAATTTCACTATCAAGTCACATCACCTTCGAATGGGACCTTATAGCAAGAACCAAGCTTATTTCACCCTATCTTCCTCAGGAGTATCAAGGAACTGAAAAATATGCTCTATTTTCTCAAGACAATCATCTGATTCCTATGGTTCATCATTGTTTTAAATGGTAGGAGGCTTGATGTTGAGAAACTCCAGAGTAGTTTCCTTTTCAGTACACGATTATGCTTCTCTAATTAGAGAAGGACTAGAAGTATCTTCCTATCCCAAAGCTTGAACATCCGGAACCATAGTTTCCCCTAATATTTCATCAATTGTTGAGGGATAACACTCTACATCCTCTTCCCATAGTTGAATAAAAATTCTATGGGGGGGATTTTCTTCAAAAAGCAATAATCACAAGGAAAACCATCAATACAAATATTCTGAAAATTATTCAAAAATAATGAAAAATACTAACATTCAATAAATTCAAAAAATCAAACTCTTCATAATACATGAAAGAAAATAAAACAACTCTAACCTCACACCCAGTGTTTATATGTTGTCTACATCATGCATGTCTCACCTAGAAGAGAATTTAAACCAAAAATCCCATCAGCCCATGCCAACTCAAGTCCTGTCATGAGGTGTGTTACCCAGGCACCCAGCTCGCTACTCGAACTTCATGCCCTATCAATAATAACTCCAATATATCGAGTATCATACCATATAACATGACTCAAAAGATTGTGACCTCCTCTAATATCATTTTTTCACGAACCATGTCAGGATACCATCTAACCTTGTGCCCGACCCGGTCCATGGCATAACCAAAATGCCTTCTCGATCCCCACTGGATTGTAACATGTGTCTGAGTATCAACAATATAACTTAAAAACCCATTTCCCTTGAAAACCTATTTTTAATAGAAAATCACCGAGAATCATTTTAAAAAACACATTTCAATACTCACACATAAGGTTTAGAACATATTTAAACACTTAAGAGAGAATATTAAAATCACAAACTAATTTTAAAGCGGGGAAACATCTACCTCGAGTGATTTTTTTTAATCTTGTAAAAAACTTCAATAGAACATTAATATCACCTTATAGAGGAAGGATCAAACCATAAACATCAAGATTAAACCGTAAAAATTAATATCCAACACTATAGATGATACCCTACCAACTGAAGAAGATAAACCCCAAATAATGTGGGGAGAAACCCTAGAATAGAGGATTGGAATAAGATATAATAGTCTTACATGAGTTTCCTTGAAGAATACGATCCAAATCACCCACCCAAATGGAGACTAAGGGATTGGAGAATAATTGAGAGGCACACCTAGGGATGAAATCCTAATTGGGTGATAAATGTGGTGATATGGGTTTAAATCTGTGGAGGCATAGAATGGTAAAATTCCAATTTTTAATGACGCGAATAGGACGTATGGTTAGTATGCATAGTTTTCCAAACTATGTGGAAACTATGATCCCTTTACTATCTAAGCAGGACATATCCCACTGTTATCCTACATGGTTTGACATTCCATGCACAAGATGTATGGAAGATAAAGTCTCCAAACAAACACTCAACACACGGTTATTGGGGTAGGGGTGCATAGTTTCAATAAACCATGCACAAACCATGTGGCACATTATTTCCACCCAAATATTCTCTCTTTTCTCAAAAGAACACAAAGGGTATCTAAAGTTGAAAAGATAGTCCGAAAATAAATTGAAAAATACCTCAAAAGAAATCATGGGTGTGACCCAAGGTATCTTCATGTAATGGAACCATTTTACCACTATTTGGAACTTAATATAATTAAGTTGTTTTTTTAAAAAAATATGAAATTATTTATCTCTTTGGTCTAAAATACATTTTACTTTCAAAACATGTTTTCTAAAAATGGTTTGAAAAATTCTATACTATTATTCTATAATTATTAAATAATTATTTTACAATATTTTACCTTTTTCCAAACAAAAATTTAAAATATTATCCTTTTAATTTTGAAATCATAAAAAATTTCTAAACTTTTTATAGTAAAAAAGAATGTTCAAAATGTATGGATTTATTTGAGGTCATGAATTTCATTTCTGTGAATATTCATTTTCATGTTTAAAAAAAAATTGAAGAAAATTTTGTTCAATTTTTTTAATTCATTGGTTTTAAATTTTTTTCAAATAATAAGGTTTTCAAAAATGTTTTAGATATCAAAACTCTGGTTTCAATGTGGAAATGATATTTACTACAAGAATTTTTTTTATATGTACTTTCAAAGATATTTTACATCTAAGAATATATCAATTGATATAATTAAGGATTTATTGGGGATATGATCCAAGGGAAATATTCATATAATTTATTTAAAAGTTTTATGTTTAAGATATCATGTTGTTTATGAAACATAGTTCCTTTCATGAGCTATTCAATTATGGAATGATTGTGAAAGAAATTTATTTTTCATTGGGTAGGATATAAAGTGTATGAAACCCATATCTTTTTATTGGTACTGATGTGATGAATGTTTTTTATCTTTTGTAACATGTATTTATAATATCATTATGTAAAGATTGGGACCTATATCTCCCTCCAATGCATTGGGTTAAAATTTATGTATCTCCTAATATAGAAAGGATAGGAATGAGAAGTGAACTCAGTTTAGTAATATAGTACTGGAATATAAAGAAAACTCTATTCAGTAATACCGGACTGGAACCTGAAGTGAACTTGGTTCATTAATATTGGAATAGAATGGGAAGTGAACTTAGTTCAGTAATACATTACTGGAAGGTGTAGTGATATTGGTTCTTTAATATAGTACTTGAATGGTGAGTGAAATCGGTTTTGTAATATAGCGCTGGAATGAGGAGTTAACTCTGTTCAGTATTACAATGCTAGAATGAGGATTGAAAAAGACTCAGTATGATTGGGATGGAACTCGGAGTTAATCTAATTGAATAAAATAATTTTTATTATATTATGGTCTTAGTAGTGAGCCTTGACTATTATGAAATGATTTTCTATGCTTATATGTATACCAAAATTATTTTTCCTTTTCCTATTTTATGATCTCATGACTCGTGATATATGATTACATTATGATTTGTGTCTTATAGACTACCAATGATTATTCCATGATCAAGATTATGATGTTTGAAATACAGGGTATGGATTTCAAATGATATAATCATGTTCTTATGCCCTTATATTCTTGTCATTATTACATATCTCCTTAATGTACCTTTACTGAGCATCTGAGCTCAACATTTCTTATATTTTATTTCCATAGGTTATGAAGAATGATTTTAAGTAGGATTACTATGTGGTAATATATTTTTGGGAAAAATTTAAGATCTTTCACCAAGTTAGAATATTTTTTTCATGTTTCTAATGGCACTAACCTATTACAGTCCTCATGCACATGGTTTTTGTAATGTAATGATCATTCATAAAAAATATGTAATATAAATGTATGTTAAGCCTAGGTTTTTATAGATTTAAGTATAGTTAATTGGACTATATATATATATATAAATAATAATTATATCAATTTTAAATCTATTTAAAACAATAATCGGACATCTAAATTACATAATTTACTAAATTAAATTACAATTTTACCAAAAATGGTATTTTCGTTAATCAGTGGGAAATAAATATTTTCTAAAAATCCCAAAACCTTAACCCTAAGTTAATATAAATATTATAATTTAAAAATTATGTTAATTTTATAAAATAAAATCTCTAAAATTCATATAAATTAATTACAATATTTCCTCCCAAAAGACGTAAAAATATTGTTTAAAGGAAAAATATTTTTTATAAAATATAATATCCTTATTAAATAGGATTGATTTTTTGATCATTTTAAAAAAAAATTATTTAATAGGAACATTAAATTTATCGAATAAATTAGTTAATACTAACATATATGATATATCGTTATATTCAAATAATGATATTATAATATTATATATTGGTTTGTTTAAAATTTATTTTTTATGTTTACTACTATATTGATCATAGTGTTTTTTAAAATATTAGTGGGTATTAAATGTATAACCAGATATATACATGATAACCTTTTTACATTGGTAATATGACATAATGAAAAATAAAAGACAATTCTTATAATCCTTGAAACTCATTCAATGAATTTGTCATTATATCCTAGGGAAAGAAAAAACAATAAGGGTGATATCAATTGCTCAGTAAGGGTTAAGTATAGAGGAATATATCATGAACCAACAAGGCATAATCAATATTCCTAGGTAAATAACAAAAAACACATTATTTTTAATCCATAACATGAGAAAAAATGCATTCATAGATAATATCAATGAAATAATATCATAGATAACAATAAATGAATTTTCCTTGAAGGAAATAACTAATATTAGATGTCATGATATAATAAATCATGATATCTATTCCATCATTACATTTTTCTAAGATAGTTTAATCAAGGGGTTTGTATACACAAATAACCCATTTAATTTGGACAACTAATTTTTCTCATAAGAAATATTAATGCATCGAATGGATATATATAACTTCCCCCACGTATCAAAATATATCAAATGCATTCATTATATATTTAATGATCAATTAAATTTATAAAAATATTCCTTATCATAAAATTTATTTATTGAATAAAGGATATATAATAATAATATTTCCCTAGTCAATCAAATAACCATCAAGGAAAACACTATATGTATAAATTATAGATGTTTAAAGAAATAAGAATATCCAAGATATATAACATAGATATTTTAGGTATATTTAATATACAACAATCTCAAAAAAGTTAATGTTTCATGATAATGTTGATGACCACAAAATTAATAAGGGATAAGAGATGAACATCAGTTCATTGTGAATATATGTTTTTTATTAAAATCATTCCATTTGGAATAATAACAGTAAATGAAATGAAATATTAAAATAATATTTTACAATAAATTTCTTCTTAAATCCATTGTAAACATTTATATGAGGAAAAATATCACAAAATAGTTATGATGGTAGTGAAATCTATCATCATCCTATATGATAAAAACCATTTCATTTGAATTTTTAAAAAGAAATTTGAAAACATAAATTTCATAAAAAATTAGAAATTTTTTATTCAAACATATAAAAAATAAATTACAAGATAAATTTTTCTTAAAAAATAATTTGAGTAAATAAAATTACTTTTCAAGGTAGTTTTAAAATCAGGGAAAAAAATTTACCTGATTAAAATAAAAATAAAATGGATTTTTATTCCCACACTTATTTGATTGATTCAAGTTTAAAAGGGTAAATTTGAATATAAATTTGGAAAATACATAAATATACAAAATATTAGAAAATTAATATATCTTATTAAGGATGAATGGCCATATTAATTTAGTGAATATAAAAGTAATCCGAAAAAAACTGATATTGTAAAACAAATTATAGTCTATTTTATAATATTTAAATTGTAATACATTGGGAGAATAAAAAAGAATATAAAAATTAATAATTATTATTATATATGTATTATAGGTAAGTGTAGAAATGGGGTAGTATATACACCACAAAAAAGTTAATAGCATCACAATAACAAATATTTCCTAACAGATTAGAAATTGAGATGAAATTCCTTCACCTCACACATTCATTTAATCGAATGTGATTTAATATCTTGTATAATAGTTTTAAAATTTACTTTATTTATAACATAACCATATTCATATTTATTATATCCTATATAATCATCTTATAATATCTTATCACATGTTCATTTATTATATTTAATTATTACCATTATTTTGGGTGTTAACCTCTTCATTTTCTCAAGAATGTTTAGACAAGAATGATTTGATTATTGTTTATAGTATATAATTAATTCATATAAATAATTATATTAATGTTTTAAATAAATTATTTAATCATTATATACATTTTTAGAATCATTATTGATATTTCAACAATGAAAATAAATCTCATCACTTCGTGAATATAATTGGTCGTACATATACACACCCAATGATTTAATTTCCTTAATGGGTGAAATTGTAAGATAGTGTATGGTATATTAATTTCAAAGAAATAATATTATGTCACAATTATCATATATATTAATTATATCCATCATCATCACTATTCATGTGTGTTGGTGAGGGAAAAAATTATATCGTCTCATGATGTGGTAGTATATCGTACACACGAGTGATGGTTTTGTTTCTCATTTGATGGAGAATTATGTTAATAAATATTATTAAATAAAAGTAATAACATATTATTAAATGTAATATTCTATTTTTATTCTATTTTAAGTGTTAATACATAATTAATGGTGTAAAAAAAATAAGTAGAAAAAGAAAGACCTTAGTGAATACAATTACCTCCCCTTCAAAGAACCTCTTTTGGACCACTTGTTAAGAACCCCAGGGTTTGTCTTTTGAGAATAAAAGAACACATAAAATGTTCATAGGTATTTTGGGGGGATATTTTGGGAGGTTTAGGTTGAAATAAATTTATTCAGATGCGTGAATAATTGAGGGGTGGGTTCCCTTTTATAATTAAAGTGAGTGGCATACATATAAGTTTCAAATTGTTTTCAAAACTTTCATCTCAATTTCTTGGAAATATGGATAAAAAGAGAATTATATTATATTTTTATAAGTATAAGGTCAAAATAAAACTAAAAAATGGGGTTTCATCATATTTTTACATCATTTTCACACATATCATTATTTATTAACCACAATACACATGTGTTTACCTTAACTGTGGAAAATATTTTTTCATATTTTTAATATTAATTATGACCAAAAATTAACTATAACTTATTAAATAATATTAATTTTGATTATTAAGAATATATATTCAATTTCATCAAACTCAATACATGTATTTTTAAAAAATTATTTTCAAAATAAACTCGCAAATCATGATGAAAAACTGTTTTTACAGAAATGCATTTTCAAGCATCATATGATTTTATATTAACTATATTACTAGTAATACTTTATAAATGCATTTAAATTATTATTTTTATATTATTAGTATATAAATTTAGTTGAAATTATTATTCATTAAATATTGTTTTATTTAATTAAAATTGGAATACATTAATCCTTTTTTTAATAGATTTCTGAAAAAATACCCCTTTTACCTCCAAATGATATTATACTAATTTAAATAAAATTTATTGTTAATAAATTTTAAATTTTAAATATTATAATAAATTATTATACATAAAATTATTAATAGTGAAAAAATACATTTTCACTTAAAAATAATATCTTATTTCAGAAAAAAATTTCGAAAATCATTTTAGGATTATATTCTCTAAGTATGTTCAAAATTAATATTCATCCTATTAAATTATATTTTTTGTCATGAAATATTGAAAAGTTTATTTTATTATATTTTTATTAAAATATAATGGTAACTTACTATAAATCATTCCTGAGTGTTACATTCTACTGTCTTATAAAATTTTCATCCTCAAAATATTCATGGATATTACATAATAAACAAATGAGGTTAATTCTTCTTCATAACATCCTCTAGTGCCCACATTTACTATTCTATTTTATGATTTATCCAAAGTATCATTACCAATCGATTGGTCTGATTCCTTAGAACATTCTCTCTAGTGTCCCAAAAATAGATGTCCTCTTCACAGTAAGACATATCAGTTTCGAATTCTATTTTATTATATGAAATCACACGCGTTGGGTCTAGCATGTCTTTCCTTAGCAATGATATATGGTACCCATCATGTACATTAGAGTGTCTTGGTAGAATTTCCAAATGGATCTAATTATTTATAAAATTTGAAAGGTTCTGATGTACTCGGGGATAAGTTTCCCTTTATAAATGAATCTAATAAAACCTTTTGATGAATATATTTTCAAAAAAAAGTTATTTCCAACATTAAATTCTAAATCATTCCTATAGTTTTTTTTTCATAACTCATTTCCCTTCATTGAGCATCTTGAATATGATTGTAAATAGTATTTACCTTTTTAGGAGTCTCTTTAACACGTTTGGGCCTAAAAGTTTCCTTTCACCAACATCATACCAATAAGTTGGAGTACCACATATCATTCAATAAAATTCTTTATATAGTACCTTTTGAATACATTAATTTAAAGTATATTTATAGGAAAACTCTACAAAAAGATAATAATCATCCCATATACCACGAATGATACGAGACCATTAAATAAACATGTATTCTAATGTTTTAATAATCTATTCAGAATGTAAACCAATTTTAGGATGGTTATAAATACTCAGATGAAGCACAATATCAATATACTTCTGAGGAATCATCCATATTGAGATATAAATTAGATATCATGATCAGAAACAATAGTAATATTTATACCCTGAATACTTTCAACTTCGTTTATATAGAGATGTGAAATGCAATCAAGTGCTGAATTTTATATTATAGAAAGAAAATATTTATATTTGGTAATGTGATAAAAAAATAACCCATATTTCATCATTCATTATATTAGTTTTTAATTCCCTTTGACAAAGTCTATAGTAATGTTATCCTATTTCCACATAAGAATAGGCAGAGGATACCTGAATCATATAGGATTTTGTCACTCATCCTTTACCAACTGAGAAACCAACAAGCCTGATACGTAATCACCAATTTACCACTTCATGTTATAACACCAATATTTTCACTCAAACCCCTATACATATTAGTGAAACCATGGTGTATAAAGAAATTGTTTCTATGAGAATCATTCAAAAATTATCTTTTTAGCTCAGGTATAGATGCAACACATATTCTCTTTAAAAATTTCCAAGATCCATATTTACACAATAAGTTTTCCAAATTCCCATCAATCATAACTTAAATGTTCCTCTGAAAAATAACATCAACAAATTAGGAACTTTTTAGATTTTGTAATAAATATAGCTTGGTTTTCATTTGAAAAAGTTATTATGTATCCCATTCCTTAATAATTCTTATAT
The DNA here is from genome assembly GCA_963277665.1 of Viscum album. Lineage (NCBI taxonomy): Eukaryota > Viridiplantae > Streptophyta > Magnoliopsida > Santalales > Viscaceae > Viscum > Viscum album. The sequence continues at coordinate 26,985,449 of OY728123.1, read as the reverse complement.
CTATATTCAATATATATTTAAACATAGGATCAATGTAAATCCCCATTTTGGTTATAAATCTATGGAATTTCATCCTGAATGAATATAATATGTTATTTCCCTTCCCTAGGATATAGTCTATCATGAAATAATAATCCTTGTATAATTTAGTCATCGTTTATGACTCATATTGATCTCTTTCTATGATAATATGTATTCTAGTTTCTTATGGTCTATGTATGCCTCAAAAATTTCACCATAGAAATAATCTATTCATATTATCAAGGATAATATTATGGACTTCAACTCAGGATCATGAGTTGGATAGTTATACTCATGAGTCTTTAACCACCTTTATGCATATGTAATAACATTATCATTCTGTTTAAGTATAAAACCATATCTCTTCATTTAGGAAAAAATATTGATCAAAAATCCATAATTTATAGATGGTAGTATCAAAATAATAGTATTTTTATGTCATCACCTCAATTATTTAAAATATTCTTTACATTCCATTGTCTTTTCGAACACATCCCTTTATTATGTAATCATAGTAATGGGGTTATCCAATCAGTAAATTTTTTGAACAAATCATTGATAGTAACCTACCATGATAATGAAACAAAATACCTAAATTATATTCATTAGTGTAGGTATTTATTTTATTACATTTTAATTAGTAGGATCAATAGATATTACATCCTTAGGGAAAATATATCTAGGAAAATAAACTTCCTTTAGAAAAAATTCGTAATTATAAAATTTCACATTTAACTCTTTTCTTTTGAGAGTCTCAAGAATGATCTTCCAATGATTATCAAGGTCCACATGTAATTTAGAATACTCCATGATATCATTAATGGATATCACAACAAAATTATCAACATATTCCTTGAATAATAATTTCATTATATCCATAAACATAGATGGTTTATCAGTCAATCCCAATGGAATTACTATAACTCGTAATTTATATAGCTCATTAGAAATGTTTCTTAAAGTCCCGGAAATTTCAAGGAAATTATTTTCATAAATACTTTGGAATTTTACGAGTTTGTGGCTCTTGAAGGCACTAGATTCCGAGGCCCGGTGTGCTCGGAATCAATTTTCAAAGTTTAGCTCAGGTACGTTCAGTAAATGAACGAGCAGGTTTTTCTATCTTTTGAACCGGTGCTCAGAATTAAAATCCGAAGGCACAGACGAATTCAAAACGCCGATAATTTCTTAAGGGGACTTTTACTGTAGTTGTGTTTGTGTGGGAGGAGAAGTTAAAAATTGTGGATTAAATAAGAAGTGAATAAAAATGTGGAACAATTTTTGTTCTATATATAAGTGGTTATATCCTACATGAGGGAGTTGGGGTGGGCCCCTAATTACCCATGTGAGGATATTTGTGAGGTGGGGCCCAAATGAGCCCCAACCCTTCACATTCCCTAAAACTCCTTAAACCTCCCCCTTTAAACTTGTTAACTCCTCTTTAATGATGACTCTTCCTCTCCCACTATCACTCCATTAAAACTTGAGAACCTATCACTTAATTAATTAGACAACTCATGGTTTAATTAATTAAGTGAATTGGAATTTTAATTTTGTAAATTTGAATGCATGTATTTTTTAATTAAAATAAGGAGAAGCCTTATTTTATTTTTGGTTGGCTTGTTGTGTTGAGATTTTGGGGAGAGAGCTCTTGAGTTTTGAAGAACGCTTCATCTCCTTTGTTGAAGAATGCCAACTCTCCTATGAAGAACTTCAACTCGGAGACCCCATATTCTCCATCCTCTTCTTACTCCACGACAAGGGAGGATACACTGACATGGGAACTCCCCAACGACGTCACGCCTTGTTTTCTTCTCTCTGTGATAAAAAGGGGAGACACTGCTTCTTCCTTGGACGCTCTCCGTTGATGACTACGAATCCTTATCCCACGAATCATTTGTTGAGGTAGGTGTGTGTTATGATTGAATATTATTTCCATATTGTTTTGTACTCTTTAATAGCCTGTTACTGAACTAATGCAGAGAGACTGGGCCAAACTAACACGGTCTGAATCCTCTTCTAATTTTGTGATTGTTGGCGGTTCTTCGTGTTCTTCATGGGTGATGAAAAACGGATCGTTACATGTTTTATAAGTGACAAAACGATCCCAATTTGAACACTCTTCATCATAGTAACCTAGGGGAGGTGAAATTACAATAGCGGGAGACAGTTCGGACCGGAATGGAATGGACTGTTCCTTGACCGTTTTTCGAGCGAGAATTCAAAACGTGTTTTTAGAGCCGATCGGAATCACGAGAACATCGGAATCGACTTTGAGACAATGGGGTGACCTAGAGTCTGAAGTTTCATGATGAAAAAAAGATTGGAATGAAGAACTGGCATCAAGGGAGGGACGATGGACAGTGGCATCATTTCTGGAAAATTCCAGACTACACGGCGTGTACTCCTAGAGAACACGCCGTGTAGTGCGGGAATTCTGCGGCTAGGGTTTCAGACATCAGACGAATAACACACGGTGTTTACTCACCAAACTGAAAGGAGGTGGTGGCTATGCAAGACTCAGCATGTAACCTGGGAATACACGGACATGGTGTGGAGTACACGGGCATGTACTCTACCACACGGCCAGACATGGCCAATGGTGCGGGCGAACACGTGTACCAATTACACGGGGTGGAGAACATGGGTTGAGGCCGTGTACGGGAACATGGCCAGCATACGCGGAGCTGGCCCTAGATGTTTGGACATAGCATTTAACCATACCACACATCGTGTACATACATTTTACACAAACAGCCCTTCGACACGGGCTGTGGTACACGGACAGTACCCGGGGACTGAAGACACGGAGTGTAACCCTACCACACACCATGTACTTACTTTTTACATGAACAGCCCTTCGACATGGTCTATGGAACACGGGTACTACCTAAGGTCTGAAGACACGGCGTGCAACCATACCAACACACCGTGTACTTTTTGTAAAATGGCTTCGTCATTTTTACTAAGTGTCTGGGAAACGTTTTATTGGTTTACCCACTATGACGTTGTGAACCTTTAGGATAAATCAAGTCTGGACTTCGTGACAGTTGATGTATCGATCCCCTTTACTTGTGGAGTGGACCCTCCCGGAATCAAATGTGCTGTGTGCGGGAACCCTAGAGTTGGCTTTTTCTGCAACGACGATGACGACTGTACTTGGATCCTAAGTGGGTTCGGTAGCGAGGATGACTGTACATGGATACTCTGTGGGTTCAGCAGTGATGACGACTGTACTTGGATCCTCTGTGGGTTCAGCAGTGATGAAGACTGTACTTGGATCCTACGTGGGTTCGGCAGTGATGGTTTTTGTACTTGGATCCTATTTGGGTTTGGCAGCGATGACTTCTGTACTTGGATCCTATGTGGGTTCGGCAGCGATGAATTTTTTACTTGTATCCTACGTGCGTTCGGCAGAAGAGATGATTCAGAGGCTACATCTTATCATCTCCACCCCTCTTCGTGAGTAGTATACCTGTGTGAGCTGAGTCTTGACTTTCATTCATTATCATTGATGTGATTGACTTGCTATCCTGCGTAGACTGGGTTATGCTTTCTTGTGTGGACTGGGATATGCTTTCATGTGTGGACTGGGTTGTTCATGGGCATGTGAGTTGGAGCCTAACTGGAATCGACGACTTAGGTATATGTATGGGCATATACATAAGTAGAGTTGGTTGATACTTGGTGTTTGTATCTTTCTTTTGTGGTTTATCCTTTGTGGATTCCGGGAGACCATTGGGGGGTGTCGGGGTCCCTACTGAGTATCATATACCCACCCCTGCACGGTCTATTCCCACACTATGTTGTGTTGGATATAAACAATAGACAGCACTGATCGAGGAGGAGTCTTGTGGAGGGATACAGTACCTGGAGGTGGACCACTTGGCGGGACATACATGGAGCGGACCGCTGGACCCGAGGAGATGAGGAGACCATCTGTACCAACCCTTCAGGTGGGATAGCTGGAGGACGACTCGATGGTTTCTGGTTTTCTTTACTGCTGCTATACTTCTTTAAGTTGTACAATACTTTCAGTTGGGTTTGTATTCTGGCCCATTTACTTTTCATCACATACTTTTGTACTCAGTTTACTTAGTGTTTACTTCATCCTACATTCTTTGTTGTGTTTATTTACTTATATGAAGGCAATGCCTTCCCTTTTATCGGTATTTACACCTTTGGTGTTAGTCTCCAGCCCCTGGCCTATGGAAGGCAGGCTTGGGGTAGTCACGGCATGGGCCCTGAGGACGGGTCGTGACAAATTGGTATTAGAGGAGTCAGTTCTACAGCAGAACATAGGAATCTGATAATTTCTTCCTGTGATGCAATAGTGTTAATGATGTTGAGTGTGGTTATCAGTCTAGGGATTCCAGTATTAGTGCGGCGGCCAACGTATCCATACACCAGGACCCTGACATCTGATTTCCAACTCAGTTCACAAAAACATTGATTGCATGTGCGTTTCAAAAGTTTTCATAGTGATTACTTTTTTTCAGCTCACCAGGTATATTATATAACTATGGTGAACCTGTTCCTTTTCAGGATGGCCCCATGATGGCAGCCATCTAGGGTTCCTAGTTACATGTGGGATGGCATCCCACCGAGCGATGAGGCCTCGGTGCAGGGCCCCATTACAGCGGAGGCACCAGCGGTACCTCTACCCGCTGGGCCACTAATACCACAAGCCCTAGCAGCGGAGAATGCACACTGCTTCAGTGCGCTGCATGAGTTTCAGTGATAGAGGCCACCCAGGTTCAATGGAGAAACAGACCCTCGGGCAGCCGAGGATTGGTTGGAGGATATTGTCTGATTCTTCATATTGGTAGGGACACCAGCAGATCTTATGGTGATCCTTGTCGTGAGTCTTCTACACACAGCAACAGGTAGATGGTGGAGCATGATGCTCCAGGTGCACGATGAGGCATCTTTACTTTGGATGGACTTCGAGAGCCTCTTCCACTCAGAGTTCATTCCAGCCACCCTATGTGTGGTGCGCATCCATGAGTTACTACAACTGCGGTAGGGCAACAAAACAGTAGCCCAGTACTCGGCGAGATTTACCAACCTCTCGTGCTACTCCATGGACATGGTACGGGACCCAATATTCTGGTCCCGGACCATTGAGCAGGGACTGAGGCATGAGATCAGGGCTTTGATTATCTCCCTCAGCATTCTGACGCAGGCAGGAGTACTGGAACGAGCCCTTATTGTGGAGAGCTTCCTTGCTGAACCTATGCTAGCAGCGAGGCCTACCGCAGGGCAGCACGTAGCGGAGTCTTCTACAGCCCGTAGTAGGTAGGTGTCGCTAATGTCCAAGAGGACCAGGCCCTCAGGTGGGAAACCTCATGATACTGGTTCAGATGTGTGAGTAACACGCAGTAGAGTTAGTCATATGAGAGGCAGGAAGTGCTATGTATGTGGCGGGCAGGGCCACATGGCTCGTGACTGCCCAACCCGCCATGTAGAGGAGAAGGAGACGGTTGAGGGACCACCCATACTGAGGAAGAGGTTTGACCGTGGCAGTCCATAGGGAGTAGGTGAACGAGGCAGAGGAGCTGCCCGATCAGCGGGTGGTGGGCGACGCTTTGAGGCTCTACCACCACCACCACCGGGAGGTCCACCCCAACCATAGGGAGCTAGTGGACAGAGGCACTCTCAGCTTCAGGCAATGGAGTCTTACGACCACGGTGCACCTGAGATGATTTGAGGTATTATCTGTGTATACTCCACCCTTGCTACAGTTCTTACAGACACATGAGCGGGTCATTATTTTATTTCTGCTGCCCTTGTTCGGATCTCTGAGATTCCGACGGAGATGTTGGCTCGATCCTTACGGCTAGATACTCCTACAGGAGTAGAATCAACAATTACGCACTGGTGCCGGCAGTTTGAGCTTACTCTAGGAGGCGAGAGTTTTGGCTGGGATCTTCTTGTAGTGGCGTCGAGGCCTTACGACGTCATCTTGGGTATGGACTGGTTATCCTCAGTCCATGCCCAGATTGACTATATTAGGCGCAAAGTGTGGTGTGTTCGCACATATGGGAGTAGGTTCACCTTCACTATTGAGAAGGGGTCCTTTGTAGTGAAGGATTGAATTACGCAGAGGAGAGGGAAGCATATCACCCATCAATTTGATAGTCTCATTCTAGGAGAAGTTTATGTGCGTAGTCCGAGTTATCTTGTTGTGGTGGATCAGTATGCAAATGTTTCTCCGCATGACATTCCAGGACTACCTCCTCGCAGAGATGTGGATTTCTACATTGATCTGTACCCCAGCACAACCCCGATATCTATGCCATCATATCGGATGGCTCCTGCTGAGCTTCGTGAGCTACGGGTGTAGCTGGAGGACTTGCAGGTCAAGGAATTCATCAGACCCAGTGTTTCACCCTGGGCTTCTCTGACTTTATTCACCATGAAGGTGGATGGGAGCATACAAATATGTGTCAACTACCGTCGCCTGAATCAGGTGACCGTAAAGAACAAGTATCCACTCCCTAATATTGATGACCTCTTTGATCAGCTCAAAGGAGTATGATGGTTTTTGAAGATATACCTCAGGTCAGGCTATCATCAGCTCAGAGTTCGAGACGAGGATGTGTAGAATACGACCTTGAGATGTCGGTATGGCCACTATGAATTCTTGGTTATGACTTTCAGCGTAACCAACGCTCCAGCAGTGTTCATCAGTCTCATGAAGAGGATCTTCTAGCCTTACCTCGATCGATTTGTTGTAGTCTTCATTGACGACATACTGATTTACTCGACTACTAAGGTAGAGCACGCCTACGACATGCAGGTTGTACTGGACACACTCCGAGAGCACCAGATTTATGGTAAGCTCTTGAAGTGTCAGTTTTAGATTCGAGAGGTCCACTTCTAGGGGCACTTCAACTCTGAGGTGGGAGTTCTAGTAGATACTGCGATGATCGAGGCAGTACTTTCTTGGGAGCCACCCTGGAGTGTGATGGAGGTGTGAATTATCCTAGGTCTGGCTGGGTACTATCGGAGATTTTTTCCAAACATCTCCAGAGTTGCAGCACCGCTTTCCGCTTTGAAAAAGAAGGGGAAACCCTTTGTGTGGTCAGATGGATGTCAGCAGATCTTCCATGATCTGAGACAGAGATTGACTAGTCCACCCATCTTGAGGCTGCCGGAGGAGGGAGTAGGGTACGTAGTTTACTACGATGCATCAGGGACCGGACTCAGGTGTGTATTGATGCAGGAGCAGGCAGTGATCGGTTATGGTTCACGACAGTTGAGGCAGCACGAGCAGAACTATGCTACCCATGACCTGGAGTTACCAGTAGTGGTATTTTCCTTGAATATGTGGCGGCACTGTCTAATGGGCGAGCGCTTTATAGTCTACTCAGACCACCAGAGTCTCAGGTACATATTCTCACAGAAGGACCTGAACCTGAGACAACGACGATGGCTCGAGTTCCTCTAGGACTATGACTTTGAGATAGTCTCTACTCCAGATAAGGGGAACGTAGTAGCTGATGCTCTCAGCAGGAGATCGGGCATTCGGCTACTTGGATAGGAGACAGAGCAACTAGCTGCATTGAAGATATCCATCGTGGATAGTGATGTAGAAGCCTTTGTAATGTCACTCACAGTCACTCCTCCACTACTTTAGCGGGTCATAGAGGCACATCTTAGGGACGTTGACTGTGAGACGCGACGTGCTCAGATTTCCAGAGGGCAGGCTCCAGATGAATTTTCTGAGGGGGCAGAGCACGTCATCCTCTTCAGGGGACATACCATGGTACCAGTTGCATTACAGGAGGAGGTGCTAAGGGAGTTTCAAACATACCCTTTGGCGGTACATCCAAGAGTAGTGAAGATGTACCAGGATCTCAGACGACAACACCGATGTCCAGGTATGAAAAAGGTAGTATTAGAGTTCGTTTCACGATGCCTCACCTTCTAGTAGGTGAAGGCGGAGCACCAGGTTTCGGTAGTCTTGGTGCATCCCTTAGAGGTCCCTGAGTGGAAGTGGGATGGGATTTATATGGATTTCGTTATGGGGCTCCTTCATACTTTTAGAGGACATGACTCCATCTGGGTGATTGTCAACCGACTCACCAAGTCGGCCCACTTCCTACCTATCAGAGAGCAGGGATCAGTGGAGAGCTTGGGATGCCTCTATGTTTAGGAGATCGTACGGATTCATGGTGTGACATCATCTATCATCTCTAATTGAAATTCTCGCTTTACTTCCCGGCTTTGGAAGGGGCTGTAGGACGCTTTTGGGACGCAACTACGCCAGAGCACTGCCTTTCACCCTCGGACGGATGGCCAGACGGAGAGGAACATTCATACACTTGAGGAAATGCTCGGTGCATGTGTCCTTGACATTGGTCACAACTGGGAGGATCACCTACCCTTGGTAGATTTTCCATACAACAACAGCTACCATTCCACCATCGGGATGGCACCATACGAGGAATTGTATGGCTGACCATGCAGATCACCTCTGTGCTGGAATGACCCTATGGAGTTAGCACTTGTAGAACCAGAGATGGTTCAGGCTACGACATAGAAGGTAAAGATCATCCAAAATCCGATGAGGACTACACATAGTAGAAATAAGTCCTATGCTGATAGTAGGTAGAGACCACTGGAGTTCGAGGATGGCGACCACGTCTTCTTACGTGTCTCACCTTGATTTAGATTATGGAGATTTGGCTGGGGCGGCAAGTTATCTTCGCGCTTCATCGGACCATTACAAGTTATCAGCAGGGTAGGTGAGGTGGCTTATTGTCTGGCCCTTCAACCTCAGTTTCACCGGGTACACGACGTCTTCCATGTATCTCAACTGAGGAGATATTTTCACAACCCGACGTGTATCATCGACCGCGGGGAGTTGGACATCGATGATAGGGCGACAGTCACGGAGGTTCAGATGGAGATCGAGGATCTACAGGAGCGGGTCCTAGGCGGGCGGTCAATTCCTCTAGTGTGCATTCATTGGCAGCATAGGAACCTCCAAGAGAGCACATGGGAGTGGGAGGCTCATATGCGTGCACAATACCCTCATTTGTTTCCCTAGTTTATGATGTAGCTTTATGGGGATGTAAAGACCTGAGGTGAGAGTAATGTAAAGACCCGTAAATTTCAAGTAATTTTTTTCCTAAATACATTGTAATTTTACGAGTTTTTGTCTTCTAACGGCACTTGATTCCGAGGCCCGGTGTGCTCAGAATCAATTTTCGATGTTTAGCTCATGTATGTTCAGTAAACGAATGAGCGAGTTTTTCTACCTTTTAAACCGGTACTCAGAATTGAAATCTGAGGGAACTGATGAATTCAAAATGTCGGTAATTGCTTAGGGGGACCATTACCATAGTTGCTTTTGTGCGGGAGGAGAAGTTAAAAATTGTGGATTAAATAAGAAGTGAATAAAAACGTGGAACAATTTTTATTCTATATCTAAGTGGTTATATCCTACATGGGGGAGTTAGGGTGGGCCCCTAACTACCCATATGAGGATATTTGTGAGGTGGGGCCCACACGAGCCCCAACCCTTCACATTCCCTAAAACTCCTTAAACCTCCCCTTTTAAACTTGTTAACTCCTATTTAATGATGACTCTTCCTCTCCCTCTCTCACTCCATTAATACTTTCCAACCTATCACTTAATTAATTAGACAAGTCATGGTTTAATTAATTAAGTGAATTGTAATTTTAATTTTGTAAATTTGAATGCATGAAATGTTTAATTAAAATAAGGATAAGCCTTATTTTATTTTTGGTTGGCTTGTTGTGTTCATATTTTGGGGAGAGAGCTCTTAAGTTTTGATGAACGCTTCATCTCCTTTGTTGAAGAATGCCAACTCTCTGATGAAGAACTTCGACTCGGTGACCCTAAATTCTCCATCCTCTTCTTCCTCCATGACAAGGTAGGAGACACCGACACGGGAACTCGCCAATGATGACATGCCTTGTTTTCTTCTCTCCGTGATAAAAATGTGAGACACCGCTTCCTCCTCGGATGCTCTCTATTGACAACTAAGAAACCTTATCCCACGACGCCGAAATTCGTCATCATTTGGTGAGGTAGGGGATTGTTATGATTGAATCTTATTTACTTCTTTTTTTTTCTCTTTAACCGCCTGCTACCGAACTAATGTGGAGAGACTGAGCCAAACTAACACGGTCTGAATCCTCCTCCAATTTTGTGATTGTTGGCGGTTCTTTTGTGTTTTTAAAGGGTGATGAAAAATAGATCGTTACGAGTTTGTTAAGAGACTCAACGATCCCAAATTGAAGTCTCATCATCATGGCAACCTAGCGGAGGTGCAATGACAATAGCGGGTGATGGTTCGGACCGGAACAGAATGGACTGTTCCTCGACCATTTTTCGAGTGAAAATTAAAAATGTGTTTTCGGAGCTGATCGGACGCCCGAGAACACCAGAATCGACTTCGGGACAATGGGGAGACCTAGATTCTGATATTTCGTGATGAAAGAACGATCGGAATGAAGAACCGACATCAAGGGAGGCGCGCTGGCTAGAGGCGTCGTTTCTAGAAAATTCTAGACTACACGGCGTGTACTCCTAGAGAACACGCCATGTAGTGCAGGCATTTTAAGGATAGGGTTTCGGACGTCAGATGACTAACACCCGTCATCTGACCTCTATCAAATGGCGTGTACTCGCCACATAGAAAGGAGGTGGCGGCTACGTGAGACTCGGTGTGTAACCCGGGAATACATGGACACAATGTGGAGTACACAGGCATGTACTCTACCACACGGCCAGACATGGCCGATGGTGCAGGCTAACCCATGTACCAATTACACGGGTTGGAGAACACAGGTTGAGTCTGTGTATGGGCACATGGCCTACATACATGGAGCTGGCCCTAGAAGTTTGGACACAGCGTGTAACCATACCACACACTGTGTACATAATTTTTACACAAACAGCCCTTCGACATAGGCTGTGGTACACGGACAGCACCCAGGGACTGAGGAAACGGCGTGTAAGCCTACCACACGCCGTGTACTTAATTTTCACACGAACATGCCTTTGACATGGGCTGTGGTACATGGGCAGTACCCGATGTCTGAATACACGGTGTGTAACCATACCAACACACCGTGAACTTTTTGGAAAATGGCTTGGTCATCTTGTACTCAGTATCTTGGACACGTCTGTTTGGTTTATCCACCTATGATATGGCGGAACTTTGGGATACAAAAACTATAGACTTTGTGACAATTTATGTATCGATCCCCTTTACTCGTGGAGCGGACCCTCCTAGAATCAAGGGTGATGTGTGCCGGAACCCTAGAGCTGGATGTGACTTCGACGACGATGATGATTGTACTTGGATCCTTCATGGGTTCGACAGTGAGGATGACTGTACTTGGATCCTCCGTGGGTTTGGCAGTGATGAATATTGTACTTGGATCCTCCGTGGGTTTGGCAGTGATGACGACTGTACTTGGATCCTTTGTGGGTTCGTCAGCGATGGTTATTGTACATGGATCCTACGTGGATTCGGTAGCGACGACTTATGTACTTGGATCCTACGTGGGTTTGATAGTGACAACTTTTGTACTTGGATCCTATGTGGGTTCGGCAGAAGAGATGATTCAGAGGCTACATCTAATCATCTCCACCCCTCTTCATTAGTAGTATACCTGTGTGAGTTGAGTCTTGACATTCAGTCATTATCATTTATGGTATTGACTTGCTAGCCTGTGTGGACTGGGTTGTGATTTCTTGTGTGGAATGGGTTGTGCTTTCCTGTGTGTCTTGGGTTGTTCTTGGGCTCGTGAGTTAGAGCCGAACTGGAATTGATGACTTAGGTATATTTATTGGAATATACCTAAGTACATTTGGTTGATATTTTGTGTTTCTATCATTCCTTTGTGGTTTATCTTTTGTGGATTCTGGGAAACCTTCGGGGGTCTACCCTACTGATTATCGTATACTCACCCCTTCACGATCTATACCCGCACTACATTGTGTTGGATTCATACAATAGATAGCACTAATCAAGGCGGACTCTTGTGGAGCGGGACAGTACCTGGAGGTGGACCACTTGGAGGGACGTACACAGAGCGGACGGCTGGACCCAAGGAGCTATGGAGACCATCTGTACCCACCCTTCAGGTGGGATAGCTGGAGGACGACTCGGTGGTTGTTGATTTACTTTAATGCTACAGTACTTATTTCAGTTGTATTGTACTTTCAGTTGGGTTTGTATTCTGACCCATTTACTTTTTAGTACTTACTTTTTTACTCAGTTTACTTAGTGTTTACTTCATCTTGTGTTCTCTATTGTGTTTCTTTACTTATATAAAAGCAATGCCTTCCCTTTTATGAGGATTTAATCCTTTGGTACATGTCGCCAGACCCTAGCCTATGGAAGGCAGGCTTGGAGTAGTCACTGCATGGGCCCTGAGGACAGGTCGTGACATGTTTTCTTCATTAAACATTTCTTCCTTACTCATAATTGATGATACCCAGAGTGAATATCGATCGTTGATAAATATTGAGCTCTATGAATCTTATCAAATAAGTCATCAATGTATGGTGTATGATATTTTTTCTTTATCACAATAGAATTTATTTTACTGTAATAAATTCATACCCTCCTAGATCCCTCATTTTTATTAATGAAAATAATTATGTCTCCACAATGTGAAACACTAGATAAAATAAAACAATTATCAAAAAAATCTGCTAGTTGTTTCTTAAACTCCACTAATTCCAAGGACACAATTCTATAGGGAGTATTTGATATAGGTATTTCATCAGCGATAAAATCGCTGTTAAATATGACATCACACTCTAGTATATATACAGGTTATTCTTCATGAAATACATCAATGTATTACCACACAATAGAAAAAATCCTTATTTTGAAAAAAAACACCTTCCATCTATAGATTTTGTTTTCCCATCATCCATAAAAATACCATTCATAAGTTTTACAAGGGGTGGATCTAAACATGACACATATGATGACATCTCTCCTCTAAAGATCAGTAATTCCAAATCTTCTTCACAAATCATAATATTATTCTTTGTTACAATAACTTTTTTTCATAATATTATGAAATATAACTCATGCCATTGATTATATAAAAATTTACCATATGTATAATGATAAATCATTTAAATAGAGAATATTTATGTGTCATAATGGGAACTACCTAACACATATTTATTACATTGAGATTTTCACTATGAGTTTTGACTAACAACTACCTTATTAAGATACAAGGAAATATTTAATTTTTGAGAAAATATGGTAGATATAAATAAGTGATAGGATTTAGAATTGAATAATGATTTATCTAAATTTGAGGGTAATAATAAAGTAAAAACCACCAAATATTTGGGAACTTCAACCCCATCAATAATTATTTCATTATGTTGTCTTTCTCATTACGGCCCCTTCTATAGTATATTCTCTTAAAGTATGGTTTATTACATCAAATAATATCCTATTTATTTATAGCTAAACTGCTATTTAGTAATTGTTTATTTCTTTTCCTTACATTTATGATCCAAATGACCCAAGTCACTACACTTGTAACACACTCCAATGCCCATCTTGCATTATCTTAGATTTTTTTATACCTAATTTTTACATGATGGAAATTACATTATTTTCATATTCTTCTTTCATATGATACCTATTTGTTAGTGTTTAGAAATCCTCTTCTTATCTTAATTATTATTAAATATATAGGATATAGAAAATGCAATGTCTATTTTGAGGGCACAAAAAACTACTTCAACATATGATGTAAAATTTTGATAAATTAGCGACCTTCAGATATTTTTATTAATCCATTTAATGAATTGGAGAATATAAAATTTAGTATTTTTTATGTAATTATTAGTATACCTTGATGGTCTTTTAAATGTATCCTCATACAGTGAAATACTATCTTATTCCTTTTTATTTATACTAAAGAATATACTACTTATTTTAGTATATTTCTCATGAGGGAAATATTTATCAAAGACTTTTTATTTAAAATCTCACCATTACACATGTTCTATTTAATCTTCTTCCCATGTATTATGGACTAATAACCAGTATTTAGCAGAATTTACCTTGAGTGAATATACTACTAGTATATCAATTTCATTTTCATCACAACACATGGCATGTAATATCTATTGAAGGGATTCAATATATTTATGAGTGTCCACTCGATTAGAAGTCCCAATAAATGATGGGGAATTATTTAATTTGAAGTGATCTAATATTGTAGAATGATACTATGGAAAACCCTTTTTCTCCATTTAGGAAAGGATATTCTTGATAACCTAATAAGATATCCTAATATAGCCACAATATTCTTAGTTTGAATACTAGTTGTATTGGATTTTTCAATAGGGAAACTTCTACAATTACCATGAGTTTCAATACCATTATTTCATCTATATTCCATTTATAAACAATGTAATATAATGGATTAACTTATAAAATTATGAATTTTAAATAAAAATGAATAATTATATGTCTAGTGTCACACATAATAGAAATTCAAAATTTAGGAATTGTTAATCTTGGAATCATTAACTTATTTTCTTTTTCAAAATATTAAAATATAAAAGATATTTTCGAATCATTTATAATGTTTTGTACTGAAAATGTGAACTAACCCATGAATATCTCCTGGGTGTGTCAAACCATCTTTTGAGTAAGGGAACAATCACCATGAAATAGAATGATGGTCAAGATATACTGAAAACAACTATTTTAAATATTATTACCCCTAGATTAATATGATCCAAAACCATAGACTCTTATAGAATCCTGAAATAAATATATTTCTATGAAAAAACACATGATCAACAATGTAACAAAAATATAGGATTTCATTCGAAAATTTGACAAATTCTCAAAGTATCTCATAGAATTATAATCCTTAATATTTATTTTCATAAATATAGTTCCCATGGTTTCTATTAAACATTCTCTAGTACAAATTATAACAACCCAGAATCTAGTAAACCAAAGATGGCACCTGCATTATTATATTTGAATACATACCCAAATTCTAATCCCAATGGACTGATATATTTAGTAGTCTTAGAGAACCAAATTCATACATGACATTTATTTTCAATTGGGAATTAAATATACATAATTAAGAAAAAAAATTGGTATCCATGTAACTCAATGAAAGAATTCAACGTCATATCCTTTAATAAATGAGAAAAGATAGCTAATCTCAAATGATTGGTTAAGGATACATATTGTGAAATATATCATGAACCAATAGGTCAGAAACAATATAGAAATCTAAATAACTAAAAATGAATTCCATTTTAGCTTTAACTTGACACAAAATGAATCCATAGTTAATATCAATGAAATAATATAATAGATAATTATTAATTAATTATTAATAAAGTAAATGATTTAAATGGTACTTCATGGTACTTATACCATCAATACCTTTCACCAATACAGTTTAATAGATGGGTAGAAATACAAAAAAACCCATTTAATTTAACTAATTTATTTTTCTTATGAGATTTTTAGATGCATCTAGGGGATATCAATAACTACGCCACACCTGTCACTACATTTCCAATGATTTCCATATATATTTAATAATAAATTCAAATTATAAATAGTATTCCTTACTAATAAATTTATGTTTTAAATAAATAATTGTAATGTCCTGGCCTGGATGCCAAGGAAACGGTGTCCTGATCCCGTTGGCCACATGACCTCAAGAACACCTCCCGATATGTTATTGGTTTCCAACTAGAACAAGGGTCTAATGATGGTATGGTTTGGAAACTAAACCCTCGTGATTAGAGTACTGAAGTGATATAATGAAAAATCAATTAGTAAAAATCAATTCTACAAATAAAAAAGATAGAGTAGTGGAAGATAAATAGAATAACTAATATCCCCATGAGAATCCAATGATCTAACATGGTCTTGTGCTAAAATCCAGGTATTAGAATAACTACACATGAATAATCTAAAGGACCTAATCCTACAACCATGAGGTCTTTTTAGGTACCCCAATGCACTGGAATCCCCAAAAGGGTTTTAAATATACTTATTAGTTCTCCAAAAAAATTTTATAAGGCATAATATTTCCTATTAATATAAAATATAACATTGTGAACTTTTGAAAAAAAAAATAGTGAATAAATGAATAAATCTAAATAATCGGCTCATGTTCCTTAGGGAAACCTGGACAACCATAACTAAAGAGGCCTATACCGAGATATCTCTAAACACAGAAAAAAATGTGAAAGGATAAAATTTGTATGTAAATATATAATTTGTTTTGTTTATGTGTTCATGTATGAAAATATATATCATAAACTATGACCAAAGGCATAACTCAAGCTTCCAAAAATGAAGTCTCAAAACCAATGAGAAGCTCTGTGTGCTTGTAACTAAACATATGTCCATTATCTAGTAATAATCTGAAGGTACATGCCAAGGAATCCTAGTATAGTAGCTATCGAAATGATGATACTACCGATATTATGAAAATATTCCATGCATGTTATAACTTGATCATCCTATAATCCCATCCAAGACATGACATATTTAGGGACCCAAGTATTTCCCATCAAGTCATATAATATCATTTATTAAATGAACCCATCATTGCGATTCAATTAATAGGAATCCCATTTATATGTTTTGAAAAAAAATTCCACTAATCCTATCCTTGGAATTTTGTAATATGGAAACCCATGTATTGTTCAGAGCATGAGAAAATTCATTAAGCCTATGAGCCCATCCATGGTGTTCTGTAAATAGGAAACCCATGTATCTCTCAATGAATAATATAAATTAGAAAACCTATGAACCCATCCCTAGTATACACTATAGAGTCCAAGTATCACTCATGTCGTGTTATAAAATCATTTCCCATCATGCTCATATATTATAATCCTATTGGGAACCAGGTAAAACCAAAGGTTCGTTGAGAATTAGGTATAACCCTATCATCCCATATATGGTATACCACATAGGGGACCAGGTATTTCACATGGCAGGGAATAAAAAATTGGTCATTGAGCATGTCCAAGGTACTCTATAAAGGGACCTAGTATCTCTTAAGTGTATTATAATTTCAATCAGCCTATGATCCCATCCAATGAATTACTACATGGGAACCTAAGTATCCCTCAAGTATTTTCTTAAATATTTTAATAATTTAACATTAACAATTAGTAATTCAATTTATATAAGCATTCCATATCCCATATCCACATATAATTACTTAATAGACCATTCTTTGGAGCATGCCTCACCAAAAAAATAGGATTACAGTATAAATAGGCCTATGTAGATAATCATGACACATCACCAGTCATATGTATGTAAAGTGGGAATTTACCCTTTATAATTTAAATTTATTAAAAAATAATTTCCTCTTTTTAATTATGAATTCAATGCACATCATTTGTGGTTTTGTTACAAAATAGGGACAAGGAATACAATTCATCACATTATAAATTTAATAATAAGTTATCCATTTCAATTTAATTCATGTAAAAAAGTGGTTATGAATGGTCATGGTACTTGTAGAACTCACCAAGGAGTGGTTTTATTTGAGGTTCATAACCTCTAATGATACACAGTGGTATAAAGTAGCCAAAAAATTTAAAGAATTTGATTTTATGTATTTAATTTCATAATTAATGGGATATTCATGGAGAATATAATGTGAAACACAATGGAGTATATTATAAATGAACTTGATGTTGGGGAAAAATATATAGACCCCCAACCTCATACATAATATTTTCTAATCATCCAATATAATTATTTTATTTGAGAAATTTCGAGATAAAATTAATAAACAGACAAACATCATTAATATAGTGTAAACTAGCCTGCACAAAGATATCACCAATCATAGTAATTAATAATATGATGAGATCTATTGGAATTAAAATCATACGTGTATGTATCTAAAGAGGCCAATGAAAAGTTATTCTATAACCAAATGGAGGTAGTCTCTCCATTCCTTTTAGAGGAGAGGAGGATGATCTCGAGCAGCCCCCTACTATGCACATAAAGGAGGAGAAAATAGAGGATAATAATTAAAATGAAACATGGGAAAAGGCTAAATGAACCCATTTAAATGAGGATAACATTTTTTTTCAAGATTGTCCAAGTCGTGTCTCAACCGTGCATGGTCTAATGACTTTGCAAAGGGATCACACATTTCAAGTTCACAGTCTGAGAAACCATTTCAAAATAGTTCATTTACTCTCTATGTAGAAGTACACAACAATCACACTGACATGCATCCTGATGAACGGGGTTAGACAAAACCATACAACAACCTCACACACCCAGAACAGGCTACACAGTTTCACCTAGTGGGCTTCACAATTTCATGAAAATTGTGAACTACTGAAAGCTTCTCCCAAAATTTTGATTTCAAAGGCCGATAATCCCAAAGCTCATCTAAACACCTAAGGCACCTTAAGGTCCTTTAACCATGTTTACAAATAACACATTTCAATGTTCTATCACATGGAATTATATAATGAATCATAGATTAAAAAACATCCTATCCATTAAATGGTAATGTTGAAATTCACATTATAATTTTACCTGGTGCAAAACACATGATATTATAACCACCCCACCTTATAACTTCTCATTCTTGAGTTTCCTTGTAGAAAAATTAAAATCAACACATGACCTACTAGGTTAGTAAATTTTTATTTAAACAACCGCATTTAGTTTCCCAATTCTCAATGAATCTCAATGCATCACATTAAGGGTATGATACATAATCCATTAATACTCGAGCCAACACTTATACCCTAAGCGGAAACATGAAGATAAAGCTTATGTGTCCTCGAAGAATCTAATATAAAATCAAATCTTTGTCTCATTTTTGGGTTTTGGATCTTTCCAAAATGGGTACAAATATTTGATGTACCACTCTAATTCATAGTATTTCCACTATCATAATTGTCAATTTAAGAATTCCCTTATCTCTCTAGTGATTCTCTAGAATGATTATCAACATGATTGGATGGAATATTCTAAATCGACCACATTTACCCTGGTCATGTGAAAGTTTCTCCAAAATTCTCATAGACAGTGGCACTGTACTCATCTCATCCAATTGATGTATCTGATGTAGTTCCTCTTTGTCCACATGAATATATATACATATATATATATATATATATAACCAGTTGAACCACCTCTAGTGGGCTACCCTAAAAACAATAATCTTATATGCCTGGTGAATTTCAGAAGCTAGATCCTAATAAATATAAACTAAGGTACCATAATATTTTCTATAGAAACACTCACCTGAGCCCATAACGTTATTTTAATGATATCTGTATCCAAACATCCATTATTTGTTACGCTACAACTTGAAAATAGGTGTATACTTAATCCAACCCACTAGAATTGTTACCCTTAAAACATCCCATCTGATATCGACTGATGATTAAGGTATCCTTGAGGTCATCAACAAGAGTCCAAAGATATTATACAAGGTAGTCCATGATTCAGTTTCTATAAGTGATACAATAGTATGTAGACAAATTTCCACCTATCAGAAACAGTTACTAAGCCCAATGGAAATCAAGATAAAGTAAAATATGGTGTAAATGATTCCATCAAAGGTGTTTCTACTAGCCAAAATAGGTATCAATAAAGACTATACATTCCTAAATATTCATACATTCTTCTGAAATGAAACTCCCATGGAGTCTATTTATCAATAAGAAAGTAAAATTTTAATTCTTTTCTTTATCTCTGTGTATAATTAATGCTCTCTCAATGCATCCTGGAAGATATCAAGAAAGGAGACATAATAATCACTGAGATAAGATTACACTAAGAGGATATCCATAATTACCATGAACACCCATGAAACTCTTATCACATATATGATGAAGTGATCAGTACAATTTTGAACAAAGTATGACCAACTATACAATGGAAAAGACATACATACCACCACTGGATGACATATTAGAATATCTTGGCTACTCCCATTGACAAATAATCCTTACCCACCTTGATGCATTTACCAAAACTGGAATACTATGATATTAAATCACTACCAATAGATTCCATACATAACCAATGGTGTTTTTCAGGGGTTTATTACTCAGCTAACCATATCATAGACATGTTTCCTCATAATAACTGAAAAATTTTAAATCTTTCCAACCACATGAGAATCTAAAATAAAAATTGGCCTTTTCAAATGACCTTTCATGTTTTTTCTTACTCTACTAGGAAAAAATTATAAAACATATTTTACCTTAAACTCCCCACCATTGGAGTTTTTAACTATTCATTTTCCGAAAAAGGGGCCTATCCCATTACATAAGCTCCACCAACATCTAACCATGGTTTATGGATGTGGTAAACAT
Source organism: Viscum album (assembly GCA_963277665.1). Classification (NCBI taxonomy): domain Eukaryota; kingdom Viridiplantae; phylum Streptophyta; class Magnoliopsida; order Santalales; family Viscaceae; genus Viscum; species Viscum album. The sequence goes on along the minus strand of OY728123.1, from coordinate 26,965,039 downwards.
GATTTTACTAAGAGCCCATTCATAAATATAATTAAAATAGAAAAATAAAATTTCCCAAGAAAAGATTTACCTTATACATACAAGTTACAATACTCTCAAGTTATGTCCCTATAATACATAACATCATGAATAAAATCCAACTACAACCAACTACATATCAAGACACCTAATCCTTTTGAGACATCATTCCCAGCATTGGGATGAGTTTGGGTCATCAAAATACTAGGTCAATTTACTCCATATATATCATGTGAATGTATAATAATAACATAAGTCTTTAATGGCTACCACGAAACTCATACGGTTCATTTTTTCATCTTAGAAAATCCACAGGTAATGCATGTATCAACTCATACTACACTAAAATTTCCTAATAAAATGGAACATCCTAGATTATATCCATCGTCTTATCAGTCTTATTAATTCAAGTGTCTGATGACCCATGAAAAGAAAGATACTAGATTCATATTGTCCCATACAATTGTAAAATAGCTGACGACCTCCCAAGTCATCCAACACTGAATAAGATGAAGAGGGGTCACAAAACCCACTATATGAATGAAAATTCCATAGGAATGTCTAACCCACTGAAACTAATAATTTCTTGATATTCACACAAATTATATAGGTAACATTATATAATTTCTACTCAATAATACAATGGTTTCATTTTAGAAACTAATATTTCTACATGAGAAAACAACACCCAAATAGTACCACACATCAAAAAGCTCATCAGATTAATTAAAATGCTTTAAAATTCAAAGGGTATTTCTTACCTTGAGTTAACCCCTTACAAAATCATTTTTTGTTGATCCTTCCAATGGGTCACACCTAAATAGATCACTCGTCATTACCTCCAATAAAATAGGTTAAACCAATCAAATGGTAAAATTTTAGGTTTCTATTATAAGGTATGATCAAAGAATGTTGAAACTACCCTTAAAATCGGATTAAAACTAAATATCCACCTCAAGGTCTTCATTTAAGAAATTAAATAGATTCAAATTTAATGCATTAACATTTAAATGATACGTTTAAAACATAAAGTAATGTTTTTTAGGAAAAATTGTACTTAGTACATTTATTTAGCTAATTCCACAAGGCAGACATGAATGTTTTATCCAACTTCCTTCCAAAAAATTATTTATTCAATTGACATTCTGTTATATGTTGGTAATTTATAACATAAATTCATTTTTAATAATTTTATTTTTCCATTAATATTTACCCTAATGGTAATAGTTAAATAAATTTTCAATTCCAATTTAGAAATGAAAAACTCCCTTAGGTATTAATTGGAATTTTAATTAACTAACACCTCATATAAGAAAGCTCAAAAGAAACATACATGATTATTTATTATTTAAATAGGGGAATAATTAAGATTCCACCATATGTCTATATGTGAACCCATATAGGCATGCTTGGACACATTAAATAAAAATTCCTATATAACATAAGCATACCCCCATGAGGTTATGTACTGTGTTATATCAAAACATGACGACTTATGATGGTCTTGTTATACCATTTTGGGTTCATCTAAATTTAACCTGAAGCATTTCAAATCATTAAGACTTTGATTCACCCTTAGTGGTTTTATTATAAAAACACAAGGCTCTCTGACTAACCTATTTTGTTTGAGTCATGACTCTCTTGATGAGTCTAAAGTCATACTTCCTACTTTTCTATTCCATATGTTTTGGAAATTGAAAACTCTTTCTTAAAAACATATTCAATAACATTGTATGTCCAATGTGTTTTAGTTTTTTTTATAAAACATTATATGAAACCATACATAGAATAAGTTCATAATTATTTTGAGTATAAACATTATATTCTTCATACAATTATCAAAATGATTATGTGTTTGATTAATCGGATTATCCTTTTTTAGAACTAGAAGTTAGAAATTCTATCATGACTACCATAATGAAAAAGTCTTAAAATCAGACTGATACTAATACCAATAACTTTATATTAGAACTAATTAATATTTTTCTAATGAAAATCATAAAGAAGTACATAAGACTAACTTAATATAGTAATCGTATTCGGAATACTTATGTCTAATGTAAGGAAATATATTTACACTATAATGGAGTAAATCAAAAAAGACATGAAAAACTCAGTTATACCAGATAATTATGATATGCTCTGTCTTAGTTTTATATTAAACTTTGAAAAAATTAGATAAATATTACCATGGTGGGTAAATATGATCATTGAGATGAATCCTATAAATACCAATTTAATTGAATTGTTTTTTTCTATAGTAGTAGTTTTTATTTTTCTTCTGATTATTTTTATTTGAAATTTATCATTTTTTGATGGCTCTAAATATTTATTAGTTTGACAATATTTCTATTAGTCTTTTTAAATATTTTTAGTTTTTTAGTTATTAGGAAACATTTTCAGGTCCTCCCCTTATTAACTTTTCCATTGTAATCTATGTTTGATCATTGTAACGATTGAGGGATTCTAGGGATAGGAAGATAGAGAATCTAATCTATCAGATCAAAGACAAAAAAGGCTAGGTAGATATATAATTCATTCATCATATCGAGGTATTCCAAGGATAGGAATATGGATCTATTCTGATTATCATATCATGGGATTTTCTTAGTATGGAAAGACAGACTTTTTGTAAGTATAAAACAAGGCATACCTTTAGTATATGTTATAGACTATATTTCTCTTAATGTTAAAAGAGTTTTATTCTTTAATGGTTTATAAGTCCTTCTTTTAATTTTTATTTATTTTATAAATTATTTCCTAAAATTTTAATATTCCACTTCACATATTATAGAATGTGTATCTTTTTATTCATCTTTCTGTTTTGTTTGATTTATCTATACTTTTTTGTTTATGATAAACAATATCTTTTTAATTAGGTCCATGGTGATTCAAATCATTTACCCTATAATTTAATCATATTTCCTCTGAAAATGATTCTTTGATTCTAATCATCATGCCGAGGACCACGATTTATAATATACTTTAAGAGGATTAGTGTATATTTTCGTTCAATTCATTTAAACTGTGTTTTTCAAAATAAAATTCACCCCCTTTTGTAAGAATTTCAATTAAAATAATATTATCATGGACCTAATTAGTATTTTTAATATAATATTGAAATAAAAATTGGTATTAGATAAGTGTTTAACTACTCATATACATTCTGATGTTTTTACTTTCTTTGATATTTCAAGTTGTTGAAGCATTGTTATAAACTTTTTCTATAAAACCATTGTTACACAAACATGTTTTGTGGAAAATAATATCTCTTTTTTAATATGGTATGAATAAATATCATATTAATAGTTAATATTAATCCCAATATACCACATATTTTTTGTTACAACCCGTCCCCCGAGGCCCGTGCTGTGACTACCCCAAACCCGCCTTCCTTAGGCTAGGGGCTGGCGACTAGCACCAAAGGCGTAATTTTCTAGAACTGGGAAGGTATTGCCTTTATAACCTATAAAAACATAACCAAGCACACAGTAAGATACAAACTCAAGTAAACAGAATAGTAAATAGAGTGAGTACAGTAAGAAAAAGGGGCCAGAATACAAGCCCAACTAGAAATTACAATAAAAACTGGAATGTAAAAGACGAGTGATAGGTGAAAAGTATCTCATGGATCATCCACCTAGATTCGTACTTGAAGGATAGGTACAAATAGCCTCATGAACACTCCACATCCTCCCATCTCCTCTGCATACCGATAGGCCGTATGCTCCACCTTCAGGTACCATCCAGTCCTGGTACTCTCAGCCTCAGTCAGCGATGTTTGTCATCTACATCCAACACAACAAGGTGCATGCATATCTAGTGTAAGGGTGAGTATAAAGATTCTCAGTAGGGACCTCGATACCCTCAAGCTCTCACAAAATCCACCAAGGATAAACCACAAAGTATGAAAAAATAGATAAACCTACTTAGGTGTATGCCCATACATATACCTAAGTTATCAAGTAATCCATTTCAAACCTAAAGAAACATAGAGGTTCTGACTCAGATCAAACCAGGTAAAACATAGGTATGGTAGTAGAGATGATTAGTTATAACGACTGAATCGCTTACTTTGTTAAGAGGATCTATTGTTGACCTTCACAGAATCGCTAGGAGCTGACCCACACAGGATCGCTAGGAGCAGACCCACACAGGATCGCTTGGAGCTGACCGACACAGGATCGCTAGATCTGACCCACACATGATCGCTAGGAGATAAACCACATAATATCACTAGAATATGACCCACACAGGATCGCTGGAGCTGACCCACTTAGGATTTCTAGGAGATGACCCACACAGGATCTCTAGGAGAGCACTCTTCTCACCATAGCCAGCTACTGGGTTTCTACACTAGGCTTTCTCATCTCTGGGAGAGTCTGCTCCCCAATCCACTATCGATTCTCCAACTACCATGATTTCCCCTGAAGAATTATCTCAAATTACCGCCACATCATTGGGGTCTCAACGCAATAGACAGCGCGTCAATCGGACGCCTGGTCTGTGAGTTGTTAGCTTTTTAGTCCCAAAGGCCCGGTTGGATTTGTGCTTGATCCAACCAAACTCTACCCCATATTAAACCAAATCTCTAGTGGGGTATACTCAAAGGAACCTTCTCTCACTATGATTTTCAATGCCACTAACGGTTCGTCAAATGGACACCTGATTCCAACGTTATGGTAAAAAGAATGTAAATGGGTCGTAGTGGGCCTGGGGTCTGGTCCGACCCGGTCGAACTGACCCGGCCCAACCCGGCCTGGGGAGAATCGGTTCGTGTCGACCCGACCTGACCTGATGGGTCTAGCCCGGCACGCTGGGTTGCTTGGCCCATTGGGTTCGGCCCGGCTAGCTGCGTCCAGACCGGCAGGCCGCGAGGGGCTGCAGAGGGCCGTGAGTGATCTCGTTGCCACTGAGGGTGCCGCGAGGGCGCCAGGCTATAGGGTGGCTCGGCTAGGGTGGTTTGACCAAAATGGTTGTGGTGGCTCGGGCGGTGGCTCGGCCCAGATGGCGGCGGTGACTCAGCCCGGACGACGGCGACGACTCGACCCAGACGACAGCGGTGGATCGGGCTAGAGGACGGTGGTTTCTTGACCTGGATAGGGGTGGTGGCTCGGATGGCGGCGACCCCATGACCCGAAAGGTGGTAGTGGCTCAGGTGGCGGCAGCGAAGACTCGGCCCGGACGACGGCGGCAGTAGCGGCGGCTTGGGCGGTGGTGGCGGTGACTCGACCTGGACAGCAGCGGTGGCACAACCCAGTGGCGACGACTCGGTTTAGCCGACCTCTCTCTTTTTTCATCATTATGGTGTAAGCCACATTCTTCCATCATGAAGAACATAATAATGAAGAATGACGGAGGGGTCGGGCCATGTTTGTTTGGACCGCACCATCCACGTTAGAGCGGTAGTAATTGGATTAAAAAATTAGGAGTCAAGAATGAAAAACTCTTCAATTTAATATGAATCTTGGATCAACTTGTTTTGGTTGATCCGCATTCTACATGCTTTCTAATAATGAGTAAATTAAATAAAAGAAGTCAAGAATTTAATAATAACCCCCTACCTCATTCGCCTAATGAGGTCGATGAGGTTGTGAGGAACAAGAAGAATCATTTTGAAAAGATGGACATCGGTGCCGTCGGCATTTTCCTCGATTATTGGTTTGTGCTTCATACTCTTGCTTGATTACTAAGAACATTATTTGATGGCATTCTTCGTTGGGAGAAGAAGTTCTTCATTAGTGTTCTTCGTTCGGAGAAGAAGTTCTTCATTGGCGTTCTTCGTTTGAAGAAAGTAATCCTCTAAGAGCTCTCTCCTTTTCCATCCCAAAGGAAAATTGGTGACGATATAATTTTACCTAAGATGAAATTATGTTGGAACATACACACACATGTTGGAAAAAATTAATGTATGGCATTGGCACAATTAATGTAGAGGAATTTCAAGAGGATCCTCCTCATTAAAGAGGGATTAGAGAGGTTTCTCCCCCATTAAGAGAGGTCTAGTGGTCCCCAACTCTATGAATTCAAATTGGGGGTTTATGATCAGGTGGCCCCGACAACAATAACCTACACATGGGAGGTTTCAAGAATAAAAATTAAATGTTAAATAATTTTTTTTTTATTTTTCCACGAAAAATCCCAAATACTATCTTTCACCCTCGACCTACTGTGGTCAAGATGAAGGTCTCCTTATGCGAATAACTGCGTTGTGAGTTCAATGGTGTCCTCAGATTTCAATTATGAGCACTGGATCAAATGTTAGAAAAAACCCACTTGCATGTTTACTGAATGTACCTGAAAAAAAAATCATAAATTCATTCAGGGAACTCTGGGCCTCAGAATCATGTGCCATCAATTTTTCCAAACTCATAAAATTCCAATTTATAAAAAAAATTACATGGAAATTATAGGTCTTTATATTCTCTCCACTTTAGGGATTTACATCCCTGTAAGACACAACTCAAACTAAGGGAAAAAGTTGGGGTACTGAGCACACATCTGAGCCTCCCACTCCCATGTGCTCTCTTGGAGGTTCCTGTCCTGCCAGTAAACATGCTCCAGAGGTATTGATCGTCCACGAAGGACCCACTCTTATCGATCCTCAATCTCTACTAGAACCTCCGTAAAAGTCACCCCTTCAAATATGTAAAACTCACCATGGTCGATGATGTGATAAGGGTCGTGCACATATCTCCTCAACTGGGATACATGGAAGATTCCGTACACCCGGTGCAACTAAGTTGGAAGAGCTAAGCGGTAAGCCAAATTTTTCCAACTCTACTGAGGACCTAAAAAGGTATGAAGAACCTCAGTGATAACTTTCCACCTCGGAAAAATCTCCAGAAACTTCATTGAGGTGATACCCATATAAATACATGGTCTCCATCCTCGAACTCCAGAGGTCTCCATATCCTATCAGCATATGACCCATACTAGCTCTGTGCAGTCTTCATCCGCTCTTGGATGATTTTCACATTCTCTGTGGTACCCTGTACCATCTCTGGTCCCACGAGTGCTGACACCCCTGGGTCAGTCCAGCACAATGGTGATATGCAAGGTCACTCGTTCAAGGCCTAGAAAAGTGTCATCCTAATGGTGAAGTGATAGCTATTTTTGTACGAAAACTCCACCAAAGGCAAGTGATCCTCCCAACTAAGAATAAAGTCGAGTACTTAAGCACATACCATGTCCTTGAGGGTCTGAATGGTCCGCTCAGTCTGACCATACGTATGAGGATGGAAGGCAGTGCTCAAAAGAAGTTGCCTCCCGAAAGCCTCCTGAAACCCCTTCTATAGCTGATAAGTAAACGTGCATCATGATCAGAGAAAATCTTTGAGGGTAATCCATGTATCCAAAAAATATTTTTCCCATAGAGGCATCCCAAACTCTCTATTGAACCCTGCTATCTGATTGGTAGGAAGTGCGCCGACTTGGTGAGTCATTTAACGATCACCCAAATCATGTCATGACCTATGGATTTATGTGAATGTCCTATCACGAAGTCCGTGGATATCCTATACAACTTGCACTCTAGGACCTTTAAAGGATGAACCAAGCCTGTTGGTACCTGATGCACCTCCTTCACTTGTTGACAAGTGAGGAACCAAGAGACAATCTCTGTAACTGATTTCTTCATTCTTAGCCACCAGTGCCGTCGACGGAGATCCTGGTACATCTTCACCACACCTGGATATACTGCTAGTGGGGATGTGTGTAACTCCCTGAACACTTCCTCCTGAAGAGACACTGGTACCATGGTACGTCCTTTGAAGAGGATGACATGCTCCCCACCTTTAGAAAATCCATCAGGTGCATGTCCTAAGGATATCTGAGCACGTCGCATCTCGTAGTCAGTGTCCCAACACTGTGCCTCCCTGAATCACTAAATTAGTGGGGGAGTGACTATATGAGACTGAATAAAAGATACTCTATCTCTATCCACAAAGGATATCTACAAAGCAGGCAGATGCTCCGTCACCTCTCCTAGCAGCTGTATACCAGACCTCTTGCTGAGTGCATCTGCAATAATGTTCCACTTCCAAGAGTATAGACTCTCTTGAAGTCATAGCCCTGGAAGAACTCAAGACAATTTCATTGTCTCAGGTTCATTTCCTTCAGATAGAAGATATACTTGAGTCTATTGTGATCAGAGTACACTATAAATTGCTCTCCCATCCATTAGTGTCGTCATATCTTCAATGCGAAGACCGCTACTGCTAACTCTAGGTCATGGGTTGTGTAGTTCTTCTCATGCTGCCTCAGCTGTCATGAACCATAAGCGATCACCGCTCGCTCCTGCATCTGAAAACATCCTAGCCCAGTCCCTAATGCATTCCAGTAGACTACATACCCTTTTCCCTCGTCCGGAAGCCTCAAGATGGGGGCACTAGTTAGCCACTGCCTCATCTCTTGAAAACCCTGATGGTATTTCTCCGAACAAAAAAAGGGTTTCCCTTTCTTTATCAATGCAGATAGTGGTGCTTCCACTCTAGAGAATTCTGGCAGAAACCTCCACTAATATCCATCCAAAACCAGGAAACTTTGTACCTCTTTTGCACTCCTGGGTGGATCCCAAGAAATTACCGGCTCAATCTTTGCTGGATCCACTGAAACTCCAGCCTCCGAGAAGACATGTCCTAGAAAGTGAACCTCTCAGATATGGAATTGGCACAGAGAGATCTTACCATAAAGAGGGTTCTATTAGAGTGTGTCCAGTACAACATGTAAATGATAGGAACACTCCTCCTCAGTAGCCGAGTAGATCAGAATGTCATCGATGAAGACTACTACAAAGTGATCAAGGTATGGCTAAAATATCAGGTTCATGAGTCCCATGAACACTGCTAGAGTGTTGGTTACACTGAATGGAATAACCAAAAACTCATAATGATCATACCAAAATCTAAAGTCTGTCTTCTGCACATCCTCATCTCATACTCTTAGTTGGTGATAGCCTGATATGAGGTCTATCTTCGAGAACCACCGTCCTCTCTTCACCTGATCAAAGAGATCATCAATCCTCATATGTGGGTACTTGTTCTTCACGGTGACCTGGTTCAGGCGCTGATAGTCAACACAAAGCCTCAAACTCCCATCTGATTTCATGGTGAACAGAATTGGGGCTGCCCAAGGTGAAACACTGGGCCAAATGAACCCCTTCCCTTGTATGTCCTCCAGCTATATCTGCAGCTCACGAAGCTCCACGGGAGCCATCCGATATGCTGGTGTTGATATCAGTGCCATCCTGGGGTACAATTAAATGTAAAAGTCCACCTCTCTGTGAAGATGTTGACCCGTAGTATCATCAGAGAATACATCCGCGTACTGATCCACCACCACAGGATGATTTAGACTCTCCACATCAACTGCTCTGAGAGAAAGGCTATCTAACTAATGAGTGATTAGCTACACTCTCCTCTGGTCATGTCTATCTTATGCTGAAAAGCCTCCTTTCTCGCTGGTGATGGTAAAGCTGGTCCCATCCATGTGGAAACACCTTAATTTGTGCCTAATACAGTCAATTTGAGCATGGACTGTGGATAACCAATCCAAACCCAAGATGTCCTCATAAGGCCTCGATGCCACTACTAGAAGATCCCAGTCGAAGATCTCACCTCCTAAAGCAAGATCATACTGGTGACACTAGTGTGTAATCGTCGAATCCTCTCCTGTAGGATTCTATAGCCATAAGGATCGAGCCAATGGCTCCGTCAGAATCTCCGAGCTTTGAACGAGGGCAGTGGAAATAAAAGAATGATTGGAACCTTTGTCTATATATACTATTGTTATGGTGGAGTAGACACAGATCGTACCTCGTATCATATCTAGAGCACCGTGATAGTAGGCCTCAGCTGCCTAGAGCTGAGCTCTACCCTATCCACATGCTCCCTATAGTCGGGGTGGACTTCCTAGTGGTGGTGGCGATAACATCTCGAATCGTCTCCCACTTCCAACTGCATGACCAACTCCTCTTCCACGTCCGCCTACTCCCTATAGACCTCCTTGGTCAAATCTATGTCTCTTCCTGGGTGTTACTTCGACTGTCTGCTAATCATCCGTACTGCGGGTCAGATAATCACGATCCATGTGACCATGCCCACTGCTTGCATAACACTTCCCACTCCTAGAATGATCGTCTCTACCTCAGGTGCCTCATACAACAAACCCTGAATCATGGGGTCTTCCACCTATAGGTTTGGTCCTCTTGGACCTCTACATCATCTGTCTTCTACCAACTGCAGAAGAATCCTCTACATGACGACTTGTGGTGGGTCTCGCTATTGGTGACTGCTCATCAAGGAAACTATCCACTAATAGGTCTCTCTCTAACACCCCCGCCTGCGTCGGGAAGCTGAGTAAGATCATCGAAGCCCTGAACTCCCACCTGAGTCCTTTCTTAAAGGATCATGCACTAAAGAAAGGGTCCCACACCATATCAATGGAGTAGTATGAGAGGTCAGTGAACCTCACTGTGTACTGAGCAAAAATCATCATTCCCTACTGTAGATTAAGAATCTCCTGTATGCGCACTGCGAGAAGAGCCGCTGGGAAAAACTCTCTCTGAAACAGTCTCTCGAGGTCTGCCCAGAGAAGCGTCACCTCATCGTGATCCCAGAGAATCGTCCTCCACTATCGGCCTGCTGCTTCTTGTAGAAGGCTGGCGACAAGGATCACCATGATATTGGATGGTGTCCCTACAAGTCAGAAGACTCTCACTACAGCCACCAACAAATCCTCAGCTACTTGTGGGTCTGTCTATCCCCTTAACCTGGGTGGCCTCTGGTGCTGGAACTCATGAAACGCACTCAAGCGGCGTGCATTGTCTGTTTTTGGGGCTGGTGGCATTGATGGCCCAATAGGGGAATGATACCACTCGTGCCTCCTCTGGTGCATCTACTGAAAAAAGGCCCTACACTGAGTCCTCATCACTTGGTGGGCACTCAGTGTGTGCTACTCTCGGAATCCTAGTTGGTTGTCTGCATGGAGGAATCCAGAAAAGAAACAGGTATTCCACAGTCAGTAAGTTATACATGGTGAGATGACTCAAAAAGATCACAAAGAAAACACTTGAAAACACACACGCAATCAGTGTTTTTTTTCACTGAGTTAGAAATCAGAAGATAGGGTCCTAGTGTATAGATATGTCGACCGCCGCACCAACAGGGGATTCCATAAAATGATAACCACACTCATAACACCTAACAATATTACTGTTAAAAGAAATATCATAGTCCTATTTTCTATGGTAGAACCTCCCTATAATACTAATTTGTTACGACCCGTCCCTCAGGGCTCATTATGTGACTACCCCAAGCCCACCTTCCTTAGGTCAAGAGTTGGAGACTATTACAAAAGGCGTAATTCCTCAGAACTGGGAAGGCATTACCTTTATAACTTGTAAACACAGAACCAATCACACAACAAGATACGAACTGAAGTAAACTGAACAGGAACCAGAGTGAGTATAGAAATAATAAGGGTTCATAATACAAGCCCAACTAGAATGTACAATGAAAACTAGAAAGTAAAAGACGACTGAAAGGAGAAAAGTGGCTTATAGATCATCTAACTCAATTCCTACTTGAAGGGTAGGTACAGATTACCTCCTCAGCACTCCATGTCCACTCGTCTCCTCTGTGTACTGAAACACCGTTTGGTCCACCTCTGGGTACATTCCAGTCCTGGTACTCTCAACCTCAGTCAGCGATGTCTGTCATCTGCATCCAACACAACATCTTGCGGGCAGAACCCATGTAGGGGTGAGTATAATGATAATCATTTGCGACCCCGAGACCCTCAAAGTCTCACAAAATCCACCAAGCATAAACCACAAAGTATGGAAAAAATAGATAACCCTACTTTGGTATATGACCGTACATATACCTATCAAGTAATCCATATCAAACATGATGAAACAGAAAGGTTATGACTTAGTTCACACCAGATAAAACTTATGAAAGATAGTTGATATGATTAGTTATATCTATGGAATCACATACTCCATTAAGAGGCTCTACAGCTGACCTGCATAGAATCTCTAGGAGATGACCCACATATGATCGCTAGGAGCTGACCGACACAAGATCGCTGGAGATGACCCACACAGGATTGCTAGGAGCTGACCCACACAGGATCTCTAGGATCTGACCCACACAGGATCACTGGAGCTGAACCACAGAGGATCATTAGAAGCTGACCCACACAGGATCACTAGGAGATGACCCACACAGGATCACTAGGATTTGACCCACACATGATCACTAGGAGATGACCCACATAAGATCACTAGAACTGACCCACACAGGATCTCTTGGAGCTGAAACACACATGATCACTAGGAGATCACTCTTCTCATCACAACCAGCTATTGAGTTTCGCACTAGGATTACTCGTCTTTGGGAGAGTCCGCTCCCCAATTCACTGGTCGATTCTACAACATCCACTATTTCTCCTGAAGACGTATCTCAAATGACCACCACATCATATGGGTTTCAATTCAATAGACGATGCTTTAATTAGACGTCCGGTCTGTGAGTAATTAGCCTTTTAGTCTTGGGGCCCCGGTGGGATTCATGCCTGATCCAACCCAACTGTACCCCATCATAACCTAAATCTCCAGTGGGGTATACTCAATTGGACCATCTCTCCCCAATATTTCCAACTCCACTGATGGTTCTTCAAACGGACATCTGGTGCCAAAGTTATGGTCAAAAGAATGTAAATGGGTCATAGTGGGCATGTGTCCGGTCCTACATGGTCGAACCAACCTGGCCTAGGCCGACTTGGTTCGGATCGACCTAGCCTAACCAGCTAGGTCTGGCCCGGCCTACTGGGCAGCCTGGCCCATTGGGTTCAGCCATGCCAGCTGGGCGGCCCGACCAGCTGGGTCCATTCCGAAAGGCCTTGAGGGGCCGCTGAGGGCCGCGGGTGACCGCGAGGCCACGGAGGGCGCCACAAGGGTGCGAGGCCATGGGGCAGTTCAGCCGAGGTATTTCAGCTGGAAGGGCGGCAGTGGATAGGGTAGCGGCTCAGCCCGGATGGTTGTGGCGGCTTGGACGACGGCTCGACCCGGTGGCAGTGACTCAGGAGCGGCTCGACCCAAACAGTGGCGGTAGCTCAGCCCGGACGGTGGCCACAACTCAGACGGTGGCGGTGACTCAGCTATGACGGTAGTGGCGGATCAGCGGTGCCTCGTGCCAGATGGCAGTGACGAATCATCCCCTATAGCGGTGGCGGCTCAGACGGCGGTGAAGACTCAGCCCGGACGGCAGCGGCAGCTCGGGCGGCAACGACGGCGACTTGTCTCGGATGGCAGCGGCGGCTCGACCAGGTGGTGGCGAATCAGTTTAGACGGCCTCTCTCTTCGTTCGTCATCATGGTGAAAGCCACTTTCTTCCATCGAAAAGAACACAATAAGGAAGAACGATGAAGGGGTTGGGACATGTTTGTTTGACCCGCACCCTCCGCATTAGAGCGGTAGCAAGTGGCTCAAAAAAATTAGGATTCAAGAACGAAAAACTATTCAATTTAAAATGAATCATGGATCAACATGTTTTGGTTGATCCATGTTCGCCATGCTTTCCAAGAACGATGAAATTAAATGAGAGAATTCATGAATTTAATAATAACCCCCTACCTCGTTCGCTTGATGACGTCGACGAGGTCACGAGGAAGAAGAAGAATCATTGGTAAATGATGGACGTCGGTGTCATCTCTATTTTCTTTGTTTGTCAGTTCGTACGCCATCCTCTAGATTGATTACGAAGAACATTCTTCGATGGTGTTCTTCATTCGGAGAAGAAGTTCTTCATTGGATTTCTTCGTTCAGAGAAGAACTTCTTCTTTGGCGTTCTTCGTTCGAAGAAAGTAATCCTCCAAGAGCTCTCTCCTTTTCCATACCAAAGGAAAAGCGGTGCGAATATAATTTAACTTAAGAAAAAATTATGTTGGAAAACTGTTGATGCTCCTTTCGTCAAAGAATCTAAAAATCGGAAAAGGGAATATCTGAGCTCAAAGTGATTCAACCTTTGAAGAAAACATCAAAAATCGACAAAGGCCTGAAAAAAGGATCAACAACAACTGCACCGCACAAGTTATCTCACTGTCGCGCAAGTGACTTGCGCGACCTAAGGGGTAACCGCCCGGGGTCTTCTTTTGCCTATAAATAGACCCTGTGGGCCCCCCATTCGTGAGGATCTTTTTTTCCAGAAACTCGGATTGAAGATCCCGACGCCCAAGTCTCTTCTCAAAGCTTTCGGAACACTTCCAAGGTAATTTCTTACCTAGAACGGAAGATCTAAAGAGAAGAAGGAAGGCCTAAGTGTTGAAACTTATCAACACTTGCACGCCGACTTATTTCCTTCAATATAACATGTGCGTCCTTTTTCTGGAAGAAACTCAAGAGGATTCTAAAGGGATTAAAATGGAGTCACTCAAGTATTCTAATACTAGTTGAAAATCGCGCAAGTACCCCACAAATCGCGCAGGTATACTTGCGCGAGCAATACTTGCGCGCCCATGGAAGACTTGCGCGCCTTTCAAGACTTGTGTGCCCCTCCCTTTTTGGGTTCCCATCTTGCCCATTTTACCCCTCTTAAGCCATTACACCTTTCCTTTTCAAGATTCAGTCTTCAAGACACTCTTCAAAGCCATTTATGGCATGATTTCTTGATTTGACTTCCTTATCTGAAAGGAATTCTGTGGAATATCTCTCAAAACCTAGTGATTTAAATATCCTTATGTCACTAAATATAGAGAGTTCATTCATTCAACCTCATTCTTTAAGATGAGAGAATCCTTAACCTGGGTCTCCTTTTCAGGAATAATCCCCAGTTATAAATCCTTTAATCTGGGCATCATTTTTTAGGAGTAAGCCCCAGATTCTTAATGTTCCCAAACTTTGGGCATCCTCCTTAGGAGTAAGTCCCAATCACAATCCTTTAATATGGGCATCCGCCTTAGGAGTATGCCCCAACCTCAAATATGGGCATCCTCCTTAGGAGTAAGCCCCAACCTCAAATATGGGCATCCTTCTTAGGAGTAATCCCCAACCTCAAATATGGGCATCCTCCTTAGGAGTAAGCCCCAAACCTTAATCCCTAACTTGGGTGTCCTTTTCAGGAATAAGACTCAGTAATAATCTTGGGCTTCCTTTTCAGGAGTAAGCCCCAAGTCCCCTAACCTGGGCTTCCTTTTTATGAGTAAGTCCTAGTCATAATCTTGGGCTTCCTTTTCAGGAGTAAGCCCCAAGTCCCCTAACCTGGGCTTCCTTTTTAGAAGTAAGTCCTAGTCATAATCTTGGGCTTCCTTTTCAGGAGTAAGCCCCAAGTCTCCTAACCTGGGCCTCCTTTTTAGGAGTAAGTCCCAGTCATAATCTTGGGTTTCCTTTTCAGGAGTAAACCCCAAGCCCCCTTAAATTTCTCTTAACCAGTCCTAATTTACCCTTGATTTGGGTTTCCTTTTCATGAGTAAAAACCCAATCATAAGTCCCCTCCTAACTTGGGTATCCTCCTTAGGAGTAAGCCCCAAGATTAGAGTATTCAAATCTCCATGAAACACATATAACTTTATGGACCCTGATCATGGATTTTCTCCCTAAAAGTGAATCCTAAACCTTCATCTATCTGGGCAGTCATACATACATAAGCCCCAAACAATTTCTTATGATTTCATCTTTCATGGCACAATTGTCTAATTTTTACCAATACCTCTTGTTTCTCAAACTGAGCATGACTCACGTGAGCTTAGAGTGTAAAAGTAATTATGACATTCTTCTTTGAGCCATCAATCATAAACATCATACTCCATCACTCGAACTACGTGGGTTCTGATTCCTTTTCCAAAACAAAGGATACGTAGGTAGCCTATTTATGGGTTCGATCCCAACTTTGAAATAATCCTTGTCCTTCTGAATGATGATAAACTTTAAGTGCCCCACTGAGTGGCTTTAAAACCAGCCTGGTCATCATAATGACCAAGAGACTTTTATATAAATGTTTTGAAGGATACCATTGACCAAGAATCTCTAAACAGATATAGATGATTCTCTATTGATGAAGAACCTCGAATAAATATAAAAGATTCTCTAAATTTCTTGCATATTTAAACATTGATTGTTAAAACTAAAGGAAAGCACATTTTTATACTTGGTAATGTAATAAGGATTCACGAACATAACTTAAATCTATAAAGAGAGTCCCGGAATAGACAATAATTCCCCTCAAAAATGTGTGATGAGTCCGACCTCCCATCCTCTCAACCAATGCAAATTCCTAAGCCTCATCAGTCCACAAGCTAATGAGCTCCTACCTTTGGAAATTAGGTCCAAACGGATGTGGAATCATTGGATGTTTCCGGTTCTACGAACAAACCCGCTAGAAACCGATCGGAACGTTTGAATCTCCCGTCCAGAAGGTCGTCCCCGAAATCCGTGAGGAAACAAAAATGGTGAACCCGACGTGAATCCTTAACTAAGTTAAAGTGATATTATTCTTATTTGTTAGGCCCCTTGGGCCAACAAAGCAATCATTGACATGTGCTCATCCAAAAGATGCAGTGGCCGGATTCATCTTGATTATGTCTGTTATATGGAACAGGCACTCTTTTCTCAAGATCTTCTGCAAAATGGCTTTCCTTAAATTCACCCCTGTGAATACTGCTGCTGTGAACAACTCTACTGTGAGGTCTGCTGCTGTGAAAACCAATGCTGCTACTCCTGCTGGAACGTAGTCCGCTCTGAGAATGACATCACCAACTCAGCATCTTCTACACTGGGTTTCTAATTCACTGGTTAAGGAGTACCGTCGCAACGGTACTATCCCAACTTTGGAGGCCGCTCTTCAAGCCCTCCAAGTTAACAACTCTACCTAGTCGTCCGGACAACGGCGGCCAGCGATCAAGAAGCAGGAGGTGCTGACTACCGTCTCCAACCGTTTCGGGTCGTTATCCCCGGAACGCAATTTCCATTCACTCCCTTACTCTGAGGAAGTGAATGAGCAGGTCCCGCATGACCTTAATTGAAAAAGACAGGAGTACTTCTCAAGGACTCCCATCAACAATCGCAGCCAGACTCGTGCGGTAGGGCGCCCTCAACATGATGAGGGTACCGACTCCAGGCATTCAGCTCAGGTTCCTCGAAACCCGAGCAGGCAAGATGAACCGCCAGAGACGGAATCCGGTTAACAATGGGCAGGTTGTCATCCCTTCCATCTCCGGAGAAGTCCACCAACCTAACTTGGTGGCAAACAACGAACAGGCACACACACCTGTCCGTTTTAATTCCGCTGTCTAGCAGACTCGTCTGGCAGCATCAAGCCAATCCCGCCAGGCAATTCCGGCGGTGTACCATAGGCAGGAACATGCACCTGCTTATACATCACCAGTTAGTAAGCAGGCTCGTCTGACTACATATGATGGATCTCGTCAACCGCATTTGGCAAAGTGTAATCAGCAGGCACATACACCTACTAATACTAATCAAGTCTACCAACAGTCTCGCTTGGTAGCGCACGGAGAAGTCAGTCGGAAAGCCCCGACGACAAACAGGTGGTAGACTCAACTCTCTGCCTCCACACTTGAGTACTGTCAGGATTCACTGACATGAAAAGGAGGACAGGAGTAGGCACATACACCTACTCTAAGCCCGGAATGGACGTATATCCCTGTTCTGGCGGTTGAAGTCACCAAACATATTTTGTCAATGGTGAAAAAGCAGAAGCAAATTCCTGCTCATATTCTGGATGTTTCCAGGATATCATAACAGCTTCAGCATCATCTTAGGGACAGACACATAAATCTATCCCTAGCAATGGAGTGACACATCAACGATTCACTCCGGAACAGACACACACATCTGTTCCAGTCCAAGAGGGTTATGGTGCATACTCCCCCATATCAAACGGACAACCAAGTCAGGCACATACACCTGATTTGAGTGGAGATCGTCAGCCTAACCTGACCATCTTTCCTGATCAGGCACATACACCTGCTCAGAGTAACCACTTTCGTCAACAAGTGGTTTCTAAAGTGAGTAAGAAGGCATCTAAGAAAAAGATCTGCCCAGCACAGTCAAGAGATCAAAGGCCAATCTGCAACAAGGCCTTGCTCGATGCTGGAGTTCTTGAAGCCCTCAGACATTTATCTGTCGGAATTCAAGATTCTACTCCCTCAGTTCTTAATAACGGGAACATTAATTTTGAAGGTCTTCAACAGACACTTCCTCATGAAGGTTTGCTTCATGAATGTTCAGTCAATCTTGAAGTTTCTTCTTCAGATGAGAGCCACATGAACCCTCTGTGTGGTCAGAAGACCAAGGAGCAAGAGATTTCATCTTTGTTGTAACCCATCATGACAGTCCTCCTCATGGTGATGAACTTCGCTGCGAAAGTCCTCTCCGCAGTAGTGATTCACGTTGTCTCGAAAATTCTTCAGAAGGCAATGTAGTGACGAGAAAGCCCTCCTATCTCGAGGCACTTGAAAACGTAAAACCAGTCATGTCTGATGCTTTACTATCGGCAGGTGAAACTCTTTCTCCATCAGAAGATAGCCTGGGGTTCAGGTTATTCTCCCAACCATCCCTGGGTCATTCATCTTCCAGCATGAATAGTGATATCTCTACCAATCTTATTGAATCCGATGAAGCAACAAGGAAACACCAACTCTGGTCCAAACAGGTAGAATAATCGTCATTTAATGATAAAGAGGAAATGCTGAACATGAGAAAAAAACTGGCAAAAGGTGATGTACCAGTCATGTTTTGGCCTTTGGCTGACTCCCAGTACGACATTCCAAAGATGTTGACGGATGATGGAATCCATGATATTCGTCTCAACATATGGAAGACTCTTTGTCAATTGAAGAAGAAAGTATTATCTTATGGTGATTATGAAAATCATATTAAGATAATAGAAGGGTTACAACGCCAGATTGATTTGGCATCTCTATCAGTCTCTCGGTATCCGAAGGCTGAAAAGCAACAAAGAACCCTTCAACATTCATGCCTTGGCGCACTAAGAAAATTGTGTCAGTTAATTGCCAATGCTCCATCTGATGTTCATATCAGAGGATGGGGTGTTCACGGAGCACTACATTTCATAGTGCTTTCCAGTCAGCAAAGCCCTCCGAAAATGGTCTCATGCAATGTTATTGCCCATGGCCGGCCACAGTCAATGGGCTTTTTTCATAATCAAAATCTTTCTCAAGAATAGGATTCAACTAGTTCCTCTCAAAATCAAGTATATAGAGAACAAGTTGTTGAATTGATCCTACATCAAGCAGGCGAGAATATTGCACAAGCCTCTCATCTGGAGAAAAACACGTCATCAAATGACAGAAGTTTCGGAAATCATCCAACGGTATGTTGAAACCAGTGATAAAAGTGGATACAGGTTAATGCATCCACCTAATTTCCAAACTAAGATTCGCAAGATCAAGAGAGATTTTAAGAAGATCTCAGACATAGCATGTCAAGAGACACCCCAGCTTGTCAGACTGGGGACTTCTCTAACCCAACCCTCAGAGTCAACAAATGGGATTCGAGGAGTTGAGAGGAAGCAGCAGGAACATCCCCAGTCCACCAGACTGGGGACTTTTTCAAATCCTCAATCCCTCCCTCAGAGAAAATCAGTATTCTCTCGATTAGGGAATAAGCCTCAAGAGGAACGAAGGGCCAAGCTATCAGGAGATTCACTCCAAGTGATGGTTCTCCAAGAAGTTCCTGAGGGATCAAGTCAACAGAATGCCATGTCTCATCATGGACATAAAAGAAGAAAATATCACACAAATGCTGATAGAAAGGATTCCATGCAATATGCATCCATTAATGTCATCAATGTTGTTGCTGATGATTCACCAGATGAGGCTCAATCAGAGGGATCAGATGAAGAGGTTCCTGCTCAAGAAGTTTCACACACAGACCTAAATGAAGAAGGTGTGCGCACACGTAATCAAAGGCTTACCCAAAATCTGAGTATTCCTTCAAGTAACTCACTTCCCCCTCTCCGAAAAGGATCCAATAAGGGGAAAGGAAAGAATCAGGTTACTTCTCACCCTTCCTCTGAAGGAGGTGAATCGCTCTCATTAGAGCAAAGGTTTGCACAACAGGAGGAAGAAATGAAAGAATTAAGAAGGTTGAATACAGAACTACTTCAGAGTAGTCTTCTTCTTAAGAATGCTGAATTCGGACAGCCGAAAGACTTTGTTGTAACTACTGAGATGGATCCGGAATATCCTCCTTTATCAGTACACCATCAGAGGTCTAATCCTACGGGTCAAACGCAACAACGGTTGGCAGCACTACCATCAGTTGCAGCACCAACCACCACGTCTGTCCAAGCTCCATTCTTTGCACCTACCCAAAACCAAGTTCAACCTGATGTTTCTCAAAAGTTAATAACTACTATTGAGTCATTAACAGCTCAGTTAGAAACTATGGAAGGGAAACAGGCGCAAGTTCAACCTGAAAAGAAAGTTTACCCTGAATGGGTAGATTCAATTTCTCCTCCATCCAGTTTTGGAAACCCTGTTTTCCATACTTTCAATAGATCAGGCGACCCCGAACGACATTTGACGCATTACGTGTCTTGTTGTGATCCTATGATGGGAACTCCAGAGCAGCAAGAAGCAGTGAAACTCAGATGCTTCATGCGAACCTTGCAAGGACCAGCTTTTGTCTGGTATACAAGCTTGCAATCCCGGTCAATCATCGGATGGGAGGATCTTCGTCAAAAATTCCTTCTTCAGTTTAGCTCATCTTTGCCAAAAACGACAGTTTTCGATCTTACAAACTGCAAGCAAAGGGAGAATGATAGAGTCTCTGATTTCATTGCTCGTTTGAAGGGATTAACGTATTCCCTGAGTTTAGCACTCCCTCAGGAGGAACTGTTGCCAATCTGTGTGGAAAATTTGCATGACGAATTACGCATGCCATTGATCCCTGTGAAATACACAGGAGGGTTTCGAGACCTTACTTCAATCGCTCAACAGATTGAAGATTCCCTTATACAGGCTAAGGTTAAATCTCGTATAATTCCATTAGCTCCAGGAAGGAGAATGGGTAAAGTGGAAACTGCTACAGTTATGCTTAAACAAGCACCTGTACCTATTTCTACTTCAAAACCTTCATCTTCTCGAAGGGCTCCACCTCCTGAACGCCAAAAACAAAGGTTGTTTCGTCCAAATGATCAAAAAGATCAATGACGAAAACAATTTGAGGATATGAAGAGTAAAACATACTCTTTCCGAAATGAGCAAGTTCCTGGTTACTTCATTTCAGCTCTGGAAAATAATTTGGCTCAATTACCAGTGCCCAAGAGGCCAAACAAGGAAGGAGATGAAGACCGTCCCAATTATTGTCCCTTTCATCAAATGTTAGGGCATCCCATCCAAGAGTGTTTTGTCTTTAAAGACCTCCCGCAAAAGATGGTCGACTTGGGACAAGTCAAATTGAAGGGTTCTTCAGCTCATGTAGCGTGTATTACTGCTACAGATCCAGAGGAAGGAGACGAGTGGCAGGAAGTCAAAAGAAAAACTGCAAAAAAATATGATGATTGGATGGTCAGAAAGACAATCAATCGGACCCATTCAATTTTGGGAAAACAATTGAAGAAGCCAATTGTGTCTCCTATAAAAGCTGAAGTAAAGCCTCCATCAAAAGATAAATCCTCAAAAGGGCAGCGCAATTCAAAGAAGAAAGAGGAATCAGGATAAGATGAGTATGTATCAAAGCCTAAATTGTCTTTGAATCTGGCAGATTTCATGCCATCTACTTCAAAGCCACGGGCACCGTCCCACCAAATGGCACAGCCTAAACAGGCTAACCAGGCAGAGTCTTTATCAGACGAAGAGTTAATCTTTGGTTCTGTTAATATGATTCAATTAACAGATCCATATTCCAGTCTTGATGAGCCTGAATTCCCTGTATCAAATAAGGGAATCCGAGGAGGTTCTAGAGGTTCAGGATACAGGGGAATACGTGGATCTTTCCGAAGCCACTGCTCTAATTTTACCCCTACTAGCACTGTATATGCAGCAGACACTCGTGGTAAATCCCTTCAGCGAGCTCAAAAAGAACAAGCAAGTTCTTCTGCCAATGGCCAACTCAGTTTTGGCACAGTTATTTTGGAAGACCGATTAAAGGTTCCATCTTCTTTATATCAGCAAGTAAATGGA
The DNA here is from genome assembly GCA_963277665.1 of Viscum album. Classification (NCBI taxonomy): domain Eukaryota; kingdom Viridiplantae; phylum Streptophyta; class Magnoliopsida; order Santalales; family Viscaceae; genus Viscum; species Viscum album. Next base: position 26,942,851 of record OY728123.1, on the reverse strand, counting down.
TCTAATCAGTCTAATATTCCAAAACCAAGGATGTTCCCAACTTCAATACAAGATGCATCAGCTTCCAAAGCATCAGCTTCCAAGGTACCTTCTAAACCGCATATTCCTATTGGGAAACGCAGACCTCTAGATCAAAAGTATTATATATTGAAACACTTGGCCCATGTACCAGCCAAGTTATCAATTTTGGATTCTTTGAATCTGTCAAAAGATCTTCGGGAAGCACTCATCGAAGCTTTGTCAAGTCCTCAGGAGTTTGAAGCTGAAATTGCTGCAGCTGAAATCTATCACATAGAGAATAATCCTGCAGAATGCCATGCAGTGATATATTTTACTGATGAAGATGAAGATGATGTTGTGCATGGGCACATAAAACCTTTGTACTTATCTGGAAAAGTCAATGGTGTATATGTTCGAAGATCTTTCATTGACAATGGTTCAGGAGTCAACCTCATGCCCATTCGTACACTTTGTCGATTGGGCCTCACGGAATCTGATTTATCTCCTTCTACCATGATGTTACAAGGATATGATAAAAATGAACAAGAACTACTAGGAGAAGTTACACTCAGAACTCAGTTTGGAGATCTTATATCCAATTCGGATTTCATGATTGTTGATCAAGACTCAGCTTTCAATATCTTGCTTGGAAGACCTTGGCTACATCAGCATGCAGCTATTCCTTCATCATACCATCAATGTGTCAAATACTATTTCGATGGTCAATTTGGAACATTGTATGGTGATAAGGCCCCGTTCAAGACATGTGAGTCTCAATACATTGAGGTGGAATTTTATCACATGAAGGGAAGAGAAAAATCTACAATGAAGAAAATTACCAAAGTTAATGCTCCATATGGTTTGGAGAAAATTCCAATAAATCCATTTTCACATGTGAGTACAGATTATGTGTTACCTATCAGTCAAATTGACAAAATAGGCCCAAATCAAAATACTCTTATGGAAAGATCCATAATGTCAATTACGGCGATCGAGCCAGACAACATGGGAGAAATTGTTAACCTACCAAGCAGTGATGAAAGCATAAGTGGTGACGTTTTCATTTCATCTGCTGAAGTCCAAAAAGTCTATACTTCGCTAATCAGGCCAGAAGAAGTTACATCAACACCATAGGTGAATAATGATATCGATTCTCGATCCATCATCTCCTCTGTATTTCCCAAAGAAGACTTTTTATCATCAATAGGGTCAGAAATGGAAGCTTCTTCTTCAAAATGTGAAAATTTTGACATCTCTTATGATCATGAGAATTTCCTTTTTTAATCTACTTGGCAAGTAGAAACGGAAGAAATAACACATGATGAAGAGGAAGAGGAAGATCATAGAGATTCTTCTCCAGAATTTGAAGAGGGTATCTCTACCACTGTGGATGAACTCAGAGAAGTAAATCTGGGTACAGAGAAAGATCCACGCCCCACTTTAATTAGTGCGGTCGTGACCCCTGAAGAGCAAGAGATGTATATTTCTTTTATAAAGAAAAATAAAGATATTTTTGCTTGTAATTATACAGAAATTCCTGGGCTTGATCCTGATGTTGCTACTCATCATTTGGGTTTACCAAAATAACATCGAGGTTTTAAACAAGCCGTGAGAAGAACACACCCAACCTATGCTTCCAAAATTGAAGCTGAAGTGGATAAGCTGATCAAATCCAACTTCGTCAGAGAAGTTCAATATCCCAAGTGGTTGGCTAATATTTTCCCTGTAAAGAAGAAGAACGGACAAATTAGGGATTGCATCGATTTCAGAGATCTTAATCGATATTTCCTAAAGATGATTTCCCAGTTCCGATTACAGAACTCTTAATTGATGCGACGACTGGCTATGAAGTACTTTCTTTCATGGATGGATATTCTGGATATAATAAGATCCGAATGGCCCCAGAAGATGAGTAATATACAGCCTTCAGAGCTCCTCAAGGTGTGTTTTGTTACCGGGTGATGCCCTTTGGTTTGAAGAATATAGGTGCAACATATCAACGCGCCATGCATCGTATCTTCAAACCTCTTTTAGGGAAGTTTGTTGAATGCTATTTAGATGATTTGGTGGTTAAATCCAAACAACTTTCTAATCACTTGGCTGATTTGGAAGTCATATTCCACAAGCTTTGACAACATAATTTAAAGATGAACCCCTTAAAATGTGCTTTTGGGGTAACCTCAGAAAAATTCCTTGGCTTTGTTGTACGCCATCGTGGTATTGAAGTCGATCCTGAGAAGTCCAAATCAATCCTTGGTATGTCACCTCCTCAGAATTTGAAAAAATTAAGAGGACTTCAAGGACACTTAGCCTATATTCGGCATTTTATCGCCAATTTGGCAGGAAAAAGTTTACCCTTTACCAAATTATTGAAGAAAGGAGCCACTTACCAGTGGACTGAAGAATTTCAAAAAGCATTTGATGTTCTCAAGAAATACCTCTTGAGTCCTCCAGTACTCATGCCGCCTGTTGAGGGTAGACCTCTTATCCTCTATGTGAAAACTTTAGAGCGATCATTGGGTGCCTTTCTCGCTCAAAAGAATGATGCTGGGAATGAAAATAGTCTCTACTATCTCAGTAGAACTATGCTTGAAGCAGAAACCCGGTATTCAAGTATTGAAAAGTGCTGCCTAGCATTAGTCTTTGCAGTTCAGAAACTGAGACACTACCTGCAACATCATGAGGTCCAATTGGTATCTCGTAATAATCCGCTCAAATTCATCCTTAGTCGTCCAATGCTTACAGGACGTCTGGCAAGGTGGGCGGTTATTCTACAGCAGTTCGACATTCAGTATGTGTCTCAAAAGGCAATTAAGGGCCAAGATATGGCTGATTTCCTGGATGAACATCCTTCAGTGGAAGACACGTATTCAGGTATCGAACTCCCTGATGAGGAAGTTTTCTCTATTCAAGATAGTCCTCAAACATGGGAAATGTATTTTGATGGTGCTTCTAGAAGTCCAACAGGGAAGAAAATGGAAAATCCTAAATTCAACAAAGTTGGTTTAGGAATTGTGCTCATTTCTCCAGATAAGGCAGTGTTACCTTATTCCTTTTTGTTGTGGGAAGGTGGTACCAATAATGAAGCTGAATACCAAGCTCTCATTACAGGCTTGGAATTAGTGCTTCAAGCACAAGTGAATCACTTAAAGGTGAAAGGTGATTCAGACCTGGTAATCAAACAAGTCAATGGGGATTATGCCATCAGAAAAGAAAAATTAATCCCTTTGTATGATTATGTCAGAGAGTTAATGTCAGAATTCCCTTCAGAACCGACATTTTCTTATGTCCCAAGATCACAAAATGCTCAAGCTGATGCACTTGCTAATATAGCCACAGCTTTAGCAGATCCAAATCGGGACGAGACAACCATCTATATTGCCCACCGTCGTGCAATTTCACGTTATGTTCAAGTCAGAACTGAGGAAATTAATGAAATTAAGCCCATTCCTGAACCGTATGGTCATACTACAGGATGGATGTCACCTATCAGGGAATACCTTCAAAATGGAACAATTCCACCTGATAGATCCGAGAAAGAACAAATTCGGCGACGTGTGGTCAATTTTACTCTTTATGATAGCCCAAACCACCTCGAGAAAATTCTCTACAAACGTGGTTTTGATGGAATTCTCTTCAGATGTATTGATGGTGAAGAGACAATGGCTGTCATAAAAGAAGTGCATGCAGGAGTCTGTGGTTCCCACCAGTCTGGACATAGACTGTCTGATCAAATTCGATGGCTTGGATACTTTTGGCCTTCAATGATACAAGATTGTGTTAATTTTACAAAGAAGTGTCATTCATGCCAAGTATATGCCAACTTCATTCATAAACCTCCAGAGTTGCTTCATACAGCTAAATACTCATGTCCATTTTCCACATGGGGAATGGATGTGGTGGGACCTTACCCTTCAGCTACGGCCAAGCAGTTTAAGTACATTCTTACTGCTACTGATTTCTTTTCCAAATGGGCAGAGGCAGTACCTCTCAAAGAAGTCAGTTCTAAATGCATTGTTAGCTTCATCAAGTCTAACTTCATTACTAGATTTGGTGTCCCTCATACCATATTGACGGAAAACGGCACCAACTTCTGTTCTTCTGAGGTAAAGAAATTGTATCAAGAATACAACATTAATTCCAACCATTCATCTCGATATCATGCACCGGCTAATGGCCAGATAGAAGCTTTCAACAAGACTCTTTCAAATATACTGCAAAAGATGGTGGATAAAGATAAAAGGTCATGGCCTGATAAACCCTTTCATGCTTTATGGTCTTATCGGACTACCACTCACAATGAAACGCAGTCAACTCCATATTCATTGGTATATGGAACAGAAGCAGTCTTGCCAATTGAAGTTCAATTACCCTCACTCAGAATAGCCATTTGTGATCAGTTATCTACAGATGAGCAATCCCAAAAGTGGTTGAATGAATTGGAACAGTTAGATGAGAAAAGATTGTGCACTTTACACCACTTGGAAATCTATCAGAATCGAATCGCACGAGCTTTTAACAAAAAGGTTCGTCTTCGTTCATTCATTCTGTGAGAATTGGTATTGGTTCTCAGAGCACCAATGATACTAGGAAAGAAGCCTCCCAAGCTTGAACCAAAATGGGAAGGACCTTATTCAATACATAAGGTCTACTCCAATGGAGCGTATTCTCTAATCTCAATGGATGGAGAACACATCACGACTCCAACTAATGCCATATTTCTGAAGAAGTATTTTGTATAAACACAAAATATTGTTCCCAGATCCAAAACAGTCACATTGGTTCATAATAGGTCCTACATGACATTAAACTGTATTTTGTTTCTGCTACATGACACTAAACTGTGCAGCACCAATAGTCCTAACTGCAAGACTTTAAACTGCATAGTCCCTTTTTTATGTCCGAGATGACATTAAACTATATTATGTCCTATCTACATGAAATTAAACTGTACAGAAGTTCCTTATTTGTCCGAGATGACATTAAAATATATTGTGTCCTAGCAACATGACATTAAACTGTGTGGCACTTTCATCGTCTAGCATGACGTTAAACTGTAAAAAGTCCCCAGAACTGATATCCTCATATTGGTTCACCTTAGTCCTAGCTACATGACTTTAAACTGTATAGCACCAGTTTGTCCTTGCTATATGACGTTAAACTATACATCAATGGTCCAGTATGACTTTAAACTGCAACTTCGTCCCACACGACAATAAACTGTGAAAAAGTTCCCTAAACCATCCAGCATGACCTTAAACTGCATCATCCCTGGTCCATGTATATGACCATAAACTATTTGCAAATCCCTTATGTCTAGTAAGACGTTAAACTTTGACGTCCTAACTACATGACGCTAAACTGTATAAAAGTCTCTCACGTCCGGAAAGACGTTAAACTATATAATCTCAAAGGTCCAGTATGACATTAAACTTCACCATTCACGGTCCATGCATATGACCTTAAACTATTCGCACTTTCGTCCGACATGACGTTAAAATGGTACACTCTTTTGTCCTTACTGCATGACAATAAACTGCACAATCCCCCTTTCGTCCAATATGACGTTAAACTGTGTTGTCCCCATCGTCCTAACTACAAGACGCTAAACTGTACAGAAAGTCCTTAATATGTCCTACATGACATTAAACTGTTATTTTGTCCCTGCTACATGACACTAAACTGTGCATCACCAATAGTCCTAACTGCAAGACTTTAAATTGCATAGTCCCTTTTTTATGTCCTACATGACATTAAACTGTGCATCGTTAAGGTTGTTATTACCTCTTGTTTCTCACACCGAGTATGACTCACGTGAGCTTAGAGCGAACAACAACCATAACACTCCCATTGGGCCACTAACCATGTGTAAGTCCCAACAACATTTTTTATTAGATCATTGTCCACAAGAACAACTTGATCATTAATTCATTCTTTAATTGAACTACACGGACTTTGATCCTTGCCCTCCAGGCTGGGTATGTAGGCAACCTCCCAGGGTTCAAGCCCAAAAACAATCTCTTCACATCGGTTCACCACCATCTCATATGATGTTGATTTGTGAAACCGCCCCTGGAATCAATATCATTACATTGATTCACTTTCGTCCATGTTATATGACGTTAAACTATACAACACTTTTGTCTGGTACGACAATAAACTACAATATTCTTTGATTTCCTCATTTGAGAAGGAAACATTATTGACATTGATTTTTTCAATCATGTTTCATTTCAAAAGACTACGTGCATACATGGTAATGCATAAACTTTTTATCTCAGGTTAAACCATCATTGCACTAAAATCCCCTTTCACCCATCACATGTACGAACCAAATTTGTACAAAGGGTAGTTCTAGAACTACGTGGGCTTGATTCCCGTCCTTATGGGATACGTAGGAACGTTCGAGTATCCCTTGAAACCAGCCCCACGTCTTTTGGGCATAACCCCAAATTTCACTTTCAGTCCCTTGGCTGGAAAGTCCTCATGAAAACACACATTGTGTATTCATTATTATGGTCCAAATTCTATGACCCTAAACTAAGATCACTCATACTTTCGTCCTGCACGACGTTAAACTGCATTTCAAGAACTACGTATGGCTTGATTCTCATTCTTATGAGATACGTAGTGAAGTCCAAAATTTCAATTCAGGACCCATCCACAACATGATTATGGTTATCATTGACCTATGTATCTCTATATACATTGGACAATACCCATCTTTATGCGTTATAATCCTAACCTTAAATATTTTCAGATCTTCATAACCCTTTTCATGACTTCTAGTCACAAAAATGTCAAACTTCTGAGAATTCTTTTGCCTGACTATGCAGCATGTTCCCATAGGTGGCCTTGCATAAACAGTCCACATAACAGACTTGTCAGCCGAAAGATACTATTTATTTGACCATGCAGCCAATGCCCATAGGTGGCCCTGCATATTTCAACCCCCTAACGGGTTTTGTAAAATAATAGTAAACTTCATTCTTGGGAAGAATGCCTCTTTTTTCCTTATTTGTCTTAAACGACAGTATGTAGGGATCTGCAAAAAAAATATCCATCCTTAACATATTTTTCCCATATCCTTTTTCATGATCTGAAAGTATTCAAGTCTATGGTTTATTCTTCTTCCCTACGTTTGGGTCAGACCTTCGTAGGAGTGATATTCATCCAGTTCTTCGAAATTCTTGTTCAGAAATATCTTCTCCATATTCAAGTACCTCTTTCCATTCAACAAACTCTATACTTTAGAAAATTTGAATCTCCATAAACTTTCACTGGCTTTTAGCACTAGGAAAGTAAATTTATAAGAGTTCTTTCGCCTGACTATGCAGCACGTGCCCATAGGTGGCCTTGCATAAACAGTCCACATAACAGACTCGTCAGCCGAAAGATGCTATTTATTTGACCATGCAGCCAATGCCCATAGGTGGCCCTGCATATTTCAACCCCCTAACGGGTTTTGTTAAATAATAGTAACTTCATTCTTGGAAACTACGTCTTCTAATGCTTTTTAGCTCTTTTTCATATCATTCCTCAGATTCAAATATTCTTAATCCACAGTTTACATTTTTTTTCTCATACATGAGTATGGTAATTTATTTTCAGATAAATTGTCAAGGAATTGAATCAATTTTAATCCATTTCGGTCAAATCTATTTCGACCTTAAACATTAGCCCCTTTATGTCCAACATGCATGACTTTAAACTGCCCACAAAAGACAAAGGAACTCTGAATAAAAGTCAAGTTCTAGCTCACTAAATATACATTTTTTTGTATGATTTAGGTAATATTGAGCAATTAAAAGGTTCAAAGTTTGTAGGATTATTTGTAATAATCCTAGTAAAAATCAAACTATACTTACTGGGCCCATTGGCTTAAGTAAATTTGAAGCATGTAGTGAAAAGAATGCAGGTACAAATGATTGAAGACAAAAGTGTTTTTTCATTGATACACAAGAGTTAGAAGGACATCAACAGACTGGAGTCTCTTCTATTTTTCGAGAATTACAAGGGGATTTCAACATAACACTTCATTTGATTTACGGCATCCCGAGCTTCATCAGCAACCACCTGGAATTCATTCATTCAACTGGATACAATAAGAGATGCAGTGATACTAGCTCTTCTTGGAACAATTGTAAAAGGATGTTCTTGAGTGCGGTTTGAGAAAATTTTCTACTGATCAAACAGTGACTCTGTTTCTGTCCAAGAGACTTGGAAGATGGATACATGGATTTGAGAATGGAGCATTGGAAGTAAAGAGCCATTTTGAGAGAGTACTCTTTTCAGATATTGCTCTAATACCACGTTTTTCTTGTCTCCACCAACCATTAGTGGAAAACATTTCAGCCCATGGGTTTTCCATTTTCATATCTGCAAGGAAATGACATGGAGGAAGAATTTGAAAGTTCACACCATTGTTGTTACTCTTAATGCACAGCATAACCGAAATAGAGAAGTAGCAGTGAAGCTGCATCTCAGGTGTATAATTGTTTGCATATGGAACATTGACTCCTTGCAGATGACCATGACCACACAGAGACAGGTAGATGATCTGTGGGAAATTTAGATGATATTTCTTCAAGTACTTATCCAAATCTGGGAAAGTGCTGGCGCAGATATCATAGTAATCATGGCCAATAATGTTCATCATTTCATCAATCCGCTTTCTAGCCAGTTCATCAGCCGTTCCAATTCCATTAGGAGCCATTGAATCTGCAAAAAAGTTGAACAAATTTAACTCTTAAATGGGTTTATTTTTCATAAAATTTGTGAAAGTAGAATTCAGAAAAAATGGCCAAGGCATTAAGTCGCGCAAGTCTAAACAATGGCGCGCAAGTATTTCGTGTGCCACGCTAGTTTTTGACGCGCAAGTCTAAACCGAGCAAGTACGAATACCTTTACAGGAGCGCGACAGTGAGGGAACAGTGGAAAAGAGACTTGCACGAATGAGGAAGACTTGCATGGCGAGAGCTCGAGAAATTCGGAATCAGATGTTATCCACGGCCAAAAGCGGTGTATTTATAGGCCAGGAATCCTATCTGCACGCCGTACCCAGAGCGCTTAAGGCCTGCGCGCCGGAAACTTGTGTGCCGACCTCTGTGCACTGAAGACTTGCGTGCCCCCCTTTTCCTTTGAATGGATTCGATTTCCTCAGAGTCAAATCCTCATTTCTCTCCGGATCAAACTCTGAGGGGGGACTTTTGTTGACGCTCCTTTCGTCATAGAATCTAACGATCGGAAAAGAGAATATCTGAGCTCAAATTGATTCAACCTTTGAAGAAAACATCAAAAATCGACAAAGGCATGAACAAAGGATCAACAGCAACTGCACCGCGCAAGTTATCTCACTGCCGCGCAAGTACACTTGTGAGGCAACCTTGGTCGCGCAAGTGACTTGCGCGACCTAAGGGGTAACCGCCCGGTAACGGCCCGGGGTCTTCTTTTGCCTATAAATAGACACTGTGGGCCCCCCATTCATGAGGATCTTTTTTTCCAGAAACTCGGATTGAAGCTCCCGACGCCCAAGTCTCTTCTCAAAGCTTCCGGAACACTTCCAAGGTAATTTCTTACCTAGAACGGAAGATCTAAAGAGAAGAAGGAAGGTCTAAGTGTTGAAACTTATCAACACTTGCGCGCCGACTTATTTCCTTCAATATAACTGGCGCGTCCCTTTTCGGGAAGAACCTCAAGAGGATTCTAAAGGGATTAAAATGGAGTCGCTCAAGTATTCTAATACTGGTTGAAAATCGTGCAAGTACCCCACAAATCGCGCAGGTATACTTGCACGACCAATACTTGCATGCCCACGGAAGACTTGCACGCCTTTCAAGACTTGCACGCCCCTCCCTTTTTGGGTGCCCATCTTTCCCTTTTTACCCCTCTTAAGCCATTACACCTTTCCTTTTCATGATTCAGTCTTCAAGACACTCTTCAAAGCCATTTATGGCATGATTTCTTGATTTGAATTCCTTATCTGAAAGGAATTCTGTGGAATATCTCTGAAAACTTAGTGATTTAAATATCCTTATGTCACTAAATATAAAGAGTTCATTCATTCAACCTCATTCTTTAAGATGAGAGAATCCTTAACCTGGGTCTCCTTTTCAGGAATAATCCCCAGTTATAAATCCTTTAATCTGGGCATCATTCTTTAGGAGTAAGCCCCATATTCTTAATATTCCCAAACTTTGGGCATCCTCCTTAGGAGTAAGCCCCAATCAAAATCCTTTAATATGGGAATCCTCCTTAGGAGTAAGCCCCAACCTCAAATATGGGCATCCTCCTTAGGAGTAAGCCCCAACCTCAAATATGGGTGTCCTCCTTAGGAGTAAGCCCCAACCTCAAATATGGGCATCCTCCTTAGGAGTAAGCCCCAAACCTTAATCCCTAACTTGGGTCTCCTTTTCAGGAATAAGACTCAGTAATAATCTTGGGCTTCCTTTTCAGGAGTAAGCCCCAAGTCCCCTAACCTGGGCTTCCTTTTTAGGAGTAAGTCCTAGTCATAATCTTGGACTTCCTTTTCAGGAGTAATCCCCAAGTCCCCAAACCTGGGCTTCCTTTTTAGGAGTAAGTCCTAGTCATAATCTTGGGCTTCCTTTTCAGGAGTAAGCCCCAAGTCCCCTAACCTGGGCCTCCTTTTTAGGAGTAAGTCTCAGTCATAATCTTGGGTTTCCTTTTCAGGAGTAAACCCCAAGCCCCCTTAAATTTCTCTTAACCAGTCCTAATTTACCCTTGATTTGGGTTCCTTTTCAGGAGTAAAAACCCAATCATAAGTCCCCTCCTAACATGGGCATCCTCCTTAGGAGTAAGCCCCGAGATTAGAGTATTCAAATCCCCATGAAGCACATATATCTTTATGGACCCTGTTCATGGATTTTCTCCCTGAAAGTGAATCCTAAACCATCATCTATCTGGGCAGTCATACATACATAAGCCCCAATCAATTTCTTATGATTGCTTCTTTCATGGCACAATTGTCTAATTTTTACCAATACCTCTTGTTTCTCACACCGAGCATGACTCACGTGAGCTTAGAGTGTAAAAGTAATTATGACATTCTTCTTTGAGCCATCAATAATAAACATCATACTCCATCACTCGAACTACGTGGGTTCTGATTCCTTTTCCAAAACAAAGGATACGTAGGTATCCCATTTATGGGTTCAATCCCAACTTTGAAATAATCTCTGTCCTTCTGAATGACGATAAACTTCAAGTGCCCCACTGAGTGGCTTTAAAACCAGCCTGGTCATCATAATGACCAAGAGACTTTTATATAAATGTTTTGAAGGATACCATTGACCAAGAATCTCTAAACAGATATAGATGATTCTCTATTGATGAAGAACCTCGAATACATATAAAAGATTCTCTAAATTTCTTCCATATTTAATCATTGATTGTTAAAAATAAAGGAAATCACATTTTTATACTTGTAATGTAATAAGGATTCACGAACAAAACTTAAATCTATAAAGAGAGTCCCGTAATAGACAATAATTCTCCTCAAAAAGCTATGATGAGTCCGACCTCCCATCCTCTCGACCAATGCAAATTCCTAAGCCTCATCAGTCCACAAGCTAATGAGCGCCTACCTTTGGAAAGTAGGTTCAAACGGATGTGGAATCATTGGATGTTTCCGGTTCTACGAACAAACCAGCTAGAAACCAATCGGAACGTTTGAATCTCCCGTCCAGGAGGTCATCCCCAAAATCTGTGAGGAAACAAAAACACACACACACATGTTGGAAAAAATTATTGTAGGGTGTTTTCATAATTAATGAAGAGGAAGTTCAAGAGGCTCCTCCACATTAAAGAAGGAGTTGAGAGGTTTCTACCACATTAAGAGGGCTTGGGTGGTCCCCGCCTCTAGGAATTCAAATTGGGGGGTTTATGCTTGGGTGGTCCCCACCACTATAACCTACACAAGACAGGTTTCAAGAATAAAAATAAAATGTTAAATAATTTTACTTTTATTTTCCCACAAAAAATCCCAAAAACTATCTTTCACCCTAGACCTACTACGGTCGAGGTGAAGGTCTCCTTAATTGAATATTGGCACTGCGAGTTCAACAATGTCCTCTAGGCCTTGGAATCACGCGCTGTCAATTTTCACAGACTTGTAAAATTCCCATTTATGTAAAAAAAATACGTGGAACTTCCAGGTCTTTACATTTATAATAGTGACTACTTTGTGTAATGGAGGGATAGGGTGAAGAATTTGGTTATCAAAACCTGAGTTGATAATTTTGAAATGAACATTGTAGATTATAAAATTAATGATAAGGAAGTTACTTAATTTACCCATCATGACAAACATGATTATCAATTAAAATATAGCTTAAATATTACTTCACTATGATCTATGATAATAACCATATATAGTCAAATATCATCATCTAAATCCACAAATAGTATGTAGAAAAATCATGAAGTAACACATCTGGACAACTATGTAGGAAGTAATATAAGTTATCATGAAATTGGTCCCTCCATCAGTGTTCAGGAACATAGTAAGTTCCTTATCCATGTGTGTACCTACATACTTCTAGGGTTACAAATAATCTTTAGGAAACCATTGATTTGAAGGGTATCCCAAAACACCATATTTTTTTTACAAACCTCCTTATGATCTTCACAATTTGAATATTTTCTCTCTCTCTATGGAGATATATATAGGAACTATTCAGGATTTTCATATGCATGGGAATCCAGCTGGGAATTATATTTATGTCCAATGTTAGTGTGAAAAAAATCAATCCACATCTCTTCACACGTATATGAATTTATAATGAAGTTCCTACATAACATTAAAATAATTTCAAAAAAAATCAAGGATCTCTTTATATTTGTTGTGAAATTTAAAGATAATTTTTATAGATATAAAAAAATTAGACCAACTATCCTTGGATAGTTTATAGGCTAGCACGCACACATATCATGTCCTAACAACTGTATGATGTTTATACCAACCAGTAGGTCAAAAAATATGAATAATGTAGTAAAAATAATCTATTGATCGCCACAAATCACTACCAAAAAATTATTATAAATAAGTAGTAATGTTATGCTCTATAATATCAATACTAGCATGAAAAAAAATATGTGTTAAAAAATAATAAGAACCTTCTATAATGTAAAATATATGGCATAAAATGATGTTATGAGAAAAATGTATGAAAAATAAAATGTCTTAATAATGATGAAGTATTTCATAATCATACTAATTAATGATGTGGTTACAACCATCCAAGTGATTACCATAATTAATTAAGTGACCTCTAAATAAGTTATATATGAAAAAATTAAATAGATTATTAGTTTCATATAATTAATTAATTTTTCAATTGGATTAAATTATATATAATAAATATGGATTTTCTTAAAGGATACTAGATATAAAATTCATAAATTGAAAAAATAAATGAATCCCAGTCAAGACTTATGTCACTTACATGTTCATACTTTTATAAGGTTGAGGTATTCAAATTAATACCCATTCTATAGTAGTGGTGCCTACCCAGAATCCCAAAAAACCTTAGTTACGTAAGATTCAATCATAAAGGGGATTTAATGCCTTTTAATGGGTTAAAAATGAATTTTTAATATCCTAAATCAATTATACTATTAATCTCAACTAACCCTGTAACGCCCTGAGCCTAGATTCATAGAGTTAGTGCATTATTTTAATACATTGGCATGATTACAAGGAATCAAGTCTCGAAAGACCGATCAGTTTAATAGTCTTGGAAAATAGATTACATACAAGAACATTACATTACACTTTCTAACATGCAACAAAAAAATAATCCTTTGAGAATGACATTGTTCCCATAGCTTAACCCTGCATCTCAAATATAAAACACTTCATGGGATCCGGGGAAAATATAACATAAGAAAGGGGTGAGATTAGATGCTCAGTAAGTGTAAATAATATAGAGAAAGCTATAAAATTTTATGGAAATATGTGTAATAAAAACAATAGCCTTTTAAACATAAACTTGAACATGATATGGAAAAAATAAATCAAACATTACCATATAAACATGAACATGGACATTATTCTAGTTGAATAATCACATGAAATATCTAATTTCATAATTAGTGAATGTATAGTACCAGACTTTAATTTCTATGTCAAGGCTTCATGCGAGGTTCTAGGGGATAACTGTAACTGGACACCAACCTGGAGAGCCTCTGTAACTAGACTCTAACATAGAGAGCCTTTGCAACAGGACTCCAACCCAAAGAGCCTCTGTAACCATACTCTAACTCGGAGAGTCTCTGTAACTAGACTCCAATCTAGAGAGCCTCTGTAACTAGACTCCAACCCGGAGGGTCTGATGTAGCTAGACCCCAACCCGGAGGGATTAATTTTACCAGTCCCCAACTTGGAATATACTAGTCCAATACATTCATCTTAATAAAAGGTTGAAATATAACATAAACATTCCTATTAAAACTAGCATACAAAATGTCAATACTTTAACCATAAACCATGAATGGAATAAAAATAACTCATCCAAAGTCATACATATCACAAGAATTTAAATAAAATATGAAATATTTGTATCATAATAAACAACCTCTATCAAGAATAATAACCCATAAAGGATGTTGACATAGTTGAAAATGATCAGAAAAAATCATTGAGAGAGATATCCCTTTATCATGAAATAATTTATAAATCACATAATATATAAATAAAGTCATTTAAAAGATAGTTATGAATCAATGTGTCCCATACCACTTTGAAAGTTTTGAAAGGAATTAAAAATTTAAAACATTCATGTCTATATAAATAAATCCTTAAAACCATTTAAAAATCATAGACATTAATGAGAAAGGTTTATAAGAATAAATATTTAAAACATTTAAAATGATGTTTTAGTAAAAGTGTCCCTTAAAAGTAATCCCTTTAAAAAATATTTTATGAAACATGGACCTGGATAATTAATATGTCCCTATAAAAACTTACACATAAACAATCTCGAATAATAATAAGATTGAGGAATTAACCCTTACCTTGCACTTTCCTTTGGTCGAGGTTACGTTTATCCTCTCGTATAATGAAAATTTTATGTTATTAGATTATAACAGAACCATATTCATATTTATTATATCATAAATGATTCATTTATGACTTTATACTACCCATTTAATAATGATTTTCATGTTAAATTAATATTTCGGGTAATAATCGCTTTCTTTATCGTATTTATTTTAACTTGTTATTCATGATAGTATCATTTAGATCATGATTTTAAAAAATACAAAATATAAACCTTGTTTTATATATCAGAAATATTTATAATATTATAGGTATATGAAATTGAAATCATTGTTTATGGAGACAGTAGGTCGTACGTACGCATAAACGATGTTTCTGTTTTCATATCTTATTGAACGGAAGTAAGTGAATAATATATAAGTAAGTACATAAATACTTTTATATATATATATATATATATATATATATCCGGTAAAATTATTATGTCATATATGACATACTTATTAGTAATATATATTTTTATAATCATCGATGAATGGTAAACATGGAAATGAATCGCATCGCGTCATGGAGACAGTAATTTGTACGTACGCACGAGTGAAAATATGTTTTCCTTAATGGTGTGGAATTGGATGGTATATTAATTTTATAGAGACATTAGAATTTTAATTATTTATGTACATATTATTCATCATTATATCCATCCAAGTAACATATTTTTTAATAACAAATTACATTATGGCTTGGAGATGGTAATCCATACGTACGCAAAAATGGTGACATTATCATTCATAGGATGGATAGATAATGAATATGGATGTGACATATTTAGAATAAAATCACAGTATATATAAGTCACTCAATTTATTATTTCTGGTATGTTAATAACAAAGAAAGATTAATTGGAAGAAGAAAATAACATAAAGGAGGGTGGTGAAATCATTACCTCTTCTTCGGGTTCGTCCATTTGATTTGATCAAAAGGTCTCATTATGTTGGATTTTTGACCAAAGGATGGCCTCTAAGATGAAGGTAGAATAGTTTGTAGGATATTGGGGTAGGGTTTTTCTGATCCAAATGTCATGGGGGTGTGAATTTGAGATAAGGGGAAGTTTCCTTTTATAAGAGAGGTGAGGGTCACTTTAGGAAAATATTGAAATACTAATTTATAATAAACTCATTTTCGGTTTCTAATGGATCCAAAATGATTTATGTCTTGGATAATGTGGTTATTGGTCGAAATAATCTCATCCAATAGGTTTTTGACAAGTTTAGGTTACCATTTTTACCTTATCTTTTATATTTAACTCTTAGTTAAATAGTTTAACTTTTTCTGTGTCTTCTTGTATTCTTAGACTATATGGTTAGTAAACTTACTCTAAACTTCAAAGAGAACCTCAAGTGGTAAATTAATGAAATATATAATATTCTTTAAGCCATTTTTTCCAAACTTTATATTTTTAGGAATACTATATCAACCAATAATACAGTATTTGTTCTAAAAATTAATTTATGTCAATTTTGACACTATTGGGTATTTGGTTTTTGTTAAAGTAATCACAACTTGATTGATTAAAAAAATATACATTTATTCAACCATAACATGTCATATTCACCTATAAAATTATTGGATGTAATAAAAACATTGAAAATATATTTATTTTAATATATATAATACCATTTATTTGATTCATTCATTAATAATGTAATTACTGTATCATCATTGTGTCGTAAATTAATTTAATTATATAATGTCTAAAGTTTATAAATAAAATACCATGATGTAGTAAATCTTTTTATATTTATAATTAATATTTATTGTCTAATTTCTATTGTGTTTAGCCATATATTAAAAATGGTTTAGTGATCAAACATTGATTTTTACTCTTTTAACTCTTCGTTAATTAAAATAACAATAAATGTCCTAATCTAATCCAAGTGGACCTAAAGGATCATATTTTATTCATAAGGTCGTTTTTGGTTGAATTACACTTATCCAATAGAATTAGGACATGTGTTAGGGTAAGAATAATATCATTTTTACCCTTAATTACCATATTTACTTTTAACTATGGTAAATAAAAGTAAAAACGTACTATTCCCCAAAATTATTTTCATCTTATTGAACCACATTTTTCATACGGATATCAACTATATCTCTCAGATTTTGAGAATTCCACCCACATAAGTGGTAAAATTATGTTTTATGTGAATTTGCAAATTCTCATAGGAGGTTGGTAAATTACGGTGAAAAGTTCAACAAAATTATATATATATATAATATTATTAAAAAATGACCCCAATTAATTACATTGAAAAAATATAGGTATTATGTATCTATTTTGATCTAAAATAAATATAAATAAAATAAATAATTATTTAAATGAAAAGTCAGTTTTTACCAATAACACAGTGTTTTTCACTATTCATCAAAAATTGAAAGTATTCAGAAACTTACCAAAAATTCACCCTAAGCTAATTTTGATATTAAGAATTAACAAATGAAGTCTATTTTAACAAATTCAAAACATATAAATTTCATTTATTTATTTAAAATTATTTCCCGTTGTCAAAACCAAAAGGCGCATTTTTAAAAAATAATAACAACCAAAAGATTGACACTTTTTTATGTTCAATTTCATAGTGAAATTACTTCCAATGAAAAAAAATGGATTAAATGGTTAAAATATAATCTAATTATACTTACAAACCATTCATATATATAGTTTAACACTATAAATTATTTTGATTAAAAAATTTGTTTTTAGTTAAAATTTATTAATTTTCACTATTCACCAAAATATGAATGTTATCAAAAAAACACCAAAAATTTATAAAAACTAAATTTTTATGTATCGATTATAAATAAGAGGTTTATTTTGTCAAATTTAATATATAAATGTTTCAAATATTGGATTTAAAAATGGTTTGACATTAAAAAGTTGTAAAATTGCATTTAAAAAATACTTCTTTTATCTGAAAAAATGAATGTGTTCTTATATTATGTATCAGAAACTCATAATATGGATTCTAAAATTATAAGGATTATATAAAATTTAAAATTAAGTTAATATTATTCATAATCACTTTTGAATGGCTAGTTTGGTAAGTCGTGGTGCGCTTGAACTCAGTGTTGTGTGTAGTGCAAGTTATTGAATTACCTTGAAGAAATAACATACTATGAAATATTGGGGTGTTACATTCTCACCTCATCAAATAAATTTTATCCTCCCAATTTGAAACTGTTCTTCAAAAATAAAAGTTTAAAATAGAAAAATACCTTTGTGGAGAACCCACATTGGAAATTGGGTTAATAAAATTTATTCTTAATTAGAGGGAAAGGGAAATTAAAAAGTCACCACCAAATTATGAACTCGATTATTAGAACATTGGTGGAAATTGGAGGCACATAATTGGAGGAAAAATGTAAATATTTATTGGGAGTTATTGAGGTTTTCAATCACAAACAAGTGTAAAATTGAGGGCCTCAAAGCCATCAATCTATGATGATTTAAAATATCAACGGTTCAACAAAACATATGGTATTAGGATAACAAATTTTTATTTTTAAGATCCTTTAACTAAATTTTAAGAATTAATATCTTCATAGAATAAGAGAAAAAAATACTTGACAAGTAGAGTTCTATCCTTTAACTAATTTCAACCACAAACTCATCTTTCACTATAAAAGATATTAAAATTACTCTATTTATCCTAATCGTATATGGTTCCAAAAAATGAATTTATAATTCATCTATCAGAACTTTTAAAAAATACATTATACAATCAAAGACATTACGTAGGCCAGTGGTAGGTGATGCACCCTTGTCTCCCTTCAGTGGTGGGTTCAAGTCTCGCAGACTTGTCGGATGCGGCTGGTTGTCGCCCAACCTCCGGGTTGTCCTTTTATAAAAATCCAAAAAATACTCTTAAGAAATGATTTCACCTTAACAATAGAATACAATGTCAAACTTAATACATTCCAACCATTAGCCTTATCCAAAATACTTCATTACAAACTTAAATTCCAAAATTTATATAGATGTAAAGCAAAATGAAGATCCTTTTTGCCATGTAATAACATGTGAATACCATCATCATGTATTATTTTAATAGATGGTAACACCCTAAATTACCATAAAACCTTATTGATTTCATTCATGCTCCCTTATTCCTTATAGAATACTAGATATATTTCTTATATCCATAAATTTTGAATACTATAACAATGATGAAA
This sequence comes from Viscum album, assembly GCA_963277665.1. Lineage (NCBI taxonomy): Eukaryota > Viridiplantae > Streptophyta > Magnoliopsida > Santalales > Viscaceae > Viscum > Viscum album. The sequence continues at coordinate 26,923,596 of OY728123.1, read as the reverse complement.
TAAACAAACCATTAATCAGTTCCAATATAGTCAAGAATATCCAATATAATTTATCAAACCAACCATCTCTTATTCCAAAATCAATACCTCAGTTTAAGGACCATATTAATGTTTTTTCTTTCCATTAACCATGTATTTTCCAAACGGTTTAACTTTCCATTGAGTCACTTTTATTGGTTCCACACAATCTCAAGTCCTTAAATAAAATAGTATTGTAGTACAATACTTATATACTCTACAATTCTTATGACATGTACATCATTAATACAATACTCAAATGACACAATACTTTAATAACAACATAATAACTCTTATTCATTCCTCTTCATATTTGGTAGTATCATAACTTGATTATTATCCAATATCAGTATTTGGGGTATACTCTGATGATTTGAACATTGATTCGCATAGTGTCCCAACTCCTTGCAGATGAAGCATTGTACATTTGAAAGTTTTTTCTCACCCGTGTAATCACGTACTTGGTGTCCTTTTTCTCTATACTTATAACAAACTCCCATTACCTTCATGAATTTACCAAGGTGATTCTTTTTACAGTTATCACATACCTGAAAATCCTTCTTTCCCTTATTCCCTTTATCCATCTTTCTCTTTACAATCTTTTTCTTCTCTGGCTTCCCTTCAAAGCCATAGGGCTCAAAAAATTATTTACATATCTTAGTAACACAAGATACTATTTATTCATATGATGATAATATGTGATATACTATTTCCTTTCTAAATGTTGGCTTAATACCATGAAATATATGATCCTTCTTACTCTTTGGATCATGTGTATTTCTGGAGGTGTCATTCCATCTACTGGGCGTCATTTCTAAAAAATGGAATACATTAGGTTAGTTTATGAATCACAATGCATAATTCCAAACTTGTAAGATAGTTAACAAAAATTGAACGGTTCATGGATATAATCCATAATCATAAAAATGTTTTTTTAGGAAGTATATACCCATAAACCCTTCCTAGTGGTTTGTAAAGAAAACAATAATTATCCTAAGCATATCCCATGGGAGTTTCATAACCAAGAGTGAAGCAAGGCCCATTGTCATGAACCAGTTCCCATTTGAGTCCAGATCAAGGCGGTGTTTTTGGGTTTTACCCCTAGGTACATATGTGCCAGATCCGCCTCTACCTACTCGTATCCAGAAATGGACGTATTTCTTGGAAATCTCACAAAATCTCTACATTAACAAAATTATTGGAAGTTCGTCTATATTATTCCTCAATTTCTATCTTAGTGTAATGTGCTCTGATCATAATTTATCTAAATCTATTTTCCAAGTTTATTTCTCAACATCCTCTGATATCAACTACAACGCCCCTGACCCTAGATTCCTAGAGTCGATGCACTATTTTAATACATTGGCATGATTACAAGAATTCAAGTCCCAAAAGACCGATCAATTTTGCAGTCTTGTAAAATATATTATATACATGCATTTTACATTACACTTTCTAATAAACAAAACAAAAAAAATAATCGTTTGAGAATGCCATTGTTCCCTTAGCTTAACCATTCATTTCAAATGTAAAACACTTTGTGGGATCATGGGAAAATAAAAGATAAGAAAGGGGTGAGATGAGATGCTCAGTAAGGGTAAATAATTTAGCAGAAGCTATAAACATTTAAATCAATATGTTTAATAAAAACAATATCCTTTTAAATATAAAATTGAACATAATATGGAAAAAATAAATTTAACATTACCATATAAACATGCACATGGATATTCTACTCGTCAAATAATCACATGTAATAACTAATTTCATAATGAGTGAATGTATAATACCAGACTTTAATTCATGTGTCAAGTCCTCGTGCCAGGTCCTAGGTGATAACTCTAACCAGACCCCAACCCGGAGAGACTCTGTAACCGGACTCCAACCCGGAGAGCCTCTGTAATCGGACTCCAACCTAGAGAGCTTCTGTAACAAGACTCCAACCTAGAGAGCCTATGTAACCAGAATCCAACCCGGAGATCCTCTGTAACTGGACTCCAACCCCGAGGGTCTGCTGTAACCGGACCCCAACTCGGAAGGATTACTTTTACCGGTCCCCAACACGGACCATACTAGTCCAATACATTCATCTTAAGAAAAGGATCAAATATAACATAAACATTTGTATTAAAACTAGAATAAAATATGTGAAAACTTTAACCATAAACCATGAATGGCACAAAAATAACACATTAATAGTCAAACATATCACAAAACCTCAAATTCAATATATAAGATTTGTATCATAATAAATCAACCTCGATCAACAATTATATCATGTAAAGGATGTTGACATAGTTGAAAATGATCTGTAAAAATATTTGAGAGAAATATCCCCTTCTCATGAAATCATTTAAAATTCACATAATTTATAAAGATTATCATTTAAAAGATAGTTTCTAATCCAAGTTTCCCATAGCACTTTGAAACCTTTTAAAGGAATTAACATTTTAAAACATTCATGTTCATATAAATAATTCCATAAAACCATTTTAGAAACATGGACATTAATGAGAAAGGTTTAGAAGAATAAATCTTTAAAACATTTAAAATGATGTTTTAGTAAAAGTTTCCCCAAAACATAATCCCTTTGAAAATTATTTTATGAAACATGGAAATGGATAATAAATATGTCCATGTAAAAACTTACACATAAACAACCTCGAATAATAATGAGATTGAGGAAGTAAGCCTTACCTTGCACTTTCCTTTGGTTGAGGGTACATTTAACCTTCTGTATAATAACCATTGTATGTTATTATATTATACCAGAACCATATTAATATATATTATATCATACATTATTCATTTAGGACATTATACTACACATTTAATAAGGATTTTCATATTAAATTAACATTTCGGGTAATAATCACTTTCTTTATCGTATGTATTTTAACTTTTTAATCTTCATCATATCATTTAGATCATGATTTAAATACTTACAGAATGTAAAACTTGATTTATATATCATACATATTTAGAATATAAATTTTTATAATAGATAGATATATGAAATGGAAAGCACCGTTTGTGGAGACGGAAGGTTGTACGTACGCATAAACGGTGTTTCTGTTTTAATATCGTATTAAACGAAAGTAAGGGAATAAGATTTTAGTAAGTAAAAAAATACATATATATATATAAAAATATATATCTATATGAGCATTATTATTTCATATATTAAATGATTATTAGAAATATATATTTTTATAGTCGTCGATGAATGGTGAACGTGGAAATGAATCTCATCGCGTCGTGGAGACGATAATCCGTACGTATGCACGAGCGACAATATTATTTCCTTAAAGGTGTGGAATGGGATGGTATATTAATTTTACAAAGACATTATCATCTTATTTTCATTATTTATATAAATACTAATCATCATTATATCCATCCAAATAACATAGTGTTGAATAACAAATTACACCACAGCGTAGAGATGGTAAGTCGTAGGTACGCACGCATGGTGGTATTATCATTCATAGGATGGATAGAATAATTAATATGGTTGTTCCATATTTATAATAAAATCACAGTATATATAATGTACTGCAGTTATTATTTTGGTATGTTAATAACAAAGAAAGAGTATGTGGAAGAAGAAAAGAACATGAATGAAGGTGGTGAAATCATTACATCTTTTTCGGGTTCTTTTTTTTTGATTTGATCAAAAGGGCTCATTAGGTTTGATTTCTGAACAAATAAAAGCCTCTAGTATTAAGTTAGGATTGTTGGGAATATATTTGGGACAGGTTTGGCCGAGCAAAATGGCTTTGGAGGTATGAATTTGAGAGAAGTGGAAGTTCCCTTTTATAAGAAAGGTGAAGGTCACTTTAGGAAAAGCTTGAAATATTATTTTATAATAAAATAATTTTCTATTTCTAATGGATAAAAAAATATTTATGTGGAGTCTATGGTGGTTATGAGTCGAAAAAATCTCATAAAATAGGTTTTAGAAAAGTTTAGGTTACCATTTTACCCTAATATTTTAGATTTAACTCTTAGTTAAATAGTTTAACTTTTACCGTGTCTTCTTGTATTCTTACACTATATGGTTAATAAACTTACTCTAAACTTCCTAAAGAACCTCAAGCAGTTCATTAATGAAGTATATAATATTATTTAATCCCTTTTCTGGAACCTTATATTTTTAGGAATATTATATCAACAAATAATATAGTATTTGTTTTAAAACATAATTTGTGTCAATTTTGACACTATGTGGTATTTGGTTTTTTTGAAAGTCATCACAACTTGATTGCTTCAAAAAAGATACATTGAATCAACCCTAACATGTCATATTCTCCTAGAAAATTCGTGTATGTCATATAAACTTTGAAATTATATTTATATTAATATTTATAATACCATTTATTTGATTCTTTCATTAATATCGTAATTACTGAATCATCATTCTGTCATAAATAAATTTAATTATATAATGTCTAATGTAGGAAATCTTTATAAATTTCTAATGAATATTTATAGTCTAATTTATATTGTGTGTAACCCAATATTAAAACTGGTTTAGTTATTAAACTATGATTTTGACTCTTTTAACTCTTTTTAAATAAAATAATAATAAATGTCCTAATATAATCCAACAGGACCTAAAGGATCATATTTTATTCTTAAGGATGTTTTTGGTCGAATTACCCTTATCCAATAGAATTAGTACATGTGTTAGGGTATGAATAATATCATTTTTACCCTTAATTACCCAATTTACTTGTAACTGTGCTAAATAAAAGTAAAAAGTTACTATTCACAAAAAATTATTTTCATCTAATTGAACCAAATTTTTCTAACTAATATCAATAGCATCTCTCAGATTTTTGAAATTTCACTCACAGATGCGGTAAAATTATGTTTTATGCAAATTTGCAAATTCTCCTAGGATGTGTGTAAAAGACGGTGAAAAGTTCAATAAAATTTTATATATCTAATATTATTACAAAATGACTCCAATGAATTACATTGAAAAATATAGGTATTATGTATATATTTTCACCTAAAATAAATTTAAATAAAATAAAAAATTATTTAAATGAAAAGTCAGTTTTAACCATTAACACAGTGTTTTCACTATTCATCAAAAATTGAACGTTTTCAGAAACATACCAAAAATTCACCCTAAGCTAATTTTGATATTATGAATTCAGAAATAAAGCCTATTTTACCAAATTAAAAACAAATAAATTTCATTTATCTATTTAAAAGAAATTCTCGTTGTTAAAACCAAAAGATTTATTTTTAAGAAATAATAACTACCAAAAGATTGACACTTGTTTATGTCCAATTTCAAAGTTAAATTACTTCCAATGACCAAAATAAAATTAAATAGTAAAAATATAATCTAATTATAATTCCAATCCATTAATATTTGTAGTTGAAAACTATAAATTATTTTGATTAAAAAAGTTGTTTTCAGTTAAAATTTAGTATTTTTCACTATTCGCCCAAATATCAATGTTATCAAAAAAAACACCAAAAACTTATCAAAACTAAATTTTTATGTACCGATTCTAAATAAGAAGTTTATTCTGTCAAATTTAATATATAAAAGTTTCCATTATTGTATTTAAAAAGGGTTCTCCATTAAATGGTGGAAAAATTGCATTTAAAAAAATACTTCTTTTATCTGAAAAAATGAATTTGTTCTTATATTATGTCTAAAGAACTCATAATATGAATTCTAAAATTATAAGGATTATATAAAATTCAAAATTCAGTTAATACTATTCATACCCGATTTTGAACGGCTAGTTTGGTAAGTCGTGGTGTTCTTGAACTTAGTGTTGTGTGTAGTGCAAGTTATTGAATTACAATGAATAAATAGCATACTATGAAATATTGGGGTGTTACAAACCTAATTTATCTAAGTGTGAAATGATATCATTATCATAATTAGATACAATTTTTAAAAGACCATGATCAGAGACACATAGACGATACCCTGATTAGGCCACCACATAACCCGATGAGCACTTCTTGATTCCCATGTTCTTGAGTAGGGGCCCTAGGTATAAGACTATGGATAGTGATTGATTAACCTACTAGGTTTAATCTAATAAAAATAAACAAAAGTGACACTATATTAATGAAAAACATGTCTTGCATTAGAATTTAATTTTTGAGGTAAAATTCTATTTTCTGAAATGGGTTTATGACATAACGAGAAATATTCCAAAAATAATATTTAGTCTCTAATTTAAAAAATATTGATGCACACAACTCATAAATAAAATGAAAATGTACAAAAAGAATAGATAATCCAGATATCTATTAGTACCTATAGGCACCTTCAAGACAAGACATATAACAAAATATCCATTAGAATACACCTGTAGTGTTTGATCATATAAAACTCATTAAGAAACCAATATTTTTTTAACATTTAAAAAATGAAGATGTGGGATTTTGATCAATTTACTCTTTTACATAAATATAGATGAAATTAACTTTACATCTAGTTAACGTTCAAATAATATAAGAAGTAGACAGCGATGTAACATGATGATTAGTATCAACTATAAATGAAAAATTATCATATTTAAAGGATATATACCCAGAATTCCATCCTTGATCATAACACTTTGAACATAATATGAATACTATAAGGCAATGAGGATTCCCTCCCAAATTATTTGACCTTATCTTATTTGAGTTATTGGTTGATTTATAAGTAAAACCCCTTCCAATTGAAAGGGGAAGGTGTATTCCAGAGATTGGTCAACATCTAATAAATGGAAAGTGGAAACGTTTATACTGAAACATGGTTCAAAAAACCATCCCATGTGACATGCCTATATAAAATTTATATGATATCAAAATACCCCTTCCAAGATTCTCATTTTCTATCAAAGAGATAGCCATGATCAAAGAAATTATACATTGTATGAAAATTATTATAATAAGTATAATTTATAATCACATGTTGGGCATCTCAATGGTATGGTCATGTTTGGGAAATAATTTTGTCATAAAAATTTATACACTTAAAAAATTAAAAGGTAGGCCTATTATATTATTCCATATAATTTATCGATCACCAAAACTAATTTACATTTTATAAAATTATAACATAATTATTTGTAACACATACACATTACATTATGGTTTCTAAAAGGTAAACAATCATTAAAAGAAACATACCATAGTTTATAAAATATCATTCATTTCTAGATAAATTAGAGATAGGTGACACTAATTCTATGTTATGAGGGATGGGTATTTTCTTTCTTTTTCTAATACCTATCCAAACAAAGCTCTAAATATTCCATGGGCAGTAACTATGGAGTAATAATAAAATTATAGGTAGTAGACAATTTATAAAATTTTTCATAGCCAATACCTACCAAAAACATCTATGATAATGAGATAATAGTGGTTTAATTGATGAATTTATAATACCCATTTTGAAGTTGTATTCTCTTAAAAGGTTGTTTTCATACATATATTTAACTTTAGAGGGAATTTAGATTCATTTTTCAATATTATTAGTAGTTTTACATTCAACCCTATAATTTATTAAAATGAAGTGTAAAACATATTTTTGAATTGAAGTGGTTCAATAAAATCATGTTACGCACAATTTTTTTTGGAGAAGATCAAGAATGAATTTATTACACAGTGAAAAAGAAACTAGTGACAGTCTTACAAAGAAGATATCTTCATTGATTTGGAACCCGATTAGTAAAAAATAATAATTTTAGGGTCACATAATTCCATAAACGTTGAAATAAACAGATCCATTATTTCACCTCTGATGAGACTCTTAATCAATGTTAAGTATGGATGGTTATAACTCATATTAGATTAATTATGAAGTAATGATTCTCTTAATAATACATGTTAATAATGCACAATGGTATGTGACTATTTGAAATGCAGTCACACTATCCATGTTTCTCGACATACATCATTGAAGAGTAAAATAAAACAATTATTATATGTGTATACATGTTCAGGAAGAAAAATTTGAGGTTAAGTATAGAGGTCCAACCACATCATAAAGTTTATTCGTTAACCAAAAGGAAGTAAATTATACAAAAAATATAGAAACAAAAAAAATCATTCCTAGACTTAAATTAATTTACAAAGGAAATTTAATTCCATAAAATACATTTAAAATTTGAGTAAAAATATTTATTTTACTGATTTTATTCAAAATCAAGGGAAATAATAATTATTTTTTACCAATTCATTGAAACATTAAATTTTTTCTCTAAACCATATTTTTTATTTATCAAGGGGAAATAATTGGAATAAATTTTAAACATTAAGTATGTATAATAAGAATATACATGTTATAGGTGATCTCATTTTTAACATGTTCCAAAAAAAATCCTTAAATAAAATATTAGAATTTATCATAATGCATTTAAACCCATATTTAAAACTAAATCCAGTTATTTGATATTTTCCACAACTATAAAATGATTTAATTGTATAGAAATTATTTAAATATATAACTAAATTATTTTAAAAACCAACTATTTTATAACATTAATAAATACGTATAATTTGACTAATTATATTAACAAAAATGGTAATAAATAAAAAATCATAGTACATGTAAAAATGGTTTGGGTATTTTTTTTGATGAGATAAATAAAATTATGGTTATGAATATGGATTTAGATTTAAAGGAGGAAAGAAAATTATTACTAGTTAACAATGTTCAATTCCTAAAAATTGAACACATTACTGACCGAATAGGAAATGGTATTGTGTTATTGAGATGGGGTTTACGAAAAGAAATAAATCAATTTAATTTTTCGATCTTATTGTTGTATAAATAAATAAAAAATATGAACCTCAAAACTCATCAGAATACACCACAGAACAAATTTTTATTTCATAGTGTATTGAGAAACATTTAATTATTAATCATCTATTTGAACAGTGATAAACACATGACATGTTATCTTTATATGTCTAAATATATCTAATAACATCCATCTGTAATGTGTATCTCAAGATAGGTAATTGACAATTTTCACAGAAAAATAACCAAATGTATGGTGTATTGATTAAAATATTGAAATTGAAGGTCCTATTAGATTTCTAAAAAAATGAAATTATAAAAAAATTGATTAATATAATATATAAAATACAACATTATTTGGAAATAAAACAATTTATTATTTATGAGTTACACTATCAATAATGAAAGTTATTAGAAGAAAACCTACATCAGTAAACTTATCAGGCTGTATAGATTTAGTCAAATGGAATCACAGAACATGTAATTTATAGGTCTAATTAAAAACAATATGGGATATATAATGTAGATATAATACTGATAACTATGAGAAGGTTCACAGGTAGGGAATGGATTGTAACTCATAGATATGACTTAGACAGATCAATATTTCTCACTGTGAAGTAAAAAATAGAAAGATGGACATCATACCTATGATTTTGAGGAAGACTCAAAATTGTAAAGAAAATATAAAACATTCAAAAGGATTCTACTAACTATAGGAAGTTATTTCAAAACATTTAATAAGATTTTTTAAAATAGAGACTCGAATTTATTATTTTTTAGATTAGGTATATGAAAGGAAATAATTAAATTTTTATCTCTTAGTGTTATATTAATAATTCTAAAATCAGAACCTCTAAACTAATTCAAATACACCATAGAACAAATATTTAAATACAACTAATTGAGAAATAAGAAATTCTTAATTATTTCTTTGAACAGTGAGAAATACGTGGCAGAATATCTTAATGTTTGTAAACATGTCCAATAACATCAACATAAATGTGTATCTCATGATATATAAATTAAGATATTTTAAAGTGAAATAAAAAAATTAATAATTAATATCTAGAATAATAAATAAATTAATAAATATAATATATGAAATAAAATACTATAGTGAAGGAAATAATTTCATAATTTCCATTCTTCCGTATTAATATGGATAGTGATTGGAAGAAACCATACCTTAGTTCAAACGTCATTCTTTAGATAATATATTGTGAAAAAGAATTAAAATAATATGGAATCTATTAATGTTTTTGTTATCAAATGATAAAAATAATACATGTGATGTTATGTAAGACTCGGTAATGTAAGGAAAAGTGGAAACATTACAAGGAATTATAAAAAATACAGGAATTTGTGTTAAACCATTTTATAATATTTCATAACATTCTACCACCTTGATTTATGGAAATCTATAACTATCTATATTATTTAACATTTTTCATAATATTCTTGTAATTCTATTAATAAAAACTACCAAACAAATTTAGGAATGAAATTAAATTTTCATATTCTTAATCACAACTCATAAATCATTATATTTCTCCCAAACATGCTATGTTTTTTAAAATAAATAATATTTATTATAGTTCAATAACCATTATAAATCCATATTTAATCCTACTGGATATATTTAATTATTGGTTGAACTTATTGTTTTATAATTTCACGGAAAATTTCATATAAACATTATTTTTTATACAACTCATACATTAAAAACTAAATTCATAAATTTTATAAAGTATAATAATGGAAGTTGACATATTCAAAAAAAAGTAAATAATTACACAAATTAAAATAGATATAAAGGATATAGTATATTATCAAGAGTTTCATTATATCTTATATCTTATTACATATAATGTTTCTTATATGGAATAAAACATATAGAAATATTTTACCCCAAGACATACTCATTATAAATTGCAGGTCCAAATATTATCCCCTAATATGGTAGGTCCTCAAAATGGGGTGATATCATTATTCAATCCATACAAAAATATAAAAATTACAATAATAAATAACATCTAAAGAACTTGGGAAATTGGATAGACTGTGTCACAAATACAAGTGTTCCCTATAAAAAGGAACTAAAAAAATATAAATCAAAATGGTGATATATTTAAGAACTAGCATGAATGTAAATTTAAAAATGAATATTCCTATCTATGAAGGGATTTATCAAAATACATATATGATAACAAAATATTAATATCTTTTAATTAGTGAACTAGTGAATTTATTAATGATCTATCAGAGATCCTTTTAGTTGTTTCTATTGATCTCTTCATTAATTGATTATAAATAAGTTTCACTACTAGCTGTGGTAAAGCAAAGCTACTTTATCTAATTAAGATAGTGGATAAACATTATATTAAGGATTTAATTCTTAATAAAAAACATAATTTTCAAACTAAACTGAATAAAAAATTACATGTCACATGCAACTAGAATTTTCATATAACAAAGAAAAATAGTTTTTAGGAGAAAATACAGGCCAAATTCAAAAAGATATTAAGAAAATGAAATTAATATAACTTTGAATAAAATAAAGTGTTGGGGTAAGAAAAAAAATATAAAATTTTTATTTTCTATATTTTAGAAAATCCTTCCTCTATAGTACCACAAAAAATATTCAGACACTATAATCAAATTCTCCTACTATGTGAAATAGTTAATAAGAAATAATTTAGCATAATCAGTGTATGAAAAGAAAAAGAAAACATGTTCAAAATTTTATTAATAGAATGGGGATTATTAAAAGAATAATATACCATATGGAATTGATGAAATTTATCCACTGGGAGAAATCTTAAATGGATGCATTGGTTGGAGATAGTGAAACCGTTGCATAGTGAAGGAGAGTAAGAATGAATTTCATCAACAAGAAAATAGAAAACTCAAAATACCAACAACAGGTAAGTGTCCTTAGGTTTTTAATGAGAATAGATCTTTGAGGAAGATGATCACTTGGATTTGGGGTCATGATAGAGGAGGATATAGGAAGGTTGCCTTAGAGAAGCATCAACGATGACTTGGGGTGGCCACAACTAAGGTACGCTAGAGGAGGAGATAGGGAGGTTGCCTTAGAGTAGTTTCAGTAGGGAGGTGGGGTGTACATGTTGTAGTGGTTTTTGTGGGAGAGGAGATATTGATATGGTAGTGAAGAAATGGGAGGATCATAAATATAGTTACATGAGGGCTAACATATGATCCCAATGGGAGAGTCACTTGGTTTCATAAAAAATACCCTATAACCATGGGTTTTATAAAACAATTTCATCAAATAAATATATAGCCATGTTTTTAATTAAAACATGGCTAAAAATTAATCTATTTCCATATATTTATAAAACTGTGTATATAGTACCATCAGTATATTCCTTTTTTCTAGTAGTGAATGTAAGAAAGTTAAACATATCAGACCTGATTGTCCAAAGCAGAATAGAAATGATAAAATAGATATAAATTCCTAAAAAGGTAAAATAGTATCAAAAATATAAGAGAAAGAAGTTTCTGATGGATTATACATGGAATTACAATAAAGGCTATTCTTCAAATAATTCATTAGTAAATGAAACTTTCTATCACTATAACATTTTTATTTTCTAAAATGTACCTAAAGTAAATCAATGTTTCATAGCTAAGGTACGAACTATAGAATACCTTACTAACATTACCCTTAATGCTAATTATACAGATGAGAAGTATTTCATATCTTCTGAAGATTAATCTTCCCTAAAAGAATATAATAATCTTCCTTATTATATTGACGTTTCCCATATTTATACACTTTTATAAAATTATAATTTAAAATTTTGTGAAAATGTGATAATTCTTAGGAAAATATTACAAAGGCTGATTCAAGAATAATTTTTTTGAAAATTAAAATATCAAATATTTCAAAATATCTTGAGGAGACTAACTCTGAAAAAGAAACTGTTTATAAATATATAGAAAAAATAATTTTTGAGGATTTTTTTTGAAACTAATCTTAATTTTAAAAATAATACTAGTGAGGATAAATAATTGGTTGTAAAACTAAAATAGGGAATATCTATATTGATAAAATTTTATCTAACATTACCATTGGAAATAAATGTTTTAATAAAATTTATAATCAAATTCATCCTCATTGTAATTTTTCTAGAATGGGTTGTAGTTATAAAAAACCAATTTTTAGAAACAATTTCATTGTTCTTAATAATTCCCCTTTTGTTCTAAATGTAAAGGTAGTGTTCATAAGAAAATAAATTGTTCCTTAAATATTGGTAAATCACTATGACTTCAAAAATACTATTTTTCTAAAAAAATGTGCATTCCTAATGTTTTTTTAAGCATTACAGGACCCAAGAAGGATTCATTGCTGAAATTATAATCTTTTTGTTTTTAAGAAAACAAAGAAATTACCCGCAAAAAAGCATATGGTATATGGATATAGGATGTTCTAGGAATATGACTATTATTAAATACTTATTCAATAATATAATAAAGTTGAAAGATTGAGAAGACACTGTTGGAGATAATTCACATGGAGAGATTAATAGTTCAGGGAACATTAATCTTTTTAGTAAATGATTAATTTCATTTTTTTTATCTTTTAAAGGTATTAAGAACAACCTAAAATGGATATGTCAATTACACTAGTAAGGTTACCTTAATAACTTTAGAAATGATAAATTTTTTGTATATAGTTCTGAGGAATAATTTATTCATTCTTTTAATCAGTATGAGAATGTTTACACACATAACGTATAAAACTATAAGATCCAAGACATAACTTAACATAGTGAAATGTATGATAAATCATGGTTATGGAATAAAATGATAGAACATCGTGACCTTTGAAACCTATCCAGGTTTATTATGAAAACACTTGTTATGGACATACAGAAGCTTAGGCATGTTTCTAAAAAAGTTGGGGACCCTTTTCAATATGGTAAAAACATAATTCGTGTTTTAAATCTATTATTTATCTATCTACTTCATATAATTTATAGTTAGTAAAAATGGACATATTTTTTCCAACTAAAATTATAAGTATTGATGGTGAAAATAATGTATATATTCTAGTTTATGATCACACTAGATAAACTTGGGTTTATTCTGTCACAAAGAAATATGAATCTTTTTGTTATTTTATAAAATTTTTAGACAAAGTTAAAAATGATAAAAAAACATCCCATTATAACTATTCATAGTGATCATCGAAGAGAATTTATAAATTATTATTTTTAAAAAATTGTATGGAATGTATTGATCATCACATTACATATCCTAAAACTACTAAAAATGGTGTATTTTAAATAAGAAATAGAATTATTTAATACTTAAATAGAACCATGATAGTGAATGCTAAATTACTATAAATATTTAGGATGAAGTGGTTAGTACTTCCTATTATTCTATAAATTATGTTTTGATTAGACCTTTTCAAAATAAAACTATTTTTGAGCTGTGGATTGGCCAAAAACAAATATATTATTACCTTAAATTATTTGGTTTCAAAATATCCATCCTGAATACGAAAGATAACAAACAAAATTTTTCACTCAGATATTATGATGGTATATTTTTAATGTTATTTCTATAAATATAAGGTTTATAGAGTTTTAAAAAAAATCTTTTACTGTTGAGGAGACAAGACATGTTTTGTTTGATGAAAAAGGCTCTTATTTCAATCAAACTCTACCAACATCCTCATATTTTAATTTAGAAATAAAATTTCAACCCTTGTTACAATGTTCTTCCTATAAGTATATAACTCAAAAAAAATTAAGATATTACTAAGGATTATTTTCTATCTTTTCATGAAGAACAAACATTTCAAACCCCTGAAGTCATTTTTTTATTAGTAGCCATCCTAGTTAGAGTAACATTGGGGATTTAGGCCATCTAGTTAGGACTATAATTTCCTTAAGGAATGAAAATGGAAATCTCTCTTTATTATCCCAATTTGAACATATGAAACATGGTGAGTCCTTAGGGGATGAGGAATGGATAATAGAAATAAAAGGTGAGCATAATGAACTTTATTGGAACAAATTATGGACTTTAGTTGAATGAACTAGAGGAAATTCTATAATTTGTAACACCCTGACCCGTGTTACCTAGAGTCGGTGCATTATTACATAACATTGGCATGATCACAAAATATCAAGTCTCTAAATACTGATTAGTTTAGTAGTCTTGTAAGCAATAGATATATTAATGAGTCTTATATTACATCATAAAGTAAAAAAACCACAACAACATCTTGTCTTCATATCCCCTCATACTATTCCTGCAGGTCATTCATAAACTACTTCTTCAAATCCTGGGAAAAATAAAACATTGAAAGGTGTGAGCTCAGATGCTCAGTAAGGATAACATTATAGTGGAAACATTCATAAATAAGCATAAACATTTAAGACAATGTATAACTAAAAAAACCCTTTTAAACTTGACCTTCAGTATAATATAGCAAAGATAAAATGAAATAATCCCATTTACTTATTCACATGGATATTCTACTAGTGTAATAACCACAAGCAATATCAATAACCACTTTCATAATGATGGAATGCATAATGCCAGACTATCATTACCACAAAGCCAAGGTCTCGTGCAAAGACTAAAAATATGATTTTTTCAAGGGCTCGTTCCAAGACACTAGTTTGTCTCATGATACCTTCCGATGCATTGAGGAGATATAGCAGGCTCCACTCATCACTTACTACGTCCAATGCATTCCTCATATGAAATGTTTGAAATATAACAAAAACATTCATATTAAAACTATCATACGAAATGTCAATACTTTAACCACAAACCATGAATGGTATAAAAATAACACATCCTCAGTCAAACATAACTTATTCGATTCAATATGAAAGATTGTATTGTATCATATTATCCTCAATCTAGAATAATGAATGATATTGACATAGATTAAAATAATCATCAAACTATTGAGAGAAATATCCCCCTCTTTCTTGAAAACATTTAAAAGTCACACAATTTGTCAAGAAGCCATCTAAAATAGATTTTTAAACCAAAGTGCCCATACCACATTTAAACTTTTAAAATGGATTTTTATTTGAAAACATTAATGTCCATATAAGTAATTCCTTAAAACAATTTTTAAAACATGGACATTAATGAGAAATATTTAGAATAATAAATCATTAAAACATTTTAAAATGATATTTTAGTTAGAGTTCCTAACCAAAAGAGAGACACTAGAATACAAATAATTGAGGTAATAAAAACTTTTTAATATCATTAGAATAAAGGGATTCTTGATATATTATTGTCAAAGTACATTATATACACCACAAAATAGTGATTTGGTATATAACAAGAAAGGAGTCTCAATGGAATGTAAATTGAGATTAAATCTATCATAAATGTAATATCCTTAGGTTAAGGATTATTCAATGACATAATTATGTGTGAAAAATATAAATACACTCAATATGATTGGGATTCAGTGTAAAACAATAAAATAACATTCACACATATTCTTGTGATAACAACCCCAATTAATTGGATGTTTAACTCAACAAATGGAGACTGAGTAAAAATTACTCCAATCAAGTTCAGACCGATGACTTTAGAATTCATCAATGGAGTGATTATGTGTATCAAAAGTACATCCACAGAAATAGGAGTGTAAATTATGTCATAAGAAAATGATTAGTGATTCCACACATAATCTTGGAGTAAAATAATCAATGATGTATGCGTAAAGTCGAATGAGTGGAAATTGAAATTTCAAATTCCTTTATTGATATGGTAACTTAAGAAACATACAACCATGAAATAAGGATCATAAAATGATGATGTAAATATCCATGAATTAAATTATATTTCACAATGAATATAAACATGGAAAGTATACACACCACATTCAATAAATAAGTGGTGAACAATGGAAATCTCACGGAATTAAAAGTGAGATAAGAAATCCATTACCATGTACTTTTCCATGATAGAGTATAGGTTAACCTCATGTATAATAGTTAAATTTTTGTTATTAAATTATAAAATAATCATATACATAAATTTTATATCATATATGATCTTTAAATATTGCTTTGTTAAAAATATTTTAGTATTATCGTCGTTTCGGGTGTTAACTAATTCTTTTTCCTTAATATGATTAGTTACATAAGCCATGTTTGTTATGGATATATTTTATCATATTCATATCCATAATGATATCAATTCCTTAAACATTACTTTTAATCATCTAATGATAATTATTCTTGAATGTATATGATTGTGAAATGAATCTCATTGCGTTCGTGGAGACGGTATTCCGTACGTACACACGAATTCTACTTCCATTTCATTTTTCATTTTAAAAGGAATAAAAACCAAATGATACATATGTATATTATTATTCCAGTATAATATAATATCTTATATGTGTTACTTATTTTTCTTAACATCGTTCTTTATATGTTCCATGTATGGTATGAAAAAGTCATATCTCTTTGAGGGGGCGGTAGTCCGCACTTCCTCAAATGAAATTATCATTTCTATATACAACATGAAACGAAAAATGGTATGCTATAAAATAGAATTACAGAAGATTATATATAAAATAAATATCATTAATATCATATTTAATTTTAGATCCATCACAATGGCCTCTATGAGAGGTGGTAGGAGATAATTGAACAATCATCGTTTCGTGAGGCGTTTGGTTTCCACCCACAGAATCATTATTTTCGTCACCCATTAGATAGAGGTGTGTGTAAGTATAGTTAGAATAATTTTCATAACAATATCCTAGTATATTTATTATACTTTTTTTTTATAAAAGAAAATAATAAGAAGATTTTATGGGTTGTAGAAGTAAAATAAAATAAAAGAAGCTAAGAGAAATCGTTAACTTTAATTTGGGTAACTCCCTTTGGTTTGAACCAAAAAGGACTATTGAAGTTCCTTATTCCTAAGGTAAGGCTTATAGGAGGAGGATGAGGATGTAAGGAGATTAATTGGGAAGAGTTTTGGTGATCCAAAAGGCTTGATAGGTCTGAGTAATTGGTTATAAGTGGCGTCCTTTTATAAGGGGGAGGAGGGGCTCTTTAGGAAAAACTTAAAGTATTAATTTATAATAAATTCAGATTCGGTTTATAATGGCTCCAAAGTTGATTATTCAAATTCTAAGGTGGGTATGGGTCGAAAACCACTCAACCAATAGATTTTAGATAGTTTTGGGTCACTATAGTAACCTTATCTTTTAAATTTAACTCTTAGTTAAATAGTTTGACATTTACCATGTCTCTTTGTATTTTTATATTATATTGTTAATTAACATACTATATACTTCCAAGAGACCCCCAAGTGGTCTATTAGTGATACAAATATCATTATATAAGTCCTTTGGCCAAAAATATGATTTTTAGGAATATAATATCAATTAATAATATAATATTTGTTTTATAAACTCTTTTATGTCAATTTTGACACTATTGGATATTTTGTTTTTCATAAATTCATAACAACATTATTTATTCGAATAAAATTCATATAACAAATAATAATATATCATATTATCCTATTAAAATATTTTAATTCATTAAAAGTCTCAAATTACATGTATTTGGATATTTATAATATCTATTATTTTAATATTTCATTAATTAGGTAATTACTACATAACCATTGTGTCATAAATAAATTACATTATTTAATGTATAAAATTATAAATAAAATAAAATTAAGTATGAAATATTTTTATCTTTCTAATAAATATTTATAATCGAATTTATCTTATATATAAACCTATATTAAAAAATTTTCAGTTATTGAACTATGATTTTAACTCTTTTAAATCTTCTTTGAATTAAACAATAATAAATATCCTAATCTAATCCATGTGGACCAAATATATTCATATTTTATTCCTAAGGTTTTTTTTGGTCGAATTATACTTATCTAATATAATTAGGACATATTTTAGGGTAATAATAATTTCATTTTTACCCTTAATTACCCAATTCACTTTTTACCGCGGTAAATAAAAGTAAAAAGTTAATATTCACCAAAAATTATTTTTATCTTATTGAACCAAATTTTACTCCTTGATATTAACCGTGTCTCTCGTATTTTAGAAATTCCACTCATGGAAGCGATAAAATTAAGTTTTATGTATGTTTTCAAATTCTCATAGAAGATGGGTAAAAGACGGTGAAACGTTCAATAAAATGTTTATATGTATAAAATTATTATAAATTGATTCCAATTAATTACATTGAACATATATAGGTATTAAATATCTATTTTTAACTAAAATAAATTTTAAGAAAATAAATAATTGTTTAAATAAAAAGTCGATTTTAACCAATAACTCTGTGTTTTTCACTATTGATCAAAAATTCAAAGTTTTCTGAAAAATACCGAAAATTCACCCTCTGCTAATTTTGATATTCTGAATCCAAAAATGAAGTCCATTTTGAATGATAAAATTTATAAAATTTCATAAAGTGGGTATTACTATTCATAATGGCTAGTTTGATTGGATTTGGTGTGTGTTAGAACTCGAAGTTGCGTACAACACAAGCTACTGTATTATTCAAAGAGAAGCGTACCGTGGAAGTTTGGGGTCTTACATTCTCCCCTCCTTAAAATAATTTCAACCTCAAAATTATTTAAAATTGGGCTTGGGAATATATTTGAAATTCCCACATCTGAAAAAGAGTCAATAAAACTATCACCTTAAAAGAAATAAAGAGAAGTACAAAGGTCACCCAGGATAACTCATACTAGGATTCCATGTAGGCAAAAATGGATACGGAAGATAAAATAAGTGTCAAGTTATGATGAAGATGGATAGAAAACATGATCAGGATAAAGTTAACAACAAGAAATCCAAAAACTTGTTATGGGACAAATGTTCTTTAGTTTCCCAATAGGAAAATTATACAAACAACATTTTTTTTAAGATACATTACATAAAGATGTGGAATTAATTTATGAGATTGACTAAGAAAATATAGAGATATAATTACTTTTTAAGTAGAGTTTCATTCTTTAATAAATTTACACCACTAACTCATTTTTTTTAAATGACAAATATTCAAGAAGACATGGTCACATTAGAGGGGCTATAATAAACGTATATATAATCACATGATCCAAAAAGGATAAACTATATATTTACCTTGTCTTTAGAGATTAATCAAAACCCGAAAGGTTAGTGTAATATCTGATGATCCCCCAAAATTATATTCCTTTAGAGAAATAAACACTAATATTAATTTCTAAAATTAAACCAACAATACCCCAAAGATAAATAAATACCATTCAATAAACAATTTTCCTTAAAATCCTTCAATATAATCCAAACTAATATTGAAACCCAATACTTAGAAGAATTTAGTTACGTAGACTTCCACGTTAACTTGTATCTCCAAATGAAATCAACTACTCTTAAAGTCACATACTTAAAAGTAATTAACCTAATGACATATTCCCTATTATAGGTTAATCATTTCCATAAATAATTCAAGTCACTATAAATACACAATAAAAACGTAGATAAAAATCCCCCATTACAACTCAAATGAAATATCATAGTATTCCAGTTTCCTTGGGCATATATTGTTCTCAACAAAGCAAAAATCTTCCAAAATAACATTTATCACTTAATCACAAAATCATTTTCCTATACTAAGTTCATTAATTTGATAAGACATAAGAACCCAAATCAACATATTATTGATCAATAAAACCATTTAACTAAAAATAATTCGTCACACTAACTTGGGACTTTATGTAGTCCAGTGGTAGGCGATAAGTCCCAATCACATGTTGGTTGTGGGTTCGATTCCCACAGCTTTGTCCGACACGACGGGTTGTCACACAGACTGTGTGTTGTCCTTTTTCAAAAAAAAATATTTTATAATATTCCCAAAATGAGATAAATTCTCAAAATAACCATAATGTAATTTTAACCAGAAATGTTATCTCATACCTTGGATTTTCATCCAAAAATGTAATAACTTATAATTGCCTCAAACCTAATGATCATATAAAACCTAATGGTTATTTATAACAATATCCACAAGGGAAAAGATAAGTCTTCCCCAAATATCATTCTCACATGGAAAATTGTGGGGTTAAAATACAAGAGAAAATTATTCCAAAGTAATCCCATCAACAAGGAGCACTAATAAATTTAAACATTTCTCCAACCATTTATTTCTACATAGTTTCTTCTTTGACCAAGAAAATATCCTATAGAATAGGGCATTCACTCGGGTAATGGCCATGTCCCCTTCATTTACGGAAAATAACTGCAAATGAATTTTTGGGACCATTTTTATTTTCTTCTATAGTACTCTTCATTTTTCCTCGACAATTATTCACTTTATGTCCATCTTTCGCGCACATAAATCATTTCTTTGTTCCGTTGAGACACTTTCCATGGTGTCTCCTTCCACATTTCCTCCATGATGGAAATTTAGGATTCTTTTCTCCGTGGTCTCCACTACTGGAGCTCTTATCATTCATCACCTTTCTCTTCTTTGTTAACTCCAGGAGTTTGTTAATATATATGTTTTTGATCATATTTTTTGAAAATTGATTTGGCATGAACACGATATCTTTTACGCCTATCAACATTCCATTTTGTTTCTCATTTCCACTACCGTTCCCACCTTGTACATCATACTCAAAGTTACTATGATTCCTTGTACTCCAACCATTGACTAAAACCAGAAAGCATTGTGTGAGTAACAGTAGTCATAAAATCATATAGAGAATATCATGACACCATATTCTCAATTTGAAACACCTTAGGATTAACCAAGGTCATTTATTCTAATCTTATATTAAAATACATCAAATTTTTTTGTATAGAAAATGTAAATTATCCTAAGCATATCCCCCGGGAGTGTCATAACCAAGAGTGCAGCAAGGCCCGTCGTCATGCACCAGTTCCCATTCGAGTCTAGCTCAAAGCGGTGTTTTCCAGTTTTACCCCTAGGTACATATGTGCCAGATCCACCTCTACCTGATCGTATCTAGACAGGGATGTATTGCATGGAAAACTCACAAAATCTTTACAATACCAATATTCTAGGAAGTTCTTCTATACTATTCCTCAAATTCTATCTTAGGGCTATGTGCTCTAATCAGATTTTATCTAAATCTAGTTTCCAAGGTTTGTAATAAACTTCCTCTGATACCAATTGTAATGCCCTGACCCTAGTTACCCAGAGTCTGTGCATTATTACATAACATTGTCAAGATCCCAAAAGATCAAGTCTCTAAGGACCAATTAGTTTAGTAGTCTTGGAAACACTAGATATATTCATATGTCTTATATTACATCATAAAGTAAAAAAACTACAACAACATATTGTCTTCATATCCTCTCATACTATTTCTATAGGTCATTCATAAATTACTTCTTAACATCCTGGGAAAAATAAAACATTGAATTGGGTGAGCTCAGATGCTCAGTAAGGATAACAATATAGCAGAAACATTCATAAATAAGAGTAAACATTTAAGTCAATGTATAACTAAAAAAAGCCTTTTAAACATTCACTTCAGTATAATATGGACAAGATAAAAGGAAATAATAACATTTACTTATTCACATGGATATTCTACTAGTCGAATAACCACATGCAATATCAATAACCACTTTTATAATTATGGAATTCATAATGCCAGACTATCAAAACCACGTAGCCAAGGCCTCGTTCCAAGACTACAAATAAGATTTTGTCAGGGCCTCGTGCCAAGACACTAGTTTGTCTCATGAGACCTACCGATGCATCGAGGAGCTATAGCGGGCTCCACCCGTCTCTTACTAGGTCCAATTCATTCCTCATATGAAAAGTTTGAAACATAACATAAACATTCGTATTAAAACTAGCATACAAAATGTCAATACTTTGACAACAAACCATGAATGGTATAAAAATTTCACATCCACAGTCAAACATAACTAATTTGATTCAATATTAAATATTTTATTGTATCGGACTAACCTCAATCGGGAATAACGAAGGATATTTACATATATTAAAATAATCATCAAACTATTGAGAGAAATATCCCCCTTTTTTCTTGAAAACATTTAAAATTCACACTATTTGTCAAGAAGCCATTTAAAATAGATTTTTGAATCAAAGTGTACCATGCCAATTTGAAAATTTTAAAAGGGATTTTGATTTGAAAAATTTAATGTCCATATAAATAAATCCTTAAAACCATTTTTAAAACATGGACATTAATGGGAAACATTTAGAATAATAAATCATTAAAACATTTTAAAATGATATTTTAGTTAGATTTATTAACCAAAAGAGAGACACTAGAATACAAATAATTGAAGTAATAAAAACATTTTAATATAATGAGAATAAATGGATTCATGATATATTATGTAAAAGTACATTATATACACCATATAAAAGAGATTTGGTGTATAAAAACAAAGGAGTCTCAATGGAATGTAAATTGAGATTAAATCTCTCATAAAGGTCATATACTTAGGATAAGGATAAATAAATGAAATAATTATGGGTGAAAAATATAAATACACTCAATATGATTGGATATTCAGTGTAAAACAATAAAAGGACATTCACACATATTCTTGTGAAAACAACACCAATGAATTGGATGTTTAACTCACCAAATGGAGACTGAGTAAAAATTACTCTATTCATGTTCATACCGATTACATGATAATTTATCAATGCAGTGATTATGTGTATCAAAAGTATATCCACAGAAATATGAGTTGAAATTATGACATAAGAAAATGAATAGTTATTCCACACATAATCATGGAGTAAAATAATCAATAAAGTATGCATAAAGCTGAATGAGTGGAAATTGAAATTTCAAATTCCCTTATTGAATTGGTAACTTACGAAACGTACACCCATGAAAGAAGGATCATACAATAATGATGTAAATATAAATGAATTATATTATATTTCACAATGAATACAAACATGGGCAGTACACACACCACATGCCAAAAATAATTGGTGAACAATGGAAATCTCACGGAATTAAAAGTGGGATAAGAAATCCCATACCTTATAATTTTCCTTGATAGAGTGTAGGTTAACCACTTATATAATAGTTAAATAATTTTTATTAAATTATAAAAGAATCATATACATAAATTTGATATCATATATGATCTTTTAATATTTATTTTTTAATAATATTTTAGTATTATCGTCATTTCATGTGTTAACTGATTCGTTTTCCTTTATATGCTTCATTATGTAAGCCGTGTTTGTTATGGATAAGTTGTATATTATTCTTATCCAGAATTATATCAAGTCCTTAAAAATTACTTTTAATCATCAAATTAGAATTAGTCTTGAATGGATATGATGGTGAAATGAATCTCATCGCGTTCGTGGAGACGGTAATCCGTACGTACGCATGAACGCTACTTCCATTTCATTTTTAATATTAAAAGGAATCAAACCAAATGATACACAGGTATATTATTATTCCAGTATAATATAATATCTTATATGTGTTACCTATCTTCATTAACACCATCCTTTATACGTTCCATGTATGGTATGAACGAGTCATATCACTTTGAGGGGGTGGTAGTCCGCACTTGAAATTATTGTTTATATATACAACATGAAACGAATAATGGTATGATATAAAATGGAATTCATGAAGCTTATATATATAATAAATATCATTAATATCATATTTAATTATATTACCATCATAATGGACACCATGAGAGGTGGTAGGAGATAATTGAACAAACATCGATTCATGAGGCGTTTGGTTCCCCCCGCAGAAACATTATGTTCTTCACCCCTTAGATAGAGGTTTGTGTGAGTGTAGTTCTAATAATTATCATAAAAATATCCAAGTATGTTTAGTATGATGGTTTTTTTACAATAGAAAATAATAATAAGAGTTTAGTTGTTGGAGAAGTAAAATAAAAGAAAAGAAGCTAAGAGAAATCGTTGCCTTTAATTTGGGTA
This sequence comes from Viscum album, assembly GCA_963277665.1. Classification (NCBI taxonomy): domain Eukaryota; kingdom Viridiplantae; phylum Streptophyta; class Magnoliopsida; order Santalales; family Viscaceae; genus Viscum; species Viscum album. Next base: position 26,898,804 of record OY728123.1, on the reverse strand, counting down.
ACTCCCTTTGGTTTGAACCAAAACGACTCTTCAAGTTCCTTATTCCTAAGTTAAGGTTTCTAGGTGTAGGAGATGGTTGTAGGGATCGTAATTTGGCAGAGGTTGGATGAGAAAAAAGTCTTTAGAGGTGTGAGGAATTGGTTAGAAGTGGTGTCTTTTTATAAGGGGGAGGAGGGGCTCTTTAGGAAATACTTAAAGTATTAATTTATAATAAATTAATATTAGGTTTATAATGTCTCAAAAGTGGATTATTCATATTCTAAGTTGGGTATGGGTCGAAAACCAATCATCCTATAGATTTTATACAGGTTTGGATCACTATAGTTACCTTATCATTTAGATTTAACTCTTAGTTAAATAGTTTGAAATTTACCATGCCTCTTTGTATTTTTATATTTTATAGTTAATAAACATAATATATACTTCCAAGAGACCCCCAAGTGGTATATTAATGATACCCCTATCATTATATAAGTCCTTTTTCTGAACCTCAGATTTTTTGGAATATAATATCAATTAATAATATAATATTTGTTTTTAAAAACTCTTCTCTGTCAATTTTAACACTATTGGGTATTTTGTTTTTGATAAATTTATAACAGAATTATTACTTCGAATAAAATTCATATAACCAATTATAATATGTCATATTAACCTATAAAATTATTTTAATTCCTAAAGTGTCTCAAATTATATTTATTTTTATATTTATAATATCAATTATTTTAATATTTCATTAACTAGGTAATTACTGCATCATCATTGTGTCATAAATAAATTAAATTATTTAATGTCTAAAAATTATAAATAACATACCATTATTTAGGAAATATTTTATTCTTTATAATTAATATTTATAATCGAATTTATCTCATTTATAACCTTATATTAAAAAAATCTAGTTATTAAACTCTGATTTTAACTCTTTTAACTCTTCTTTGAATTAAATAATAATAAATGTCCTAATCTAATCCAGGTGGACCAAAGAGGTTCATATTTTATTCCTAAGGTTTTTTTTGGGCGAATTAAACTTATCCAATAGAATTAAGACATGTTTTAGGGTAATAATAATTTCATATTTACCCTTAATTACCCAATTTACTTTTTATCGTGGTAAATAAAAGTAAAAAGTTATTATTCACCAAAAATTATTTTTATCTTATTGAACCACATTTTACTCCTTCATATTAACCATGTCTCTCGAATTTTAAAAATTTCACTCACAGAAGCGGTAAAATTATGTTTTATGTGAATTTGAAAATTCTCCTTGGAGATGGGTAAAAGACGGTGAAAGGTTCGATAAAAATTTTATATGTCTAAAATTATTATAAACCGACTTCAATGAATTACATTGAACATATATAGGTATTACGTATCTATTTTGACCTAAAATAAATCTAAATAAAATAAATAATTATTTAAATAAAAAGTCAGTTTTAACCAATAACTCAGTGTTTTTCACTATTCATCAAAAATTGAATGTTTTCAGAAAAATTAGAAATATTCACCCTAGGATAATTTTGATATTATTAATCCAAAAATGAAGTCTATTTTGAAAGATAAAATTTATTAAATTTCAAAAATTGGGTATTACTACTCATAACGGCTAGTTTGATTGGTTGTAGTGTCCGTTAGAACTCGAAGTTGCATACAACACAAACTATTGTATTATTCAAAGAGAAGAGTACCATGGAAGATAGGGGTGTTACGTAATTAGAGTAAAATAGGTTTTTAGAAATTTTTTTATGATAGTGGAATTATTGTTATAAACAAGCTATAATTTTTTATAGGGGTAATAATCAATAAGAAGGGGTTGACTATGAATAAACATATACACTGGTAGCTAGACTTGAAGTTATTAAAGTACTTCAAGAATTTACAACATTCATTAATTTCAATCTTTTTCAAATGGATTTGTAGTGTTATTTTATTAATATGTACATTTGGGAGGAAGTTTATGTTGATAAACCTTCTTTTTTTATCAACAAATATCCTAAGTATGTTTTTAAACATAAAATGATTTATATAGACTTAAACAAGCCCTAGATCTTAGTATGATAGACTAACATGTTTTTTTTATACAAGACAATTTTGGTAAGGGAGTTGTGGATCCAAAAAAATTTATAAAAGAAGTAAAAAAACATTGTGTTTGTAAAAATATATTTTTATGACATTATATTCAGATCAATAAAAAAATATTTTACATATCCCCCCAAAAATATTATGAAATATTATTTTGAGATGAGTATGATGGGTGATTTTATATGTGTTCTTGGTTTTAAAATTTCACAAATACTAGAAGGAACTTTTATATCTCAAAATATGAATATAAAATATCATCTTAAGAAATTGGGATAATAAAATACTAAAAATATTAGAACATCAATCGGTACCTCAAATACTTTAAATTGTGATGTGTTTGGTCATCTAGTTGATCAATATATTTTTAGAGGTATGATAGGAACCTTTCAATACATTACTTCTTGCCATCCATATTTAATTTGTTTTGTATTCTTATTTACAGGATATAAATAAAATACTATGTAGTCCCATATAAGGGTTGTAAATGAAAATTTTAATTATCCTAAGGAAACTATGTATTTATGATTTTTTTACGTCTGGATATTTTTTTGAACGAATTTTTTTTTCAGACGCTGAATTTGGTGTTTATTTAATGGATAATAAAAGAAAATATAGAACTTTTCATTTCTTATGGGATTAATTATATTCTTAGCTAGGTAAGAAACAAAACTCAATAGCACATTCCACTATTGAAGTTGAATATGTGTCAGCGAGAAGTTGTTTCAATCAAGTGTTGTGAATGGAACACTCACTCAAGAACTACTACATGAGTTATAAAAAAACTCAAATATGCTTTGATAACAAAATTTCCATTTCCTTAAGTAAAAAACACAACACATACCTCCTATGTTAAAACTATAAATATAAGACACCATTTTCTTTGGGATCACACACAAAAATGAGATATCATTTTAAAACTCATCAGAAAGCAATAAAAACTTCTTGACATTTATACAAAACCTCTACCTTCTAATAGATTTGAATAAAATAATTTAATTTATAAATGATAAATTTAAATTAATCATTAATATATAATTCTTGTTTATCTATATCCTTATATTAATAAAATCAATTTTATAGGGGTAGTACATTTGTTTTATGTTTTTCAAAAAAAAATTCTTAAAACATTAAATTTTCAAAAGTTTTAATTTTTTCAAAAAACTATTACAATGAGTTTTGTAGATTTATGTTTATTAATAATAATTTAGGATCTAGAATTTTGAAAATATTTCTTAGACTATAATAATGTTAAGAAAATTCTGACTCAAGTTTTGTTACAAAGCTATTTGATTCGAAAAATATCATAATAAAGTTTTCTAATAAACCAATCACAATTAGAATTGTTTATGTAAGTATCAACGTTATTTTTTATTAAAAAAATTATACATCAGTTTTCAATCAAATAATTCATATTTTATATTTCTTAATCATAGTATCAAAATATATTTAGTTTAAAAAAATCTAGAAGAATAAACTTATCATACTGATTTTTTTCTACACTATGAAAGGTATTTCTCTAATTTATTTACTTTTTACACTATCTCAAAATGATTTGTTGTTTCATTATTTTTATAATATTTTTTATGTTTTATAAAAAAAACTTTCTATTTAAAATTAAAAAAAACAATTTGATTCCTTCCCAATCCAATAATTTTTAAAAAAAACCTCAATAGAAATAAATATCATAAATCTTTAATGAAATGAAAGTCAACCAACATATTAGTTTTGTTTTATTCTCAACTATTGGATTTATTAAGGATTATGAATTGACACCCTGAGAACATATATAATGATGGACCACCTTGTGCCCCGTATCGGTTCTCAAGCATTTCAATACTCGAGTTTCTGACCTATGAAAATTTCATTGTCTTAAAATAATTCTTTTCATATGATTTACTAGATTCTTTCTCAGTCTGATGAAAATTAAAAAAGATTACAATAATTGGTATAATTATGGGTAATGGTTAGTTGAACATAATTTCTATATAAATAATGAATCAACTTTACTGACAAATTTATATTTCCAGGATGGGAATTTTATTTTATTGAGAAAGTTGATATGGATTTTGATATGTTTTACCCAAATAATGCTAAATATTATTATTCTTCGGTTAAATTCTTAATTGAAGAAGGAAGATAAAAAATTCATGTATGGGAAATTGTAAAAATTTTCATATAATAAATATGTGAGTTTGGAAAGTGTAACATTGGATGGAGAGGCAAATTTTCCATCACAAAAATTATCTGATGATCTTGGCTCATTTAACAAGAAGATAACTAAATATTATTTGTTTTATCAATTTGGGAAAGAGAGGAAAGTTACCCACCATAAACTAGAAAATAATATTATTTACTAATAGATGAAAGGGCCCCTCATACCAAGAAATAGAGATAGTGACATGATAATAGTTTCATATTCTTTTATTTTTGGATTTTCTTATTAGTATGAGATAATATACTAGAAAAATTTTGTTTTATAAACTGTCAAAAAAATAAATTATGGAATAATTTGATCTAAAATCATCATGTTTTTTCCTTCTTACTCAAGTTTGTGGTTGAATTTTTTAAATTTTTTAATATTTAAAATAATTCTACGTAGGTTCGGGAAAGCATATCTTTTATAAGTGATGGTAAAATTAACTGGATTAGGATCATCTTTTAAAACAAAGTATCAATTTTTTTTGATAAAGATAGTGGTATAGCATCATAAGATGAACTTTCAAGGAATTCAGTGAAGGTTGACGAAAATAAGAAGAAAAGGAAGTCTGAGAACTCCCCAAAAAATAATCATAACAAATTTAAGAATTTTCCTTATGAATTTCATGGTTGATGGATGAAAATGAAATCTGAATGAAAACCAAGTGATCTAGTAATTGGAATACAAACTGATGAGGCTATGGATTTAAGAATCTATACTTGTCAAACATTGGAAGATAAAGTAACAAAATAAATAAAAAAAGTTTATTAGATATTAAACATTGTGAAAATGTTTCCAAGGTACTTGAGAGAGCATTAGAGAATGTATCTCCAACTACATCCCAAACCAATCTAGTTAACCTGGATGTAGGATTAATTTTTGAAGAAACTTCTATTATGCATGTTTGGATTCCATCTATATAAGATAAAGGTAACAGATATGTTTTTGAAGTTGAAACAATACCACCAGTTCTTTAAGATAAATAATCAACATTCTAATCTACTAGAAAAGGGGATTTGAGAACAGCTAGTCAGACAAAAAACAGTTAGGGGAGGAATTAGGTGAACAATTTCAATATAAATGTTTTTATGGGGATGAAAATAATGAAAAATATATTAATAACGATGAAGAAGGGAAAAATGAAAAACATTTATGTGAATATGATTAAATTGAAGAAGAAATGGAAGAGAATGAGAATTAGGACATTGGGGAAGTGAATGGAAAGGATGATAATGAATAAAAATATGAAATTGAGAAAACACAATCTGAAAAAATATAATCATATTTATCATAATTGGATTTACTATCCAAAGCTTATAAAGAAGAGAAATCAGAAATTTTTAAGGAACAGTCATCTGAAAAAGAAGCACAATCGTCACCTAAGAAATTTAAAGATGATCGTAATCTAAAGACTAAGGCTAATGATGAACCATAAACTGAATACATAGATATCATGGAAATTTATTATGATTAGTATGTTTATAAAAACTTTTACGAAAAATATTATAAATCCTTTTCAAATAAAGAAAATATGAAAAGTAACAATGTAAAATCTTCAATAAGTGAAATCAAACATTCTATGGTTCAACAAGAAGAATCGAACTCAGCCAAATCAATTTCATTTGAAGGATTGGATTAAATTTTTAGTTCATTGAAATGGATTGAAGAAACAATTTCATATTCTACAAGCGTTGAATCTCAAATTCAGTTGATACAATAAAGTATGGATGATAAATCATAATCAATCAACATTTTATCAAAAAGAGTTATTTGTATTGACTCACAATTGAAACTTTTTCATGAATATTCCCAAACTCATAGAAAGTAATGTAATAAAATGGTGGATTTTCTCATAAAACAGATTTTGATCTTAAATTACAGGATGTGAATTTTGATTATGTGACTAATCTTATGAAAGAATCAGCTAAATATTTCAATCTGTTATCAAAAGACATAATAGAACAGGTGATGTTTTTGGAGAACTTCAGTGATGAAAATGTTAATTAGACTGGGGAATTAAATGATATGAAGGTAATGTTCTAATATATGTAGTTATAGTTGACTACAATAAAATATTTTAAATATGAAATTAATATACGAAGGAATGAGAAAAAATAATTTTCTATGAAAGTTCGGACACAAAAAGAAAGTCTATTGATGCTATAGTAGGAATGAAAATAATTCTATAAGATGAATTATTTTATAAAAAAATTTATAAAAAAGGATAATTTCTTATTTTCCAACACTTTTTGTATTTTTTTAAAAAAAATAGTTGTTTATGAATGAATTATTTCATCATCCAATTAATATTTGTTTGAATGTTTTCCAGATATAATTGGTTGAATGTTCTTTAATATTTATTTTATTAGTGATGAATCTGTTCATTATATATTTCCGATGTTTTTTCTCTAACTTATCGAGAATCTTCCAGCATTTTCCCCATTCTTTTTGAAAATAAAAAGGGGATAATTTTTATAAAGGTTGAGTTTTTCTTAAATGAAGTTAATATTTTATGAAGAGAAAACTATTTTATCAAAGGAATATTTCATAAAAAATGGGGGAAATTTTGATTATGGAAGATAATTATATATTAAGGGGGTAATATGATGTTTAGGGAAGATATTATCCTAAAATAAGTTAATAATATTCAATATAATATTCCCTATAAAATTAATATTACTTGTAATCTCCTGTAGGGTTATGAGTAAATTCTAAAGGTTGAATATTGAGTAATTAAAATAACATGAACTGTAGGTTTTTTATAGTTTTTTCATTTATGTTTTGCGTTTTTTTTTCTAGAAAGGGGGATATCTTTGAGTTAGATGTTATACTTCCTAATTTTCCATTTATTTTTTGGTAAATCACAAACACTTTCTTAAAAAAATATTTACTAACATTTTTTATCCAAAGTGTTTTAGAATGTTTTAGGGAAAAAATTATATTTTGTTACACTTAGAGTATGTTTTTATGTATTACAAGCATAAACTATATATTATTCAATAAGATTGTTGTAATGATTATATATCTGATTAATCATATTCATATTTATTAGTACTATAAGATAGAATTTATATCATGACAATCATAATGAAAAATCCATGACAATTGGAATGATAATAGTATCAATAACATCAATTTTATACTTATATAGATGATCATAATTACAATCGTAAGTAAGTCCATCGGACTGACATATGTTTATAATGGTATTTAGAAAACATATTTCTAATATATGAAAATGTTAATACATTATAATGGTATAATTCAATACAATTTCAATCATTTATTTAAGCCAGATCATTATGACTACACCAGTTCTATGTGTCCAAGCCATTGCAAAAAATAAGGAGAAATACGATTGTTGGGAGATAAATATAAATGGTTAGAAGAAGCCAATAAATACTATGTCATTTAATGAGTTTGGATCCATAATAATAGTTAATTATTTTTTTCTAATTGATTTCATTTGAAATTTCTAATTTTAATATATCTCTAAATATTTCATATCATGAACTTATTGTTCTTAGTATTTTTAATTATTTAGAGTTTTTTAGTTATAAGGAAAACATTTCAGGTTTTATCCTTACAAAAATTCATTTTAATCTATGGATGGTCATCATAAACATTGAGGGCTTCTTGGGATAGGATGAAAATAATCTAATCAATCAAATTGTGGGCTAATGGGGCTAGGTAGATAGATTATCTAATCATAATATTGAGGGCTACAGTGATAGAAAAACATATCCATTCTTATCATCATATCGAAAGATTTATATAGAATAGAAAAAAATACATTATTATAAGTATAAAACAAGGGATAATATTAGTCTTTGTTATATACTACCTTTCTCTTATAGTTAAAATGTATTTTTATTTTAAACTATGTTTTTTAAACTACAATTCACCCCTCTCCCCTCTTGTCAGTATTGTAATTACAAGAATATTATTTCGATCCTAATTAGTATTAGTTCTGAAATATTGATACCAAATATCTTATGAAAAAAATTCCCCAACTAAACATCTAGGGTCCATTTGTTCATTTTTGAATTTAGTCATATGGGTTGGAATTTCCATGTAATAGATGTACAAGAATTTATAAAAGAAACTAATTCATTTAAGTACAAAAAATTATAAATTTTTTTTAATTACAATAGCCTCTAGTTATATCAACTTATATAATATGGTTCAATTATATGGCTTACAATTCCCCAATTAATTAAACACCTATAAACCTTATAAACCCAAAATTGGATTCCATTTAATCACAACTAATATGTTTCGGCCCATAGAACCCATAGTCAATTTATTAAACATGTCATGATTTTTTATGTTAAGTTGGACCATCAATATATAAAAAAACATTTTTTAGTTTGACTCTCACAATTTAATAAAAACTATATATCACACTTATAACCACGTATTATATTATAATATTGAGATAAAAGTAATAATTAAAATAATCACAATAACATGACAACAATATTGAAAAACTAATATGTAAATAGGGAAACAACCAAACATGGTACATAGATAAATAGTCTAATCATAAAACCAAAATAATAAAAATTCATGTTGTTCAACCAAATATTCAAAATAAATCACAAATAATACTACAAAAGAATCATTCTAGTAAACCCAAAAGGTAGATAAAAAACTGAATTATCCTATAATAGAAATCTACATGGAATGGAATACAAAATTTATATGAATCTCTATGTTTCAATAAAGATGAATTTAACAATACATCCTTTCCATACTAGTCTAATGGAATGTGAAATAAATCCCATAAATGAATAAGCATACGAAATTACACCAGTCACTAATGGTGAAATCATAATCAACTATAATAGTGAATATCATGAAAAATAATTTCATCCCTAGACAAAGTCTTTTCCCTGTGCGTGGGTTGATCACTCTTAGACACTACTATTTATGAAAAACTAACACATTACTAGTCTCTTTTCTACTATTCCAAAACAACAAGTCAAAAAATACATTTCAAACCACTTTGTAATATCCTAACAAAGAATCCCCCAAAATGGTGCCCTGATCTGGTTATTCATGTGGTCTAATGTGAACCTCCCCATATTCCGGAGGCTGCTGAATTGCATAGAGGGTCTAATTATGGTACGGTGGGAAAAAATACACACATGATCAGAGTAGTGAAAAAATATAATAACAAACAAATCAATCAACATTGGAAGCAGTACAAATAAAAATACAGAGGAGTTGATGCTGGATAAAATAACTGATAAGGATGTGAAATTTCTAATGAAAAGTATACAACAACACATGTTCATGAGACAACAATATAAAAGTAAAATATATACAACATTTAATTAATAAATAATACGTATATAAAGAAATACCATGGGATATCCCTGGGAGAATTATATGCTCTAGCCTGGTCAGGTGCTCCTAAATCCCAAGTATATACAAAACAACACATGAATAATTCAAAAAAACCTATACTCCAAATATTATGTGTATTAAAGAACCCCAATTCTATAAAGTCTTGAAAAAGGTGTGAGATATACTTAATAGGCCACCACCAATTGTGTCTAGGGTAAAATATAATCATTTAATATAAAATATTGAAGTGTGTATGTATTATAAATAAAGAAGTGGATAAATGAATAATTGTAAACAATTGAATCAGGTTTATTTGGAACACTTGGCCAACCATACCTTCTTCATCATATTCTAGGATATATATAATCATAGGAAAACATGAAAAAGGTAATGTATATATATTATATATGTTTGAATTTATGAAATTATATAGAACTACCTTGGAATCAAGGCATAACTCAAGTGTCTAAAATGTCTCAAAACCATGAAGTAGTTTTCAGGTACATGTAAATACACATAATACCACATGGTAGTCATAGATCCAATGTAAAATAAAAGGAAATCAAGTACATTATCTATCAAATATAATTTAATTCCATCCATATGAAAATGTATCATGCATGATATAAATCGATCATCATATGAGAACAGCCATGGAATCTCATAATGAGGAACCCATGTATCACCCAAGGAGACTCCTAATTCAACTTATTTAATGATATCATCCTTGGTGTTCTTTAAAAATTTATCTAGATTAATGCTCATGAATGCACATTTACTACTAATCCCACTCATGGCGTTCTGTGAAAAGGAAAACCAATTATCACTACGGCGAGGAGAATATACATATATCCTATTATCTCATCCATGTAATTCACTGAATAGGAAGCCTTACTATCTCTTGGGGAATAATATAAATTAGTAATCATATGATCATGTCCCTGGTATACCCCATGAGGGAAGATTATTACTCATGGAATGGTATAAAAATATTTCCCTCTAATCCTATACAATGTAATCCTCTAGGGAACCAAGTATCACTCAAGGTCTATTAAGAATAATGAAATATCTTCTAAGCTAGTCCATGGAATACCACATAGGGTATTGCGTATCAATTGTGACATAGAATAACAACATTTTACATATATCCTATCCATGTCACTCCACTAAGAGACCAAGTATAACTCAAGGGTATTGTAATATCAATAAATATATGAGACCCTATAAGGAATTCCTACCTGAGAATATGAGCATCGCTTGAGGATTTAAATAAAAAATTTAATCATTTAAGTATAAAAATATTGAAGTCCATTTCCATAATAATTCTATATAGCATATCCATGTAAAACTAATAAATAGTCTATGTACTTGGGAAATATTCCCCATAAAATATATAAAAAGAATAAGGAGGTCCATATATATAAGAATTCCACAAAACTAGTCACATGTACTTGAAGTGGGATACATCTCATTATCATTTCAATTTATTTGAAAAAAACACTCTTTTTAATTTTTAAGACAGTGCACCTCAATAGGGGTTTTTTTATAAAATGGGGAATGAAACAAAATCCATCACATTCTCAATTAAATAAGGAATTATACATTGAAAATTAATTCATGAAAAAAAGAGTCTATAAATGGTAAAGGTACTTAAGAAACTCAATGAGGGTGGTTTAACATGGGTTTTATAACCTCTAATTTTTCAAATTAGTATATAATAGCCAAAAAATTTCAATCAATTGATTCTATGTATTTAATTTGATAAATCAAGGGAAATATTCTGAGAATCTGGATTGCAGCACAGCCAAATATTTTATTAATAAAAAATATGTTATAGAAAATATGTATACCACCTTACACATATGTAGGGTGGTATAATCACCAAATTCTAATCTTTATTTCATTTGGTTCAAGGGAAATTTAAGAAATTGACAAACACCCTGAAATACAGTGAATTATCTCACACGAATATAGCACCAATAAATAAAAGTAAAACTATGAAAGGAGTAATAGGATTAAATATATTAGAAGTATGTAAACAATGGGACTAAGAATAAGTTATTTTGACACTAGATGGATTATATCCCTCCACTCTTATGAGATGAAAAGAGGAGCTCGAGCGGCTCCCTAATTTTAATGTAGAGAAGCAGAAAATGGAGTAGAATAATTAAAAGGAAACATGTGAAAAATGTAAAATTTTCCTCTTTAAATGGGGAAAACTATTTAGTTAAATGGTTTTCAAATACATCCACCAACTATTCATGTGAATATACCTATTCTTTGGGATCTTGTTGTTCATGTTCTTGGTTTAAGAAAATGTTTCCAAATAGTACATTTCCAATCTATGAAGGAGTTTTTAACTATCACACAACCGTGAATCCTGTTGCATAAGGATAGACCAAAATTTGAAACACCAACATCCTTATTGAATAGGATTCATGGTTTCCCCTAGTGGGCTACACAGTTTCAGTAAAACCATGCACCTCTACCAGCTTCTCCCAAAATTATGTTTCCAGAGAACGATAATCATCATACTCAATTGAACACCAAAGGAAATTCTTGGGACTTTAAAAATGTATAAAAACTAATTTAAATGTTCTAATACATAGAATTACATTCAAAAAATATTCTTATCGAATCATCTATAAACCAAATATAAAATTAAAATTCCATTGGAAACATTACCTGGTCGAATACATGAGATATTATAAGGACAAAGAATAACAATATTCCAAAAAATCAACCAAATAAAATTCATAGTAAAATAGAATATGTTGAAATGATATATCATTTATGAAATGATCATATCCATGATATATAACATATATCTTTAAAGAAAATATAATGTATAATGATAATCTAAAATTGAATGTTTTAAGACAATGTAAATCACTAAAAAATTAATAAAATAAAAGATATTAACATCAGTTCATTGAGAATATAGGTTTTATAATAAATCATGTACTTTATAAGAATAGGGGTAATGGAATTGAAATATTAAAATAAAATTATCTATAATATTTTTCATTATAAAACCATTAAAACATGTAGTTGAAGTTAAATATCATAAAATAGTTATGGTTGTAGTTAAGTCTCTTATTTCTTAATAAATATAAATAATTATTTATAATTTTTCGTAATGAAATTTGAAAACATGAACATTAGAAAAAAAATAGAAATATTCCTATAAAAACATTTAGAAAAGTAAAAGATAATATAAAATGTATTTAATAAATCATTTAATAAAAAAATGACATAGGAAAACAATTTTAAAAATTAAGGACGACAATTATACCCGGTTAAAATATAAATAAAATCATATTTTATTTATAACATTTATCTGCTTGATTCAAGTAATAAATAGATTAAATTTTATAGTAAAATATAGAATAATATTAAATATAAAAAGAATAAGTAAATTATTTGATCTTAAAAAGGATAAATGATATAATTCCTCCAATGAAAATAAATGTAACCCCAAATGAAAGTGATATTGTAAAATAAATTCTTACCAATTTTTTAACATTTAAATAGTAACAACTTGAGAAAATATATATGAATGGAAAAATTAATATTAATGAATAAATATTTAATCATGTTAAGAGTATATTACTATTAATATATATAAACCACATAAAATTTAATAGCTGCATAATAACAAATATGTCCCAATGGATTGGAAATTGAGACGATATTACCCTACCTCACACTTTCCTTCAGTTGAACGTAATTTAACCACTTTAGAATGGTTTTAAAAATGATATTTATTTATACCATTACCATATTAATATTTATAATATCATATATGATCCTATTATTACCTCACATCTCATGTTCATTAATAATATCTCATTATTACCATTGTTTCGAGTGTTAACAGCTTTGTTTTATCATGTATGTTTTGTCATAGATGTAAAGGTTATTTTGTGTAGGTTATAGTAACATCATATCCATTATGATTCTAATTTTATAAATATATTTTTTCCACATTTCGTATACTTTAATAATCATTCTTGAATGATGGACATGGAAAATAAATACCATCGCTTCATGGAGATAGTTGGCTATATGTACCCACATGCGATTATATCATTTCATTGATGGGGGAAATGGTTAGAATGTGGATGAAATATTAATTATCATGAATATTTATCATTTCAAAATTATCATATATATTTTCATTATTTCCATTATTATTACCAACCATGTGAATCAGTGATAAAAAACAAATTACAACGGGTCGTGAGGGGGTAGGCCATTGAACGCATGACCAATAATTTTGTTTAACATTCAATAGAGAAGGAGAACAAAAAATATTATCAAATAAAAATAATATAATATCAATATTTTTTTTATTTCTTTATTTTATTGGAAGTTTTGAAACATATTTTAAGGTGGTAAAATTTGAATTAAGAAAGAAAGAGCATGGTGAAGGTAAACCTTCTCTTAGAAGAACCTCCTTTAGATCTCTTATTAAGGACCCTAGTATTCATATTTTTGGAAAATAATAACCTATATAATGATTATAAATATATTTTGGAGATAATTATGTATGTTTTTGTCTAGATAAATCGATTGAGTGGTGTGAATAATTAAGGTGAGCGGGTTCACTTTTATAATTGAGGTGAGTGCCACACATGTAGTTTTAAGAAATAATCAATAATGTCATGTTACTTTACTAGAAATATGTATCAATAAATGGGTAATATTCCAAGGATAATAGTATAAGGTCTAAATTAAACCGACAAATTTGTTTTCAATATCTTTTTAGGTCATTTGTTTCTCTTATATTTATAAATTAACTCCTTAGTAAGCATGTGTTTATCTTAACATTAGTAATTAATATTTACTATTTTTATAATTATTATGAAAAAAAATTAAGTTGAACATATTAAATAAAATTTATTATTCTAATTAAAAATATTAAATCCATTAAAACAATTTAAATTCATATAATTGGTGGAATTTAAATTAAAAATCAACATGAAAATCCAGTCGAAAAGTAGTTTTTCAAGAAATGAATTTTCAAGCATAAGATGGACTAATATTAACAATAACAGTCATAAAAATATTTTAATGGATTTATATAAATATAAATATATTTATAAAAAATAAATTTCATTTAAACAATTCATCATTAAATAAAAATTTAATTAATTAAAATTGGAAGACATTATTACTTTTTTTTAAATAGTTTAATAAAAAATATACTTTTTTACCTCTAAATGATATTATCTTTATTCCTAAATAATTAGAGTAAATAAATTATTAATTACACATAAGATAATAAATTATTATAAATAAAATGATTAAAATTTGAATACTATATTTTTTGTTATTCATAAAATATTATTTCATAAGAAAATTTTACAAAATTCAATCTTGGCTTATTTTCCACAAGTAAGTTAGAAATTTATTTTCATCCTATAAATTTATATTTTTTAGGTCATTTAATATTAAATTTTTTCTTTTATTACTGTTTAATTAAAATATAATTTTCAGTTACTCAAATTGAGCCTCACGTGTTATAAATAAAGCGAAAGAGAAATTATACTATTATGGACTCCCATAGCAGATCTTTCAACATCTTATAAATTCTTTTCCAATCAAAATATAAAATACCAATTCTACATGACTTTTTTTGGAATTATTACTTATAAAATAAATTTAATTCAATCCTAATAGATTGTTTTTACAATCAAATTCAATTTATAACCTTTTCTTCCCAAAAGCAAATGAAAGATTTAGTAATCTTTAATCTCACATCTACCAACTCTGGGTATTGTCATATATAGGGAACACGATGAATATTTTATTTTAGGTTCACTACTAGTGATAAAAATAATTTTTTACAAACTAGAAATTAATTTCGTCAAATATTTCATTTATTATATATTAGTTAATATGAAAATATGTACACATATTGTGTAAAATTTTTATATACCTATGTGTCTATCATTTAAAAAGATTAATTAAGGAAATAAAATTATGTGTACCTATATTTTATTATAAATAAATTTCTTTTAGAAGTAAATTTTTTTTAATATGTTAATGAAAATTATATCTATATTTCTAACTAATATAGATGAAGAATAATGAATAACTACAAATGATAAATTATTATATGTAGTAATTAAAAATAATTAAACTAATATTATTCAATCATAAAATGTTTAAAATTATTTAATAATTATAATAAATAATATAAAAATGGAATAAATGATCAATATTTATAAATATAAATATTAAAAATAAAAAAGTGTCATTTATTATAGAATTGTATCATTCTGAGTTCTAAAAAATATGAGAAATTGTAATTTTTTATCATAGATGCTTATAGTGGAAAAATGATCATTGGAACCTATTAGTTGAACCTATAATGTTTTTACCATTCCGCAAGTATACCACTATATTATAGGGTAACATTATATAGTGTAATTGGAAAATTAATTATGTTAATATAGTGTAACATCAAATTTACATATGATTTTATAGGGTAACTAAAAAAATTATGTTGATATAGTTAATTGGAAATTTCATTAAGTTACTATAGGTTTACTAGAAATTTTTTGATTTATTTTATTGTTCAACTAGAAATTTCCTTAAATTTAAATAGGGTTTCTAGAATTTTCCTTATGTTACTATAGGGTGACCACAAATTTCCATTTGTTGCTATAGGGTAAATGGAATTGAACATATGTTCTTATAGTGTAATTATAAAAAAATTTAGTTTTATTAATGTAATAGGAAATTTAATTATGTTATTTTAGGGTAACTAGATATTTTTTATGTTTTTATATGGTAAATATAAATTACCATTTGTAATTATATGGTAATATTAAATTTCCTTAAGCTATTTTAGCTTAATCAGACATTTACACAAGTTGTTATTTGGTAAATAGCTATTTTATTATGGTATTAAAGGGTAACTATAAATTTTACTAATTTTCTATATTGTAACTAGAAATTTATATATGTTGTTATAGGGTAACTATAAATTTCATTATGTTACTATAGGTTAACAGGAAATTTCCTTAGGTTACTGATGGGAATGTTATTATGGAGTATAGACCAGACTATAAAAATTACATATTCTAGTGACTATAAACTAGATTTCACATTGTAAATTTCACAAATGTGTTTTAGTATTATATTTTTATAGGTTTATCTCATAAAACTTATATAATAAACCCATATATATACAATGTATACACTTCTAATTATTGTACATTTTCCCCATAATATAACATATTCAAAATGAAACACATTTTAATTTCATGAAAAATCATCATTAATTTTAACTTTTCTTTTTATTTTCCCTTTCTATTCCTCAAACACCTTGAAACACTTTTTAAAATGTTGGATGAGCACAAAAATATCAGTAAGGGGCATAAAATAAAATAAATAAACTAGTGTTCCAACAATACATATAAAAGATAAAATTTTTAAATTAAAACATTCAACTCCAAAAAAACATTTACATTGCAAATAAATCACCTTATCTATAACAAGATTTTATAAAAATGTTTCACAATAAATCTCAAAGGAAAAATAATACACATAAATGTTACTTTTAAGTCATTAAAAATCCACAATATCTTCTTCATAAAGTTATAATTTTCAGCCTTAATAAGTAGCATATACAATCCATTATACATAAAATAATTATCATACATTGAGAAATCATAATATTACCATAAAACCCTTTCCAAAAATATAAAACATATAGGTCACATTGGATAAAATTTCCATATCACTTTTACCAATAGAATATTCATACGGTCAACTTCCTTACCCAATACATTGGAGGGTTATCCCGAAACCACCAATTATTGGTTAATCATGGAACCACTGATCATTAGAAAATAACTTAACCACTAATCCTTAGTTAATAATGAAACTACCATTCATCAAAAAAATTACAAATAACCATAAAATAATCACAACACAAAAAATATTAAAATTTACAAAATTACCCTCATAAAAATATTCTTTCCATATATAATTAAATTTTTTCAGTTATTGAAATATCTGATTCATTTTCAAACCTGTGTTTCAAAATAAACATGATATACTAAAAGTTTTTTTTATTTTAAAAAAATATAAAATATTCAAAATGAGTTAAAAAATTCAAAATATGGCTATGGTGGCAAGAAAAATAATTCCATATCTATATGTTAAAATAGAACATTATATTTTTCTTTTTTTAATGGATGTCAAAACATTCTGTAAAAAGTTTACTTATGAAAAACATTGAAATAAAGTCAAAATAAACATAAAACTTCCTTTATAATTTGATTATTTAAATTTAAATACATTCAATAAATAATTTCTAAAATATGGATAGCGAAGAAAAATATTGTTTTAAGGGAATATATATGTGAGGATTTTTAAATGAATGTATTTTATCTTTAGTAAAAATCTAAGAGTACTTTCATAATATTCCTTAAGAATAAAAATATGTTAATTAATTAAATTATTGAGATAATTTTTTCAATCTTATTATACCTTTTATATCACTTATTACAATTTTATAACATTCCCATAATCATTTGATTTCGTATTCGATGTTTTGATGGTATTTAGTTCATAAGTCCAAAATAAGTTCGGTAGGTTGACTATGGTCTAAGTGGTAAATATTACATATTATAGAGAATAATAATCATAAAATAATTATCATTTTAGAAATAAATTATAATTTTAAATACAACAAATAATCATGGTTATGAAAAATGAATATGTTACAATCATGGTGATAGTAAGCCAAACATATGTATGGGTAACATTTCCATTTTTTAAAATTTATTATAGAAAGATGTTTAGTATTATTTTAATTTTTTATAATGATCATAACATCATTAATATAATATTAATTATTTAAACATAATTATATATATCATCCATGTGATGTGGTGACAAAAAATGAATCATATCGCTTCATGGAGGTGGTGTCCATCCGTACAAATGAAAAACATTATCAATTTTCAGTGAATGGAAAAGTAAAGAGGTAAAGGATATATTGTCATTTCATAAATATAAATATTTCATTAATAAAATATATAAATAATAATTATATAATTATGTTCTATTCATGATTTATGGTGATGAAAAAACGAATTACATTAGTTTGTGAGGCAGTTCTCTGTTGTACAATGGAATCGTGGTTTAATTTTCCATTTGATGGAAGAGGATATAGATATAGGTTATTAAATATATATAATAACATCTATGTTTATGGGTGATACTGGTATTATAATTTTATTGTGGTTGAATAATATTTCAATGATATGGAAGAAGATATAAAACAAAAATATTCAGTTAAAATTGTACCTCTTCTTCGGAATATCTTCTTTTCATAACACCTTACATCCTCTTATATTAGTTTTCTGAAAAAAACAATTACCTATAATACATACGAGGAGATATAAGTATGGGATTTTGGTATATCTTGGTGAAACCAAATGGGTTATTGAGTGCAAAGAAATGATGAGAATTGGTTTCCATTTATAAGAGAGGAGAGGGGCACTCTGTGAATTTCTTAAACTATTTATTTAATAGAAAAATATTTTCATTCAAAATTGGATATAAATTAATATTATTAGAATATAATATTATTATTATTCAAAAAAAATTCATAAAATATTTTTTTATTACTTATATGACATTTTTACCCTTATATTTCATTTTAAACCCCATGTTAACCAATTTCACACTAATAGTGACAACAAGGTTTTTTACTCTTTGAAGATCAAGATTCTTACTATAAATATAGAAACATCCAGTACATAGATCATTCATGACATTTCATACCATATACAAACCACTAGATGGAATTTATAATTTATAGGAGTTTTAAATCATTCAATAAAATATTATATTGATAAAATATCAATAATGTCAATGTTAGTAATATTCATTTCATTTGACTTTTATTACACAAAGAAAACAAAGGAAATAAGATTTTAATATTATAATACATACCTATAACATTATTTGTATCTATGAATTTTTTTAACTTTAATTATCTCAAATTATACTATTTTTAATGTTTTTAAAATCATTTCTTTTATTTTTTTCATTAATTGAATAATTATTGCATCAGTGTTGTGTAATAATTTAAGGTAATTATTTATTCACTAAAAATTAAAAATAAATTAACATTTTGAATATAAATATTTTATCGTTAAAAATATTATTTATAACTTAATTTTTACTATGATTATCTAGATGTTAAAAATATTTTTGTTATTAAAAATAAGAGTGGGATATTTTTTACTTTTATATAAATTAAATTATATAAAAGTTGTACAAATATTAAATTGGAAAAAATGAAATAGTTTTTCAATTTTTATGGATTTGGATGAAATATACTCATAAAATAAAATTTACCTATGTTTTAGGGGCATCTTAAAGTCCTTTCCTTTTTATTTTTAGCTTTAATTACTAGATTTACACTTTACCATCATAAAAAATGACTAATGTTACTATTAAAATTAACAACAATTAAAAGGGAACTATTTACCAAATTTGGACTTATTAATTCCATATATGGAATTAATTATTTTATATTAGAAAAAAATAAGTGGTATAAATTAATTTAAAATTGAATGACAAAATACAATGAAGAACAATTTTCCATAAAAAATAATATTTAAGTAGAATATTTTTTTATACTAAATTTTAGTTTCAAATTCTTTAAAAAGACTGTGATTGTATTTTGTTTCATAAAAATTAAATAATTAAATTTAAAAAATAAAAATAAATTTATTTTTTTTCTATAAATACTTTAAAATGAAATAAAATTTTTAGTTAATATCTGTGTTTTTATTATTTAGTAAAAAATGAATATGTTCAAGAAATTCTCAAAAATTCATTTTGAAATGCTGAAAATAAAACTTAAATTCATTTTTTCATATTATCATTCTATTATTTTATACCAATATTTTACATAAGACCTTATAATGCCTAAAAATCCAATTTGGTTAGATATAATTATTTTTCCATTTAAATGAAATATTATAAAAATATTATAATGAATATAACTCTATAATGTCTAAATAATGATTGGTTGATTCTATCATTACATGGGTGGCTTCATATTGGGTAACTTACTATAGCGTAAGTCAGTAGTGGGTAACTTAGTATATATTATGTTACTATAGGTTAAATTATAATAGGGTAAGTTGTTATAGGGTATCTTATTAAATATTTAAAAAAAGCAGTCTTACAAGTGAAAGCTACATAAAAAATAACATCTGATTTTTTCAATCAAAATATTTTTAATTGAAAATGAAGAGGATAAAATTTAATACAAAAATTATTTAAATATTAAATATCTATATATTTGAAGATCCATGAAATATTTTTTTTTCATATATATGATTTTTTTAAAAAAATGAAAATATATATTTACCTAAATAAATTGGAGAATGAAATAATTTTTTCCCATTTCCTTTTTACAAGTTCATTTCTAATATCATAAACAAAGTCTATTTTTCAGTCATTGTTATCCTTATTTAATCATGCAATAAATTAATAAATCTCAAATAAATCCTCAACATCACTAATATTATAATCACCAAAATTAATCTTTTCCCCATGTAAAATGATTCATTAATGATCATTCAATGGGCCAAAAACATAAAATATATATTTATATGTATTTCCCTAATATATTATTCCTCTTTGTAAATAAATATTTTCAAATCAGCAAGTGTAAATTCATACTCCACATGTTTAACACCAATGTTATTATCAACCCAATTAGACATAAAACGTGGTAAAAGAAATTTATTATAATCAATCCAATATATATCCTGAAGTACTGTAAAATATTTTTTAAGAAAAATTGGCATTTTATATTTTTTGACATCAAAACTATATTTCTTTAGTGATTACCTATACAAACTGTATTTATTAGTACTATTGTTTTCATTATTTGTAGGTAAAATGTGAAAATATTAATGTAAAATCTAGAACATCTCATAAAATTAACCCATGGTCTCCCTAATAATCCATTCAGGGTTTCTGTTGAATATAAATCTCTATTAAATTTACCATTAAATCCTGAAAAATTGTATTTTTATATTTATTCATCATCATATTTTTATTTTTTATATCTCATATATTCAATCCAGTAATGTGAGATGATATAAATTGTCAAAATAAACTTTTGTTTTAAAAATGTATACATTTATTTGGATACCTTCATCACATTGAATTAACATTACCTTTACAACATTTTCCCCTTTACCTTTATTACAAATTTTCAAATATCGAGATTTAGAGTGATCTATTTTCTCCACATTATATATATAATAAATATAAAACACGATACATTCTTCTTATAAATATGTTTAATAAATATAGGCCTTTCGATTATTGGAATTTTTAATATATTCCATTATAATAATAATATGGCATTCAAAATGATATATCAGATGAATATTAACAAGACCATATATTCTTATCTCTCACATTAAATAAATCATCAAATGAACTATTATATCAATAAATTATTGTGGAAATACATTTCAATTTGAAAAATAATGAGGAATTATTCATTCCCCAAAACATAAAAAAAATTATCTATTAATTTTCTTAATATGTAATTGAAAAATATAAAAAATTGATAATAAAATTTTTAACAAGTATCGACAATATTCTACTTAGTGAAATCTAATTTCATTGTTGTATCAATACATGTAACACTAGAGATTTCATACTTATTAACATTGAATCTTATAATGTCACAAATGTTTTCACATTTTAATAAAACACATTGGGTACTTAATTACTAGGAATACAATGAAATTAAATTTATCCTCTCACTCTTATTTAATTTATGGAATGGTGTAGGTAAATATGTCATATTTTATTTCATACTTGGAGATTACTATAAATGTTTTCCCATAGATATTATGTTCAATATTAGTTAAAAAAATCATTTTATTTTTTTATATCCAAAAATTTTCCAATCAAACTTTTAAATATTTTTGTCTAAAAATGCATAACAAAATTGTAAGTTTTTACCTCTAAAAATATATAAGAATGTATCTCAAATAAGATAGGAACTTTCTTCCATGTGTTTGTTTTATGAACCGAACATCCTTTCATTCCAAATGAATAACACCCCCAAGATTTTATGATATATTCATCTTTAAATGAATCTAATATCTTTGTTATCTTATTTTACACACAAAACCGAGTAAAATTGAACAATGACAACCTGATAAAATATTATTATGAGGTTGTTTTATCATTTTTTGAAATCATCATATCAATATTAGCTTGACTATAATTTTTGGAATTTCTTCTAGAAAGATTTATTTTATTTACATTTTGTCAATTAATTTAGAAGTATGATTATCTCTTAGACTTGTTATTTAAGTGCTCTAATATCCATTTTATTTAAATTATCATTATCAA
Organism: Viscum album; assembly: GCA_963277665.1. Classification (NCBI taxonomy): domain Eukaryota; kingdom Viridiplantae; phylum Streptophyta; class Magnoliopsida; order Santalales; family Viscaceae; genus Viscum; species Viscum album. Next base: position 26,875,745 of record OY728123.1, on the reverse strand, counting down.
TTCACAATAATATTAAATAAGTAATTTTTTTTGATAAAAATACAATTTTCTAGAAGACATTTTTTCTTTACATTTTATAGGGTTTTTAGCTAATTTCTGAAACATTTAGGAATATAATTTTATAAAATGGATTCCATATTTGGAATCATGAGGTTTTAAATTTGGTATATATTTACATTTTATTTTTTGGCATTATGAATAATAACAATAAATGAATTTGGAATGTACCAGGAAATTCATCAAAAGTCAGTGGGCTATGTATTTTAAATTTTTCAATACCGTAGTGATGAAACTTTTAGTCTTAGGCGATCCGAGCCATGAAATATGTCTAAGGATCTCTCATGAATTAATCAAATATTAAAAAATTAAATGTGAAAAATACATTTTATGGAAAAAAAGTGTGAATGATTGAATCTTGTCACTAGTAACTGTTTCTAAAAAGTTCCAAAACCGAACACCTCTAGTCTACACATGCTCTAAGAATCCAAATTATTGTCATTCTTTGAATACCGTGTGCTAGTACGGAGCTTTGATGAATCCATATACATCATGATGATTACCTTGATCATGACCCTTCGATCTTTCAATGGTGTTAATAAATCGGTCACTTAGTGAGAGACTTTATCTATATAGGATGTAGGATGAGATAAAAGATCTCATTCTAGTGTCATGAATATTCACTAGAATAGTACACCTCTACTTATTATATATTGGTATTCTAAAATTTCTCAGATATGGATCCTCAACCACTGCATCTTTACTACCCACTAAATAAGTATTACAAAAAAATTTATTATTATTAACTAAATGTATTGTAAATATTATTTATATTTAATCACACACTTGTAATATAAATTAAATATATATTTGTGATAAAATAAATCATTTAACCCGACTCAAAATTACAACTAATGTTAAATGAACCTTCAATATTAAAATAATATTTATTCATCTATTATTTTCCCAAGTATTCTCTTGATAAATTTTTAATAATTTTAATAAATAAATTCAACTCAATTATTCTATAATCTAATTTTAATCAATTTATTTATTTTACATTTTACAATTACTTGGAAAACTCTCGGACCTTACGGCGGGTCTTAACATGTCCTACATTCCTATTAACCAGAATGGGGAATGATCTAGAATGAGATATTCTATGTTACCCTCTAGGACCTTATCTAGATGGTATTGAATAGTTTTCATAGACCAAGAGTGGATATTTCAAACCATTAAGTCCACTAATAATATATGTAAAAGTATTAGTAATAACAACCATCTTAAAAACATGCACTATGTACTATAATCTCTTTGTCTGATGATATATCAAAAAGAAGGGAACAAACTTGTGTCCAAAACTATTCTTGATTTATTATTCATTGATATAAATAAATGGACTTACCTTACACTAACGTGTCCAGTTATTTGTGAAGGTACTACCATCCCAATAAACTAGGTTCAAGATATCACTTCCTTAACTCAGAACTGAAAAATTCTATATTGATTATTCAACCAATATCATAATGCTAATGATGCACCAACCCCAAGATACCTCTCCATTAATTTATTATTATGGTTTTTCCTTTCAATAATTAATGTGATCAAACAGAACATATTGATATTGATCTCATGTCATGAGACCAATAGACAAGTCTATATATAGGAACAACCAATAACACTTGAATAATGTTGTGTTAGAATATAAGGCTCTATACTCAAGATATCATTTATTAGAGACCACCAAGTCAGAACATCATGATAATAAGTATCAATTCTTATGATCTCTCATCACATGATAGTAAGACGTCAATTATGTTTAGTTAGGATGATTTATCTAGACCATATGACATATGTTAAAGATTAATTTTACAGTATCTTGAGGTTATCATTGTAACATGGGAACTACTACAACCATTTAACAAAAAGAAATATTCTATATAAACTACTATAAAAATAGTAGATTCATAAATTTCTACACTAATACAGTAAGAGTGCAACATGTATAAATCACTATATCTATGATATTCTAATAAAAAAGTACAATTTAATTATGTTTAGGGAACCCACTATTTCAACACTCCCACATACACTAGATCCAGCATGATAACTATCACTGTTAACTCTCACATGATTATGATTATGTTTCTGCTAAGCCCTGACATTAGTTGTTGGGTTTTCCATGAGTCTACTACATGGTTATTATGAAATGTTAGGTCACACCTCCTTAAGTAATACTCTAAAAGAGATGTAATCCATGGGTTTATATCCTTTTTTCCACTTTATAAACTTGAAATAATATATAGTACATATAAATAATTATAGTAAAGATAAAACATTACTTATAATGTGTGATTATAAGAAATAACATATAATACAATACTTCTTATCTTCCTATTATGCCTTTATATACACATTACTTTTAGAGATGGTTAATGGATACGACAAGCTGAATAAGCCTTCCATTCTCATTAACATAGATAAATATGATATCTGATCATATTAATCTATAAGGATACTATTTTCCCCTTATAACTATTATCTTTCCCCTGAAAATACCAAGTACATATCATTTTTACATAGAGAAGTACAACCATATAGTTTTAACTTCTTCCTTTATAGTTCAACTTGATATAACTGATATTTTCTGTCCAATATTTTTCTGATGTAAATATCAATATATATAGTACATAACATGGAATACGTGATTGAGCCACCTCAGAAGAGAATGGAACTCAACACACCACTCTAATCTTCTCATATGCCCAATACATCTATACCTATATAGATTTAAGTCATTTGAAAATGATAACAATTCTCCCTTGTAGTTTTCTAACATGTATTTTTTCAATAACTTGCGAGTATATGTTATATTTTCTAGGTCAAAGAAAATGATATATATATAATATAGTATATCATGTTCCCTAGAACAGAGGTTGCTACATTAAGTCAATTCATAGAGAGTTACTTTTATCATCTTCTTGAGTACATTTAAATCCAAAATTTATTTCACATGTTACTAACTATATTGGTATGTGAATGGAATGGAACTCCCAATAACCTCATATAGATATATGTTGTCAATTAATTCATAATGAATATTCTATGATCTTGTTTCTTACTTTTATATTAAACTAGATTTTAGTAACATGCAACACCTATTGGAATTCTATAATGTCACCATCCATTTTTGGTTGTGTTATAGACACACCTTTCATGACTGATGGTCTTAACATCCACTAATCTATAAAAGGATCATATAAAGTAGCTATAAAAAAATAAATAAATCTAACGAATTTAGGAAAAATGGATTGGTATTACTAATCGAACATTATTGGCAGCATTTATGTACCATCCATGTATAGTTTCACTAGAATAACCCCCATATTATTCAAAGTGATAATCCAATTCACTTTGATAGATGGAATCCATTTTTAAATTTTAATTTATCTTGCCAATCACAACTAATTTCCATACACTTATTACTTATAAGAATTATTATTCTCAATTAATAATGTATAACTAGCTTCGGTGAATATAAGACCACCAAAATGGTTTCATCCTCCCTATGAATTATAGGTTTCTAGAATAATCATTTTTCCACACCTCTTATGGAACTCGTTACCATACAAACTACATGTTAATATCTATCATTTAATAAACCCATTTCAATATTTCTCCCACTATCTCACATAGATATGTCCCCCCCCCCTTTTATAGAAACATTGTATTTAACTTGACTATCACATTTCTATCCTTGGTATTTCAATAATATTTTGAGAAAACCATACGATAATTACTTTAGATACACATTCTATTTTTCATAATGCCTGTTTTTCTATATCCTTAATAATCACATTCCATCGAAACCCATGTTCTTATCACATAATGTATTTCCATCATACTGTAAATCATATGATATATATTTTTCATGATAGTTGAAATTTTTTATTGGATAGTGTTGTTATTGATGATGCATGTCTTAAAAATATTGATGTATTTGTAATGGATATAAGTTTCAACATTGATACTCTTTTTAATTACAACATGAAACTGATGTGTATAAGAAAATGTGTGTTTAGTAATTTCTTCACACTAAATTTTTTTGATCAATTTTAACATGTAATATGCATCATCAATCATCCTTATTAGCATCATTTCTCTGATGTTGACAATATAATGCATGTTTAGGAATTATTTTATGCTATATTATAATGATTTATGAATTATTGGTCGATATACTCTTCGTAAAACAAGCCTGAAGATAATATTATCAATACACCATGCATATAACATACTTTTTTTTGAAAAAAAAACACATAATGAAATTTTATGATGTATATTTACCTCTAGCCTCCTATGGAATAGTTCACACTCTCTAAGTGAAAAAATTCACAATTATTGTGACATAACATTATTTCTGATGGATTCTTTATCCAAAACTAAATATAAAAGTATTTCAATAATACCTAATGTATTTAAATCCAAAGAGACTAAAACTATACTAGGTTTTTCCAAGAAAACTATTTATTTTGTTTGAAAAAGTATTATCAAAAGAAAAATGTGTAAATGTGTCTTAAATTTTATATTCATCTTGTATTTTCTATGATTCAAGTATTTGTGAAATATTTATTGAGTATTGAAAACCAGAAAAATATATATCCATTCCTAAACTAGAATAATGTATATATATGTCCAATGGGAACATGAGTTAAATGTTTTGGTAATATATAAAAATATTCATGTTGGAATTAATAAACAATGAAATATGGAATTCATGTACTTCGCACTAGTGACATTGGAAAAACCAATTCTCAACCACTTATGGAACAAACCATAACATTTGTAATGTTTCACTTCCTACTTAGATACTATTTTTTAAACACACATATGTGACTGGCATATTATATTTAATAGCCAAAAAATACAACAAAAACATTACTTTTAACTTATGAATAGCTGAAGGAGAATTGAATACTTGCTTCTTCGATTCGATTCATTTTATTTAAATCTATATAGATTTATATCATGATATGAAAAAAATAACCACTTTTTTAATTCCTGTTTTCAAATAATAAAATTGAAAATGGGCTTTTTGAATCACTCTTTCCAATGGCCTTTTCACATTTGTTTCAACATATTTTATATAAGAACTAAAGATTAAGACTTATTTAATGTTTTTATTGTTTAAGAAACCTTACATAAAAGGTAATTAAAAATATTATCTATATTGTTAATTTTTAAATCATAAACAAAACTGGAGAAGTTGGCTGAAGAAGACATATGAATGGGATATATTGAAATATCGTGATCCGCCTTTCATATTTACACGTAGATAGTGTAATTATCACTTATTAATATCTCACATCACTTTCCCCTTGTAATTGTTTCATAGATGAGAAAAATTTTGTAATCATCTACATCATGATGTTGTCTCCACTACTCATATTAGACATTTGAAGATAACATTATGAAATAACCATCATATGAATCATATATGTGCCTCCTATAAGAATTATTATCACCCTTGATTTATGTGGTGGATTAACTGGTTTTGGGGACACCAACACCTTAAATTATTGATGTCGCAGTACTTTGGGATATCTCATATACTAATCTTTATAAACTAATAATAGTTTTGAAAATTTATTTTTCCAACACAATTTCATTATAATTTTTTTATTATCTTCCATTTTCTAAAAAATAGAATCTAGATGATTAATACTTTTATCTTGATTATCGATTAAAAATTTCTAATTATTTAAATAATTAAATCTCTCCCACTATATTATTGAACACTAGAAACCATATTTACTAAAATCCAAATATTCTTTCAATTTAGTATTCTAAGGTAAAGGGTCCTTGAACCTATACTCTTTAACTATAAGCAATGTCCATGACACTACTCAAAGACTTCAAGGTAAGCATTTGACTGGACAATTTCATTAACATACAGATCGTGAATGTTTGATTTAAGTACCAGATTTTAAAATCATTAAAATAATTTACTCAATGTTTTCTTATAAAATTGTAACAAGTTAGATATTTCTACTTTTTTCTTCCAAATTCAGTTGAGTGAACACATCACCCTCATAAGAAATCACATGTAGTAGGAGGCGTCCTCAACATTGGATGGAAACACCATGTACACCTAATTTTGTTCAAGTACAAATGATGGAAGGTGTTTGTGATTTAATATTTCTTTGAGGGCATTTTAATATATATATATATATATATATTATGGGATTGGAGGCTCAGTTATATTGAACACACACACACTACACAAATAGACTAGAAAGTCATGCCATAACCCCACCCCCAGATTTCCCACCGATCAAGCCTTATTTATTCAGTACATAGCCTAAAGTCATAATGGGAATGAAGCACATTACATTGTTCAAGGTCCCATAACATAGAATTAATTCCTAGTGCATAATTATGTCTATATCATTCTTGAGTCACTATCTGCATGTGTCATGCCTACATCATTACCCGATTGTGTCACGTATATTTCACTACTTGCTATTGGAAATTCGCTCCCTCCGATATTTGATCCCTAGTCTGGTGTAGAATCAAAACAACCTCTACAACTCAGCCACATCCTAACTACATGTTTTCTAATATATTTGACAAATTTAATCAATTTCTATGAATATTTTCAAAGAATGTAATCATGATCACAATTAAACATTAATAGAAATAAATTCACCGCATCTTTATGAATTTTCTTATTTATTATTTTATATGATTTCATACTTTAATGGAAATACATAATATAATAATCGATTCATAAAGGAGATAAAATTACCTGAAAAATCCCAAGAAAATAATATTTGTTGATCGATTTAAACATAATGGATCAATCAAGACTTTGAGGTGTCATACCAATGTCAGTTCTTAACTCGTGATATGGCTCCTCCCTGAACCAGTGTGTCAACTTCTTGTATGAATTTCACCTTGACTTGGTGTGGTATGTGACATACATCATCATTATCAAAATAAAAATGTACACATATATAGGAAAGGTGGTATTGGGATTCAATAATATAGATAACTATGTTTTATTTTGGTACACACACCATTATACATATTAAATGAGAAAAATGACAACGTGAAAACCATCTTGAAGTAACTACTTATTACAAACATCACACCTAGGTAATAAATAATTAAATAAAATACACCAGACAAACACAGGTTCAGTCAATTGATCATGATCAGTCAATGCATCAAATAAAAGCATGAGAAAATTAAATTGTAATAAATTTATACTATAATGGCATATAAATAAATTAAAATAATAATTAAATGTAAAAAAATATTTAATTATTTTTCATTTTGATGACTAATTGTATTTTTACCCAAAAATTAAATTTATCAATTAATTTATTTATTTAATTTCATACTGATGTAAATTAATAATTTTTTTAGATGATAAAATTATTATTATTCAACAAAAAATTAATTAAATTATTATTGGATTATATTTATAAATACTTGATCTCAAAAACCCCACATAGGGCCAATTCATGTCAAGATGAGACCATGTAGTCTCATTAAGGGTAGAAAAGACTATATGCAGGGGTGTTCTGGGTGAGGAAGAATATGCATGGAACATTTTGTTTTAGGCCAACACAAATATACAACTGGTTGGACATTCCTTTATAAAATATCTACACAGGATTCAAGATCCCAAAGTGTCTCATTAGGTAGGGCCCACAAAAGAAGTGTCTTGAGAACCTAATGGAGACGAGGTTAGTGGTCAGTCATGGATGTCTCATGATACTTATATAGGAGAAGTGGTGTTTGTATGAAAAATAGGTCATGGGAGATTGCAAAGTTGTGTCCCTTATTGTAATCACATAGTGGCCGAAGTGGGAGGCATAAGCAGAGCTGGATGCGGTGTTATGGCGATGTTGGTGGCCAATGAGGTTTTAATGTGGGTTGTAGAGGGGAAATTTCGGTCTATAGACATTGGAGGGTGTGATATCAACCTGGTAAGGTTGAGGCAGTAGCATACCCATAGAGGGTCATGCAATAGTGGTTGGTTAGGGTGTGGTGGAATGGGAGGGGTGGCATTATATGGATAGAGAGGTAAGGTGAGAAGGAACTAGTGAAGGAGTCCCATCTGGAGTTTCACTTCACTAGGTGAGACATGGGTAATGGGATGAGTTTTTTTTAGGTTTCTCGATTTTTTTTTTCAGATGAGTGAAGTTCAAATTTATTTTCAAAAAGAAATCTGAAAGGAGGTTGGGGGTTGCCTTCATTCATCCTAAAAAAAATTATTTTAAATATTTTTTTTAATATTTGATATATATATATATATATATATGTATGTATGTATAAAATAAAAATAATTAGCAGAATTTATCTGCTATTGAATATCAAGCATTACTGCCATTAAAGCAGTCTGTAATTCTGACACAAATCATCATCAATGGCTCTCTTTTATTAGATGTTTTCCATAGAAATCATTCTGCATTTTTTATGTGTGATTCAGGTTCTCCCTTTCCAACAAAGAATTAATAATATATTATTATTAATAATTTTTAATCAAATAATTAATACTATGAATTACTATTTAATAATATTATTAAACAACTAATCAATTTCTAAAAAGTTATTAATTATAATTAATAATTATATTACTAATTAATTGATTTATTGTTATATAATTAATAATTATATTAATAATTAACTGATAAATTATTATATAATTAAAAATTATATAATTAATAATTTTATAAGTAATAATTATATTACTAATTAACTAAGTAATTGTTATATAATATAAATTTAATAACTATAATTAATAATTATATTACTAATTAAATAATTAATTATTGTATAATTAATAATTATATTTCTAGTTAACTAATTACTGATTAACTAATTAATTTAAAAATAATTAAATATTTTTGAATTACTATTTAATTAACATTTAATAATTAAATTTTTATTTTAAATAATTTTATTATTATTTTTAATAATTATAAATTATATATTATATATTTATTATTAAGTTAATATTAATATTATTTTATATTAATTATATATTATTTAATTTCTAAATATTTTGAACCTATTATATATTATTAGCTATTTAGAAATTAATTAGTTGTTTGCTAATTTTTTTTAAATATTAATCAATACTATTCATTAATTGATTATAAATTATTAATAATCTATTATTATTCATTCTCTTTAGGAATGGGATAACCTAAATACCACATCAGAAAGTCATATTGATGTTTAGGGAAAATTCTCTTATAAAAGGGAGATTTGAGTGAGGGCTGCTGTCAAAATTATAAACTGCTTTAACGACTGTAATGATGGATATTAAATAACAAAAAAATTATATATAATCATTTTGTTATATATATATATATAATAAAAATTAAATTCTAAAAAGAATATTTTAAATATGTATTTTTCTTTTCTTGAAAGGTGACAAACACCCTACCACCATTCAGGTATATTTTTTAAAAAAAATGACCTAGAAATTTTTTAAAAAAATCCAGAATCATATAAGAATATAACTCATCATGATCCCCTTTATTTAATAAAATTTATTTTATAAAATAAAATTTAAAACTATTTACATCTAACTGAACCCAGATTAAATGAATTTTTTTTTATTTTGAGAACTATACGTTGCACCCCCCTATGTGATTGAAAAAAATTTGAAGAAAATATTTCATTTATCCTGGAAAACATTTCTTTGCAATAACAAAAATAATAATTATAATTTTATAATTTTATAATTTACACAAACATTTTTAAATTAAATATCTGGTAGTTGTGTTTCTCCTGACCTATTTTTACAAGCCTTGCATGTACTATTTTGTTTTCCTTTTAAATAAAAATCTACATGATGATGATGAACATCCGGTTGTTACTATTCTCGAGGTCACTAGATTTATTTTCTATGTTTTTAATAACAAGAAATTGATTATGCAATATGACTACAAGTATAAAACACTATATATTTATATCTATATGTTCTTATATTTGAATACCTGAAAAAGAAAACCACTTTCGATCCATAAGTTGTTTTTTGGATGCCTGCAATTTGGTCATTCGACCTCAGCAAAGATTATTTTTAGATCTATTGGGACTGAATTACATCCCTCTTCTTAATTTAATGAAAATAATTTTTTTATTGACTTAGAAAATTACCACAAGCCATCTAACAAAAATTCAATGTAAAAGGGCACGCAATAGAATATGGTGGGTTAAGGATTTTAAATCATTAATCATTAGAGAAACGAAACTTTTCATTTCTTGGGATTTATACCCCTAAATAATTCTGAGGGTCTCATCTGAAATAATTGATGCACAAAAAATAGAGACATAACAACACGTTGTTTGAAAAAGAATATCACACGACTACAACCCATTGATGGATACCATTTACTAAAGGATCTGATATTGAACCCCTCTAAATACTCCCCACATGCTTCAAGGATCTTCATTATTTTCATTCATTGAATTATAGGCACTAGTGTAGAGCTCTGATATATCCTTCAATGTCATGATGATCACTTCAATCATGTCCCTTTGATTCGTAGAAGGAGTTCATGGGTCCATCACTAAAAGAGATATTTTCTCTCTCTAGGGTGTGGGAGGAGAGTGAAGATATATGTTCATTATAATGAATACCCACTAAAATATAGCTCCTATCCTACTTATATATTTGATTTCTCAAAATAACTGGATATGGTTCCCTATAACCCATATATTTGACATCCATTAAATAAGAAATAAATAAACAAATATGATTAACTAACTATACTGAATATGTAAGTTCCCGATTTTTGGCTATAAAAGACATTGGAATATTGTTGATGTTATTCTAGAGCAGCGTCTTCAAACGGCGTGCAATTCCGAGCCCCGGTGTGGCTGGAATTAAACTTTTATTGTGTTCACACTGGAAATGCAAAATAAATGGGATAACTCCTAAATGGTGAACCAGATCAGGGATCTGAGTGTATGGATGGGTCCAGAATGGGGTTTCTACCCTAGGAAAGACATAAATTATGTCAGCGCGGGATGTTTGGACCCCTCGCCCGCTTCTGAAACGTTAAACGGATTAAATAAATTAATTAATTTGTTTAATGTTGAAACGCAATTATCTCTTAAACGGTGGCTCGGATTGGAAAACTGAGAGCATCGTTGAGTTCCAAGCTTGTCGTTTAACATAGGATGGGTATAAGTTTCACGGGCGCGGGTCGTTTGTGAAAAATGGCCCAAGGGGCGTTTTCATAATTTAGCAGCTTCAAACGCTACATTTTATAACTTTTAAACGGTGTCTCGGATTAAAATTCCGAGACCGCCGTTGTGCTCGGGAGGTCATTTATACCCTAGGGGAACCCTCATTTTTGTCTGCATCGGCATCGTAGTCGGGGGCGTGTCGGGCGAGGGGTTTAAGAGTTTTCTACTTAAACGCATCCCCACCCTCTTCTTATTCTTCTTTTAACTCAAACCCTCCCCTCTCCTCCAGCTCCGGCGAAGCACTTCGGCGAGGCACCTCCGGCGAGGCAATTCCGGCAAGGCAGCGGAGCGACGACTGACTCCCCGTGAAGCTCCGGGCATCGCCCAAGAGGTAGGAGTCGTTTTTGTTTTGTTTTATTTTCCCGCACCATGATCGTCCTAATTTCGCATTGTCGATTTGCTTTCTGGTCTTAGATCCAAGACCATAATCACGTAGATCTTGTCCCAAGATTTTCGGAATGTTATCTGGATCGAATTTTTGACCAACGGATCGTTTCTGGTGGTCCTTTGAAGTTTTCCGGCCACGAGGCCGGTTTCCGGCGAGCTCCAGCGGCGAAGCGCCTCCAGGAAGCAGCTCCAGCAGGCGGCGGGCTTGGAGGCGGCGAAGGAGGCCGAACCTTCGGTCCGCCGGGCGGCATCTCGCCGGTGTGGGGCGGCTCGGCTCGCCGGCTAAGGGCGTCGGCCGCGGGGGCCGGCGAGGGGGGGGGGGATGGCCGGGGTCGCGTTGTGCGACCCCGCGGCTGGACAGAGACCCGCGCAATGCGGGTCTCCACGTGGAAGGTCGACCGGCCGTGTCGGTCGGTCGGTGGAAGAGCCGCTCGCGCGGCGCGGGCGAGGTGGCGCGTGGGACGCGGCTGGGCCGCAGTCCCAAAGGGCCGGCCGGAGCGGGCCGGCTCGAGCGGGGCAGACCGGCCAGACCGGGTTTCGGGCTACGGGCGTCCGTTTTGCGCGCCGTCTACGGCGGCATGAACCTTACGTCGAGGTGGATGTTATTGTGTGGTTTTGGGGGTTTTAACTTCCGAGATGAGAGGCTCGGGGGCACAACACGTGCGTAGAGCAGCTAAGCGGGCATCCCGGGAATGCTTGTTTTGGACAGCACGGATGCGTCCGACGTCCGAATTAAGCACCGTCAGTGGCATTGGGACCCTGGCACTGAGGCAGAGGATTCCAAGGCAGTTTCAGGCGTTGAGATTGGTTTTGAGGCCTGGGCCCCAGGGGCCTCCTTTCGAGCTGCGTGCAGCGCTTGACGACTTTTTCGTCGGATGTCCGTTCGGGGATGGCGAGCAGTCGATTCTGGATGTTTTTCTGAGGGGATTGCAATGGTGCAATCCGCCCGCTCTAATTCTGCATGATGGTGCGGGCCCCACGAGGGTTGTTTGGGCGTCGACGGTGATTTTCCATCTTTATCACCGGGCGACCGTTTTGGACAAGTGAATAGTCCATCTTGTGTACTTTTTCGAGAGGATCGCAATGGTGTGATCCGTACGTTGCGTTTCGGGACCGGGATGTGGGTCCCACGTGGCACCACTCGTGTGCGGGGCACCTGAATGCATCTTTTTCTCCGGATATCCGTTGCACTCAAGTGAGTAGTGCTTTTGACGTGTTTTCCCGTGGGGATGGAAATGGTGCAATACGCCCGACTGTTTTCGGGGCCGAGGCTAGGGATCACGGGATGTCATTCGGGCATGAGACGGTGTTGGTGACTTTTCCGTCGGATATCCATTGGAGGCGAGTAAGTAGTCAATCTAGTGTGTTTTTCCACGAGGATTACAATGGTGTGATCTGTTTGGTTGTGTGGACCCTCTTTCGCGATCTTGTGAAATGTTCAAATGTGAAGGTTCCCTGGGGGCGGTTCTTCTACTGTGGTTGTAGCGGACCCTTGGCGCGTGATCGAATGTACTCCCGTGTGAGTGATGTATTGCTTGATTGGATTTGGTTGTCCGTGACTCAGTCATTGAGGTGGAAAGTTTTAAATGTTACGTCACACCTTCGCGTTGACGTTGGGTTCCGCGTGCACAATAGCCCTTGGGTTGGAGACATGGTATACTCTGGGAGTATACAAGAGCACTTGTAGGTACGTGTGGTTTGTACTTGAGACGTTCATGCTCTTGGTTGGGGTTGACTTGAGGCCACACGTTGTGTGGGACCCATGTGTGTGCCATGTTCTACTTTGCATACTTTGACCTCGCGCAACAGAGAGGGTTCCTCTGTGCTCGTTTGTTTAACCAGTAGGGTTGAGTTGTCTCCCCCTGGTTTTGTTCTCGATGGATCAGCTGGTAGCGGTGTTAGTGACACCTAGTGATGGAACATGAGCTGAACCCCTTTGGGTGAGTTGTGCTGGAGTTGGGTGGTTGCGCGATACACACTCTGTGTTCGGTTGGCCAGTGTTGTACCCTCCAATTGAGATAGCCAGGGCAGTTCTAAGTTTTACCCTCTAGCGGGGCTGGGCAGTGGGTTACTCATCGGCTTCTAGGGTCTACCCTCCATCAGAGATTGGGCAGTGGGTCACCCGATGCTCTTAGGGTCAACCCTCCAGTAGAGACTAGGCAGTGGGTCACCCAACGACCTCTTAGGGCTTACCCTTCAGCAGGGACTGGGCAGTGGGTCGCCAGTCATCTAGTTCTAGGTCTACCCTCCAGCAAGGCTGGGTAGTGGGTCGCCTGTCGACTTATTTGAGGTCTACCCTCCAGCAAGGCTGGGCAGTGGGTCGCTTGTCGACTTATTTCAGGTCTACCCTCCAGCAAGGCTGGGCAGTGGGTCTCCTGTCGGCTTATTTCATGTTTACCCTCTAGCGGGGCTGGGTAGTGGATTGCCGGATGATGTATTTTGGTTTACCCTCTAGTAGGGTTGGGCAGTGGGTCACCCAGTATCTTATTAGGGTTTACCCTCCAGTAGGGCTGGGCAGTGGGTCACCCGATATCTGGTTATGAATTACCCTCCAGCAGGGCTGGGCAGTGGGGACACCTATTGGCATTCCAGACTCAGTCCTTTATACTAGGCTAGTATGTGGCTTTCCTCCATGACCACAGGAGCGGGACCCTTGGTTGTACGGGTCGGTGATGGAACAACTTTGGCTTTGAGGAGACCTCTCGACTGCAGGGCAGTGATGAGGTGTGGTTAGACTTTCCCTATAACTCTCAAGTACGAGGGGCACTTTCCCAACTGAGACATGTTCTTGTGACGCGATCTAAAACCGTGCGGGGGAGTCAGTGCCGCCCAAAGTGGATAGTGTGAAGGTGCGGTGATTGAGCCCCTTGGCTTGCGGTTCAGGTCAGACGTGCGGGATGTTGGGCATCGATGATGGTGTTACTTTTGGGACTGTTGGTGACTCATTTTCTTGGGCTGAGCTATGGGTTGGAGATCCCCTTAAGACTTTGTTCAGGCTTCTTGATTGAGCATAAGGATATGTATATACCTTGTTTCTGGTACCCACTTCTTGGGTTTGGTTACTCTCCTTCCAGGAGAGGCGAAGACGCGCGAGGTATGCCACGCGCATTCCGTGTCTAGCTTCTCATGGATGGATGAGTCTACTCTCCAGCTATAGGTAGCGAAGACTCGACGAGAAGTTCATCTTCTTGCCTTTTCTAGCTCCTTGCGCCTGGATGAGTCTACCTTCTTTCCCCTTGTTGGGTCGTGCTGGACTCTCTGTTGTACTCCCTTTGTTTTCCCATGTTCGCTCTACTGCTCACCCTTCGGTACCTTCTTTTGTTGCTCCCTCGAGCCTTCGGGGTATCCTACTGAGTATTTTTATACTCACCCCTGCTTGGGATTTTCCCAAACTTGGTGTGCCCTTGCAGACGACGGACAAGTTGGTCATGACTTCAGAGGAGCATAGAAGTTTGGGAGATTTGACCGCATGCGGTGGTCGTGGTCGGGTTCCAGGTGGGTGACCCGTCAGCTGTTTCTTTTTGTTTACCTGTTTCTGGGTTGTGACACTTTTTGGTTGGGCACGTGTTTTTCCCCTTTTCTTTTCAGTTTACCTTCAGATTTCTTTGTACTTTTAGAGGTCGATGCACTTTGTGGTTTATATATAGCAGTTTCCCCTTTTTTCACTTGTCTTTTTTTTACTCTGCACTGTTGCATTGAGTGTGCTACGTGTGTGTGTACAGGTACATAGGAAAAGGCCTCCCCAAGTTATTGTGCCTTTGGCGTTGGTCTCCAGCCCCTGGCCTATGGAGGCGGGCCTGGGGTAGTTGCGGCTTGAGGCTGGGTAGGGTCGGGTCGTGACAAAGTGGTATCAGATCTGGTTTGTTCCTTGGTACATTGTGCGGACGTCCCTAAAATAAAAAGAACTGGTTGGGATTTAGGGAAACAATATTAATGTATCTCGAGAGCGGCTCTCAGACCAGGGAGTCCAGTGATGGTGCGGTGGCCGACGTATCCATTCACCAGGACCTTGATAACCCGCCTGTCGACTCGTTATGTTGAGACACTTGATTCAGGGACAATTTGTTTGTGCATCACATAGGATTGAGTCTTTGACTGTCCTTTTTGAGTCATCTCCCCATCGTTGCTATTGGTATATACATATATGCTCATCTGACTGCGACACTCCTTGATAATATTCAGGATGTCTCCGTGAAGACAGCCAGCCAGGATATCAGCTTTGGTGCGTGATGAAGACCCTGTGAGCTACGAGGCCATAGTTCAAGACCCATCATGCGAGCCCCTTTCTCCGGGTGGGCTGGTAGCAGCACCCCCACTTGTTGAGCAACAGGCAGTTTCAGCAGAGCAGGCTGAGCTTGAGCGCAGGTTGAGCGTGCTCTGTGAGTTCCAGTGGTAGAGACCACTGAGGATCAGTGGTGAGCCAGAACCTCAAGCAGCAGAGGCTTGGCTCGAAGCAGTGGTTCGCCTTTTCAGGCTTGTGCAGACGCCGACAGATCAGAAAGTGGATTTGGCAGCCACCCTTTTTCATGGAGCAGCTTGGCGTTGGTTGAGTCTGGTGACTCAGCTTCTTGACGAGTCGTCGCTTTCATGGGGTGACTTCTAGTTGTTGTTTCATGAGGAGTTTTTCCATTCCTTCTTGCGCTCCATTCGAATTCAGGAGCTCCTGTAGTTTCAGCAGGGAGGGATAATGGGAGCCGATTATGTGGCTAGTTTTGCAGACCATGCACGCTTTTACCCAGACTTGGTCCATGACGACAACCTCCGAGCGCGGAGGTTTGATCAGGGTCTCCGCCAAGAGATTCGTGTTGTCATAGTACCCTTGGTAATTTCCACATATTCTAGGGTGCTAGAACAGGCGCTGGTGACAGATAGATTCCTGTCACGTTCTAGAGTTGGTGGTGGCAGCAGGCACGTCGGAGCCGAGACATCTGCCGCACTAGTGGGCGTCGGCAATCAGAACCCCAACGCAGGTGGATTTCTGACAACCGGATTCAGGGGCATGGTCATACACCACAGTGGCACCAGAGGGCACAAGGGAAGCCTAGAGAGATCTGGTGTTATGCTTGTGATGGGCGAGATCATTTGGCACGAGACTACCCGACCCGAGTTGCTGGGAGCTTCGGGAAGGCAGCAGGCGCACCACCACGGCATAGGCAGCACCGTGATCGGAGTAGCGCCCAGAGAGGTGGTGCTAGCAGAGGAGCTGGAGGAGCTGGCAGTGGGGGATAACCATACGGGGTCTTCCCATCACCATCAGGCAGTCCATGTTTGGCTTTGGGAGCTGACAGTTGGGACCGCGGATAGACGCAAGCTTTGGATGTCTATGATCCTGCAAATCTTGAGGTGGTAAGAGGTATTCTCTACATCTATTCTACTTTTGGCAGTAGAATTGTTAGGCTCTGCGTGTGAAATGATTTTCTCCCTTCTCCTTGTTTGAGGTGTTACCAGGGTGACGCAGGGCGTCGGGTGTAACCCTGTGTTGGTAAAGAAAAATGCATGAGACCTTTTCCTTTAGTCGATGGTGTTGACTCCTTCGCTTCCGAGCGTGTAAGAGAGTCTTGGTTGAGATACATCGATAGTGAAATCTTGTGTGACCATATATCCTTAGGTGCTTCACCATATGGATATTCTGAAGGAGGGAATCATCGGGCCTTTTTCCAGGTGTGGGAGGTGATTCCAGTCGCAGCGTGCGACGTGGAGGTTCGGTAGGGGAGGTTAGCTTCCCCGAGACCCTTCGAGCCGTTTGAAACTGTGCAAAGGGATGGAGAGGTTCCCTACCGCCTTGCCCTAACCCCAAAGTCTTGAGTGGATGCACGACATCGGCAAGGGCCAACCTAGCGTGAATAGATCAATCCTTTGGTCTGTGTGCGGTGACGCAGAGCTGTGCATGGGTTCTTCTTGGTATAGGAAAGCCAGGTGTAGGTTAGTACCCGGTGTTGCTCCCTAGTTTTTCTTTTTGGGGACGAAAATCTTGAATGAGGGAATAACGTAAGAACAATATTTTTGGCTATAAAAGACGTTGGAATGTTCTTGATGTTATTCCAGAGCAGCGCCTTTAGACGGCGTGCGATTCCGAGCCCTGGTGTGGCCGGAATTAAACTTTCAGTGTGTTCACACTGGAAACGCCAAATAAATGGGATAACTCCTAAACGGTGCACCAGATCTGGGATCCAAGTCTACGGATGGGTCCAGAATGGGGTGTTTACCCTAGTAACAACATAAAGTATGTCGGTGCGGGATGTTTGGACCCCTCGCCTGCTTCTGGAACGTTAAACGGATTAAATTAATTAATTAATTTGTTTAATGTTGAAACGCAGTTATCTCTTAAACGGTGGCTTGGATTAGAAACCTAAGGGCACCGTTGAGTTCGGAGCGTTTCTTTTACCCTAGGAGGGGTATAAGATTCGCGGGCGTGGGCCGTTTGTGAAAAATGTCCCCAGGGGAGTTTTCGTAATGTAGCGGCTTCGGACGTTAAATTTTATAACATTTGAACGGGGTCTCAGATTAAAATTTTGAGACCGCCGTTGTGCTCGGGGGGTCGTTTTTACCCCATGGGCACCCTCATTTTTGTCTGCATCGGCAACGTAGTCGGGGGCGTGTCGGTCGGGGGGTTTAAGTGTATTTTACTTAAACGCACCCCCACCCTCTTCTTCTTCTTCTTCTAACTCAAACCCTCCCATCTCCTCTAGATCTGGTGAAGCACTCTGGTGAGGCACCTTCGGCGAGGAAATTATAGCAAGGCAGCGGAGCGGTGGCGGACTCCCCGTGAAGGTCCGGGCATCCCCCAAGAGGTAGGAGTCATTTTTGTTTCGTTTTATTTTCCCGCACCATGATCGTCCTAATTTTACTTTGTCCATTTGCTACCCGATCTTCGATCCAATCCCATAATCGCGTAGATCTTGTCCTGAGCTATGCAGAATGTTATCCGGATCATATTTTCAACCACTGGATCGTTTCAGGTGGTCCTCTGAAGTTTTCCGGCCACGAGGCCGGTTTCCGGTGAGCTCCGGCGGCAGAGCGGCTCCAGGCATCGGCTCCGGCAGGCGGCGGGCTCGGAGGTGGCGGAGGAGGCCGACCCTTCGGTTGGCCGGGCAGCATCTCGCCGGTGTGGGGAGGCTCGGATCTCCGGCTGAGGGCACCGGCCGTGGGCGCCGGCGAGGGGGGGGGGGACGGTCGACGTCGCGCTGTGTGACCCCGCGGCTGGACAGAGACCCGCGCGACGCGGGTCTCCGCGTGGAAGGCCGACCGGCCGTGTCGGCCGGTCGGTGGAAGAGCCGCCCGCATGGTATGGGAGAGGTGGCTCGCGGGAGGCAGCTGGGCTACAGTCCCAGTGGGCTGGCCATAGCGGGCCGGCTCGAGCGGGGCGGACCGGCCGGACCGGGCCGGTCCGGCCCAAGAGGGTCTCCCTTTCTTTTAAAATATTCGGACGCCCGTATTTCGGGCTACGGGAATCCGTTTTGCGCGCCGTCTGCGGCGGCACGAACTTTACATCGAGGAGGACGTTTTGGGGTGGTTTCGGGGGTTTTAACATCCGAGATGAGAGGCTCGGGGGCACGACACGTCTGTAGAGCAGCTTAGCAGGCTTCCCGGGAATGCTTGTTTTGGATAGCAAAGACGCGTCCGACGTCCGAATTAAGTGCCGTCAGTGGCGCTGGGACCCTGGCACTGAGGCGGAGGTTTCTAGTGCAGTTTCAGGCGTTGAGATTGGTTTTGAGGCATGGGCCCCATGGGCCGCCTTTCGAGCTGCGTGCAGCGTTTCACGACTTCTTCGTCGGATGTCCGTTCGGGGCGTGCGAGAAGTCGATTCTGGATGTTTTTCGAGGGGATTGCGATGATGCAATCCGCCCGCTCTAATTCCTCATGATGGTGTGGGCCCCATGAGGGTCTTTTGGGTGTCGACGGTGATTTTCCATCTTTATCACCGGGCAACCGTTTTGGACAAGTGAATAGTCCATCTTGTGTACTTTTTCGAGAGGATCGCAACAGTGTGATCCGTTCGTTGCGTTTCGGGACCGGGATGTGGGTCCCACGTGGCACCGATCGTGTGCGGTGCGCCGGAATGCATCTTTTTCTCCAGATATCCTTTGCACTCAAGTGAGTAGTGCTATTGACCTGTTTTCCCGAGGGGATCGCAATTGTGTGATGCACCCGACTATTTTTGGGGCCGAGGCTAGGGATCACGGGACGTCGTTCGGTCGTGAGACGATGTTGGTGACTTTTCCGTTGGATATCCGTTGGAGGCGAGTATGTAGTCGATCTCGCATTTTTTTTTCACGAGGATTACAATGGTGTGATCCGTTTGGGTGTGCGGAGCCTCTTGTGCGATCTTGTGAAATGTGGAAATATGAAGGTGCCCCGGGGGGAGGTTCTTCTACTGTGGTTGTAGCGGACCCTTGGCGCGTGATCGCATGCACTCCCACATGAGTGAAGTAATGCTTGATTGGATGTGGTTGTCTGTGCCTCAGTCGTTGAGGCGGCAAGTTGGAAATGTTACATCACGCCTTCACGTTGATGTTGGGTGTTGTGTGCATGATAGCCCTTGGGCTGGAGATGTGGTATACTCTGGGAGTATACAAGAGCGCTTGGAGGTACGTGTGGTTTGTACCTGATACGTTCGTGCGCTTGGTTGGGGATGACTTGGGACCACACGTCGTGTCGGCCCCATGTGCGTGTCGTGTTCTACTTTGCGTACTTTGACCTCTCATGGCATAGAGGGTCCCTCTGTGCTTGTTTGTTTGACCAGTAGGGTTGAGTGGTCTCCCCTGGTTTCATTATCAATGGATCGTCCAGTAGTGATGTTAGTGACACCAAGTGATGGAATAGCCGCTGAACCCCTTTGGGTGAGTTGTGCTGGAGTTGGGTGGTTTCCCGATACACACTCCGTGTTCGGTTGGCCAGTGTTATACACTCCAGTGGAGACGGCTAGGGCAGTTCTGAGTTTTACCCTCCAGCGGGGCTGGGAAATGGGTTACTCATCGTCTTCTAGGGTCTACCCTTCAGCAGAGACTGGGCAGTGGGTCACTTGATGCTCTTAGGGTCTACCCTCCAGAAGATACTGGGAAGTGGGTCACCCGACGACCTCTTAGGGTTTACCCTCCAGTAGGGACTGGGCAATGGGTCTCCTTCTGTCCAGTTCCAGGTCTACCCTCCAGCAAGGCTGGGCAGTGGGTCGCCTGTCGACTTATTTCAAGTGTACCCTCCAGTAAGGCAGTGCAGTGGGTCGCATGTCGTCTTATTTCAGGTCTACCCTCCAGCGGGGCTGGGCAGTGGGTCGTCAGATGATGTATTATGGTTTACCCTCCAGCAGGGCTGGGCAGTGGTTCACCCAGTATCTTATTAGAGTTTACCCTTCAGCGGGGATGGGCAGTGGGTCACCCGATATCTGGTTATGAATTACCCTCCAGCAGGGCTGGGCAGTGGGGACACCTGTTGGCATTCCAGACTCAGTCCTTTCTACTGGGCTAGTCTGTGGCTTTCCTCCATGACCACTAGTGCGGGACCCTTGGTTGTACATGTCGGTGATGGAACATCTTTGGCTTTGAGGAGACCTCTCGACTGCATGGCAGTGACGAGGTGTGGTTTGACTTTCCCTAGACCTCTCAAGTAAGAGGGGCACTTTCCCCACCAAGACGTGTTCTTGTGACATGATCTAAAACCGTGTGGGTGAGTCAGTGCCGCCCAAAGCGGATAGTGTCATGGTGCGGTGATTGATCCCTTTGGCTTGCAGTTCAGGGGGGACGTGCGGGATGCTGGGCATCGATGATGGCGTTACTTTTGGGACTGTTGGCGACTCATTTTCTTGGACTGAGCTACGGGATGGATATCCCCTTATGATGTTGTTCAGGCTTATTGATTGAGCATAAGGATATGTATATACCTTGTTTCTGGTACCCACTTATTGGGTTTGGTTACTCTCCTTCCAGGAGAGGCGAAGATGTGTGGGTTATGCCACGTGCTTTCCGTGTCTAGCTTCACATGGTTGGACGAGTCTACTCTCCTGCTATAGGTAGCGAAGACTCGACGAGAAGTTCTTCTTCTAACCATTTCCAGCTCCTTGTGCTTGGATGCGTCTACCTTCTTTCCTCTTGTTGGGTTGAGCTGGACTCTCTGTTGTACTCCCTTTTCTTTCCCCTGTTCGCTCTACTGCTCACCCTTCAGTACCTCCTTTTGTTGCTCCCTCGAGCCTGTGGGGTATCCTACTGAGTATTTTTATACTCACCCCTATTCAGGCTTTGCCCGCACTTGGTGTGCCCTTGTAGACGACGGATAGGTTGGTCGTGACTTCAGAGGAGCTTAGGAGTTCGGGAGATTGGACCACGTGCGGTGGTCGTGGCCGGGTTCCAGGTGGGAGACACGTCAGCTGTTTCTTTTTGTTTACCTGTTTCTGGGTTGTGGCACTTTTTGGTTGGGCGCGTGTTTTTTCCCTTTTCATTTTAGTTTACCTTAATATTTCTTTGTACATGTAGAGGTTGATGCACTTTGTGGTTTATATATAGCAGTTGCCCCTTTTTTTCACTTGTCTTTTCTTTTACTCTGCACTTTTGCATTGAGTGTGTTGCGTGTGTGTGTACAGGTACTTAGGAAAAGGCCTCCCCGAGTTATTGTGCCTTCGGTGCTGGTCGCAAGCCCCAGGCCTATGGAGGCGGGCCTGGGGTAGTTGCGGCTCGAGGCCGGGCAGGGTCTGGTCATGACAGAATATATTATTTATATTTTATCACATACTTTTAATATATATATTAAATATATTACCTAGTAAAACTGAGTCATTTACCTTGACTCATAATTCTTACTAATATTAAATGAACCATGTGTATTAAAATAATATTTAATCATATAATATTTGGTCTTGTATTCACATAATATCATGTTAATACTTTAAATAAGAAAATTAAACCCACCTATTCTATACTGAAATTATAATTAACTAATTTATTTATTGATGATAAAATACCTAGACAACACATAGACCCTATAGTGGGGCCGAGCATGTCCAATATTCTTATCCCCCAAAATTGGGGAAAATCTTGAATATTTATTATGTATGCCCCTCTAGGACCATATCTCAATAGCTGTGAATAGTGATCACAATCCAAGAGTAGAGTTTATCTACTCATTAGGGCCCCTAAATAGTTATGGAATTTTCATAACAATGAAAACCATCCTATGAACATGCATTTTGTTATGTAATCTCTTTTTTTCGTGATATCTCATAAAGGGGGATGCACACTTATGTCATCATCCATTTTTATTTTTTTATCTAATTAGAAAGAATTACCTCTATCTACCTTGTAAAAGGATTTGTAAAAGTACTATAATCATGATAAACCAGGTATGAGGTACAACTTCCTCAACTCGGAAGTGAAAAATTCTATCATAGCCATTCAACCAATTCTATAACACCAATGATACACCCAACACAAGATATCTCTCAATGAAATCATTGTTGTGTTTTTTCCATTTCATCAAATTATAGGATCAAAGTGCACATATTAGTAATGATCCCATTTTACGATACCAATTGACATGTCCATATGTTAGAACAACCAATGACACTAGAAACATGTTCTGTTCTTATTGGTATATCTTTCCTCATGATCTCGCTTAAATGAGATCACCACGGGAAAATATAATGAGAAGAAGTCTCAATGATTATGAGTTCTTAGTACTTAATAGTCATACATATATTGTTTCTAGTCAGTATATTATTTCAATATCATAGGAAATATTTCTATTATTAATGTCATTGTATCATGAGGTTCTCATTATAGCATGTTAACTATTATATCCTTTTGATATGACAAAAAATATATCGACATTACCATTTAAATAGTGGACGCAGAAATATATACATTATTATGGTACATTTGAATCATGTATAACTCACTATATCCATGATATAGTAATAAAAAAATTACTATTCATTTTGTTCTACGTAATCAACCATTACCACAAATTTATCACCTTGGTAAATGGTCAATAGGGTAATTAATGTAAAAATAATGTAATAAGGCACTAAAAATAAATCCTATTTTTCACATTATTTTCTTGGATGTGGTTAATTTGACTATATGTATAATATCATTGTATTTATGTTGTTTTGATGGTGTTTCCCTTTATTAATGACATAAATACTATTTTAAGTAAGGAAAATTCAGAGATTTCTGTCTCATGAATTTAATATCTCTAAATTTTGACATAATCATAAAAAAAGAACATGTAAAGTTATAATTCTTTATTTAGAAAACAATTTATATTTTTTATGGTAGTTTATTTCTAATTTTCAGTTATGTAATAATTAACATAAATTATTACATAATTTTCAATGAAATACTAAATAAAATAATAATAATTTGAATGAATAAGAGGCAAGGGACTTTGGTTTGTGAAGATCAATTTAGAGAAATGTGACTGGGTTTTATGTATGGATTACCACTTGTAATAAAATCATGGTCCTTTTGAAATTGAGTATTTTTTTATTAATTAGTATAATTAATTGATATACAATCATTTATCATTGTCCACCCATGATTAATATTTTATTAATAGAGGTAATAGTACACCTAATTTCTTTGGTTGGAATATTATCCTTTAAATTTTTAAAGGCACAATGGATCCACCTGGATCACCTAGGCTATTCTAATTCTAGAATTGAGAAACCTAAGTGATCATATTATCCCACCATGTCTTTCCAAAGTGTATATAAATCACTAATAACTTATCACCCTAACACTATAGGACCATAGTTTCATGGGGTTTCTGTATTGTGATGGGGTTTCTAATTATGGTGGCGGGATGAGGAACAAGGTGGTGCAGTAGAGGAGCATAGTTGCATGGGGTTTATCAGCTACGATGAGTGGGAAAAGTTTAAGAGTGGGTGAATGCATTTTTTGGAACTATGAACTATAACCCAAATTCTTCATTCTACATTGAACTAGAGGATGAGGTCCATTATTGTTTTTAATTCAGGGTGTGACACCTCTACCACAATGAATTCGATCAAGCATCGGAGGACTCCCCTCGCTACAGCTGACCACCACATCCTGGTGAGGCCTTCCTCCCATAACTCCTTGGGTTTAACCACCATGGTATGGTTCTCCAAGGATTTATCCCATCAATTATTTCCTTCATATTTCATCAACATGGGCTCGTTATGGGCCTCATCCCCTATGTAGCCATCCACTGTGGTTGGCCCTTCCATGGACTCCATAGTTAGGTGCCCCTTGTGGGAATGCCTTTATGGCTTGTAGGCCTTTGGTTGATGGTTGACCTAGTTGGCCATAATTTTTTAAATAAAAAACATCAAATTTAAAAAACAAAGATATGAATATTTTGAAAACAAATATACAAAATTTCATAAATACAATAAATACTAAAAAGTCAACAATATTTATTCATTTAAACCAAATTTAATTCCACATTCATAATAACCAATTTTGAAAAAAAAATGAACTATATGGTAATTATCATTGAAAAAAACTATAAATCATTAAAATATGTTCAAAATTTCTGCAATAAATATGAGTGTTTCAAATACCCACACACCTAAATGATGCTTATACTCGAGCATTAAACCTCAAAAAATGAGAATAAAATGGAACTACAGTTTCTATTATTAAAATTTCAAAGTAATAAAATTAAAAAATCATCAATTTCAAATCAATATTTCAAATTCCACATAAAATATCAATTCAATTCCTCAATTTACAATGAAATAATCAACTCATTAATTTTACTTTCCGTGTTTTGAAAAATAGATGAACTACTTATCTTCCCATTCATTAAAGTTATTTAATTTGTTATTATTAAAAATGTCAAATCACGATTTACCTCACCTTTTCAATATTTCCACTCATCACTCATGATACAATCCAAGTATATTTATTATCATATCATGATAAAATTATCCTTATTCATATTATTTTAAAGGAGCTACTTTATCCACATTGTAAAAAAAATACCACATAAAACCCAAAGGAATTTCATTAATGGTTTAAATGACTCTCAGGCTCAATGATGGTAGGAGTTTATGTTTTAAAAATTAAGTCTCTATGAGGAGGATAATCTCCTAAAGTGTGAATAATGATATGATATTGAATGTTTAATAAAATTCCCCACTTTAAATTAAAAAAACTAAAACTTCCCCAAATATAAAGCAAGGTAATTATCAAAATAAATCATAGTTAATTATTTTTTCACCCTCTTTAATTTTTCTCCACTTTAATACTTTATTTTCTTTTTCAAAGTAAATTTTCAGTTTTTTGATAATTTTTTCATTAAAAAATCCCACTTCCACCACCTAACCACATATGATAAAAATCATCGGTCTAGTAATGGTGATTTTTCCCATGTCACAACTAATTCCCTTAATTTTTTTTGGATTATTTAAGAGGGGAAAGCAATAAAGTATAATGTATGAATCAAATGACTTTTTTATTATCCATAATATCACCCACACACTTTTTCTCACAATTTATTTCATCTCTTCCACCATTACTCCCTTCTTCCCCCACACCTCATCTTCCAAATATCATTCAAATACTATGAGAAGGGAATTAATGGATAAAAAATGGATTGAAACTTGGATCATCCCTAACAATGTTAGTCATAGTCTCTATGGGATAAATAAGGACTGATATAAAGGTGGTTTTCAAAGATAATGGTTTTTAAAAGATACATCAATCATTTTAAATGTGTTTTATCATAGTAAAAGCATTAAAAAAGTTAAAATTCATGTTATGTAGGTGATATATCCCAAGATCGCTCAAGAAATATGATTCAGATAAATATGATGTACTTTCTCTATAAATAATCTTGGTAAGGGGAATATGATATTCAACAATCACTCAAGGCATGATGGATAATAAAACATCAATTCACATAAATTTCTAAAATTCAAACCATGAAAAATGGTTGGTAACATTCATTTACCCGAATTAAAAAATTATTTTACTATCATGTGTCCTTATTTTAAAATTCATTATTCACATCAATAATATAATTCTCTATTTTACTCATTCAATTTCATTTACATTTAAAGCCCAATTGTTGTATTAGGGGATTCCTAAGAAAAATAATGTCACATAGATAAGTTAAAATAAGAAAAAAAATCAAGTGTGAGTATGCAATTTCTAATTTTACATAGCTACTATAGTTTCTAGTTCATATATATTTTCAGATGATGTATGAATTTGAAAATATAAAGAATGATAGAATATACTCCCTATTTCTATGAAACTTTTTCTATACATAATTCTCCATTCATTGGGATTATTATTGGATTTCTTCCTGGTGGTCCTATAAAATAACTCAAACCAGTGTAAGAACAATACCATTAAAGCTCAAGGGAATATGGGAAGATGTGACTAAATCCTAAATCCTATGAAAGCAGTAAAAATTCAGTTACCTCTTAGAAGCACCTTTGGTTAATATTGGTGGCTCATCCTAATCTCATGGGAAGGAATCATTTCATGGGTTGGAGAATTCTGAACCCCTCCAGCGGTTCGGGGTGTATATTCCCATGTAACCTTTTCAACCACTTCCCATTTACATTGAATTGGTTTATTTCCCCATTTCACTTAATCATAATTTCAAAAAAGGGATAGACATTATTGACTATAAAATTTCCTTCCCAACTAGAACGAATCTTACCTGACATTAATTTCAGTATTGAATCGTAGAGTAAGACTTGGTCTCTAGGTTGAATGGTCATTTTTTTAATCATATTTTCTGGCGCCACTTTGCTTCTCTCCATTTAAATTCTGGTTTTTTCAAAAACATATCTTTATATTTCTTCTATTTCTTTTAATTAGAGAATTATATCTTTATCTTCCTTAACCAAATCCAAATTCATCTATTTTATAGCATAATAGGTGTGCTTCTCCAATTCCACTAATAGAAGATAAATTTTCCTATAACCAATACTATTGGTTCTCATACCTATAATTTTTTTTGTATATTTTTTGGGTATCCCCATAAGTTTTCTTCATTCCTTTGGTTCCAATAATTTAGGTTAAGTTAACCATTTTCTCCAAAATACCTTCGATTTACCGATTAGACACTTTAGCTTGTCTATTTTTTGGAGTATGATAAGGTTTAGATGTATTATGGTGAAATGCATACTTTTTTAGCTTAACCTCCATCTTTCTACTACAAAAATGAGTCCCTTGGAAGCTAATAATTCACATTGTAATTCCAAACATACAAAATATGGTATTACTAAAAAAATCACTTACAACATTGGCATCATCATTATTGGTGGCATTATCTTGCACCCATTTAGATAAATAATCTATATAAACTAAAATGTAAGAATTCCCAAAATACATGGGAATGGGTCCCATAAAATAAATTCTGCATACTTCAAATATTTCACAAAAAAATGATAAGTTTTTAGGCATCTCATGTAATTTCAAAATATTTCTATAATATTGAAACTTTTAGAAAAATTTCAAGATTATTGAGCATCTTTAAATAATTTTTGCCAATAAATTAAATCTTTCAAAACTTTTATGTCCATTATTTAAAGTCCAAAGTGTCCTCCACTAGAAAATTTATGAACAAATTAGAAAACATATAATATTTCATTTTTTAGTAATCACCTATATATGACTTCATCATTACACATTTTTTATAGGAAAGGTTCTTCCCAATTATAGTATCTGCATTCAACCTTAGTTTTGTTCTTTTGATGATTGCTAAGAGGATAAGGTACCTGAGTGGTCTCCAACTAATTCAATAAATCAGAATACCATTTTACATCATCGTCCACTACATATAGTTTCAATCTAGTTATGTGATCATTGAGTTTCCTCAGTTCTAAAATGATTATTTCAATATTGTTTGGGTGTCTTCTGAATTGATCTATTATATGGTTTTCATCTCCCTTCTTGTCCTTGATTTCTAGGTCGAATTCGGTCAATATTAGAATCCATCTCACAAGACCTTGTTTGGAATCATCTTCATTAGTAATTATCTAATGTATGCAGGATCATAAAATAAAATCATTTTTGTTCACAGTAAATAAGATAAATATCTGTATAATGAAAATAGAAAATCAGTTAATTTTTTATTAGTTTTGTAATTGATCTACATTATAGAAATACTTTTGAGGAACATATTATAAAATGTGGCCTTCATTTAGTTATTTCAGAGAGTAATTCTCATAC
This sequence comes from Viscum album, assembly GCA_963277665.1. Lineage (NCBI taxonomy): Eukaryota > Viridiplantae > Streptophyta > Magnoliopsida > Santalales > Viscaceae > Viscum > Viscum album. Next base: position 26,846,922 of record OY728123.1, on the reverse strand, counting down.
ATATTGGTTTGAGGCACCTTATAGTGTATCAAATTGGTGCTCCTAATATGATGTATTCATTATTGGAGGGGTAACAGAGTTTTCCTTCATCACATCAAAAAATTTCTAAAATCATCATTAAAAAATATTCGTATTCTTTTAAAATAAACCTCGAAATAGGTAGTGTAATATTGATAATTTTCATCATGAATTTTTTGTAAAACCCCACATGTCCCAAAAATGATCTCATATATCTAGCATTGGTGTGGTATGGTAATTAATTCATTACATCAACTTTAGAATTATACACATTAATTAATTTTTCAAAATTATATGACCCAAAACTATCCCTTTTCCAACTATAAAGTGACACATATCAAAGTTAAAAATAAGTTTTTTATCTATACAGGTTTTCAAAAAAATTTCTCGGTTCCCTAATAAATGATAAAAAGAATATCCAAGAAAAGTAAATTTATCCAAGAATACCTCCCAGAAGTCCTCTATGTGATCTAAGATAATACGTGCCATACATCACTATAATTTACCTGGTGAAATTCATAAGAAAAAATCATCCTCTTGTATTAAATGTTCCTAAAAGGTAAAGGGAATGTTTTCATCTATTGGTCTTTTTTAGAAATTCATATCTAAAAATAACCATGGAATCCATTCAAAAAATAGTAATGGGTCCTACATGCCAACCATTCTAGAATTTTTCCTATAAAAGTGATGGGTAAGTGATCTTTTTGGGTGACTTGATTCTGTTTTCTATAGTCAATGAATTCACATAAACTGTTTGGAGATTTCATAGTGATTAATTCATTGTGCTCACTTTTTACTACTTTCAAACTAGAATCCTTAGGAACCACCTGAATTGTTATTCCACATTGTGAGTTAGATATTGGGTATATTATATTGTTTGCTAACATTTTTTTAATATATATTTTTTTAACAATTTTCATAATGTTGGGATTAATCACCCATGGGGATTTCGGACAGGTCTAGAGTCACCCTATATCAAAATTCTATGGGAATATACTTTGGGGTCAATTCCAATGATAATTCCATGGATACATCACATGTCTTGAATGTTTCTTTTCAAAAGGTTAATTAAAATTCTTTCATGTACTTGGGGTATGTTGTTATATATGATGAATGGAAATTTTTTCCCTTCTATAAGATATAAATAATTTAATTCACAAGGGATATATTTTAGTTCCGGTCTTAGTTGTTGTTACATATATGAGGATGAATTCAAATTTAATAATTAAAAATTACTTAATGTCCTTATCTAATCCTATCGTATTAGGTTCATCTAGAAAATTATCAAAGAATTATGGTGTTATTTCTTCATGAAAATAATTTCAATTTTAGAGGATTAGTTTATTCCTTGGTGTTTTCAAAATAAAGTTGATATCCCATGGGTAAAAATTATCTAATCATACTATAGTCTTTAATTTTTTTAATACCTTTTTCATGGTGAATTTCAAAGAGTGACTGATTGTTTTAATGGTTCTTCTTGGAGTCAAGAACAATGAAGTTAATCTTAATGTCTCCTACCACCATTATGAGGATTAGATTTGTAAATTAATGGTCATCTGGGTCATCCCCAATAATTGTGTTCCAAAAAATTAAGGGTGAATTACCAAAATATCTATGCATGAATGTAATATTTTATTTTAAAATTTTCAAAAACTATTATCTCAAAACAATAACATTAGGGGGATGAAAAAAGTGAAGTCCAATAGGATCACCTCTAAAAATACACACACATTCAGGAGGAATTGAACCCATGCTTTTAAAAATAGTGAGATTTCCTTTTTGTGTAGTCCTTGAAGTAAGAAAGTAAAAAAAATTATTTCCATCACCTAAAGATCTATTTTTAACAACTGTCATCACAAAAAAATCTAGTTGAAATCCCATTACTTCAACTCCCACTAGTACATATTCTAAAACTCTAACTGGGAAGATATGTGATCAGTTTTTCAGTTGAAAAACCAATGTTGTGGGATTAATTTTACCTATTTTAAATGATGAAAACTTAGTGTTATACATGACATTTTTGTAATCACCAAGATTACACAAGTAAACAAAAAAATTAAAGAACCAATGATGTGGGGAATAGATAATATCCCTGGGTTTGGAAATTTCCTGGGTAACGGTGGTGTGATCATGGATGAAACACTTCTTCTGAGTTTATATCATTCATTACCGTACAACCTCTTTCTATTGTTGAATTTAGTTTTTATTAATTTTGTGTATTTCAAAAGAATCTATATGGATTTCAAGAGGGTATATTAATTTCATCCTTTTGGAATGTGTCTTGGACTTGTTTTGGAAGTTTATCTTCATCAATGTTCTTTGACTCTATAAATATGGTAGATAATGGAAGTGGTTCTATTTCTTATATCATTGTCTTATTTCCAATGTGGTTTCCAATATTTCTTTTCTAAGTCATCTCTTGGGTTTTACATCTTCTTTGATGTCCTCTTGTGCATGTGAGGTGGTTTTTTTCTAGAATTAATCCAAAATTTATAGATTCATCGTTTTCCTTGTTAGCTCCAGTTTCCTTGAATTATGGTTCTTGGATATCCTTTCTAATCATTGATATGATCATGCTCACACATTACTTTAGGTTCGGGGTTTCTTGACCTAGTATTTTTCCTAGGTTTTTGACAACATGACCATGATATTTTCCAATATATTTGAAAAATATTTTACTATATTTTCAGATCCTCCATCTTCATTCCTTTCCTCCATTATACTATTGTTGCAATAGATGAGGGATGTTCGTTGGATGTTTTCTAAAAATGGGGGTGTTTGGTTGGATTCTTTTTGGTATTGCATCTTTTATGGTTTTTTTAAAGGTGGTTGATTTTGAAATTACTTCTAGAAAGGGGTTCTAGTCTAACATTGTTGACCTCTATGTCCATGATGGGATTTCCCTTCCCTACATAGTTGGTTCTCTTGAAATTTTCATGTTTAGAATGTGTCTGCACAACACTCCATACCCTTCACCTTTGCACATTGATTAGTGAAGTGATGGGGGGTGAATTGAAACTGCATACCTGAGGTGTAGAAGCATGCTCATTCACTAATTTTCCTTCCATTTACCTTATGAGGATTGTTAATTATTCCAATTTAGTTTCAATAAATGGTGATTTGATAGTAGATTTTACCTACTAGTGATTTATCAAACATGGTTCCTCCAGATAATGCATCAATGAGGTTTTTCTCATTTCCCAACATCCCGTGGTAGAATAATACTAGGAGGTGATGATCTTCCACAACTCAGTGAGGAAATATTTCCATAGCTTTCTTAATCTTTTCCAATATTCTTACAAGGCCACTCTTTTGTCTTGTATAATGGCTTAGATTTCCATCCTTATTTTGGTACTTCTGTAGGTTGCGAATAATTGACACATGGAAATTATTTGGAGATAATTTTACTCATGAAACTTATTTAGTATCTCCCTCCAGTTAAAATAGTAAGAAACTTTAATTTACTTGTTCCTATTGCATTCATCTTACATTGAAGTTTTAGAAAACTTAGTAGATCTCTTTGATGTACTGATTCTGGTCTTCTCCTAAAAGTCTTTGAAATTTGGAAAACACAGGAATAATATTGAATCACAATTCAAAATACTTTTAGTGTATATGCATGGTTAATTGATAATTTTTATTGAAAAATTATGGGGCACAATGGTCCCATAGTGTCTTTTGTGGGTTACATTTCATTGTTTTTGTCTCAGATTTAGTACATGATGATTCTCTTGATACTTGTAACATAATTTTTAAATTTTTTTCATGGTTAATATCCCTAAAACATATAATAATATTTCATTCTATATCAGGGTTAATATCTATAATTTCCTTGTATGAGGTCCTAGTCATTTAATTTATGGGTTTGATTGAACACTTAATCCTCAAAAACATCAGAAATTTTCCACACCACCCAATGGTGCGGTGTGAAAAAAAACTAATTGTTTACCCTATGTGTGTAGTAGTAGTTATGACCTAAGTAGTCTCTTTAGAGTTTTATTTTAAAAGAGGATATCAAGAATGAATAGGTAAATTTAAGATCAATAATTTGAATGACTATATAGTAAGGGACTTTGGATTATGAAGTTCAATTTAGAGAATAGTTACTGGGTTTTAGGTTTGTCTTTCCACTTTTAATGCTATCATTTCCCTTTGGAAATTGACTCTTTTATTCTTACTAATTAGTTTAATAAATAGATTAATATTAATTTATCTTTGTCCACCATTGATTAAAATTTTGTTAATAGTGACAATAATCATCCAAATTTCCTTGGTTAGACTATTCTCCATCATATTGTGAAAGGCATAGTGGATCTTTATATATCGTCTAATAAATTCAAAATCATTAATTGAGTTCCCTAAGTGATCAGATATTCCTACAATATCTTTCACAAGTGTTTATCAACAACTAATAACTTATATACATTCCACTGTATCACCATATTTGTGTGATTCAATTCCAAGAAGTTGGTGAATAAGGTATTTTAATAAAGGAAATTTTATAATTTTCATGTTTTAAAAACAAAAAAAATCGCATCCACTTATGATTATAAAACCATTAATAGAATATAATTTAACAAATAAAAAGAGACATAAGATTTTGATAAAAACACGACTTCATCATTAAAGTATGTCACCACCCCTTTTTCCAATAATATAAATGGAATACTCTCTATTACAATGCATATAGTGGGGGAAGATGAGGTAATAGAAAAAAGGAAATAATAATAAAAATAATGTAGGGAAAAAAGAGTTTCCAGTAGAAATTACGAGTGTTCTCTCCTTAAATTCCTTGATACCCCTCTTTTTGGAAAACCCCCCTCTATTTATATAGTATGGATGTATTTTGGATCCTCTAGTGAAAATATATTCAAATATTTCTTAAAATATACCTAATAAAAATTTGGTGTATCTTCAAAGATAAAACCGAGTGTATCAGGTGTTTCTCTTCACAGGTGAGGATAGATGGCACCGTTGATCCTTATTTGTGTTCACATATCACACATGGGGAAAGGAATCATGGATATATCCAATGGGGTAGCAAGTTATATTGGAAATAATGGATTTATAGAGTGAAAGGGGTGCATGGAGGATGTGGAACCAACCATTAAACCTCACCTGGCCTTCCTAGAGGTTAGATGAGTCGAGTAATACTTCATGGTGAGTCAGAATTGTTATCATGGCGGAGAGAAAATAGGGAGTATTCATAGCATTAATCATACCTTATTTGGCCTAAAAAATTTCCATATTAATATAGTATCTTAAGTATCTCTAAAGAGAATTAGAGAAAATTATCCCGTGTTCAGTAGTAGTAGTGGTAGATGGCGCTCTAGTGGTGAAAGGTAAGCTCAATCTGATATCCTCTATTATATTCAATGGTGATTGTATAGTGTTTTGTCGGATGTGAAGGGAGATGGTTTTTATGGTGGTTTAAATCAGTCAATGGTGTCTCAGGAGTCAATTTAGTCTTAATGGTGTCTTACAAGCCACAACTGATTGCAACTGTTGATTCATAGTCACTGTTGTTTCAAAGGTGGCTCCTAAGTCACTTTTTTCTCCCATGATTTCTAAAAACTCATCGATGTATCAATGATGGCTCATGAGTTCCCACCAAATCCAATGGTGTATCACAAGTCATTATTGTAACACTAGTGGCTCATGAGTCACTGTCGGCTCCAATGGTGGATCATGAGTCATCGTTGGATCCCATAGTGGATTACTTGACATTGTTGTATCAAAAGTGGATCAACAGTAACCATTATCTCCAACGGTGTCTCTTGAGTCACAATTGAATCAATAATGTCTCATGATTCACTATTGGCTCCCATGGTGTCCTATGAGTTATCATTGCCTTTATCGATGGTGGTGTCTCTTAATGGATCAGAGGATTGAAGTAGTGTCTTGCTACCATTGGTGTTGTTGTTGAAGCTTGGGTGTGATGGAAAGCATGAATGGTAGTAGATAAAGGTTTTATCTTTACCCATTACAACTTTATAGTGGATAGAAGGGCATTGAAATATCCTCCATAAGGATCATAAGAGGTCTCTAAAATGATCCATGGTGTGTGAATGCATTGGTAGTGGAGGAATTCTTGAACCTGATCTTCATGGTTTCGGAGATGGTGGTCTCTGATGATGGAAGTATTGGTGGGCCGAGGAAGAAGGTGGGAGTGGTGGAGGAGAGGGGTAGTGTGGGGTGATCAAACTGTAGGGAATGGAAAACATTTGAGTGAGTGTGTGTGATTTTTTATAAATTATGAGCATTAACCCATAAACATCATCCCACAAAGAATTAGAGGTTAAGCACTGTGAATGACTTAAATACAAGGGGTGATGTATTAGCCTCGGTAAGGCATATCGGTAGCTAGAGGATTTTTGTCACCATTACATACCACACCTTCCCATTGAGGCCTTCCTCTCATAACTATGTGAGGTTAACCAGAAAATTTTGGAACTCCTATTCTTCTGCTCAGCTATGATTTCCTACAAATTTCATCACCATAGGCCATATATGGGCCTCATCCCCTATGCAATGTGCCGCAGAGGATGGTCCTCCCCAGGTTTTCATGTCTGGTTTCCCCTTGTGAACATTCCTATGTGTCTTGTATGCCTTTGGTTGAGGGTTTTCATTGTTTTACATAGTTTTTTTAATAAACATTTGAAAATATAATAAACAAGTTAAGATAAATTTGAAACATAATATCTAGAATTTCAGAAATAAAATAAATACACAAAAATTAGAAATATTAATTCTGTTAAAACAAATTTAATTCCATATTTGAATTAAATATTGAATCATATGGGAATTATCACTGAAAAATACAACAAATAACTAGAATATGTTTAAAAATTATGCATGAAATATGAGTGTCTCGCTATGGTTAAGGTTGAAAATGGTTAATGAAGGTGTTAATAAAAAAAGATAAGGTCTAAAATGATATCTGAACCTATATAAATATGATTATATGATTGCATTAGGACAATTTACTCCTTATATTTTAATCCATGAAATTATTAAACAACATTTCCATGAATGTGACTATATTATATTTAAATGTTTTGAAAAAATACATGAGTGTTCCTCCCATTGCTTATAAAAGGACACCCCTTATATATTTTATTTCCACTACATTGAGAAACCAAGATCAACCATACCCTGCCAAAAAATATTATAAATGTATATATCCATTTATTATAGTTTTCTTCTTATTAAAATTTCATTTCATGGGTTTATAAGAAGGGATATAGAGGAACAATTCTGAAGAAGATGTAGTCCTCCTTATCGACTCATTCAATTTTATTTCATATTCTACTATGACTATATTTTTTATAAAAATCCCAAAATAATATATAAATAATGATAAATATAATGATATTTTATTATGATTGTGGGAAAACCAATTTCCACGTATGTTCCATTCTACGGAAATTGAAACATTTGTCCTGCATACATATGGCTTACTGTCGCCACGTAGTGGTGTAATTCGTTTTAATTACCATTTTACTTGGATGGTTATAAAATTGAAACAAATTAATATATTTTATATTTTTCAAATATTTATTATTCTTGAATTGTAATATCATATCTACCTTCTTACCTTCCAATAAATTGGAAAATTTTAACGTCGCTCGTGTGTATGTGTGGCCTACCATCTCCATGAAGCGACGTGATTTTTTAAATTTTTACTTCACATGGATGGAAAAAAGGTATATTAAATGAATATATATGATATAAATTATATAATAATGATTCTATAATAGGTAAATATTTTTTACCTTTCTTTCTTTCTACTCACTGAAAAGTGAAAAATCATTTAGGTGAATGTGCAACCTAACATATCAATAAATGATGTAATCCATTTTTTCTATCTCATCATTTTATGGATGAATAAAATATATATATATATAATTTATATAACATATATTTATATTATTATTTACATTTTCTAAATGATTGATCAAATATAAAATTATGAAGTCCAAAACTACCCAACCAAACTTCTCATGAAAACCAATGTACTAAACACCCAAAAACAAAGATAATAACAAAATATTGTTAAAACAATGGAAAATATGATGTCATAAATTTGTCATATATGAAATTATAGATTTATATATGGATTTTTATATAATAATAAAAATATAAATTTTTTATACTGGAGGTCCAAAACACTTACAAAGATATTTGTACTTGAGGTAAGATATTTCATATTAATTTCTGCTCCATCCATATACGGTATTATGCACCTATTTTCTTTTTATGGTGTATATATTTATACTTTTATAGTTATAAAATGAATATAATTTTATTGGTGATGATTAGTGTTTCAATTCATGTTTACTATTTTAAATGGGTATAATTTAAATGTTACTAAATATATAATTATTTATTTTATGGTCTCTATTTTTAGATAACATTAATTTTATTTGAAGGAATATTATGATATATCATTTATAAACTCAATATATTTTCTTATAGTATATATATTTAATTATTTTACATGTTTTATTCCAACTTTTAATCTTTTGTAACTTGGATTAAGGAAATAAATTTTTAAAAGAAAATACAATTATAATTATTTTTGTTTGGATATATTTTTCTACATATTTTCAAAAATTATTAAACAAATGTAGCTAGCTAGGCCAGATGAACCACTACGTGGGGGTTGAATCAATGGTTTATTTTCATTAATACTCTTTCTTTTGATTTCAAACTATTTCCCTTGTTAAGAATCTAAATCCACTTAATGTTATCTCATAATCTCACCTTGTGTGCACTTGTAGTAATAAAGAAAGAATCACATTTGTATTTACAAGGTTTGGCATAAAATATTACTCCTTTAAATGTTGCTCAACCACCTTCTTCCCAAGCATGGATACTTCATAAAACCCATAAGTGAATAAAACTTGTTAAAAACTCTAGTTAAAATCTCTTGGTAATTTGTCAGACACCCCAACGTCTCTTTTACTATCATTACTTAGACACCATTATATAAAGCCTCCAATAATCATCAAATAGTAATAAAAAGTTAGAAATATATTCTGTTATAGATATTAGTCCTCCAACAAAAATATGGATGACCTTTACTTCTGTGCTACTTCAGGATATTTAGAAGAATCCAACAAGGATCAGTTCAACTATTCTCAAAACACAGCTTTAAAATTGGGTGTAGTTTGGATACTCATTAAGTTATTCAAATACTAATGTGCATGAAAATAACCCTCTTTTAATATTTCTCTACATTCAATCCGTCTCTTATTGATACAGAAATGTATCGAAATATCATAATTATATTTTCACAGTTGATGCAAGATCAATCAGTTTTTTCAGTAACTTATCACACCTTTAATACCATCACATATCCTATAAGTTATGTATCATAGAAAAATTAATTAATTCGGTATATTTTTCTCACAAAATCACCCTGAAATATATATGGGTATATTAATAATCACAATTAAATTAATGATTTCATTTTTAGAAAAATTATTATTTCCTCCTCCATGATCCTTTTATATTTTTTATTTTATTTCTACAAAGAGAATACACATCCCACGATCTCCATAATTATGTCATGAATAATATTCTCATTAATGCCCCTAGAATCTGTATTTCCCATTAATAGTATAAAAATGACATTATTTAATATCTTTGATGGACCATTACATTTCAAAATATGGAAGACTCATATTTATTTTGTTTATTCCCATGGTATTTGTATGTTTATAACTTCTACAAATTGACAATTCTTATAATGTAAATAATACACTTAAACTTTCAGTCACATATACAGAATAAAATGAAAACCCTTACATTACAATCAGATACATAGAAGTATTTTGAAAATATTTTCATCATGAAAATATGTATTTTGATGAATTTTCTATTTCATTTTCATCTATAAATAACTACATCACTCCGCACTGAAAATAGATACGTAGTGATAATTTCAAAATAGTTATATAGAACCAAACTCAAAATGGATATGTAATTATTGAAATATAATTTAATTATTTGAATTCGATCGTCATAATTAAGTTATGTGATTCTCTTTAGTGAACATAAATGTAACAACATGGATATGTTGATTCTTACTTCAATATAATCATACCAAAGTCAATTTATTAAATTTATTTTTATGCATACAAGTGAAATTACATGCATTTATCATTTTTATCTTACCACAGCATTGGGTATAACTTAATCGCTGTAGAAGGCCTATGTTTAAGCTTCAATAAATCATCCATAGAATTAATTCATGTGAATATATATTTAACATTCCTCAGTTAATGAAACTCATTCATATATTTGTTCTTGAGGTAATCTTTTCATCAATGGATAGTGTCTTGATCATGGAAGGATTCTTAATCAATGTTTAGATATCAGCATGATTACTACCCATGTCAATAGAAAAATAACTATGCACCGTTAAACCTTCAAATTTAGTATAAAGAATACAAATCCCTCTTTAATTGAACATCCATTATTGGATTCATTGAGCAATACTCATTTTATGTGTTTGTTTTAATGAAGAGGAAAAAACCTCATCCTTTATTGTACCACATCAATTTAATCCATGCCATGGAACTCCTATATATGATTCATTATTCTATCATCTTGGTAGAAGCTTGTACCAGGGTCCACTCACAAACCCAAATGGAAACGTATTGGGGATGTATCTCTATATCATTATGCCACCCCTTATGGTGGTTCCACTTCTCTATTCACATGTACCACTATTTTTGAGCCCATGCAACCCCACTACTACTATTTCCCATGATGTGGCGGAGTCTAGTTCCCACTTAGGTAGTGGTTTCACCAGATTCCCTTAGAAGGGATGTCAGTTGACTTATATTTTAAAAACTCCATTAAGAAACACTTATCCCTTATCATTTAAAAATAGTTCATCCGATTAAATTTCATTGACTAGCTAGAATGCTATAAATTTCCAAACTCGCTATATCAAAATTCATCATATAATCAAGTCTATAATGCAAGGTATTCAATAGAATTCATTTTTTTAATCTTGTTGAAAAATATGTTTCATCATTACTGACACATGTCTTGTAAATTAAGCATATTTTAGAAATAATCACAATTAAAACATGGCTAATTTAATAATCGTCATATCCAATTCCATCAAGTTAGTCCATAACAATTTTTTAAACATCACAACTTCACTAAAACACATATTGAGACGTTTTTTAAACCAAATTCAACACTTATGTTCAAAATTTTACCCCATTTTATTTTGTTATCAATATACTTCATACTATAATAGTCAATATGTGTGAACCAATTCTTCTCCCCTTTTTGAAAATAAAATAAAAATGGAAAGTGGGGCCTTCTAATTTCATCATTCATCTTAAAACAATCATTTATTATTTGATTAAAGTGGAAATAAAATCACATGATTATTATAAGAGAGCCATTAGTTAATCTACTATACATCAATGTGGGATAACAAAATGTAATAAAAAATGAGATATAACAAAGAATGTCTAAGATATCTAGAAACTATTATGAATGTGAAACCATGATAAAAATTCCAATTTATATAATATAGGCTATATAAAATAGATTCATTCAAAGGAATCATATAACCTTCCCACTTCTCAAAAAAAACATTCAAAATAGTTTCTATAAGATTCAGGTTAATCCCCATTTTTATCATGTTATTTAATCCCAAAACACTTCCTTTATAGGGGAATTTAATACCATTAAGTATAATATATATGAGTGTGATTGGAATACAATGGAATTTATTTTTACTAGACTGCATAGAAAATTATAGGTTCATATGTTAATGATATGGTAGCCTCCTTCCTTAACTATGATACCCATCAATAGAAACATTCATCCCTTTTATCATGGTGGGTCTCTTCCAAAAAATTATTTCAAGATGTCCTAATGTGACAAAATGGAATTATGTAATTCATTATGTGGTTTTCCATTTTTTACAGATTCAAAAACATCACCAATTATGATCATTGTCAATTATTATTCTTCATAATACCAAATATAAAATCATGTCAAAATGGTATTATATATATCCTTTCTTTCCAAAAACTTAAATTGAGCAGTGCATATCAAGTTCCCCCATTGAGATTTTTTTTCACCCTTAATTCCCATTAATTTTATAACAAATATAACAAAATATATAAGGTAATGAGGTGGATCAACTCATTTCTCAATGTGAACAGAAAGTATGAGATGGTTTTTCTTAGTCAGGTTGTTATACTTTCTCTAGTCTTCATGCTTCCGTATATAATTTTTAATTCTATTTTAGCCTCTGGTAACATGGATCAAATCATATCTAATATTTCATTTTGTGAGATGATTTTCCAACCTTTATCCATCAAATCATATGTATCTTTTAAGGATATATTCATTATATTCAATTCTTCTAATTAAGCTGGTAATGTGGATGACTATCCTCTTGCATTATGCCCAACTTTGTTAAATTTCCCATAGAAAAAATCTTACACCAAGAGTCATAATTTGTGGAAACACACTTTTTAAATTATAATTATTTAACTATAATATTTATTTTACCATTAAAATTAGATTTTTATTATTCTTATTCAATCGTTATGTATTTCTTCAGATACACCGAAAGAATAGCAAGAATTCCATTGGTAATGTTGATAGATTTTTTTGAGTTTCAACATGGATTAACATGAGTGATATTATTCATATCTTTCATATGATATTTAGAACTTTTATTTTTATTTCTGGACTTGATTTGTTTCTGATATTTTTATTTTACTAGGTCCAAGAATGAATTATAATAAAAATTATTGGGAGTAATTTGAATTGAAACATAATTTATTTATATACCCAATGTTTTATCTTCTTTCCCATGTGTTACACACATACCATTATTTATTGTTAAAGTTTGAGATATACATATATCACTTTTTTGGCCAATATTATTTAAATAACTATAAAAATAATCAAGAACATAAAATCTATTTGAACCTGAAATGTTTTTCTTATTCTGTGAATGTTAATTCACATTCATTTATGGATTTACCCACTTAATATGGGATTCCTTTTTTTCTTTTTCAATTAAAATATTATTCCAACAATCAACTTCACAATGCCAAAATCTATTATGAAAACAAGATTGACCCCCAAACCAGGATCATGTATTATTTACTACATGCTCTCCTAAATTTATAGCATAATGTTTCTGGGTCTTTTTCCACACCTATTTGGATTATTGTTGGGAAACACCACTTATACATATTATATGATCCACCATGGATATTATTATTGGAAATTATATACTTATCATCATCTATGTTTTTATAGAATTTTTATTTAATCCTATACCTTTTTTAAAAATAAATTTTGATAAAATATTACATTGAAAAATGGATAGTACATATTTCATTAAAGAGACATGGTAAATGTAATTATATGATACAACTATGTTCCTATAATGTGATAAAGGTATTTTAATAATATAATCCTTTAAAGAACGTAGGGTAGTTGTAGAAAAACACTTATTTTATTCTAATTTTTCAACATTATTCTTTTCAAAATTGGACAGTATAATTTTAAATTCAAGACTTCTCATGCTAAGGGAATTCTTTTGATCCTCACCAAATGACACTTTTTCTTCACCACCATTCGCTATTTTCTCAACACCCACATTATACAATGAAACCGTTTATTTCAATAATGAACCGAGCTCATAATTCCTTTAGATCTAATATTAAATTTATCATTCTTGAGATCCGTAAAAACATTATAAAATATATAAAATTAATGAAAACGATTCTTTTAAAAATAGCCTCAATGATATCTTTCTAATAGATGAGTATTTGAAATTCCTAAAAAGTTTCATCTCATATTTCATTATATAGATATATCGTTTTATCCTTCAATTTCACAAGTTTTGTAAGACTATTTCTTATGCCAACCATTTTGGAAAATAAATATTCTATGGAATTATATTTGTCTTATTACTATAGATTTTTATTCTAAAGAAACATGATCATTTCAATAATATAACTTATCAATCCATTAATAATATTATTCAAATGTTTTTTCAATACAAAATTAAGATAACTAGGCTACATATCATCATTACATGTTGAAAAAGCTTTATCAGAAGAATTGAAATCAAAAGATCAATTAAAACTTGTACCACATTGATAACATTAAATTGGTGGTATTTTACAATTTTATTGTTCATTATTAATAAATTTCATTCAATTATTTTCATCATGTCATTAATTTTTTATAACTATCCAAATTTTTATTTAAAATATTACATTTTTTTCCTCCATGTGTGGAAACTCAATATCTTCCTAAAATATGTAGTTTATAAAATCTATTAAAAACAATCAAGAAAAACTTTTGGGTATTTTGGGAGAATATGAAATCTAATAAGAATTTTAATACCCATGGCCATATGAACCAGTATGAAGTGGGTGAAACAATGGTTTTTTTAATTATCCTTCAATTAAATTCAAATACTTAAAATTGATAGGGTTCCTAATCCATTGAATGGTATCTCTAAATTTCACCTCATGTGTTGTTGTTGTATTAGGTAAAATTGAAAACATGTATTTACATTTTTCATCATAAAATCCAACTCCTTCCAATATTGGATACCACATACCCACATAGATATTTCACTATACCCAAAAGTGAATACAACTGGTTAAACATCCCAGTCACAATCTCTTGGAAATTTTTTAGTCACTCAAACAACTCTTCTACTCTGATTGGTTAGTCACACGAATTTAAGGACACCTTATTGTTAAAATAACAATCTGTAGGTAGAAATAATTTCTTTATATATATATATTAATATTCTACAGGAATGTTATATTCCGTTTACATATTTAATACTTTGGTATCTTCATAGAAAATTAATAAGGATCAGTACTGTTGGTCTTGAAAATCGCCTTCCAGATCTATTGTAGTATGGATACTCCTCAAGTTATTCAAAACTTGATAAGATGAAAATCACCCACTTTTAGTATAACTCGGCCTTAAATAATTCTCAAATCAATACAATAATGTATTATCTTTTAAAAATTATTCTTCCATAAGGGAAGTAAGATCCCTCAGTTTTCCTCAATAGATCATCACAACTTCAATAATAGTAGATATTCTGAATACTCTATATTAAATAAATAGAAACTGCTTCTCTACCTTTTTCTCACACTATAAAACTATAATATATATTTTTATAATAAAAATAATAATTAAAATTATGGTTTACTTTTTGTAAAATTTATATTTTCCGCCCTAATGATCCCTATACATTCTATTTTATATCACTGTGTTGAGAACATGTCCTGCGATCTCAATAATTGTTTTATAAATAATATTATCTTTAACACCCCCATGATATTTATTTCCATTTTATATAATAATAAATTCATCCATTAAAATCTCTAAATGACCTTATCATTTAAATATATAAAATATATAGATATTATCAGGATTATCTATCTAGTATTTCAACATTTGTACGTTCTTCAAATCTACACTTCATGGGGTATAAATAATACACTATAAATTTAAATAACCTATGTGGAATTTAATAAAACACAATACATAGAAATTCTCTATGTGACCCTCATCTTGAAATATATATGTAGAAAAAAAAAATGTACACAAATAAATTAACTACATTATTTTTTCTTATAAATGAATATGTTTTTCTACTCTAAAAATGGATACATAGAACTCATCTTCAAATAGCTATGTAGCACAAAAATAAAAAAACCAACATTTTTCTCTATATAGTAATAGGTTATGTTAATTATCTCTCGTCAATATTCTACATAATCCAATTCTATGAATATATACATTGCAACGTAGCTATGTGGATTCTTACATCAACATAGGAATAAAAAATTCATTCACTTTAATAAATTTTTATGCATGAAAGTGAAAATACTTGAATTTATCAATTCAATCATACTAGATCATTAAGGAACAACTTATCAGTAGATAATGCCTCTGTTCAAGAATCGGTAACTCATCCGTGGTAGTAATGAATTTTCAAGTATTTAAAAAATTATTTGGTCATAAATATCACATATAGAGTCATCCTTTATCTTTTCATCATGGGATAAAACCTAGATTTTGGAAGAATTGTTGATCATGTTTCATATCTTAGTATGATTTCCACACTCATTATTGGTAGAATAGCTATGCTCCAATGAACCGTAAAATGTGATATGAATAATATGAATCTTTATTGAATTGAAAATATAGTATTGGTTTGATTGGGGTATCCTGAATCTATAAAAACCATTTAATGATGGGTAAATAGAACCTCATCACATATTTTCCCACATTAATTTATTCCATTTTCTTATTCTCACATATCTTTTTAATTATTCTATCAACATGGTAGAATAAAGTGTTGGGGACATCTTTTGAACCCCCACTAGTACTGACCCATGTCAGCTCTCAACATCTCTATATTTCCCCACACAGTGGTTCTACTACTCAATTCACCTGTGCCTCGGTGGAAATGATTATAAATCCCCTCTATTTTGGCTTATCATGCAAGGGTAAACTCTATTTCCCACCTCCATATTGTTTTCACATGATTCTCTCGATTTGGCTGTTGGTTGGCCAATATTTTCAATACTTCATTAAAAACACTTATCCAATATTTTATATAAATAGTGCATTAAATTATCCTTTTCTACCCATCTAAAACTCTATAAATTACCAAAACAACTATCTCATAATTACACATGTAATCAATAAACATTTTAATGGCTTTCAATAGAATTAATTTTCATCATCTTCTTGGAAGAAATGTGTCATCTATAAAGACACAAGTCATCAAACTAAATATTAATTCGATAATAATCACATTTTTAATGTGGATAATTTCATAATCCTTATATCCAACAAAATAAAGTGAGTCCATAATGATTCTCTATGCATCACCACATCATCACAACTCACCAAACTAATATTAATATATCATTTCCAATAAATGAAATACTTATCTTCAATAATCTCCTCCATTGAATTTTTTTATCAATATCCTCCACCTAATAAATGTAAATTTGTGTGCCTTAATTCTTCTAATCTTATTGAAAATAAAATTTCAAATGGAAAGTGTGTTCTTTTCATTTTAATATTTCAGCTCAAAATCAACTTCTATTATTCTTTAAAATATTGAATGATATCACATGATTCCTAGAAAAAAGCCTTATATTGATCAAATCTAAGTCTATGTGGGCAAACCCAATGTAGAAAATAAGGTAGAGATATAACCAACAATGTATAAGAAATTTGAAAACTATTATACACGTGATATAATTCTCAATAATTTTAATTTATCAAATAGGGTATATAAAAATAGATTCTATAAAAATAAACATATAACAGTCATATAACCAAACAAAATATCAAATAAGTTTACTTATATGTCATGTTACTCCCACTTTTTCTATTGTTTTATCCCAAAATTCCCCAATTATGATAAAATTTAATAACATTAAGAATAAGGGATGATAGTGTTATTGTAATCCCTAAACCTCCATTTTTACTAGGTTTTCCAAAACAATTATTCATATGAAAATTATTTGGTAGCCTCCTTCCTCAGCTTTGATCCCCCTTAAAAGAAACACTCACCTTAATCATCATGGAAGGTCTCTTCAAGAATTTATTTTAAGATTTTCTAATGTGAGACAACAACAACTTGTAATTATCTTTGTGTCTATCTTGTTTTTATATCTTAAAAAACATCGCCAAGGATGATCTCAATCAATTTTTATTACTTAGAATACCAAATATATGATCATTTTAATGTAGTATCCACTAAGACCATGTTATCCATAATATGAAAATAGTTATTTGTTATTATGTACCCCACTGGGATCATTCATCACATGTAATTCCATACCCATTAAGATTAAATATTGTAAACTAAAGTTATAATGGAATAATGTGGATTTATTTCTTACACAATGTCAATAGTAAGGTTGGGATGGTTTTCCCAACCATGTTTTCTTCTTTCTATATTATTCATGATTCCACATATGATTTTTATTTCTAAATTAGTAATTGGAAGAAAGGATCTTATCACACCTACCATTTTATTTTGTGATATGGTCTAACTCACTTTAGACATCAAATCATATGAATCTCTTGATGTATTATTCATTATCTTCAAGGGTTATAATTTCCTTGTAAATGTAGTCGAACATCCTACTGAAATATGTCTATCTATATTGTATCCCCCATATATAACTTATTCAATAATTGTTCTTTAATTTGTTTAAATCCTCTCATTAAATTCATCTTCTTCTTGTGGAATGTTTATTTTACCATAAGCACTGGGTTTTTCTTAGGACACATTAATTTTTAATAACTCTCTAAATGAAATGGAAAAAAATACATTGGGAGTTTTGATAGATTTTTTTGAGTTTCTATAAGATTTCACATGATATATTTTATTCACATATTTCTCCTGAGATATAGCACTCATGTGTAACTTATTGGACATGATTTTTCTTGAATCTCTTATATATTTTATCTAAGGATGAATTATCATGAAACTTATTGGGAGAAATTTTATTTGAATCATTTTTTATGTATATATCCAAGGATTTATCGTCATTCTCATGTGGTTATTTGTTCCCATTATTTCGTGATAAATGTTTATAGGTGCATGTATAAATTTTTTGACCACTTTTGTTTCAAACATCATAGATATTATCATGGGCTTCAAATATTTTATAACCTTAAAGGTTTTTCTTAGACATTGAATTTTATTATGCCTTCTATTATGGATTTCTACCCCTTGATATGAGATTAAATTGTGATATATAATTTAATGTATTGTACCAAAAATCCATTCACAATGATCGAATATATAGGAGCACCAACATTGAGCCACAAACATTGATATTATTTTATTTTATATATGTTGTCAATAATATTATAATTTTCTTACATAATTTTAACCACCTTTTGGGATTCATATAGTGAACAACCACTTATAGATAGTATTCTATTTACCATGGATACGGTAGTTGGACATTATCCATTTGTACACGTCCATATTTGTAAAACATTTTGGTTTAAGTCTACAATTTTTCCAAAATATATTTATAAAAATTGTTATATTGAGATATTGATGGAACATATTTCTTAAAAGAATCATGGGAAAGATCATTAGATGATGCAATGATATTAATTTCATCTGATAATGTAAATTTAATAATAGAATCCTTTAAATAGAAATTTGTGGAAATAGAAACACACTTCATTGATAGTGAAGTCTCATTATTATAATTTTCAAAATTGGCCTACTAAATTTCAAATTCAAGACATATTATGTTGATGTAAATTTTTTATATTTATGAAATAAAACATTATCTTCACTGTCCTTCATCATCTTATCAACACCCATTTAATTTAATGAAAAAATTTCATTTTAAAAATGATTCAATCCCCAAGATCCTTTTGGATATAAAATCTAATTGGGAATTCCTGACTTCCATAGAATTTTTTTAATATTTTTTAATAGCATGAAATACTTCTATAAAAAAACTCTCAAATAAATATTTCCCATAAATATTTCTTCTAAATTCCTAAATTTATTAATCATATATTTCAATGATAATATTTGTGGTCTGACAATTTTCTTTCATAGGTTTTTTGTGAGTGTTTCATATTCAATCATTTTGTACAATGCCTCTTCCATGTAATTATATTCTTATTCTAGATGAAATTGTTCAATCTGAAGGAATGTGATAGTTCTAGAAAAATAACTTATCAATCATTTTGGTACATTATTTGGATATACCCTGATTTAAAACTGAATATGACACCACACCAATAGAGTTTGAACAAGATTCATTAGAAGAATCATAATCAAAATATCAATTACTATGTATACCATATTTATAACATTCAATTGGTTGTATTTATCCATATAGATTTGGATTATTATTCATCTTCTTAAATATTATTTTCTTCATATTTTTTGAGTTTTTTGAGAGATCTCAAAAAATTTATTCTCATTAGTAAAATCCATTTTCTAAATGTGAGGAAACTCAACCAATTCCTAAAATATTAACTTCATAAAATCTATTAAAATAAATAAAGAAAACGTTTAGGATATTTAGAGATAAGTTTTAATCTAATTCAACTTATAGTTCATATGTTAGATGGAACAATGGGATGGGGGGATAAATAAATGGTTTCTTTTTAATAATTATATTTCATTTAAATTGAATCTTTCAAACTTTTTAATATTCTCAATCCACCCAATGTTATCTCTCAATCTCAACTAGTTTATATTTGAACAAATTGAGAAATAAGAACACATGGACTTACAAAATTCTGTATTAATGACTAATCCTTACCATTTTGGTTATCATACCCCCCCCCCCAACATGGATTCATCACTACACACCTATGTTAATTAAACTGGGTAAACACCATAGTTACAATCTCTCAGCAATTGGATAGACACCCCAGTTTCTCTTTTACTCTGATTCATTAGACGACCCAATATAAATCCTCCAATATTCTTAAAATTATAATAAAAAGGTAGAAATATATTATTCTAATAATTGTAATCCTCCACAAAATATATGGATTCACTTTAATTGTTTTATACTTTGGGATATTGAGAATCAACTAATTATGATTAGTTACCCTGCTCTCAGAACATTGAAAACAGATTTGGTGTAGTCTAGATACTCCCAGATTTCATTAAACACTTGATCACATGAAAATAACCCTACTTTATTATTTCTCATATCTAATTTTTTATCACTTAATTTCAATAATGTATCAGTTTCTCAAAATTATTCTTCAATAATATTTTTAAGATCTCTAAATTGTTTCAAGTAAATCATCTAACCTTTGATACTAGAATATATTCTAAACATTCTCTATCATAGTAACAACAACCATTCCCCTATATTTTTCTCACACCATCAATATGAAATATATTTTTCTATAATAATAAAAATAATTTCAACAATGGTTTCTATTTTCATAAAAAAAATTCTTCCCCTCTGTGATCCATGTAAATTATCTTTTTTGTTGTAGTATAGAGAATGTGTCACATGATCTCCAAAAACAATTGATAAATAATATACTCATTAGAACCCCATGATCTTTGACAAAATTTTATAGTATAACAGAATCTTTCATTAAATTATTCAAATGGCCCAATCATTTAAATATCCATAAGAATTGGATATTATCTTGTTTATTCATATGGTGTTAAAAAGTACATAACTTTTTAAAATCCAAAATTTCTATAGTATGAACAATACACTGTTAATAGAAAACACCTATGTGGAATAAACTCAAATACCTTACATTCTACTCTTATACTTGAAGATCTATAAAAAACATATAAAAAATGTGTACTACAATGAATTGAATACATCATTTTCTTTGTCATATGACTATGTCAATATATACTAAAATTGGCATGTTTCACTCATTAGAAAGTGGCTATATAGAATAGAACAGTAAATAGTTATGTTTATTTAATTATAGAACTTTATTACATGTTTTATCTCATCTTCATTGCGCTATGTGATCCCCTTATTTGACAAAATATGTTGTATCATGGATATGTGGAATCTTATATAAAAGAAGAAAAATAAAATCATTCACATAGATTTATTTTTATGTGTGTGTGAAATTGTATGAATTTATCATTTTCATAGTACCAATTAATTTAGTCAAAATTTATCACTTGAGAGGGGCTCTATTTGAGCTTTAGAAAATCATCCATTGCAGTTACATGTGGGCATAGATTTCAAACATTCCACGGTGTATGACTATAATTCATAGAGTCAACCCTGAGATATTCTTTTCATTATGGGGTAACAGTTCGACCATAAAAGACTTCTGGATTAATGTTCAAATATTATCATGATTAACAGACTCATTAATGGAATAATAATTGTGTTCCAATGAACCTTCAGATATAGTATATAGAAGATGATGTTGTATTGAATTGAAATTATAACATTGGATTTATCATGTGGTCGTCATTTTATGTGTACCTTTAAAAAATGGGGGAACAATACTTCATATTTTGTTGTACCACATTGGTTCCATTGGTGTTCTAGAACTCCCAAATTGGCTTCTGGGGTCCATCTTATTATGAAAGTGAGTACCAGGTTCCACTACCATACCACCACTGGCACCAACCCATAGTAGCTCTACATGCCTCCATGTCACCTCATGTGGTGGTTCCACTTCTCTGTTCACTTGCACCACCATGAGAATTCCCATGAATCCCCTCTTACACTACTTTTCTTGATGGGTCAACTTTATCTCCCACCATAGTAGGGGTGTCACCTAAGTACCTCTTCAAGGTTTTTAGTTATCCCATATTATTTACAAAATATTAAAAAACACTTATCTCGTATCTTATATAAGTATTCATTCCAATTCACCTTCACTAACCATGGAGAACTATATAAATTTCTAAAATAACTACAACCTCATTTCTTATACAATCACATAAATATTTCATGATATTAAATAGAATTAATGTTCTCCATATTTTTGTAAATGATGTGTAATCTATATTAACACATGTATTGAAACTTAATATTTGTTCAAGAGCTTTCATATTTACAACATTGAGAATTTCCCAGTCATCACGTCCAATGCCATCAAGTGATTCCATGAAAATTCAATAAGCATCATCGCTTATCATAAATCTCTTAACACATATTTACACATCATTAGAAAAAAAAATTAAATTCCATAAAAAGGTTTCTTTATTTACTCCATATATTTATAGAGGACATTTCATGTAATATTTTATCTTTATAAGGATTAAAAGGAATCCTTCCAATATTTTACAAACGGTTTATTTTAAAATTTTCCAAAACTAATGTAAAAAGTATATTATTTGTAACTTATACAACATTAAAATAATTCCCCATATCTATAACCATTTTATTATATTTAGATTATCCTATAAGATTTAATGGGTTTATAAAGAAACACCTTTAATAAAATATTTTTTTTATATTTATTCTCCATTTTCATTATATCTCCAAAACATTTTATTTTATTAAAAAACCTATATTTTTTTGAACATATGTTCATATTTTATCTCTTATTAGTTTTGTGATCATTAAATTTATCTTGAAACATTAACTTTCTTAAGATCATTAGACATTAAATTTATCTTAAATATCTATATTATTATTATCATTGACATGATTATTTCCAATAAAATATATCATTTATACATATAGTGTTATACTTTGAATATTATATAATTTATTGGGTAAATATGTATATTTTGTATTTTTTAATCAGTTTAGAAATATTTTGTTAAGAAATACTATTTATGAATAAAATTCATCATTCAATTCTTGGGGATTACATTGGGAATTAGTGACTAGTGATTCCTAGATATAGATATCCCAGTAATGCATCGAAAAACCATATGAGACCAACCAGTTAGTCAAATTTATTAAATAGGTTTTTGGTGTATGCCTAGAAATCGATTAAACCATATTGGACTATTTTCTTGATGGAATGGAAATCATGATATATGATATCATGACATATAACATTAATAATTTACATCATTGAGAATTCAGTTATTACTATACATAAGATTAGTGCATTGATATTATCCATAAATGCATTTCATGATCAAGTAATTAATTAAATGGGATTGTTTTGTTATTTACCATGACATATTAATTAGTTCTTATTTATTCTCGATTTCTTCTTTTGTGAATACCCCTTATTGAGTATCTGAGATCACCCTTTATTTGTTTACTTTTCCTAATATATGAAGAGGGATATTATGAATAATATAATGGCTATGAGAATTTTTCTTATGCTATGTATTTTATATTTCTACTAAAATATGAGAAACCAATATGTATCTATTTAATTAAGACTATTAAATAGATTAGTCCTTGGATATGTCATCCCTTGTATTATATACAAATTTAATAAATTAGATACTAACTATGGGTTACTCGAGTTGTGGTTTCTACAAAATTTTACCTCATTGTTTTTCACCAAGACATAATATTACTTATGTGACAATGGTTATGGGAGAAAATAAATATTTTGTAAATAATTAAATCCGTTTTTAATCATTTATATTGATAATCCATTCTCAAAAAAAAAACATTTACATACCATGTACAAAATCATTCATCCATCCTTTTATTGATTATATGAAGTCCCTTCTTCCAAAATTAGACTATTATTATTACCCTTAACATTATATCCAATTATATTTCCATTTAAAGAAATTCATCTATACTGAACATTACTAAATCATGTAAAAGATAACAATATTTTTTTATACATTAAAAATGGTAATACTTTCTTCCCATAAAAATTTTAAATCATCATTAAATGGTGATAAATAAAAAATATATCATTTCAATATTTATTAAACAAAAATAATTAATATCATAATAACATACTTTTTCTTCATACGTATCCTTTGGGTAAATCTGTGTAAAACCCAAAAAATCTAAATGCTATGTTCAACAGCTTCCATAACATGAAACACTAAGCTTAAGAAAACATTGATATACAATAAAAATACTATTATTTAATATAACTATGGCCACCGAGATGTTAAATTGTCGGAATTTATAAGAATAAAAACATATTTAAAAATTGTATAAAGGTTTTAGATGAAGCAAGAATATTTTTAGTAAAGTCATTCTATGCTTTAGAAATAAATTTTCCATAAAACTGGTTTTATTTTTTTTCTAAATAAAAAAATATAATTAAGTTTTTTGACTTTTAGAAAATTTATTTAAAATAATGAAATTCAACTATTGAATGATAATTTCATAATTTTGTTATAGTGGGTTTTTAAATGTTTTATAAAAAGATTAATTTTTTAGGAGTAGTGAAAAATACATTTTTTATTGAAAATTGTCATTTAATTTTAATAATTCAAAAGGCAGCATTTGGATTTAAATGGTTTCATATCTAAAACTAGTTTATTTATATTATAAATAATTCACATATGGTTATTGGAATTAATTTTTTGGATTATTTTGGTTTAAAAACTCTTATCCATTAGGAAACATTTTTTCTCCAGAAAAATGTTTATGGACATGTTTTGTGAGTAATTTTTAATTTAATTATGCTAACTATGTGAATTGATTCATGATAAATCGATTCCATATTTAGAGTTTGGATGATCATATTTGTAAAAAATTTTCTTTTTTATTTTGTTTCATTGTTAATAAAAACATTTGAAAATATGTTTCATCTCTATAAGTGTAAAATGGTTAAAATATTGTTAAAAATTTAAGATAAGGATTCAGAATTTATCTAATACCACCCATTATCATATTAGATGAGAAATTTTCAAACATTTCAACAAAATTATAAAATTTATAGACACTAGTGGCCATTTTTATTTTATTGTGACATTAATGTTATTTTAATAAAATAACAAATAAAAAATGTCACTGTCTAGACTTTAATATCTCTAATTTTTTTACATAAATAGAAAAGTAAAAAAATTATTTTAAAAATATCATAAGTAATAAAATCTGCATTAATTATTATGTTCAACTAATTTCAAAGATATGTATAATATATTAGGAATTTTTTAAAGGTTCGTATTCGAATTTTATAACTATCTTGATGACTTTAAATGAAAAGTAAATGAATAGATTAATAAATCACATAAAAGATATTTTATGATAATTTTTTTGAATAATTAAAATTCAAAAAAAATATTATCTTTATCCAAGTGAATTGGTGTTATTAAATATATTAAATTTTTTCCATTTATGGGTCACTTATCCATTTATGGTATCATTCTTAATCCTTAATTTGTAAAAAAACATTGATGTTATGGTAATTTTTAAAAGGATTAATATATGCTAAAACTAAGAGATAATGGTTAAAACATAACATAAACTTGTCAAACATTTATTATATAAAATTATTTCAACTTATCCTCATCCAATATTATATAAATTTCAATTTTTAGCCACATTATTATAAAAATTTATTTATATTTATTTAATACTTTAAATAATTACAAGAGTGCACCTCCCCTCACTTATAAAAGGGAACCTTGTAATGGCACAGACCTCTCTGGTCCATTACGTTGTGAAAATGTGGTGTTTGAGGTGTTCCTTGAGGTCAAGGTGACTTCTCCCCAACACTTTTCAAAATATCCAATTCTGTGAAAAGTTGCATTTGTGAATAGTTCTATCGGTAACCTCTCTTTCCTTTTCCAAATTTCCAATTCTTTGAACAGTTCTATCAGTAACCTCTAATGGTAACCTCTCTTTCATGTGCAAAATTTCCAATTCGGTGAACACTTCCATCAATGAACATTGTTTTACCGTTGAGGTTTATGAATAGTGTTCTATCGGTGAGGTTCATGAACATAGTTCTATTGGTGAGGTTCATGAATAGTGTTATATTGGTGAGGTTCACAAACACTGTTCTATCAGTGAGGTTCATGAATAGTGTTCTATCGGTGAGGTTTAGGAACAGTGTTCTTTTTTTGAGGTTCACGAAGAGTGTTCTATCAGGGAGGTTCATGAACAGTGTTCTAACGGCGAGTTTCATGAACAGTGTTCTATCGGTGAGGTTCATGAACAGTATTCTATCGGTGAGGTTCATGAATAGTGTTTTATTAGTGAGGTTCATGAACAGTGTTCGAATAGTGAGGTTCATGAACAATGTTCTATCAGTGAGGTTTATGAATAGTTTTATATCGGTGAGGTTCATGAACAGTTTTCTAATAGTGATGTTCTAACGGTGAGGTTCATGAAAAGTGTTCTATCGGTGAGGATCATGAACAGTGTTCTATCGGTGAAGTTCATGAATAGTGTTCTGTCGGTGAGGTTCTAATGGTGAGGTTCATGAACAGTGTTCCAATGGTGAGGTTCATGCACAGTGTTCTATCAGTGAGGTTCATGAACAGTGTTTCTAGCTTCCTACAGTTTCACCCCTTTAGCATTTTCCTTTGACGTAAAATGAATTTTAAGCCTCATTTTAAGGACTCTAAGGCCAATTAAAAGGACGTAAATCCTATAATAATTATCCCTATGGATCTAGATGTTTTTACTTGGTCAAATCGCGTGGTTTAATGCAATCCACTTTTAATGGGAAATTAAGAATATCTTAAACCGCTGCTCCGTTAAATCTCATAAAGGGACAGGATATCTTCCTCAATATTTCATTCTCCTTGTTCTTTGGTGTGAGATGCCCAAACATCCCATTCCTTCTCATAGTAGTTACACAATAAAACGTTCCTCCTCGGATTGGTTCTGCTCTATTCTGATGCCACCAATCTTTATCGATCAATATTCGATATAAGGTATGTTTATCATCATTCTTTTGGTGTTCATCTTCTCATATTTATCCTTTCCATATTATAGAATGTAATATCCTTGCTTATAATAGAGTTTTATTGGGTTTTGGTTGGTACAGTCGTACTGTGGCATCCTTGGGTAGATGCAGTTGTCGCGAGAGGAGGATCATGACTCCTTGTTTGGATAAATAACGTCAAGAACTATTTGATGTAGGGGATTCATTGCTTCTCTCTTCTTTTACGTGCAATTGTATCGTTAGCATTGTTTATCCCACTATATGACAATGTAATTTACATAATAAATATTTTTACCGGATAAATAAATTGATATCGATCGTATATTATTGCCTCTTGTTTTTTTAGATAGTGTGACATCTATACTTGCTTCATATAGTTGTTCGTTCTTGATAGAAATAGGTAAAGAACATAAAATGGGATTAATTGATAATTGTTTGGATAAAGATAAAGATGCATGAAAATGAATCAGGTTCTTTTTTTGTAATTTTGATGTTAATCAAAATAGTTCATTAAGAATGTTTAATTTTATTTTTGATAGCTTACTAATTATGTTTCCCAAATTTGGAACCTATGAATAATAAATTGGTTAATTCAAGATGGTTTAAAGAAATTATTGTTTGATAATTCCTTGAAGGGTTCTAAGTTACCCTCTTGATTGTTAAAGGGCGAAGATCCCAATTGTTAAGATGTTTTTTTCCTGTGGATAGTGTTGTTATGTGATCCTAGATGGGTGTTGTGATATGTGGGGGCATGTAGGCCTTTTTTTGGTATTATATGATGCCTAGAGTGGCGAGATGTAATGGTTTTTGCATGTGGGTGTCGGGGAAGACATCAGGGATGATGGAATGGGATGGATGTGACTGTTGGATGATTGCTAATTCTTATTGGTTGTTTATCTACTTTACTTTTCCCCACTTCTCAAAGAATCTGGTCTTAATTACCATTCTTCCGAAAGAGGCGAAGACACTCGGGTTATGCCATGTCCTTTCTGTGTTTAGCTTCACAAGGGAGGATGGGTGTATGCTCTTGCTATAAGCATCAATGACTCGAGGGGTAGTACATATACTCACCGTGTTGAGCACCCTTGTGTTTAGTAGCATATAATTGTTTTCTAGAATTCATGGGAATGTGGGAAAGTAATTCTGTAGTGAATAATTGAATAAATGGTGTTAACCCATGGGGTTAGATTTTTCTGGAACATAATGATGAGGTTGTGACTTTGAAAGAACAGTAGACTTTGGGTGTGATGCTAATGAAATTTAATTTGGAATTGTTCAGGGTTAATTAATGTTGAAAGAATTAATTAACATAAAGTGGAACTGATAAAAATGGGAATGAAGTAATCTAATAAATATCTTTAAATGGTGGTGTGCTTATAGGATACCTAGTCATAGAAGAAGAAGCCCGGAGTCTAAGAGGCGTTAGCTGTAGTTGTGTCTAAGACTATGTTATTCCCATAGTGTGCTTTTGAGATATAGTATATCTTGTACTTTTTTTGTTTCTATATGCAACTCCACCCAGTCAGTAAGGGAAACTGACCACCCTGGGATTCTGATCCCTAGGGGGGGTGTTTTCCCCAACATTCTGATGGGGGGATGGATGGTTGACTACCCCCTTTGGCCCCGCTCTCTTCTATTTGTAGTTACTTGTGCTGGAAGGAACATGGATTATATTTCCCCATATATTTGTGTAGAGGGTTGTAATGTCTTGGGGTTATTCACAGACATATATTATGGATATATTTTTCTATGGAATACTATAGGTGTAACGTGTATAGGTTTTGATGGCTTGAGGAACCTCACTCGGTGTATGGGTTGTAATGGATTGAGGTATAATACCCGACATATGATACATGTTATGCGAGCTGTGGTGGCTCCCAGAAATTACCTGGTTACATTTGTGTGTGGACCTGGTGGTTTTGTTGCAGGAGGTTCTTATTATGGTGCTTCTCCTAGGTTTCTACAGGCAAGACTTTTTAGAGAGAGATGCTTAGGACGTACGACGTTGGGGAAAAGTAGAAAACCAGTGGGGAAGTAGTAGTGGGGTACCCTTGATATTCTTTATTATATGATATATTCTTGTGTGCGTTACTTAGTTAGAGTAGCCATAGTGACGCTGGGAACTTAGTATACCTGTTTTGCTGACGAGTTAATTTCACTTGTTGTTCAATGTGCTTTAGCATACTTTATTTACTTTTTCATGAGAGGCTTAATGGAGGATCCTACTGAGTATACTGTTATACTCACCCTATGTATATACAAACTATTTTTCAGGTCACTTGGAGTAGGTTGTAGGTCAAGATGGTTTTTACAAGCTTTGGGTTGCACGAGCTGTTCAGGCTTGTGGTTGCTACTATTTTTACTTTATTTTTGGGTACATGTGGTTTTCCCCTTCCAGTTGTTGTACTTTTTCATAACATTTCATATGTGCACTACGGTTTTCTTTTTATATTCCAGATCTGAGTTAGAGTTTTTTGGTGTCTTTCTTATCTCTCTTCCGCATGTGTTCTCTTAGAGGTTAATTCCTCCCAATTGTGTGTTTACTATACCCTCGATGCTACTCCCTAACCCGGGGCCTACTGGAGGCAGGACTCGGGGGGTCATCATCTCCTTTATCGCATTTTCAGCATAGGAAGGGTACACTCTGTGGGGAGGGGGTCATGAAAAAGTGGTATCAGAGGTCTTCTTGAGGGATATGATAGAGTTTGGTGTTAGGCACAAGCGAGGTTGCATGGGTTGGTAGGGAAAAAGTGTAATTCATGTTTAACAAGTGATGTAAACATAGGAGACAAGCTGAGACATAGCCATTTAGTGCCCCATATGATCTGATGTACGGACCATTAAGTTTACAATGGATACTAAACAAGGTGATAGTAGTTGCAGGGTAGAGGCCTAGGAAAGGATCATGCATCATTATTTTTTGTGCATGTGTTTGAATGGGTAGACCTTGGGATAGGTTAACCTAAAATCAATAAAAGAAAACAATTAATTAATTAATGTTGAGTCTTCCATATTTCAGTTTTAGTAACTCTAACGGTTTTTTATCATATAGTTATGGCTCTAGGTCAACATCCTCATCAGGTTTGTGGAGAAAATGTCCAGTAGGTTGTTCATGAATATCACCGCATGGTAGAGGTTGACAACGAAGACACTTCGAGGAAGACACTCTGAGAGTTTCAGTGCTAGAGTATGCAGAAGTACGAGGGCTCTGTTTCATATGAAGTCATAGAAGATTGATAAGAGGAGGCCGAGATCGGATTCAGTTCGATCTGTGCTAGGTAGTAGCACTGGGTGTCCTTGGTTATGAATGTGTTGCGTGGAGCAGCGAGGCAATGGTGGTTCTTGTTCATCAGGGATCGCGAGGAGTCATCGATCTCATGGGAGTAGTTCTGAGACAAGTTTTATGTCGAGTTTATTTCTTCAAATCTGAAGGTGTCCAGTACCCATGAGCTTCTTACCCTTTTACAGGGGAGCTCCAATGTTCTAGAGTTTGGAATCCTTTTCAGCAACCTTTTACAATATGCTTTGGACCTGTTTCCAAATGAGGAGGCCAGGGCGAGATATTTCGAGGAGGCTTTGCATCCATAGATATAGCACTAGGTAACCCCATTTATGCTGAAGACATATCTTGAGGTGCTGGTGAGGGAATAGATTTTCAATAGTACTTTGGCCAGGACCGGATTATCATGAGAGGGGAATCATCATGATTAATCATGAAGCAGAGTTGTGGTCCGGGGTTCCTGGTTTTCAGGGAAGAAGAGTTTTCGTTCAACTGGGGGTAGGCCCCAGCCCTTCACATCTTGTTTCTCTAGAGGCAACAACTCTGAGGCCTATGCCAAGGGAGCATGTTCTTGTTTTTCTTGTGGTGGTCATTGTCATTAGCAGTGGGAGTGCTCAACATTTTAGATATGTCATCATGAACCAAGTGTTATGCTCCAAGTTCCTCTGTTGAGGTAGTTCCAGCCAAGGAAACAACAGGAGTAGGTTGCACTAGCTTTAGATCAGCAGATGGTAGATGGGGCAGGTAGAGGAAAACCCCATGACGCTCCCCATCCTTTGAGATAAAAGCGCAGTCGTGGTGGGGGTCGTCATTAGGGTCAAAGAGGCTATAGAGGAGGTCGTGGTCAGCTTCATGCTCAAGCATTTCCTACTCCAGGTGATCCAAACATCGTTTGAGGTACCCTTTGCTTGTTTTCTACCTTGGTGTCTGCCTTATTTGACTCAGGAGTGACACACTCCTTCATATCACCTACCCTTTTACATGTTGTGGTACTTGAGGTAGAGAGGCTTACACTTCCCTTGGTGTTGACTTCACCAGTTGGAGGTCGACCTGAATTGTTTGATGTATGTAGAGACATTGTGCTAGTGTTGGGGAAACACCGCTCTTCGGGAGATTTCCTATGTTTAAGAATACAACCATATGATGTCATCCTCTTAATGTATTGGTTATATTTGGTGCAGGCAATCATGGATTACTTCATGAAGAAGGTCGTTTTCATTAGTGTGGATGGAGAGACAGTGGAGTTTTTTGGTGAGAGAGATCCTCAGATGGGTCATAAGAATGATCCATCCTTATCATCCATGATGGCTGTGATGATATTGAATTCATCGTAGGTTCAGTAGTTTGTGTTTCCTAGGGTCATAGAGGAGTACCCTGATGTCTTTCCAGAAGAGGTTGTAACATTTCACCCTCGATGAGAGATCGAGTTTGGGTTGGAACTATAACCAGGAGAGTCTCTTATCTCTATGTCTCCATATAGGATAGCCCCTAAAAAGTTACGAGAGCTACGTATACAGCTTGATGGTATGTTACAGTGTGGTTTTGTTCGGCCAAGTGTGTCTCTATGGGGTGCACCATTTTTGTACATGAAGAAGGATGATAGCAGTTTACGGTTGTGTGTCGATTATCATCACTTAAACAAAGTGACAATAATGAATCTATATCCTCTTCTGTGGATTGATGATTTATTCTTTTAATGAAACGGGTGCAAGTTGGTTCTCAAAGATAGACTTGTGGTTCGGATATCATCATATGCATGTGAAGGATGAGGATATCCCAAAGACTACTTTTTTTTTATCGTCATGGGAATTATGAGTTCATTGTAATGTCATTTGGCATGATTAATGCTCCATCTGTATACATTGGATTGATGAATGTTGTGTTTCATGAGTTCCTGGGCAATTTGGTGGTAGTTTTCATCGACGACACCCTTATGTACTCCACATCTGAGGAGGATCATGAAAATCATCTACATGCTGTTTTGGGAGTTCTTCGTTAATATAAGTTGTATAGGAAGTGTTCAAAGTGAGAGTTTTGGGCTCAAGAAGTACGTTTCTTGGGTAATGTTGTGTCCCAACAGGGATTAGCTTTGGATCCATCGAAGATAGAAGCAATTGTGTATTGGGCAACCCCCAAGACAGTGTCCGAGGTGAAAAGATTCTTTGGTCTTCCAGGCTACTACAGGAGGTTCGTAGCCAATTTATCATGAGTTCGTACTCATCTGATAGCTTTGACTAGGAAAGATCAGGCATTCATATGGATTGATCAGTGTCAGGCAGCATTCGAGTATATAAAGGTGAAGTTAGTAAGTTCTCCAGTTCATTGTCTTCTAGTTGAGGGAGTTCAGTTTGATTTTTTCTACAATGATTCACATCTGGGGTTAGGATGTGTTCTCATGCAGTAGAGGTCAGTTACTTTTTATGGTTCTCGGCAGTTGCGTCCCCATGAACGTAACTATGTCACCCATGATCTTGAGTTGGCAGTTGTGGTGTTTTCTCTAAAGTTGTGGAGAAATTACCTCATTTGTGAGCGCTTTGTGGTTTTCACCGATCATAAGAGTTTGAGGTATTTTTTCTCCTAGTGTGACTTGAACGTATGACAGTGTCAGCGAATGGAGTTCTTATAGGAATATGACTTCGAAATATCATATACACCTGGAAAAGAGAATAGTGTAGCTGATGCAGAGAGTCAAAAGTCATGTAGTGATGCTATGCATGAATCTGGTGATTCCTGGAGAGTAATGGAAGAACTGTCAGCATTTAATATTGATATGGGTGAAGTTGGGGGTATAGTTTGTCTTTTTCAGATGATGGAATATTCATCTCTGATGCCGAAGGTATAATAGTAATAGTTGGGGGATCTAGAGGTGGAGGTATAGAGATACCGAGTTGTTTGTGGTGAGGCCCTTAATGGTTGGTCAGAGGATGAACAACACCGAGTGTTGTATCACAGAATGATTTTTGTTCCTTTGAAAATGCGTGATATGGTTCTTAGAGAGTTCCATAGTTCTCTTTTTGAAGTGCATCCTCTCTTGAAAAAGATGTACCGATCCTTGAGGAGTTAGTTTTTTTGTCCTAAGCTAAAGCGTGTAGTTGTAGATTTTGTGTCTCGATGTTTGGTCTTCTAGAAGGTGAAGGCAAAACATTGTGTCCCTGGTGGTCAACTACATCCATTAGAGATTCCTCAGTGGATGTGGGAGGAAATATCAATGTAATTTGTTATGGGTTTACCTCAAGCTCTAGAAGGACATGATGATATTTGGGTGGTAGTGTATCATTTAACAGAATCAGCTAACGTCATAGCGATCAAGGAGTCGAGGTTAGTGGAATTTTTGTCGAGGCAGTATCCAGGGGAGGTGGCGAGACTTCATGGAGTCCCAAGGACAATCATTTCTGATCGGGATAGTTGTTATACCTTTAGGGTGTGGAGAGGTCTCCAACATGCTTTTGATTCTCAACTATGCCTTAGTATTGATTTTCATCCTCAAACAGATGGTTGGATAGAGCGGACCATCCAGACTCTTGAAGACATGTTGTGCTCTTTTGTTCTTGATTTTGGGGGTTTTTGGACGAAGAACATACCCTTGGTGGAGTTCTCATAAAATAATAGTTTTCACTCCACCATCGATATGGTGCCGTTTGAAGCCTTGTATGGCTGGCCTTATCATTCTCCATTGTGCTAGACTGGGGTCGGAGAGTCAGCAATTCTTGGACCAGAAATAGTGCAGAATAAAATAGAGATGGTTCAGGTGATTCGTGAGAGGATGAAGATAGCGCAAGATCGTCAGAAATCATATGTTGGTCAAATAAGGAGACCCTTAGAGTTTAATGTTGGGGATCATGTGTTTCTGAAGGTGACTCACTGTCATGGGAAGCGAAGGTTTGGTAGTGGGAGTAAGATTTCTCCCCGATTTGTTAGGACTTTAGAGGTGTTATCTCATGTTGGAGTTATGGCGTATCAAGTATCACTTCCCCCACAGCTAAGTCGGATACATGATGTTTTCCATGTATCACATCTCTGTCGTTATCTTCATGATGACTCTCACATCATCGATTGGGGAGAGATCGATGTTGATGATGATGCAACCTTTGAGGAGCGAGCTTTGGAGATTCAAGACCACAAGGAGAAGGTGTTGGGAGGGTGTTCTATTCCCTTGTTTCATGTCTTATGGAGACACAGTGGAATGGAGGAGAGTTCCTGGGAACGTGAGTCACAGGTACGTTCTCAGTACCTAGAGTTGTTTTATGTTTAACTCTTTTCATGTAACAATGTCCCCTTTGTGGTTAAAACTTTCATGTTTTTATTATGAATTTATTTTCTTGCTTTTGTGGCTTTCTATTTTTTAGAGGTATCTCGATGGGTGGTTGTTCGGACCCTGTTTTCTTTTTCTTTAAGTGGGATTTGAATTCTTGAGGACGAGAATGTTTTTGAGAGGTATCTGATGTAATGGCTCGGACCTCTCTAGTCCATTACTTTGTGAAAATGTAGTATTTGAGGTGATCTGGGAGGTCAAGGTGACTTATCCCCAACACTTTTCCAAATTTCCAATTCTGTGAACAGTTCCACCAGTGAACAGTTCTATCGGTAACCTCTAACGGTAACCTATCATTCCTTTGCCAAATTTTCAATTCCTTGAATAGTTCCATCAGTGAATAATTCTATCGGTATCCTCTATTGGTAACCACTCTTTCATTTGCCCAATTTCCAACTCTGTGAATAGTTTTATCAGTGAATAGTGTTCTATCGGTGAGGTTCATGAATGGTGTTCTATCGATGAGGTTTATTAACTGTGTTCTATCGGTGAGGTTCATGAACAGTGTTCTATCGGTGAGGTTCATGAACAGTGTTCTATCGGTGAGGCTCATGAAAAGTGTTCTATCAGAGAGGTTCATGAACACTGTTCTATTGGTGATGTTTATGAACTGTGTTCTATCGGTCAGGTTCACGAAGAGTGCTCTATCTGTGAGGTTCATGAATAATGTTCTATCAGTGAGGTTCATGAGTAGTGTTCTATTAGTGAGCTTCATGAACTGTGTTCTAACAGTGAGGTTCATGAATAGTGTTCTATCGGTGAGGTTCATGAATAGTGTTCTATCAGTGAGGTTAACGAACAGTGTTCTAACGGTGAGGTATAGGAACAATGTTCTATTGGTGAGGTTCATGAACAATGTTCTATCGACGAGGTTCAAGAATATTGTTCTATCAGTGAGGTTCATGAACAGTGTTCTATCAGTGAGGTTTTAATAGTGAGGTTCATGAACAGTGTTGTATCGGTGAGGTTCATGAACAGTGTTCTATTGGTGAGGATTTAACGGTGAGGTTCATGAACATTGTTATAACAGTGAGGTTCATGAACAATGTTCTAACGGTGAGGTTCATGAATAGTGTTCTATCGATGAGGTTCATGAACAGTGTTTCTAGCATCCTACAGTTTCACACCTTTAGAATTTTCCTTTTACGTAAAATGCCTTTAAAGCCTAGTTTTAAGGACTCTAAGGCCATTTCAAAGGCCATAACTCATATATTAATTATTCCTATGGATCGGGATGTTTTTACTTGGTAAAACCACATGTCTTAATGTGATCTGCTTTTAATAGAAAATTAAGCGTATCTGAAACGTCCACTCCGTTAAATATTATAAAGGGATTGGATATGTTCCTCCCTAATTATTTCTCCTTGTTCTCGAGTGTGATATGCTTGAACATCCCATTCATTCTCATAGGAGTGGCACAATCAAACTTTCCTCCTCGAATTGGTTCCACTATGTTTTGATGCAACCAAGCTGTATCCATCAATCTTCAATATAAGGTATGTTTATCATCATTATTTTGATGTTCATCTTCTTCTATTTATCTCTTCCATATTATAGAATGAAATATCCTTACCTCTAATGTAGTTTTCTTAGTGTTTGGTTGGTTCGGTCGTACTGTGTCACCCTTGGGTGGATGCAGTTGTCGCGAGTGGAGGATCGGGACTCGTTGTGTGGATAAAGAACATCAAGAACTGTTTGAGGTAGGGGATTCATTGCTTATCTCTTCTTTTATGTGTAGCTATATCGTTAGAATGTTTAATCCCACTGGATTCCAATGGAGTTGACATAATTAATATTTTAACTGGATAAATAGATTGATATCGATCGTATGTTATTGCCTCTTGTTTTTCTAGATAGTGTGATATTAATGATTTCTTCGTATAGTTGTTCATTCTTGATAAAAATTGGAAAAGAACATAAACCAGAATTAATTGATAATTATTTGGCTAAAGATAAATAGGTATGTAAATGAATATCATTCTTCTTATTGTAATTTTGATGATAATAATGATGGTGCACTAAGCATGTTTAATTTTATTTTTAATAACTTGCGGATTATGTTTCCCGAATTTGGAACCAGTGAATAATAAATCATTTAATTCAAGATGGATTAAATAATTGATTGTTTGATAATTCCTTGAATGGTTTTGAGTTACCCTCTTTATTTTTAAATGGACAAGTGCACAATTTTTAAGATGTTTGTTTTCCTACTTCTTGTGTTGTGATGTGATCCAGGATTGGTGTTGTGATATGTGGGGGCATGGAGGCCTTTTCGTTATGGCAGCAGATGATGCCTAGAGTGGCGAGATGGATCAGTTTCTGTATGTGGGTGTTGGGGAGGACACCCAGGATGATGGAATGGGATGGATGTGACTGTTGGATTCTTGCTGATTCTTATTGGTTTTTTATCTACTTTACTTTTACCCACAACTCAAGGTAGCTGGTCTTACTTACCATTCTTCTGAAAGAGGCAAAGACATGTGAGGTATGCCACATGCTTTCTGTGTGTAAATTATCAAGGGAGGATGGGTGTGTGCTCTTGATATAAGCGGCAAAGACTCAGCGGGTAGTACATCTACTCACCGTGTTGAGCCCCCTTGCGTTTAGTAGCATAGAATGTCTTTCTAGAATTTCTGGGAATGTGGGAAAGTAATTATGTAATGAATAATTTAATAAATGTTGTTAACCCACGGGGTTGGAGTTTGCAGGAACATAATGATGAGGTAGTAATTTTGACGGAACAGTGGACTTTGGGTGTGATGCTAATGAAATTTAATGTGGATTTTTTCATACTTAATTAATGATTAAATAATTAATTAATGTAAAGTAGAACTGATAAAAAAAGTAATGAAGTAATCTAATAAAGCTCTTTAAATTGTTGCGTGCTTATAGGACACCTAGTCTTAGAAGTAGCAGCCCAGAGTCTGAGAGACGTTAGCTGTAGTTGTGTCTAAGACTAGGTTATTCCCATAGTGTGGTTGTGAGATAGAGTATATTCTGAACTTATTTGTGTTTCTATACGCTACTCCACCTAGTCATTAAGGACAACTGACACCCCGGGGATTCTGAGACCTAGGGGGTGTTTTAACCAACTTACCGGTGGGAGGATGGATGGATGACTACCCCCTTTTTCCCCGCTATCTTCTCTTGGTAGTTAATTGTGCTGGCAGGCACATTGGTTAGTTTTAGCCATATATGTGTGTAGAGGGTTGTAATGGATTGTGGTTATTCACACACATATATTATGGATATCGTTTTCTATGTACTAAAATATGTTTAATGTGTATAGGATGTTATGTCTTGGGGATCCCTACCCGGTGTATGGGTTGTAATGGCTTGAGGTATAATACCTGGCATATGATACACATTATGAGAGCTCTTGTGGCTCCTGAAAACTACTTCGTTACTTTGGTATATGGATGTGGTGGTTTTGTTGCATAAGGTTCATATTGTGGTGCTTCGCGCAGGTGTCTACATGCAATCCTTTTTGGAGAGAGATTCTAATAATGTACGACATTGGGGAATAACAGCAAACCCGTTGGGAAGTAGTAGCGGGGTACCATTCATATTCTTTATTATATGATATATTCTTTCATGTGTTACTTGGTGAGAGTAGCCATGGTGAGGCTGGGAACTTAGTATACCTGTTTAGGTGACGAGTTAGTTTCACTTGTTGTACACTGTTCTTTAGCATGCTCTCTTTACTTTTTCATGAGGGGCTTCGGGGAGGATCCTACTGAGTATACAGTTATACTCACACTATGTATATAAAAATTGTTTTTTAGGTCACTTGGAGAAGGTTGGAGATCAATCTAGTTTTTACTATATTTGGGTTTCAGGAGCTATTTGGGCTTGTGGTTACTGTTGTTTTTACTTTCTTCATTGTACTTGCAGTTTTCCCCATCCAGTTGTAGTACTTTTTCCTTACATTTCATATGTGCACTTGGGTTTTCTTTTATATTCCAGTTCTGAGTTGGAGTTGGTTGGTGTTTATCTTATCTCTCTCTTCTGCGTATGTTCTCTAAAAAGGGTAATGCCTCCCATTTGTGTGTTTAATATACCCTCGATTCTAGTCGCCAACCTGGGGCCTACTGGAGGTAGCACTTGGGGGTAATTATATCCCTTCTCACATTGTCAGACCAGGAGGGGTACACTTTGTGTGGAGGGGGTCGTGAAAACCCTCTTCTCTTGTATTACTCACACATTTTTAGACTTCTATCATGGAAAATCCATACCATATTACACTCCAAGATTCCTTCACCACATCCTATATATTATTATATTTCCAAAAAACCATCCATTCAAAGATTATTGTGTAAGCCAAAATAGATTTATTAACAAAAAAGGTATAACTCATAACTGATGATTTTCAATTTTATTTCTTCTTATACCTCCTATAATTATATTTTATCTCTCATTAAAAAATGAGTTAATTATATTAAATATAATTAATTGTTATTATTATTATATAAAAAAATTATCCACCTTCTTTTTATCCAGTAGTAATCGAAAACATCGATCATGCGTGCGTACAGATTACCAACTCCACGTAGTGGTGTAATTCATTATTCTTAATAACTTTAATTATATGGAAATAATTATGGATTTAATAAATATATATTTCATTTAAGATTTTATGATTTTTTTATTTATAAATTTTTATTTTCCTTTAAATTTTCTTATCCTTCAAAAAATGGAGACATCGGTCATTGATATTTATGACATACAATCTCTCTAAATTTTTTAATTCCTTATTCTATATCTACCGATTATGGATGAATATATATATATTGAATATTTATTATTTTTATATCATGGTTAAAATTAATGATATGATGGAACCATTATCAATGTAAAATGATTGAAAATGAATAACTAAAACGTCCATCACCAAGAAATAGGGCTTTTAGTAAAGAATTATTGATAAATGGGTTTAGAAATGTTATAAGTGGAAGATATACGCTATTATAAGTATTTATATATTTTTATAAATAATTATAATAAATTTATATTTATTTTACAGGTTGTTATATTTTTTTTAAGAAATACGAGCTTCAGGTAGGGGTTAATTTCAAAATCTCTTCGATATTCAACATTTTTTAGGATTAAGACATCACTGGGGGAATAATATGATATTTATATATAAAAAATAATATATTTTATTCTTATATATTTATTTCTATAAATTAAATTTTTTCCTTCCATTTTTCCCTATCATGTACTCAAAATACCAAAATAATGTTTTAAGGAAAAATGACCTTGTAATTATTTTAGATGGGAATCTTTTTCATCCATATCTACATTTTAATTAAAAAATCATGAAATGCTTTACATTTTTCTAATGATTTATTAAATTCAATCTTATACATTTTTTACTTTTCAAAAAATGGTTTATAATAAATATTCTCATTTTTTCCAAATAATGAACCTTTTATGGATGGTGTGAATGAGATATCATTTTTATGAGACACTGTATGAATGAATTCTACAACGATACTGACTAATATATTCTTTTAAGATTCATTTAAAATTATCAATGACTATTTTCAATGAAATAATTTTAGACAAGATTTTTGAAATTTTGAAAATTTAAATAATTTATTTTAGAAATGAAAATTTCATTTTCCTCTAGAAATATCCTAGTGATATTTTAAAAGAATTCTAATCCATGTAAAGATCATTTGATGATTATTATTATTTAATGTGGTTATAATATAATTATACCATAAAAAATTATCTCGATGGTTTATGATCAGTTTTACTAGGGAAATTATTAACATTACACATTTAGTTTTTCTAATAAGTATAATTGTTGAGTAAAAGGCATGTTGGTAATTTTATATTATTTATTCATGTGATGAATGAAATGGAATAGTTATGTGTCAGGTGGGGAATAGAATTACATAGCCCCTTGATCCATTAATAGGCCTCATAAGATAGAATAAGTTGGTTATTTTTCTGAATCCTTACCTTTTTATGTAATATGTCTTGGTATGAGGCCTAGACCTTAAGATTAAGATGTCTGACATCATGAATTCCCTCATTATGAAATAACTTTTTTATTTCCATGTGATTTTATTAATTTTTATGATATCTATATATAATTGTTAATCTTATGTGATTATTTATATGACATTATTGGATCATTATTTATTTCTTCTATTTTATCCATGCATTACCTTTTCTATATTAGCTTATTTTGTATGCATACCCTTACTGAGAATATTAGCTCACCCCTTTCTTATTTTTATGTTCTAAAAGATCTTGGTATATTTATAATGAATGATACGTAATTATATGATAGAGATAATAATGATATTCTCAAATAAAATATAGTGTCTTATTTCATGTTCTCGAATGTAATGTGAGATAAGAGTATGTATCTAATTTACCGAGTCTACTAAACTACTCTGTTTTTTGGGATGTGATCTCTTCTATCTAGTGCCAATATAATAAAGTAACCACTAAATTTTTTATTCTAGTGTCATGTTAATTATAGTTGGGGTTAGAGAAACATTATTAGAAACCTTTGGAACTAGATTTAGAAAAACATATATCAGAAAAAACTAACCCTTTGATTGAATTTGAGGATAATTATTTGTTTATTATAATGTCCAAATGTTTTCATAGGGTGGAGATTTTGTGTTTTTACTATTAATACATCCTTTTCTTAATACTGCAAGTATATTTGGATTTGGTTCATATGCATGTATGGGTAATGATGCTATAAATATTAGGTTGAATATATCTCAACCACCATTTTGGTGCATGATGAATGATCCATTACTATGCCCCTTGTTTGAAACTCTTGTGGGATAATCTGAGGTTAGTTTAAAATTTATTTATAAACCATAATGAAATATTTTAAAATATTTTTATATTTTGAGAGTATTACCAAAGTAACAAGCCTTATTATTTTGACATTATTTATGAATAAATTTCAAATTTGTGTTAAGTGTTTCATTAGTTTCAAAATTATACATTGTGATTCAAAATGATATGTTATAATCTAGTGCATTTCATTTTTTAGAAATCTAAACTAGAATAAGGAATGGAAAACATTTCGACGACTATGATTAATGTATGGATTTATCTCCTAATTAAGTTAACATTTTTTATGTTGTATCATAGTAGATAATAGTTTTATTGTCGTAGTTGACTCAGGTTATGACTGTTAACCTTGCTCATATGAAATAACTTATTACACCACTACATGATTCACTAATTCTATACCACTTCATTTAACATAATTATACATCATTTAATGGAACTACAAATCCAATAATACCATAAGAATGAATCAAATCCCCCAAAAAGGATATTTCTAAATTTAAGAAGTGTTGAAAGTGAGATAGTTATTCTGGAAAAGTATTTTTTTTAATGAAATATGCTGATCATTGGTAATCATTGATTCAAAATGAAAATAAGGAAGAGGAGATAGATGGATTATATGAAATATTTTTAAATTATAATTCTTCAAAAAAATTATCTTATCATGAGAAATGACTACATATAGAAAGGAAATTTCTCAATGTAATGTAGAAAAAATGGGGCGTTTTTGTTGAGTATGATATAGAATTTAAAATACTAGTAAGGA
Organism: Viscum album; assembly: GCA_963277665.1. Lineage (NCBI taxonomy): Eukaryota > Viridiplantae > Streptophyta > Magnoliopsida > Santalales > Viscaceae > Viscum > Viscum album. The sequence goes on along the minus strand of OY728123.1, from coordinate 26,804,370 downwards.
TTTTATAAACTATATATCTAATCCAGAGAGTAATATTGACTATTTATTTTATGGTGTTAATCCAAGCCTCCAAACGTCACTAGTCTCCCAAATGTTTTCATCACATGATGATATGGTATCATGTTCCATCGAGTCAGAGAAATAATTATCCAAGTCATATATTTCAAGATTAAATAAATATAAGAAGAGGAATAATGAGAACCAAGAAAAAATAAATAAGGTGAAATGGAATAATTGAAAAATAGAATTTCTCCACATGTGATAATTATGGAAATAAAATCCCAGGTAATATATTTAAGGGAGATGGATCTTGTTTTGAGTCTAGAGTAAATGGTCATCAAACAAGTGAGTATAAGGGAAAGAAAGAATACACCAGTGTCCATTGTTTTAACTATACGAATATGGGTAAATATGGTAATAAAATCTCTATGAGTCTAAATAATTTACCTGAGAAAAGGATAAGGGGTCAAGATAAATTCTATAAAATTACCACACTAAAAGTTGAAACCCCTTAAGTTATGATAAAATGTACTCTGATCATAAAATCATATATTATTTGATCCCATATCAATGCCATATATTATATTTTTCATAGATAATTAATCATCCCTTGATACTCTTGGGAAAGAATTATTAATCAAGGAACCTATTAGGAATCTGGTTATTGGGATATTTTTATTAAGTTGAACTTCCAAAAACTAATTTTTACATGGTTGTAATTATTATGTTCGGATATAAAATAATATTTTTTATTATTTTTTATTTTAGTTCTTAGGATTAAATAATTGGTATATGATTTATTAGAAAAATATAGGAATATGATATTTAATTAAAAAAGATATGTCATTTTACCTTCATTTCTAAAGAATTGATGATATTTTAACCCCTAAGTGATTTATGGATTTGTGGTCACTAACATAATCATAAAAATATTATCTAAAACTCTCAATTAGTCATTGGACATTATTTTTCTCCTCAATTTATTTTCCTCCAATTTTATCCTTATTTGAGAACCTGATTAGGTGTAATTTCATGTAAATTATATGCTTCCCACTTCTCTTTTTCAAAGGATTTTTATTATCCCTCTATATGATGTGTGTTTACAACAATGTTATTTTCAAATGGTGAAATTTTGATAAATTAGATAAAATTTTAGGGGATCAATTAATTTAAGGGGGTAGAATGTAACACCCTAAAAATTTATAATACTATACTTGATAGATTCCTTAGTAATCATCATCATGCAATAAGAAAAATGTGACATTTTATGAATATATAATTCTTTAATGAAATAGTTATCACCTACTCCTTAAATTGGATGAATTAATTATAATAACCACATTTTAATAAAAACAATAAATTCTTTAGATGAATCATGTATTTTTTAGGAAAATATTTACATGATTTAAAAATACATTTTTACTAAAAATTGTTTTTATTATTGTTTGTGAACAAATCATATAATTAATATACACAAATTTTATAACATTTATTGAAAAAAATAACCTCATTTATTAAATAACCATTTTATAATTTTAATAGAGTGAATGTTTTATTATTTTCATAAGAAATGGATTTTTTTATAAATAGTGAAGAATATTTATTTTTATTGAAAAATCTATTTTTTTAAAAAAGTTATAAATTTAAGTTTTGTTATAAATGGGTTTAAAGTTAGAACATATTCATGAATATTATTAATAATATTATTAAGATAATTTTAATTAATTTTTAATTTTATTTGGGTATAATTAATTTTATACTTCAGAAAACTTTTTTTTCTTGAAAACTTATTTTATTTTAATTTTTTGGGTTTAATTTTAAATTATATTTTGAAAAATATATAAATAAAATATTTAAAATGGAATACATATTTAAAATTTGTATAATATTTTTTTGAATAGTTCTCTTTTATGTTTGTTTCTTTATAATAATAACCATACTAAATGTTTTTCTTCTTGGTAAGGGTAAAATGGTAAATTTTAATTTAAACATTGGGATAAGGATTTCAAATTTCTATAACACATGCCACTATACTATTGGATGATTTTATTCACTTTATTTCCATCAAATTCAAATATATATGGAAACTCTTTTTCTTTATTCAATTATTATGACCTTTATATTATTTTAAGCAAAAATAAATAAAAATGTCACTCTCTTGACATTAATATCAATAACAATATTACATAAGGATAAAGGTGAATAAGTTCGGTTATAAATTTTTATTTCATTTATAAATTAATTTTTTTGGTCTTGGTAATTTGTGTTTACTATTCATTTATTGAATAATTACATTAAATTATTTCATAATGCCAACAGAGTGTTTATTCAATAAATTGAAAAATAAAATAAATGTTTTTAAAAATAATAACGTATTACAATTTTGATGAATTATTATGTTCCAAAAAAATTTAGATAAATAAAACATATTAGGGATATCTTAAATGTTAATTTTCAAAATAGATAACTATCTTGATGACTTCAAAGTCTTTTTAAATGAATAGTTCCAAAAATGACATTAATGATATTTTATAATAAACAATATTTTTTTAGATTACTAAAAAATCATAAAAAATATATCATAGACCAGTTGAATGGTATATGGTCTAAAATATAATTCAGTATCACATTATTTGTCACTTATACTTTTATATTATGATTCTTAACCCTTAAATAGTAAAAAAACATTGTATCATGGTAATTTTTAAAAGGATAATGGGGTTAAAACTAAGATATATGGTAAAAAACATCACATTAACTTATATAAATTTTATTTTTTCATTGAATTTATACATATAATCATCATATATTTGATATGTTTTAATTTTTAGTTTATTTATTATAAAATTTACTTTCCTTTAATTTAATACTTTATGTAATTCCAAGAGAACCCCTCCCCTAACTTAAAATAATTCACCTATTATACTCGCTTCATCACACATTTTGACCCTTATAGATCAGCCAATACATACCATAATAACCTAATATATTTATTTACCATATTTAAGATATTCTATTCTTTCAAAAATATCATCCCCCATGGAAAAATGTGTAATTTAAAAGAGGTTTCTCAACGAACTATCATAACTATTAATCAAGCATTTTTAACTTTATTGATTATTATACCTTCTCTAAATCCATGGTATTCACTCTAAAATAATAAAATTTGTATGTTAAATATACTGGATTTTTAGTATGATTATGTAAAAACCATTATTATATTTTTTTTCCATCTAAAGGAAAGTCAAAAAATTTTCCACCCTTAATTATGTCTTATCATCTCCACATAGTAGTACAATTCGTTTTTCATCACCATTTTACTTGGATGGTTATAATTAAGGATTTCATAAAAATATATATCATATATCATATTATTATTATTCTATAAATGTTAATTATTATTTATCTTTCATTTTATATATCTGTCGTAAAATAGAAATAGCATTCATATGTACGTACGACTTATCATCTCCAGGAAACGTCTAATTCCTTTTTCTACATAAACCATTTATGGATGAATGTGATATATATAATTAACATATATGAGATTTAAATTATTTTTAAAATTCTAGAGATAATGTAACCATGACCAATGTATAATTACCAGAACTACAAAATCGAAAATGCCATGAGAAATGAAATGGTTAACACCTTGAAAGAATAATTTTAATAAATAATTATAAATAATTGGGTATTAGAATATTATAAGGGGATTATATATGATATTATTAGTTCATAAATTATTCTTTAATATAATTATAAAATATATTAACTTACAATACAAAATGTTATATTTCTTTTAGAGGAAGTCGAGCATGAGGTAAGGGTTTATTTAACAATGTACATACAATTCAAGAATGTCTATGTTTAAGTCTCTATTTCTGGAATAATATGATATTTATCTATTAAAAATAATCTATTTTTTTCTCTAATTTTTATTTCTATAAATTTAAATTTTTATTTTCATCTCCTTATCTTAAGTAATCATGAAACTGAAATAATTTTTTTAAGGAAAACATATTTTTTGTTTCTCTTTCGGTTGGGAATCCTTTTCTTCTATGCCTATATTTTATTTAAAATTATTTCAATAATGTTTTTTTAATAATATTGATTTATTTATTTTAGGACATTTATACCCATGTGTAACTATTAAATTTTTTTAAAATGAATCTTCCAGTCCATTTCCAAATCAGGAACCATTCATCCATGGTGTGGACTAAATATTTTTTTAACATACACCACCAAAACAGATTTTCCTACTATTATGACTAATATTTTCTTTTAATATTTCTTTATAGGTTTCAAATATTCATGTTAAATAAAATATTCCACATAATATTTTTTAATTTTTTTAATTTTATATTTGTGATTTTAAAATTAAATTGGAGTTTTCATCAATAAATCTTCTCACGATATTTTCAAAGTTTTTTCTTTCATTTCAACATATATTAATGAATATTATGCATTTTTGAGTTTATAATATAATAATAACATAAAATATATTTCTCTATATTGATTATAGTCATTTTTATTTGTGAAATTATTGATATTACATGATTATTTGTTTTATTAAAGGAAGTGATTGATTATAGGGAATGATTATAAAGTTGTAATGTTCATTGATATGATGAATGCATTGGATTTTTTAAGTGAAGGGTAGGGAATAACATTTCATAACGCATCAACAAAATTATGGTTATCATTAGAAAAAATGGGTTATGTATATTTCCAAGGCCTTTACTATTTATGTATGGTGTCTTTGAATGAGGCCCCTATGGTAGGTCTTAGATGTCTAGCATTATATATTCCATAATTATAAAATCAGTTATTATTGTCCATGGGATTTCTTGAACAGTTATGATATCTATGGAAAAATTTAAATCTCATGTAGTTATTTAAATGGAATTAATTTATCATTATTTTTATGTAATATTATTCATTATTTATTTATTATGTTTCATCTTTCACTATACATGTACCCTTACTGAGAAACTAAACTCACCTATTCTTATGTATATATTCCCTAAAATCCCAAGGCGTGCACTATGAATATTATGAAAGGATATTCTACAGATAATAGTGATGTTTCAAGGAAAATAATTTTTTTATTTTTCACATATGTGATGTGATATTCATGTGTGTATCTATTTTACCAAGACTACTAAACTATATTGTCCTTAGGGATGGGATCTCATGAATATGGTTCCAATTTAGTAAAGTAACTACTAACTCTAAGATACGAGGGTCAATGTCATTAAATTTCATACACTACCAACATAATATACCATGGACTATATTTGAAACAAAGGCTTTGATATAGATTCATTACATTTATGAATGGGCATGTTCTGAGATTTCTAACTTCATTCCCAAAAATCAAGATATTTTTTATTAAAACCTTATATATTGTTGTGAATCAATATGGTGATGCAGTTTTCCCATTAAATATTTTTTTATATATATTCCATCTTATCGACTTATCACCATTTTAATTTTCAAATATATACTTCCAATAATGAATTATTGTCATATACTAAATTTATTTATTTGGAGTTTTTGCGTCTGTTATTGTGAATGATTCAAAATTGAATTTCTCACCCATTTTATATCATGATGTCCCATATTTTTGAAATTCTGATAAATATTCATATACATTTCAATAAATAACGTACTCATTGTGGAAATAACATTTTTTCATGTACAACATTCCCATTGGACATTATTTTTTTGCATCATAAATGGAATCTTGAAGCCTATTTCATTTTGGAATTACCACTTTCAAAATTTTAATAAGTTTAATGAATATTTTTTCAAAACAAAAAAAAACATCTTTAAAGTTAACTAATATTAGAACATCTAATAACACTATAAATATAGTACAATTTGAGAACATATGTTTCTTATCATCTAAAAACAATCATTCCACTCTTACTATTTTTAAATGATTTCATTTTAGACATCATGAAATAATTAATTACAATGATACTTTTTCTCATATTGAACATATTGATCAAAATGATATCTTGAATTCATTATTAGGTCACATTTTATGATGCAATGGGTATAACTATTATTGAAAAAATAGAAAATTATATGGTATCTAATTTATATTTTTCCAAATTTTTTTATATTCCAACAGTTCAAACATGGAACAAAAATCACATCTCTATTTTTAATATTTGTTTAGAAAATTTACAGAATTCAAAAAACCCTATCTCTTATTCATCATTAGTTTTTCATTCATTTATCCTATTTCAGTCCATTAATTACAAATAATTAAAATATAATTTATGAAAATTTTAAAACAAATAAACATTTGAACATATATGTAAATAGAAAATATTAAACATAAAAACATATAAATATAAAAAATACATAAATTTAAAACATTTAGATTCAAATTATATGTACAAATATATAGACCATATAATAGAAAAAAAATATATTCACCATTTATTCCTAAAACTATAATAAAAAAATATACAATATAAATGTTAACCTAATAAATAAATGAACATAATATAATCAATGGATATAAAATTTATTACAATAATAAATAAATTTATAAAACACCAATATTTAAAAAATTAGTTAAAAATGAAAAAAAAAATTAGAAACAAAAAAATGTTGATTCATACAATATATCTATTAAAAACATATGAAAAATAAAAAAAATAAACTTATATCACTTGAAATTAAGATAGAAAGTTGAAAAAATAAATAAATAACTAATATTTAAATCATAAACATACAATAAATCTTTCATCAATGGAAAAATAATAAAAAATAAAAAATTATATATATTTAATGACTATATTGATGATAAATAGAGCTAAAACAGAATTAAAAAAAACTTATATGAAACGTAATTAAGTGGGATCATTCTTGAAAAAAAATTGGCAATGAGGTTTATGTAATTTTAAGTAAGGACACAAAGCACCCTGTGATATCTAATTTTGACAATGTCAAGTGAAAATAGAATGATATAAGTGAAAACTAATAAAATTAGTATGTGAAACCCAACAATATTTTTATTATGGATGAATAAAATTATGTGAGGCTGTTTTTTATTCAAGGATGTTAGAGTATGTGAGTTTTCAGTTTGATGGAATGAAATTGGAGGGTATTAATTTATGTGCCTTTTATTTTTTAAAATATTTTATCGTTGGTAATCGTAATAATTAATATTAAAACATAATTTTTCATGCTGGATATTATTTAAACTGACATATAAACCTCATCATTGTGGATTTCTAAGTCTGTTATTATAATATCTGATGTGGAAACTCTGATGGTGGATCTTTCTACAATGGTTCATATAATAACCAACCTAACAAGCCACGTTGATGGGGTTTTCACATCGACTATTGTAAAAACCAATCTGAAAACCTTATGTCTCAAGGTATTCACATTGGTTACTAATAACTGACATGAAAACCCTGACATAAAATCTACATTTTCTATAAGTGATGCTTAGCATAATAACCTTCATATGTTGAAATATATCTTACATAATCCTTGAGGATAATCAAATTCTAGGATGGTTGGGTGTGGTATTGATCATGTCATCTGTTGGATCTTAATCGAGATAGGATTTATCCTCTCAAATGAGGGGTTTGAATAATGTTCTCTTTATTGAGATAGATTGAGGAAGTTTATGGTTTTACTTAAATATCACATATAATGTGTATATATATTGAATGAGGTGCATGCGATGAGCTCAGCTATAATAGATAAATACATGTGATGTAATCATCAGCTTGATTAATCTAGACCCAAAGACTTGATAACACATGAGTGGGGTATATGGGATTGAAAAACTATGTGTTTGATGGTCAGATTATGTCTTGGAAAAACATATAACATGAATATTCATGAAATTATATAATTTATCTAGTGTAAAAATGTATCATGATACATGTGTTTGATAGAGCTCAATCTATATCCCTTTATAGATTGAGTAGAAATTATTCTTTACATGGGTCTTCCCGTTGAGTAAATATATGGATTGGATAAGTCAAAATTGTTCTCAACGTTACAAAGTCCTATGGGGTCGCACTTTGTGGTTCTCTGAATGGGGATTTAATTTTACCTAGAGAGATTCTCTAAATTAATTTTAGAGTTTATCTAAATTGGGATTTGGATGGATATCTACATGGTATTTAATATGATGTGATGGATGGTGAAATTTATTAAATCCTTAAAATTTGTTTTTAAAGATATCAAAAAAGATTTTTGGATATGATTTCAAAAATTATTTTAAATAATAAAATATATAGTTAACTGGATCAATGTCTCTAAGGCTTTAGTGTAAGTGGTATATTGAAGTTGATATTCCCAAAATCATTATATCAACAAATACGATATAGGCATGTCGTACTGTACAATAAGAAAATTTACAAGTAATATAGTATGATTATGTATAACATAACACATGGGTTATTATACGAGATACTACACTTCTACATTTATCATATCATATTGAATGATTTTTAATGTACCTGAACATTAAGAGTTTACATTCTAGGGTTTTCAGAATTGGGTATCATTAAAATTACTCTTTTTATGATAAATACTTAGGTATTTTAATGCATTCACGTGATAAAATAATGAATGATTAATTTCATTTAGTCGCGTGCTATAATTCATGAGTAAATGAATGGAAGGCATGGAGTTTACTTGAAATCCTTTAAAAGCGGTCACTGTAATTGAGATGAGGGTGTGAAATCTTATTTAATCTACATCCAAATCTCTCCTTCCCAAATCTCCCTCTATTTTCCTCTCTTAATATCATATGATACCAGAATATCCTGATAGTGTGTAGGGTTTTTTGCACATAATTAGTTATTCGGTACAGCTTGTGAATATATCATGTAGAAGTGAGCCTTATGTAATCCTTAGAGCTATCTTCCTCAAAAATTATTAGGAATTTTTTAACAGAGGAATCTATAGGGGAATTTTTACATTGATGTTATTTGACTTAGTTATAGGTTATATTGGATTCATAAAAATTAATATTAAGAATTTTGGTATCTATTATTTTTCTCTCCATAGTTAAAGAGTTAAAATATCCTAAGAAACCCAAATCTCATTATATTAACCATAACATTAATCTGAATTACATTCATCACATGTGTATTCCTTACAAATACCTCCTCATGGCCTCTTTTTCGGTCAATTAGAGATTAGAGTGTTCTATATACTAAAAATAACTTAATCTGACATCCTTCTATGGGTTCCTAAATTTACATATGTTTAGTTACTCCTCTTGGTTCTCAAAAATTCCTTCACTTGGATCATATTTTAGAGAAACCATGATAGTTATTCTCATATCCAATACTAAGTCATTTCTTGGTATATTTTTTCCTAATAGTCTATTATGAAAGTCTTTAAATTTTACAAAAAACAACCTAATGAAAGACCTTAAACAAATTGATGCAATTAGAATGGGTGTATAACCTTAAAATCTACAACACCGATCCTTGCCACATGACATTAAAATTAAAAGCGTACCTCTTTTGAAAACATTAAACTATGTGGGTTTTGATTCTTACTAATGGGATTAATAAAAATACAATCTTTTGAGCCCAATCCCTACTCCAGAACACCTCATGTCTCCCAAGATGATGATAAATATGAAAATTCCATGCTATATGCATTTAAATAATACTATAAGTAATCAATGTGTAAGAGATAGAGAAGATCTCATACATATAGTGTATTTCACAAACACTTTTTCTAATAAACAACTTTCATTCAATTGGTAATAGGTATTATAACTAAAAATATTAAAAATTATATATATTAAATATAAAATAAATTCTTATAATATACCAGAAGATACTTTGTGATATTATTCAGCCTCAAATTCTCTTAGTTGTGATAGGTAAAACAAAAAATTCCATTTAATAATATTAACGTATTCCTACATTTGGAAAGTGATTCCATATAAATGTGAAGAAAGTAATTTTTAAAACAAATATATAATAATATTGAGACCATAAATTATGAGAAAACAAAATCAATGGTCATAAAAATCAATTATATTTAAGTCTTACATTAAATTACGTCACTTAAAAATTGCATTTCATTTTAAAATATATTAAATTTTTTAACAAAAAAAGTGGACAATTTTTTGAACATGAAGGATATTTCCCCTTAATCCCATGAACATTTTATCTATATAAATCATATATTATTGTATGATATGTGTATGTCATGGAGTTTGTAATACATACAAAACTAGTTAGGTTATATACCGTATTTTAGACATTTTGAAAGGCTGTGTGATAAAAACCACTACTTTAACATTAATGTGATACATTAATGTATTGAATTTGAACTCCCCCTTAGACTAATGTTTAACGATCTATTTCATAAGATGAAATTTTTTGAAGGTGTGATACATTATATGGATGGATGAATGGTTGGATGTTCCATTAACTTATAGGTCATAAAATATGAAATAATAAATGGTAGAATCTCATTGGCTATATAAGTGAATAAATAAAATCAATATGGTTTGGTTGATTCCTACCGATGATCTTATTGATAATCCCTTGATCTTGTAGCTATATCATTTCTACTCCTTTACCATGTGAGGTATTTATTATAAATTATTACTTTCTACTTGTCCATTCCTTTACTTTTGGAAATCAAAAACACCTTCTTAAAATCACTATATCACAATATTTATATTTCCCAAATATTTTAGTATGTTTTCTAATAGAAAAAATATTTTTGTAACAAATGACGAAATAGTTGTATTATATAATGAATGCAGCCTTTTATTATTCAGTATGATCCATCATAATTAAGTTGCATCGTATTAATCATAAAAACTACTGTTAGGACTGTGGTAGATTTATTTTCTATTTATCAGACATAAAAAATTCCTGATCGTTAGAATAAAACTTGTACTGATACATTTAAATAACCCATATTCAGTAAATCTGATTGAAAAACAATAAGTAAGTCCATCAAATTATCCAAATTTTATAATTGGAGTATATAGATTTGTTTATATGGAATGGAATATAGAAGATCATTGTAATGGTGCTAAAATAAACAACGTTGGATGTTTATTTAACGGTTATTAAGAAATATCCAAATCTATATCATTGTAAGTTTTCAAAATGATCACTATCTAAGGTTATTAAAACCAAAACCGAAATATGACTATTGGAGGTTCTCCTCTAAATAAGAGATCATTTAAAGAGTTGGGAGCTAATTTATTGACAACTAATTTTTTTTTTTAATTATTTCTATGTCTGAAAATATCATTCCTATTATTTGTAATTATTTTAAGAGTTTAAATTTTAATAATACTTCAAAATATTTTATATTCCTTAGAATAATTTTTTTATTCATTTTCCAATCTTGGTATTGTTCATGGGATTATGTGAATATGAAGATGGTGAATCTAATTGAATTCGATCGGGAGATTATGGGTCTTTGAAGACAAATTCTGATTATCATATTAAGGTCTTCTGGGAATAATAATTCAAGGCTATACCAACCATTTTATTTAGGTATTTCATGGTAAGATGGACCTTTCAGTAGGTATAAAACTATAGATACCATTAGTTGGGATTTCTGACTACCTTAAAACTTATGGTTAGTTATTAAATTAATTCTTTAATCCCGTAAGTCCTTATTATTATTATTATATTTCTTTGTTACTTTTTTTCAATTAAATATTTTTTCAATGAATATAATTTAGAAAATAAATATATACATATATTTCTAAAATTAGATTTATCGAACTAATTGTGATAGTGATAATCTCAGATATTATCGATTAGTTATATGATCCGATTTTGACGCTCTAATAGTCAAATGATACCAGAGTATGATCGTTTTACTTGAAGTGTTTTTTTGTTTTGTTTTAGTTTATATTTTTATACTAAAATCCCCCCCCCACAACCCACCTCTTTTAACCATCATAAACTCTTATGATCTAACAATTAGTGTTAGAGAAGGTTCTACTAGTTTTACCTTTTGACTTTTTTCTATCCTTATCAACTTAATGTTCATTAATTTTTGTCATAATTTTTTTTATAAACATTGTTACACTAACTTATTTTCAAATAATAGTTTCTATTGTCTTTAAGATGGTAGGTCATAATGTTGGAACTTTAGAAAATCAGAATGTCAGTCGACCACCACTCTTTGATGGAAATTAGTTTGAGTACTAGAGAGATAAAATGAAAACATTCCTTATCAACACTATTGTTGATAACTTTTTTATGCATACTAGAGATTATAAAATTATTGAGAAGGAAGAAACTACCATTAATCATTAGGAAAAACAAGAATTTATAGTGAATTATATAGTATGTAATGCTTCTTTATGTACTATAACAAGGAATATATGTGTCTAAATATCTTTATGTGAATATTTTAATAGTATATGGGAAAATATATCAGTTACACACAATTTAACTTCTAAATTTTTTAATACTATAAGAGCTATGATGAGAGAAAAAAATTAAGATTTTTATTTCCAACATGAATAATCTATATAAGAAACAAATAAGAAAATTTGGCTACTACATGTTTTTTACATTTTCTAAGAGAGAAAGGTATAAAAAATATAATCATGGTTGAAAATATGATTAAAATTATGCCTAATAAATGGTAATAAAAATTAAATCATTGTATGATACAAGGAATATTGTAAATATAAAGCATGATGATTTTATTGGAACCCCTGATCAATATGAAGGTAGGTTGAAAGAAGATGATTAAAAGATGAAAATGAAGAATGGGTGAGATATTTTTTCAACAACATAAAATGTTCTTACTAAAGTTAAATAATATAAAAAATTCATTAAATCCTCAAAGAAGAATAAATTTGTTATAGAGACTGATTCTAGTTTATCAGTAACTTCTGAGATTCAGCTAGAAAATAATTCTAGAAAAGTGAACAATATCATAGGTATGAAATTTTTTAAATAATGATACCATTATGTTCATAAAGATAATAATGAAAATAAATAATCTTATGAATTAATTATCTATGTATGTTTAATGATAGGACACATTTGACCGGATTTTCCTAAGCTAAAAATAAAGGTTAAGAAAGAGGGAAATTTTGACAGAAATGAAAATAAATATTATAACCATAAAAGTAAGAAGAGTTTGAATGATTTTGAAACATAGAGTGCTAATGGAAGAGATAGTTATTCAGAAAGTTCTTCTAAGAATGAAAATTATCTATAGATGAATATTGGATTATTGTTTGGAATACATATAGTAAATTAATTTCTAATGTCCTCGATACACACTTATGAATCCCTTACCAATCGTTATTTAAATGATAATTATCCTTATGGTTATTAGGAGAAAAATTACACTACTTATAATGAATAATATTCCTTATATGATGAGGATAATACCTTAACTAGTTTGGAATATGTACATAGATTTTCAAAAATTCCTAAAAATTAATTTTTTAAATTTTCTAAAAAACATGATAATGTCAAAGTAAAAATGATAAAGGAAGATTAGAGAATTATTAATTTAACTAGATAAATTTCATATCATTCAAACTATCTAAATAATTATAATTATGAAAATTATTTTCTTTCTAAATATCCTGAATAATTCATTTCTTATAAAAAAAATTTACACACTAATTTTTCAAATACTAGTTCTGAAACTATTACTAATAATGATAAGAACATTTTTTTCAAATTAAAATATGAAATTTATTGTTTGAAGAAACTTTTATCGATGAATATTTCTGGTATTGAAAACATTGATAAAATTTACAAAAAAAATTATTCCCCGTAGTAATATTGTTGAAATTAATTTTACTAATAAAAAACATAAAAAACAATTAATTTATTCCTAATTATGCTCCATTTTTCATAAAATTCCAATGTGGTGGAAACTTTATGAACAAATTTTTATAAATAAATTTCCATATATAGGATTTCATAAATCTTACTTTTCATAATAAAAGGCATTTTCCCAAAATAATAACATTGGAAAAATGTGGTCACCTAAAATATTCTATATGATAAGACTGAACCCAAGAAACTTTGGTTTCTTGTCATGAACTTTCCCAAGCCTTCCTTCTATAGGCCAGGGGATTCTAACTAGCACCGGAAAGGCATAACCCAAAAAAGGTAAGGCATGACCTTTAAACATGTACACACAAAGACAGGGTATACCGCACAAAGCAAACGACAAAGGAAAGAATGTTCTACAACCACCAAAAAGTAAAACTACTAAGAGTAATGTGTGTAAATCGAATGTAATATGGCCAGAATACAAGCCCAACTAAAAGGAAAGTATAGAAAAAAAAGTACAATCTCTAGAGGTCTTACACAAAGGATCTTACCTAAATGGTATGTACATTTCTCTGTCGGAAGTCACAGCATCACACGACGTCCATCGGTCCACCTCCGAGCATCATCTAGTTCTGGATCCCCAAAGTCCCGGTCAAGGTTGTCCATCGTATGTACTAGACATAATAGGTGTGGGAGAAGCCAGTGCAGGGTTGAGTATAACAATACTCAGTAGGGGCCCCAAAACCCCCGATGGTCTCTTAGTAATCGACAAAGGAGAACACCACAAAGGAAATACTACAGAGGTAATCCCACCATGCAAGATCTCAAACAAATAGCACAAAGTAAAAGACACCTCTCCAAGCATTTATAACATAAGTACATAAGTAAATATGATTATTTGTAAATCTAGATCATCTTATTATATCGATAGGCTCTGTTACTGACCCACACTGGGTCGCTAGGTGCTGACCCACAGAGGATCTCTAGGTACTGACACAAAGAGGATCGCCAGGTGCTGACCCAAAGAGGATCACTAGGTGATGACCAAAATAGTATTTCAAGGTGCTACCAACATTGGATTTCTAGGTTCTGACCCACATAAGATCGCTAGGTGTTGACCCACTCTGGATCGCTATTCTTTCTTCATGTCGCATTCAGCCACTAGATTCTCTCACTTAGCACGCTTTATTTTGGTAGGACCAACTTCTAAAGACATCATCCATACCTCAACAAATAAAAATTCACACATATAGTAACCTCAAATGACCGCCTCGTCATAAGGGCCCCAACGTAAAAGACGACACGTCAATCGGACGCCTGGTCTATATGTTATGGGTTTTTTTGTAAAAAGGGCCATGTTGAATTCTAGTCTGATCCAACCCAGCCATACTCCAAATTCCTGAAAAACTCAATTGTAGTATCAGAAAATGACATCCTCTTCTCAAGGGTCCTTGCGCCGTAGAAAGTGCATTAATCGTATGTTTGGTCTGCATGTTATGGTCGTTTTAGTGAAACAGGGCCAGTCGGGTCCGGGTCAAGTCTGACCCGGTCAGACCGACGAGACCGGACCCTATCTGTGGGTCTGGCGTGGGTCCATCATGGTTTTGTCCTTGCTAGTTCATTGGGAACACAGGTCCAGCTTGGTAGGACGGTTCTGGCCTGGTGGTGAGTTCATCCCAGTGTTGCAAGTTTGATCTCAAGGTGCAGGTCCGCCACAGGTGGAATGGTCCTCCCAAAAGAGATGAAGCAGACAACTGTGTCCGGCCTAACACTTTCCCCACATTCGATGGGGGTGGTCTTATTTCTGTGGTCAAGAAACTATAGTGGCTCCATGCGCATGACCAGTTTGTTTGTCTATTTCACAGGCACGTAGACCGGGTCCATGTGCCTCCAACACACCCATGCGGCCCCAGCGGGCCGCTCCTCTGCGCGACGTTGATGGGCGCCAAACCACCTCACCACTATATCGATCCAAAAAAGGATTTATACCTACGCAATGCGCTAATTTCCACGCCACCATTTTCCACCCGCGGCCTACTCCGTGGGCCACCACCTCTCACAGCTGCCACCACCGGTGAGCCAACGGTACATTCGACGGGCCACCAGAGTCACTCTGGTGGCCTGTTTTTTGATCCACTTGCATCTACAAAATATTTAGGCCATCCACCTCACTAAGACGAACTCAAAGTCTCTTTTCTACCATCTTGAGAATTCATCCATAAATAACGCCCAATAAACAACTATGACGGAGGTTCTGAGCCTTGTTCAGGTCATCTCACACCTTCTGCGTTAGAGTTCAAGTTTGGGTGAAAGTATTAATCTACACATCAAGAGTAAAAACCAATTCAAACCCCCTCACAATATTACCCTACAATAATGAGAGATTCTCCAATAAACCCCTTTGTTGGTTGATTCCGCATTTGTCGTTAATTTTTAAGAACGAGGAAGAAATAATCAAAAACCTAAAACTCATATACCCCTACCTTGTTGAGGTTCGATGTCTAAGTGTTCATCCTCAAGGTTTGGAAATGTATACATCCTTTCTGGCTCCATTTTTTGTGGAACATCAAGGATGATGATGTCTCGTGGACATTTGTCGTACATTGTTGGAGAGAAAAAATAACGGTGAATTGTCAGAGAATCCCCACATTTTAATTCCACTTTCTCCCTTGTGTTGGCTTAATAAAAAAAAGCACATCGATGTTTGGTCTGATAATGATTCTCATCAAATGAGCCACATTCAATGAGCCACATTTAATGATTCATTATGATAACAATGTTACGGTTTCAAACGACTCATTATTCACCCTCCATTAATGCACCTCGTTGTCATCCAACACTCAATGGTGAGAAAAGAAATAATATAATTCTTTTAATTTTTTTTATTTTTCTCAAAAAGTGAGAAAAAATAATGTATATTATCTTCCCTTTTCGGGTAATGTTAATTCATTTCTAGGAAAATCCTAGCAATCTATGTTCAATAATGCCCTCTTATTTTTGATCTAATAACGGGTTCAAAAGTTACAAAATATCTCTCGTACACTTACTAAATGTACCTTAAAAAAGATCAAAATTTCATTCCATGTTGTACGGGCCTTATAATCACATGCCTTCAGAGCTTGCGATCTGATAATAATTCCATATAATTTTAAAAAATTACACGGAATTTCTGAGACATTACATTCTCCACACCTTAGGGATTGATGTCCCCAAAAGCCAAAACAAGGGATAAACAAACAAGTGTGGGTACTGTCCACGAGTCTGAGCCTTATGCTCTTATATGATCTCCTAGAGATTCCTATGATGCCACTTAACATGTACTAGAGGAATCGACCACCCACATAGGATCTGCACATGTCAATCCTCTATCTCAACTAGAAACTCTACAAACAACACCCCATGTTCAATGTCTAGCTCACCCCAGTTGATGACGTGCGATGAATTTTTCATGTATCTCTTCTGTTGTGATACCTAGAAACAATTATGCACCAGGTGCATCTATGGGGGAAGTTCTAGGTGGTATTCCACCTCACTAAATATGCTCAAGATTTTAAAATGTCTGATAAACCTCAAAGATAGGTTGACGCCCCACGAAAATCTTTGTAATCCCCATTGGGGTGATACCTGAAAGATTACATGATTTCCTTCCTCAAACTAAAAGAGTCTCCATATTTTATCGGCATAAGACTTCTGCCTATTATGTGCAGTCCTCATCCACTCCTAGATGATCTGAACCTTCTCGATTGTAGGTTGTACCAACTCTAGACCCATGAGTGCTGACTACCCTAGGTCTTTCTAGCATATGGGGTGATCTTCAAGGTCGCAAATGAAAGGCCTCAAATGGTTCCATGCCAATTATAGAGTGATAGCTATTGTTTTTTGAAAACTCCACCAGTGGTATGTGGTCCTCCCATCTACGACCAAAGTCTAGCACATAAGCACGAATCATATCCTCCATGGTCTGTATTTTCTGATCCATCTAACCATCCTTTTGGGGATAAAAATCTATGATCAAACACAACAGGGTCCCGAACGCCTCCTGAAACCCCTTCCATAACCGAGATGTAAACAATGTGTCACGTTATGAGACGATCATCGAAGTCACCCTATGAAACCGCACTATCTCATGGATGTAGAGGTGTCCCAATCCCTCTACTGTTCCTTGCTCCTAGATGGGTAGAAAGTAAGCCATCTTGGTGAGTCTTTCGATGATAACCTAGATGGAATCATGTCCCTTAGATGTACGCGGTAACCCCAACACAAATTCCATTGAGATATAATACCATTTCCACTTTGGTACCTCGAGTGGTTGGGCCAAGCCTTCTAGAACCCGATGCTTGGACTTCACTTGATGACAATTGAGGCATCGAGAAAAAAACTCTACCACCACTATCTTCATACCTGGAAACCAGTACTGACGTCTGGGGTTCTTGTATATCTTTTATAATCCAATATGTTCCACCAAAGGGGATGTATAGAACTGCCTCAACACCTCCTCCTACAATGTCATTGGTTTTATGGTGTGCCCTATGAAAGGAATGATGTGATCCCCACCTATCAAAAATACATGAGGAGCCCGTCTTGAGGATAGCTGAGCACGTTGGGCCTCGTAGTTCACATACACCAGTTGTGCCTCCCTTACTCTCTGTAAGAGTGGGGGACTAATAATAATAAAATGAAGTAAAGTTTCTCCATCACTATAACTGAAGGATATCTACATCACAGCTAGCTGCTTCACTGCCTCACTCAGCATCTGGAAACTAGACCTCCTGCTGAGTATTTCAGCCACCACGTTCCCCTTCCTAAGAGTATAGACAATTAGAAATTCATAGTCCTGGAGGAACTCCAACCATCATCAGTGTCTCAATTTCAGGTCCTTCAATGAGAATATATACCTAAGAATCTTGTGGTTAGAGTAGATGGTAAACTGCTCACCCATCAAGTAGTGAATCAACATCTTCAAGTTAAAGACCACTGCTGGTAACTCTAGTTCAAGGGTCGGGTAGTTCTTCTCATATTACGTCAACTAATGCGAGTCTTTGGAGATCACTGATCGATCCAACATCCGGACACAACCCATTATGATCCATAATGCATCATAATAGACTAACTACACATACCATCTTCTGTTAGTCTCAAGATGGTCGCACTCATTAGCCTTCACCTCAAATCCAAGAAACTCTACTAGCATCTCTCCTTCCGTACAAAGGGTAGTCCCTTTTTTTTAAAAGCTGAAAAGTGTTCTTGATACTCTATAAAATTCTGGTACATATATTAGGTAGTACCCAGCTATCCGCAGGAAACTCCACAACTCAGTCATGCTACTGATTGGCTCCCAAGAAAGAACTGCCTCTATCTTGGTTGGATCCACTGCAACTCCAGCCTTTGAGATCACATGTACTAAAAAGTGCACCACCTAAATCTAGATCTTCCACTTATAGAGTTTACCATAAATATAGTTCTCGTGGAGTGCATCTAGGACTATCTGCAGGTGTGTACTGTGCTCCTCCTCCGACGCCAAGTACACCAAGATTCCATGAATGAACACCACTAAGAAATGATCGTGGAAAGGCTGGGAGATCCTATTAAAGAGTACCACTAACACTATTGGGGAATTTTCCACGCTGAAAGACATCACTAGGAACTCGTAGTGGACATAATGTCACATGAATGCTCTCTTTGGTACATACTCATCATGTACCTGAATCTGGTGATCTCCTGATATGAGATCTACCTTCAAGAACTACCTAGCTCCCTTTAGCTATTTTAATTGGTCTCCAATCCTCAGTAAAGGATACATGTTCTTCGTGGTCACCTATTTCAGGCATCGTAAGTCCACACATAGCCTCAATCTTCCATATTACTTCTTGGAAAAAAACTTTGGCGCTATCTATAGAGAAATTTTGGGCCTTACAATACCCTTCCTCTGTAAGTATTCCATTTTTACCCTCAACTCATGATGATCTGGGGGAGCCATCTGATATTCATGTGTAGATATCAGTGTCCTCCTTGGGTACAATTAAATGAAGAAGTCTACCTCTCAGGGAAAAGGTATTCCTAAGGCATATTCTAGAAAGATTTTGTCATACTCTTTCACCACTACAGGAAAGCTTGAACTCCCCTTGTCCACCATACCAAGGGTGAGGCTATCCAACTAGAGAGTGATCATCTACACCCTTCTCTGAGAAAGTCAATCATATGCTGAAAATGTTCCCTTATCACCAATGAAGGAAAAACTAGTCTCACTTTTCACCTAAAATAGTAAATATGAACATGGACTATAGATAACAATTCCACTCCCAAGATTATGTCGTAAGGTCTTGACACTGCTACTAGGAGATCCCATCCAAATCTCTCACCTCCTAGAGTAAGCTCACACTATCAGCACTAGTGTTTAATTGTCGAATCCTATCCTGTAATAGTCTTTAATCGTAAGGATCGAACCAACAGCTCCACCCAAATCTAAGAGCTCCGAAAATGAGTCATGGAAAATAAATAGTGACTGGAACCTATATCTATAATAAATGTATTTAAGGTGGAGTAGACATAGATTTTACCAATAATCATCTCTAAAGAATCATGGTCATAGGAATCCATCTCCTAAAGCTAGCCCCTCCCATGTCCACCTACTCCTGGAGCTCATGGTGGACCACTTGGGGGTGGTTGTGGTAGTACCTCGAATCGTCTTGCATCGCCTTCCGCTCGACCTACTCCCCTGCCATATCCACTGCCCTGTAGACCTCCTTGATCAAACCTATGTCATTGTGTCAATAGTACCTAGACTTCCTGTAGGTCATCCATTCGAAGAGTCGTATAGTCATGAGATATCCTATTCTCCCCAACGGTAACAAACTCTAGTCCTCATATCACCTCCCCTACCTCGCGAGCTCCGGACCAATGACCCTATGTGCTAAGGTCATCCATCAGAAGGTCTGGCCCATTAAAGAATCTGCACCATCTACCTACTTCCTACTATATAGGACTCGACCACCTTTTTTCTAGTGGTGGCTCTCACCATCAATGCCTTCTCGGCTAGGAATCTCTCCACTAGTATGGCTCGTTCTAGCACTCCAACATGCGTTAGGAAGTAGAGAAAAATCATAGATTTCCTAATCTCCCACTAGATTCCCTATTCAAAGGTCTGATCCATGAAGAAAGGGTCTCGTTCCATGTCAGTTGAGTAGTGGGAGAGGTCGGTAAACCTCACTGAGTATTGGGCCACAGTCATCCTATCGAGCTGCATGTGCAATAACTCTTGAATATGAACTAAGCATAGTATCACTGGTATAAACTCCACCTTGAAGAGAAACTATACGTCTGTCTAGACTAGGTTATTATCTTCATGTGTCTAGGGAATCACGATCAACCACCACCCTATCATTACCTAAAAAAGGCAAGCATCTAGAACTAACATCTAGTCTGTTAGTTTCTCTACTATGAAAATAACCCATGTAACTGCCTCAATCCAATACTCATCTGCTTGAGGATCTGTCTTTCCCGGAAAACCTCGGAGGCCACTTTCTCTAGAACTCATATAGCGCACTTATCCAGCATGAAATGTTGGATGGTGGGGCTGGTAGAAACCTTTTCTCTTCGGGTGGTGGTGTTTCTAGTACACCACCTGAAGGTGCTATCACTATAGAGGTCCCTCCACCGATGCCTCATCACTCGGTGGACAATCTTCATGATCATTCACTAGAATCCTGGATGGATATCTTTGTGGAGGCATACTTTAGAGAAACAGGTGTACCAAGTTCAATATGTTATACCTGGCGAGCTACTCAAAATCAATCAAGAGAAAAACATTCCAAAAACACATGCAACTAGTGTAATCATGTATAAAGTCAGAAAATATAATTAAGGTTCATGGTCTTTGGATATGTGAGCTTCTACACAAACACTGGACTCCCTGTCCTAAAATTTTAACTCAAAACACTTAACACTATTTCCTAATCAAAAACACAGACACCTAGTTCTTTTGGTAGAACCAACCACCAACTGATTCCACTTTTTCATGACCCATCCCCATAGGCATGTGTAGTGACTACCCCAATCCCTCCTTCCATAGGATAAGGACTGTTTACAAGTAGAAAAAAGGAATAACCCAAAAAAAGAAGGTGTTTCCTTTAAACTCATACACACACAGACATGGCATAACAAACAAAGAAAACCAAAATAGAATGAAAGTAGTACAACCACCATAAAGTAACGCTAATAAGAGTAAAGTGTGAAAACTGAAAGTAAAGGGGCTAGAATACAAGACCAACAGAAATAAAAGTTCAGCAGAAAAGTAGAATCTGTAGAGGTCATCTGTTGAAGATCATACTTGAAGGGTAGGTACAACTCTCTACCGGATGTCACTACAGCACACCACGTCTATTGGTCCACCACCAAGCACCATCTATTCATGGCTCCCCAAAGTCCCTATTAAGGTTTCCCATCATTTTTACAAGACACAGCAAGTGTGGGTGAATCCTGTGCAGGGTGAGTATAACAATACTCAGTAGGGACCCCAAGACCCCCGAAGGACTCTCATTAATTCATGAAGGATTACACCACAAAGTAAATACCACAGATGTAATACCACCAAGAAGGAACTCAAACACATAGAATGAATTAAAATATGTATCTCACACTAGGTATAACTTAAGTACATAAGTGAACATGATTAGTTGTAAACCTCGATCATCTTATTCTATCGAGAGGCTCTACTGCTGACCCACCCAGGGTCACTAGATGCTAACCTATAGAAGATCTCTAGGAGATGACCCACATAGGATCACTAGGTGTTGACCCACAGAGGATATCTAGGTGCTGACCAACAGAGGAAATCTAGGTTCAGACCCATTCAATATAAATATTCTTTCTTCACATCGGAGCTCTCCACTAGATTCCTGCACTTAGCACACTTGATTTCCAAAGGATCCATTCCTCAAACCATAAGCTATATTTCATCCACCATGAATCCCCACATAGATTAACCCCAAAGGAATATCTCATCATAAGGGCCCCAATGCAATAGACGACGCATCGATCAGACACCCGGTCTGTAAGTTATGTTCTTTTTGGTAAAAATGGCCCGGTTGGATTCGAGTACATTCCATCCCAACCATACTCCAAATAAGTCCAAAAATCTCAATTGGAGTGTCTCAAAATGTCTGCCTCATTTTAAGGTTCCTCGAGCCATAAATGGTGTGTCAATCAGATGCATGGTCTGCATGTTATGATCGTTTTAGTGAAACAGGGTATGTTGGGTCCAGGTCTAGTCCGAACTGGTTAGACGGACACGACCTGACCCTATCCGAGCGTCCAGAGTGGGCCCCATATGGGTATGGCCTAGCTGGACCATTGGGATCGTGGGTCTGGCTTTGTAGGATGGCTTCTGCCCGATGGTGGGTCCGGCTCGGCGGCGTGGGTCCAACCCACTTAACCGCGGGTCTAGTGCGCTGGCAGACTCGGTCTACCATAGGTGGACATGTTTTCATAGTGAGGACATGTCAGAAAACCATGTACGACCTCCCTCCCACCCCAAAGTTGATGACGAGTGGTATCCAAGTCACGGTCAAGAGACTATGTCTGTTCCACATAATCAACTAGGTTGGCCGACTATTTCGCATGCATGCGGACCGGCCCTATGTGCCTCCAGTTCCCCCGAGCGGTCCGTTCCTCCATGAAAAATAGATCAGAATCACACCACCTCACCACCACCGTGGCACACCGATAGGACCACTAGTGGTACCTTTAATGTACCACTAATGTCGATCTAGTGGTTTGTTTCTCGAGTCACTTGCGTCTACAGAAAAGAAAGTTCGTCACCCTCACTATGATGTCCTCGGACTCTCTTTGTCACTGTCTCAAGAAGTAATCCAAGAATAACACACAATAAAAAACCATGGAGGAGGGTATGGGCCTTGTTCAGGTGAGCTCACGCCCTCCGCATTTTAGTTTAAGCATGGGGGAATTTATTAATCGATGCAGCAAGAGTAAACCCCCAATTCAGAACCCTGCACAATATCCCCCCCCCCCCCCCGCAAGAACAAGCAATTCACAAATAAACCCATCAGTCAGTTTATTATTTGTTCATCCAAAATTCTCAAGAAAGAGGAAGAAAACATCAAAAAAATAGAACACATAAACCCATACCTTGTTGACATTCAGTGCCGAAGCATTCGTCCTCAAGGTTTCATAACGTCGACGTCTCTTCCAGCTCCATTACTCGAGGAACGTTGAAGATGATGAAGTCTCTCCGATGTTCGTCATTCTTCTTTGGAGAGGAAAACTACCAGTGATTTTTTATATAATCCATGTAGTTTGATTATTCATTCTCCCACATGCGGGATTAATAAAAATAAATAAAAAACACAACGATGTTCCGTATATTAATAATGCTCATTAAATGATCCACATTTAATGAGTCATTATGATAATAGTGTCATGGTTTCCAACGAGCCATTATTGACCCTCCATTAATGCGCCTCATCGCTGCCTCATCTCTGCTCTATAGCATCATCATCGTCCACTCAACGGTGAGAAAATAAATAAAATAATTCTTTTAAATTATATTATTATTTTTCTTGAAAAGTAGAAAAAATAAATTTCCCAATCAGCCCCTACTGGTCGAAGTTAATTAATTTTTAGGTGAATCACAGTTATCTGAGTTCAATTTTTCCCTTATATTTTCTATTCGAGCACCGGTTCAAAAGTTATAAAATCCCACATTCACCCTTACTAAACATACCAAAAAAAATGTTCAAAATTATGTTTCGGGCTCTCTATGCCTCAGAATCATGTGTCATCAGAGTGTGTCATCTTATAATAATTCCCTATAATTTAAAAAAAATACATAGAATTTCTGAGACATTTTATATCACACACACTAATACTTTTTCTATCTTTAAATAAATAAATTGTCAACAAAAAAATATTTGGTAGATGAATTGTTGGTTTTTCAAACATATGACTTGAAAAATATATTTCCTTAATAATTTTATCAATATAAAAGGTAGAAAATTAACATTCATAGATAATACTCATGGAGAAATAATTGGTGTTAGTGACATTGTTATTCTTGGAAAACAATTAATTTAAAATGTTTTATTTTTTATAGGAATTAAACACATTTCTATAAAAATATTCTAATTATGAGATGAGTTTTATGTTATAAACTTCATGAATTAGAAATTTATGGTTTATAGTTATTTGATGAAAATATTCTTTATTCCAATGTGATTGATAATGTTTACACTCTAAACCCAGAAGACATTAGAAGGAATTAATTTTAATTTCCATGTGAAATAGAATATCACACTTGGTTATATCCTAGAATATTAGGTAATTATAATCTTAGACCATTAGATAAACTAACTAACAAATAATTTTTTAAATATATTCTAGAACAATAGTTTGATACCTCAAAAGTCTATGATTCTTTTCAATGTGTTAAGCAACATAATTCATGTTTCAAATATATTAGTGAAGTTTCAACATCATGTGCTTTATAGTTAAATCACATGGACTTATTTGTTCCTTCACAAACTAGAAATTTTGTTGTAAAATATTATGCATATGTTTATGATTATGAATATACTATATATATACATTGGTCTATTTTATAACAAGAAAATACAAATCCTTTAGTTATTTTAAAACTTTTATTGAAAGTGTTAGAAATGATAAAAACCTCTCCCTAATGACTATTTATAGTTATCATGGTGGATAACTTTTA
This sequence comes from Viscum album, assembly GCA_963277665.1. Classification (NCBI taxonomy): domain Eukaryota; kingdom Viridiplantae; phylum Streptophyta; class Magnoliopsida; order Santalales; family Viscaceae; genus Viscum; species Viscum album. The sequence goes on along the minus strand of OY728123.1, from coordinate 26,778,846 downwards.
AATTATGATATTTAAACTTTTGGTAGTACGAAAGGTATTGTACATAACTTTTACACACTTAAAAATCCAAAACAAAATGGTGTAATTGAATGATGAAATAGATTTATTCAAGAGATTACTAGAACCAGGCTGAGTGAATACTCAATTGAAAAACATATTTGGGTTGATTCTCTTAGTAATGATTTATATATTATAAATCATGTTTTAATTATACCAGTAATTAATAAAACTCTTTTTGAGTTGTAGATAGGATGAAAACCAAAACATTCCTACTTTAGTTTTATTGGATGAAAAGTATTGTTCTTGAATACTAATGATAATTTACACTAGTTTTCTCTAAAATATAAAAAAGAAATATTTTTAGTTTATTCCTCAACATGTAAGGATTAAATATTTGTTAATAAAAATATAGGTACTATTGAAGAAAAAGTTCATGTTAAGTTTGATGAAAGTGATCCTTTTGTTTTTAAATGACCCCAATATACATCTTCATATGATATTTTTAAAATTGATTTTGTACCTATGTTAGAAAATACTTCTCATAAAGAAAAACCACTAGAATATGTTTTGAACGTCACTATGCTAGAATATTTTCAACCTATTATTGAATAAAATATTTTTGAAATTCTAAGAAGGGTGTTATTTCATAGGAATAATCCTTTTGATATTATATTTAGTGAGGTATATCAACTAGATTGAATAATAATTTCATTGAGGGATGAAATTGAACATCTATATTTCATATCCAAATTTGATAACAAAACCTAATGAAGCCTTAGGAGATGGGTGTTGTATAATGGAAAATGCAATATGTATTCAATGAGTTTGAATGTTACAAAGTGTGGACTTCGGTTCAATGACCTAAAAATACTTTTATCATTGGAGTAAAATTGGTTTTTTGATGTAAATGTGTTGAAATTGGTATAATAGTTAGCAATAAAGCTATAATTATTGTTAAGTGTTATAAAATTAGAATTAATAATTTATGAAGAAACATACTCTCCAATAGTAAAACATGAAGTTATTAATATAATTATAACTTATGCAACATTATTTAATTTCTAACGGTTTAAAATCATTGTGATGTTTTATTTCCTTGATTTATATGTTTCGGTAGAAGTTTATGTCGAACAAACCCATGGTTATGAAAATAAAAAGCTTCCAGAAGATGTTTCTAAACATACCAATTCACTATATAGTCTTCAACAAGCCCTGGTATCTTGGTATGATAGGATAACTATTTTTTTATTACAAAAAAATTAGTAAGGGATCTGTGGACCCTACATTTATTTACAATAAGTTAAAAATAATATTATGATTGTTAAAATTTATATTGATGACATCATATTTGGTTCAGATCAAAAATATTTAATAGATTCCATTGTGGATCTTATGAAATTGGAGTTTGAAACGAGTTTGATGGGTGGGTTAACATACTTTCTCACATTTTAAATATCAGAAAAACCCATAAGAAACTATTATATATCAATATAAGCATATAAAATATTTAATTAAGAAATTGGGGTATGAAAAACTAAAATTATAAGTACTCTTATCAGAACCGCAAATACTTTAGATCTTAATTAATCTTGCAAACCAGTTGATAAAAATAATTTTAGAGGTATGATGTGAAGTTTAGTTTAATTAATAGCTAGTCATCCGGAAATAATGTTTTCAGTATGATTTTTTTCTACATATCAAGACAATCTAAAATAATCCCATCCTAATATTGTCAAATTAATCTTTCATTACCTTAAGGGAACTATGGATTTAGGCTTATTCTATTCCTTTGTAAATGATTTTAATCTAAAGAAATCATATTATATCGTTGGTCCATATAGAATGGATTGAAAAAGTACATCTAGAATATGTCATTTGATAGGATATTCTTTAGTGTATTTTTCTTGTAAGAAACAAAACTCGATATCACTTTTTAATGCTGGAGCTAAATATGTGGTAGTGGAAAGTTGTTGTGATCAAGTGATTTGAATACAACACACACACAAACTAACTTTTGGAATGAGTTTTACTAAAACTAATGTAATATGTGACTTAACAAGAGACATTGAACTAAATAAAAACCCAACACATCACTCACCCTTTGAGAATAAAGACATAAGTCACCATTTCATTCAAGATCACATAGTAAAAAGAGATATAATTCTACAATTGATCAGAATACAAGAACAACATACTAATATTTTTACAAAAACCCCTTAGTTATAATAGATTTGAATATATTAATCAAAATTAGTGAACTATCAATGGTATGTGATTATTCATATCTAAATATTATTTACCAATATCCCTCTATTAGAAAACATTATTTCAAAGAGGAGGGGTACATATGTAATTAGTTTTTCAAAAAAAGGTTAAAAATTTAATGTTTTATGGTAATGACCTTTTTTTGGATTGCATATTTTATATAAAACAATTTCGGAGTCATTATCCTTTTAAAACATTCCAGATACAAGTTTTTATTATAAATGATTCTTAAATTTAAGACAATTTTGGGAACCAATATATGTTATAAAATTTTCTGAATAAAAATTTGTTAAACAATTTGGACTCAAAATTTATTAAAAACATCATATACAATTATTTTGTCATTAAATTTCTCATAATAATGTTCCATTAAGAAACCAAGAAGAAACATTTACTAATATCGATGTAACATTTCTACTATGAAAGCTATTATTATTTTTTTTAAAATATTTATTACATTAATATATAATTTTTGTTGTGAATATTATTTTATATATAAAAACATTGTTTTGTTACTATAATTTTTTTTTATGATCAAAATTAATCTCACTTTCATAAATGTTTTCATAAAAACAACAAGATTTAAAAGTAATATTTAAAATTTCCTTTGACAAATTGTAAACCATAATATTATAAAAGGATTTATAATCTCATCTATTGAAAATATTGGAATTTGAACCATCACCTCTCATGCCCACATATGGTTGGGAAAACCTATGTCCCATATCAGTTTCCATATAATTTTCTCCCAACACTCACCACCAATTTAATTTTTTGTTTAAATTGTTTTCCATTGGTCTGACCATCGGTACAAGACACAGTCAGATAGAAACTATTTATTATTTCATGAAACAGTAGGTTTTTAGAGAACCACTTGTTGATAAAACTTGGTAGTAAAAGTTCAATTATTTTCATAAAATTAAAGTTTACTTTCAAATATGGGATATTTTTTACATGAAAAAATTAGATAAGTATTTTTACTTACATTACCATGAGATTATAAGAGAGTTTTATACTTTAGATAAGTTTTTAAGAAATGATGATAAGGAATAAGTTACATTTACTCTCTCTGATAAAAGGAATATTATTTCATACCATCAAATTTCAAAATTTGTGGGTTTTCCTTATCTGAGTGGAAATAATCTACCATGTTATACATTACCTGTTAATTTATGAATTTTTGTAAAATAAAAGGATGAAATTTATTTTTCCATATTAAGAGGAATTCATAATTTTTTCTCTTAAGATAATATGGTAGATTTTTCACATTATAGATTCATGGATGTTATTTACTGATAAGGGGTGATAGGGGAATGCATAAAATTTTACATATATTTTTCTTAATTATTTGATAAGATTGAGGCATATCAACTGGGTGATGTTTTTGTTAATTATTGTGGAAGTGATTAAGAAGTCCTTTATTAATTCGAATATCTTAATGTATACTTATATTATAAACACATTTCTTTTTAATTTCATGAAACATTTAAAGATTTAGAATAAAACATATCTGATGATATAAAATATTTCCTTCAATGTTTTTGAAACAATTTAAGAATGAAATAACTATTTAACTAAAACATGAAAATGTTTCTTTACAAAGTAGATTGAGCTGCATCTGAAACACAACCGACCAAGAAGGTATAACTTGTTAAGGAAAAAAGAAATTCTGGATCTTCACTTCCATAAAATCATAATAAAGAAAGATAATAATTGATAAATAATACAAATAGTTCATGAAATGTAGGGATAAAAATATACTTGTTAATTCTAGTTCGGACGTTATGAGACGGAATCTAAATCCTTAAATATTTAGATAGTCGTTGAGTTTAAATAGGATACAAGTAAAAGAAGAAGAAAAATAAGTTATTGGAGGAAATAGTCGAATAATATTTTCTGAATAATGTATAAATAACTATAGAAAATCTGATTTTATTTGATTATCCATTATCTATAGTGATGCTAGATCATCATTCCAAAACATTTCCTTACGCAAATCAGTCACAAACAGATGTTAGAATATGATTAGATGAAACTAAAGTCATACTTTCAGTAGTTCATTCAGTGGAGGACTGAGTAAAGTAAAATATTTTTTTGAAGAACTCACAGAATTAGTCTTGGAAAAGATGAGAAGGTTTTTCAGAAGAAAAAACATGATGTTCCTAAAAAATTAAGTAAGGGTTTTCTTAGTATAAAGACCCGGCCTTAAACATTAAATAATATTTAATTAAATGAATAATTCACATTGAGGATATTTTCAGGTTTAGAGTTTTAGGGAATTAGGACATAACTATTACATCTCAAAATATTAAAAGGTAGACATATCCACATAGTTTCCATTTTTTCATAAAATAAAAACTCTTGAAAAAAAGAGTCATGTTTAGTTCCATGTTTTAGACAACATGACTTTTCCTTGATCCCATCCTTGACCTTATTCATCTTTAAGTCCTGTGAAAACATTTCAAAACATGGGATGAGCATAAAACGCTCACTAGGGGTTATGAAACAAAGAATGAAAATAGTTGTTCATAAATACATACAAAACATGAACTCTTCTACTTACCTCATGAAATCATAAGATTTATGAAAGACACATAGAAATCATAAATCATAAAGGTAACTTGTGGCATCCATATCATACTTACATTGTAGTTATCACAGCTACATAGGGAGTTACTTTGGAATACCCATCACAGTATATTCCCTAAATCTCTTAGGAGAAACATTCACGCTTACCTCTATCACGTTACCCAATGCATTGGAGAGATATCTCGGGCTCACCTGCCCTAGTTTTATCACGGAACCACCCATATACGTAAATAATTCCCAAAAACAATAACATGATCATAACACATAACATAAGCATAAACGAAAGATAAAATTTCCACATTGCAATAATAAACTATCATTTCAATATATTGAAATAATAAATTCATTTTCAAATTCATTTTCAATACCAAAATACATTAAAAGATTATATGGTATTTATTTTTCCTTTTAAAAAACATTCCGGCTTGTTAAGTAAGCCAAAGATCAAATAATACTCGCAGCGGCTGAAAAGTAGTTGTCACCGCTTATGTTAAAAAAACATTACTTCTTGTCATTTAGTAAAATGATTCGTATAAAAATATTCCATTTGAATAAAATGAAAATTCAAAGGGGTTTATACATCGTATAAAATAAAGTCGTGTATAAAACAAAAAATGCCTCAATGAAAGAAAATTGAAACGAAGTCCCTTACCTCATGTCCGACTTGACCCGTTCGTTCTTTAATCTCCTGAATAATAAAGTAAAGTTAATTTATACATGATTAATAACCTTTTCAAAGTTTAATATTCCTTTAATATCACGTATTACCTTGTTATTAACATTATGTAATCATTTTAGTTAATAATGTTCATTTTTTCAATATTTGGTACTTGGGTCAAAAATGAACACCTTATATTTACAAGTTGTCCATGTGGTCAATAGTACATTATATCCATAATGGTATTCATGATTTTAGATATCATATATATCATATATATCCAGTATATACATGTATTTATAATAGTACAAAACATTTGGAGGTGTGAAATGAAATGCACCGTTCATGGAGACGATAAGCCGTACGTACGCATGAACGCTACTTTCATTTATAATTCTTATTTTAATAGAATTAAAACATAATTATAAATAGGTATATTATAATTCCAGTATAATATCATATATAATATCATTATCTCTATCCTTTATACATCCCACATAGGGCATTAACGAGTCACATCACTTTGAGGGGGCAGTAGTCCGCACTTCCTCAAATGAGATTCTCGTATCTACCCACTATGGAAACCATAAAGGCTTGATATAAATGGGAAGTAAAGAGGAATAAGGAAATCATAAACATAATATATATCATATATAAGTACAGTTCCATCATAATGGCCACCATGAGAGGCGGTAAGATATAATTGAATAATCATCGTTTCGTGAGGCGTTAGTTTTCCATCCACAGAAACATTATGTTATTCAACCATTAGATGGAGGTTTTTGTAAGTGTAGTTATAATCCTTATTATAACAATATCCTAGTATATTTAGGATACTTATGTTGTTACAAAAGATAGGAAATAAAAAGATTTTAGGGGTTGGAGAAGCAAAATAAAAAGAAAACAATTTAAGAGAAACAGTTACCTTTAATTTGGGTAACTCACTTTGGTTTGATCCAAATGAATTTTTAAATGCCTTCTGACTAAGTTAAGGATTCTAGGAGGATGAGAGGGATGTAAGGAGATTAATTGGGTAGAGGTTGGATGAGCCAAATGGATTGAGAGGTGTGAGGAATTGGTTAGAAGTAGACTCTTTTTATAAGGGAGAGGAGGGGCTCTTTAAGAATGTTTGAAAATATTATTTTATTATAAATTTATATTTGGTTTATAATGGTCCAAAAATCATTGAGGTAGAAGATAAGATGACTCATATTCGAAATAAAATCATTCAATCAGAATTGGACATGTTTTGGATAATATTTTAATCGTTATAATCGTATTTATTTAAATCATTTATTAATGAGGAAAAAACTGCATCATTATCGTGTCATAAATAATTTAATTTATTTGATGTCTAAAAATTATAGAAAAGTACCATGATGTAGTAAATATTTTTATCTTTCCAATTAATATTTATAGTCAAAAAGATGACTTATATAACACCATATAAAAATTAATTACTAAACGATTTTTGTTAATGTCACTTTTGTCTTCACATTAATTTAATTAATCTAAATTGTAATTATCACTCTGATGTGGCTCAATGGGGTCCCAAAATCGACCCAATGATGTCCATGGTCGGACATGACTCATCCAATAGGATTAGGAAACGTTTAAGGGTAATTATATATTATAATAATATTATTTTTTTACCCTTATTTACCTGATTTACCCATTAACCACGGTAAATAAAATATTTACTGAAGTAAATATTTAAAATGTCTAAAAATAAAAGTTACCTATTTAAAAATTTTGGGACACATGATTCCAAATATGGAATCCATTTTTACAAAATCAATACACGAAGTGGCAGAAATTAATTTAAAATTAATTCTCGTTGTCAAAACAAAGAGCGTGTTTTTAAGAATAAAAAACTATCAAAAGATTGATACTTATTTATGTCCAATTAAAAAGTGAAATTAATTTCAATGACCAAAATTGGAGTAATTGGTAAAAATATTTTTAAATTTCACATTAAAACTAATTAAAAAGATAATCTGACCATATAAATAAATTAGATTAAAATATATTTTTTAATTAAAATATAATATTTTCATTATTCCTTAAAAATGAACTTTATCAGAAAAATACCAAAAAATTACCCAAAGTAAATTATGATGTCGTCATTCTAAAGAAAGATTTTATTTGGTCATATAAAATTTATTAAATTACCAAAACTAGATTTAAAAAGGGTTCGCCGTTAAAAGGCGGTAAATCAGCCTTTTAATGTACATTATGGTTAAAATTAGATTCATTCATATTTTAAGCTTCTAACATTTATTGGATAAATATAAATACATGTATAATCATATTATAGTTAGTTTTGTTCATTCGCGCCAATAAAAAATCTAGGAGTTAACTACCATTTAAAATAATAACATTATATTATTAGTGTGCAACGTAAGATTCCAAAGAAACTTGTTGTTGTGTATCGGGTACGATATTGAAAATAGAAACCCCTTTAAGCTAAAATTAATATTTAATTCACAAATATTAATAAATATGAAAATATCTTATTCTTCATTTACCTGGGATGTTACATCCTTCCCCCCTTTTTGAGATTGTGTCCTTGCAATTTTTATCCACTTATCAAAATAAGTGGGGGTATTTATCCCTCATAGAATTTTTATATTCCCATGTTGCCTCTTTAACCATATGGTTTTTCCACAAAACATTTTCCTGTTGAATTACCATATTCAGCAACACTTTCTCTCTACGGTCAAGAATCTGGGCTGGTTGTTCTTCATAAGAGAGATTCTATTCCAACTGAACTTCCTCTGGGCTTAAAACATGAGAGGGATCTGGAATATACTTTCTCAACATCGAAACATGAAAAACATTGTGTACCTGGGATAAACTTTGAGGTAAAGCTACTCTGTATGCAACTAATCCAACTTTCTCCATAATTTCATAAGGTCTAAATAACCTTGGACTAAGATTTCTCTTCTTACAAAAACGCATCACACTTTTCCAAGGAGAAACTTTGAGAAAGACATGATCACCTGCCTCAAAAGAAAGATCATTCCACTGGTTATCTATATAACTTTTCTGTCTGCTCTGAGCTGTTCTCATATGCTTTTGAATCTTCTGAACTTTCTCTACCATCTCTTCTACCAATTCTGGTCCCATCAACATTTTTTCACTAACTTCATCCTAAAAAGCTGGAGTTCGACAACGCTTTCCATAAAATTCCTCAAATGGAGCCATCTATATAATGGAATGAAAACTGTTATGATAAGAAAATTCAACCAAAGAAAGATGTTGGTCCCAACACCCCTGGTAGTCCATCAAGTAAGCACGTAACATATCCTCCAATGTCTGAATTGTTTGTCCTGACTGCCCATCTGATTGAGGATGAAAAGCTATACTAAAATTTAATTCAGTACCCAATGACTTATGAAGGCCTTTCTAAAAGTTAAAAGTGAACCTGGGATCACAATCAGATACAATGGAGAGGGCAACTCCATGAAACCTGACTATATCTTTAATATACAACTCAGCAAGTTGATCTAGAGACAAAGTATCTCTATTAGGAAGGAAATGATCAGATTTAGTCATTTGGTCAACTATAACGCAGATTGCATTATTACCTCGAGATGTCTTTGGTAATCCCACAACAATGTCCATGGATATATTTTCCCATTTCCACTATGGCAACGGTAGAGGCTGAAGCATTATTTTTGGTAACTATCTCTCTTCTTTAACCTGTAGAAAAGTCAAACACTTCACAGTAAAATTAGGAATATCTCTTTTCATTCCACCCCACAAGTAATACTCCTGAAGATCTCTGTACATCTTATTTCTTCCAGGATGAACTGAAAACGGAGAACTATAAGCTTCACATAACAACTCATTCTTCAACTCTTAATCACAAGGAACACATAATATCTTTCCAAACCTCAAAAATCAATCATTATCAATGTTAAATTCAGGAAACTTACCCTTCTGAACCAACTCTACCTTTTTCTGCAACTCACTGTCTTCCTTTTACGCATTCTTTATTCATTCTGATAGAGATTATCTCACTGACACCTGAAACAAAATAGAAGAATTTCCTTAACCAACAACTTCTATGCCATATTTCATAAAATCAAAAACCAAAGGATCTTGTTCCAAACGTAGCATGGATAATGAGACATTACTTTTCTGACTCAAATCATCGACCACATTTTTTGATTTTTCCGGATGGTAATGGATCGTGCAATCATAATCCTTGATTAATTCCAACCATCTCCTCTGTCTCATGTTCAATTATTTCGGAGTGAATATATACTTCAAACTTTCGTGATTAGTATATATTTCACATTTCACTCCATATAAATGATGCCTCCAAATTTTTAATGAAAAAAACAGGAGCTAATTCCAAATCAAGTGTAGGGTAATTTAACTCATGTGGTTTCAACCGACATGAAGCATAAGCAATTACCTGATCATTTTGCATTAGGACGCAACTCAGTCCTTTCAATGAAGCATCACTGTAGATAACAAACTCACCATTTCTGGAAGGCAGTGCCAAAACTAGAGGAATCACCAATCTTCTTACAATTCCTGAAAACAATCATCACATTCTTTTATCCAAATGAACATAACAACTTTTCGAGTTAACTTAGTCATTGGACTAGATAACTGTGAAATTTTTTCAAAAAACCTCCGATAATAACCTTCCAAACCAAGAAAACTACGGATCTCCGTTATATTTGTGGGTCTTGGCCATTCTTTAAAAATTTGGTTTTAGCAGGATCAACAGTTATGCCATTTTTTGAAATAATGTGACCAGGGAAAGAAATTTGTTGTAACCAAAACTCACACATGCTGAATTTCCCAAACAATTTATTTTCTTTTAAGGTTTGCAAGACAACCCTTAAATGAATTTCATGATCCTCTTTAATTTTTGAATAAACCAAAATATCATCAATGTACACAACCTCAAACTTATCCAAGAACTCCTAGAAAATTCTATTCATAAGATCCATGAATACAGAAGGTGCATTGGTTAACCCAAAATGCATAACTACTAATTCATAATGGTCATATCTAGTACGAAACGCGGTCTTCAGAACGTCTTCTTCCATTAAATTCAACTGATGGTACCCGACCTCAAGTCAATATTTGAAAAATACTGAGCACCCTGGAGATGATCAAACAAATCATTGATATGAGGCAAAGGATACATATTCTTAACAGTGATGTTATTCAATGCTCTATAATCAATGAAAAGTCTCATTGATCCATATTTCTTTTTAAAAAACAAGGCAGGAGCACCCCATGGTGATGTGCTAGGTCGGATGAAACCTTTATCTAATAACTCTTTCAATTTCTTCTTTAACTCTAAAAGTTCAATTAGAGCCATTCGATAAGGGGGTTTTGAAATTAACTTAGCATCAGGAACTAAGTCAACAATAAATTCAACTTCCCAATCAGGTATAATACCAGGCAACTCATCAGGAAAAACATCAAGGTACTCATTTCCCACTGGCACATCATTAATCTGAACAATTCCTTTGTTTTCAACAATATGTGCAAGGTAACATTCATTTCCATCCTTTACCAGTTTCTCAGCTTCCTGATATGTTATCAATAGCAAGGGTTCATTTTTGTATACAAACTGAAAATCATTCTGAAAAGAAACCTCTTTAGTTCTGTAATCAATCTTAGCATGATAAATAGAAATACAATCCATGTCCAAAATAACATCAGACTCTACTAGAGGAAAAATAATAAAGTTTGTAGGTAAATTATTTCCGCACACAATGATAGGAATGTTCTTATGTATTCTTTTTGTCTCAACATTTCCTCCATGTGTTTTTACCGTAAGTTCTGTATTCATATATTGAGTTGTTATTCCCAATTTACTAGAAATCTTCATAGAAATGAAAGAGTGTGTAGACCCTGAATCAAACAATACATTGGCATAATCTGAACAAACAAAGATTGTACCTGATACAACTTCATTTTATGGCCCAACATCTACTGAAGTAGTTGCAAAGGATTTCTGAACCCCTTTCTTCTTGTAGTCTGACTTCTTCCCATCACTCGAGCTCTTTTTCGTACACTCATTTTCATAATGACCCATTTCATTGCACTTAAATCATTTTACTGATTGTACATCAGATTTTTTCTTACCATTACCCTGGTCTTTTTTAGTGCAATTACGAGCCTTATGTCCCATTTTACCACATCAGTATCACTTACCAGAATTCAAAAGACATTACCCATCATGCTTTTTACCACAATTTTCACAAATTGTAAACTTATGTTTCTTACCATTGGACTTTTTGGAAGAGTTCCTCCCTTTTTCCTACCACCTCGAACTCTTATTTTTTTGTTTTTCAAAGAATACCTGATATCGGCAAACTCCATTTCCACCTTCTCCGCAGAAAGAAAAAGTTTTCATAAATTTTGAACTCATGATAAGCTAAATCCCTTCGATACATTGGATTTAATAATGAGTTAAAATGGTTGATTTTTTTATCAAGATCTCGTATGATATTTGGAGCATACCTTGCCAGTTGAGTGAATTTTTCTTCATAAGCATCCACTGAGTCATCCTCCTGCCTCAATTCTAGGAATTGTTTTTCCATCCTTAGACGAACCACCTTTGGAAAATATTACTCCAGAAACATACCTTTGAATTCAACCCAATCAATAGCATCAATCTCCTCACTATCCCTGATATTTTTCACCATCGACCACCACTGATCAGCTTCACCTTCAAAACAGTAAACAGAGAGACTAACCTTTTGATGTTATGAACAACCAATGACATCGAAAATCTTTTCCAGTGCTTTAATCCACACTTCAGATAGCACCGGATCATATGATCCTCTAAATGATGGGGGATGTTGCCTCCTGAAATGCCCCACTACTGACATGTTCCTACGTGGTTGATCTGGCTGATCTCATACATGGATACCACCACCATTTATAGCCTGATTCAACTATTCCATCACTGCAAAAAACTGTTCAGTTCTGATTCCGACCATCTCAGGTTGCTAATTTGGAAGGTTTTCTTCCGCCTAATGTCATCCCAATATAGCTATCATGTTTCCTCTGCGGAAAACCATTCTAAACAAAGAAATATCTTAGGCGAAGCAACATGGTAATCTGTAAATTCTATGTGATATCAATATTAACATAAATTAATTTATGGATATTAATCTAACAATATCATAACTCCTAAAGTTATCTAAACCGACCTCTAATACCAACTAAAAAGACTCGGCCTTAAACATTACATAATATTGAATTAAATGACTAATTCACATTGAGGATCTTTTCAGGTTTAGTGTTTTAGGAAATTTGGACATAACTATTACATCTCAAAAGATTACAAGGTAGACATATCCACATAGTTTCCATTTTTTTCATAAAATAAAAACTCTTGAAAAAAAATATTCATGTCTAGTTCCATGTTTTAGACAGCATGACTTTTCCTTGATCCCATCCTTGACCTTATTCATCTTTAAGTCCTGTGAAAACATTTCAAAACTTGGGATGAGCATAAAAAGGCCAGTAAGGGTTATAAAACAAAGAATGAAAACATTTGTTCATAAATACATACAAAACATGAACTCTTCTACTTACCTCATTAAATCATAAGATTTATGAAAGACACATAGAAATCATAAATCATAATGGTAACTAGTGGAATCCATATCATACTTACATTGTAGCTATCACAGCTACATAGGGAGTTACATTGGAATACCCATCACAATATATTCCCTAAATCTATTAGGAGAAACATTCATGTTTACCTCTGTCACGTTATCCAATGAATTGTAGAGCTATCTCGGGCTCACCCACCATAGGTTTATCAAGAAACCACCCATATACGTAAATAATTCCCAAAAACAATAACATGATCATAACACATAACATAAGCATAAAAGAAAGATAAAATTTCCACATTGCAATAATAAATATCATTTCAAGATATTGAAATAATAAATCCATTTTCAAAATCATTTTCAATACCAAAATACATAAAAAGAGTATATGTTATTTATTTTTCCTTTTAAAAAACATTCTGGCTTCTTAAGGAAGCCAAAGATCAAATAATACTTGCGGCGGCGGAAAGGTCGTTGTCACCGCTTACGTTAAAAAAACATTCCTTCATGTCGTTTAGTAAAACGCTTCATATAAAAATATTCCCATTGAATAAAATGAAAAGTCAAAGGGGTTGATAAACCATATAAAATAAAGTCGTGTATAAAACTAAAAATGTCTCAAAGAAAGAAGATTGAGACGAAGTCCCTTACCTCGTGTCCGACCTGACCCGTTCGTTATTTAATCTCCTGAATAATAAAGTAAAGTTAATTTATACTTGCTTAAGAACATTTTTCAAGTTTATTATTCCTTTCATATCACTTATTACCATGTTATAAACATTATTTAATCATTTTAGTTAACAATGTTCATTTTGTCGATATTTGGTACTTGGGCCAAAAATGAACATCTTATATTTACAAGTTGTCCATGTTGTCAATAGTCCATTATATCCAAAATGTTATTCATGATTTTATATATAATATATATCATATATATCCAGTATATATATGTATTTATAATAGTACATAACATTTGTAGGTATTAAATGAAATGAACCCTTCATTGAGACGGTAAGTCGTACGTACGCATGAACGCTACTTTCGTTCCTATTTCTAATTTTAATGGAATTAAAACATAATGACACATAGTTATATTATAATTCTAGTATAATATCATATATAATATATTTAACTCTATCCTTTATACATCCCACATAGGGCATTAACGAGTCACATCACTTTGAGGGGGCGGTAGTCCGCACTTCCTCAAATGAGATTATTGTATTTACCCACTATGGAAACCATAAAGGCTTGATATAAATGGGAATTACAGAAGAATAATGAAATAATAATCATAATATATATCATATATAAATACATTTCCATCCTAATTTCCACCATGAGAGGCGGTAAGATGTAATTAAACAATCATCGTTTCGTGAGGCGTTAGTTTTCCATCCACAAAAACATTATGTTATTCATATATTAGATGGAGGTGTGTGTAAGTGTAGTTATAATAAATATCATAACAACATACTAGTATATTTAGTATACTGGTTTTGTTACAAAAGATAGGAAATAAAAAGAGTTTAGGGGTTGGAGAAGCAAAATAAAAGAAAACAATTTAAGAGAAACTGTTACCTTTAATTTGGGTAACTCAATTTGGTTTGAACCAGAGGACTTATTAAGTGCCTTATGTCTAAGTTAAGTCTTCTAGGAGGAGGATAGGGATGTAGGGAGATTAATTGGGTAGAGTTTGGATGAGCCAAATGGCTTGAGAGGTGTGAGGAATTGGTTAGAAGTGGTCTCTTTTTATAAGGGAGAGGAGGGGCTCTTTAAGAAAGTTTGAAAATGTTATTTTATTATAAACTAATATTCTTTTTATAATGGTCCAAAAATAATTGGGGTCAAAGATAATATGACTAATATTTTAATTAAAATCATCCAATCATAATTGGACATGTTTTGGACAATATTTTAATCATTATAACCTTATTTATTTAAATCATTTATTAATGAGGTAAAAATGACATCATTATTGAGTCATAAATAATTTAATTTATCTGATGTCTAAAAATTATAAAACAAATACCATGATGTAGGAAATCATTTTATCTTTCCAATTAATATTTATAGTCTAAAATACGACTTATATAACACCATATAAAAATTAATTTCTAAACGATTTATGTTAATGTCACTTTTGTCTTCAGATTAAATTAATTAATCTAAATTGTCATTATCACTCACAAGTGACTCAATGGGGTCCCAAAATCGACCCAAAGATACCCATGGTCAGACATGACTCATAAAATAGGATTAGTACACGTTTAAGGGTAATTTTATATTATTATAATATTATTTGTTTACCATTATTTACATGATTTACCCTTTAACCATGGTAAATAAAATATTTACTAAAGTAAATATTTAAAATGTATAAAAATAAAATTTAACTATTTACAAAATTTGGGCCTCCTGATTCCAAATATGGAATCCATTTTTCTAAAATCAAAACACTGAAGCAGCAGAAATTAATTTATAATTAATTCCCACTATCAAAACAAAGAGTGTGTCTTTAAGAATTAAAAACAATCAAAATATTGATACTTATTTATGTCCAATTTCAAAGTGAAATTAATTCCAATGACAAAAATTGGATTAAATGATAAAAATATATTTCAATTTCACTTTAAAACCAATTAAAAAGATAATCTAACCATATAAATAAATTATATTAAATCATAGTTTTGAATTAAAATACAATATTTTCACTATTCCTTAAAAAATGAACATTATTAGAAAAATACCAAAAAATTACCCAAAGTAAATTCGGATGTCCTCATTATAAATAAGGATTTTATTTTTTCATATAGAATGTATTAAATGGACCAAAACTATATTTAAAAAGGGTTCTCCATTAAAAGGTGGTAAATCGGGCTTTTAATGTAAATTATGCTTAAAATTAGATTTATTCATATTTTAAGTCTATTACTTTTATTGGATAAATATAAATACATGTATAGTCATATTATAGTTAGTTTTTTTCAATCCTTCCAATACAATGACTAGGAGTTAACTACCATTTAAAATAATAATATTTTATTATTAGTGTGCAACGTAAGATTCCAAAGAAACTCATTGTTGCATATCGGGTACGCTATCGAACATAGCAACGCCTTTAAGCTAAAATTAATATTTAATTCAAAAATATTAATAAATATAAAAATATATTATTCTTCATTTACCTAGGATGTTACACTTATAACTTCTAGTAATTTAGAAAAAGAACTAATGGAATTAGAAGAGGAGGAAGAAGAATAATATTTACAATAATATAAATAATGAGAGGAAGAAAATGATGATGACTAAAAAAATACTTATGAAAAGACAAAATAGAATAAAACATCAGAGTTATAATCATCTTCAACCCCATTACTATCCTAATTAGATAATTATGTAGATATAGAAGTATCTGGATAAGAAAAATCACCATAAAAAGAGGAAGGAAATACTATTCTGAGTGAATATATCATTTATAGTCATTATAATTTTTTAGAGAGTTTAGGTTCAAAGGAATCCTTGTAAGTATTATATATTCCTTAGAAAAATATTATTTTTTATTCATTTTATGATTTTTGTAAAGATCAATGGTTTCCATGAATAAGAAGTTAGCGATTCAAATCCATTGGATCGAGGGATTTTGGGGCTAGGATGAAAGAGCATGATCATTGTATCATGGTCTTCCGTGGATAGTAAGATAGAGCCATACAAATCGTCATATCAAGTTATTTTCTAATAAGAACATATAGAACTTATAGTAGGTATAAAAATGTTTATATATTTATTGAATATTTCTGAGTACTTTAACTCCTAAGGTTATAGAGTAAATTCTTATAATAAGCTTGTATGTCATTATTATTATTATAATCTTTGTAGGTTACTTGTTTTTACATATCATTACTTTCCATTTTGTTTATACATTATAATTTAAGTCTTTAATTCTCTTTATAAAATTAGTTTTATTGGAAATATTGTGATATTAATGGACTATGATATAATCAGACAGTCACTAGATCTGATTCTGAAACACTGATAATTAGATGATAACTAAGTCTAATCTTTTCATATAATTAGGTTTTGTGTGTTGTTTTTGTTTATTTTTTAAACTAACCACCCTCTTGTAGTCATCATAAACTCTTATAATACAATGTAAGGAACTGTGATAACATGAATAGAGGAGGATTCTATCTCGAGCATCAAAAAAATTTATTAACCAATTGATACACCACAAATTAGTAATGTCTTTAGGAAACCTATTTTTTGATCTTCATTAACTATAAATGATTAATATATTATTTCAACACTACCGATTCAATTATGTATGATAGCTTCATTATTTTAATTGTAACATGGTTTTGGGTTTCCCACATCATCATTATGGTTTGTGTTTCATCATTTCATCCATTTCATATTTTAATTTTCAAATTACCCTAAGAATCCTAACAGTGGTATTTGGGGTTATCCATATTGATTAATACTTGAATCCATATTTTCAAATGATTTTTTGAACACTGATATAAAAAACATCATAGTTACCTTATCTTATAAGTGATATCATATAGGCTATGGGTTTTAATGTTATGTTGGCCATGTCATATGCCGATATGAATTATTACAACAAAGTTGTTTTTCATATTGGTTTAATTTCACCAAATTTATAAAAACTGGATGTGCACTAAGAAATTACAAGAATTGGAGTCATGTTCACTTGCATATGATGGACGAGTCATATATATATATATTATGATATTATATATAGATTAAATTTAATATATTTATATATATGATGCATTTATTTTTCTGGCATGTAATTCTAGATATATATATATATATAGTAATTATATATATATATTATTTATTTACTATAAAAGGTTTATCCACTTGTTACAATCCATTATAGAGAGATTAGAGTATTTTTATTAAATTCATTACAAAATAATGAATTATTATTTAATAGTTAGAAATGCATATGATGTATTAGGAATATGAGATTCCTCATGCTTCGACAATATAATACGATGATATCCTCTTATATTGGTTAAGTTGTGCGTGATGTGTTTGAAATTTTTTATGATTCTCTATTATTCTCAATTACTTTTTATCTCACATGAGAAGGTGATAGAATCTATTTTTTCCAATGAATTTTCATGGTATGATCATAGATCCATTCACTAGTGTATCACCTTGGAGGTAGCTTTCTTTTATTCATTACTCCTCATGATATTCCTAAAACACTATTTATTGAAGGAAGATGGAAACTACTATTGTAAATGAATTCAATTTACTCTATATTTGGATTATTTACATGTTGATTTCTTGGATATAGTGTGTATTTATTTTTGGGGTTTCTTATACTAAAAATGATCATTAGATGATCATACAAAACAAATTAGTGGTATTAAACACGGATTATTCAAGAATTAAATGATTCTTATCACTTTTTTCATATGATAATTGAAAAATAACATTTTTTAATATTGGAGGAGGATTAAAGACCCTTATGCGAGATGCATAATTGTATATTTTATTTCCCCTTATTCACGTTTGTTATGTAATAGTCATACCCTTACACGAATGTCTTTACAAGGGTAACATAAATGTTACATTTATAGAAATGTTTTGTGTCAAGGTAGTACAATTAGGAAAATGGTGTTTACATAAGGGTGATATTTATTAATCATTATATAGATCGATCTATCTTAAGATCGCCTAGAAATAAAATTTTGAAATTATGGGATCCTGAGGATTACCTTTACATGAAGTGCTCATGTAAATGTAGTATGTATAGTAACCCTTATGAATTTTTTTTGTGTAAAGATTTTACATAAGGGAATTATATATATTACCCATAGCTCTAAAGTTAGTTTAGGGTTATAAAGGCTCATGTAATTGTAACCTATAGAATACCCTTACATGAAATGCTAACATGTAACGAAGTACATACCTTTACATTAATGAGTTCACATAAAGGTAAGAGGTTGGTACCCTTACACGATATGCATTGTGTAATAGTCATGCCTATTTAACCATATGTCAATTTTCTGTGTAAAGGTATAAAGTGGTTACCCTTATGAAGAGTAGGGGTTCTGTGTAAGGGTAAAGAGAAACTGTATTTGATTTTTCAAAAATATTAAATTGTTTTATGGTTTATAAATTTTTATAAATCATAATAAGAGATATTTTGGGATATATTAATTTATAATGATTTTCTAAATTAATTAATTATTTATAAATTGTTTATAAATAATTAATTAATGTTTATGAAAAATTAATCCAAAATATTAAATTTTAATATTTTTAAATACTATTTGACAAATTAAATAGAATTCCTTAATATTTAGAAATAAAAGTTTTATTTTTAAATCATAAGAGTCGAGTTTTAAAGTATATATAAATTTCAAAATATATTATATTTGGATTATATAAAATGTTTATATAATAGATATTGAATGATAAATTATTTATAATTTGGGAAATGCAGTCTAAATTAAAATTAATATAAAATATAATGGGGTTCATACTAAAATTAATATAAAATTTTTATATTCTTGAGAAATAATAAAATATATATAAATTTAAATTATTTATGAATAGCTAAAAAAAGACTCCTGTTTTGAAAAATTAATAAATTGATTATTTCATTGTTAAATCTCATTGATATTAATGTTTAGTAATTTTTTTATGAAATATTAATATTTTTTATTCTCATTTATATGATAAATTATTTTAGTATAAATCCTTGAATATCATTTTAGGTTTGATATCGAAAAATTTAGTTTTCATCTACAGTGGTATTGGTTTGTAATTCTAGTTAAGAGATTGGGAATAGTTATTCAGTATAGTTTTTGTATATTGGGGGTTATATTTTTTCATTAGTTTAATTATATCTTGAGTAAATTTTCCCAAGGTAGATGGAATTTTTTTTGTACCACCTACATTCCTAGAAGCTTACATTGGCTATAAAAGTGAATGGAGTTGGCTATCTATTGCTCTGAACTTAATCATTTGGAGTTTGTCAATATCATATCAATCAATGACATTACAATAATTATTTATGTACCTTATTCAGGTGATGCATGTAAATATTTATGAATATATTTTAAATCTATTTTTTAGTGACGAACATGAACCTGTGGGTTGTGTAAAGATTTTAATAACAATTTGGTGAGAATAAATTAATTTAATTGTTAGAGTAGGTATTTTCAAAACTAAATTGTTAAAAAATTAATATATAAAAATTAAATAAGACCTAAAATTATAAGAATTAACTTTTTTAATAATTATGAATTTGATATGCATACGATTTATATTAGATTGGTGAAACCTAAAGAAAACCCCCACAATTTATATGTGTAGAATTACTTCTAATGTAGTATTTGTTAAGACATAGATCATCTAACTAGGTAGGTCATGATAAAAATGTTTCGCTATTGATTATCTTGTTTATGGAAAGAATGTAATGAATCGTTTTGGATTATTCTAGTGGGTGTACCATGCTAAAGCAAGGTTCTCATAGACCATCCTTTATTATATTTTTAGCATTTTATTTTCATAACACAATCTATAAGACACTAATAGGATTAGGTTACAAGAGTAATAGGGTTGATTATATCCATATGATGGATTTAGATAATCAGTTATCCACTAAAATGTACAAGAATCATAACTATTTTCAATGAGATGACTTCCTACCAAAATATCTAAGGGGAGAAAAGATAAAGTAACCTGTAACATTGTGGAATACATATCTTAGATCACTAAATGGATACTATATATGAGATCATCAATTTTAGTGGGATCACATTCATTAAATTTCCTTAATGAATATATCTAAAAATGATATTCTTGATAAAAAAATCTATAATAGATAAATCCATAATCACCATCAAACTAAACATTTCTATTAGTCCTTAAAATTAGAATCTTTAATTAAGAAATTCCTACGACTGGTAGCATAAAAAATTATTTCCATAGATAAATATTCAATATGTTAATAAATTTACTTCCAAATTAACCAATTGTTGAAGTTGTTAAACAAGAAAATAAATATGCTCATAGAATCATGGAATGATTCATTTAAGGTTTCAAAGGCACTAAAATCTATTCAAACTAAGGAATTTTATTCTTATATACCCAATATGATGGGATACGGAAATAATAATCAATATGATTGAATATTTTTGGAGAGAGTGATAAATTTCTATATGGTTTATTTTATTTAATTAATTCATTCTATTTTTATCTATATGAATGTTATGAAAAGAAAGAGGAATTTAATAAAAATAATAATATTCACACGGTGTTGATAATTGAGATACTAGTCATATGATGATTATGTTATGGTGTTTTAAAAATAGTAAAATGATATAAAACATAAAAAAACAAAGATATAAAGTGACAATTTACAAAAATATTTATTCTTGAGTCTAGTTAAGTTTATTTAAAACCTGAGAATATTATTAGGAAAGATTTTACATTCCTTATATGGGATTTTCTAGAATACATGAATGGGTTTGGGAATTTCAAGGAATGCCCATTTCTGGTATTAATGTTATAGAAATTTATTATTTTATTTTAGAATGTTTTTGAGACTATGTGTTTGTTTTAAAAGTGTTTTAAAGATACAGGAGTTCAAAATCAGATGAATAACTGAAAGTGATTATAGTATACTTTCATGTAATGTAGGAAATAGTTTATACATAAAAAATTTGATTGTAGAGGTTTTTATCAAAATAGGATAAATCTATAATAAGTAATTGCATCTTCATCACCCATATCATAAATTATAATAGGAGTTAATGTAGGGTTGTTATGAATAACAAAATATAATTAATTGTATACACTTGGTTTATAATTTATTTGGATCTATAACATGTTTTTAGAAAAAGATACAGAGAAAAGTGTTTTATCCTGGATGATGAGTTAATCCAGATACTTATTAATGTATGATGAAATGTGATTGAAACCAATATTGGTTTATTTTCATGAATAAAATATTCTTTTTTCATTAAATACTCAAAACAGATATAATTTCTAATGATATATGGAAATAATAGTTTATTTTTTTGATATTCCCAACTAATATGAAATACGTTTCATTTTGAAAAACATGAAATTGTTTTTTAGTCTTATAAATATTATTCAAATATAAAATGTTTTCTAAGTGTCTAGTGGGATTATTTTTATAATTATAGACATTATTATTAACAAATAAAATATTGTTCCAATTCGAGTTTGTGTGATTCTTCACTAAATATCCTAAATATCTAGGGTATGTGATAATAAAATTAAAAATTAAATTGTTATATTACGATACTATGAGAAATTTAATATCAATGTCAATTAAATGATTATACCTAACTATCACGACCCACCATCACCTAAAGGAGGGAAGGGTCAGCAGATTTCCAAACCCATCCTTCTTTAAGTTGAAGGAGAGATAATGACCCCCGAAACCCACCTTCAATAGGCCCCGGAGTGGCGACCAGCGCCAAGGGTATAGAATCTCACACAAAAATGGAAGGTATTACCCTTTTATTTTTTAATAGGATTGGGAGATAAGATAGTAAATCCCACAACACCAAAACTGAAAGTAAAGGGAAAGCCAAATGTAAACCATTCCCATATGCATGTTCAAAAGTAAGGGATGGAAGCCACAAAACTCCAAAAGTTAAAGTACCAAAAAAAGGAAAACAACAACTACAACTGCCCAAAGGTCAGATCTAGTATGATCTTTCACAATCCATGATGTCCTCATGGATAACTGAAAATAGTTTTATATACGTAGGGTGAGCATACAAGTACACTCAGTTGGGAAAACAAAAGACTCCCGTGCACAAGTGAGGAGACATTCTAATGCCCCGTGGAAAAAGAGATAATCAAACACCCAACAATGTGAACTATCCACCCAAACCTCACCAAGGCACACTCCCCAAATAACACAAGTCAAGTAAAGTATATTAATAGAACATCGATGTTTGGGTACCCCTCTCCCCTTTACCACTTGTTATTGAATACATCCAATACATCGAACAAATCCCACCATTCTCACTGCAGTCCCACTGCACACCCGCCCGCACACACATCCCACCCACAAACACCTGGTCCACAACCGCTATCCCACCCGCAGACATCTGGGCCACAACAATTTCACGTAACCATGCCCACAGACACCTTGGACAGAACAACCATTGCCACACCCAAAGACACCTGGGCTAGAAAGCTACCGTCACGCCCGAAGACACCAGGGCCTCATCCCGGAGATACTTGGAATACAACCTGCCCATAAACACCTGGGCCAACCACCCCGCCCGAAGATTCAAGGGCTAATAATGGACCTCATTCCATCACAGCCTGCCCAAAGATACTTGGGCTATTCGGGAAAGGGAGCAGAAATGAGCTAATAACCAACCACTAATAGAAGTGATGGAAAAAACACCCTCCCACGTGAAATGGGGGAGTTCAACACTGAGTTATCAACTTAGGTGGGGCGTGAATAAGAAACATAAGAACTAAAAAATATATGTACAAGTAACAAACACTCAACCCAACCTAGGGTTTCCAAAGCCAATACATGCACAAGCACACTCGTCCCTATTTATAGGATGCACACTACTCACTGCCGAGTCACAACTCACCCACCAAAACCAATTCCTATTTAATCTATTCTTTCATCCATGTTAAAGTAATCTCATTTAAAATAATGTTCTGCACTACTGGGAAACTAATAGCATAAGCACAAACCAAGGGAAAAAGTTACAGCCAACAGTAATTTAAGCATTCACACCTCGTTCCCTTGAAAGTCACAACAACAAAGGGATAAGTGAGATCCCTCGAAGTACTAGAACCAAAGAAAACCCCAAGACACAGCCCATGTCCCCAAAATCCAGGAGCCAATAGTTTCTCAACAACAGAGGAACCCACTCCAATTCGTGATATAAGCAGGGTAATCACACTGCCTCAAATTCACAACCAGCGAATGTATAACAACAGGGGGTCCCATCCCCACTCGCATAACCCTAGAAATCAGCCTGTGAAAGAAACAACCAAACCTCTATCACCAACATAAGGCGGGCCCATGCAGGTATTTTCAGATTTAAAATATTTAACACACTCCATGGTTTCAATTCCACCGTGATTTAACTGGGGTAATCATAGAAAAGGGTTGATCCTAGTGCTTTAAATTTATTTAACCGAGTATACATAATTAACCAATTCCATGTTATGGTTATTTAAATATCCAAAAACACCGAGGATAATTAGTGCTCAAAGAATGACCACCAACGACCATGATTTTTAGTGAGAATAGGCCCATATAATTCACAACATATATCAACAATAAAATAGCACATCATGTCATCGATCACACCCCCATTTAATTTTTTAAAATTCTATTCATTATCTTCGCTATGTTTGATTTCATCAATTTCCACAGTGGCAAATGCATGCCCACCCTACATGATACACAGAAAGGAGAGATGAAGGAGAAAATCCCTACTTGATTTATCAATGATCGATGTTTTTCTCCACGCACCAGGAACAGGGGATGTGTGGCTTGCAGGGGAGGAAATCCTTGGACTCCAAGACGTGCAGAAGGGTCCAGTAGAGGCGCACCACAAGCCACGGGAAGAAGGACTCCAGGCATGCCAATGAAGAAGAAATAAACTCAACCGAGAAGAAAAGGAGAACTCGAGCGGGAGATATAAAGAGAGTTACGGGATATGGAATTTTGAACGCTGGAAAAATAGATCACGGTTTCATACGTGGGTGGGCAGTTACACACGATGATATTAAGGAGTTATTTAATATCCCCCATCTGGGATATTTCTCAAAATTATTAGGAATCAATTGTAGGCTTTAAATGACTTCGAAAACGGTATTAAAATTAATTTATGTCAAAAGATACATTACGGGAGCGGAAAAGTCAGGTACTGGAAGAAGGAGCGAAAGGCTCTGCGAGGACACGATGTCACCGTCACAGTGTCACCCTTACGGTTCCACCATGAGCGGTGAGACCGTGATGGTGTCACCCTTATGGTGCCACCATGACCGGTGGGACCGTCATCGTGCCATCGTGACCGGTGGGACCATCACAGTGCCACCGTGACCGGGGACGCCATCACGGTGCCACCGTGACCGGTGCTGACGTCACGGTGCCACCTTGACCGGTGCCCTTGTCATGGTTCAACCATGACGGGTGCCACCTTCACGGTGCCACCGTCAGGGTGGATCCATCATTTTGCTAAAGTAATGGTCAGGGGTCCGAGCCATTACATCTGATACCTCTCAAATGGTTCTCTCCCTCGAGAATTAAAGCCAGACCCGAAGAAATATGAGGGGTTCGAACAACCACCTCGAAAGATACCTCTCAGGAGTAGACATCCTTGCTACCAAGGAACACTCCCTACCTCATCTATCTCCTGAGAAAACACAACATACTGCTCCTCTACCCTGTGCAACCACGCAAAACAAAAGATTAAACTGTCCAGTCATGTGGGTGAGGGGTTTTGCTTCCTCCATGCTAAGATATTATCTTCTTTGGGTGGCACTGACTCGCCCGCACAAATTCAAGCGCATCCACTTAAATGCGTCTTAACTAGGGTTCAGATCATACGCTCCCCAAATTTCAGGACACTTCACACACATCCACAGAAAAGGAAACTGCACATTCTATAGTTAACAAGTATGTGTTCCATCAACCAAGTATAAACCGAATAGAACAAAACTCAAAACAGCTCGGGGTACTGGTCGTCCATTTGCGCATCCTGTTCCCAGGTAATCTCCTCAATCCCACCATGTCTCCATAACACATGAACCAACGAGGTGGTTCATCCTTGAAGCACCTTCTCCTCACGACCCTCGATCATCACTGGTCACTCCATGAAGGTTGCATCGTCTTCGATATCTAGATCTCCCCAGTCGAGGACGTGTGAAATGTCATGCAGATATCGGAGAAGATGGGACACATGGAAGACATCGTCCAACCATCATATCTATGGTGGTAATGCCCGCAGATGAGCCACCTTGCTGACCCACTGCAACACCGCGAAGGGCCTGACGAACCTGGGGGAGAGCTTACTTCCCCTGCCAAACCTCTGATGCCCATGTTGAGGGGAGACCTTCAAGAAAATCTGGTCCGCGACCTCGAACTCCAAGGGCCTTCTCCTATCATCCGCATATTACTTCCACTGGTCTTGAGCCGCCTTCATCCTCTCTTGTATAAGCTACACCTTCTCCGTTGTGCTATGTACCACCTCCGGGCCATGCACACTTGCCTCCTCGACTTCTGTCCAGCACACGGGTGAGCGACACGGCCTCTCGTACAAGGCTTCGAACGGAGTCATGCCAATGGTAGAGTGGTATCTATTGTTGTAAGCGAACTCTACCAGAGGAAAGTGTCACGCCCATGATCCCCCTAAGTCCAGGATGAATGTTCGTAGCATATCTTACAAGGTCTGTATGGTGCGCTCTGTTTGCCCATCTGTCTGGGGGTGAAAGGCAGTGCTAAGGCGAAGTTGGGTGCCAAAAGCATACTGCAAACCCCTCCAGAATCGTGAGGAAAATTGTGCATCCCTATCTGAGACTATGGACCATGGAACCCCATGCAACCTCACTACCTCGTCCACATACCTCTGTTCTAAGTCATCCACGACGCCTGACTCCCTGATCGCCAGGAAGTGAACCGATTTCATCAATCTGTCCACCACTACCCAGATAGCGTCGCAGCATCCTCGAACATTTGGTATCCCTGAGATGAAATTCATCGAGATGTCATCCCACTTCCACTCAGGGACATCCAAAGGTTGCAACAAACCGCCTGGAACATGGTGCTCATCCTTCACCTGCTAACACACTGGGAACTTGGCCACAAACTCTGCCACCGCCCGCTTTACTCCGGGCCAACAAAGGTGTCTCCTCAGACATTGGTAGATCTTGGAAACTCCTAGGTGTACTGCTAGGGGTGATTTGTTGAACTCACTATGAACTCTCTCGTGCATTGTCTCTGGAACAAACATCTTCCCCGGGTTGAGCATCCGATTTTGACCATCTTCCGTCCACCCTTTTGAAGCATCGCCTGGTCAACTCGGTCATGCATCACTTCTCACTCTGCGTCTCCACACTGAGACTCCTCCACTTTCCGCAACAGATAATATTTTACTGTCATCTGATAAAGGAAACCTCTAACATTATCCATACTCGCATCCAGGTGCAAGGCATCCAACTCCTCCATCTCCCTCCAGGCGTCTGCCGACTCTCGGACCACATCCCTATGTGACTTTCTACTCAAGGAACCAGCCACCACATTCCCTTTTCCTAAAGTGTAGGAAATATTGAAGTCTTAATCCTGGAGGAACTCCATCCACCTTCACTTCCTTTTGGTTCAGGTCCCACTGGGAAAGGATATACTTCAGGATTTTGTGATCCGTGAAGACCACAAAGTGCTCACCGATGAAGTAATGCCACCACAACATTAGTGAGAAAATGACCGATGCAAGTTCCAGATCATGGGTGGAATAATTACGCTTATGAGGGCGTATCTGTCTAGACCCATAAGAGATCACTCCTTGTCATTGCATTAGCACACACCCAAGTCCTTGTCCTGAAGCATCACAAAACACCTCATACGTTGACCCTTCTTCTAGTAGTCTTAGCACTGGGGCAGTAACCAACTTCTCCTTCAGATAGCTGAAGGCTTCCTCGTACTGATCACTCCACATGAAAACGTGGTCCTTCTTGTTCAAGTCCATCAATGGTGCTGCAAATTGGGAGAATTTGGGCACGAACCTCTGATAGTAACCTGCTAGCCTGAGGAAACTACGATCCTCTACCACGTTCTTCGGTGTTGTCCAAGAAACAACCACCCCGAACTTCGATGGGTCCACCGCTACTCCCTTCTTGGACACCACGTTCCCAAGGAAGTGTACTTCTCGCATCCAGAACTTTCACTTTGACAACATCCCAAAGAGCTGGTGCTGTCGGAGGACCACCAAAACCGTCCTTAGGTGCTCAGCATGATCCTCCTCTGATCTTGAATAGATCAGGATGCTGTCAATGAACATGACTACGAACTGATCCAAGTACTCCCGAAATACGGAGTTCATGAGTCCCATGAACATAGCTGGAGCGTTCATAACACCGAACAACATGACCACAAACTCAAAGTGCCCATATCTGCACCTGAAGGCCGTCTTCGAGATGTCACCCTCCTTAAACCTCAACTTGTGATATACAGAACACATGTAGATCTTCGAGAACCATCCTTACACCTTCATCTAGTCAAAGAGATCGTCTATCCTTGGAAGAGGGTAACGATTATTGATCATCACCTGATTCAGCCTCCTATAGTCTATGCACCACCTGAGACCACCGTCTTCCTTCCTTGCGAACAAGACTGGAGCACCCCATGGTGACGCACTTGGTCGAACATAACCCCTCTTCATCAGATCATCAATTTGAACCTGCAACACTTGTAGCTCTAAAGGTTCCATCCAGTAAGGAGCCATCGAAATCGGATGAGCACCAGGTTGAAAGTCTATCCCAAACTAAATATCATGTCGAGGAGGTAGAGTCGCTACCTCATCAGGAAAGACGTCCATAAACTCACTAACGTTACCTGGAACCTCCATCATCTCTACATCCACCGACTCCACTGATAGCTCAGCTAACAAGGAGAGGAGGGGTTCTTCTCGCCTGCTTCCCTTCTGGCCACCCCGCTTGCCGGTGAAAGTAACACGTCGGCCGCCTAAGTTTGAGAACACGACCCTTCATTGGAAGCAGTAAATGATGGAACATACAGAGAATAACCATTCAATGCCTAGGATGAAATCGTATGGATGTATCTGTAATAGTATAAGATCCCAGACTAACCGATGTGGCCCTATCTTTAGTATGCATCCTCGACAAACATATAACAAGTCGGTCTAACCTCCGACTGGTGTGCTCAGCACCAGGGGCACCCAATGTCTCTAGGCATCAAGACCCAAGGCATGGGCAAGACTAGGTGCAACAAAGGAGAGCTATGCTCTGGTATAGAACAAGGAATATGTAAGGGTTCTAAACAGACTGATCATACCTCGAACGACCTCCGGTCCTACTGAAACCGTTGCCTCTGCGGTGTGCAACTGCCCTCGCCCGGATCCTCTTCCTCTCGGTTGTCGGCCACCTCCCCGACCACGCCCTAGTCGAGGTCCCTGAGGAGCGCCCTGGGATCGGCCTCCCCCTTCAATGACTGCCCTCGGAGAAGTGGGAGCTCGCTGCCCCTCCTGCTGGTGCTGAAAGGGCCTAGCTGGAAGTTGCTTCTGAGGCGGGTGCTGGGCCTATCTGCCACCTCCGTACTGCAATCTATCCGGGCATAGGTTTCGAAGGTTCCTGTGGCTCTCGCAGATGAATCCTCTCGGCCCTGAGACCGAAGGGAAAGGGAGAGGTCCAGGGGATCAGAACTGGAACTGCTAAGGCATGCTCCCTATGGGACAGAACCTAGAGGGTTTTGATGCTAGAGGTCTGGGGCTGACGGACTTTCCCTTTGACGGGCCTAGTTGAATACCCTCTCGTGATACACCTCCCAGCGTGTTCATCCTCTCCACCACTTCATCCTTCTTCTTCACCTCTAGGTATGTCTGTAGGTTGAAGGGAGTAACATCGTACTAAAGGGATGGTCGGAGCACCTCCTCCAAACGTCTCACCTGAGACTCCTCATCCAAAAAGAGGTCTGGAGAAAAGCATAGGAGATCCTTGAACTTGATCCCCAACTCTCTGACTAACATACCCTCTGCTGGAGGGAGAGTAGCTCCTGCCACTTCTCAGATTTCATCGTAGAAGAGAGGAATTCCGCCCGGAACTCCTTCTTGAAATCAGCCCATGTCACCTCACCCTCCCTCTTCTCCCCCAAATAGAGCGTCCAACCCTGACGTGCCACTTCCCAAATCTTTCTTATGGCCAGAGGAACCCAGTACTCTGCCGGAGCTCAGATCAAGGCGAAAGCTATTACCAACTCCTCTAGCCAGCTCTCCATCTCTATGTCTGAGGTTCTTCCCTCATACTTCCCGAGGGTCTGCCGCTAGAAAGCACGAAACTTCTTCTTCCACTAATCATCCTCATCCTGTCGGTCAGCCCTCCGTCAGTCAACCGAGTCAACCTATTGGGCCTCGATCTCCCGCACAACTCGTGGTCGTCTCCCAGGCGCTATAGCTACAAGGTAAACAAAGAATTCCTAAGCTCGGGTAGTGTAGAATATTGTTCTTAAATTTTATTTGAATTCATTATTTATTTTTGAATCACCAAAACACCCAAAAAATGATAACACAAGTCATTATGATGCATGTGCCTTTCCTAGGGTCTCTACCCTGTAATCAGTGTAGCCTCACTTGGTTGTTCGGTAGGTACATATTCCTTGCATCGGATCACGGGGGCCCTAAAATCTCGTGTCGTAGCCGGTCATCCCTGGAATATTTCATGCACCAAGATCTCCCAACACGGTTTCCCTACCATCCCATGCAATCCTCACAGTTCATAACTCCAAACTTCATCCTATCTCTCAAACATTCCCTCTGATACCATTCTATCATGACCCACCTTCACCAAAAGGATGGAAGGGTCAGCAGATGGCCAAACCCTTCCTTCATTAAGTTGAAAGAGAGATAATGACCCCCAAAACCCGCCTTCAATAGATCCTAGAGTGGCGACCAGCACCAAGGGTATAGAATCTCACACAAAAATGGAAGGCATTAACCTTTTTATTTTTTAATAGGATTCGGAGATAAGATAGTAAATCCCACAACACCAAAACTGAAAGTAAAGGGAAATCCAAAAGTAAACCATTCATGTATGCATGTTCAAAAGTAAGGGATGCAAGCCACAAAACTCCAAAAGGTAAAGTACCCAGAAAAAGTAAAACGACAACATCAACTGCCCCAAGGTCTGAGCTAGTACTGTCCCGCACGATCCCTGATATCCTCCTGGAAACCTGAAAATAGTTTTATATACGTAGGGTGAGCATACAAGTACACTATGTAGGGAAAACCAAATACTCTGATGCACAAGTGAGGAGAAATTCTAATTCCCTTTGGAAAAAGAGATAACCAAACACCTAAAAAGGTGAACTATCCACCCAAACCTCACCAAGGAACACTCCCCAAATAACGCATGTCACGTAAAGTATAGTAATAGAACATCGATTTTTGGGTACCCCACGCCACTTTCCCACTGGTTATTGAAGACATCCTACGCATTGAACCAATCCCGCCATTCTCACCACAATCCCATTACCACACCCGCCCGCACACACCTGGGCCACAACCACACATCCCGCCCGCAAACACCTGGCCCACAACCGCTATCTCGCCCGCAGACACCTTGTCCACAACAATCTCACGTAACCATGCCTGCAAACAGCTAGTCTAGAACAACCACTGCCACACCCGAAGACACCTGGGCCAGAAAGCTACCGTCACGCTTGAAGACACCTAGGCCTTATCCTGAAGATACTTGGGAAAAAACCTTCCCGTAAACACCTGGTCCAACCACTGCAACCACCCGGCCCGAAGATTCTAGGGATAATAATGGACCTCAGGCCATCACAGCCTGCCCGAAGGTACTTGGGCTATCCGGGAAAGGGAGCAGAAAGGAGCTCATAACCAGCCACTAATAGAAGTGTTGGAAAAAACAACCTCCCCCATGAAATGGGGGTGTTCGACACTAAGTGATCAACTTTGGTGGGGCGCGAATAAGAAACATAAGAACTACAAAATATATTTATAAGTAACAAACACTCAACCCAACCTAGGGTTTCCAAAGCCAATCCAAGCACAAGCACACTCGTCCCTATTCATAGGAAGCAGACTGCTCACAGGCGAGTCACAACTCACCCCCAAAAACCAATTCCCATTTAAGCTAATCTTGCTTCTATGTTTAAGTAATCTCATTTAAAATAATGTTTTTCACTACTAGGAAACTAAAAACATAAGCACAAACCAAGGGAAAAAGTTACATCCATCAGCAATTTAAGCATTCACACTCGGTTCCCTTGCCAGTCACAACAACAAATGGATAAGTGAGATCCCTCGAAGTAATGGAACCAAAGAAAACCCCAAGACACAGCCCCATGTCCCCAAAAATCTAGGAGCCAATAGTTTCTCAAAAACAGAGGATCCCACCCCCATTTGTGATATAAGCAGGGTAATCACACAACCTCAAATTCACAACTAGTGAAAGTATAACAACAGGGGATCCCATCCCCACCCACATCACCCTAGAAATCGTCCTGTGAAATAAACAACCAAACTTCTATCACCAACACAAGGCAGGCCCATGCAGGTATTTTTAGATTTAAAAGATTTAACACACTCCATTGTTTCAATTCCACTGTGCTTTATCCAGGGATATCATTGAAAAGGGTTGATCCTGGTGCTTTTAATTTATTTAACCGAGTATACATAATTGACAAATTCCATGTAATGATTATTTAAATATCCAAAAACATCGAGTTTCATTAGTGCTCAGTGAAAGACCACCAAAGACCATGATTTTTAATGAGCATAATCCCGTATAATTTACAAAATATATCAACAATAAAAGAGCACATCAGGTCATCGATCACACCCCCTTTAATTATTTAAAATTCCATTCATTATATTCATTATGTTCGGTTTCATCAATTTCCACAGAGGCAAAAGCATGCCCACCCCACATGATACACAGAAAGGAGTGATGGAGGAGAAAATCCCTACTTGATTTATCAATGATCGATGTTTTTCTCCACGCCCAAGGAACAAGGGATACATGGATTGCACGGGAGGAAATCTGTGGACTCCAAGACATGCAGAAGGCTCTAGCAGAGGCGCACCACAAGCCACAGGAAGAAGGACTCCAAGCAAGCCAGTGAAGAAGAATGAAACTCAACCGAGAAGGAAAGGATAACTCTAGAGGGAGATATAAAGAGAGTTACGGGATATGGAATTTTGAACGCCGGAAAAATGGATCGCAGTTTCCTACGTGTGTGGGAAGTTACACACAATGATATTAAGGAGTTATTTAATATCCCCCATCGGGGATATTTATCAAAATTCCTAGGAATTAAATCTAGGCTTTAAATGACTTCAAAAAGGGTACTGAAATTAATTTACATCAAAAGATACGTTACAGGAGTGGAAAAGTCAGGTATTGGAAGAAGGATCGAAAAGCTCGGCGAGGACACGGTACCACCGTCACGGTGTCACCCTTACGGTGCCACCGTGACCGGTGAGACCATCACGGTGTCACACATACGGTGCCACCGTCATGGTGGAGTGGTGTTTTTGGTAAAGTAATGGCCAGGGGGTCCAGGAAATTACACTAACAAAGATAATGGTAATTCATCTCTTAATATCCTAAATATGTTTAGGATATGTATTTGTAAGGAAAAATGTAAATAGTTATATTTTGTTATTATAACAAGTGAACATCTCAATTTCCAAAATGTTTATACTAGAAAATACACAAATTTTATCACATGGTATCCAAGCATATTTTAGGGTATGATGGTAAAGATAAATATAAAGAGTTACATTAGTTACCTTCATGAATTGTATATCAATTTATCGTAAATGAATTTTGAATGCGATGGTAAAGTTATAAAGAAAATAATATTATTATTTAAAAAAGATTATAAGGAAACATTTTTATAGAAAATTTTACAATGAAGATGATGTTATACTTAAGAAATAGTTCTATGCAAATAAAAAAATCTAACATCCTAACATTTGATGTTATGTAGTTAAGCAGTTTAAATATGTTTTCATAGAGATGAACTTAAGGAATATAATTCATACCTCACACCATTCTTCAAACTATCTTTATTCATAAATATTTCTCACTAATAGGCTTGTGGGAGTATTTATCAGATGGTCACATAGGGATGTGTCTTGAATTCTATATAGATATAATATTTTAATAACATTTCTATAGTAAAAACATGAAATTCATGAAAATGTTTATATATATTGGTTGTAATTATTGTAAAGATATTATTTAAATATAGTAAAGTAGGTATATTTTAATCATTCATTCATATTTGTTTCAATATTACTTTATATGAATGGTCAAAAGATAAATATCCCCTCAAAATAAAAATATTTATTTTTCCCAAATTAATTATCAAAATAGAGTATACTGGGTTTTTATGATATATAAAGGTTATATTTAATTAATTCTTGTACTAATTACAAATTGTTGTATATGGGATATGAAGAATATATTCATTAAGTGATAAGTAGATTCTTATTACTTGGACTAGTACATGGAATTGTTTCTCATGGAATGTCAAAGGATCATAGATATGATTAGGGATGTATTCTTATTATAAATCCTTATTACCTGAGGCTAGAGAGATACCGAGCATAAGAACCTTCATAATTATATATCTCACTAATGAAATTAAACATATGAACATAGCTAATATAAGGGTAGTAGGGTTTGTTTCTGATCATGTCATAAGTTGGAGTACAACTAAAAAGTAATTATCCACTTTTATAAAAAGTAAATAAATTTTTTCCTTTATTGTATTTGACTAATTATATTCATGTTCATTCTTATTTGAGTCACACATTATTTTTTCAACTACATGGATAAGTGACATTTGATGTACTTTACAAATAAATGAATGACTTGTGATCTATTGATTTACTATCATAGTATTTTTTGGAGAATCAATAAATAATGACAGGTCAATACTAGATTAACATGTTCCATATCCAGTGGTCATTTAATGTCATTGACATAGGGATTATATAGGTATACATATGATGTATATGATGCATATTTTGGTGGAAATTATAATGTAAAGATGTGTTGTTGTTTGATTGAGATCACACCAGACCCCTTAGTGTCTTAAGAAGTACTTATTCTTTACATGATAACTCTCTTTACTAATATATATGAAATATGAATTTCATAACTTTTTTAAACACAAATAAGGCCTATAGGTTCACACACTTAGGGACTTGGATAATGATAAATATTTTAAAAAAGTGTTGTTTTATAATGAAGACAGCTTAATGAAAAACCATATCGAAGAGAGTTTTGATGGATTCACAATGAGTTGAGAAGTTTTTAATAGTCTTTTTGGGAGTGCAATGGGGTGATTGTTGAATGTACACTAAAAATTTACATACATGAGTTTCATGTACACATGAATTTGATTAATGAAACACATATATATAATATATTATACAATATAAAGTATATACTTAATATATGTATATGATACATGTATTTTTCATGCATATAATGAATGAATAATATATATATATATATTATTTATTTCTATATAATGGTTTATTCATCAGTTACATTCCATCACATTTTGATTAATGGATTTTCATTAAATTCATTAAAAATTCCTAATGGATTACACTCTAGAAATCATAAATGCATAAGATTAGTTATGAATAAAAGATGCCTAGAGCTTTGGCTATATCAGAGGATGATATCCACAGTTGTTGGGTGTGTTGTGTGTGATGTCTATTAGACTTTTTTGATTTTCTATTCTTCCCAAGAACTATTCATCCCACACAAGAAGGCACTATCACCCCTTTAATTGCTCAATAACCCCAATTTTTGATCGTGGAACCCTTGGCCAGTGTATCACCTAAAAAAAGGGATTTTTAATTAACTAATCCTCTTTATCATTCCCAAACACTCACGGTGAAAGGAACATTGAAACTAAAGTTGTACATAAATTGTAGGTAATCTATTTTTGGAATATTTACATGTTGATTTATTGAATATAGATTGTCTTTGTTTTTAAGTTTTCATCCACTACAAATGATAATTAAATGATCATACAAAACCAATCAATAACACCCTACACAAAACTATCGGGTCTGAGATGGAGAGACATAATATGTCATGGGAATATCCTCATATATAGGAGAATACCAAAAAGAAGCGAGTTCCAAAAATCTATTTGTGGGGATATTATACCTTCAGTATCATATCCTTCTTCCAATAATATAAATGAAATATAGAAAATGAGTGTATGTATGGTAGAAGAAAATAATATCAGATAGAAATAATCTCATACAATTAGTAAATGGTGTCTTAGTGAGGCATACCAAACAATAGTAATAATGGATGTAGTTAAATAAGTATAACATTGAGGGAATCCTCTAGTGTTTGTACCATCCCTACCACCATCTATATGCTCATCAACTCAACCATCTAAAATGGGCCCCTTTACATTTCCAAGATCCCAATATATATACTCTTCACATGTATATTTTAAGAAATAAACCCAATAGGACACCACCAATGTGTTTTTACCAAATGTACACATGTTAAATAGGTTCATTCCATGATAATTATTAATGTGAAGGAATGAGTAATCAATCATATATCGAGAACTTGTGGTCTAACAAATCCACCATGATCATCAGATGTAGCTACATCTTCTCTATGTTGAGATAAATATCCAGATATTAGATGTAATTAAGAGCTATCCATAAGGCTAGTAAGAATACTACTTGATAACATGTGAACAACCTACTCAATATCAACTAGGTGTTAAGTGGGCCATGTTATCAGTGTCTAATGGGCATTGAATTATATTTCTACTCATCATCCACCGGACATTGAGTAAAAATTATAGTTTTAATTTACTATGAATTGAGTGAATAACACTGTATCCATAAGGTATCTATGTATCCCAAACCAATTCTCATATCCATCATTTCCATCTTTCAAAATCTAGGACACTCCCCCTCTTTTAGATAACCATGTCATGGTGGTCCGCCTATTTGGATAACCAAGAATAGTACCTTCAAAAGAAAGATTACACATATAATAGGATAGAGTATACAAAAAACCACAGTATATCATCATGAATAAATTGAAGAATTACACAATAAAAGTGATCAATTTATATCATGAACAAACTGGGTATAAGAAGACTCATGGAAACAAGTTTCATAAATGGGTATCACAGGCTATTCACACATCGACATGATATCACAATCATTCATGGTCAAAATATTCGGGAAACACTATAATGTTACAATGAAAACTTGAGAATATAAGAGCCTTAAATGGTATGGAAATTACTACCTAGAAACTATTGATTAATAACACCATGTTCACCACAGGATTGAAGATAAACCACATCACACTCCCTTAAAGATCATTCCCACATCTTAAGGATTTCTATTTTGGTTTTGACTCAACAAAGAAAGAGGTTTAGAATAAGACCTAAGAATAATATATGTTAAGAAGTTTGTTCTATAAGTTCATAGATTCTAGAGTCCATCAATATAAATTAATTTTGAGATATGTCAAAGGACACATCGTCAATTCACCAGATCCATTTTTGATTCAATAATTGACTTTGATTTCTTAATGAATTCTAGAATACATCCTTTGGTATAAGTAATAAACATCGATACACCATAAATACATAAATAGAAAAGAGATCAAATCTGAGAATCAACATGAACAATATCTCATGATGATTGATCTAATGAAACTTACTTGGATACATCCACTACTAATTGGGAATTGGGTTCAGCCAAAATTTCATTTTTTACACATCAAAACCTCAACCAATATACCAAAGGGTTGTCAACTAATAATACTTTTTCATCGATCTACCATAAACAATAGTTCATGGAAGATGTTTCTCAAACACATTCTCATAGATTGTATGTTATCTATGGTATATATCATTCTAATTAAGAGACATAATCAAATAAATAGATAAGCTACTGATCTATAAAGAATAGAATAAATTTTCATTATATCATTATAGAAAACATAGTTCCATCATAGTACCGCTCTCATATCTGAATAATGTAGATGAATTTACAAATTATCTTAGGATAAATCAATATTTAGACATCATTGGATGGGTGAAAACATGATAGAACAAGGTTAAATGAATCAGATAGATCCAATATCCATAGGGTAGAATTAAAACATGGAATAGAATTGTTGGGGTTGGAATTTCCTAATAAATAAGGTTTAAATGAATATGGAGAAAAACATAGGGTACATTTAATACACCCTCAGACTGGGTGAACTGGCGAGGTGGTGGAGTCTAAAGTAGCTATTTTACTTCAATTACCTCCATCAGATAGTTGGTGGCAGTTTACAACCATTTTTCAGTTATGCCTCTTCTCATCACTCTAACCACCAATTCATGGAAAATATTCACCAAAACCCAACTGCTTTGACTCCAATATCAAATAAAAAAATAGTAAGGTTAAAGTTTTTAATGTTAAGAATATCATACATAAAATACAAGCGAGGATGTTAAAATTATCTCCTTGTAACAACTTCTTATCCTTTAGAGGTACCTCAAAATGTTCTGCATAGATAACTCAACCCATTGAGCCAAGACATTTTCCTCTCACTCCAAAGTCCACTTTAGGATGATTCTACGATGCTATAGAATCTATAATAGTGTTATTTTAATCCCACTTAGGACTTTCGTAATATGTTCTATCATCCACACTAGGAGATCCACATATGATGGTTCAATCTCTATCTCAACATCCTCATAGTCAATGACATGTGTGGGTTCAGGCATGTATCTCTGTAGCTCAAACACATGAAACCCAGTTTTCATACCCTGATAAATATGAATGGATATCTACATGTTACATGTGACAGCCTAATATTTCATTAAATTTTTTATTCAAATGAATTTAATTTCTTTGATAGTTTGTGTCACATTAAATGCTGAGTTATAAAAAATCATGATAAACTTTTAATATAATTATAAAATAGACATTAAACATGGAAGTATAAATGGGAATAAACCCATTTTTAAAAATATGTATGAGGTTTTTAGATAAATAAAATATATTTTTAAATAAGTGCTTAATTTTTTTAATGACTTTATATGCTTTGAAAATAAATTTTTCTCCAAAAGTGGTTTTCATTAATTTCGGTTAACGAATACTAAAATTAATTTTTCCAAATTTTAAAAACATTATTTTAAAAAATAAATTTAAGTTTTAAAATTATTAAGTCAAAATTATATTAGATTATTTTTATTATAATTTAATTAATATATTTATTTTTTGATGAATAGTAAAAAATATTGATTTTAATTGAAAAATACAATTTGGTTTAAATAAAATAAAAATAAAAATCTAATTAAAAATGGTTTAAATGTAAAAATAGTTAAATTATATTATAATTAATTTAATTTATGTCATGGGAATAAATTATATATTTTATGTTTATATTGAAATTTTATATACGTTAAAAAAATGTTTCTTTGGAAAACCATTTTTCCAC
Source organism: Viscum album (assembly GCA_963277665.1). Classification (NCBI taxonomy): domain Eukaryota; kingdom Viridiplantae; phylum Streptophyta; class Magnoliopsida; order Santalales; family Viscaceae; genus Viscum; species Viscum album. Next base: position 26,739,453 of record OY728123.1, on the reverse strand, counting down.
GTGTCTACCGATTTAATTTTAAATTATATTTTACCAATTATATGAAAGTAATTTGGAAAAATTGATTCAATATTTTTTTTATCAAAATTAATAATAGTATAAAATATATTCAATATAATTTTCGATCAAAAAATACATAAAATAGTAAAAATTAATTATTGTGGTTAAGGTTAAAACAGGTTTATCGGGGGTTATACTAAAATGAAAATCGGTAAAATTAAATTAGAACATATACAAATAGAAATTATGGAAATATATTAACAACACATTATTTTAGGTTCTATAATGATCTATTTTATATCTATTTTCATGTTTAAAAAATTAGTACACCTTTTTATTTTCAAAAATTTGAAGTTTGTTATCTCCACCACTTATAAAAGGGAACCCTATTTCCTCTCAACTGTACACATCTAAAATAATTTTTTAATCCAATACATTAACAAATCCATTAATTACTTACCTCCACACATCCTACATTCCTTATTTTTATTAGTAAATCCTTCGAAGAAATCTTTTGATGCTAACCTAAGGAAGTTGTCCGAAGAAGAGCTATCGTTCTTAAGCATGCATTTTTATTTTATTTCATATTAAACCTCATTAAAGATTTCCCAAATTATTATGATATAAATAAATAATTATATACCATATAATTATATTTTATTATTAGAATTTAATAACATTCCTCCTCTACCATAAAATGACAAATGAAACCGTCCAACGTGTGTACTGTGGATAACCAAGTCGCGAACTGATGTAATTCATTTTCCATCATCGCTTCTTACGAACTGATATAATTAGGGATTTCAATTATATATAATATGTTTATGAAACAAATAATATTATATAATTATAATATCGCAATTAACTTATTACATTCAAACCTTTAGGAAAATAACAGTGTTGCTTGTGTGTATGATGGACTACCTCCTCACAAACCCGTGTGATGCGTTTTTCATTTTATTATATATTTTATGGTAGTAGAGATAAATTTATAAAATATAGATTAAATATATGATATAATAATTATTTTGGAGGGTGGAATTATTTTATACATTTTTTTTCTATCATTTGTGAAAATGAAAACAATGTTCATATGCGTGTATGGCCTACCATATCCTTGAGCGGTTCAATTAATATCTATATCTATAACTATTATGAATGAATTTAAATGCCTATATAATGTATATATATTATTTCTTATACCCATATTATGATTTCTTGGATCATGTTCTTTGTTATCGTTACGATTCATGTATTATAAACTGCCGAGATTTATTCCATGACTTGTTTTTATGATCTATAAAGTGTAGGGTATGGTTTTCAAAGGTTGTTATCATGTCTTCATACCCTTATGATCAAATTATGTTGATATATACATTTTTTAACCTTACTGTTAATTTAATCTAAGGCTTTCTTATGTTTCTATTCCCAAGGTTATGAAGACATGTATTGTTTTTGATATTTCTTATAAAGGTACTAGTTATAACGAAATTAGGGGGAGAATTTGTAGTTCAACTATGAACTAGTTGTTTATGTTTCCATGTTTCCAAATGTGTTATACATAAAATATTCTTGTGTGGATTGTTATTTTAGGTAATTAATAATCATCTACAATGATGTAATATTTATGTATAAAATGTGTGGGTTTTTATAATGGGTATTAGAGAAAGGTTTAGTTATCCTTTGGAAACTAGGATGAGAAAATTTTAGTCACATCTCTATGTATATGTCCAAATACAAGAAAATATCCATGGATTTTTGAGAAGTATAGAGATAGTGGTTTCATGGATATTAAATCCATTTTCTAAATAATATAAGTGGATTTGGATCTGTAATAGTTGTAACTATGTGTAATAATAAAAAAAGGTGCATGTGGATTTGACTTCATTATCACCCAGTACATGACAATAGGCATTTCCTCACACTTGTCTTCACAATCTTGAGATATATTTTATTGAATCAGGTTTTGAACTATAAGAAATTATATTATTTCTATGAATATTTCTAAGGATAGGTACTAAGTCGGTGCAGGATTTCAGGGCTTGAATAACCTCAATGTGGTGATATTAACACTATTAAATATATTTTAACATGAACACATAGTTTCTTAGGAATTTTTTAATAACTCCCACTCGAAGTCTCAGATGGTAAATTTTAGGGGTTTTTTATGTTCATAAGAAGGCATTTACCCTATACCCAACATAAAATTTTTCAGCTTTGGGTGTCAGATCAGAGGTGGGTTATTAGATGGGTGTTAAATGGAGGATATTGGGTTAATAAAATTTAAATCAATTTCCCTCCCCCACAATTTTTTTCATATGTAATATAGTATTATATACACCCTAATGTGATATATAGAATAATGTAAAACTAAAGAGAAGAGGACCCACTTATTTCTGATCTCAATGGAAATTACTCTCGATTCATGGTGTTACACCTTCGGAGCATGGATCTGACCCATATGATTCGATGATTCAACGTGAGGTAAGATGATTTGAGTTTTAATTATTTATCCCATAATTGATTCATTTTTTTATAGTTTTAGAGCCCTATTAAACCTGCTAGATACCCCATGAGTGTCGATCTATAGCTTTTGGGGGAAACCTAGGATATTCGGGTGATGTACACGGAATTCTCATTTGGAATTCCCAATCACATGGTGTGTTGTTCTAGTTCATATGTCTTGTGCTCTTCCCATTCAATGTAGATTAATTTTGAAGAATAAATGTTGTATATAATGGTTACACACCATGTAGCGAGCCCAAGTTAGGTGTTCATGGGACATGTCTAGGGAATCCATGTCAAGAGATATGGCCATGTGGAAGTACAAGGCCATAGTACATTGGAACACAGTTCTTTACATGGAATGGAAAGATGACATGGCCATGTAGATAGATATCCAAGACACGACATGTATAATGGGTACATGTCATGTGTTGATATATGACTAACTGATTTGTGTGTGGAAATACATGTTCATGGGGCTGAGTGAGGCCAGACACATCCTGTACACAATTTATACAATGTGTAAGATAACCTGGAAATCTATACCATGAATACAAGGAAACTATTAGGTGTTTAGGTGGGTAAAAAGTCCATGTTGGACCTAGTACATGTTATATACATTTCTTGGAGACTTCTTTATGGAATAACTCCTTCATCGAGGGAAATATTCACGCTTTTGAGTACCATATCCTGATATTTTTTATGCATAAAATAAGATAGTGGACACTATTTTGGATCCTAAAATGCTATTCACGAAGATAATGTGTATTTCTTGGGTTAGCGTCATTTGGACCAACAGTTTTTTATCATGTCCCTCGATCTATCCTTATGAGGTTACAGTGTGTCATTACATCCCCATTGTATGATTTTGATCCTTTATATTGGATGAGATCGGAGAGGGTTATTGCATACCTCCAAGTAGGATGGGGTGGGATCCTCCATCATATCATTTCGCTAGATAGTTTTTTAGTTTATTCATGACCAACAATACAATGGTGGTGGTCCCCTATATAAGAGTATAGCATAGTGGGGTTAGTGGAATCATCTGTTATATGATCCCCTACATAGTGAGTGGTATCATTAGGGTTCGTGGAATCATTGGGTATATGATCCTCTAATCAGTAGAAAATTTAAGTCAGGTTTGTGGTATTATCAGTTATATTATCCCCTACTTTGTGAGTAGTACTAGGTGGGGTTTATAGAATCATTGTGACCAACACTACATGGAAGGTGATCCCATATCTATGAAATACGAAAATCTAGATGTCAGATTTAGTTTTTGGTGTTCTCAATTAGTAGTAGGTGTGATATATTATTTCAGTGAGGACTTTGGGTTACCAGATTGGCCTTTTGGAGTTCCCTAGCAGTCCTAAGAGTAATCCTTTATCTGAGTAGATGCATTTTTTAGTGTTTTGAACTGGGTTTATAGTGTCCCATAGTGGTTCTATTTGGGATCACCTTTCTATGATATGATACCATTCATGTTTTTAGAAGGTTTAGTGGAACCAACCATCAAGGATGGGTGATATCCCCTATTTGATTGTTGGGATTAATTGGGTTCCTACAAGAATTTATTCATGCTAAGATCCAACAATTGTGTCCTCTCAAATCAATGCCACTTTGTATGGCAGGGATGTTCCAACATCTTTTCAATACCTGATGGAGTGGTATCTCATGGATGATACATCAAGCATGGAAGAGTTGTACCCAATGGATTGTATCTCATAGACCAACATCATCTAGTATGTTAGAGCTCATGGAGTGAGTTCTCCTAGATGGTCATTACCTTCTAGCCTTGAGTTGAATCATGTGGTCAGGTATGATGTGGGAAAACCTCATCGGACTTGGTGTCTAAGACGAGTATATCATGGTATACTCTTTATTTCCTTTTAGTTTTATAACATTCCTTAGTTGAAAAACCATGTGGTTTGTGATTACTAGTCGTTCATAGCTGAGGATGTTCATGATGAAGTTTCTATCTCATTTGGGTTTCCTCTAGTATGGTTGAGAAGACTATTTCCTTTCATTTACTCCATTTTATTTTTTATTTTTTGGGAACCTACTTGGTATTTTTATACTCAAACCCACATGATCATTTCCTGCACATGATGTGTCTATTGAAGATGAAATACTTTCAATGGTGTCCTAAGAGGACCCAGAGTAGGCAATTCTTAGTGATCTAGATTGACCGGGGTGTTTTTCGCTTCTTGGCCCAGGAGATTTTTGGCTGTTTCATTTGACAGTGATTCCCTCCTTAAAAGCAGGTTGGATGCTTTTATAGTTTTTGGAATTAGTTAAATTTTCCAATTTTTTTAAAATTAAGTTGAACTCTAGTTCTGAGATACATGTATTCTTTTATTTCTTTATAGTTATATTATATTATCATTGTTTCATGGAGTTGTTTGTGGGTGAGTGTGTATAGGTACCATAAGATAAGGCATCCCATTTGTGTGATATGCATAAAAGGTACTAAACACCATCCCTTGGACTATTGGAGTTGGCCTTGGGGTAGTCGTTTCTTGAGTCCCAGTGGGTCGGGTCGTGAAAGAATTGTATCAATGGGGGTTCCACTTTGGGACCACAATGTTGTGTGTTTTTTTAAGTTATATAGTGATAGTGTTAAAGTGTTTCATGTAATTATATAATGCCAAGGACTCTTGTGTTGGTGTGGTGGATGACGTATCCATTAATCATGACTCTAATAATATTCTTGTTGACCTAGTTTTACAAAAATATATTGGTTGATGCGTTATATAGGACATCGTTGTGATATCCATGTAATTCTTGAGTAATCTCCCATGATATAATCTATGAGTATGTCACATCTTAATTCCATTTTTGGATTCTACCATAGTGATAGTCAAACAAGGTTCTACATTAGGATTGTGATGAAGAACCACCATGATATGAGGCGTCAGTGCATGAAACTAGTTTTTAGGAAGAAATTATGGGCGGTCCACCAGTTGATCCAAAACAAGTTTAGCAGTAGGTTGTTCTTGAATTTTAGGCCAAGGATGTGTGCATGATGAGTGAACTGCATGAGTTCCAAAGGCAGTGACCTCTAAGGTATTATGGTGATATAGACCACCAGGAATTTGATGACTGGCTTTAAGCATCCATGCATGTTTTCTTCCTTGTGAGGGAACTTACCGATCAGATGGTGGTCCTTGCAGCAATCCTTCAATACAGTTTTTCTGAGTGATCATTGAGTCTAGTGACACAAACACAAGACAAGGTTATTCTCACTTTGGAATATTTTGAGAGGGTCTTTAGGTAAGAGTAGTATCTTCCCACATTGAGATCAGGGCCTACCCATGAGCTTCTGAAGCTTTGGTAGGATAACATGTTTCTGGAAGAGTACTCGATCAGGTTTAGAGACCAATTATGATACTCCATGGATGTGGTTTGAGATGTTTTTTTTCATATCATGGACCTTTGAATATGTATTATTCTGTGAGACCATGGAATCATTGGTATTATTGTACATTCCCACCTATGATGGAGTGCTTGTGTAGACCTTGGTGCTGGAGTGCTTTCTGGTTGAGAAGACTCTAACTGTTAGTATTTAGAACATAGGATATAAGACCTTAGTAGCTATTATCTGTAATAAATTTCAGGGATTTTGAAATTATTTAAATTTCAAAAGATGATATTGGGATAGAGGTTCTGAGACTCAGGGATTCCAGGCCAGATCTGGGAAGCCGTGAGCAATGTGGTGTTACTCTTGCGATGGTTGGGAACATGTTGGTCGAGATTTTATATCCTACCATACTACTAATAGAGATAGAGATTTTGTTAATAGACTTCCCTAATGGAGGTTGTATTTTTTGAATGGTGTTTTTCATGATAGAATACATGGAATAGTGGTGGTGATGGATGTTGGAGGTGGTAGATAGTTTGAGTTTCCACCAACACCCCCATGTGGTTAGTACTAGGATCAAGATGCTATAGGATATGGGTGAGGATAGTTTTTGCATGAATAGAATTTTGAATCAAAGTCTTTGAGGGTTTTATAGGTACGATCTGTTTCCTTTATAACTTCTTTAGTATTATTGATAAACACTATGGTGATTCACTCTTTTTTGTGGCCTCTTGATCAAGGTTTTCCAGGGTGACATAGGGAATCAGTAGATCCATGTGTTGGTGTTGTTAGATGTATCTTTAGATTCATGATGAAGAGGGATTCTTCTACCACCAAGACATGTTTTTGTGATTCGAGTAAAACCATGAAGGTGATTTTTTGCTACCCAAATAAGATAGTGTTGAGGTATGGTGGATTAATTCCTTTGACTTGTGAGTCTAAGGTCGAGTTGTGAGTTTTTGGTTTGTGTGGAGGGCCTGGTAAGACCCAATTTGTTCAATCAGATATCCCTTTATTATTTATTGGAAACCTTGTGTGATTAGTGGATTCTTTTTTTATGATACTCTTGAATCGGTTGTGTTGTAGTTCATCCAGTGGTGGATAACAATTATCAAGTTTCATCGGTATCTGCATCAGGTGAGTGTGGCAGTGTAATGCTAAAAATTATGACTACAGATGGATTGGATGATTGGTGTTTCCCACCTATCATAGCTGAGGATACATGTTCCTTTTTGTTTTCAATTTCATCCAAGTTGTTTTAGACATTGGTTTTGGTGGCCTTGAGGTTCCCCTGAGTGAATTTTTGTAGAGAGTGTGGGAAACCATAGTGAGATCACTTGTGTGGGTGTCCTAGTGGGGGGGGGGTCAATTTTACTCATTATGCCTATTATTTAACTTTTCAAGGATGTAAAATCTTAAGGGGTTGGGATGTAGTGACTCAGGTTTTTACCTGTTGAAATTTTGAGTATTTCTATTAATATATCTGAATGGAGTCACTGAGGCAGTGCAGAATTCTGGGGTAAGAGAACCATGGTATGGGGATATTAAAAATATTAACAAATATTATCATGCCCATGTATTTAATTTTGAAACATGTAATAACTCTCATTAAAGTTCTCAAATATTAATATCTGAGGTCGCGGTTCAGTTCATAACCTGGATTTTACCTTTGGTCCAACATAAAATTTTACAGCACTGAGTTCTGCGTCAGAGGTGAGTTATTGATGAGGTGTTAAATGGAGGATATTGGAATAACAAAAATTAAATCAATATCCGCCATCATATGTTCACATAGATGGGATTAGGATGTCACATTCCCCACTCCCTTGGAGAAATAGATGAACCGAGGTGAAACCGAGGAGAAGAGGTGTTGTTGATCTCCGATGTAGATTGATATTGCTCCCGAATCATAGTGCAATGGCTTCAGAGCAGGGATCTGACCACCAATCCTTGGTGATTATCCATGTTTTAGGGGTATTTGATATTGAAGTCTCAATAAACACTTTGATGTGATGTTTTAAGGGTTTAGAGACCTATTACAATAGTTATAGATCCCATGGGGGGTAATCTGTAGCTCTTAGGGGAAACCTGGGTGATTCAAGCATCTCAGAGGGAATTCCCATTCAGAATTCCCAATCAAATGACATGTAGTGTATGGTCATAATTTATTTATCTTATAGATCGTTGTTAAATTTCATCTCCAATGGACCAGTCTTCTTCAAGATAAAATGTAATCTTTAAAACATTTCAGATCTGCGCACAGTTTTCGAGGCACATATTGTGAGCTCAGTTTGGACCTCCATATGATTGATTGAGCTATGAATCCAAAAGGATGAAATACGTACCATGATTTAAGGGAACCTAAAAAAATTAATTTAACAATTTGGTTCAGTGTAAAAAATGATATGGCCAAAATAAAGAAGACAAATAAAACATTTAAACACCAAAATTAAGACATTTTTACATTTGAGCTCAAAATACTACAAAACATAAAAATTTGACAATAGACAATAAAATAACTATATGGTGGGTATTATAAATATGAAATAATATATTAAATATTTAAAAATTATAGCTTCATCACTCCCCCACACTTAATAATTTCACTCCTAGGCAATCTCCATATATTCCAATCAAAATTCACACAAAAATCAAAAATGAGAAAACATCAATGAACTCTTCCAAAATGAAATTCCATCATGTCTTCTCTAAGAAAAACAATTCCCAATAATTTTCATTACTCGCATTTAATTTTATTCAACATCATAAATCCATCCATGGCCCAATCACAACCTACCTCAACTTAAAATTTGTACCACTCTTTACTCAAGAGACATTAAATTTGGATTTATGCTCATACTTGGAAATTGCATGTATCGCCATAGGATTGTAAAAATTCTCATCTCTTCGCAGCACGGAACATGAAAATGAATTTAATCATGAGGAATTTTTTCAGGTGAATTATGTGTCTTAGGGTTTGTGGGAAAATGATTGAATAATTTTAAGGCATGAAAAAGGAGGTTAGACTCTTAAGCACAATGCATGAATAATCAAGTGAAAACACAGGATAAACCTCACTCAATCCCATTAACAATGTGAAACACAACACTGCCCCTTTCATATAATACATGGTACATGAGCCAGGAAATGATTTCAAAGAATGATTGCATTCAAGTTCTCCCCTTTTTTCATTTTTTTCTCTTTTTTTTGAAAAGCTCCAGAAAGGCACAGCTTTATTTTCATTTTTTTGTTTTTTTCATGGAGAATGAGCTGACAATTGAATACAATGAATGAATGACCATAATTCCATTTATTTAGATAGGTACAGGAGTTATAAAAGTAAATAAAATTATAAATTCGAGCTAATCTCCATTTTTTTATTTTTTCATTTTTTTTAAGGAGAAATGGATGAAACAAATAAAGCACAATGAAAGGATTACCCATGCCCAATTTGATCTTTATCATACACTGTCCAAAATGTTTACACATAACTCACATCACCCATAAATGGATCACATACCAAACAACATACACGAAAGTCCCTTCCCACACACTCAAACTTGAAATATCAATGTAAAAATATGAAGATTGCGGGTAGGTAAGGAAAAATCGTCTTGTAATGTGTCTTAAACCTATAAGGAAATTCAGGGCGTCTGAGAGATAAAAAAGGACAAATGTAAAGGTACATCTCAAGATAAAATTTGGCTAGCCAAACAAATTTCTCGATCATATCCAAAAATATTCCATGAAATGCAAAGCTTTAAAAGAGAAAAATCACAAGTTCTAGCTCTCACACAAAATAAAATCTTCTCTCAAGAATGTGTGGGTACTAAAATGAATATTTCAAAGTGGTTAATAATACCTCACAGGACTGAATTTATTTTTAGTCGGTGTTTCATGGGAATGGATGTCAAAATTTATTCAAACTCATAAAAATTCTTGGAAATCCAATTCAAGGAAAAAAATTTCACATCAACAATCCTTTAAAATCCATTTCTTCAGAAATCATCTCACACATCTCAAAAACAATTGATGTGTGAAAAATAATCAGAAAATTCATTGAATCTCAACGTTATAAAAAATATAAAAAAAAAAGAAAAACAAAGAACAGAAAACAACTAAGAAGTTTAACACTCCCCCACTTAGATTTCAATACCCCTCATTGGAGCTCAACAAAATAATAATAAGGGAATAAAAATAAAGGAAAATAATGATACAACCTGAATTTATTTTTCAGTGGCATCTTTTAGTTAAGCTCCTATATACTTCCACTTGACCAAAAAGGCATGAAATAAAGAAAATATGAGAAAAATAAATAAAAATAAAGAGGAATGGAAAAGAAATAGGATAATTCTTAGTTTGACCCCCCAAGAGGGTGCTAGGTTTTTACTACGCCTAGTTAGGCAGTTGCAGCAGTTTAACCCCAATCCGATGGTGGGTAGGGTTTCTTGCTTAGAAACCACCATCAATTCGTTCTTCCAAGGCTATTAAGCCTATGAAATCCATATAGGAACCCATTAATAGATTACAATATATTATTCCCCATTTCAATGTGGTACAACTTAGCATATGGGGAAAGGATAAAGAATAAGTCCTCCATTTCTTCAGCCACGACTTCTTTGGCCACTTCATCTTCAACATCTAGGGATTGATCATGTGATTCTATTTCAAAAAATTCAGAAAAGAGGAAGTTATAAAGTAATTCTACTTGAATATGATAAAAATATGACAAATCAATATAAAAATCTTCCCCTTCGTGTAGGTCAGCTTGAAACACAATCTCTTCTGGAAAGGCCATTGGGAATTCTTTTTCTATAAGGAATTGTTTATCTTCTTCCAAAGAAAGAGAAAGGTATAAAGGTACAAATTATTCATTGAAAAATATTGGAGGATCACATACCTTTTGGTCTTCAACAAAATCTAACCAATGTTCATCCAAAGCATGTTTATCTCTCACAGTTGTATCAGCTGGATTGTCATCTTCAGGAACCTTTTCAAGTAGTGTCCATGGAGGGACAATTGCATCTCCAAGTTGAGTCTTCAAGTCTTCCTTGGGTTCTTTAATAACAAATGTATGTGGAACAACATTTACCTTTTCTTATTAATATTGGTTTTTTTTTGTCATTCCAGTCATAGAGCTTCAACTTCTTCATCTTCAGCCACCAGTGATGCTACCATCTTGCTTGCTTGTTCAAGGATTGTGAAATTATTTTGAATCATTGTGGAATCTTGTTCCATCTGTAGTATAAAATCATCTTCCATTCTAGACAATTCATCAATAGGACATACATAGGAAAAATCACTAAAGTAAACCATATCGACTGAAAAAAATATTGATGATCAGTGAAGCTCTTTTTTTTTATTTTTAATTTTTTTGGTTTTTATTAAAAATGCTGTGCGTAAGCGTTTAGCCTCCCCGGAAACGGTGCCAAATTGAAGAGAGTGGTTTTATCGCAAACCATAATTCAATTAAATTATTATTAACCTAATAATGTACCATATAGGCACACCCTGGGGTGGATCACAAGGAGGCTGATCATAGACATTATCTTTCTATTAAAAACCAAAAAAAATTAAAAATTAAAAAAAAAGAGCTTCATTGATTATCAATATTTTTTTCGGTCGATATGGATTATTTTAGTGATTTTTCATATGCATGGCCTATTGGTTATTTTTCTATAAAGGAAGTGGATTTTATACCCTAGATGGAACAAGATTACATGATGATTGAAAATAATTTCAAAATCATTGAACTAGCAAGCAAGATGGTAGCATGGCTGGTAGCTGAAGTTGAAGAAGTTAAAGCTCTATGGCTGGAACGACAAAAAAAATAACCAGCTAAAGACGAGAAGGTAAATTTTTTTACACCTACATTTGATGTTTAAACCCCCATGGAAGACTTAAATAATCAACTTGGTGATGCAATCGTCCCTCCTTGGACACTACTTTATGAGGTTCCTGAAGATGACAAGCCGGCTGATACAACTGTGGGAGATCAACATGCTTTGGATGAACATTGGTTAGATTTTTTTGAATAACAAAAGTTATGTGATCCTCTAAACTTTTTCAAAGAAGAATCATTACCTCTATACCTTTCTCTTTCTTTGGAAGAAGATAAATAATTCCCTAAATAAAAAGAGTTCCCAATGGACTTTCCTTAAGAGATCATGTTTCAAGCTGGCCTACACAAGGGGAAGATTTTTATATTGATTCGTCATGTTTTAATCATACTCACGTGGAATTATTTTCTAACATCCTATTTTATGAACTTTTTGAAATAATTCACATGATCAGGCCCCATATGTTGAAGTCGAAGTGGCCAAATAAGTCATGGCTGAAGAAATAGAGGACTTATTCTTTATCCTTCCCCCATATTCTAAGTTTTTCCACATTGAAAAGGGTAAGGATATATTGTACTCTATTCATGGGTTCCTCTATGGATGTTGTAGGCTTAATAGAATTGGAAGAAATAATTTATGGTGGTTTCAAAGCATGAAACCATACCCACCATCAGATTTGGGTTAAACTGCTACAACTGCATAGCTAGGGGCAGTAAAAACCTAGCACCCTCTTGGGGGGTCAAACCAAGAATTATCCTCTTTCTTTTCTAATTCTCTTTATTTTTTTTATTTTTCTCATATTTTCTTTATTTTATGCCTTTTAGGTTAAGTGGTATTATCTAGGGGATTAACTCAATGATTCCACTGAAATATAAAGTCAGGACGTGTCTTTCTTTTCCATTATTTTTCTTCCCTTATTATTCTTTTGTTGATCTCCAATGAGGGGTATTGAAATCTAGGTGGGGGAGTCTCAACCTACTTAGTTGTTTTCTATTATTTCTTTTTCTTTTTTTCATCTTTTTTGTAACTTTATGCTTTAATGAATATTCTGATTATTTTTCACACATCAATTGATTTTGATATGGGTGAGATTATTTTTGAAGAAATGGATTTTAAAGGATTGTTGATGTGAAATTTTTTTCCTTGAATTGGATTTCCATGTATTTTTATGAGTTTGTCCAATTTTTGAAATCCATTCCCTTGAAACATTGACTCAAAAAAATTCTAGTTCTATTAGGTATTCTAAACCACTTTGAAATATTCTTTCTAATACCCACACTTTCTTGAGAGAAGATTGGATATTGTGTGAGAGCTAGAACTTGTGATTTTTCACTTTTCAAGCTTTGGATTTCATGGAATATTTTTTGATATGATTGGGGAATTTTTTTGGATACCCATATTTTATATTGATACCTACATTTACATCTATACTTTGTTAGCACTTAGATTCCATGAATTTCCTTATTGGTTTAAGCCACATTAAAAGATGATTTTTCCTTACCTACCGGCACTCTTGGTATTTTTGCGTGGATATTTCTAGTTTGAGTGTGCGGGAAGGGCCTTTTGTATGCTTTATTTGGATGTGTTTCATTTATGGGTGATGTGGGGTATGTTTCAAAAGTTTGGGTCATGTATGATAAAGATCAAATTGGGCATGGGTAATCCTTTCATAATGCTTTATTTGTTTCACCTATTTCTCCTTCAAAAAAATGAAAAAAATAGAAAAAATTGATATGAACTTGAATTTATCATTTTACATCCTTTTATGACTCATGTCCCTATATAAATAAAGTTAATTATATCCATTCATTCATTGTATTCAATTTTCAGCTCATTATCCATGAAAAAAAATCAAACATAATGAAAATAATGTTGTGCCTTTCTGGAGCTTCACAAAAAAAAGGAAAAAATGAAAAAATTGGAGAACTTGGATGCAATCATTCTTTCAAATAATTTCTTGGATCATGTACCATGTCATATAAGAAAATATTGGTGTTTTGTATCACATTGTTAAGGGTATTGAGGGAGGTTTATCCTATGTTTTCACTTGATTATTCATGCATTATGCTTAAGAGCCTAACCTCGTTTTTCATACCTTAAAATTATTCAATCATTTTCCCACCAACCCTAAGACACATAATTTTCCTGGAGAAGGTCCTCGTGATTAAATTCATTTTCATGTTTTGTGCTGTGGAGAGATGAGAATTTTCACAAGCCTATGGTGATACATGCACTTTCCAAGTATGAGCATAACTCCAGATTTAATGTCTCTTGAGTGAAGAGTGACACAAATTTTAAGTTGAGGTAGGTTGTGATTGGGCCATGTATGGATTTATGAGGTTGAATAAATTTAAATTTGAGGAATTAAAATTACTGGGAATTTTTTTTCATATAGGATACATGATGGAATTTCATTTTGGAGCAGATCATTGATGTTTTCACATTTTTTTGTGTGAATTTTGATTGGAATATATGAAGATTGTCCAGGAGTGCAATGATTAAGTATGGGGAAGTGATGAAGCTATAATTTTTACATATTTTGTATTGTATTTCATAGTTATAATACCCACCAAAGTGTTATTTTATGGGAAATTGTCAAATTGTTATGTTTTAGTAATATTTTGAGCTCAAACGAAAAAATGTGTTAATTTTGGTGTTTAACTGTTTTATTTGTATTCTTTATTTCAGCCATATCATTTTATACACAAAACCAAATTGTTAAATTCCTTTTTTAGGTTTTCTTACATCATGGGCCGCATTTAATTCTTCTGGATCCATATCTCAATCAATCATATGGAGGCCCAAACTAAGCTCACAATCTTTTCCTCAAAAATTGTGCGCAGATCTAAAATGTATTAAATATGAGATTTTATATCGAAGAAGACTGATCCATTGGAGATGAAATTTAACAAGGAGATAGAAGAGAAATTGGTTAACATATTTTATTAAGGATTCCATGTCTGAATCCGCTGAGTACAAGGCCATAATGTAATGGGAAGTCAGAGTTATGGAATAAGAAGAGTCACCTAGATAGATTAGTTGTGCCACACTAAAACAGCTATTAATACTTAATTAAAGATGTTAATTAATTTCTCTTCCATCTCCTTGTTAAATTTCAGCTCCAATGGACCAGTTTTCTTCAAGATAAAATCTCATCATTAAAACATTTCAGATATGTGCACAGTTTTTGAGGCATAGATTGTGAGCATAGTTTGGCCCTCCATATGATTGATTGAGCTATGGATCCAGAAGGATGAAATGCGGCCGATGTTGTAAGGAAACCTAAAAAATGTAATTTCATAATTTGGTTTAGCATCAAAAATGATATGGCCTAAATAAATAAGACTAATAAAATAGTTAAACACCAAAATTAAGCCATTTTTTCTTTTGAGCTCAAAATACTACTAAAACATTAAAATGTGACAATTTCCCATAAAATAACACTTTGGTGGGTAATAGAACTATGAAATACTATATGATATATGTGAAAATTTTAGCTTCATCAGGTCACATATTGTGTGTTCTTCTCATTTAAGAAATATTAAAAATGTGTACTAAACATCGTGTATTGGGATTACACACCATGTAGTGAGCCCAGTTCTTGTGGCCATGGGACATGGATAGGGAAGTCATGTTAAGATAAATGATTTTATGGATCTACATGGCCAAAGAGTATAGAACGAGGATCCAGACAAGATCACGGGAAGATGGAAATGAAATGTTATTATTTTTCCAAGAAATGTCATGTACTAAGGGTACACATAGTGAGTTGAGGCACAAATGGATGAGTAGTGTGGGGAAGGAAATGGTCGAGGTCCTAGGTGAGGTCAGACACGACATGTACACCATGTACACATCATGTAAACTCACATTGATAGCTAGGTTCTATATTTGAGGAAGTTTCAAGGTGTTAGGGTGGGTTCAAGCACTGTATAGACCCCAATACATGTCGTGTACATTTCTTGGAGACTTCCGTCTAATGTATCTCCTTCTTCAAGCTATGGATCTAGGATTCTGAATAGTCTATCTTAAGTGGGTATTCACATATAACGCGATGGTGGACATTATTTATGCCCTTTAGATTTGATGAGAGGTGATTTGTTGTTTTTGTTTTGTTTTTATTGTTTGGAATAGTAACATTTGAGTGAGTCCCATTATCTATCCCTATAATGGTATAGTGTGACATTACATCCTCAGTATAGGATTGTGATCCCCTTGAGAGGATGAGAATGGATAGGGCTGTTACATCCCTCCAGAGATAGGATTGTAATTTCCCTATATCAGGTTCATGGTATTGTCATGAAAAAAACTACAAAGGAGGTGACCCCTTATCTAGCATGATAGCCTAGTGGGGATAATGAAAGACCAGTTATAAGATCCACTATATAAAAAGAGGTCAAAATAGGGTTTATTTAATTGGTGGGTATATAATCCTCTACTCAATAGATGGTTTAAGTAGAGATTTTGGTATAAATAAATATATGATATCCTACTTCAGAAGTTGTACTAGGTTGGGTTTATGGAATCTTCTGGACCAACACTACATGGGCAGTGATCCCTTATTTGAGTGATATGATCTTCGAGATGTTATATTGGGTTTTTGGTGAGCCCATGTGGTACTAGGAGGGATAACCTATCTAAGCGATATAATTTAGTTTACTATATTAGGTTATTAGTATCACACAATGGTCCAGGGAGTGATCCCCAATCTGGGGAAATGTGGTTTTATGTGTTCCATATTTGGATCATAGTGTTCCATAGTAGTTCTGGGTGTGAACCCATTTCTGACATATGAGACATATCATGGTTTCAATATGGTTAGTGGAATCCCCCATAGAGGATATGTGAGATCCGCTATCTGATTATCGATGTCTTTTGGGTTCCATCCTGACATTCTTCTTGGAGACATCGGAGGAGCATGTCCTCTCAAATGTATGAAACTTGTGACTGCGAGGATGTTCCATCGGCTTTGTGATACTCGATGGAGTGGTATCTCTTGGAATGTCCATCAGTTATGGAATATTTTTACCCATTGGAGTGTATCTGTATGATAATTTCCTTCTCTGAAGGGAAATATCTTGGAATGAGTTCTCTAGGATGAGTGTTTCCTTTGAAGCTAATATAAAACCATGTGGCTAGTTATGAGGTTGGAACCTCATGAGACATGGTTTCAAAAATGAGTATATATATGTTGATTATGGGTTTTCTTTTCATATTATCACATTCCTTGGATGAGACACTAGGTGGGATGAGTTTACTATTCATTTATAGCTGAAGATTTTCAAGATGGAGTTTCTCTCTTTTTTGGGTTCCCTCTGGCTAGGTCAATAGATTAGATTCCATTTAGTTGATCCATTTTATTTTGGGTTTTTAGGGACCTACTATTTATTTTTATAATCACTCATGAATGGGATTTTACGTTACATTTTGTGTCTTGTGTAGATGAGAAACATTTTGGTTGAATCCCTGTACGACCCAAAGCAAGCTGAGTATAGTGAGGTAGATTGGACATGGTGTTTTCTGGTAAATAGAGGACGGGTCTTCTAACATTTTAAATGGAAAATGATCCTCTATTTATGAGATTTTTTGATTCTTTTATATTTTTTTGGGATCTTATCTTCCCCCATTTTGAATTCTATTATACTTTGGTTGTTCGATAGATGTATGTATGCATTTCTTTATAGTTTTTATTATCTCTTCACTTTTTTATGGGGGTGTTTTTGAGTGTGTGAGTATAGGTACACTATACTAATGCATCCCATTTGTATGATAATCCTACTGAGTGCTACATGCCATACCATAGCCTATTGAATGTGGTTTTGGGGTATTCATGGCTCGGTGCCCATTGGTTTGGGTCGTGACATATATTTTTTGGAAATTCAAAAACTATTTACGCAACATCATGAATGATTTTAATAGATGATAACTATAAATGACCTTGTTTAAACCTGAGGTGTCATAGATTTAATTTAATATTTCATTATTTATACATCCAATGAATAATTTTTTATGACTGATAACTCTAATCGTAGATTCATGGTGGTCATGATAACATTTTTTGTTTTAGTGTGATATTGAATATATAATGGTGAAATTGAGGTGGTAATATGTATTCTAAAATATTTAAGTACCATATTTGAGCATAGTTATATGAATTTATCTATAGTATGAAAAGTATAAAAGAATATTAATTCATAACCACAACAATTAGGTTTTGAACTAACAGTGAAAAATCCTAATGGTACGATATGATTATCTCAATTCTTTGATTCTTCTCTAGTTAATGTATGTGGTAATGTGATTCCTATAATTCATTTCATTAATCCTCTATATTAATTTGATGTTATTTTTGGCATTGATTGGAAATATCTAAATAAATACCACATCAATTGGTGAGGAAGGGAAGTTATGTTGGATATTACAAACCATAGTATGATCATCAATTAGTGTGATTATAATTATTTAATTTCAATGGATATAACATCCCTCATATGGGTCGTGATTCCCATTCCAAAGGGGTGATTGTAAAACCCAGAGTTTTTATGGAATTTTTTTAATTAAATTAAATTATCATTTTTTTTGGTAATGAACTAATTAAAACATTCCTTTCAAATGGAATGGACTTGGCATAAGTTATACAGAACATCTATTTGGCATACCTTACACACAACACTAATATTTCTACGAAACATCATTTTACTGTTATAATAGTTAAAATAAGATATTTATAAACTATTTGTTAAAAATAGTTATATAATTTTAATAAATAAATTTAAAATATTTTATATAGTTTTTTTAATAAATAAAACAAATTGAAAATGAAATATAAACTTTTGGGTAATGACCTTTTATGTTTTAAAAAGTAGTTTTCACTAATAAACCGCTTTTAATGTCTTGTGAAAAATAAAAATGTTAATTTAAGATGAATTTAGAAATTTAATTTAATAAAAAAAATTCATTTTTATGTTTATAATTTCTAAATTATCTTAAGGTGAATTTTTGGGGTTTTTCTAACAAACATCATTTTTGGGTGAATAGTGAAAAATAACAAATTTTAATTCAAAACTGCTTTTTCATCTAATTTATTTATAAGGATAAATTATATTTTAATTTGTATTAATGGTTCTATTAGATTATATTTTTAACAATTAATTCAATTTAGGAAATTTAAATCAATTTCATTTTGAAATTGACTTAAAAAACATATAAAACTTACTAACATTTTTTACTTTAAAAACCAGCATTATCGACTGGACTATGAGATTATTTTTAAATTAATTCCCAACACTTATATGTTGGGAATTTGGAAAAATTTATTCCATATTTAGAATAATAAAATCTTATAATGTCTAATATGGTGAAATTAGTTTTTGACCACAATTATTAGTGAAGTGATTAAAATTAATTATAATGATTAAGGTTAAATTAAGATTAATAAGGTACTAAGACATAACATTAAGGACCAAATAAACCTATAAACTTGTGCTAAATCCCTTTTATAGACATATTTTTAACATATACTCCCTATGATCAACATTTAATCATTATTGAACAACATTCAATAAAAAAATAATGGTGGGGTTCCTTTCCCTTAGAATAATACAAGAGATTCCACCCCTTCGCCATTATAAAAGGAATCCTCCACTTCAACATCCTCACATATGTCATGCCCCTTAGGTTCAAAAAAAATAAGCCCAAATAGTTCCCCATATTCCCTACATTGTAACTTAAAGCCTCCCTTTTTGAATAAATCAATCCAAGGAAGCCTTTTGGCTAAAACCAGAAGGAGTTACCAGATTAAGTGTTAACACCCTCCCTTAATTGCTTTATTTTATTTTCATTCTCCACTACAAAAAATCTTATTATTAAATTATTTGATAACAAAAAGGTATCATAAATATAATAAGATGTTTTTTTCTATGTATTTTACCTACACATACCCACTCTTTCATATAATGGGTATCGAACATAATGTTTACGTGTAGGCGAACTACCACCTCGCTGAATGATGATTGTTCAATTTTATTTTACCACCTCTCATGATGGACATTATGATGGGAAAACTTTTTTTATATGTTTTATATAGTATTTATTATAAATTGAATATTCTATAATTATTTTTCAACACATTTCATTGTACTTTTAAATTGGTTTTATTATGATAATTTCTTTTGAGAAAGTGTGGACTACCGCCCCCTCAATGCTATGTGATTTGTTCATACACTTAATGGAATGTATTAAGGACAGTTTTAGTGAATATATATGATATATATGATATATATGATATATACGATATAATAAATATAATATAATAATGATATATATGTGTGTGTGTGTGTGTTTGTGTGTTTTACCTTCTTTATTATACATGTGGTTTGAATGATTATGATGAGAGTCAAGACACTAGGAAAGGATATTTCATCTCACTTTTTATTTCTGTGAGATACATAAAATGTTCGCCACTGTTTCCTTTTGTGTGGTGTATATACTTCCCATGATATTATTCTTGTTCTATAATAGTTAAATTTATTGGTATTTACATTTCCATTTTATGATTCTCCATTCATTTAGTTTATGTTTCAAAAGTTACCAAATTGGTAAAATGGTTTTGTCTCCATTTTTCTTATTTGGGAATCATGTTTTGTTATTCACTTAAATTATTTTTCTACTATATATAATTCAAATTTACATGTTATATCATCAATATACTTATTTTAAAAATATTTTTATCATAACTGAATTTACTTTTCTTACATGTACAGAATGATCATATATAACGATGTTGTAAGAGTTTATTTAATAAATATCATCAATTTTCATGGTTGTTAATGATTATGTGTGTTTGATGAAATCTTATGATCCATCTCTAAATAATATTCATGAGATTGATTCTACTATATTTTTTAATGATTTCATCATGTATTAGTAAATTGTTTACACTCTTTGGTACTTAATATAATGTGTTTATTTAAAATTCGTCCATCTCTCTTTATATTTTTCAGAAATCTATTGTATTCAAAAACCATATTTTCGAAAATGTTTTCAAAAATTATCTCAATGGATGCTTGAAGATAATTTTCAAGGAAAAAGGACTAATTTTTTTTAAAAATAAATACTTTATATTTTTTCAAAAACAATATGAGAGAAAAAATTTTCAAAATATTTAATGTTATAAAAAGTTTTTTTCATTGGAGAAAAAATATTTTACTCAAGAAATGATATTAAAAGATATCTAAAAACTATTTCACATAAAATATAAAATAAATTGGCATTACTAAAACCTTTATGGTGAAGTTATTCAATGTTTTCATTCATATTATTTCTCTTAATGGATTATTTTTTGATAGCATAATGTTTACGAAACTCATTTCTCTTTCATGGGTTATATGATTTTGAAACCCTTTTATTTTCTTGGGTTGTGTTTATAATGAAATGATTATGAAACATGTATATTTTTTCATAGGTTATGATATGATTTCATTTTTTTGACACCCATTTAATTTCATGGGTTAAGATATGAAATTCTTTTAATGATCTTATGGCACATGTATGTATGATTTCACTATAAGATGTTTGGGACCTATATCGCCCTCCAATGCATTGGGTACATATTTATATCTCATAAGATAGATATGGATAAATGGAAAATGAACATGGTTTAGTAATAAAGGTACAGAATGGGGGTTTATATGGTTTAGTAATATTGGGATGGAATGGTGGTCTACCCAGTTCCGTAAAGGACCTTATCCGCTAAAATTGTCTTGGTAGAGATACCTTGGAAACTATGGAAATCATATTACATCCTTATGTTTTTTTCACACTTCAATGATTTATTCTTATGTAATTATATCATGTCATGTGTTCTTTATTTCCTTATAATTCATGTCTTATGAAATTCTATGCTTTATAACATGATTCATGAGTATGAAATTTAATGTGTAGACTGTGATCTTATACTTTGATGATCAAGTTCTCATAACTTTATGCTCATTATTACGCTTACATGTCTCCCATGTTTACCCTTATTGAGCATCTGAGATACCCCCTTTTATGTTTCATTTCCCCCAGGATATAAATATTTATATTATTTTCAATTTTTCTAAGAGGGGTTCTAGTCATGAAGAACCAAGTGTGAGATATTGTAACTCTCTTATGTACCCGTGTTTATGATTCCATTTTTTTAAAGGCACTAGACTAGTACAATCTTCAGGCATCTATTTGTGAACATTTTTATGTATTTCGAAAATTTTATGTAACATTAATGTATGTGAACACTGGGTGGTTATAGTTGGTATGAAAGGAAATGTTATGTTAGTGAGACCCCTAAGGACATGTCTAAGGATAAGAAAAATTGTAGAAAAATGACCTGGAATCTTGGGGAAGGATAGAGTTAGTGGACATCTATAAATAACTCTATATCTGGATACTACAAGTTGATGTGGATTTGGCACAGAGGCACCTTGGGGTAACTACTCTGACAAGATGTTCTGGGCCCGACACAAGGTAATCTAGTACACAAAAAAAGATTGTGTTGCACGATGGTTTGACACACTAGAAGGATATTCTTTTGAAATTCACAAACTCTTCATGGACTATTTTAAATGATTAAAATATTAGTTGCAAATTAATAACTTAGGATAAACCTAAGGTTTCATAGATTAAGGAAGGAGTCATAACTTATTTATCATATAAGTGACTTTTCATGATTATGTGGTTCCTCATTAAGATAACTGTTTCTTAATATATTCTTTTTGTTTTAGTAAATGAATGGAACCTGAATGAACCACATTAATAGTGATTACGGTAAAAAATGTAGAGATTTTCATCCAAATAAACCAACTTCTATGGGATAAGGAATGAAACATATTGTTGTTATTCTCATCCAGCTTTCCTAAGCTATGAATCATAGTGGACTTCAAAATTAGCAAAGGGGGAACAAAATTCAATTGATTCTTTCATGAGGAAACATCCGCCTTATTTCAAAGCATCTTCAAATACACTTGTTGCTAAACAATGTATTAGTACTACTTAAATGATATTCTCTATTCTCCATCATTCGGGGGAAGAGAATAATATTCTAGATTTTTTGTTAGGAAGGAGAAGAGGACTAGTGGGGGACTCTAATCATGAATATTAGGAAGCAAGAGGAGATTCAATCCATGGAATATGACTACTTCAAGATCTTATTTTTCAATAATTACTTTCCTAGGATTCTTCATACCAATATGCATAAATAGTTCCTTGAGTTGAAGAAAAGTGATTATGAGTCTATTGGAAACTATGAGGCTAATTTCACAAGACATGTGAGGGAAACCTCAGGATTTATAATCTAACCCTAGAGTAAAGATGATAGGTTCTTCAATGGTATAAATCCATGATTCAGAAGGGTGTTTTCTATAAGATACATTAGTAGATATGAGGATATTTTGTGTTTTACAATCAATGTATAAATGGATGTTCGATTCACGTATCAACCTCATGGTTTTGATAAGAAATTGAAGATGGAGTTCAAAGGAAACTCTAAAAACAATGGAGAAAATATGATGAGTTTTTCCTTTATTCTCTAAATGTGGGAAGAAGCATGGAGGAACTTGTCTTAAGGGGTATAGTAAATGTTTTATGTATGGAAAAGAAGGTAAATGATAAATTTGTTTCTAAACATAAGAAAATAAGATTTTTAAAAATGATAATGGAGAAAAGGAAGCACAGAATGTACCTCTTACGCTCCAATACTAAAATTGTAGAGAGAATGAAAATTAGACAAACCAGTGCCCAAATATAAGGGTTGATGATAATATTGACATCAGTATCCTTTTAAGCAAAGGGGCATGGATAAATCACATGCAATCAATATTTCTGATGAGGGGTGCGATAACGACGTGATGAATGGTACACTTAATATCCATTATAGAACTGTTGATATCTTATTGGATTCTTATCTACCCACTCCTTCATATCTAAATAATTTCTTAAGGCTGTTAAGATTCCACCAAAATGATTATATGTTGAATTATGAGTGAAAACCCCTAATGGTACAATAATTTCATCCCAAGTCATTGATTTCTCTCTGATTGACTTTTGTGGGATTGTGCTTCCTGAAAATCCAATCATACTTCCTTTGGTTGAATTTGATGTCATCTTTTGCATGGATTTCTATTCTCTATATAAATCTCACATTAATTGTTTAGAAAGGGATGTTAATTTTGTTATTTCAGAATCTGTTATGATTATCCATCAATGTTATGATTAGAATATTCATCCTATGGAGATTACATTAGGGTATGAGTCCTATGTCCCATTAAAAATATTTTTGTATCTCAAATGGTCACGGAGAAAATAAACATTGATGATATACCAAATGTTTAGGATTTTGTGGATGTCTTTCAAGAAGATTTTTCTAGCCTTCCACCAAAACATGAAGTTGAGTTCTCAATAGAACTCATAACTAGTTCAACACTAATTTCAATGGCCCTTTATAGAATGGATCTAATTGAGTTTCATGAATAAAATATGAAACTACAAGAAAACCTTGATAAGGGATTCATTCGGCCTAGTGTGTCACCTTGCGGTGCACTAATTCTTTTTTTGAAAAATAAAGATAGATCAATGTGACTCATCATTTATTATTGGGAGTTGAATAAGAAGAAAAATCAAGAAAAAGTATATTCTTCCCCATATTGATGACATGTTTGATCAATTGTGTGTAGATCAATACTTGTCCAAAATTTAACTTCATTATGGATACCACCAATTGAGGATCAAAAAAGAGGGTATACCCAAGAAGGCATTACTTACCAGGTATGGACACTATGAATATATATTAATAAAATTTTATCTAACTAATTCCCCTGATATCTTTATGGATTTAATCAATAGAGTCTTTAGATATTACCTTGATCAATTTGTGGTGGTATTTGTAAATGATATTCTTATCTAATCAAAGAGAAAAGAAGGGAATGAATACCACTTGAGAATTGTACTAAAGACCCTAGGAAATGAGATACTATAAGAAAAAAAATCAAAAATTGTGAATTTTGGCGGAAAAAGGTTTCATTTTTGTGTAACATAATATCAAGAGACGATATATTAGTGGATCCATCAAAGATAGGGGAAATTTAAATCTATTCTAGGACAACTACAATGAATGAGATCCACATATTTATTGGTCTAGTTGGATATTATAAATTGTTTGTGGATAATCTCTAAAGACTATCTAATCCTCTGACCAAGTTTACTCTTAAATGTGTCAAGCTCCTTTCGACGGACAAATGTGAGGAAAATTTCAAGGAACTGGAGAGAATATTGTTCTGTGTACTTGTTCTTATATTACCCTATTATGGAGTAGGGTTTGTAATATATAGTGATGCATCCAAGAAGGGTTTGGGATGTGTTTTTATTTATAATAATGTGGTCATATATCATGCTTCATGAAATTTGGAGATTCACGAGCAGAATTACCTGACATATGATTTGGAGTTAGTGGTGGTAATTTTTTGCAACAAAGATATGGAGTAATTATCTTTATATAGAAAAGTGTTATATGTATACTGATCATAAAAATATGAAATATATATTTACACAGAAGATGTTGAACATGCGTCATATAAGATGGTCTGAGCTGATAAAGGATTATGACTACTCAATACATTACCACTCTAGTAAAGAGAGTAAGGTGGACGATGCATTAGATCGATAGAATCATGCCACCATATCCATGATGAGGATTAGAAAAGATCTAATACTTATAGACTTGAAAAGGGTGGATTTAGAAATCCTAAAGGAAGGGAAATTTTTTTATCTTTCCCAAATAAATTTTTATCCCTCCATCCAAGTGAATATTAAGGAGGCGTAGAAGGAAGATATAGATATGAAAAAGAAAGTCAAAAATGTTCCTATGTTTAAACGTGATCCTAATTAAATAATAATGTTTTGGGACTGTGTATGAACTCATTATATACCATATTTGAAGAAGGATCTATTATAGGAATCTCATAGTTCCTCATTCTCTATTCATCATGGAAGTACAAAGATGTGTTGGGATTTGGAAGAATGTTTTTTGTGAGATTGAATGAAGAGACATGTCACAGAGTTTGTATCTCAGTTCTTGGTATGCCAGAAAGTTAAGGCGGAATGACAATACTCTAAAGGGATGTTTCATCCATTACCCATACCAGAATAGAAATGGGAGAACATCACTATAGATTTTTTCATTGGACTACCCAAAACCTCTAAAGGGTTTAATGTTTTATGGGTGTTATTTTATCACCTTACTAAGTGATCACACTTAATTTCTATTAGAGAATATTTCTCTATGGATCATATTTCTAATATATAAGTTAAGGAAGTGGTAAGGATATATGGAGTACCACTTTCCATTGTATCATATTCGTATCCAAGTTTTACCTCAATATTTTGGCGAAGTCTCCAACAAGAAGTTGATATAGAATTGAGTTTCAAAACAGTTTATTATGCTTAGATAGGTGGTCTGTCTAAAAGAATAATTCAATCCCTTTAGTATTTGTTGAGATCTTGTTCTCTAGATTTAAGAGGTGGTTGGGATCAATACCTTCATCTTGTTGAGTTTCCATACAAAAATATATTTCAATAAATAATTCATATGGAACTCTATGAATCCCTATATGGGAGGAAATTTAGAGCTGAAATGGGTAGGGATGAAGTTTGAGAAAGAATGTAATTGGGACCTAAGATCGCTGAAGAAAATGATGAAAAAGTTAGAGCCATATGGAAGCATATCAAGGCAGCTCAAATTCAGTAGAAAATTTATACTGATAACCACATATGTGATCTTGATTTTGAAGTGGGTGAAAATTTATTTCTACTAATCTCTTCACATAAGAAGTTTACGAGATTTGGGAAGAAATGGAAACTAAGCCCTAGGTATATCGATCCCATTGATATTCTTGATCATATCGGGATGGTAGCCTATCATTTAGAACTTACTACAAAATTATATTCAGTTTATTATGAGTTACATGTATCTATCTTGAGGAAGTACATACATGATACATCACATGTACTAAACTCATAGGTTATATCCTTGGAGCAGGATATTTCATACAAGGAGAGACCAGTTGAAATCTTGGGCCGTATGGAGAATGTTCTACAAAACAAGACCACTCACATGTTCAATGTTTTGTGTAGAAATCACCAATTAGAGTAATATACTTGATAACATGAGGATATGGTGAATCATAATTGTCCTCATTTTTTTAACTAAAATGATGAATTTTGAGGATAAAATTCATTTTAACTAGGGTAGAATGTGACATCCCATGTTTTTTTGGAATTTTTTTTTAATAAATTAAATTTTCATTTATTTCATGCGATGAAGGAAGTAAAAAATTCCTTTCACATGGAATATAATTAGGTTAAGTTACATATAACATCTATTTGGCGTATGTTACACACAACACTGATGTTTCTATGAAACATCATTTTAGTGTTATAGTTTTTTAAATTGGATAATTATAACCTATTTGTTAAAATTAGTTTTTAAATATAAATATATACTTTAAAAAAAATTATTAGTGGTTTTAAAAAAATAAAATTTAATGATAATGAAAGATATAATTTTTTATAATGTCCCTTTGTGTTTTCAAATACCGTTTTCTCGAATAAACTACATTTAATGTCCTTTTGTGAAAAATAATAAACTAAATTTTAGACAAAATTTATAAATTTAATTTTATAAAATAAACATAATTTTTTAATTTATAATGTCTAAATTATCATAGGGATACTTTTTGGGGTTTTTTTGAGAAACTTCATTTTTGGGTGAATAGTGAAAAATACAGGATTTTAATTCAAAACTAATTTTTCATCTAATTTATTTATAAGGATAATTTATATTTTAATTCAGTTAAAAAGTTTAATTATATTATATATTTATAAATTAGTCCAATTTAGGTAATTTTAATCAATTTCATTTTGAAAATTGCTATAAAAACATAGAAAACTTTTGATCATTTTAACTTTAAAACTCCGCTTTATCAACCCAACTATTGGATTAATTTTAAATTAATTTATACCACTTATATTTTTTTAATTTATAAAAATGGCTTCAATATTTTTAATAAGTATAATATATAATTTCTAATTAGGTCAAATTAGTTTTTTACTGATGATATTCATGAATTAATTAAAATTAATTACAATGATTAAAGATAAATTAATCTTGATAAGGGACTAAACCATAAATTTAATGCCCAAAACAACCGATAGAAAATTCCTAAATCCATTGGATGACCATATTTAGACCATATACTCCATTTTATATAATTTTAATTATTATTGAACAAATTTCATTAAAAAATGAGGGTGGGGTTCCTTTCCTTTAAAATAATACAGGAGATTCCACCCCTCCTCCATTATAATAGGCCTCCTTCACTTACGCTTCCTCAA
This sequence comes from Viscum album, assembly GCA_963277665.1. Classification (NCBI taxonomy): domain Eukaryota; kingdom Viridiplantae; phylum Streptophyta; class Magnoliopsida; order Santalales; family Viscaceae; genus Viscum; species Viscum album. The sequence continues at coordinate 26,711,325 of OY728123.1, read as the reverse complement.
ACATATAAATCACATTATGTTCATAATAACTCTACAAAAATATATCCCCAACTTCCTTACCTTCTTCATGGAAGCCTCCCATTCGGCAGAAAGTAATCTTGGGAAGCCTTTTGGCTAAAACCAAAACGAGTTACCCGATTAAGAGGTAACACCCTCCCTCAAACCCCTTTCTTTTATTTTATTTCTATACTACATAAAATATTATTATTCATTTTTTGTATAAAAAAACTATTATCCTCAATATACTATGATTTTTTATGATACAGATTCAACCAACACTTATATATACTTCCATCTAATTAGTAACCAACATAATTTTTGCGTGTAGGAAGACAACCACCTAGCTAAATAATGAGTGTTCACTTTTCATTTTCCACCTATCAAGTTGGATATTATGATGGAAAAATTGTTTATATATTTTATATATAATATTTATTATGTATTTAATATTCTGTAATTATTTTTCAACACTTATATTTATACTTTTCAATTGGGGTTAATAGGATAATATCATTTGAAGAAGTGGGGACTACCACCCCCTCAAAGGGATGTGACTTGTTCATACACTACATGGGATGTATTAAGGATGGATTTAGTGAATATTTATTATATATATTATATAATAAATCGACTATAATAATTATATATATATATATATATATTGTTTTTCTTCTATAAGACAATTAAATAAAAATAGCGTTCATGCATACGTATGGCTTTCCATCTCCATTAACGGTGTATTCCATTTGATAATTATATTTTATATGGATTATTATGATAAAAATGTAATGGATATATATATTATTTATATAATTCTTTAAATTATAGAATCATTATATAATTATAAGGACAAACTATATAAAGAATTATGACACATGAGATAAGAAAAGCGAATATTATCTGAAATGAGACCTTAACATAGGATGGTTAAAAAATGCGTAATATAAGGTAGTAATAAAATGATATATGGTGTAAGATATAATAATATGGTTATATAAAATATGTATAATAAATTTATATTTATTATACTTGTGGTCTTAATTAGTACGAAGAGAGTCAATACATGAGGTAAGGGGATTTTATCTCACTTTTTATTTCTATGAGATAAATGCTATGTTCGTCACTTTTTCCTTTTCTGTGGTGTATGTAATGCATGTTATTGTATTCTATGTGTCATATAATTTAATTTATGTTGTATTCACTTGTCTATTTAATTATCCTTATTTTATGGAGTATAATTTTCAAAAGTTACCAAATCTTTAAAATGGTTTTGTCTCAAATTTCCCTCTTTGGGACTCATGTTTTTTATACCACTAATTTTTTTTGAGGTGTATGTACATACATTTTACATGTTATATCTGTAATATAATTATATTAATGATATTTTATGCTTCATATCATTTCATTTTCTTACACATAGAGTATGATCCCAAGAAACCTAGAGCCGTGAATTTTATGAAACAATGGCCTCTTTTATCGAGGGTGTTAATGACTAAATGTCTATGATGATATAATATGATCTATATCTCAAGAATATTCATGAGTTTCCTTATCTTATATTTTTACAATATTTACTCATTTATAATTACCATTTTACACTCTTTGGTACTTAATATAACGTTTTTAAGTAAAATATAATCGTCTATCTCTCTTCGGTCAGAAATCTATTATATTCCAAAATCATGTTTTGAATAATGTTTCCAAAAAACATTTTCAAAGGAAACATGAAGATAATTTTCAAGGAATAAGGATTTTATAATATTTTATTTTATTCAAAGAAACCTTTGTAATTTTTTAAATCAATTTTCAATGAAAAAATTTTATCAATGAATTTTATTGTATAAAAATCATTTTTCAAAGAAGAAATGATATTTTCCACAAGAAGATATTATAAATATCTTTCAAAAATAATTCCCATATAATATTACATCTATTGGTTTTACTCAGAACTTTAAGGGGAAGTTATTCAATGATTCCATTCACATTATTTCTATTAATTTATTATGTATTGATGTCATTATTTTTATGAAATTTTTTTATATTTGATGGGTTATATTCTTTTTAAACCCACTTATTTTAAATGTTTATGTTTTTAATGAAATGATTATGAAACCTATATCATTTTTCACTTGTTTTTTTATGATTACATGATTATGACACCCACTTCAATTTAGGGGTAAAGATATGATATGATTTTAATGATATTGGGTTACATATATGTATGATTTCACCATGAGATGGTTTGGATCTATATATTCCTCTAATGCTTTGGGTAATGATTTATATCTCATGATATAGACATGGTTGGAATGGGAAATTAAAATGGTTTAGTAATACAGGGATAGAATTTGGGTTTACTCAGTTTAGTAATACCGAGCTAGAACATAAGTGTACCCAGTTCATTAAAGGACTTTGTCTATTAATAATGTCTTAGAAGTGATGGATTGGATACTATAGAAATCATATTATATGATTATGTGTTTTCCACACTTCCATGTTTTATTCCTATGTTATTATTTCATGGTTTATGTTCCTTATTTCCTTATAATTTGTGTCTTATAAACTTCCAATCTTTATTCCATGATTAATGTGTATGACCTTTGATATACATGGTATGATCTTCTATATACATGATCATGTTATCGCACCCTTATGCCCATGATTCTGTATACATATCTCCCTTATTTACCCTTAATGGGTGTATGATATCACCAATTTTTATGTTTCTTATCCCCCATGTTTTAATGATATTTATTATGTTTGATGTGTCTAAGAGGGGTTCTTGTCTAGAGGAACATGGTGGGAGATAATGTATCTCTCTTATGTTCTAGTGTTTATGATTCCATGTTTCTAAAGGCACTAGACTAGTACGGTCTTCGGGTGTCTGTTTGTTTAATGTTTTATATATTCTACAAAAGTTGTGTAATGTTAATGTATCTCAATAATGGGCCATTATTATTATTATCTCATATGGTTGGGGAGAAACTCAGAATTGATAATATACCTATTTTTCATGAGTTTTTTATGTCTTTTTAGAATAATTTCCAAGTCGTCTACAAAAATGTGAATTTGATTTCTCAATAGAACTCATACATGGTGCGAGACCTATTTTAAAGACTCCTTATTTAATTTCTATGATTTATTTACCACAATTTAATAAGATACTCCAAGATAATATTTTCAAGGGACTCATTCAACCAAGTATGTCATAATAGGGTACACTTATTCTTTTTTCAAGATGAAATATGGATCGACGTAACTCGTTATTTATTATTAGGTTCTAAAAAACGTCAAAATCAAGAAAAAATATCATATATCCAATATTGATGAAATGTTTGATCAACATAATGGACCTCAATACTTTTCAATGATTTACCTTCATTCTAGAAATCATCATTTGACTTTCAAGAAGGATGATATACAGAAGACAACATCTCATACAATGTATTGGAAATAAGTGTATATAATGATTCCATTTGGTATTAATATTACCCCATATATATTCATCGGTTTTAATAAAAATATTTTTATTGAAAACCATGATTATATTTTGGTAGTAATTTTAAATGGTATTCGTATATATTCAAAGAAGATGGAGTATCATGAAAATCACTTGATAATTTTGTTGAAGACCCAACAGAAGGAGAAATTCAATGGAAATTTTAAAAAATGTAAATTTGTGATATAAAATGATTCAAATTTCATTCAAATAATCTCAAGAGATAGTATATCAATAGATCCATAAAATACAAAGGCTATTGAGTGTTGGACCAGTCCCACCAAAATGATTGGGAAATTAATTTTTCTTGTTTTCTATGGATATTATCAAAAGTTTTTTAATATATTCTCATTAATATCTAATCCACAAACCATGTAATGTTTGATGGGATACAATCTCCTTTATACAAATTAATTTGAGTAAATTTTTAAGGAATGAAATATAATGTCAAGTGGTGAACCTGTGCTCACATTAGCCTTCATTAGAGAAGGGTTGATAATCTATAACAATATATCAAATAAGGGTTTGGGATGCATTCTCATGAAGAATTACATGGTGACATCTTATGTATCTTGATAATTACAGGTTAATGAAAAAAATTACCCATCCCAATATAAGAAGTTAGCTGCGATAATTGTTTCATTAACGATACTTAGGTATTATCATTATAGATAAAAGTGTGACATATATATTGATAAAAATAGTTTAAAGTATATATTCACATAGAAGGATTTGAATATGTGAGAGATAAGATGGTTGTATTTAATAAATGATATTGACTGGTCAATAAATAACCACTTTAGGAAATCCCACAAGGTATTTTGTTCTTTGAGTAAAAGAGATTATTCCAGATTATCTATGATAAAGATAAAAAATGTTCCAATATTAATGGATTTTAAAAGAATGGATCTAAATATCCTGAATAAAGTGTAAAAACCTTATCTATCTCAAATAATTGATCAACAATCTATCCCATTGAAGATTAAAGAGGTTAATAATGATGATGTCGAGATATAGAAGGAGAGAAATATTCTTGAGTTTAACCATGATTGTTATAGAATGAAAATTTTTAGGAACAAGTTATGTGTTCCATCCATAGTACATTTGAAGAAGGAGATGTCAGAAGAAGCTTGTAGATCTTTATTCTCTATTCATCATGGACATTGAAATATGTCTATAGATTTGAATGATTCTTTCTTGAGAGACTTCATAAAGAGAGACATTGTAGAGTTTTTATATTATTGCTTAGTATATTAGTCAATTATTGCTGAGATACAAAAGTCTAAGGGGATGTTGCAACTATTGCCCACACTAGAATGGAAATGGGTAAATGTCGCCATGGATTTTGTTATTAAACTCCCCAAAATGTCTAAAGGGAAAAATGTTATATGGATTATAGTAGATCTCCTTACAAAGTCAGCACCCCACATCACTACCAGAGAAGATTTCACTTTGGATCAGCTTACCAGGATATAAATTAAGGAAGTTGTTAGCTTTTTTGGAGTACCTTATTCAATTGTAACTTATCTAGATCCATGGTTTAACATAATGTTATGGAGAAGTTTTTATTAGACCCTAGATATGGACCTATGTTTCAACGCTATGTTTACTTCATAGACTGGTGTCTATTATATGAGAACCATTCAAAACCTAAAGGATGTGATGAGATATTTTTCTATGGATTTCAAAGGTGTTTGGTATCAAAATCAACCTCTGGTTGATTTTTCATACAATAGTATCATTCACACAAGAATTTTGATGGATACTTATGAAGCCGTATATGTAAAGAAGTGTAAAAATATAATATTTTGATTTTAAATTTGATAATTAAATCTATTGACACCTAATATATCTAAGGAAATAGCAGAGAGAGTTAGATCTATTCAACAACAAATCATGGAAACCCAAAGATGATAGTAATGTTATGATAACAATCATTAGAATGGTCTGGAGTTTGAAGTTGGTGAGAAGGTCTTCTTATGAATTTCCCCATGGGATAAGGTTTTGATATTAAGAAATAAAGGAATGATGATCCCAATGTATATTGGTCCTTTTGTGATTCTTGATCGATTTAGGATGGTTTCTTATCACTTGGAACTTTCACCAACCCTCTTTCAAGATCGTATTGTCTTCTATGAATCTATTAGGAGGAAGTATATACTTGATTATTCAATTATGAAAAACTCATAGTTCACACCACAAGATAATAATCATTCCTATGAGAAAAACTGGCAAAGATTTTGTATCATAGAGAGAAAGTGCATCAAAACAAGATCACTCACCTGGTTAAAGTTTTATGAAGAAACAACCAACATAAGGAAGAAAAATGGGAAACTGAAGATTTGATAAGATATAAGTATCTTCAATCTCATATATTATAATGATGGAATTTCATGGGAGAAATTCATTTTAAGGTTCGTGTAATATTACACACTGATATATTTGGATTTTTTTTCAAATAAATTTAATTTCTTTGATAGCTTGTATTAAATGCAACACATAGTTTTAAAGAATCATGATATATTATCAATATTGTTATAACCTTGGCATTAAAATTAGATGTATGAATTATAATAACCAAATTATTGAAAAAATTATGATTGTTTTAGAAAAAATATATTGATAAATAAGAACCTAATTGTTCGTAAAGTCATTATACCATTTAATATATATGATTCTAAAAAAATTATTTTCATTTCTTTTTGTGAACAAATAATAAAATTAATTTTTTCAAATTTTAGTAAATTTATTTTAAAACTAAAAATTTATATTTTAATTAAAAATTTTAAAATTATCTTAGAGTGTAATTTTGATAATTTTCAGAAAATATAATTTTTTGATGAATATTGAAAATACTTCTTTTTATTGAAAACTTACTTTACATTTTAAAAATTAACTATGTAACATATTATTATAAAATGGTTTAAAAGTAAAATTAGTTCACTTGTATTATAAATATTTCAATTTACGTCATTATAATAAATTTATTACTGAATTTTTATATTAAAACATTTAATACTTATGAAAAAAATATCTTTATCAAATTTTTTTATCACAAATGTGGGATTAATTTTAAATTAAAATTTCCCACTTATAATATTGTAATTTCAATAAATGGATTAAATATATTTAATAATAATAATTAATATTATATAATATGTTTAACTTAATTTTTGCTTAAAATGAACAGTAAAAAATTAAAAATTAATTATCATGGTTAAGGTTAAAACGGGTTTAACAGGGGTTAAACTAAAAGGATATGGGGTAAAATGACATAAAACTTGAAAAACTCCCATTTTGTGGTCATATTTCTACCTTATCTCTTGTAAGGTTCTATAATGATCCATTTTTTATCATTTTTTTAAAATTAAAAACATTGTTGTGCCTTTTCCTCTCCAAGCTTTCATGTTTGTTCTCTCCCCCACTTATAAAAGGGCATCACCTCTCTTATACTCTTCACTTTTATTTGGTTCTTTTTATCCAATTACATGAAAAAAATCATAATTACTTCCCTACCCACATCTGGAGTGATTATTTATATTTTTAAACCCTCTTATAAAGGGTTCTCGTGCTAGCCTAAGTAGGTTTTCTAAAGAAGATGTATCGTTCTTAACAGGGCATTTTTATTTTATTTATTCTTCCACCTCCTAAAAATATTCCCCATATATTATTATGTGAAAACATCGTTATATGAAATATGATGATATTTTATTATAATTTTAATATCATAACCTACATTTTTCTCCTCTTCCATCAAATGTGAAATGAGATCATTGACTGTGTGTATGATGGACAATGGCCTCGTAATCCGATGTAAATTTTTTTCCATCACCACTTATCAAGAATTTATTTAATTTTAGATTTAAATTATATTTATTATATTTATTTAATTAATATAATATTTTGATTATAATATCACATTAAACTTATTACCTTTGAACTTGATGGAAAACCATAATGTTGCTTGTGTATATAGAGGGCTACTGCCTCACGAACCAATGTGATGTATTTTTTCCATTATACATGGATGGTAACGAGGATATATTTAAATAATATATATGATATATATGATATAATAATAATTTTTTATGGTTTAATTATTATTTACCATTCTTTAGTTTCATTCTTTATGAAAATGGAAACATCATTCATGCATACGTACAACTTACCTTCTCCATGAAAAGTGTAATTCGTTTTCATAGATCTAACATTTATGGATGACTATAAATAAATATATAATAAATTTATATGATATTTATATAATGGGTAAAATTTTATAGATTATGGAAACATGATCAAATTAAGATCATTTAAAATTAAACATACATCAAAAATGAAGCAATTATTAACCAAAATATGATTTTAACAAGAAATTATTAATAAAAGGGAAATAAGAAGTTATAACTAAATAATTTATGTTATTATATATATGATTGTGGTTATGTAATACATGTATAATAATAATATATTTATTATAATATAGTTTAAAACATATCAAAATTTTCCAATCTTGGGGTAAGTGATTTTCATTCTATCTTTTATTTTTGGGAGAAATATTCCATATTCACCATTTGTTTCATATGTTTGGTGTATATAAATACCTATGGATATTTTATCTCATGAATATAATTTTTAATTATATTTTATTTTTAATTTTATGTTATTATTTCATGGGGCTTACGATTGAAAATTTACCAATGTGGTAAAGGTTGCATGTCATAATCCCATTTGATATCAGGATTGTTTATTATTAAGTTGTTGATGATGAAATATTAATAATTATCTCTTAATACACTCATGAATTTTATTATCCTCTATTAATTCATAATCATTTCATGTAAAATTACTATTTTCCTCTCTTTGGTACTTAAAATGATTGATAAATTGTTTTTTAAGAAAATATGACTTCATTACTCTCTTTAATTAAAAATCTTTTTTCTTCCATATCATTGTTTTATAAAATTGGTTTCAATAATGTTTTTAATAATATACAATGATGGTTTAATTATTTTTAATCATTTTATACTTTTTTTAGAAAATTGATTAAAAGTAATCTTCTTGTTATTTTCTAAACAAGTCCCTTTGGTCATTCACCAAAAAGGAGGAATGAATAATTGTTTTAACATGTACAAGATAAATGGTATTTAACAATATCAATAACACTTATTTATTTAAAGATTCCTATAAAAGTTTCTGAGGATATTTTAAAATAATATTTTTTTTAAATATTTAGGAATTTTTTATATTTTAAACATGCACTTTCAAAATGGAAAGTATATTTTCCTCAATAATGTTTTGACTATCATTTTATGGAATTTATATACATAAAATACAGCCATCAGTGTTTCTTATATATGGTATTAAAATATTATTCTCATTTTCTCATACCATTACACTCAGGTTATGTTGATATCTCCATTTTTTACCCTTACTGAGGATCTGAGCACACCCAGTCATCTGTTTCCATTACCATGATTATAAGGAAATGTATTATTTATGATATTTCATATAAGGGTTATAGTTGTGAATAACTTGGTGGGAGATGATTTAGTTCAACTATAAACTATTTGTTTATGTGTTGATGTTTGCAAAGGAAGTAGACCTAAGTGATTCTGGTGTGGATCACTATTTTATGTAATTAATATTAATCCATCCCAATTTAATATTTATATATGAAAAGTTTGTTTCATTATCATATACCATATCCATAACATTATCAGTGACTAGATAGGTCTCTCATTATGTGATTTTGTCTATATTTTCTTCCAAAAGTATCAATAGACCAGCTAAGATACTCTAAAAAAACCTAGTCACCTATGAAAAACTCCAAATTACACCTCTTATAGTTAGTATAAGATTTATTCATACTCTATGTAATGATGAACCTATTCTAAAACAACTACACTCACCTAAATGTCTTTGGAACCATACTAGGCCTCAAAAGTACATCCTCTCCAGCCTTATGTGAATAAATGTTGAACAACATAGCCTATAATAAAATTCCTAATAAGGTTCCATATGAATCAAATCTAGGTAACTATTGTTTTACACCCACTTAAACAAGTCTATGTGACCATACCAAGTTCCATAGAATTCTATAACCCATTATAGGATCATATCTTCCAATATATGAATCCTCAACTCTAATTTTCTCTTTTCCTTAGTATGGTACACAATTATTAATCTCACCTAAGTCTTTAAGTGCCTCTATAATCCCTACAAAAAACAAGATGTAAAACATGTATCTCTGTCAAATACAATGGTCAAGGGAACAACATGAAATTATACTATCCAATAGACAAATATCATTCATGGTTTATCAACTAATTGAGTCTCATGGACAAGTAATAAATTAAAAAATTTCATTATCTAATCAAAAATCACTAAAAAAGAGTCATGAAACCTTGATGTCTAGGGAAAGAAAATAAATATTATATAATTATTTCCTCCATATTCTGAAAGGGAATAGGGAGTCGCTGGAGAAACCCACCATGATGTTAGTTCTTGACCATTATCCATTGGTAGATATGGTATCTAGGAAAGAACCAACAATATCCTTCTTTATCCCTGGAATCTAGAACTACTTCATATAGACATGGTACATTGTTGTATCCCCAGGATTTACTTCAAAAATAAAAGTATGTAATTCTCTCACCATCTCTTCCTTGATGAGAGTAGGTAGTATAAATATCCCATGTACCAGTATCACATTATCTATATCCAACGACATCTCGGGTATCGAGTCACCACCTACTAGAGATTCCCGCATCACAGAACAATCAGAGTTAGTTTCCTATCCATCCATTACCAAATATAATAAAAAAATATGATCATAAATAGGAAACATTTCATCAATCCTATATTATTAGAAGTATTCATTCTGTGAACTTATAAAAATATCATAATTGTGAATATTCCTCTGAAGGTCATTCATCATACTACTGAGAAACTTGTGTCTTATGGATAACAACATGTACAAAAGCATTTCATTTACCTAGTGAATAATCCATCTCATATTTTATCATCTATAGATACTCTACCCAAATCATCTACATAAAATTCATGTCCCTATGTATGAAAATATATAAAAGTCTCTTGGGGTATGTATAGATAAAGAATTTCATTCCAAATAGATAGTGTCACAAATGAATTGTTGTGTGAAAAATAGCCTCCATATCCAATTCATGGGTAGGGTATTTTCACTCATGGTTTCATGGATGATGTGATCCACATGCAACTACTTGATCCATATACATTATCAATTATCCAAAACTAACACATGATGCATCTCAATACACTGTATAACCAAACCCTAGCATAGGACGAATCAACAATCGAGTTGTACCTAACCTCCTTTATATCCTAAGAAAATCCTCTCCACACTAGTCTAACCACTTGAAATTCACTCCCTTATTTTTCAGTATAGTCATGAAAACTATTAAATAGGAGAATTCATGGATAAAATTATGATAATATCCAACTACACTAAAAAATATTTGATATTTAACATGTTTCACGGACATACCTAGGAAATTAATTCATCAACATACATTAATTCCATGTATATAAAAGTCGCATACAATGAATTCTTTAATAATTTCACCCTTTAAATCCAAAAGTTACACTTTAACAGATTCTCATTAAACTATTTTTCTCGAATTTTACTTGGGTCTATCATTAAAATTCTATCATACTACTATGGGATTGGTGATTAAATAAGGATATGATCAATGAAAACCGTGATGAATGAGTCATGATATGGTTGGAATGTTTTTTATGAGATCCATAACCACCGCTGGCACATTATTCACTACAAATGGCATCACCAAGTACTTTTATATCAAATACCTTCTTTGAAACATTGTTTTAATGATTTCTTCCTCTCTAAATAGAAACTCATGGATTCCTGACTAAAGAACAATATTAAAGAACAATTGGGTCTCTATAACTAATCGAAGAGACCTTTGTTAATGTGAAAGGAATTTTTATTCATCTACATAATCTGAATTGGCTTTAGATAATCAATGATGAGTGGAATATTACTATCCACATTCTTGGATAAAAAACAGGCACATCCTACAGTGATATACATGACCTAATAAATCCCTTTTTCTCTAAATCATCATGTTATATCATGATCTCCTTAAACTCATTCAACCCCAAATGATAACGGGGTATTGAAATAGTTCTCATACCTAACAAGAGCCTTATCTAGTATTATCTACTCCTCTATCATGGGGAATTATTTTTAATTCTTATAGAAATATTTCTTAATATAGATTCACAATTGGAATAAGAGATGAGGGGGACACCACTAATCCTTTTGAAACTGTCAAACACTGGTTATCTCATCCTTAAAAATAATCACATCAAACATCATCATCACTAGAATCCTGAAGTCCCACAGGTGTCCATAACTAGAAAGAATTATAGGACACTATGTTCCTCACTATATATTATATAAATTTTTTCCCAATTTTGTATCAAGGTAAAGAAGTTCATAAGGAAACCTAACCTGTTAGTCAATTATTACAACAACTTCTACAGATATAATGTAATGGGAAGCACTGATATCAAACAGAATTTGATAGAAAATGTAGAATTCTCCATGAACGTAACTGAAATAGTATATTTTCCCACACCACTATCTACCAAAGTTTGTTCTACTATATAAAATTATCATGCCTCAACTCCATGAACATGTCCCTATGGCACATGACCGACTTGGGTCGTCATCATCAAAATCTCCTGCTAAAGACACAGACCAGATCATTAGATCGATGATTGTGTCTACCTCAATCCTCTGAAGAAAATTAAACTTATAACTATAGAGAAAAACTATTTGATATGACATACCTTTATAAATTACCAAAAATTGCTCTGATTTTTTTTGTAAAAACCCTATGGAAATTACAAAACTTCTCATAGTCGAAGCACTATGGTACTCCTCCTTATGGAATAAAATAAAATAAAATGTTATCATCTAATATACCATAATAGTATTTCATATATCTAATCTTCCAATTCCTTATACCTAATTACACACTCATAAAAATAGTTATAGGTATAACTACCTGAGTACTTATAGAAGGAAAAATCCCAACAGCTCGATCCTCCTCAATCACATTCTCAATAGTCAAGGACTTGTGCAAAATCTATGGGTATGTCTCCAGGTTGAAGTTCCTAACCTGACACCGGATTCTAGTAAAAATAATTATATCAAAATTCCTATCCTTTAATGCATCATTTTCATCCAAGAGAATAGAAATTAGATATTTCTCAGTTAAACAAGTAGAGTGTGTAGATACCATTATGGACACCTTTTGTTGATCCATTAAATCATTCACTCTATCTAGAATCATTATACCAAAAAATAACTCCCTAGAAAATTAGTATATGAAGACCTCTAAGGTCATACCCTCATATCTTTCATCCTGTCTTATTAGGCCACACAACCTCCTATAGGGTATCTATAACAAGAATACTATCAACATCCCTTTCTTTTCTATAAGTGTATCGATGCAGTCAAATACACACTTAATGTTGCCTATTCATTAATATATATCTATAATCCATATAGTTACTTGAAAGGCCAATTTATTTTTGAGATGGAAGTCTCTAGAATACTCAACCATGGACCTTGATTCTTCTCCTCCCAAGAATGTAACAAGACAGATGACTCCCACCTGAGGTGGGCCCACAACTTATACCACTATAGAAGGTGCTAGATCGAGCTCTACAACACCCTCCTACATTTCCATAGATAGAACAATGGCATGCCCCATAGTGGGAGTATCTTAGAACACATCCACTAGTATTCTCATCTATAATTTTTACGGAGGAATCTTATGAAATGTCAATGGATAATTTAAAAAAAACTAAAGTCAATAAGACAGATCCTAACTTGTCAATGGGATCATAAAATTTTTCTCATAAGAGTATTCTAATAACCCAAGGTATATCCCTCCTAACACTATCCAAGTTCACCATACATACATGTTTACCACAGTCACATATATATAGAAATCATAAAAAATGATCATGTTCAAATAATTATTTCCAATATATATATCAGAACAACATGAAAAAAAGATATATCCCACAACAAGGAGAATAGGTGTATCTCAAATATATATAACACATTAAGGCGTTAAATTGATGGAATATTTTGTATCATAGAATATAAATTAATATATATACCTATGTAATATGATCCTAGGTTCCTAACCATGATTCATGAAAACAATCAAATCATATAAGACATAATCATCAATCTCTTTACTACTAACTTAGAGGTCTGTTACACATGAGGTGGTTAGGAACATAGAAACTCTCCTACCAGAGACTCACACAACCTATCTCATTTCTAGCATGTCCCATTTTAGTTCAACGGAAAAGAATAAAATTGTTCTTTGATATCATTTTGTAACACCCCAAAGGAATGTATTTGGACCAATATGGAGAGCCACAAGACCTCAACCATGCCTCCCAATATACAAGAGGCTTCCGAAAGGTAGCAAGTATATGAACATCATCAATTGGGATACTATAACCTATGTACCATATCATTGCACCAATAATATAAATAATATATAATATCATAGTAAATAATGTGGAAGAAAATAATATCAGATGGAACACAAGTCATACAATAAGTAAATGGGCTCCCAGTGAGACAAGTCGAACCAAAGTAATAGTGAAAATAGATAAAATAGTAGAACATTATGGGAATACTCATGAGTTTTTCCTCTTCCTAGCACAAAATCTATACTCCTAGAATCAACCATCTACTATGGTCCCCTTTCCATTTCATGGATATATATATATATAAATTATGTACACTCATTGATATGGTCGTGAAAGTTTTGAGTAATAAAACCTAGTAGGACACTACAAATGTGTCCTTAAAAATGTGCACATGTATAACAAGTGTATTGCATGATATTGATAAATATGAAAGAAAGTATAATAAATCATATACCAAACACCCCATTATTTACCAGGAAATAATGATCCCCATTCTTACCCTCTTCAGATCAATGTCAAAAGAAATATAATGATATCATAACTAATCAATATCATTCCACAAGGACAGTAGACATAATTCCCAACATCGTATGAACATGATACTCTTTATACACTAGGAATCAAGTGATTATTATTCTATACCTGAAACATGCATTGAGTGATCATTCCACTCAGCTTATATTATGCCTCAAGTAAACATGAAACTTAGCATCCACTGGGCATCACTCTAATTACATGACATCCATAAGGCGTTGACATATCCATAGCTGGAGATTAGGGCCATCATAATCATTATTATAATCCATGTTCAGTCCCCTCAAAGAGATACCCATGTTATGAAGGTCCGTATATTCCAAGAATCGATAACAAACATCCAAATACATGGTATCATATATAATAGGGAAGATTATACAAATAAAAACATAACATGTCATCATGAAAAAATAGTAACATCATACAATACATGTGATAAACTTGAAACATAAACGAATAATATATAATCATAATAATGGAAACAAGTATTATTCACAAGTCTCACATGCCACACACCTACCCACATGTGATAATAATAATGTATGCTCAACAATATATTCCAATATAAGATTCATAAAAAAGAAACATGAGTATATAAGAGCCCCAAATTTTAAAAAAAATTCCTAACATAAGGTTGTTCATGAAAAAATTCAAGGCTTATGAAAGGATCAAAGTCAATCCATGTCTCACAACCATGTAGAACATACTATCCTGTCAAGTACTTCATTTTTTACAGGTTTATCAAACAAATAGTTCTAAAAAGCCCTATAAGAATCAATTTCAAGAATTTTATTGACACAAACCTATTGTAGTTCATAGAAAATAACGATTTATTTTATCTTAATTCAATATAGAGGCTAGTCGGGGTCATCTCAAATGAGGCTCAATGTAATAAATTTAATAACTAATATATAATTAACCTAATATAATTATATTTGGGTATTATATTTTTATTTAAAATAATTCAATTTTATTGTCTTTGGTTATTGGAAAATAAATGAAATGTAAATAAATAACTAAAATATCTAACATGCAGATGCAACACAAAATGGGTTATAGAAATAAAGGTCTTGGAATATGGATTGAAAACACGAGTTCAATAGTTATACATTTTTTTAATGTCAATTTAATAATTCATTTTATGAAAGGTCATTAATGAATTACTTCCCTTTGATTTATTGACTGTGTGATTTTAGTATGCCTTCGGCACACCAAACCCAACCTCCTCTAGTAGTCAAATAAGATAAAACCTCAAACAAGGATGAAATTCATAAAATACTTGGTCCCATAATATTCCATTTTATCCCTTAAGTCAACCCCAAATCCATTATGTGAATGGATTTCCCAAGAAAAGGGAGGAAAAAATAATGAATCAAGGAAATAAAATGGAATTGGAAATAATTTCATGGTGGATGACATATACCCCAATGAAATACTCTCACATCCACTAAAAATAGAATAAAAAAATTCTCAATTAAATCACAATCATTACGAACATCGTGAAACCTCCCCGTGGTCCAATCCATGGGTCAATTACTTTCCATTGAAAACATAAAAGAAATGACAAAAAAGATAGAAAATAGATAAAATGATATTTGAGATGAAAGAGAAATATCTATGGAAGAAGATGGAAACACTTAAATTAAAAGATAAAAGAATGTATTACATGGGAAAATAAAATAAAAATAAATTAAATAGAAATAAATCCTAAATAAGTAGTATCCCTAAATCTCAGTGCAACAGAAGATCCTCAGGAACTAATTCTAAATCCTCTCACCTAGATTCTTATTTATTGGACTTAATCCACCTTACGTTTCATAAATGGTATCATAAATGTGTCAAAAATTAATCCAGATATATCCTAGGCTCCAAAGAAATTTCTTCTTCATTAATACATCTAATGTTCCTGATCTTGGTCTGACCTGAGAGTTACACATCATGTAAGTGGTGTGCATGATATGTAATGTGTATGGTTGTGAACCTTTCACAACATGCTTCAAGACTTGTATTTCTTCTAGTTACACAACATTAATGTCACTTAGAAGAGATGTAATTATGATTTCCAGTTGGTTTTACTTCTCTTCAGATTGTTATTTCATTTTTCAGCTTCATAATTTGTTCTTCACATACCTTTATTCTTTTGTCTTATCAATATACCTTCAAAAATATTATGTGACACCATGACACAATTTTTGGTCATTTTTTATCATACTCGATTTCTAGATACAAAACATAAAAAAAAATAGAAAGAATATTAGATTAAATTATAAAAACATTGTACTATAAATGAAAATAAAAACGAAAAATATGACACTATTAGTTATTCTATATTTTCATACCTTTCAGTATCCATTAACATAAACAAAATCAGAGATATGTTGAAGGAGAGGTCATTAATTCACCAGATCTATTATCGATTCAAGAATGTATAAGGAATTATTCATCAATTATAAAGTAAAACCTCAGTTAAAGAAAAAAACATTGATCCACAAAGAATCTATCAATATAAAATAGATCCAAGATGAGATTCAAGAAGAAAATATATCACGCTGATCAAGCCAGAGAAACTTTCCTTGAAACATCCACTACTCATGAGGATGTATCATTAATCAAAATGAAATATTTAACACATTTAATCCTCAAATAATATAATAATTTATTATTGATTGATTGTATTTATATCATCATTATTCCTTAAAAAAGTTGTCTAGAAAGATGATTCTTCACACATACCTATATATTTCTTATTATCATGTATTGACCTCACTGAAATCATGATACATATCCAACACACAATATATACCAATGATCTATGGAGATAAAAAATTCATTATCTAGTAATTGTTGAAAATATATCTCAATCAAAGACTTATACTTATCTATCAATAATGTAGAGGGATTCAGTATTGATCAAATGATAAATCACACATTAGAAATCACCTAATTATTCCATGATTAAAGGAATAAGGGGATATTAATCGGGGAGCTTCAAAAAAATGGGGATATTTAAAATTCATAATAGGAAAATTGGGGGTTGGAATTGGATAATAAAGATGGTAAAAAAGTGAATGTAATTAAGACCTATGGGGTGAAATTAATACACCCCTATAGTGAGTGTACTAATGAGTTAATGGGACTGAACGACTAGCGAGTGTTACCACTGGATGCTCCACGACTGATAACCAGAAGGCTAGATATGGGCTACTAGAAGACCAATGTTCCTAGAAGAACCACATTGGTTCTAACATCACCACCTATTACATGGTAGGGTATTTGTTAGCCTGCTGACATTCAAAAACTCCACTGATTGGTAGATGGATTCAATGAGCTAGCTAGTGGTAGTTTACATCCACCATTCATCAATTCCTCTTCTCTTCACATTAACCATTGATTCTTTGACCTTAGGTTACTAAGAAATAACCTATTTAACTACCATATCAATGAAAAAACAAAATATAATTGATAAATTCATTTAGTTGAAACATCTCATACATAAAAAAAGCAAGGGTACTGCACAAGTATCAGATTAATCGTATGAAAAATCAGTATTCATTTCATTTAATATCACATTATTCTGCAAAACGTTAATCTTATATGATCGAATATTACATAGAACATTGTTTTATAAGATTAACCATAAATGATATTTGTATCATTCTAACATGATGCCTCTTCCTACTAAGTTAAGGATATATAATCCCATCCCCCATCGAGAACTAATATAATATTACATAAAAAACATATTACTATATAGGAATTGATTTAATCTCATATAAACATGTTCTTCTTGAATCAATATTATGCATGGGTCTCCATGTTAAATAAATGTTAGGTGAGTCTTGTATTGTATCTCACACAATGTTTTGATCACTAGTTTAATCCTTCATCAATCATCAAGTTTAATCCTTTATGGACACCTAAATATTCTTATACATTCCAACCTATTTAATCTGTTGTGGGACCAACAGTACTGATTTTATTCTTACATGGTGTTAAAAAAAGGGAAAAATTAATTTTTTCCCTAAAATTTAATTATGAATTAAATTGTATGATTTATAACATTTTGATGAATTATGGGAAAATATAAAATGATATATTTATTTATGAAGTTATTTACAACTAAATTAATTTAAAAGTTAATAAAATTAATTATTTAAATGTTTTTGAAACATTTATTAAATATCACATAAAATTAATTGATAATATTGTAAACTAAATTTATAAA
Source organism: Viscum album (assembly GCA_963277665.1). NCBI lineage: Eukaryota > Viridiplantae > Streptophyta > Magnoliopsida > Santalales > Viscaceae > Viscum > Viscum album. The sequence continues at coordinate 26,692,540 of OY728123.1, read as the reverse complement.
ATTATAGGGAATTATTTTTAATTTAGAAATAATTTTTTTATTTATAAATTATACGTTTAATTTTAAAATTAATATGAAATAAAAAAGTAAAAGCATATAAAATTCTATTTTTAATTATTAATTATTAGTAATTTATAATTTCAAATTTTTAAAATTAAAATTCTTTATTTGAGAAGTTTTTTAAACCACATCAAAATTATTTTTGCTGATTAATTTTATCAAGGATTAAATATTATTAAAAATTTAAATTTAATTATGTTATATTGTTTATATAATTAAATTAAAGAATAAAATGGTTATATTTCACTTAATACCATATATTTAACTGAAATTTCATATAAATAGTAAAATGAAAGATTTCATATTAAGAAATGATTAAAAACAATTATATTCCAGATTATTTAATGTCTACAATTTTGTATAATGTGATAAAGTTTTTATTTTCATATTTATTTTTGAATATTTCATAAATGATCATATCATGCTTAAATATATGAATTTTTCATTTATTTATTTATTATATTCATTATGCATTGATGTAATTGTTATATTATAAACTATGATGTATGAATTAGTTTAAGTTTCTAAAATACTTCTATGTTTTCATTCTATCAACTATAAAGTTATATGTTAGGTAAGATAGTTGATTTAGATTTATTCCACCTTAACATTATCTATATTGAGTTATGATCATGAATTAAGTAGTTAATTAGGATTTTTACATATTATGTGTTATAATTATGAATGAATTTATATTTATCTTGAGTAAATTATCCTTTCATAGAGGGAATTTGGGTTAGACTCATCACTAACATGGAGTCTTATGTCTTCTTTAGAAAAGTGATAGTTTATTGTCTATGGCTTCATGATTACACATGTGGTGATTATTATTTTCCTATATTTCAATTCACTTTCATGAAATTTATTTATAAACCTTATGAATGAGATTCATTTAGATGTGTAAAAATATATTTTTCTTTTAATTTGGGTATATAACATATGTTCTGAGTTGTGTAAAGTGTTATACATCAATATCATTTGAAAAAATAAATATTCAGAAGGAATAATATTCTAAACATATTCATTATAATCATGGACCGTATAAAAAAATAATAAAATGACATGATATAGTGAGATTAAAATCTCTTTCAGAATAATATGTTTTAGATTCCTTATAAATTGTCATATGTTAAGACCTCAATCATCCAACTGGGTAGGTCAGACCAAATATAGGTACACATGGATTATCTTTTGTAAGGTAATAAAGCAATGAGGGGCCATAATAATATTTTATTTCTTTTCATATAATTTTATATGGGACACACTTATCTAGTATAACCTAATAAGATTATATTAGTAGGGAAATGGAGTTGAGTTTATCCATATAATGGATTAGAAAAATAGATGTTATCTCAACTATCCATGTTTCTTATATGATAATAATGATAATTTCCTTTCTAAATAACCAATATTTTATAGAAATTACAAATCATACTCATTTCATAGTGAAACATGGGACTTTTTCTACTAATGGATATTATGGGTTTTAAAAGGGGTATCAATTTAGTGGGAGAACGTGGAACAATAATCTTTAATAAATGTTTGTAAAACATGATTATCATATTATAAAATATTTTATTATAGATAAATTACTTCCTCATCATCATATAACATGAATTTTTTATTAATCCTTAATAGAATAAGCATAATGTAAGAAACTTCTATGACTGGTAAATTATGAAAAGTTATTATGTAAGAAAATATTCTACGTGTTAAAGAAACCCCTTCCTAAGAAACAAATAATTTAAGTTATTTAAAACAGGAATATATATATTTATGGGATAATATAAGGATAAACATAAGGTTTTAAAGGAATTAGATGTAAACTTACCTAAGAAATTTTAGTCTCCCCTCATATGCTTAATATGATTGTGTTTATGACTTAGTGAAACTAATGGATCCATAAACACATATTCTAGTCATTTAAATTCCTTATGTTTTCATCAATTTAAATATTTTAACAATGGAAATAAATTCATGTATAATTTAGTCAATATTATCAATGTTTTTAAAATATCTTAACAAAGGCATACAATGTCTAGTTTTTGGTATTGGGTTAAGAGTACAAGTGGGTAAAAGTAAAAATAATAAGTAAAGTTTTTTTAAAGTCTAAAATTGATTCTTCAAGTAGCTATAAATGGTCATTTAAACCTAAATGTTTTTATCAGGAGGGTGAATTAATTATTCCATATTATTTAATTTTCTTGAATTTTTTTATGATATTTGATAAAAACCATGTAATGTCCCTATCAGGTGTCAATTTTATAGAAATGAATTCTTTGGTTTTTAGGGTATGTGTGTAATACCCCTAGTTTGATGTAGTTCATAGTTTATTTTCCTTTTTGAGCTATTAGACACTTATTTTTTCTCATTGAATGGTTCTAGGTAGTATTAGGGTGACTTTGATGTGTTTTTTATGGTTCACATTTGAGCATAGTTGGGGGGAAATGTACAAGTTTCCCTAAGAAACCATGAAAAATCCAAAGTGATATTATAGGTATCGTTATGGTTGGAACATGGTTTGTCTAATAATTTTGTAAACCATGTTAATTTGAAATATTTAGGTTAGTGAAAATTTTAATGTTTGGCATGCAGTTTTCCAAACCATCAAAACTGATTGTGCGATGCTTTTAAGTAAGTACAAAAATTTCTTAAAGGTTTAAAACTTCCTTAAAATTTCTTAAATGTTTAAAACTTCCTTAAGACTCCTTAAACCTTATCTATTAACCTAGTCTCTTGTATTTTAACTTTTACTTAGGTGATTGTGGTCATAAACATTCCTCTACAGATCGATTTTTTTTATATTCAAGATTTGTATTGGTAAACCAAAGGAAAAAACTATGATACTCCCTCTCCATCAAGATATTTTCAATCCACTAACATTATCTTGGGAATAACCCCAAAGCTAGGATAACTTTAACATATATATTCATTTTATATTGATCTATTGAGATCTATTTGGATCCTTTTGATGATAAGGAATGGAGAACCAATATTCATCTAGATCATTATGTGATTCTTAAAAAACGGTTACCATTTTACTGTAGTTGGATTCTCTATCTCTCTACTCTCTATTAAACATTAAGGCTTAGTTTTATAAATTTATTTTATTTTTACTTTTAAAGGGCCAAATCATATTGAATTATTTTTGGAAAACCCTATTTTTTACCTGGCTTAAAATGATGGGTTATCGGTGATGCCTAGAACATGTTTGAAAATTTAATAAATGAAAATTTTGTTTATTTGAAATTAATGTGTCCGAGACCAGGGAACAAAAACTGGTTTCATGGGTTCATATTTCATTCTACAGTGCCATGTTAGTTCATAAATGGGTTCAGTACCATTAGGTAAATGTTATAGATGTGTAAGAGAAGACATAATTGGGTAGTATTAGTTTTCAACATATGAGTGAAGACTATTCAATGTTTGTGTGCATGCATATGTGTGTTTGTATGCTTGATTGGTTATTCTATAAGGATATAATTGGTTTTTATTTCTTTCTTTAAAGAATATTTTATTAAAAACTATTTTGATCTTTCTATCATTTTAATAAAAATCTCTAAGCTAACATGTTCTTATCCTAGAAATGTTCTTGGGGTGTCTGGGTTTTACCACTAGATTATATTTTCACCACCAATATATAGACATTGACTTGTATGAATATATTTTTACCATGATAAAAGGAGGTTAAAGGTATCATTTTTTACTAGTGGAGCTTCATGCTGTGGTCTCATTAATAGAGGATATATTTATTAGTTTTTTGTGTTGGGTGTTAAGATTTATGTCACATTAATGTTTCTATGTATGTTTTTTATGTGGTTTGATTATGTACTTTTAATTTCATTGTTACTCTTATATTTTTTTGTTTCACATTAGGTATCATATTGTACCAGTTATCTTCATTCATCATATAGGGTCATGAATTTTTTCTATTATTGTTTTGTAGGTTGTGTCTATGTGTGTGTAATAGAAAAACATCCCCCCATGATTTATAATTTCATTGAAATTTTTAACCAGTCATTAGTTTCATGAGGATATAACCTATGGTTATTATCACATATACCTCTTTCCAAGCCAATAGGTTAGGTATGGATGTTATAAAGGTTATCATCTTGGTTATTCCTTTAGTAGGCATGATAGAAAAGATATAGGATTTGTTGAAACATAAAATGTACATCATAAAAAGAGTAAGATAACATTTTTATTTTGAACATTATGTTATCAACTCAGCGTCAGAAGAAAAAGGTCTTCTTAAACTATTATAGGAAATTTTCTATCTCTTCATCATGGGTTTGTCCAATTAGTGTAGAGTATAATGCATTAGTCAGTAGACATATAACTAGGACTATATTATCAATATTTATCTTGATTTTAATTTGTATTTATATGATTGTTTTTATTATTATGATTTGGAAAATCTTTGGTGTTCATATAGTTTCTATGTCTATACTAATAGAAATTTATTCTATAGATATAGAGAGATGTCACCATTCCAAGGACCTTAGAATCAATCAGAAGAGTCTAGAGATAATATGTTTCAATTTGAACCAAAGGTGAACTAAAATATTTAAAAATAAATATACAATAATTTTATAACATTTAGATTATAAATTGAATTGAACCATTGAATAATTTTCATCATGTATTGGATTTTCAGAATCTGAATCTGCTGATGTTTCATAGAGATTCTATACCAGTTCATGTGGAAGCATTCCTTGATCAAACGAATAGAATTTTTAATTTTATTATAACACTATTTTATTCCATGGTTAAACTATCATCATATATGTAATAGGATATTTCATAGTAATAGATGGATTTATTCATTAAAACAAAATTTTACCAAGGACACACTTGGAAAATATTTTAATATTTAAAAAAATATAACCTCAAACCATTAAGGTGGAAAAATGAAGGATTTATTTAGAATGAATTAAAGAAACCTATTTGTGTTTTAGTTTGTAGCTATGTTTATGATCTATGTTTTGTTCACACTAGAAGTGGCTACTTTAAAGTAACTAAAATAATGTATACTTGGGGTGGGGCTATAAATAGAATTTTTCTTCCAAATCATCTTACAATATATTAATTATTAAAGAAAATTTTCAATAGAGAATCTATTGAGGAAATGGAAATTCTTGTTAATTATAGTGGAGGTACCAATATTGTATTTATAGTAACAATTTGGAACTGAAATGCTGAATAAAAAAAGTGGAATAGGGAGACTTATTCCCAAAGAAGTAAAGTACTACAAAATTAGTCAACATGATGATTTTATTTTCCTCATCATCACAGCAATAAGCCAGGATGTTTCTAATGTGGTTCATTGGATCATTTGAAGATAGATTCTGTGTCCCCACATGAATAATATAATATTTGTGGTCAGATGGTACACCTTCAATGTTATTTTATTTATTATCTAAAGCTATCTATTGGGAATGATTCTAATGTTTTTTAGCCTCTAATGGCTTCATATGTTGATCATGTCAGAATCATTATCAACCTTAGAATTGAGAATTTCAAGAAGATTCCAATGATTCCAAAACACACTAGATTATTAAATATTATAAGGGATGAAAGTATTACTTTATAGAATCTAGAAAAATGTTGTATGGTGTTGATATGGATGTCATAATGGAGAAATTGTGACCCTCATCAATGCACGATGTCATCCTCTTAAAATATATTCTTATGAAAGTATTTATTGATATTTGAACATCCTAATATTTCATTTCTTCTAAAATAGTAAATCAAATTGGTTTAAATGTTGAAATGATACCACATGTGACAATCATCTACAAAACTCTTGGATGAAGATAGTGTTATGGATTTTGGTGTGTAACTTGTTTGATAACGATCGATAAAATATTATTTGTTTGGGTTATTTCAATTATAAAAATGTACACAGTAAATTTAATCATGAGAATGGATTGGTTTGGTCGCCATTAAATCTCATGTTGATTGTTTCACTTTAAAATTCATATTTACATATCTTGATGGATCCTCATACCTCTTTTAAAATGATTGGGATTTTATTATAGGAAGAGTATGACCTATTGAACTGATTTTTGAAACTATCTCTACTCAATTGGAAGTAGTTTTATTGGTAAAAATTGATGCAATTATGACTATATAATTTCCTATCATCTCATATTGATATACATATGTTTTTTCTAAAAACATATCTGGAATTCCACCTAAAAGAGAAGTTTAATTTTTTATTGACCTAATTTAATGATGGAATTTTATTCCAATTCTATATTATAGGATATCATCAACAAAATATAGAGATATTATGGTCCAATTGGATGATTTAGAAAGTAAGGGTTTTAAAAAAACTGAGTACTTCTCCTAAGGCTACTTTTATTCTATTTGTACTAAATTTTGATGGTTCACTTCAATTATATTTTATTATAATAAACTGAATCAGGTTATGACCAAAAAATTGATACCCTCTTCCTTGAATTTAGGTTCTATTGAATCAATTTATGGGATCTAAGTGGTTCTTCAAAATTGACTAATGATCAAGGTATCATCACCATCATGTTTAGAGGGAGGAAATTATAGAAATATATTTTAAGAGCTGTAGTAGTAATTATTATTTAATGGTCATGCATTTTGGTTTCTCAAATATATATGTATAATTCGTGTAATTGATTAATTTCATATTTAAAAGTTAGGAATATTCCTCTATTTTTGTAGTTTTTGATGACATATTGGTGTATTCACAAAATATAAATGATCCTAAAATTCACTTTTATAATATATTGAGAGTCTCATAAGAATATAGAATATATAGAAAAACTCTCTAATATTGACTAATGGATATACGAAGTTCACTTAATTGGGTATTTCATCTCTAATATGGTTATATCGGTTGAATTTAAAATTATAGAAGATGTCTTCCTTTATAAATAACTGGAAAAAAAATATGAGATACACAACATTCTAGGCTTGAAGGGGTACTATAATTGTATTGTTTATGATTAATCACATCTCACTTATCTAATGATGGTATTAATGAGGATGTGTATTCCATTTTTATGTAGTAATACATATAAGAAATAATTTTTTGATTTGAAGGTCATGCTCACTTCATCACCCATCCTAACCTTTCCAGAACTAGTGGATGTTTATATAGAATACTTTGTTGCATATGTATCTAGTTTGGTTTGATTCATCAGGAAAAGGTATCATGTTATAACTTATGGATAAATATATTTATTAGTAATTGAAAATAATTATTTAAAACCTGGTATAGAGATAGTTTTGGAAGTTCACGTATTGAAAAACAAGGATTCATTCCGTCATTGGTGAGAAATTCATATGTTTGATGAGGGAAAAGGCATGAAACACATTTACACAAAGATATTTGTACCTTAGATAATGAATATTGTTGGAGTATATCTAAATTTTTTACTATAGATTGCGATATACAGATGTAAAAAGGTATTAAATGTCTAATAATTTAAGATAGAATTAATATAACCAATTATCTAGAGAATCTCGGGACTAGTGGGAAATGATGAGCATCTTTTCTAATATGCAATTAGATTGCGTTGAGAAGAATTATACTGCAGTATTCTTTCAGGTAAATATTGTTCCGAATTTGGTCAACCAAGTCACGAATGATAAATAATCGGAACCTGATTGTCTTGATATTTGATCGAAACTCAATCATGGGGTGATTATTAATGGGTGGAATAAAAAATCGACTTTTTTGTTTCTATTTCAGGTTCAGATAGTGGTTCCACCATATTTTCAAGAGATTCATATTTCATCTTACTTATAATATATGTTAGAGTTAATATATGTATCCAAAATATGTATTTGAATTCTATGGGAAGATTTTTGGTGTTCAGGAATAAATAAAGGTGTGTTTGAGAATGTTATGAAATGTATCACCAGTTAGTAGGTTAGGGAAAAACATTAATAACTGGATGAATTATTACAATCATTACACATACCTATCAGGAAATTTGAAAAAATATCTACATAAATTTTCACTAGTTTAACAAGAATGTTTTGGGAACACAATTGCATATTTGAAATTGTTGACTAATTCCCAATGTTATCCTACTTCATTTTGATATGAGAATATAATGTGGTGGATGAATTGGAAATTCTATATAACTATGAGGTGATAAAATTAAATGGATTACCAATTTCAATTAATGATATAGGTATCTAAGATTTACCTCATGGTTTTATATCTGCTAATAACAAGACTTTGGAACCTAGTTTGTCATGAGCATAACAGTTCATCCTCCAATGCATGGGAATTTAGAACAGTTGATTCAGACACTAGAAGATAAGATCAATGTTTGTCTGATGAATTTTTTTGGATCATGAGAGGATCAATTTCTTTCATTATAATTCCCCTATAACTATATTTACCCTTAGATAATACATATTGATTTATTTAAAGCCTTTTATGGTCATCCTTTTCATGAGATGGATGAAAAGAATTAGATGATTTGGAAGTGAATTGATATATCCTTGATCTATCAGAAATATTATATTGAGCATCATCATCAGTCATTGTCTTTAATAATGTGTGAAAATGTTCTCCTAAATGTCTCTACCCAACTTAGGAATCATCCAATCTGAAATCAAGGGATGTTGACTTATTGGTAGGTCAGACTATTTGAGATATTGGGATGTATTAAATATATAGTTATTGGTTGGATATAACACCAATATTCAACTCTTTCATAATGTTTTTCATGTATATCAATTAATGATATATCGACCTAATCAAAGGCATGTGATTTTATGGGATTATATCGATATTTTTCCTGATTATGCATTTATCCATTAATCAATACATATTCTAGAAAGAAAATACAATCTCTTGTGTGGAAAATACATTTTTTCCTATATGTTTTATGGAATAATTATCAAATTTAAGAGGATAAGTTGTAATGAGAAAATATAATCTGAGAACAATGACCAGATCTCTTCTAATTCAATGCCAACATAGAGATTTCTAATGGTATAAATCCCAATTGTGGGGTAAATGTAGCACTCATGGTTTGATGTATTTTGTAGTTTATTGTTTTTTCTATACATCATTAACATTTGGTCTTGATATGGTTATACGTATATTTGTAGTTTTTTAGAGGTGATTTTTATGATTCAGGGTTTGATCATTATTATGATAAACCATATAGGTTTATATAAGTAACCATGATAAATCTTGGGAAGTATTTTGTGCAGGCACTTTGCTGTCACACAGTTTGGATAAACCATGTGAAAGAATTAATTAAAATTGAAAAATATATATATAAAAGGATTAAAAATTCCTTGTAACCGATCTTTGATTATAACATAACCTAGGCTGAATAATTTTATTTTTTCCCTAGGTGTCTTGGGTCATTCTCTTCCCTATAAAGATTTATTTCAATATATATTCGATATTCAGATATTTATAATCGATGGTAAGAACTGTTTCTCACTATCTCTCCTTTTAGAATATTTTTATCCTCTTGTATTCTCATTTTAATAACCATATAATATGTATACTTATGGAAAATATATGTTTTTGTTGATATAATGAGATCTCGTTGAAAATTGTTGAAGGGATGGAAGGAGGAACCCTGGTTCGTCTAGATCATTGTGTAATTCATCAAAATCATTATCTATTTTGAGTTAGGTGGATTCACTGACTCTATAATCTCAATAGAAATTAAATGTTTCATTTTCTAAATTTATTTTACTTTTCTTTCTAAAGTAACCTCACATATATAATTATTGGATTGAAAATATTTTTTATTTCATCGATAAAAACGATGGGTTTTATGTGACGCTCACAACGTGTTAGAGAAATTGATAAAACAAATACTAGTTTATATAAAATGAATGGGTGTGAGACCATGGAATACACATTTGAATCAAGAATTCATATTTCATTGTATGGAACCTTCTTGATTCGTACATGGGATTACTGATTGTATTTTAAGATGGTAAACACCTATGTGAGGACATAGATGGGAAGGGCAAGTTTTCTACTCATGTGTTAAGAGCATTAAAATGATTGGTGAATGAATTAGTGTGTGTGTGTGTGTGTGTGTATGTATGTGTGTGTGATGTAATTCATGTTCCCTATAGACATAATTGGTTTTTTATTCTTTTTTTAAGAGGTAGATTTTCTAAAACTATTTGAAATGCTTTTTATCTTTTTAAATAAAACTCTAAGATAACATGTTCTTATCCAATTGATGTGTGTGGGATGTTTGGGGTTTTCTACTATATTATATACTCACCCCTACCTATGACCATTAGTGAATATATAATCATTATTTTCTATGATACATGTAAGGGGAAGGTGTTATATTTTACTAGTGGAGCTTGATGTTGTGGTCTTAGTAATGGAGGATGGTGTTTGTAGTTATTATTGTTGGTTGTTGAGAGTTATGTAAAATTGATGTTATTAAATATAGTTGTATTTTGAGATGTGATTTTATTAATTACTTTTCCATTTTATTTTCACTATCATATTGTACATTTTTTACATTGGGTATATTTTTATAATTTTCATCTTCATGCAACATATATTATCACGCATTATTATTATTATTATTTTGTAGGCTATGTGTGTGAGTGTGTGTGGGATTGGGGAATCATCCTAATATGTTTTATCATTCCCTTACCATTTATTTCTATACTTCAGTTTCTGGTGGATGTCACCTATGGTTAGTAGAACCTCCAACTCTTCTTAAACCAATGAATTGTGTCGGGTTGTTAAACTTTTGTACCATATATATACTCTATATTTTATTTAAATATACTAGAGTTCAGAATCAAAGTAAGATTCAAGGAAGATTGTAGTTTTTATTAAAAATATGAAGAAAATTATTTCTAAATAATATAATTGAATACAAATGAATATATCAAGTTTGAATGGATATTACTAAAGGATGTATATAATCATCTTATTTGTATTATATGATGAGAAACTTTTGTTGATAATAAATGGATATTATGAAAAATGTGACATGGTACCCATGATTTATGATTCACTATGGTCTATTACATTTTTTTGTAGAAGATAATGAAAAAAAGCATATTAGAATAAAAATAATCTAATTATTTAAAATATGAGTAATTCATATTAAACCAATATCAGTTTTATATTTTAAATAATAATAAACTTTTCAATAGATTACTCTAAAAACATAAAATAACACATAAGATATGGATTTAATAGGTTATTTGATAAATATTTCCACCACAAGAAATAAATATTATTTCTTGGTGGGATTATTTTTGGACATATATAAGTTTAAATTTACAAAAAATTATTGCCTTAGTAAAAAAGTGAATGTCACTTTATCCAATTGGAATTGAATATGTGTTGGTAAATAATAAAAAATCAAGGAAAAAGATAGATGGAAAGGATTTCAATAATGATTAGGATGTACTTATAATTATTTATAAGTTGATAATATTAACTCATTCACATAATAACCTTAGATGTTGTGGAGTTAAGGGGTTTGAAATCATACCATTATATATTTTGGAGTTAAGGAGTTTGAATATTTTTACGAAGTGGTACATAGGGAATATGATTCCGAAATATAAACATTATTCAAAATACATTTCTTCATTTATTTTACACAATAAGGAGTTTATTGGGAAGGTTTTATTATGGTAGGAAATAGAGAGATGTTGTAAAATTTAGATAGTATTGTAATGAGCATACAAAATCATCAAACTGAAGCAAATATAAGGTTGATATGGAAATATTTCACTTGGGATATATTATATATGATCCCATGTATGGATTTTTTTGTTTATTATTAAAGGATATTGAGAATATAAAATGTATCTAGTTATATAAAAGGCAATATTCACTTTATCAATATTTCACATTGGTTCATATATGTATATATTGATATATATTTCATAATTTTTAATGATAATTTATCTCTCAATTTATAACATTAGTCATCTCTAAATTCTTTAAAACATGGAATATTATAGGTTTTGATTAAATTTCAAGGTTAACATGAGTATGATTCTTGTAACAAAAACTGGAATATTTTCATAGTACACAAAAATGGATTTTTACACTAGTTGATCCATAAAGTATTCCATATAATGTGTTATAAACTTCTTATTTGGTTTACTTGGGGTGCATGGTTCATATTTTGAGTACCTACTAAATGAGGTTATTGTGATAATTACCATGATATCCTTTCACCTTTGATTTATTCATTACATAATCCTTGAGGATTTACTAATATGGTTGTGGTTGTGTATATACTTGGTCATGTAATCAGTTAAAGAAAAACTAAGTTTATATTTATCCACTTATATAATGAGTATGAAATTCGGGCTTTTCATTCAGAGGGAAAAAAGTTGTTTGTGACAAAACCAAGATCCTGCATATGAGGGTCTTATTTATTTCGGTGTAGGGTGTGTGATGTTCTTATCTACAAATTTGAATGAAATTTAATGTTTTTTAAACCTAGTTAGTCTATACTTGATGAATTGAGAACATGTGAGTTTCCTATATGGGATAGACATAATTTATGTCTTATAGCCACTCGTTGTCTTAGGAAAAGGTATCATATTAAAAATTTAGGATTTTTTATGATACACTGGGGGGAAATAGGCTTAGATATACATGTGTTTGGTGGAGAACATGTTTGATTCCTTTATAGCTTATATTGAATTTTTATTTTCTATAGTACACTTGTTCCTTAAATTTATCATCTCGGTGATTAATATTTTTTCCAAAACTATAAAATTTTATGGGTTCACATGTTATAGTTGACTGAATATTTATTGAGTTCAATGTAGAGTGTTGCACAAAATTTTCTTATGAATTTATCAAGAAGTGATTTGGATTGATTTTTGAAAGGTATTGCATGTGATTTGATACAAGGTGGAGTTAATTATAGATTTCCCAAAGTATTGTGAAAATATCTGAAATTAATTTTTGTTATGGTTTAAATTTTTATTATATATGATAAAATATATAATTATAATGGAACTATGTGTATAATTATTTAGTAAAATTGGGATATTGAAGTAAATATTTCCTATATCCCATTCATATTTTATATGTCTGAACTGAATCATATTGTAAAATATGTCTATATCATAGAGTATGAAATGAATAAAAATTCAAAATACAGTATAACTCACTCACTCAAAAATAATTATTTATTGGAAAATAAAACGTACATCAAGGAGTCCTGAAGTGATGTAGTCTGAAGTCATAACCTATTACGGTGAAATTACTATCATGGGGGAGTGGACCAGTGGAATAATAAAAAATAATAGTTTCATTACGATTACCTTTACTAGAATGATTGTATAAAATTAAATTTTCTTCCCTTAAGGTGTGAATTCTCTTCATACCATTATCGAAAATGGCCTTGCACTTCTGGATAACTCATTTTAGGAAAATAATAATGTAGTTATATGATATCAACCATTCCCTTGACATTTCCATGACACATTAAAGAATTATATTTGGAATCTTGTATATGATATCATTAAATGTGTTATTTTATAAGATGAAATTATTTTAAGGGTTGATTCAGTCATGTAGTGGATGGATGGTTAGAAGTGACCATATCACATTTTTTATAACATATGATTTATTGTATGGGATTATCTGAGTGGTAATATAAGAGATTAAAAACCATTGAGATAGTTTGGCTGATTCCATCTAGAGATCTTATCAATACTCCATTAATATCATAGCTATAACCATCCTCCATATTTAGATTAGGAGGAAGTATCATGCCATGGGGAGAAGAGGATTCTTACTTAAACATCAAGGAATTTGGACAACCCATGGATACACCATGGAGGAGAGATGTCAATAGGTTTCCTCTTTTGGGATCTTTATCAACTATAGTTGATGAAGATGTTTCAAAAACAACATTAAGTAAGTTAAAATTGAAATATTCATAATTTTACTTAAATCATGGGTTTGGTTTTCCCACGACTTCATTCATGGTTTATGTATCTCCGTCACCATCATTACGTACTTTAATTTTTAGAATGCCCTTAGAAACCTAGAACATGAGAGGACCAGTTTGGGATATACCTAACACTGAGAGGGGGGTGAATCAGTTTTGGGGACCTTTGAAACCAATTATCCAAATTTATATCCCTATACCTCTTGAGCTGTTAGGATCTTGATTCTATTATTCTTTTTTCCCTATCGCATGAAATAATAGAAGTCATTAAAAATATGCACACGATTGTTTTACAAGATTCACCACTCAAACAGAGCAGCTACGTTTTTTCCATGAATGGGAATGACTAGTGCATGGATTCTCCACTATAAGGTGATATGATACTATATTGGATCAACCAGGAAAACAATCCTATAGTCCATGTGACTCCCAACACTTATAGGGGGAAGGAGATAACTCCTTCCCATTGTATCTGCCTACAGTTGGAGGGGGACGGGATAAAATACTATTACAACTTGAAACATGTAGGATATACCCATACACTCATTGGTTCTTTATATTGTCAGTGTAGACAGTCTCTCACAGCCTTTATCTGGTTTTCTTATACTTCCTATGAAGATAAATTCCTCTATGTTAAAAGAATTTTCAACACCATAAGAATATTCCACCTGTTGAGACCTATTGGATATCGAAGTGATACTTTTTTCATCCTCTCATAAATTATTACCTGCCAAAAAACATGAAGGTAAACAACCACATCATTCCCTATAGAAAACTAGAAAGCTGCACAATCTTCTACCCCTTCTTCTTTAGTGTAAAACAAGATGCACTGAAACCCTCTCTTCTCTACACTTTATCCTTCAGTAAAAAACCAACTACACTGAGATCACATCTCTTCTTCTTTTCCAAAATCTCAAAATCCCTTTATGATTATTAGATCAATGAATTCCAGTTCATCTTTGCATTGTCACTATTGTACTGCCCTGTATGATTGTCATTATTCAGTTGGGCACCCTTTTTTCTTCTTCTTCTTATACTATTTCTTCTATTTTCAATACCAAAACCTTAGAGTATCAGTATACTGACTTCTTCCTTTGTGCATTTATGAATTCAGTTTCACCCCTAGTTATTCTTCACTTTGAAAAGAACAATGAGAGTGTCAAACACATGTGGTGTGAGTGTGGTTCTACTTAGCTTCGTGATACCAAATGGTTCACGATACTTCTTTCTTCACAAAGTCACTTCGAGAGTGATATGCAGCTATCGAAGGCTGGAGGGACCCCAATATTTCATGCATCCCTTTTGGGAAACTTGCGTGTAACATTGAACTATAGTCGCGGAAGACCTCTTGATCACAACTTCAAACTTGCACACAACTCTCTTCTTGTAGGAAACTTCTCATTCTTGTGTTCAACTCTATTTCTTTTGCATACTCCACTATACATAAAATTATTTTTCTCCTCAGAGCTCAAGAAATCTCTATGTTTCAAAATTAACAAATGTGAGTGGTCACCTTTTATTTATAGACCTCTTCGACCCCTGTGTGGAAAAACCCCTATGTATCGTGCAAGATCCTTACATGTCACGTAAAACCCCATTTGATGTCACATTGGGAACGTAAGTCTCTTTCGTTCCAACATCATCATTTATGCATTTCTTGCATCTTTCTCACACTTCATAACTTTTCCATTTTTTGATTTTTGGACCTTGAATCATGCCTTGCACGTAATATTCCAAAATCCATTCAATGTTGCGCGCAAAAACCAATATTTTGGGTAATCTTCTCATTTTCCATATTTTGATGTTCAAATCATGGAACTCCACTTTCGAGAAACTTGCCATGACTTCTTCAAACTTGCGCATGTCATCCTTTTCCAATATCACATTACACCATCTCTCGATTTTCATCCCCAAAAATTTGGCAACCACTAGAAAACAGTGCCGCCTTAAAGCATTATTTTGTGCCGCCTCTAGATTTTATATTCCTTTTTCATTTCTCTCTTTACTATATCCCATTACCATTCATCATCTTTCATCATGAAATCCACTATCATGATATGTATCCTTTGATCGAAGAGTTATAGCAACATCATATTTCTTATGTATAGTACTATAACTTCTCTATACTCCACTAGCATCATTCCTTCCGATCAAAACGGTATATGACTGGAATCACCTTTACTCACCCATTCCTTAATAAGGCTTGCATCACATGTTCTTCTCATAATTACAAGATCTTCCACATTATCTCTTCATCTTCAACCATCATTCTATACTTCATTCAAATCATATGATTATATTCTTCAAGTAATATCTTGCATGGTTCTTGTGCAATCATTAGAGTTTCATGGTCTTATTCAAATCCTCATTATTCTTCAATCATCTTCAAATGGATGTACCTCTCCATTCTTCATTGTTGTAAACAATGTGTCACCTTTGATACAAGTTCTTTGAACTTAAGATCAGTTCAAAAATCTTCTGAATTTACTTCAGGGATAATTTTCCAAGCATGAAATCCAATGAAATGATTGTGATATCCACTAACTTTGATGTCTTTCTTCATCTCCTTCTTCATTTTGACCATCATTTACAACTATTGACAACATATACAATATTCATACATAGTGTGGTCCCAACAAAAGAACACTCTTAGGGTTTTGAAAACCTAAACTTGATAGGTCATGATTGTATCTAAATAATACTGTATATGGTAACAAAATAGATAAGAAAAATTGTTAACCTTTTTTTAATATTCCTTCAATTGGATATCTTTATGGTTTCTCAATTTTAACCTTCACTAATGTGGTTTTAGAAAGATCATTCACATGTTATATAGATTATGCCTCTTTTCAAATTTCACCTTTTTTTTGGGATATGTGGAAACCAATGGTTTATTTTTTTATTAAGGATGTGGAATTGATGGTTCTAGATATTTGGTACACACTTATTAGTAAATGTTCTAACTGAATCTCTTCAATCATGTTTATTTGGAGGTATAATGAAACTATCAAGTTTGTTTCTTTCAATTGGGCGCTTTTTAACTCTTGAAACATTGGGGTTAGTTTTTTCCCCAATATAGGACTACTATAGATGTTATTATAATAGAAAATGATCATTTTTATATCCTATGATGATGTTGAAATTTTTTTAATACTTTGAAAAGGATTTTCATCCCCTATTTTTTCTTTTTTGGATTGGATTTCAAGGCCTACCTATTCATCTCTTCATGCCAGATCCTCTTTTTTATATTTCAAGTATTTTTAGAAAACATATCCTTCGTAATTGAACCACATATAAACATACAAGACACTAATTTCTAAGGATCAATACTAAGGTTGATATCTATAAAATATTACACTTGTTCATTTAGATCATCAATGGGAATAATGGATTTTTCATAGGGTAACTTCTGAAAATAAACTTTATTTTTCCTTCCAATTTTATTTTTTCTAACACATATGTCTCATGTTGAAAGGTATAATTAAAATAACCCACTAAAATACATCTAGATAGGTAAAAAGTAAACTAAATTGAAAAAAATAATTTTTTAGATCCAGTTAGAGGCCATTTTAGTTTTAAGAACAATTAATCATAAAGTATTTACCATGGATAGATTATGGATAGGTACCCCCAAGTCCTTCAAATTATAATTAGTTTGTCCCCATGATTTTAGAGACCTTCATTAATTTTTGAATACCATGTATGATTCTCATTGCACTTATAAGGTTGTGGAGAAACCTACTAAAGCTAATATGAACTTAAGATATGACCACTCTACTTAGGAGGTGGTACACAAGTTTTATAGTGATTCTCATAAAACTAATCATGGTATAGTTGAACACCCATGTAAATTTGAAGAACCATTTTACACATGATTTCTATAAAAATCAATAATCCACTGGTGGACTAGGATGTATTCATCAACCCATGTCCTAGGAAAACCTAGAAGCATAAGGATTACTCTAAACTATAGTGAACCATTATTGCTAAATAAGTTAGTATTTTCCACAATTAAATTAATCCATAAAAAAATTTCTGAAATTCCCTCTTTAACCTCTAATTTTGAGAGATACCCACATCCTTGGATGATGAATATATAGAAGTTGACATTAAACAAAAGGAACCACTCCATTGATATTATGTAGGACCTTACAGTTGAAATATACTCTACTGTTGAAGAAAAGAATGTGTTGGACTTCAAAAAATATAAAAAAATGGATATATATATATATATATATATATGTCTGTGTGTGTGTGTGTGGATTATTAACTTGGTATCAAGGTGTGTATTTTTATAGGAATTGAATCTAAATTAAGCAAGAATCCCAATTTTTTATTTCAAGAAACTTGTTTGGGAATAATGTTGTTAGAATTTGGGTTGATTTTGTTCATGATTACTATATAATTTCATTTTGGTTTAAAAAGTTTCTTAAACCTTGTTGAATATAAATTTTATCCATGGAATATATTTGATTATTGTTTATACGCGCATCATTTTCTGGTCATGTTTGGATGGACTTCTCACTACTGTTCAATGAAAAACCTTAATACTTACCCATACCTATTCTTTAATACATGTACTTATCTACTAGCTCAGGCCTATAAAAATTTCCTATTATTTTCAATTTTATAATTCTTGTTGACACCTTGATGAATCTACTCATTGCCCCAATTCTCTTAAGTGTTGTGACTTTGTAAAATCTATTAGTATTATTTTCCATGGATTGCTTCACTTATGAGGGATATATGGTCGGCTACTGGTTTATTTTATTTCTTCACCAATTAATATCATCATCCCCTGATCATGGGTTGTGACCAGTCAGTAAGAATATTCATATAATGTTGGAACTTTTATGAGAACAAAAGTGGAATCTCTTAGACTATTGATGTTTTATTATTTTAATGATGTTTCATGTTATTTGAATTATTACATTACATTCTCATGTTGGTCTTTTATGATATGTTTTTGATACATTATGTTGAATACTATGATGTTATGGATTTATGGTTTGATACATATATTATAGTTTGCGATCACCAATAAAAACATAAATGTAAAGGTTTTGTCTTTTTGGTTTCTTCATGAAACATATTATAGATTTAAAAAATTAAAAAATAATTGGTAGTTTGATTAACTCAAACATTGATGATGGATAATCTACCTAATGTCTTATTTTAATGTAAGGAAGATATTATATAAATCACCTATGACCCAGTTATTTTTGAAAAATGAACCTAGTAATTCTTTGATGCTACTGTAATTATTTCTAGACTTCTTATCATATAAATAGATATTTGATTTAGCAGCTAAGTGGTAATGGATCTAAAATGATTGTTTTCTAATATGCATGCACAATTTCCTCATAATGATATATCTATAATCAATAATGATTCAAAATGGTGGGAAGAAATATTATTTTTTTTATTTTGTGAATATCGTAATTTTCAATGTTATTATGATATTGTAACATATGAATGATTGTAATTTTTAAAATATACATCATCTTGATTATGAAATATTATTTTTTACATTATGAAAATTGTTTATAATATTGTTGGAAGAATATAAAATATTCATGGAGCTTTTGATATGTCAAATATTTCACTTTAATTATCTTATTTACTCATGACTATGAAAACATGTGACTTATATTAGTGGTTTAATCAACCAAGAATGTGATCCTTAAGGAAAAACTAATGATAATGTTGGGAAAAATTCTGAAAATTGTTTGATATTGTTCCTTATTGGAATGATAATTATCCAAAAAAATACAAGTGTCACGTGTTGTATCATCTCAAAGATAATATTAATTTTAGGATCACCACTTATGTAAATAGTTCATTGGAATGGATTGACATCTTAGAGATGATATGTGAATGAAAGTTAAATCTTCAAAAATCAATGTTGAATACTGATGATCTATGAGTAATTATATATAGGTTCATTTTATATTAAAGATATCAATGTGTAAGGAGTTTTATAGGTCTGTGTAATCCCATGTCCAATGATTTCTACTTTTTCATAATATATTAGGTTCATTATATTTTTAGTCTTTAAATTTTTAATCATTAAATTTACAGCTGGTAAAAAATCATAATACCACATGCTTTCACTTTAAATATATCATTTTATTAATAAATTTTGGGAGTTTTGGGTTGAGTCTCCAACTCATACTCAATCCTTTTTAGATAATATTATGAAAGAATCTATTAATTATAACCTATTATATTAAACAATAATTGAAAAACTAATTTTTTAATTCAATGTTGATGATATTAACTATAAATAAACAAATAAATTGGTTATATAATTTTCTTCCAAACATATTTTAATTGTATTTGAGTTGATTATGATTAGTGAACGAAATGTTTTTCATAGTTTTTAAATTTTTTAAAAACTAAAATAAATTTTTTGATAAAATATATTTATAATATATACTATTAAAAAATAACTTAGATAGTTTCATAGCCATTAATACTTTTTTAAATACCTCTTGTTTATTACATCATCAAGAAGCTGTGAATCTAGTTATTTTAAGGCTTTATAATGTAATGATAGTTAATGACAAGTTTTCGAAATTTATATTTTTTAGTATGTGTGTGTGTTTTAATTTTCTAGAAAATTGAAAAGATTTTCATTTGAAAGTTTTAAAGTGGATTTTTAGATATTTCAATAGATCTTCAAAATTAATTTATTTTTTCACTTTAAATTTTATTTATAATCCTAATAATTTTTAAGATGTGTAATTTATGGGATTTAGACTATATATGAAATGTATTTCCATAAATAATTATTTACATAGAGATACACTTGTATAATAGTACAATATGAAGGAATATAAAAACATTCTATAATAATAATATGGAATATATAATAGTTTATCTTTGTAGTGTGTATATTGTGACGACCTCAAAATTTCATGGTACATTATCCCTTTTGGGATATATTGGTGAATATTGTTCTTTTTTTGAGACATGGTAAATGTATTCAGAAATAGTAAAGATAAATTTTATAAAATATGGGCACAAACCAGTAGCTTTAGAGCTATTGGGTACCACTAACTTGCTTGTTTGTATCCACCAATTAGGTAATTGAGGGTGTAGTGGCCCTAGATAAACTTGATAGCCACTATTCATCTCATGGATAAGTAAAAATCCCAATAACCAACCTTTATCTACTAGCCAGCTGGATTATCTACACTGGCCAACAAGCGGAGCCACCTACTGGCTAGTGAGGACCTCTGGCTTGTTGATAGTGTCAATATTTAGTTATAATTGGAGGTAGCACCTTCTTTTACATAGAAACAAATTTTTGATATCTACTTCACCTAAACTAAGCCTCGTTCATCCAGAACAAACATCAGAAAACAATTTCTATTGAATTGGGTCTCTTATTCCCCTCTCGTTGGAATTTTAATCTTAGATCGATTAGTGGTCACTTAAGTGGTAGGTTCCATCCCTTATAGCCTAAATCCTCTCTTTATATTGGAATTAACCACATATTTGAACTATTTTTCTCAATTATATGAATCCTAATATGATCTAACGTATAATTTTTAATTTAATGGATAAGTGTATGAATATAGAGAATTTTCATCTCTCGCTTTAGTTATTCTAAATCTCTTACAGATAATGTTTATTACTAACTAATACTAACTTAATTCTAATATTTTTTGTGATATTATTATTATATTATGGTTATAGAATCCTCATGTGTTTAATTGGTGATGGTTCTAGGAAAAAATTGTTGTGTGGATGTGGTTTGGGTGGAAGTTTTAGTCTGTGGGTCTCGAAACTCTTGAGTTAAGAAGTAATTATAATTTAAATCCTTCATATAGATTTTTGTGGTATGATATACACTTTGTTGTGTCTATAGACCATTAGGACCTTTATTTTTGAAATATGGTTGTGGTTGTGGGTGTGAGTTCTTGAGACATTGTTTTAAATTACATTATTTTTACTTACTTGTTGTGAATTATTCTAGGATGTATATATGTTATCTCAGTTATTGGTTTTATTTTACTAGGTTATTATATCTTTATTATTTACCTCCATAGATGGGGAGTACTATTTTTATAGTTGTAAAGCTGTTAATTTTCCTTCAGATATGACTTGTGATGGTGTGTATTTCCCCAAATCTAGATATTGGGTTAATATCTTGTGATGTGTCTTTCCCAAAAGTAAGATATTTCTTTGACATGTAATTGTGTATCTTTCATCAGAGTAATGAATTGGGTCAACATGTTGGCACCATGACATGCCCCTAAAGGTGGGTATATAATATTTCATTAATGGTGGAACATGGACATGAAATAATTGGGTAAATTTATCAAGATGATGTATAGAACATATAGCATGATGAAAGTCATGAAATGAATGATTTTAAAACTCTTTTGTATTGGTTATGAATTAGGTACAGTTGGGGTTCATGATGGCTTAGTTAGTGAACAATGACATGGAAAATGATTTTTTTCTTATGCATTTACTTTTTGTCAAGGAATTAACATATATAAAGTGTTGTAGTTAATGTTAAGGACTCATTGGTGTTGTCCTACTAGGATTATATTCACACCATACAAGTTCATCTCAATGTGTATATAGATTTCATGGTTTTGTTTTCAGCTAAAGTAAAGGGAACTATGTTGGAGACCTAACTAGGTGGATCTTCAAGGTTGTAGGTGATGAAAATATGGAATATTATCTATTGTTTTATTTGTTTTGTATAATTTATTTTTTATCACACATGGGTTGGACTACTGTATTGGGGGTTTCTGGTTTTTTATGTTAGTTAACATTTCATTCCATTCGTTACAATATGATATTATATTTTTAGTTACTCTAATGTTATTTTATAGTTATTTACATATATTTTACTACTATTCTAATGTATAATTACTATTTTTAAGGGAATAATTTCTCCACATCACCTTTAAATACCTTGCTACTAGTTTTTAACCCCTCGTGTTTGTGGAGATTCTCATAATTTCATGTGGTACCCTTCCTCAGACCTAATGATTCAGGTCAGTGTATTACAAACTGGTATTATATGCGGTTTTATTTTTTTCCCTCATAACTATGATTGGGGTAAAGTTGAAAGGATATATCTCATGTGTAACTAAATTAGGGGTTTCACATGTGTTCTTGGATGTCACATTTGTAATGAACCACCGATTTATCTGTTATGGGATTGTTGTTTTCGTTTATAATTTTATTGTGGACATATTTCACCCTGAGTGATAGAGGTGATTATATTATTATGATTTTTAGGATTTGGGTGTGGTCATGAATTTTGAAACATAATGTAGTTTCATATATAATTCATAAAATTTCTTATCAAACATAGTAATTCAATAAATTAAATTTCATTGGAAAAATGAGATTCATGCTTTTGTGATATATTGGAACTACCATTTAAATTAATTGTATTGAGAAGGAAATGTTTCTTTATATGATTATTAATATGAAAAACATATAATTGTGGCTTGGATAGTATTAAAGGTTTATATCATGTATAAATGTATGGTATCTTATTATGAGTCTTTATATATTGATATTTTGATAATTCCTTAAATTTCTTGAGTTTTTTATTAATTTAAGTTATTGAAGGCATTTATGTGTGATTATTATGAATTTAAAATAATTACACTATGACATAACCTTAATGGAATACCTAAATAAGTATTTCAGGATCATCTTATGGGTAGGTGGATCATTTAGTTCCTCCAGACACACAGTATGTTGTAACTTAGCATTCTCTAATAGTTACTCAAGTTATTTTGGTAGTAAAACCAGTTTATCCAGGAGCCTTTTTAATAATTCATATTCAATGTAGAATATATCATTTAATGATGGTATATTATTCCCATGATTTCCAACAACAACATCATTATTCTTTATTGGGTACTATAGGACCCCAAGATACTAAATATTTTATTGAAATCAGTGGGGGAATCATTGATCTAGTGGTGACTCAATAGGATCAATGGGTTAAGATGGTTTCCTTTATTCTTCAATAACCCATTAGGAGGTGGGGGAGAATTATGAACTTGGTTGGGAGGCTTGAAGTTTTGACTTCAAATTCTTTCAAGGACAACTTATCATAGGTTTTCACCTAATACACAAAATCTATACCACTCCATAGTGTTTATAGTGATTTATTAGGGAATAATATGTGTGGCATCTTATTCACCCTATTTTATAGAGTGGATTTTTTATTCTATTTTGTCCAGGAATGTTGTGTAGAAGGGATAGAGGATCTAAATTTCCCTTTGAAAATAATTGGGGTACCATGTTAAATTTTTTCATGTGGTGGTATTTTCATAGGTGCTACGTAAGGCCTTAAAGATCAAGAAGGGTCTATGTGAGGAAGGTATAATAGGTCTAACCTAGTTCTCAGTAAACCGATGAGTGTAATTATTACTGGTGTTGGATGTTCCTGTATAAAAGAAGAAGAGGAAGTCGATGGACTTGTTACAGGGTGGTGGCACACAACAAAACTAATGTATAGGTTCTTAATCATTCTATGTATAAACGGATTCTATCTAATGTAATGATTATAGAAAAAAGGGAATCATCTCATAATTTTCCTCCTTCCCATGAAATATTTATATCTATGTGGAATGATGTGGAATATCTTTCACTTTTTTTTGAATTCATCATATATGTTCTTAAGGATATTAGACCATATAGTTCCCAAAAGACCTCACCAACAAGTGTAGACTCTATAATACTTATATGACCCAAGGGAGTCATCATCCTTAAGGAAGGGTTGTAGATTAGATGAAGGAATATTATATGTCATGTATTGTGTTTTGGATAATGGTGTAGAGGGAACATATGGAGTTTGATGTATGGTTATAATTAGATATATATTTTTTGATGCATTTTTTGACGTAGGAGCTTCCCATTATTTTACATCTACTCAAATCATTACAAGGATAGACTTTCTAGTTATGTTATCCTACAAATTTCATTCTATTCATACACCTTTTGGGACGAAGGGTGAATATTTCCAATGATATTTAGAGTATCCTATAGTTTTTTTGGTTACATACATTTATGTCACTTCAAGATCTTATAGTTGATTGGCTATATGGTGATTTTTAACATGTCCTGATTAACTTGTTACTAGGTCCACATCGACTGCTACATGACAAGAGTATACATTATTATGCCTAATAGGGATGTTTTTGATGACTGGTGAATGGGATGTTATATTAGGTATAATGGGACTATACCTGAGTTAGTTTGGTGTTACTATGAAATAGTTATTGTTTTTTCTTATTACACCATATTAGGCTATATCTCCCTCCTATTTTCCTCCAACGGTGGACCGTTACAAGGATACCTAACTAGTTTATTTCTAAAGAAAACATCTTAATAGAGTACTTTATTTTGGATTATAAAAAATTAAAAGAGAAAAACCTATATCAATTCCTCTATATCATATGGTGTCAGCTACATTGAAAGAAATCAAGGTGTAGCTTAAGGATTTAGAAATAAAGGGAATTATCAAACTAATAACTTTTTTTTTGGATTATCCAGTTTTCTTTTCTAATAATTTAGTTAGAATATATCAATTATATTTTGAATATAAGAAGATCAATAAATCCATTATAATGAATAGGCACCCATTACTAAGGATCAGTGATTTTTTTTATTAGTTTAGGGGATCCTAATGGTTCTCCACGATTAACATCCAATCAGGCTACCACTAGCTATAGGATAGATAAGAGGATATACCTAACACATTATTCAAGAGAATGTAAGGAATATATGTGTATCTTGTAATGAATTTTAGGTTGATGAAATCTCCACTAGTGTTTAAGAATCTCATGAAAAGAATATTCCATATATATATTAATTATTTTATTATTTTATTCATTTATGAAATCGTAATATACTCACAAACCCTAGAGATGCATCATTTGAACCTTGATATCATGTTAATTATGATTCTCACATATCATTTTTATTCCATGATATTAAAGTGTCACTTTATGATTCAAGAGGTGACCTTCCATGGGAATGGGACATCTGAATCGGGGATCTTAGTTGATCTGGAGAAGGTAGATGCAATGATGTCTTGGGAACAATCTAGGAATTTCTTTGAGATCAAGCATTTCCATGTCTTGGTTGGTCTCTATAGTTGGTTCATTCGTGATTTCACCCATTTTGAGACACCAATGACAAGACTTTTCAATAAGGGGTTGCATTTTGATTTTATATATTCCTAGAGCTAAAGAGGCTATTATCTTCTTGTTTTAATTTGATCTAATATACGCATGGGATTGTATATGTAGTTCACCGAATGATTTAACAATTTATGTGTGTTTTTTATACAAAACAATTAGTTAGTTTCTTATGGTTCTCTTCAGTTGTGGCCTCATGAGATGAACTACCCTATGCATGGTCTTTAGTTTGTATTTTTGGTCTATTCATTGATGTGTTGGAGTCACGAACTCTTCGGTGATAGGTTTGTCATTTAAAAAAACTACAAGATCTAGGGGAGTGTCTTATATTAGTGAGACATAACTTTCATACATAGTAATTAGGTAGATATCTGTATAATTTTGAATTTGATATGTATAATTCTCTTTTTAAGGGTAATTTTGTTGTAGGTAATCTTAATAGAAAGTTGTATGATCTTAGGGAGAGGCCTTCATATGAGGAATGGAGATTGATGAGCTTATTTGTTGAACATTTTGTGGGTGCATTTGAGTATCAAGGGGTGATGACATGTTCTCCTAGAGTTATGACATTTTACTTGGTGGATCAGGTTAAAGCTACATGAAAGAAAAATCTTGAGTGATTAGTGATGTGGGAATGGTTTCTAGGGAATGACCTAGTTCTATGATTCTTTTTAGAAGGTTGGGATAAGATATATGTTCACGAGAGAGTTTTGGTTCCCAATTCGATGAGGGAATAGATAATTAAGAACTCTCATAATTGCTATGGGTAGTTCACCTATTATTGATGAAGATGTATTGTGATATTGGACAACATGTATGGTGTATAGGTATAAAGAGAAGCCCTCACTGGTTATATCACTTTTTTAGTACCAATAATTGAATTAAGGTATAACATCATTCACCAGGTAGTTTCATTTATGCTCTTCCCATGATTGTGTGGAAGTGGGATAAGGTGATGATGGGCATTATTGTGGGGTTTCCCAGGACCCAGATAGGTTGAGATGTAATGTGAGTTTGGATTGATTGGTTGACGAAAATGCCAAATTATTTGCTGATTTTAGAGACTCATTTAGTCGATGATTTAGGAAAGCACTATGCGAGGGAAATGATACGTCTTCATGGAGAAACTAAAATCATATTATCTAACTAGCGTACTCATTTAATTTCATGGTTTTATATAGGATATATAAATATATAGGGGATTAGTTGATGTTGAGTATGGTGTATCATCTGTAGACCAATGAAAAACTGATAGGATGATCTTAATTTTGGAGGATACGCTTCCAGAATGGATATTTCATTTTTTGGAGCTTGATATGATAATAAGGACTTAGAAGAGATTTAGTATAATAGCAGTTTCTAGTATTTTATTCAGATGGCTCTATTGAATGATCATTCTGGTTGGTTGTTATTTTCACCCTAATTTTGGCATAAGGTGTGTTTTGAAGATATCATTGGGCCAAGTTTGGTGTAGGAAACCTCAAAGAAGTTGAATTTTATTTAGAATCCATTAGTGACCACTTATATTAGGGGAAAATATTATACTATCTAGAGGAGGTAACCTTTCAAGTTCCCTATGGGTGGTCAGGTTTTCATATAGGTGTCGCCTATATTAGGGCATCAACATTCATAGAAATACTTTAAGTTGGGGACATGGTTTATATGATATTTTAAGATCATTTACAATATCAGAAGAGTTTATTACCAATTAGATATCCCTCTATTTTATTGAGATAAGCATAACATTTTAATGTTTTCTCAAAATTGGAAGTATGAGCCTAATCCTACACATGTGGTAAACAAAGAGGATGATGATTTGGAACCTGGTGTATTTATTATGGATTTTCAAGATTGAATTATAAACTAAAGGGATATAGTATTTAGTTTATGTAAATTACCAATTTTTAAATTTTTATGGTAGCATAGATGGATCTAATAGGAGACTTGAGAGAAAGATCCATTTGTTCATGTTCAACGGCATGAGGTGTTATATTATATAGGTGGAGTCACTTCTCAAGGTTGAGAAGTCATTAGAGTGGGATAATTATAACATCTTCAAAAATTCAAAGTACATTTTTCATTTGTTTTGGGCATATCATGGTGAATCTTGTTCAGATGTTGAGACATGTTAAAGGTTCAAGCTTCCATAAACCCCAAATATACCTACTTCATCACTAAAATGGAAGAGTGTCAGAATCAGTCATCACCTGACTTTAACCATCTCACATACTCTGTATATCAATTTTCAATATTTAGTAAACTGTATTCTCTCCACATTCCACATTTATTTTAAAATTAAACACCTGCCTTTAAGGGAGATTCACAGTGACAACACATGGACCCAATTTAAGGATCTTGGGAAGCCGCACAATCACATGTCAACCCAATATCCAACTATAGGGAAATCCACATCCACGCATGTAGAACAAATATGAATATCTAGTGTAATAAACATAATCACATGTCATATTGGAAGGTGATTTCAAATCATTCAAACCATAACAATGATACTCACCCTCTAATGGGCCAACAATCCTAGGTAGATCAACTAGGAATCTTAAAACTATGTACAAAGAAAACATACATGCATCCTGACATAATAAACAATAAGTAAGTAATTAGTATTTATATTTAATAAGTTTTCATGAAAATAGATACACCCAAATGAAAATTAAATCATGAAAGGTTCTTACTGGATACACATGTATCCACATGAATATTATACCATAGAATTATATAAAATACACTTAATGGAAATAACTTCCTACCTAAAGATTTATAACACTAAAATTCTAGAATTACTTTCCTAACAATTCCCACACACCAAGAGTGACTAGAAATATCCTCAATTTGAAAATTGAGGACTCTAGAATAAAGATCTAAAAAGAATTTCACATCAAGGGTAAGAATTTGATTAGCCTTACCAATGAGAAGCACTATCACCAACATGTCTAGTATTCACCAAGAGGATGATAAAAATTATCACGATATGGACACCTATGCACCAATAAATCAATAATTATATTTGATCATATTATTATTCCTATACCTAATCATGATAGTCAAGGTCTATTATTTGTTTCAAGAGAAAGTTTGGATTTGGGTTAGAATATATGTAAATTACCATTTGGACTACCAGGTTCATTATAGAATATTGTCACTTCTACCAGCTAGTTGGTGGCTATGATATAGCAAGATTATGGTACCCAAATTCTCTGAATCTACAAGTCTGTGTCCACATTAAATAAAAATTCACATCATGGGTGCACAATGGATTGTTACATGTTTGTTTACTTCTTTACATACTCTTTTTCATGGTATAAATTGATTTATAGTGGTTCATATTATAATAAGTGTTTTTTTTTTGTATCCTTGAGGGTTTACAGTCACACCCTTCCTGGGTATCTCAATGTGCATGCTGACTTCAGGATCATGGATCTAGTTAAGGATAGGGGGCCTATGTTGAGGAGTGGAGAATGCGGATTTTGGAAGACAGATGTGATATTGGGATAGAATCTAGACTAAAATTATTGTGTTTTAGTTTTTTATTTTTCATCAGACATGGGTTGACCTACCACATTGGGGGTATTTTGGTTTTTATTTTGGTTTTTCTCGCATGATATTTTTTACAATATGGAATTATTGTTTCAAGTTACATTGTTTTATTCTATGGTTATTTACATTTTTTATACTTCTGATGTGTGGAAATTATTTCTAAGGGAATAATATCCAAATGAAACCTTCTAATACATACCATTAGTCGACAATATCTTGTGTACGAGTAGATGCTCATGAGATCGTGTCTCACTTTATCGTATACTGAGTGATTCAGTTCAGCCATTACATATATGTTATTTACAAAGCACATGTTATCCAACTTTTCTTCTGATTTCACTCATATACTAATTATATGTGACAACACCAATGACAACTCACTTTCTAAAAATATGTATTATTACCCATGTGAAAAATATTTTGATGTCATGAATCATGTTCTTTATTATCGTACAAATTGTTGAGATATCACCATTGAGATTATAGGAATTTATAATTTAATTTCAAATATTATATCCATTCCTTAAACTCATATGGGATTTATTCTATAAAATAAATGTTTATAATATTGAAATTTAAATTACCTTCTATTTTTTATTTTTTTATAATGTATTTAATCATAGTTTCAATTAAGGGGGATCATATTTATATATAAATACATTCATCTATCCTTTTAGGTATAAAACGTTTCATTATTATGTCTATTTTAAAGATTCACAAAAAATTGATAGGGTGTTAATTTGTATATGAATATATACTAAATCTATAAAAATATAACTAAAATGGAATCTACTTTAAAATTTTATAATTCTTTACAATTAGAGGTAATCAATGGATTTTATTTTTTATTATAAAATCCTAATAAAATATATTATGATATTATTTAGTATCCTTAATCTCATTATTTAAATTTGATAATTATTACTCACCTCTCAAATGTATTTATTCATATTTGTTTATTAACGGTTGAGCTTAAATTACCTTTTCTATATTAATTGTATTAGACCATAGTGAATTTGAAAAATTCACAAATAGAAAAACCCCAAATTAAATTACTTATGTGTTTTATATCCTTAGATTATTCTTTTTCTCATATAATTTTTTGAATAATTACTATATGTAGATACATTATTTCCTTCCTACAATAAATGGTTTTATATGTTGTAAATGTTATGTAAACATCAAGGAAATCATATATGAAAGGTTCATCAATTGATGGTATTAAAACAGATATCTTACTCAATATTAGAAATCCATACCTTTTCCTAAATAGAATAAATCCCTCTTTACAACATGATAATCACTTCCCAAACTTTATGAGTAAGAACATCTATTTTATAGTATTCAAAAATATAAAATTGTGTGTTTCCTAAAACTTGCATTCATTAAAATATAAGTTAGTGTATTTATAATTAATTTATAAATATTTTTTATCAAATATCAATTTTGGGATTAAATAATAGTTTCAACCTATATTTAATAAGAATATTTATTTAATATATTCATTTATGAAAGATGGCATAATAATCAATATTTTTTTATCAAAATATTCTAAAAAGGGTGTATAACTTATTTATAAAATAAATATTTATTTGAAATGGATAAAATCGCTACTTATGACAAGAAAAGGAGACATAAGATTACATTTTAATTAAAATAATATTATATTCTACTATTTTTTGTATTTTGTGTGGAACTCCAAAAAACAATATTTCATATGGGTTTTCATAGTGTCTATTCATGTCGTATTTTAAAAGATTAAGAATTCCCATTATAAAATATTTATTTCATGTATCGATTATAAAAGAATTACTCCAAATTAGTCTATTAATTTTAAAAAACTAAAATTGGTTATGAAAACCCCCATAAACAATACCATGTAAATGAATAGAAATACTTTATGCTATAAATTGAATATAGTACATGTTAATATAGAACAAAAAATAAGAGGTTTGAGGTATAATGATTAAAATATTTATGAGATCGATGAGTTAGTATATATAAATATTAATATACTATATGTAGTTTTCCTTCTAGAGTCTGAGTGAGATGAGGTGATCTATGCACCTAAACCTACTATACATATTCCAAAACCATTTTAACCAAGGAGAGAGAAAAATTTAACTACCAATTTGAAATTTTAGAAGATGGTAAAATAAAAATATCCAAAAAAATAAAGAAAATGGGAATGGAAGTAAAATATTTATCCATGAAATGATTTCCATAAAATAATATTATTTCATAATTGTTTAAAATTCCAAAAAAAACAATATTTAAAAATATACCGAAATTGTATATTGAACCCAAAAGAACAAACATGTATAAGAAGAAAAATATAGGTCTATTCTAGAAAACGGGGCTCAGTTATCTCACTATTTCATAATATCTAGAATAGAAAAAATAATAAATGGTGCATGAAAATACTTCAATAGTGGAAAAGAAATAAAATATTATAACTCTATTTATTTGAATTAGATGTTAGTACATCCTTTGGTGCGTAATTCATTTTATCAATATAAGTTAGTTAAAGATAAATAATGACACATCGTACATATTTATATATGTAAAATATAAATCGTTCCAATCCATTTTTCCTAAATTATATTATTCTCGATTTTATTCTCATTATTATGTAAATACTAAAGTTTATCATACCACTCCAAAATCACCTGGAAATGTTTTCCTCCAATATTTCATAATGATTATCACACCTAAAAAATACATGTATTTTATCCTAGAATCACTTAACTTGAAAAATTAAAACATTCACTATTAATCCATTACGATATTCTATAATTTTAAATGCATGTGGCTTTAAAATATTTGTTTTGGATAATGTTTTTGTTAAGAAAAGTAAAATTAAATTCAGAAAAATAATCAAAATAAATAAATTATATAATCAAAGTATTATATGTCTTTCTGAAATTGAATTTTAAATTCAAAAATATATAATATTATAAGATCCTTCAAAACATAACTTTTAGTTCTTCAATTTAATATCCTCCTTTTATCCATATTCAATATTTGAGTGGATAAATTACATATTTTAAAAGGACTAAAAAATGAGAAGAATCTTATTCAAAAATCTATTAATATATGTAAGGTTGTGAAAGATAGATAGAGGTTGAGGAAGAAAAATAATATGATCATATTTTCTTTTTCTTCACTTTCATTTTACTTTTATACTTCATATCTAAAGAAAAATTAATTTTTTCTCTATTTCTATAAATCATCAGAATTGTGAACTTTCATACTATGACATATACTTATGTTCATAATTTTTTTATTATACAATTTTTTACCCATTTAATCAAACGGTATATTATAATAAAATATAAAAAAAGGAGAAATGTTTTTTATTTGATAAATTTGGAAAACATTATGCATAAAACAAGGTGTATATACCTTAATTATTATATATTTTGAATTTATTTTTTCTGGTTTATATTTTTGTATCCTAAAATGGAAAATATTTGTATATTTATTGCATAATATAACTTCCCTATCTATTATAAAAAAATTTATAGTGACAATTCATTCCCTTAATGATAACTTCTATATCCAAGATTTTGGCTGATCAGAAAATGTCTTCATCCGCTACTAAAAATTCCATGTAAATTATAGAATTTTTATATAGCATATTATTTCATAAAAAATATATGATTTCACGAAAAATAATAAATCAGATAAAAAATTGAATACAAAATGGGGTAATCTCTAGGATGTTATAGTGAATTAAATTTAGCTAGATTATATAATGAAATTTCATGAAATTAATATCAACCCTCATTAAATAGGTAAAATAGAAATATAAATCATATAAATCGATTGAATAACCAAAATTTGACTCTATACAAAAATTATAAAGGTATAAGATATGAAAAAAATGATAAAATATAATATATCCTATAAAATTCTAATTATATGCCGAGATCTATGGTATATTATTTATTTCATGAATGAATACATTTGATAGTAATATATGAGTGAACACAATTAATTTTTTAAAAAATATATATAATATTATATTCAAGATTCATGTTTTATGTTTTTCAAAACAAAACACATTAATGGTCATTTTTTTGAATAGTCATATTACAAATCATATAAATATATACATGAGATGATATTCTAAAACATGAATATATGTGATGTAGCATGAAAATATTCTCTCTCTAACACTCTATGATTTAATAGATAAATCTATTTCTTTTTTACTTTGTTTTACCAATTTTTACCTTTTTAATAAGTCTAATCATTATATTATTTCTAAATTCTACAATGACTCTATTATATAAATTCACTGTTTTTAACATATTTTTCTATTGATAAATATATTTATAGTTAAAACAATGATTTTTAATAAAATTACTACTTTTACTTTGTAGTATATAGATTTTAGAATAATACATGCCTACCAAAATTGTTTCAAAAGAAAAAAAATTATTATATTTGAACTCTTGTATTTAATTAGTTAAGAAATATAGGAATTAGGATGTGTTATCATAGAAATCCTTAAGATTTCTTTTTTTCCATTTTTATTTATCTCGCATGATTTATCTTTATAAATGTTAACTAATACTTATATTTTCACTATATTTTCTTGAATAATATTTTATATTATTGCATGATCAATTTCAATATAATTTTGTCGATGAAAAAAATAATACTTTAAATACATATACATTGAATTTTTTATATAAAACATAATTGTTTTAGATGGGTTTTTAACATTAAAATTTTCATTAATTAAATTCATTGTCTCTTGAAGTTTCTATACATGGAGAAACATAAGATTTGACACTTCCTGTATTTAATATTTTATAAAAAAACATTTTCTAAAAGATATGAGATGTTATAGAAGATAACATATAAATATCAAATGCAAGTAGAAAGTAACAAAAAATAATTAATTTAAAAAACTAAATAATGAATTGACACACTAACAAAGAGTGATTAGATTAAAAAATTAACACTTTCTTTGTCAGTAGAGGAAGTATGATTTGAGATGAAACCAAAAATATTTTTGATCAAATCAAAATAATTTTTAATATTCATCTAAATTATAAAAACATATATATTAAAAAAAAGGAAATTATAATAAAAAAATCAAAAAAATCTTAAATTAAATTATGATATATCTATAATAATATTTAATTAAAAATAATAATTAAAATAAAAGAAAAAAAGTTTAAATTTACATTAAATTAAATAAATCCAAATCCATTAGTGAAAAAGAAAATAAACTCAAAACGTAAAAAAATTAAAAAAATGAATAATTTCTTATGGAATGGATTATAAACTAATTCCAAAATGTTTAATTATGGTAAATAAACTAAGTGGTGTTTTTTATGTTTTTTAAAAATAAAATTACCCTTGATTTTAAATTTGAATTTTACTATTTATGAAAAAACAAAGCATGTTCTATAAGAATTTATTATTAAATGTTTCCAAACATATGATAAGTGAAAGAATATTTTTATAAACAAACCAAAGAATTTATATTTTCCTTTATTGTTTTATTTTAAACTTAAAAAACTATGAATATATTATATAAAAATATAATGAAAAGGTGAAATTATTTAGTGATATTTAAGAATATAGTTAATATTTGAATGATGAAAATGAAATAAAATTATATAATGGTAAGGTAAAAACAATTATAAATTTATAATCATTAATATATATTATCTAGGAAATTTGTTTCTACTCATTCAAATATAGGGCCTATAGGATATTTTTTTCGAAATAAGATGTAATAAATTTATAATGTTATTATCATTTAGATACCAAAAACTAATCCACATTTTTTTCAATCATTAATAATTATTTTACTTTAATTGCACCTTTGGATTTTAAAATGACCCTCTATTTGGATTAATGTGTGGGTTGTCATCTAGCTCACAAACCTTTCCAAAAAAAAATTCATAAAATTAACTTATTTAAGACTCAAGGAATTATATAAATATAGAATTTTTTACTCTTATTTTAATTTATTATAAAAATAAATATATATATATATAACTTTATTTTCAAAAAATTATATTGATTAAAGAATGGATTGAATCTTAAAAAATTTACAATAGATAAAATAGAATTATTTAAATTTTCATAGTTTTCCCCGATAAAAAATTTCATGATTGTTAAAAATTATTCATTATATTAGTCGGTGTAGAGTACATGAGATGAGTTTAACTGAGTATCAAATAAAAAATTTATTTCAATTATACTAACAAAAATTCCACCAATTTGGAAAATAGTCCAGTTAATAAAAATAATAAAAATTCATAATTTTATATTTATAAATTTTTTCATAAAGGTTCGATATCAATCAAATTAAAAAATTCCTAAAACCAATTTAACTTTTGAAAAATGTAATAATTTCAAACAAAATATATAAAACAGAGATTAAATATAACTTTCAATGTAATTATTCTCTATATAAGTTTTAAAAACTAAAACTATTCTGGTTTAAAACAAGCTAAACAAAATATTGCAATAAATAGTGGAAATAAATACGATAGTTTCAGCCTCAATTTGAGACCTAATCCTCTCCACTTGGTAGCTACTAGTGGATAAGAATATTTATTAAACTATAAACACAATCTAAAACCTAGATTGGTTTTTGTCATACAACTAGAAATAGGTAGTCTAGGCTATAAAGAATCCTCTTCCTGGAATATTCTTTGTCTTGATGTTAAAAAATAAATTTGAAGATAGTATTGTAATACTTTCCAATAAAACATAGAAGATAGTTCTTAAGCAATAAAAAAACACACAAGAAGAACATGAATATAAATAAAATATAGAATAAAGAGGGAATGATTTTATAAGTGTTTGTGTAGTCCTTATTTTTATGATCAAGAAAGAGATGTTAATGAGTGATCATATTCTTGTTATTGTTTTTAAGTATATTTTTAAAGAAACTTTAGGAATTATTAGAAAGGATTTTTCATTTCCAAAAAAACATTGTTTCATTTTCTGTATTGTAAAATCCTTTATCTTTGATGAAAGGACACTATAGAAAATGCAGTTAGTCAGTAGTACCAAGTAATCAACCAAACTATGTGCCTGATGGGATCTTAAATTTTTATTAATTTTTTTGAATCATCAATTATCCTTTTTAGGATAATAATATAATAATATAAATCCTCTTACTAGTGTAAAATATGGAATGTTTTAATTTTTATTCAATTCAACTGAGGAGTCATTTTAAAGAATAATTAATCTTAAATTATTTTATCTCTAAGTTTCATTAAATTCCATAAACAATCCATTTAAATGATTGTTTTGAATTTAATTATAGATAACTATGTTCGAATGAAATAAATCAATGGTAGCATCTTCATAGATAATTTTCATGTCTAGATAAGTGGTGGTATAGAAACACTAGTAGTAGCATGCTTTACATAAAGAAAGAATACTTTTTCTGGTGGTAACAACAATGTACATCTAGTAGTATACCTTACTATAGGTTTAACATTTTGAATTGGTGGTCTCATATGTTTAATGGAAGTTTGGGATATCTTTTAGTAGTATTATATATCAAATATTTTTAACAATATCACTCTAATATTAGTAAAAGTCCACTTGCTATTACACTAGTAGTAGAAAAAGTGAACTAGTGGTAGTACATATCATATGACAATAGCATGCTTTACAAGTTGTATCATCTTGGGATCTTGAGTAAGGGTAAAAAGGTTTTCATATCTTATATATGGGTAAAATAAATTTTTCATATGTTTTGTATGGTTAGAAAAAAAAATATATTCTTTATTAGTGTAAAAAATTTATGCATCGTATAAGGTTAAATAGATACTTATGTAGGGGTAAACTAAGAATATATAAAGAAATTAAAAACATCTAACACTTCTGTAAGGGTAGATTAATCTTCCATAAATTTAGATATGAGATTCACTTATTGGTAGAAAAAAGATTAAAGAGCTCACATAAGGTTACTTCCAATCACATTTAAGGCCAACAGGAAACATTAAAGACTTATGTAAAGGTAAATCCAAAAATGTAAAGAAAAATTTTAATAATGGTAGCAAGATTTTTGAGAATTAAAAAAAATTATAGATGTAGCTAACAATTACTATTTTTTATGGTCCTAAATCATCCATGAAAATGAAATTAAAAATTAGTGGATTTCAAGAAATTATAGATCTTAAAAGAAATATCAGAACATTCAAACTAGATTATAAGAAAAAACAAAAAATAAAGTTCCATAAAAATTTCTATAACCATACACTTTACACACTTTTTTTCATACATTCTCCACATTATAAACATTCTACCCCTTTTAGATAAACGAGAAAATGTATTATAGTATAGATATATAAATAATGATTTGTCAGTTAGGATTAATATGAAACTTGTATAATTAAATCATCAAAATACAATATAAATGGTCACATAAAATCCTATTCAGATTATGAATCATCCTCATCATGAAGTTTTGTAGAATTAATTAGGGTTTTTCATTCCCCAAAAATAATATGTGTATGTGTAGGGGTAGAAGAAGGTGAAGGAGGCCTAAAAACAATGTTGGATGCAACTAGACTTATATGTCTCACAACCTCGATGGGAGTAAGTCCAAAGGGTCTTACAGAAAGGGATTCAGTCTAAATATGTACTGAAATAGGTGTAGATACTGAGCTTCTAATAATAATAGATAGAGGATCAATCTATATATTCGTGTCAACTTATAAAAAAGGGCTCTACTAGATATACAAAATGGGATACAATCATGAAACCATGATTTATCATCCAAGTGAAGTTAGCCTTTTCTTCCATAAAACCATTTAATAAGGGTATAGATCCTTAAATTGAGTCACTTATTCCTTGATGTCCCTAGTAATTGGAGTAAAACATTGGTTCTTATAAAAAAATGAAATTATAATTTAACACATTTTTGATAAAAAAATTAAAAGGAAAATATTTTATAGCTTTGCTTATAGATTCCTTGAATATTATTTATTCATTAATAGGTTTATAGATATTATAAACATGGTATTTCGTATTTCTATGCTCATCGTTAGAATTTATTAGAAAAAATATTCTCAACTAGCTTCTTGTTCTCTACATCCAATTTGATGATTCTGAAAAATGGATTAGCATGAATATGTTCCCAAACATTGAAATAATCAAAGATATTTCATCTTATTTGAGAGACTAATATTTTAAGGTATAATATCTGAGAAAACCTCCAAGATAAAATAAAATATCTACCATATAGGAATTCAAATTATCTCTGGTTAATTAACTAGTTTATGGAGGAGGAGGAGGAGGAGACCTCTCTTTTATATGTGAAGGAATATCATCTGGACAATATTCCTCACTAGGATCTAGAGAAGAAAATTTTGTTTCCTCATATTTGATGAGATTTTGAGAAGGAAATGGTCTAGAGTCTCGGTCTAGAATATTCTTTCCACAATATAACCTATAGTATCCCTCTGAATAATATAAATGGTAGATCTACCGTGCTCTACTAAACTACCTCCATCATTTTGAATGATTGGATGAGTGGATCTATGATGGGAATGGAAAATTTCTTTCAAATTTCAATGATGGATAATCTTCATCTTGAAAAGATCTGGTGTAGTAATAGATTCATTCAACCTATATTGGGAGAGACATTTCACATCACAAGTCAATTGTACCGATGATAATTCCTCCAATCAATTGGGAAGGGTTTTCTCCTTTGCAGAAGTGCTCACGAGTGGATCGAATATTGCTGCTTCTTCCTTAAATGGGACTATGATTACATGGGCAGGGGTTGGCATAATCATGGTGGCAGTGGACCAAGATTACGTCCATCAAAGAATGGAGCTCTACCGCTTCTCCGTGATTGGTAAAATATTATATGAAAAAGGTATGAAACCCAGGTCGATTTCAGATCTGAAGTTGAGGATCGCGCATTTCTGGGGCTTCTCTAGAAGGCGACTTATACAACTGGGGAAAGTTTTATACAAAAAAATTATTGAGCAGAAAGAGGACCTAGATTTATATTGGAGAATTGAAAATCCTATCTTGAAGCAGGACTTCTTGAGGATATCGTAATGGGATGAAAACTTCAATCCATTCAAGCACAATATTTCAATAGAATAGGTCTTGAAAATTATTTATGGGATCCCATGGGTATACTAGAATCCAATGATTTTGAATGATCCTGTTTCAAACATTGGAACTCCTCTGAAAATTGATCATCATACTTTATTTGGGGACCTTAGTCTCTATACGGGAGTTCTTTTTGAGATCAACATGGAGCAGTAGCCCTCAGAGTGCATATTCTAGACGTGAAAGACCTTCAGTTTGAGAAAAATTATGAATTTGAGAATATTCCCTGATTAAGCAAACATTGTAAAATGTTTGGGGAAGACTTCCAGTCATGTCGTGTTGTCAAGAAGTTGGTTAACCCCATGCCAGCTTCTCTAGTCCGGAGGGAAGTGTTGTGAGATAAGAGGGGTGTACATGAGGAAAATGACAAGGGGAAGGCTCATGATCAAGAGTGACTAGCTACAAAACATTAATTATTGGACCTTCATGGGTATACATGGTTGAAGAAGATAACAATCAGCATGCAGATAGTGATTTTCATTCCAAATAGGATAGTATAGTGAATGATAATCCTATGGTGGACATTAATTAGTAGATGCTCAAATTATCTAATGAGGTGGTTGTTACTATCCATAGCTATCAAATTTTGGATTTTGTTCTCACCCTAATTGAATATGAAATGGAGGCTCTGTTGGGGTCACTTGGACTCTAATCAATGATGTCGGACGACTCATCTC
Organism: Viscum album; assembly: GCA_963277665.1. NCBI lineage: Eukaryota > Viridiplantae > Streptophyta > Magnoliopsida > Santalales > Viscaceae > Viscum > Viscum album. The sequence goes on along the minus strand of OY728123.1, from coordinate 26,651,998 downwards.
CTCTTAAGGTGGGGACAGGGTAAGAACATGTCTAGATGGATAATTTTAAAACTGGGGAATCCATGAAAATTAATATGCATGACCTGAAATGTCATTCTAAACATAGTTCTGACATTGAGAGTGGGGGGAATGGTGTGGATGAAAATGAAATTCAAGAAGAAACTCCCAGAATTTTAGCAATGAATTTTGGGAAACAAGGAGGCATAACCTCCAAAACAAAGTCATCATAAAATTCCTCTTCTAGAATTGTCGAGTCATATCCAACCCTAACATAGAAGGTTCCTTTACGCTACTTATAGGAAGGTAAAAGTCTAATTTCATTGGAGTTTCTAAACCCAAGATGAACTCTAAAAATATGGAAAATCTTTTAGTCATTGAGGTTTTAACATTCTGGGAATGAACCGGGCTATTTCAAATCCTGACAGAATCTAATTACTTACACATAATTAGGTGGATTCTCCAAGGATTGTTGATGAGGTCAATCAAATCATTACTTTTTGTTTTAAGGAGGGTGGAAACCAACTCTTATACTCCATTATATATTCCTACCATAACCATATTGATAGGAGGCTTTTATGGAAAAAGATTCAGAACCTCGAAAGAAATATGTCAAACTCTTGGATTATCGTTAGTGATTTTATTTCCATTCTACATATGGATGAGAAAATTGGTCTGGAGAAAAATAACACCTCTATAAGTGAGTTTAGATAGTTCATTGAGAGATTCAAACTGGTGGAAATTAACCTTATTGGTGAGAAATTCACTTGGTATAGTAAATATATAATTGGAATGAGGGAGAGCAGAATTGATGGGTCTTTTGTGAATCATTCTATGCTTTGTTCGTGGATTTCAATATCATGTGTTACTCTTGAAAATATAAACTTTAACCATCACCCTCTCCTGATTAGTCTACCTTGGAATGAGAGAGGGAAGTCGATCCCTTTCAGGTACAACAATGCATGGGTCTCCATTCGAGAATGCCCAAATATTGTTGGAGATATTTGGAGTTCTAAAAGTTGTAAGGGAAGGAAATTTTCATGCATTTCCAAATTCATAATTCTTAAGATAAAATTGAGGGAGTGGAGGAAATTTATTTTCTACTCGGTGAAAACTGAAATTGAGTCACTTCAATTTCTTCTTCATGACATACAGGAAAAGAGCACCAAATATAATTTTTTGGGTGACTTACAACAAGAGGTTGACTTGTCTCTCAATCTAAAAAATCTGTTTAGGATTAGGGAAAACATAAAAAAGTATATATTCAATGTTAGATGGCTCAATTAAGGGGATTGAAATACCAAGTTCTTCAATGCCTTGCAAAGAGTGAGAAGATTGAATAGACCCCTTTCTCGAATTAAGGATGGAGACATAATTCTGGAGTGTAGTCAGGATCTTACAAGTCATATTGTCACTTTCTATAAAAAGATTTTCAATGGTCTAGCATAGAATGAAACAGTTAGAGACAATATCATCCTAAATTTAATTACTGAGGTGGATAATATATTTCTTACCAAACTTACATGGATTTTGAAATCAAGGATGAATTGTTTGGGCTCAAAAAATACATATCTCTTGGGCCTGATGGCTTCACAAGTTTTTTGTTTCAAACCTATTGGGTGGTTATCCAGAATGATGTTTGTATGCTTGTGCAGTACCTTTTTAGAGGTGGATAACTCCCTCCAGGGTTCAGTGCTCAGTTTATTGCCTTAATTCCTAAGGTGGAGAATGTAAGTGAAATTTTCCAATTCAGGCCAGTTTCCCTAATGAACACAATTCACAAAATCATCAAAATGATTATAGAAAATATCCTTGCTCATGTCAGTGAGAAAATTATATGATGGAACCAGTTTGGATTTTTCAAAGGTAGGAACATACAATATTGCCTTCTCACTACTTCAGAATGATTTAATCTTCTCAAGAAGATATCATATGGGGAAATCTGGCTCTTCAACTTGAAATTTGAAAGGATTTTGTACAATATTCTGGGTATTCATTATTTAAGTTCTTCATAGATTTGTATTAAGTTTGGTTCTTATACAATGTATTGTAAAGTTGATGGAGTTAGCGCACATCTCCATCCTGATCAATGGGTCTCTAGAGGGCTATTTCACTTGTTCGAGGGGTGTGTGGAAGGGGAACCCCCTATCTGCCATTATTTTTGCAACTGTTGAGGATTATTTGAGATGAATCTTCATTGATATAGTGGAAAAGGGGAAGCTCTCCACCATCAGAGTGGCTAGAGTTATCTCTGCCCCTTCTCACTTGTTTTCTTCTTATGATATTCCGGTTTTTACTCGGGGTGATAGGAAAAACATGGATAATATCAAATGGGCTCTTCAACACTATGAGAGTGTCTCGAGATAGAAAATTAATGAGGGAAAGTCCTTCATTTACTTTAGCAAAAGGTTTCCCGATGCAAGGAAGAATCAAATCATCAATATTATTGGTCTTTGGGAAGGATCTCTTCCATTTATTAATCATGGAGTCCCAATGCATTGGGGGAAGACGAGGGCATCATAATTTTCACAGATCCTAACCCAAGTCAGGAATACTCTTTCCTCTTAGAAGGTAAAGTCTCTTTCAATGGATGGTCGTGTTTGTCTCATCAAACATTTCATCCTTTCACATCTTGTGTATCCTTTCATGGTGTAAATGTTACCAGCCTCAGTCATCAATACTCTCAACCCAATGATGAGGAACTTCGTTTCGAGTGGTAATTTGATAGAACGTAAGCTTATCACAGCAAAGTGGAGAAATTTTTGTATGCCTACCAGGCAAGGTGGGTTGGGAATCAAGAAACATAGTTGTTTTAACCAAGCATTGCAGGCCAATTTTCTCTAGATCCTAATTCATTAGAAATATACCTCTGTAGATTTTTATATAAAAAAGATTCTTTTTAGGCTTATTTTAGTGAACCAGGTTTATCTTGACTCTTCCATTTGTCCTAAGTTGTGCTCACGCTTTTCAAAACATAATGAGGTGCTATCATTGGGTCGTCAATATGAATTATTCACTTCAGTTATGGAATTTTAATTGGACTAGAACCCTGCTTATTGACCGAATCAATTCTGAAAAACACCATATTGATAGAATTATTTCTATGAAGGAACAGATTGAGCATCTAGAGGACCCTTCGGAAGATCATGCATCAATTATTAATAACTATGATTTTATTAAACAGGATGACCTGTTGTTTAGGGAAGGGTTGTTGAATGGTGTACTGAATTCTAAATCTTTATACAAGAGCCTGATGCAGGGTGAAGAAAATAGGATTGGGGATTTAAACAAAAAAATTCACTTCCATCCAAATTCACATTGCTCTGGAGACTTTTTTACAACAGGATTTCGGTGGATGATAATATTCAGAGGATATATATACATCTGTACTTGAGATGTGTTTTCTATCACCAGAATCATGAGGAAGTTGATTATTTATTCATGTTGTGCAATACTGCTTCCTCTATTTGGAAATCCATTCTTAGCACTTTTCAACTACATCTTCCCAACTCTATTCCAATCCTGGAGTTCCTACAGGCGTTGTTTTATGTATAGAAGTCCAAACAACTGTGCTCACTTCTACGGGTGTCTTGCGTTGAATTAATTCACTCGGTTTGGAGGGAACGTAATAATATTGTGCATCAACAGTCATGGTATCAGGAATCCACATTTCTTTCAGATATTGAAGCAGAAATTAAAATTTCCCGCGCCAAGCTCAGTAACCTTTGCAGCAACTCGGTAAGGGAACTCTTGATCTTCAAGCAGTTGCAGTTTTCAGGGTCCTTCCCTAAGACAAGGGGTACAATGGAGGTTGTATGGTCTCCCCCCTTCAATATATGGTTAAATTTTAATATGGATGGGGCCTACCGGGGAACTACAGGACCATCTAGCCTTGGGGTGATTTTTAGGGATTCCCAGGGAGATGTAGTGGAATGTTGTTATGGACCTTGTGGGAATGATACGGCCTTGGAAGCTAAAATGATGGTGTTTATCATAGCAGTCATATGGTTTATCAAAATAATTGGAATAATATTTGTTTTGAGTGTGATTCAGCAGTGCTCATGTAGGCGGTTTGGGTGAATCAGTACCAACTCTCAGGGAAACTGACCGACAAATGGATAAACTACCTAGAAGGGCTTGCTAACATGAATTATTTTAACATGCACACTTTTAGATAAGGGAATTATTTTTCGGATGAGATTTCCAAAAAATTTATCCTGGAAGAAAGATACATACGAATGAATGTTGTGCCTGAGGACTTGATGCATTTTCTAATTCGTGATAAATGTAAAATACCCTCCACTTGTATTGTGTAGCTCCTTTATTTCTCAATTCTAGATCCTCTTTTATCATCTTTCTAAAAAAACATCCATCATCATTTTCATATGATTCAGAATAGGTAAGTCATAGAAGATATTTTCTCAGGGACATATACCCATTAGATGTTTCACCCAATTAATATGTTTATATAGGGATTTAAAAAACATTATTACCTAAAAAACTTTTGGGGTTACAATCTTATCACTACTGATAGTATTAATAGAATCAGAAATGCTTATTTCGAGATTATTTTCATCATAGTTATCTTCACCATTCACATCACATATAGAGTCATGAGATAATACAATGACTTACTTTGGACTCCCTAAAGTATCACCCAAAAACTCTGCATCATATGAAATTTTATTATCAGAAACATCATCATCATCATCAAAAAAATTACTTAGAGTGTAATGAAAGAAGAGAATTAGAGGGTATATAAGATAAATTTAGTCTCCTAAATATATCAGGGTCACTCCTTGATTTAAGAAAACATCAAAAGATCATTCTTCTTTATCCATAAATTCTTCCTCAAATTTAGCACCAGCCTCAGCTACTTCATCATCATAAGAATAAACTACCACCTCATCTGGCTCTAATATAAGATCAACTATATCACTGGGTTTGTATGGATTATTCAAAGGGATAAAGTAATCATAAATTTTTTCACTCTCCACAAACCATTCCTTTAACCTAGGCTTCCATTTAAATTTTATTCTTCTACAAGTGTTTTCTGTGATACAGAAACTACCACATTAATTCACCTTTTATTCTCCATCATCAATAAATCATCTTTCTTCTTGCATCGAAAAAATCATTTTGGAATTAAAAACAATAGAGTTAGACAAAGAATCAAGATTTCATAACACCATCATATAAAACAATATTTATCTTATATGATTTTTCTTCTTTCACCTTATTTTCATAAGATACAAAAACAAAACATACTCATATGTCATAACATTGAAATATGTACTTTTTGGGACACATCATATATTTGATAAACATAACGATATGTCAATATTCCCCCCATAAAGTTCTACTATAGTTAGACTTATCACAATATCATCCACTATAATCTTTTGAAGAGAATCCTTAGAGACATCATTCACATGGTCAATGGGATATGAACCTTGATAGTCCTCAAATATTCCTTGTTGTGGATCTCTTAAGCACTTAGCCCAATGCCTTGAATTGAAAACCATATCCTTTCTATATAAAATTGTTTTAATGACATAATTTTTATCCTAAACCTCAAAATCAAAATAATAAGAATAATCCTGATCTAATCCCAGATAGAATGGTGTTTTGTTCACTAAGAGAAACATAGCCCATCCTTGCTCTTAGATAACCTTCTAAACTAGAAACTTACTATAATATAGCTAATAAGAATCCATTTCCATTTCATACACTACTATATTGGGTGAAATAAAAAGATTTTTTATATTGATAGGTTGACTTAACGAAACTTTAAACTTAAATTAATGTAATGACCCATCCGGATAAACATAAGTATTCTTCATTCTCACTGTTTTATAACTATGGTGGAAATTAAAGGATGAAGTTTAAATTTCAGTGTTTGAGAGAGAAAGTATATCAATACATCTATTTATTACACACTTAAACATAATTTATTAAAAATAATGAACTTAAGACAACTCTGAGGATTCAGAGATCTAGTGTATTGGGAAATTAGGAACATTACATAACAACTTAGAACCTGAAAAACAACATCTTTATTGAAAACTTATTTTGTATGACCACAACATTATTTTATACTTAACATTGCATGGGATAACCTGAGGACATGAATAATAAAAGAGTGGTCTATAAATCCTAGTAAAGGAGTAAAGTGGTAATAACATAAATAATATAGTACATGTTATTCAATAGGAATATCAATGGACCACAAGAGAAACATGAACCTAAAGGCATGATATAGCATGATTATCATAACATGGAACTGTAGAAACAACATTTAACATGATATTAGCATGAGCCAAGGACCATTTCACATGGAGCAGGAGTGAACCCTCATTTATCTTGAATTAACATGAGTAAAAACACATCTCACATGGTGTATCATGATATTAATCTTTACCCAATTCATTGGATCACTATCAGTGCGTACCCTTCTTAATCATTTCATTTCAGGCATAAGTGTCCACATAGATCATACAACATGGAGTTATAAAACATCATAAGTTATTTCATAAATAAGAGATGTGGAATAAATAAATGTACGTCCTCGATCAACAAGTAAATTTTCATAAAGGTGAATACCCTTGATAGATAAATGGGTATGGTATTCACTTACACGATGATTTTGGCATGTAAATTTTATTGTAACTTCTGCAGCATAACGACGTCAAATCGAAATCGTAAAATGGGATGATGAAATATAAAGGGGTATATCCTCATTTATACATGAAATTTAGAGTAATTGAGTCCTGGGAAATAATATCACAACATATTTAATGAAATTTATATGCATAATATAAAATAATAAATTCAATGTAAATGAGAAGAGAGAAATTCCGTACGGAATTTTAGCATGGTAACGGGTGCACATGGGAGGAATTATTGAGACAGAAAGAGGTATATATTAAGTAAAATATAATTAGGTCAGTATGGGGTATTTTATAAATGATACCCCATATTTTGTTATCGAAAATAAAGTGGTACAACAACATAAATAAATTTGGACAAAAACAAGAAAGGACAAAATCCATTAATTGGATGTGTGATCCCAAACTCTTGGGAGAGGATTTTGAGAGGCCTATTGGGAGAATGGGGTACCTTGAGAGGATTTTGGAGAGATGAGGGCAGACTTTTGTCGAGATAAAAAGATTTTTAGTGAAGATAAGTGGGAGCTTTGGTGGGTTTATATAGGAAAAGATAGGGGAATTCTTTAACATTTCACAAACTTATTTTTTGGAATCTATATAATTAAATATTTAAAACCAAAAACTAACCCATGGTTTTTTCCTATGATGTTATAAAAAGGTGAGTTGAAAACATTATTTTATATTTTAAATGTCATAACTTATTAAAATATTAGTCTATATTAAGTGCAGTTGAGTCATACTCTCAAGGAAATCATTTTAAAAGGTAAAAATATTTTATAAGTTTTAAAGGGTGAACTAAGGCACCATAAAATTAATAAAATGAATATAAAATCACATTATATTAAAATTAAAACATATATTGGCCAACAAATCTTTTTATAGTATTTTATTACATCATTATTAGGTCATTATGTTTTCATGAAATACATTATATATTTAAACAGTATTTAATTTTTACACAAAACAACGATTGTCTCAGAAAATTATGAACAATTAACCATTAGATAATTTCGACATCCTGAATCCAAAAATGATATTAATTTTATCTAAATAATTTTCCAAATATTTTAATTTTTAATTATAAAATAATAACTGATATTTATTGAAAATTCTTGGGTTTTGAAAAAAAAAATTATTCAAACCATAATAAGAAGTTCAATTGTATTCATAAAAAATTATATGATCATTAATAACTAATAAAAAGAAATTTAGTAATAATCTTTTATTAAAATATTATTTAATTCAAAAATCTAATAATTTATCAAAATAGATTTCTTAATTGAATATTAAATAAAAATACTATTTTTTCTTTAAAAACCATTTACAATGTAACAATAATAAAATGAATGTACATTATTTATAAAAAATAATGCACATAATCATAGTGCAAGGTTATTTTTACATAACCCCATATAACACCCTCATAATACCTAAGGGTAAGGTGTGTGATGGTGATATACTCTTGGGGTGGCTCGGATAACATTTCTTAGGTGGTAATCTCTATAAACATTCACTTCTCTCATATGTGATTCTATTCAAGAATAACATGTTGAAGCTCGGCTTGGGCTTGGTCAAGAGACAAGCCTGGTGATACTGTCTCCTTTTTGGACTGTGAAAAATGGCCTTCGTATGGAGAAATTTTATTTGATGAGGCCACCACTTCCTTTTTTAGAGTAAATTAGATTTTTTAAATCCCAATATTTATACTAATCATGTGATCATTGTTCAATGACTATATTAGCAATGGTAACAATTAATAACGGTATTTTAAAATCCAAAAACATAAATCCAAGGATGAGAAAATGTTTTATATGAACATTTTACATAATAATACATTTAATTTGATCAATATTAAATTTCATATATGTTTGGGTCTTTATAGGAAGAGGATGATTGAATATGAATGCAAGATAGAGATTCAATTCGAACTCCAAATAAGTATCTTTATCATTTATGGAATTAAACTGATTTTAAATGTCAAAATACTTTAGTTCAAGTAAAATAAGTACATTAAAAGATATATAACAAAAATCAAGGGAATTTTGACTCAATGATATTACCAGGATATAGTATCCAAATGGTAGAAACCATGTAATAATTCCCAATGGTATTACCCAATGATAGTACATGACGATATTAAATAATGTTTTAAGACCAATGATAATTGCCAATGGTAAAATTGGATAGTATTATAAAAATTTCTAGTAAACTAATGGTATTATATCCCACATGATTTAACTCTAAAAGAAAAATATAATTATAGTAATAAAAGAGTAAGATGAATTAATCATTCCAAGATCATGTTTGATATATATTATTCTCTCAATATTTAAGGGTTTTGTTAAAATTTAAGCAATATTATGTCCTCTATTGAACTGAAGAGTTATATCATCTTTTTGAAAATGGCCTCTCAAAAAGTAATTTTTTGTCAATTTTTTTATATAGTGATACATGGTATTCTTATTAATGTTAATAGAACTAGAATTATCATAGTTTATAGGTACATGCCAAATCTCATATTCATTTTCTAGTAATGTGTGTCTAAGCCACATATTTCATTCACAAAAATAACCTATAGCTATGTACTCAGGTTCATAAATGGATAATACAATATAATTCCACTATTTCTACACCATGATACTAGATAATTTCTTAAAAATTGACATTTTCCAGTGGTTCTTTTTTGTCTAAATTACAGCCAGAAAATCTATATGGGAATAACTAACTAATTCAAAGGCTACTCCTCTACAGTAAAGTAATCCCTAAAAAGTTGTATTTTTGAGGTAATTAAAAAAATTCACAATATTTAAATGATATTACAATGGATTTTCAA